>JALJVW010000129.1:13275738-14475738 GCA_024865655.1 Emberiza elegans
CAGATGGAAAATCCCGCCTTTTGTGCCTGCAGGGAGAAGGGGAAGAGGAGGGAGAGCAGGGGATGGTGAGGAGGGACAGCTGTCCCTCGGTCCGTCCCCACCAGCTGCGTTCTGCCAGAAATCCTGTGCCTTTCTAAGAACCGGGGATCACATCCCTCTCTCAGCGTTATCCTGCAGGGAAGCGCTGCCAGGAGAGGCCACTTGATGCATTTCCAGAGGGTAAACACAAAGCAGGAGCAAGCCCGAGGTGTTTGGGTTGGCCCTGGGGCTGGCAGAGCCGCCGCGCGTCCCCGGCCCGGCCGCTGTTTGCACTTCTGTGTTTGCCTTTGCTCTGGGAGCTTTTCTAGTGGTTTTCATGGGCGATGGAGGGCCAGTGAAAGGGCCTTGTGTGCTCTGAAGAAAGGAGCTGAGTATGAGATGGTGCTGCTTGGAAGGGCCATAATCAGCCTTTCATGTGCTCGTGTTTACCCAGTAGGACTTGGAAATGCCATGTATATGCTGAACGGGAATTTCTCTTTAATCCTTTGTCCTGCAGAGGACATTTCTCATTTGGACTCATTTAAGAGGATGGTCTGTCTGTAGAACCATAGATAAACTTTCCTCTTTCCCCTTGGTGCTGGAGTGGAGGGTCACTGGAGATGTGCTGGGATAATTTGTGGATGAGTGGGTAGAGCCTGTTCTTGCCCATCACCCTCCAACCTCTCCCTTGTGAAAATCCTTTCTCCCCATCAACCTCCAACCTCTCCCTTGTGAAAATCCTTTCTCCCAACTCCATATCTGATGTATTTAAGTGGCCTAAAAGTGAAATGGGACCAAATGTATTCCAGGAAAGGGACATAATTAACTGCTACTGGATGAACTTCTGCTGTTGGACACTGTTAATGAGAAAGCAAGAGCACAGTGAGTCCTATAACTTAACCTGGAGATCAAAAGAATTTTTATATACATATGGGATAAAGGCAAAGTGGGCTGAAAAATGAAGAAAGAAACGGTTTAGCTGCTGGGTCTGTGTAATTAATTGAAAGCTGGCACAGGTACTCAGTGCTAATGGAAAATGAGTGAGCAGGGCACAACTTCCTGACAAAGCTGGGCCAGTTCAAAATTACCTTAACCCCTCTACCAGCTCCATGATGGACACTTCCAGAGTGCATTTGGACTGCTGAACAGAGGTGGGTGGGTGCCAAGGCCAAAACAAACTCCTTGTTAACAGTCCCAGAGTGAAAAGCACATAACGGACTCAGAGGAAAAAGGACAAAATAGATCCTAAGGCATGGTGACCTTTTCAGATGGCTTAGTCAGATGCTTTCAGCAGTGATGAAAGGCAGAAATCTTTCCTCTTGCGGCGGCCCCAGAGACAGCTGGATAAAGCAAAATTGTTCTCAGTGCAGATTGCTGGAAGGAAAATAGTTTGTTTTCATGTATAAGGTATGCATCCTTCCTCTCAGCTGTAGGGTGGTGGCTTTCCCTGTCAGGATGGGGTAGTGTTCCTGTGGGGGTTAGCAAAAAGCATCTCCAGACCTCTGCCAGGACATGTCAGCCCTGGAGTTTGATGCCACTTTTAGAAGGAAGCTGCCAGTATTGCAGTGAGTCTGGGCTGGGGAGGAAAACGAGTGAGTAACCTGATCACTGCAATTCAGGTGTCTGGCTTTGGGTTTGCAGGCTCCTCGGGCTGAGGGAGCAGACTCCTTGTGGGATGCATCATTAAATCTGGACCTACAAGTTGTGGTGGGATTTGTGTGTATGCCATGCATGTATTTTACATATATACTGTCCATTCCACTTTGAAAGGCCATCAGAGATTTGCAGGGGTAAAAATAAAGAGAGTCCATGTGCTAACCCACTTGGAATCAAACACACCCAAAAATTTTTCAGCCTCTGCTTCTGAAGGAAGCTGAGCACAGGCTCGTTGCCCCTCTGGCTTCAGGCATCTTCCTAGATACTGCTTTGAATATTGGCATAAAGAATTCTTGCAAGTATAGCTGGGAAAGTCTGAAATCTCTCTTTTTTTTTTTTTCCCCCTCTATGTTTATTGCTCTGAAATAATTCCAGCCTCCTGACCGCATTCGCGTCTGAGAAGAGGCAAATAACTGCTCTAATTTAGATGGGATGGCTTTGTAATCTGATGCCTGCAGAAACGAGCTTCTCTCCTCATGCAGCAAAAAGCTGCGCAGAGATGGAGCTCCGTCCCAATTACCTGTGAAGTGCCTTTTGTCCGAGTTCATTTATTTTATCCGCAGGCATCAAAGGCAGATACAGCGCGAACGCTCGCATTAATTCCCATTTAATAGCCCATTGCTCAGGACGTCCCTGCATTAAATTAGGAAATTTGGAACATCTCCGCCTCCGGGGCTGCAGGGAATAGAGCTGGGTAGGAAGTCTGAGGAGCTGGGAGTGCAGAACATCTTGGGAGAGTTTCTGTGGCTTTTGTGCTGGATGGGAGGGCGGCTGCGGCCGGTGGCTGCTGAGCCCACGAAGTGGGGAGCCACACAAAGCTGTGTCTGCTGCAAGAGGCTGCCCGAGCACAGGGCCGGGGACGTGTGGTGGCTCTGATCCCATCACTCCCAGGGAGCTGAGAAGGAAAATGGTTTGGTTCCCTGTGTCAGAGCTGCGTCCACACGGGGTTTTGCAGGCTGCGTTTTCCTGGTCGCTGCTCAGTCCAAAGCCAAGCTGGTGAGACTGGGGCAGCTCTGGGATGCTGGTGGAGTCTGGGTTGCTGAGGGTGCTTCATGGCAAGCTCTCCCGTGAGCTCGGTGAGATGAGGTCATGTTTGCCCTACTGAAACAGTGGAGGCACACCAAGCTCCAGGAGACACTGCATTTTCCTGTTGCCTTTCCCAGGGATGCACAGCCCTTCCCCATCCCAGCTACAGCCGCCTGAGACTGTGTGCAGATACGCTCAGAGTGAACACTGGATGGTTTGTAAATGTGCCGGGGATGCCCTGCAGCCCTCCAGGTCCTTTGAAATGCTTGAGATCAGAAGATGCTTTTCTTCTGGAGGAGACAGCACTTGGAAAGGGCATCTGGTTGTGATGGTAAATGTCCAAAGAGGACAGTCTCGTGCTGGCATGTGGATGGGCTGGATGCACATTACAAGACCTCTCCTCTCTTTGGTTTTATTTGTAGGAATGTGTGGTGATATTTTAATCCCAACGAATTATGCTCTAAGGGCTGCTCTGAATAGAGCAGCTGTCAGTAATTACACAATGAATTCAGGGCACTGGCTGCTGGGCCCAGAGAGTCTGGCCTTTAGAACAAATGCTCTCCTGGGCAGCAGAGCCAGCAGAGCTGCTTTCCTGTTTGCCTTTGTGTCATGCTGGAGCTCTCCTTTGGCTCACCACTGTGTGATATTCGATGAGCAGTGATCTCACCCCAGCATCCTGCCCTCAGAAATGGGATTTGTCACTTCTAACGTGATGCCTGTTTCAGTGAGAGTGGAAAAAGCTTAAAAAACCCTGGGACATTGCCACCTCTGATGTATTTGACTGGATCCACTGGTGGACTCTCATTTATTCTGGAAGGAGGAGGGGAGCTGAGACTGAGAGCCTCAGACCCACACTCCTTGATGAAGAGGTTGGACCAAAGATCTCCAGCTGGGTGGTGGTGGAGGCAGCGGAGCTCTCACTTGGTGGGAAAGCCTGGAGACATCCCAACAGTAAGGACAATGGATGAAAAATCACCCTGAAATACATCAAAGCACTGAGGGCATGTCAGGACTCCTGCAGGACTCAGAAATTGTGTCATGTTGGAGATCATGGGATCCCAGAAATGTGTGTGTCATGTTGGAGATCATGGGATCCCAGAAATGTGTGAAATGTTGGAGATCACGGGATCCCAGAAATGTGTGTGTCATGTTGGAGATCATGGGATCCCAGAAATGTGTGTGTCATGTTGGACATCATGGGATCCAGAAATGTGTGTCATGTTGGAGATCATGGGATCCCAGAAATGTGTGTCATGCTGGAGATCATGGATCCCAGAAATGTGTGTGTCATGTTGGACATCATGAGATCCCAGAAATTGTGTCATGTTGGAGATCATGGGATCCCAGAAATGTGTGTCATGTTGGAGACCATGGGATCCCAGAAATGTGTGTCATGTTGGACATCATGGGATCCCAGAAATGTGTGTCATTCTGGAGATCATGGGATACCAGAAATGTGTGTCATTCTGGAGATCATGGGATCCCAGAAATGTGTGAAATGTTGGACATCATGGGATCCCAGAAATGTGTGTCATGCTGGACATCATGGGATCCCAGGAATGTGTGTCATTCTGGAGATCATGGGATACCAGAAATGTGTGTCATGCTGGAGATCATGGTTTGAATTTTAATTTTTAATTTTTTAAAAACATATTAGAAAACCAACTGCCAAGAATATCTCGTGGTTCAGGGTGGATGGTCTGGGTTTGTTCTTGAGGTTTTCCCACGTGGGGTTGTGTGTTTTCTGATGAACTGAGTGAAGCATTTCCTCAGATGCACGGCATCAGCTGGGGAAAATCATAGACCCTTCAGTGCCCTGGATTTTCATGGCAGGGCAACATGCTGAGAAATGTGATTTTAGCACAAAAATGTGGTGGCTTCACCAGGACAGGCCAGAAATAGGGGGATGGTCTGTACTTTGGTCTTTCTCCACTAATTGCTGTTGGTTTACTCTCCTGATCTAGCAAGTTTGAGGTGCAAAACTGACCTGTTCTTTTCTCTGCCCACCCCTGCAGAGCTGGGATGAGGAGCTGGAAAGGTCAGCACACGCCTGGGCTCAGCAGTGCATCTGGGACCACGGGCCCAGTGACCTCATCAGGTCCATTGGGCAGAACCTGGCAGTTCACTGGGGCAGGTAAGGCTTGGGGTGCTCAGGCTCATTGCCAAGGGGGATTTGTGGGCCCTCCTTTAGAGAGAGACAGCTGGAAATGTTTGCTCTTGTCTTGGTGGAGCGCTGGGGAGATGGGAGGAAAGCTGGGGGTCATTGATTGTGATTAATTGTGATTAATTGTGATCAGTGGGATGGGTATCGTGGTAACTCCTGCAGCCACCTTCCACTGAGAGTTCCCAGCACTGATTTGGGCTCCTCCATCCATCTGGATCTGTAACACACTTAAAGTCTCTCCTTCTCCTTGAGGAGAACAGGTGCAGAAGCCTGAACCCTTGCTCCTAAATCTGCTGTTTCAGGGGGTTCTGGCACCATGCAGCTGAATGCTGCAGTTTCTCAGGAGCAATGTCTGGATTCAGCTCAGAATTTGTGTCTGGATTCAGTTCAAAATTTAATTCTCTCTTGCTGTGTTTTCCATAAATATTTATCTGGCTTTTGATTTTTCTTTACTGAAAACACTTTGTAGGGTTTTTTTTTTCAATTCCTGGGACAAGTTGTTAAACTGGAGCCATTAGCCCAGTTAGGAAAGCTGACATGAAGGCTTCCAAAGGGATTTTCCTCTCCATCTCAAGATGAAATTTGTTTATTGTTAAGCCCCTGTTTTTAAGCTTGTTATAGGTTAAAACTGCTGTGCACAGCAAACATTTTGTACTTGCTCAGGAGCCCTGAGCATTTTCCCCCCATTTCCTGGGTGTAACTCCAGTTATCTTTGTTGTAAATCAGGTAGAACTTGGTGGAAAGCAAAGGAAATTTGCTGGTGTGAAATTAGCCGGATGTAAAAATTGGGCCCATTTTAACGTTTGGCAAGTGGAGTGGTTAATTCATTGGAAACAAAGTCAAAAGATCGTGCTGTTCTTGGCTGTCCTACAAGGGCTCAGCATGGCCATGGGTTCCTGATGGAGGAAGATCCAATCTTGCTCCCTTTGAGGTCCCTGAGAGGAAAGAAAAATCAGATTTATCTCAGCTTTTTTCAGGAACAGGCCACGACTTGATTGCCTCCATTTCCTCTCCTGTAAAATAGGATTCGGAAAGTATTTGCTTCATGACATCATGAGATGGATGTTTTTAAAATACTTCTAATGAGTGATTTTTAATGAAAAGTTGGCTGAAAGGGTAAGCTCCAGTTGGTAATGATATCATTTGGATTTCTGGCAGCTTGCTTGGTGTGAGCAGTTGAAAGCCATCAAAAAGCCAGTGGGTTTGGTACAGTTTGCAGATCGCAGCGTGTGAAGTGTGCATGAGTTTGTACAGGTAGTTTTGACACCATTTGTGCCCCCCAACAGCACAAACAGCACCAGCACTGCCTCAGACTGTGACATCTGAGGCAGAGATTACACACAGGGTATAAGGGGGCTTGGTGCAGGGGAAAATTGCTGCCAAAAAAAGGCAGGATAGGAGTGCAGAGCACCAACTGCTCCACACCAGCTCCTGGTGGGATGTGGCTGAGGAAAAGCCCACTCACTTTCAAAGATCTTGCAGTACTGGCTGTGAGTTAACTCCCAGACTTAGCAAATTGCCCCCTGGTAAAATAGGTACCTGATGGCTTTTGGTTTAAGATGTTTGGCGAAGCCTAACTCGTGTTTACTTTCAAAACACAGCTTCCCGCCAAACTAGAAGTTATTTTGTAGTTGAGTGGAAAAGTGAGAGGGCATTTCAGGGCAGCAGCACTTGAGGATCGTGTCAAACCTATAAATAATACAGAGTCAGGTCAGGCTGTGAATCTGAGGGAAAAAAATCATAGAAACACACAACGGTTTGGGTTGGAAGGGACCTCAAAGATCTTTCCAGCTCCAACTCCCCTGCCATGGGCATGGACACCTTCCACTGTCCCAGGGTGCTCCAAGCGTGTCCAGCCTGGCCTTGGGCATTTCCAGGGATCCAGAGGCAGCCCCAGCTGCTATGGGCATCTCCCCACCCTCACAGGAACAATTCCTTCCCAATATCCCATCTAACCCCTCATCTTCAAAATTTTTAAAAACCTTTTTCTTGTTTTGTTTTTTTTTTTTTTTTTTTTTGGTTTTTGGTTTTTTTTTTTTTTTTTTTTTTTTTTTTTTTTTTTCCTTTCTTTTTTCTTAAATTCGAAAGCTTCTACCAGCACATCCTGACTCCAGCTGCCTTTTCCCCCCTCAGGTATCGATCTCCAGCCTTCCATGTGCAGTCCTGGTATGATGAGGTGAAGGATTACACCTTCCCATACCCCCACGAGTGCAACCCGTGGTGCCCAGACAGGTGTACGGGCGCCATGTGCACCCATTACACCCAGGTAAAGGACTCCAAGGGCTCTGCACCCACAGTCCCCACACCCCACCCCGTGTCTGGATTGGGGAAATTTGCTTATTTGCAATAACCACATTTCCCTTACAGATAGTCTGGGCCACCACCAACAGGATTGGCTGTGCTGTGAATGTCTGCAAGCAGATGAATGTGTGGGGCGAGATCTGGGAGAACGCTGTCTACCTGGTCTGCAACTACTCCCCCAAGTAAGGCAGAGCGGCTGGGCTCTCTCCAGCCCTCCCAATGCTGGCAGCTGGCTTAACTAGCTCTGGGGAAGAGATTTCAGGCAGTCTAGACTGGTGGTTGTGGCTTTAAAGTTTTTCTTTAGACAGCAGCGCTGTGCTGGTTCAAAGCTACACAGAGCTGCCTGGAAAACTGAATGAGGGGCTGGGGCCAGGCTGGAGCTTTGATGTCCCTGCCACGGGAAGGGAAAGGAGGAGCAGGAGATGGCCAGGATGGAGCTGGCTGCTGAGCAAGGCTTGCTCTCTGCTGTCACAGGGCGGGAAGGGATGGGGTGGTGGTGAGTGCCAAAAAAACCCTGAAATAACTGCAGCAGTCAAGATTTCACCGGCTCGACGGTTTGATGAAATTTCAAAATGAAAATCATATTTCTTGCCTACTACATCCAGGAGAAGTTTACTACCTGGCAATGGCAGTTAAGATTTTCTGGTTTAGTGGCCAATAGGAGAAACGTTCCCACTCCAAGCCCTTGGCAATTTAAAACTTCAAAACAAAACAAAATAGGGAAATCACTCTGTGCAAATGGAGTGGCTTGGGGAGCACCTGACTTCAGGGGATCACAGAGCAGAATCATGCAAAGGAAAAAGAAATGTGGGGCTGCAGCTGTCGTGTCCAGGCAGGGCTCTCTGGGTGGGTTCTCTAAGCCCCTCTCCCCACGTCAGATGAGCCCATTTTCTCCTGGTTTGGTGGATTTACCAACCTGCTGCTCCTGAGGGATAACAGCATCTCCCACAGAGCCCCCTCAGCAGGCTGGGAGATTTACACGTCACCCATTCAGAGCTGCTGGATGGAAAAACACTCTGTTTCTGCAGTTTCTGCTTAATCTCTTCTCTCTGGCACCGGTGCACATTGTCCTCATGTAGCCTTATAGGTGGAGACAGCTGACAGAGCATAACCCAGGAGTTTATAGGCACAGCTTAACTCCAGCTCCTTCAACCTCCTCATCCCCTAAAACCTGCAGGACAGGAGGCCACAATGGGCTGTTGTTTCTGGGGAGTTTCTTCAGCAAGATGCAGTAATCCATTGATTTATTTCTGTTAACATAAGATGCTAGTGTTGATATTGGAATGTAATATAAAAGCAGCATGGCACTCGATTTAAGCAAACCCCTAAAAAATGGCATTTTAGAGATGGAACGAGCAGGAACACCTTTCCTACAAGGCTGGTTGTTTAGTCTTTGTTTAGTTGCTCTAGGCCAGGATGATGTTTCTGGGCTGGGAGGCTTGGGAGGGTATTTGGGTGTTTGATGGGTGCTCATTTCTCCCGTGCTCCCAGGGGCAACTGGATTGGAGAAGCTCCGTACAAGACCGGCCGTCCCTGCTCCGAGTGCCCTCCGAGCTATGGGGGGAGCTGCCAGAACAACCTCTGCTACAAAGGTACCTGCTGGGGGCTTGGGGCACCTCTGGGGCGGGGGGCAAGGCTGGAGCAAACCCATGCAAGCTTCTAATTGGGACCAGCGCCAGCTTCACGCCCCTCTTAATTAGCCATCCTCAATATTCTGATGTTGGGACACGTGGGAAATCGTCAGCCACTGAAAGCAGGAATCCCTGAGCTGCTGAAAATCTGGAGCTGGGATTCAGCGCGTTTTGCTGGAGAAAACAGAGAGCTTGGATGGGGAGAAAAGCAGCTCTGAGCTCCCATGGGTTTGGCCCAGGAGATGCAGGGAGGTTTGAGCACTGGCAGGAGCCGTCCCATCCTGGTGGGGTTTGCTGGGGGAAGAACATTTGCTGGAATGTTCTCCAGGGCTTGGCAGAGGCATCCTGGGTGGGCAGAGCTTGGCTGCCTGCCCTGCACCTTCAGGGCCCATGGTGGAGCCTCTGGCTCCCTCCCCACCTTTCAGGGTGGGGCATTCAAGGGATGGTTTTCAGGGATGCAAAATGAACCTGGCAATTCGTGTCCCTTGGAGGAGAGGAGGGGGATCCTGAAGGGCTCTTCCTGACCTGTGGAGTGTTTTTGGAAGAGAGGTCAATAGGATAAAACATACTATTAGGGTGAGCCCTCCAGCAGCAGCATCCAGGACCTCCTGGGGCCATTTCTCTCCTCCCAAGTGTTTTCCTTCCCAGAGAGCTGAGCTCTTGGGAAACAGGGAGATTCCCTAGAGACTTGCCCAAAGCTGAGGCTTATTTTGCTGCCACCATGCATTTCTCATTTTTTCTCTTGTGGGGTTTGAAGGAGGACCCCAGGGTGCGGGTGGGCTGCAGCAGGGAGAAGGAAGGGGATGCCCTGATGGAATATGAGCCCTTCAGCAAATTTGTGTTTTCCTCCAGAGGGAAGAGCTCAGTGGGAAACAGAGGAAGGAATAACAGCTCTTTTTTTCACTAATTAGTGAGGATCCCTTCAAATCTTTATTGTGAGGTGCTGTAAATGCTGCTTCATGTGCAGAGGAGCAGGGGAGGAGTGTCCTGAGCTGCCTCCAATGGGATTCCTGATCTCCCAGCTGGTTAAACGCAGATCCTTGCCCAACCAAATCATCCCCACTAAACATGAACCTGACTTGCCCACCAGTGTGAGCACATTGTGATGATTTTGAATCCCCTCTTCTGCCCAGATCACCGTTATGAAGATCCCATCATTGCTGAGACGGATGAGACCAACGAGGTGGAGATCCCGCAGGTGGCCGAGCAGAAGCCGGTGCAGTTCCACCTTCCAGAAAACAAACCCAGCAAAACCATCAAGGCCAAGAAACCACCCCAGAATCCTACATGAGTAAGACACAAACTTTCTCTTTTTCTCTTTTCCTTTTTTTTCCTATGGGTCTTGAAGCATCTCAGTGGGAAAAGGTGTGGGAAGTGATGAGGAGGCTCAGGGACAAAGAAACTGGGAGGATGTTTGAGTGGAGGAAAGGTGATCTGTGTGAAAATTCACTGTGTGAACATTTCAGCTGTGCAGAAAGCTGCTGGAAGTGGTGAGCAAAGCCCTCAGAAACAACCTGTACCTTCTGTACATCGATCTGCAAAAGTTCTGTGTCTGTTTCAGTCATTTCATAGAATCCCAGAAAGGTTTGGTTTGGAAGGGACCCTAAAGCTCATCCAGTCCCACCCCCTGTCATGGGCAGGGACACCTCCCACTGTCCCAGATTGTTCCAAACCCCATCCAGCCTGGCCTTGGGCACTGCCAGGGATGCAGGGGCAGCCACAGCTGCTCTGGGAATTCCATCCCAGGGAACAATTCCCAATTCCCAATGTCCCATCCCTCCCTGCCCTCTGGCAGTGGGAGCCATTCCCTGTGTCCTGTCCCTCCATCCTTGTCCCCAGTCCCTCTCCAGCTCTCCTGGAGCCCTTTAGGGGCTCTGAGCTCTCCCTGGATCCTTCTCCTCTCCAGGTGAGCACCCCCAGGTGTCCCAGCCTGGCCCCAGCTCTCAGAGCATCTCCATGACCTCCTCTGACTGACTCTAGCAGCTCATGTCCTCCTGATCCCAATAAATGCACCAAAAGTCCCTTCAATCAGTAATACATTTAGGAAATATTTGTTTTATTTCACCTTTAAGAAACTCTACACTCAGCACTTACCCTTCTCCACACGTTTTCTGGGGTTTATGGCTTGTTTCCTCTGCATTTCTTGCTGGGGAATATTTCTGAAGTTGTTTGTGGAGCTGCTGGTGTTTCCTGAGTTGTTTTCCAACCGCTGTTAATTAAAAGACACTTATTGAGAAAACAAGGTGGGGCAGGCCAGAGGGCCCTTTTCAAGTTTATCAGCCAGCATCTGGAGAGTCTGTAATTAAAAGGAGAATGAGAGCTCTGACTGCCGACCTTGGGGCTGTAAATCAGAGCCCCTGTCAGCTGCATCTCCCTTGCCAATATTCCAAAGACACCTGTCTCAGGTGAAGGGCTAAAGAGGCACCCACTGCTCCAGGCTGCATAAAATCAGATTTTATCTTCCTGCACCAAAGACCTCCAGGAAAGATGTGTGGAGCTTGCTCATTTCTGTAGCTCAAGAGCAGGCTGAGCAATTTCCTTTTCAAAAAAATGTATTTATTTGATTTTTTTTTCCCCTCCCCAGCACAAGTCATTACCTGTGAAACCAAGATGAGAGACAAGTGCAGAGGCTCAACGTGCAACAGGTAGGGTTTTGTTGATACTTCTTGGAGTGCTGAGGGGAAAAGTAAATAAATATTTTATTCAATCAAGTGAATATTTTATTATATATTAAGTAAATATTTTATTAAAATATTTAAAATATTTATTAATTTTTATTGCTAAATATTTTAAATAAATATTTATGTTTTATTGCTAAATATGATTCAATTCTTGCAAACATAGGAAAGGTTGCACTAAATATTTTTTGTGACTCTCTAGCTGGATCTCTTTAGGAAAAGCCCCAGAACCCAACACAAAAAAATCCCTTAAATTTCTCTTAATTCAAGCCTTCAGCCAAGACTGGCAATAAGGGGATTTGGATGATTTTACTCAGCCGTGATGACCCACCATTTCAGGTGTCCAAAATAATTTAATAAATTTCAGCAGAGTCATTTTTCGAGCCTTTTTCATACATTCCAGTGCTGCTCAAGGCAGACCAATAATTCATGGCTTGTCCCCTCCCAGCCAGTCCAGAACTTCTGGTTAAAGTTTCTGCAGAGAACAGGACAGTTTATCACTTGGAGAAAAACCAAATCCACAGAACCTAAATATTGGTCGGGCTCTTAAAGGAGGGTGGAGCCACTGTTTTAAAAAAGTAGCTATTTTGCAATCTTGTTTTTAAAACAGGAGAACTACGTGAAATGAATGGAATGACTATTAAGCGAAATAGAGTCAAAGTCTGTTTTTCTTGAATTGTTTTTCGCCACCCTCAAAGATAAATATCTTTACTAGGTATTTGTGCCCAGCTGGCTGCTTGTACAGTAAGGGAAAGATCTTTGGAACATTTTATTATGAAAGTGTAAGTACCTTTTAATAGCTCCTGGATGTAATTTGCGGGAGGCGGTGGGAATGACAGGAATGGGAAATGCCAGCCATTCTGCTGTAATCTGGCTGTTCATGCTCTCCGGTTGTGGCGCTGCAAAATGGTGCTAATAAAGATTATCTGTACTTTCCTCGTCTTGCTGTTGAAAAAAGGGACAGACTCTGGGAAGGCAAAGCGGCTCCAGATGTGATTTTGTCAGGAATTGTCCTTAATGTGGACACCCATGGAAAATGAGGGATGAGCATCAGCAGGCGGCTCCTACACAGATCTCTTTGCTCCTGTCAGCTGAACAGAAACTTTATATAAAAAACACTTAAATTTTATAACTAAATAAAATTTTGTGCTGATTTGCTTGATCTTAAAATTAGTAAGGTAATTTATAAATAAAGCATAGCACCATTTTCCCATCAAAACTGCTTTTTGGGGTGAAGGAAGTTGGAAGATAAAAGGGTTTTTTTGGGTAAAATCAGGTTTTCTTTCCCTGTTCCAACTGCTGGTGCGTGACTGCATCGCCCCTGATGTGTCTGTGCCCTGGAAATTCTGTGATTGCAGACACCCAACCCCTCCAAGTGGCGTCAGCAGAAATATTTTGGGTTTGAATATTTTCTCGAGAACTGGAAATATTTCCGACTGGTCGCTCACTTCCAGCACTGCTTTTCCTCTAAATTGTATTTAAATGTATGGTTTTGTTATTAAAAAAAAAAAAAAATCTTGCCATTCAACCAGGCAGTGCTTAAAATAATAGTAATAAAAGAATCTGTATTGGGAGAGGAAGATTTAACAACCAGATTCCAAAGGAGTGTACTCAGCTTATTTTCCACTTGGTGCTCTGGTGGTGGTTTCATTTCTCCTCTGTTTTTCACGTAGCACTTGGGCAGCGTTGCTCTGTGAGTGAGATTTGTTTGATTTGATTCATTTCACATCTATTTATCTCTTGTCAGTCCTCCAGCATATGTCGTGCTGCAATCCACTATGGAATCCTGGACAACAAGGGAGGGCTGGTGGACATCACCAGGAAAGGGAGGACACCTGCTTTTGTGAAATCCACCAGGAATGGTGTGGAGTCATTCAGGTACTGCCCTCACCAAAAACTGTTGGTATTGCCTTTAAACATGAGCAAATATTCAGTCATTGTTGCCCTCATGTAGACACAGTGGTCCAAATAATTCTGCTCTGCTTATTTTTTTAATTTTTTTTTTGCTTGCTTGTTTTACAGGAAAAGCAAACCTTCGAATGCATTCATGGTTTCCAAAGTCACAAGTAAGTTTTAAATGTTGAGGGGGGGAAAATATTGTTGCTGGGGTTTTATGGGGTACTTGAAAACATCATTCCTTTTGGGGCTCTTTTTCATTTTCAGTGGTTGTGTCAAATGGTTCTGTGCCACAACCAGACCCTGGAGCGGTGGTCTAGGGTGATCAGAACCTTAGAGTGAGAGCCCACCCACCCTGGGTGATTCCACCACCACCCACCTCATTTTCCTGGCAGGAAGGTAGAGAAAGAGGGGAAAATGGGCCAATTCCAGCAGCATCTCCTGCTGATGGATCATGGTGGGGTCCAGACTGCAGCTGCTGATAGTGAAGGGGTGGAAGTTGAGCCATCCATCTTTAAAAGCTTCAGTCAAGTGTCAACTCTTACAAAAACTGAAAAAAAAAATAGTGGCTGATGTCCTAGTGCAGTAATGTAATGAAAAACACAATACATGTGAAATTAGTTTTTAACAGTGAGTCATCACATTTCTGATGGGCATAAAAATAAACACTGCTCTGCTTTTTAAACAATTCCCACTTTCTGAATATCTTTGAAAAGTTCCTCCAATGCAGACCATCCTTTTGATGAGATCCACCCGAGCCCCTTCCAGGGAGAACTGTAGGTGTCAGGATATTTGGGCTCCACATCTGGAGCTGCAGCAAACCCAGGTGTTGTGGATCCAGCTGCTTGTCTCTTCTGAAAGCTGTGACCTTTTCAAGGCCACACTGTAGTGGCCTTAAAAATCTCCAGGATTCCTGCTGGAGAGCTGGTCAGCCCCATCCTGGGATGCTGCTGCTGGAGCAGCTTGTCTCTTGGTGCCCCAAGGGTCCCACCTAATGCATTGTGTGGCTCTGACTTGTGTTTTCTGTGGTAGCCTGAGCTTTTGGGTCTAATAATTTGCCTTTCCACGTTTATCTTGGCAGCACAGACTCTGGATTGTTACACCACGGTGGCTGAGCTGTGCCACTTCAAAAAGCCAGTGAGCCACTGCCCAAGGTAACACAAACCTGTTGGGGTTAGAACCTCTGTCCTGAGGGAGGGGCAGCTTAACAGAGGTGCTGAGGGCCCTGAATTTGAGGGCTGCTGGGAGAAGAGCTGATCATGCTGGTTGAACTGGAGGACGGGGCTGGGAATGGTGTGTTTCCCTCCTGCCACCATGCTTTTCTTGGCATCTCTGTAGAAAATTCATTTTGTGTTTTTAGATGGCTTCAGTAACATATCAGCCAGGCTGCACAGTCCTTCCCAGCACACTCTCATGTGTGAGTGTGCAACTGCACTCTCCTTGTCTTTTTGCTTCTGCATTTGCTGGGGTTTGGATGTGGTTTTCCTTTCCACCTTAAAACATGGAAGAAGTTTGTTCTGGAAACTGTGCAGGAGTAAGTGACAGGGCAGGGGGGCACAAACACATGCAGAGATTTATGTGCAAAAATGCATGTAGTCCCCCTTGAAAGGGTCATAAAAGACCAACCCCTCTTCTACTGGTCCAAACCCCTCTATTTGCAGTTCTGCAGCAGCAACCAAAAGTCATCTGAGGGGAGCGAATAATCAAATTCACTGTTGCCACCTGCAGACCAGATGCAGGCACTCGAAATCTCCCAGGAATGTGGCTGGCCTTCCTGTGCAGCGCTGCTCTGGAGAATCAATCTGAATTCATTGTTTTCCAGGATTTACTGCCCTGCCCACTGCAAGGACGAGCCGTCGTACTGGGCGCCCGTGTTCGGCACCAACGTCTACGCCGATGTGAGTCCAAACCTCCCCCTGCACATCCTGACTGCCCTGTCCCACAGCTGGGCTCACTCTGGGGGTCAGGGGAAATTCAAACTCTCTTGTGGTTATCCCATGTGGGGATGGGCAGAAGGGGGTGAAAGATGGGGTCAGCAGGCTTGGGGAGCCCTTTTGGTCTCCATACACTGGTTTATTCAGAAGGATTTGGATGTGTCACTCCACAGCTCCTTGAGTTGGGTTTGGTGTGCCCTTCTACTCTCCAGCACTGACTCCTTCCTAAAGAATTGGTCATGGCCATTGAGATTTGGTCATGAGGTCCCTTAACCTCCCCAAGCCTTTGGGCTCTGGCTGTGAAATAATGGTTGTACTTGTTTAAAGCATTTTGGGATTTATAGATGAGCACCAAAGGGCTTTTATTCCATCCTATCACACAACAGAGCTGACAGAAAAAGATGTCTCTCTCTCCTTTCCTCCTCTTTCTGGGAGATGAACAGCTTCTGAGCAGCCAGGACAGAGCTCAGAGCAGTGGAAAGAAAGAAAGTGTGAGAGCTGGTTTTATGGGTTTGTTTTTCTGAGCTTTGCTCAAGGGGATGAGCAGAGACTTGATGCTAAAACTAGGCAGAGTAATTTTCCTGAAATCTCTCAGTATTAGGCCTCTAAAAACTGGGTCTCAATGTTTTTCCATTTGTTGGTGTCTGGTTATTTTGTTTTTTTCCCTCATTTTCTGTTTTCCATTGGGGGCTGTGTTCAGGAATGCCAGCTCCCTGGCTGCCCTGCAGCCTGTAGGATCCTGGTTTGGAAAACCTGGGGAAAGCAGTCAGCAAATTGGGGACCCCCAGCTTCAGGTCACCCTGGAGCTTTGCAGACTGCTGAGAAAATCCATCCTGCAGGAATCATACAGCAGTTTGGAGAAGCAATTTTTGAAAGCAATTTCAAAAAAAAAAAAACCAACAAAACAAAAAAGCCAAAAAACAAAACAACCCCACACTATTTTTAATTTTGCTCAAGACCAATTTTTTTGAAGGCAGAGCTGCACAAACAGGTTGTCCTGGACTAGCTCACAGGCAAATCCATGGAGCAGCTGCCTCCCTGCCATACCTGCCTCCTGCATGCTCCCACCTGCAGGAAATGGGAAATAGTTTTCTCTTTTTTTGCGGAGGACAAACCTCCCTCAGATCAGCCCTGAACAGGGCCTGTGATTACAAAGGAATTAGGTGAGGAGCAGCATCCCAGGCTGGCACTGCACTGACGCAAAAGGATTAGTGTCCTTTAATGAACCCATTTCCTACTCTCCCTCCTGGGTATTGTTTCAGAAACAGGGGCTTGGGAGAAAAACAAAAAGCAATAGTAATAAAAAAGTATTTGGCCACTTCCTCGAGGGTTTGGTTAACCTTTTTTTGGACTGCTGTGCTAGCAGGGTGATGTGGAGGTGCCAGGAAAGAATTGAGGTTGGTGGCAAAGCAGGTGAGACAAAGAGTTTGAGGTGACTCTGGATGGTGCTGCAAAGGGAGAGGTGGGAATGCTCAGAATGGGAAGTTGAGAAGAGAAATAACCACGCCAAGCAAGAAGAATTTGGGAAAGGATTTTCCCAGGGAGAAAGGCCCATGCAGGGTGCTGGGAATTAACCCAAGCCCACTGCTGGGGAATAATTAAAGCAGGCAATGAGCTGGATGAGGCAAGTGCTGGTCTTCTGGGAGGGCTTTGGGAAGCCAACTTCATGTCTCGTGTGGCACCATCATGGCCCTGGGGCATCTGGGCTCCAAATGAGTCTTCTTAAATAAGCTACCTAAAAGGCAATGAAACATTTATCCCCATTTCCAGTCTGCACTTTGCTTTAAAAAGCAGTTCAGGGACTTGCTACTGGGGAAATTAGTAAGGCTGTGGAACAGGCACCTAGAGGAGACTTGAATTTTGGGGTAAATGAACAAAATGCAAGAAATATGCAATGGTAAAAGTGGACAGGCCTGGTTCTGGGATGATCATAGAGCCATGGAATGGTTTGGGTTGGAAGGGACTCCAAAGCTCATCCAGTTCCACCCCCTGCCATGGGCAGGGACATTTTCCATAGACAAGGGTGCTCCAAGCCCCGTCCAGCCTGGAGCTGTGGGAACAGCAAGGGGTCTTTATGGAGGTTGTAAAAGAGCTTTTGACTTCCATGAGGCTCTGTCATTTGCCTGGCTCCTGGTGTGACATAATCCTGCAGGGGAAACCCATCCCATCCCTGCCCAGGAGCCCTATGGAGGCAGGAAAGAGAACAGCTGCCCCACGTTTGAGATAAGGCGTCATCCACAGTTGTCCAGTGATTGCTTGGAGGAGGATGGAGGGATGGATGGATGGATGGATGGGGAGGATGGATGGATGGATGGATGGATGGAGGAATGGATGGATGGATGATGGATGGAGGGATGGATGGATGATGGATGGATGGGTGGATGATGGATGGATGGATGATGGATGGGGTGGATAGATGGATGATGGATGATGGATGGATGATGGATGGATGATGGATGGATGGATGGATGGATGATGGATGGATGATGGATGGATGGATGTTGGATGGATGGATGGATGGATGGATGATGGATGGATGATGGATGGGATGGATGGATGGATGATGGATGGATGATGGATGGATGATGGATGGATGATGGATGGATGGATGTTGGATGGATGGATGATGGATGGATGTTGGATGGATGGATGGATGGATGGATGATGGATGGATGATGGATGGAGGGATGGATGATGGATGGATGAATGGCCTGCACAAAGGCAGAAGTTTGTCACCAGAGCAATCTGAGTTGGGAACCAGCTCCCGGCAGATGTGAACTTAGTGATTAAATTAGTCACACTAGTCAGGGAATTCGTGGTGATTAAGCTCATAGTCAGAGATTATTGTTAATGACCCACTATAAAGTGTGTTGTCATTTTATGGTGTGTGCCCTGGGGCTCATTTCATCAGGAATTGGTCTCAGAGCATCCCAAGGGGCTACATCATGGAAAACTTGTTTTATTGCCCACACTGCTGTACTCCTGAACCTTATTCTTGTAATAGCTCATCTTCCAAAAGCTCTGCAATTAATTAATCAAAGCACAGCGTGGCCTGGGACATGGGAGGGCTGTAATCCAACAGAGTGATAAGAGGAGGTTTGGGATAGATCTGTTGGTCAGAGCTTTGAGTGAGCGGCGGAACAGCAAGTCCTGGAAAAAAAAATAACAGGAATGCTTTGAAAAGAACATTATTCAGATGTCTCCCAGTGGAGAGTGCTGCAAATTGATCCAGGACAGTTTAATTTTATGAGCCAGTTTTAGATTTATAGATTTCCCACCACATATTAGGGCAAATTCACTGCATATCTTCCAAACACAGCATTCCCTTGCTCCATTGACCATATATAGAAGCAAAATACCAAACTAGCACTCAAAACTCTGAGGGCTGCCAAGAGATAGGCCATCCAAAGTGATAAATATATATATAGGGGACAAGAGCTGCCATATATGGCTGTGGCAGGGAGGCAGCATGGGCTGCATCCCACTTACACAAGGGGAACAGTTGCACTTGGCACCGGTTTTGTGGTGCTTGGATTTTTAGCAATCAGGGCATTTCTGGGCTTGGCATTTTCACCTGCTGCAGTTTTGCTGTGCAGAGCTGGTTTTTCCTTTCTGATCGTCCAGCCTGCTGTATGTAAACCCCGCAGAGAGCTGATGGCCAAGTTTACACTATCCCTCAGCCTTCTGTGCTTTTGCTCCCTTTTTCTGGATGTTTTGGGGGCTTAGTCATCAGTTGTTGGTGGTTTGTGTTCCTCCAGCTCCTCTGACTCTGCACATCCGGGATGTGCAACAGAGAAGCTTTGGTCTTTCCAGAAGTGCAATCTCCCTCCACATTTGGTGTTGTTTTATGGGGTAATGCCCATCCAAAAACTACACCAGACAAAGGGGGCAGCCCTTCCGCCTTTTCTAGAAAGAAGGGTGTGAGCTGTCCCAGATAATTAATGATCATTTACCTTGATTCAGGAGAAGCATTTACTTTCCAAGCAGCTGTGTGAGTAACCTTTGCTGTCAGTAGCACAGGGTTTCACCTCAGCGCCTTCTCTGGTGCAGTCCCAAGAGGCACTGGCTGGAAAGTTGTCCTCAATTCAGTCTTGGCCCTGGATAAGGTGAAGAAGTGTGGGTTTTAGACTGGACATTGGGAAGGAATTGTTCCCTATGAGGCTGGGGAGGCCCTGGCACAGGTTTTCCAGGGAAGCTGTGGGTGCCCCATCCCTGGAAATGTCCATGGCCAGGTGGGATGGGGCTTGGAGCAACCTGGGATGGTGGAAGGTGCCCCTGCCCATGGCAGGGGTGGAACTGGATGAGCTTTAAGGTGTTTTCCAACCCAAACCATTCCAGGATTCTTTGATGATCTCACAGGTGCAGCTCCACCTCAGAATGATGGAAAATCTGCTTCTCCTCTGTAGTGATGGTGGCTCTTCTTTCACCCAGGGATTATGACATACCAGCCAGATCTAGTCCATAATTTGTCCAAAAAAGGGACAAAACTGTTTCATAACTGTTCCTTTGTCTACTCCCTGTTTTTCTTGGTGCTGATGGAATTGATAAGTCTTCATAAATAAAATATAGACGGTACATACATCAAAATAACGAAATATTTTTCAGAGCTCCAGTATCTGCAAAACTGCAGTGCACGCAGGGGTCATTTCAGATGAAAGAGGAGGCTTTGTGGACGTGATGCCTGTAGAGAAGAAGAAAACCTACGTGGGCTCCTTAAAGAACGGCGTCCAGTCAGAGAGGTGGGATCCCCTTCCTTTGCCCTTCCCTCTTCTTTTCCAGGGTTTTCAGCTGCCTGGGAGAGTCAGCAGAGATCAGCTTGACAGGCCTGGGAAGAAGAGACTCCCCAGTGTCACTGTGAGCTGTGACAGCCAAGCAAATGGAGCGTGGTGTCCCGCTCCTTCCTCCCCCGGCCAGGAGCCGTGTTCAGGCTGCTGTGAAATGTTGTTAAGCAAACCTTGTTAGATTTTGTCACAGCACAAATCCATGTTAATACATTTTGCTGTGTGTTTAACACATCAGGAGGTCAGCACAGGTACACAGGTTTTCCAGGAAGGGGTGCCCCATCCCTGGAAATGTCCAAGGCCAGGTGGGATGGGGCTTGGAGCAACCTGGGATGGTGGAAGGTGCCCCTGCCCATGGCAGGGGTGGAACTGATGAGCTTTTTAAGGTGTTTTCCAACCCAAACCATTCCAGGATTCTTTGATGATCTCACAGGTGCAGCTCCACCTCAGAATGATGGAAAATCTGCTTCTCCTCTGTAGTGATGGTGGCTCTTCTTTCACCCAGGGATTATGACATACCAGCCAGATCTAGTCCATAATTTGTCCAAAAAAGGGACAAAACTGTTTCATAACTGTTCCTTTGTCTACTCCCTGTTTTTCTTGGTGCTGATGGAATTGATAAGTCTTCATAAATAAAATATAGACGGTACATACATCAAAATAACGAAATATTTTTCAGAGCTCCAGTATCTGCAAAACTGCAGTGCACGCAGGGGTCATTTCAGATGAAAGAGGAGGCTTTGTGGACGTGATGCCTGTAGAGAAGAAGAAAACCTATGTGGGCTCCTTAAAGAACGGCGTCCAGTCAGAGAGGTGGGATCCCCTTCCTTTGCACTTCCCTCTTCTTTTCCAGGGTTTTCAGCTGCCTGGGAGAGTCAGCAGAGATCAGCTCAACAGGCCTGGGAAGAAGTGACTCCCCAGTGTCACTGTGAGCTGTGACAGCCAAGCAAATGGAGCGTGGTGTCCCGCTCCTTCCTCCCCCGGCCAGGAGCCGTGTTCAGGCTGCTGTGAAATGTTGTTAAGCAAACCTTGTTAGATTTTGTCACAGCACAAATCCATGTTAATACATTTTGCTGTGTGTTTAACACATCAGGAGGTCAGCACAGGTATTTTCAGTTCTCAGCCCAGGTCGTGATTTGGGTTTTGTAATTTGGACTTCCATTCAGTTCTGGGTGTGGGATTCATTTGTTGATTCATGTCCTCTGTTCTCTTTGAAAGAAGTAAATTAACCTCTTGAGACATGATCAAACACTTTTTTTTGAAGATGAATTTGCCACCCTTGTAGGTATTTTTGGTAGTTTCTCTAGGGCTGGCCGTGCTGGTTTCAGTGACCAATTGCAAATCTGTGCTTCCAAAATCCTGCATCTCCTCATGATCACAACAATCCAGTCACAGCTCATCCAGGCCTTCCTAATTTGATGCTTCACTCTCAGTCTGTTACGTGTTTTTTCAGATATTGGTGTGATGGCACTGATTTCTCAGGGCTATCTTTGCAAGTACAGAATTTCCCACAGTTAGGGAGGTTTTTGGTCCCTGTTAACTCTGTCTGTTCTGTGCAGTTCTTTTATAAAGAGCATAAGGAATTCTACCAAGTTTGCTGGTTTTATCCTAACAATGGTTATTCCAGAATGATTTAGAGCATCTCAAGAAATAAAACCAGACTAAGACAGGAAAGCTATAGCTGTTAAATATGGGAGTTTTAATATAGATTACCAGGGTCAGCATTTTCTAATTGGATAACTTGGATTTAGGTGAAAAACCTCCTGTTCCTTTGAATTTATTTTATCTCAGTCTTGCCTTCACTTATCTTTCATACTGAGAGAAAACCTTTTACTGGGATGGCAAACTGTGCTCTAGCTAAGAATAAATCCCTCCACTCTCAGGGATGAGCAATGTGAGCAGCCAGTGCTGATCTGAGAGGTGAGGGAAACCAGAGACCTTCTCACAGTGGGGATTGGGATTTGGAAAGTGTTATTTACACTCAGCAATAAGGAGCAGCCTCATGCTGTGAGATCCACCAGACACTGAAACAGCTTTTCCAAGATTAAGGTGAACCCTCACCCTTTAGGACTCTGGAAATAACCTTGGGTAAAGACACACACCCAAACAGGTATGGGAAAAGAGTGCCTTGAGGATTTACTGGGTCATTACTCTTGTGGCAATGTTTATTTTGTGGGAATATGACATTTTGTATTTTTCCTGGGTTTTTTCAGTGCTGTAGGACCTGAGAATAGAAACAGCCCCTTTCCCCATGCACACAGCCACGCCAAGCAGCTCGGAGTCAGAGCAGCTGGGGACACCTCTGCAGGTTGAAAAGGAATAACCATATTTATTGTCATTTAACATGAGCTGATGGGGCCATTCCTACTCCCAGCACTAGGAGCCAAGCCAGACAGGCCCTGGGAACCTGCCAGCCTGTTTGACAACAGGTTTTTTTAGGAAAACATATTCTTCTTTATGCCTGAATCCCTGCACAAGGGAGCACAGTGTTCCTTGGATAAAAGCTAGGGCTGTAAGAGAGCCTGTTGTCTTCCAGCTCCTTTTTTTGGCATTAGCACTACAGATTTGGATTGAAAACATAAAAAAAAAAAAGGAGAATCCATGGATTTGTGCCACTTCTTTTTCATCCTTTATCTTTCTCCTGCTCTTGGTAGGGAAGAGAGAGGAGAAATTCAGTGCTGCTTGTTTGGGTCTGTGTTGTGTTCACTTGATTCATTCCATGAATCAAATTTTTTTGATTTGTTTGTTTTCTTTTCTTTTTTTCTTTGTCTCCAGCTTGAAGAACCCTTCAGATGGGAATGCCTTCCGAATCTTTGCTGTGAAGCAGTAAAACACCCCCAGGGAAGGTGCAGGTTCCTTTGGGAGAGCTCTCTGTTGATCTCCAGAGACGCCAAAAACTCCTCTGAATGGCATCAGCTCTGCCCGTACCCTCCTTGCCCATCTCCTTCAGGGAATTCCAAAAGAAAAGGGGGGGAAAAAAAAGAAAAACCCCAAAAAAAGACCCCAGGTTCTGACTCAGCTGTTGGCATCTCATCGCACCCGTGCAGCGTTGTATCTTTTTGTCTCGTGTTTTTTGTTTCTCTAGGGGCATTCAGCGACCATAAACTGTTCTAAGTTTTGTTTTACCAGAGGTGTTGCTACACAGGATGGTGGTGGCTCCATGTGCAGCAGATTCAGGGATCTCAGCCTGGCCCTGGATGGTGTTTTTAGGGTGTGAAGCTTCTCCTGGGATGGGTGTGAGGATGAGCAGACTCGGGAGCGAGTGGCTGTCCAGGCGCTGGGCACTTTGAAATGAGAAACTCATTGAAAAATTGCATTGTCTGGGGAGAGGATGGGCTTTGACAGAGTGATTTTGTGTGTGTTGGATGGTTTCTGTGCAAAAAAGCATAAAAAGTGGTGTTTTCCCACGGAGGTGCAGCAGCACTGCTGTGTGAGGCTGCTGGGTACCTCGAACGATGGGGTTTGGGGATGTTCTTGGCAGCCAAAATTAAAGTTTTGTGGGCCTGGAGCAGGGTGTAAAATGGTGGCAGAGATCCTCACTGCAGAAAATGAGGCCACCAGATCATCCAAAGAGCAGGTTTGGTGTTTGCTGGTCAAACACTCCCAGGTATTTTGGCAACCTCTGAGCAGTCAGAGAATTGGGGCTCCTGTGCTGGCACATCTCATCCTATACTCCATATGCCATAACTTCAGTTACATGCAGTGTATTGGTTTATACAGCAGTGCTGGTTGTTTTATAGTAGTTGAGTAGTGATAAAATTAATCTTATTTCTGCTAGGAATTGTTGCATCTGTAGGAAACAGGTTCACTTTCCCTTTGTGAAGCTCCTTGTGGTGTGTGCAGTTCTGAGACTTTAGAGATGCAGCATAAATTGGGGTAGATTAATTTTCCCAGGAATTTCCAATTGTGAAGCCAACACAATGCTGTACCCTTGAGTATTTGATATCCAGGATGGTGGGTTTTGGAAAACTAATAAGGTGTTGTAATGGTGTTATCCCATATTTTGATATTTTTGTCTTGACGTGCACCCAAATGCATTTCAAAGCCAGGAGAAGGGTTCAGCATGAGCTGCTTTTTTAAGGCAGAAGGACATTCTCTGCTGCATATTGGAAATGAATTTTTATGATTGGTCTAAACACAGATCTGGTGGGTTTTGATACACACACGTGCAGTAACTTCATCAGTCATGAGAAGACAAAGTCAACAGAGGTTCTTCAGTTCTTGTAAATGTGCAGTCCTTCCGTTCAATAACTGAATTGTAATATTGGATAACAAATGGGAAAATATTTCCCTCTGTTTGGCAGATGTTTCACAGCTGCTCTTAGGCCCGGAACATGTTTGGTTTAATCTAGACAGACATAAGCATTTATATGATTAAATTCTTCTTTAATTCTGTAAACACCATGAAATCAGCAAGGAAATGGCATTTAAATGACATTTATTACTCAGTTTGTTCCACCACTGGGATTTATTTCTCCATAAAAATCTGAATTTGGGAAGAAACCTTTTGTAAAACCTGAAATTGTAGCTGCTTTTCACTGTCTTCAAAAATGCTGCACGGAAAAGCCACTTTTGGGGTGGATAGAGAGAAGTGACCCTTCGTGTCATCTTCGTTTATGTAGTATTGTCATCCAAGGTGTACAGTATTGACTCTAGATAGGAAAACCGAACCATTTCCTTTTCTTACTAAATAAATTGATGTTAAAACCAGCTGGAACATATCCTAGAAAAGCTGCTGGTTGGGAGCATTTGAGATGTTGGCAGTGAGGTGAAGCTCCCCCGTTTCTGCCCGCCATGAAGCACTGGGGTGAGCGTGGTCTGGTTCCAGCCCATCCAACACTGCAGCAAGAATCTGGGGACCAAATCCCAGAATCCTGGGCCAAATGGGCTGGGAATGGAATTGGAGAGAGTGAGAGGTGCAGTCAGGTTCATGGGGACTGCAGGAGCACATAAAACACCTCGACTCTAGTGTGGGATCCACGAAAATTGCGGATGGAAGGTGATGGAAAGGACTGTGAGGGCTCTTGGAGTAAAACCCAGGGGATTACTGAGAGCACATAAAAATCCAAACAGCTGGGGATGTACCTAGGTGACAGAAAGGGGACAGGGGAAGGCTTATTATTCCAACAGAAATATCCTAAAATGCTTAATTCAAGTTACAATTGCGTATTTTTATCTTCAGCCAACTGGTTTGGATTTTTAGAAACCGATGTTAATTTAAGTCTGTATCTGTTTATTTTTGTATTTGTTGTACAAAAGAGAAATTGTGACTTTACTACACAAATATTTTTCGAGGTCCTGGGTGCTATTAATTTAAACATACCTCCCCCAGAATTAGGGGTGATCAGGTCCTCCAGGGCAGTCATGACCTATCAATGACTCGCAATCGTGTGTGCTAGCTATTCATGAATAGGTGGGACAGTACCAGTTTTTTAGCCAAATATTGACAGATTTTATTTCTGATACCAAGACATTTCTCAGCCTGCTATATTTCAGTGCAGCTTAAAGATGCATCACGTCTGTATCTCGCCAGGCCCTCTCCTCCTCAGCCCCAGCTCAGCAGATCTGCAGGCCCCTGAAGCATCCAGGTGCAGACAAAGCTGGTGCTGCCTGGCTGTTCTTTCCCAAGAATTTGGGGTTTGGAAGCAGTGGCTTGGTCATTGCAGAACACCCGGCTCAGCCCAATCTCCAGGAAACACAACCAGGGTGAAATCCAGAGCCTGTGCTGGTGGGGCCTCGGCTCCACTCATTCCTTATGTTAAGACTTCCAGCCAACAGCTGGTTGAGGAGGCTCCAGTTTGTCACTTGTGCAGTCTAAATATTTAGGGCCAGTTCATAGAGTTGCTTTTCTTTTTTTTTTTTTTTCTATGAAAAATGGTGTATTTTACTTCCTATGTATAAAAGTTACTTGTAAATTTTTGTGTGCCTTTGCATGTTTTCCAAGGGGCCGTGGTTGTTTATAAACTAGATTTTTTTTTTTTTGGTCTAAATACAGAATTGTAAAATATCTTTTCCTCCCTACCCTTCTATTTTCTTTTGATTTCTGAATTATTTGTGAAATAAAACCTTCCCAGAATGAATGCTTCCCTTGTCCTTAATGCTCAGCCAGAGTTGGGTTGGTGTTTAGAAGAGCTATTTGGGATTATTCCTGGGGACTGGAGTGTCCCCTGGAGACTCCAAATGAGATTGGGATGTGCAAACCCTGTTCCACAAACAAACAAACTGCCCAGTACCCAGGCATCAAAAATAAGAGGTATCCTTAGTGAAACATACTGAGAATAAGGGAAAATCACTGCGTGTCTTTGAATCCCTGCAACATAATGGCTGGGTTAGATTAATGGGTTGGAAACAGCATTTAATGATTTAGTGCTGCAAAATACAAGTGAGGTGAACTCCTCCCCACCTGAGCAGGCTGGTGTGAATTCATTTTTTGAAAGGAAAAATATTAAGATTTTGCAATTCCCTTTGAAATTTTCTCCAGGCTCATCCTTGCTGACAGCACCACAAATCAAACCAAGATTTTTCCTGGTAATCCAACCCCATTTGGGTAAAGGAGCAACGCAGGGAGGTTCATAACTCATCCTCCAGACAATGAGCACCAGATGGGTTTTGACCAAAAATGTGGGCTGGGCCATGGGATGGGGTCCTGATCGACCAGACCATGAAATTTCTGTTTTTCATTACCTATACAAGAGGATTAATGTTAAATCCAGAGGTGTTTGCTTTACCTCAGGGCTGGGCTGATGCAGTTCTGGTTGAACAGCATTTCCCTGTAAATCCCAGCCCAGGACTGATGGGATAACCTCATTATTGCCCTGCCAGTGATTTCTGTCAAAGGCAGGTTTCATGACTCCTGCACGCTCTGCAATTCCAAACTGCCCATTTGAATTCAGTTTGTGCTTTCCTTCCCCCATTCTTACTGCAGCAAAAATATGTCCTTTGCTGAAAATATTTGGGAAGATTTTCCTAAGCAGAGCTTCAGAGAGGGGAATTCAGGAATAGGCAGAGAGGGGAATTCAGGCTGTTGGTCATTGTCAGGCTGCCCAGAGCATCCCATTAATGGGATGCAACAGTTGTTTGATATCTCATTCGTTGGTGCTACAAAATGCCCCACTCTGTGATTTGGAACCTGATGATATTTAAGATCCCATCCAACTAAACCCATCCTATGACTCTGTGAGTTTTGTGAGATAAAATTTAGGTCCTGGTTGGCCTAGAGAGCAAAACAGCAAAATACACAAAATTTAGGGCTGATCCTAACCCATCCTTTGGGTCAGCTTGCCATCCTTTGACACTGCCTCTGGTTTTGTCTCCTCCTGCTCAAACCTGGGCTTTGTCCTCTGCTTGTCCAGCAGAAATTGGTGTTATCACAAGTGAGAGCAACGTGGCAAACAGAGCTGTGCCTGCTTCCTGTACAGCAGGTATGAAAACCAGGTAAGGCAAGGCTCAGGGGGGAACACACAGCCAGGAGAAATATTAATTAATTTTTTTCCAGCTGGGGTGGGATCCAGATTCTGCTTTAGCAGAGAAAGCATAAAGATTGGCAGGTTGAAGGAAAATAGAGGGGAAAGGAAAGATAAACCCACGTGGAGCTGGGCGAGGGTGGCAGATCTGATATTCCCACATTGCTGGGGATCCTTGGGGATCAGCAAGCAGCCAGGCTCTCTCTGCTTGCTGCTTCAGGCACAAATATCTCGTTGCTGGTTGTTTTGCCTGCTGCTGGCTGCTCCTCAGCCCGTGCTGAGCTCATCAGAGCCTATGTATAGCACGGGCATGCCTTGGGGTGGGTGTCCTTCCAAAAACCCACAGTCATTTATAGGATGCGCCCCCAATGTTTTCAAAGCCACTTTGCAAACGATGGGGTTGGCTCTCATTTACACCAAGGACCTACTTTAAGGCACTTAGGAGGCATTTATGCCACTTTAGGGTGTGGGGAGAGCAGCGTAAAGAAGCCTCAGTGTAAACAGAAACCACCCTTCTATCTGGTGGTTAAAACTGGGTTAGGGAGCTAAGCCAACAGACAAGGTCTGCCTTATGCTGCTGCCTCTGCTCCTCACCCAGGGGAGGGCTGTCCACAGCGTCCCCCAGCACATGGCAGGGAGATTCAGTGTCAAAAGGAATACAGGGATATTTATAGAGGGTGAGAAGTCAGGAGGCACAGGTGGAACATGAGAGCAGAAAGAAGAAGGGGGCAAAATGGACCCAGAGCTTTGGGGTGTCCTCCAAGGGCTGATTCTGTCAGGTGGGGGCTCCTGTGGTTTTGGGGCTGTGGGTGACCATGACCCCAGGGGAGGACCTGCCAACACATACACCTGTCCTGAGGAGCACTTGACTGATACCTGAAGTTTTTATTTAGTAGCTGCCTCAAGGCTTGTTTCTGCACATCTGCCTTTTGCACATGTGGAAACTGAGAAAATACCACCTAAGAGCTAAACCCAGGGGCCAAAGGACAAGTTTGTCTGAAACAAATCTCAAAATCAGCTGAATTTCCCTCTCCACCAGCTGAGCAGGCTTTGCAAGTTTGAAAAAAGAGAGTAAAACCCAACAGAGATTGACTGTAGGTGGTAGGGGTATTCATACCATCTTACTTGATGTGTTGGTAGTGAAAATATTGTTTATATCAATGCAGGGAGTTCCAAAACTACATCAGTACCTGTGCTGGAAGAAACAGGCTGAAAAATCAAAGGACACTTGGAAGGGAAGAGTACAAGGAATAACAAAAGATGGAGACAAACCTGTAAAGAACAACTCCGCCCAAATGAGCTAAAGAGTCAAAGCCATCACATTATGGCCCAGGAGATAAAAGATCATATCAGGTGTGAAAGGATCAGCAAGGCAGGTGAGAAACCTTCCAGCTCTGCTTCCCCTGTTCAGGTCTCTGGTGCAATATGACATGGTCTGGGTTTGTCCTGTAACTGCCTGGAGAACATTCATCCCACTGTGGGAAGTCCAGGAGGAGAGAAAGAGAGACCTGAGAGCCAAAACAACTCCTGAGAAGGCAGGAGAGATCTCTGAGGATGGAAAAGGTGAGGAAGAGGACGCCTGAAGTGTGTCAAGGTACAGTAAAGGGAGAGGGGTTTTCATGCCCAAAGGGGCTCCACTGGCAAGGGATGGCCCTAAAATGTAGTAGGAACCACCAAGACCATTGGTAAGGATTCTGACTGAAGCAGATTATCTGTGTTGTCTTTTCAAGCCACCAGTCCAGGTTTTTAAGATTATTTTGGATGGCAGCTCCTAAAATGAGATCCCGCTTTGAATGGAGGATGGACTAGAAAATGTCTTGGTGGTCCTTCCAGGTGTTTTGTACCTATAATTTTCCAAATTAAAGGAAACATTTTCATTTTCCTATAATTTTCCAAGTTAAAGGAAAAATGTAATGTGGGACAGGCTACCCTCTGTTTGGCCCAGGATGGAGCACAAGCAGAGACTGTAATTTTCCCATGGGTGATACAGGTAGAGATGACCTGGCAGAATAAGCCTAGATAAAGATGTGCAGTGTCCTGGCAGTCATGATAAAAAAAAATAGTCATTGTTCTTTTAAACGTTTGTTGTTCAAGTTTTTTTTGGTTGGTTTTTTGGGGTTTTTTTTAGGTCTTTTGGCAGACAGATGAATTCTGAGGTACAGCTGCAGGTGGAGCCGTGGCTGTTGTGTCTGAGATAGAACAATGGGGACAACCCTTCAGAAATGGTGGCAAGGAAAGGGTGATTTAGGGCATCCCCTGGGGGTCTCACTGAGCCAGAACTGGGCACTGGCTGCTGCAGAGCAGCCCAGGCACAGAGAGCATCTCCTCCCCGTGCCAGGCCTGGGCAGCACCCTCTGAGGACAGGCTCTGGGTGGGGAGAGGCAGACCATGGAAATTTTCTCATCTGCAGAGTCATGAAACCATCTCAGGCGTCAGAGGGCAGCTGGCCAGCTCAGCAGGCTGCGAGTGCCTTTCCAAAGACACCGGGGAAGCCAAGCTGGCCCAAAAGCTTACAGCAAAACAGATGCAGGCAGCTGAGCAGCCCAGAGCTGGACAATGCTCTCCTTGGGAGCAGCTTCGTGATCAGCACACAATGATCTCTGCAAATCCAAACGCTAAATGGGGACTTGTTTGGATCCCGGCCATTTTAATGGGAGCCATAAAATTATGAAAACACCCAAGTTTTCATGACCTCCAAAAAATTCATGTCTAGACCAAGAAAAGGACTTTAGGAGCCAACTCCAGTTGATGTGGACAGCTCTGGATGCAGTTCCAGAAAATGCTTGTGATGCACTTTTAAGGAGAGTTACTGGAACAGTGGTCCAGCCCTGTCCCCTTGGCTGTGGGCACCGTGTGGCACAAGGGGGGACTTGGAGTGGAGAGGTTTCCCCCCGCTCCTCTTGGGTTTTGTGTTGCTGAAATGGCTCCTGGAGTATCAGAAAGTCTCTTTTTTCCCAGCCCCGCGACCAAAGAAGAAGTTGAGATTCTTCAGCTCTGCTTTTCAAGGTTGTTTATTTTCTCTTATCTATTCCATTCTTTCTCTGACCTGCTGAGATCTGCCCAGCAGGTTGGGCTGTGGCACACTGACCACCTTCAGGGAAGTTTTATCTTTTTATACTAAGAACTACCTGTACTTTATTTACAATAATTTTCCAATACCTATCACCTATGTTAGACAGTGAGTTTCTACTCTAAACCAATCCAGAAGTGCCACCATCACAGCAGAAGATGGAGGAGAAGGAGAAGAAGAAGGAGGAGAAGGAGAAGAAGAAGGAGAAGAAGGAGAAGGAGGAGAAGGAGAAGGAGAAGGAGAAGGAGGAGAAGGAGAAGGAGGAGAAGGAGAAGGAGAAGGAGAAGGAGAAGGAGAAGGAGAAGGAGAAGAAGGAGAAGGAGAAGGAGAAGGAGAAGGAGAAGGAGAAGGAGGAGAAGGAGAAGGAGAAGGAGAAGGAGAAGGAGAAGGAGAAGGAGAAGGAGAAGGAGAAGGAGAAGGAGAAGGAGAAGGAGAAGGAGAAGGAGAAGGAGAAGGAGAAGGAGAAGGAGAAGGAGAAGGAGAAGGAGAAGGAGAAGGAGAAGGAGAAGGAGAAGGAGAAGGAGAAGGAGAAGGAGAAGGAGAAGGAGAAGGAGAAGGAGAAGGAGAAGGAGAAGGAGAAGGAGGACAGGGCATGCCCAGATTCCTCCATCTTGCCTCTTGAACGCCCATTCTAAAAACCCCAAAATTCTACTCTTTCACCCTGTGATATTCACTACCATTCTATTCAAACTTTTGTGGCTTGTAACTCTTCACACAAAGCTGGTAATTGTTTCCATGGGCTAAAATCAAAGGCACAGGTGTTTGTGACTCCGCGCCAAGGTCTCTGAGCCCCTGCCAGGGTCTCGAGCCCTCCAGGGCAGCCAGAGCAATGTCCTGGGCTCCAACACGCCCTGGGTGTCCTGCACTGACGCAGGAGAGACTTGCGTGAAGTCTCTGCTCTTCTCTTATACAATCCATGACTTCAGATAAAATCCATGCCAAGTACCCAAAAAAGGGATTGAGCGTGTGCTCTTCCCGTAATCTGAGCACAGCGTCCGGCTGGGACGGTTTTGCCAGTAAAATCCGGGTTTTTCCTTTGCCCAGGTTTAAAATTAGCCGTGTCCCAGCAGGGCCATCCCTGGCAGCCTCAGGGCTCAGCCTCGCAGGGTCAGGGCCCCAGAAGAGCCCAGTTTGAACAGTGACCAGGAAAGTTTGTTCAGGGAGGGCTCCCTGGGCACGAACAACAGGAGCCTCCGTCAGCTCCTACATGAGACAACTCTCAAACTTTATAAAAATACCTCCTAAGGTAAATATCAGTGAGTCACAGATACTAAATATTAATAATTCACACATTGGGAGCAGAAATGTCAGCAGGAGCTGCAAGGCAGGCTTCTTTAATGCGCAATATTACAGAATTGGGTATGTGTTCCTCTATTTTTCCTTTTTAAAAATTTTATTTTATTTGTAATTTTTTGTGTGCCAGCCTTTCCCATTTGAGACACAGGCTTGGAGCTGCTCCAAAGCCTTGGCCCAGTGAAACTGGCTGGAGTCTCAGTCCCACCAGGGGAGCAATTTCCCTGGAAGGGACCCAAGCAGCACTCCTCATCCAAGGGTCAACAGTGGGGCATTCCCAGGGACTTGGAGGGTCTGACTCCATCATTGCAAATTACAGATAAATGAGGGGTGTTTCTTTGATTCACTGACCTTTAGGAAAGAAAAAAACCAACCCCAAGCCAACCACATTACGTAAAATTTATGCAACTACCCAAACCCCCATAGCATTTCTGTGTCATTAAGGATCAAAAAGGAGTGAAAGCCAACCCTCGTGTTTGTAGCGAGGCAGTTTTAAGTAAAAAGTGGTTTTGTTGATCAAAATATATTTTAAAAAATTGAAAAATACACTCTTTTTAAAAAGTGAAATTGCAGTTATTTCAGTAATTTCTTTTCATGTTTGAAAGTGTGGCCTCTTAAAAGCTTGCTGGAGTTGAAATGCATTAATGAAAAATTTTAATTAATTTTATTGTTTGTTTGGGGTTTTTTTATTATTTTCCCATGGTGTTTCACTGGCTTTTGCTGGCTCATGTGGAGACTGAGATGCTATCTGGGTGAAGAGAGGAGCGATTTTTTTTTGTTGAAATTGAGAAGGAGTGTCAGCTGAATAAAACCTAACAAATTCCAGAGAGAACTGTAAAGGAGAAAGGCTTTTCTGGAATGGAATGGAATGGGATGGAATGGAATGGAATGGAATGGAATGGAGTGGAATGGAATGGAGTGGAATGGAATGGGATCGAATGGAGTGGAATGGAATGGGATGGAATGGAATGGAATGGAATGGAACGGAATGGGATGGGATGGGATGGGATGGAATGGAATGGAATGGGATGGAATGGAGTGGAATGGAATGGAATGGAATGGGATGGAATGGAATGGAATGGAAAGGAATGGAATGGAATGGAATGGAATGGAATGGAATGGAAGGGGATGGGATGGAATGGAATGGAATGGAATGGAATGGAATGGAATGGAATGGAATGGAATGGAATGGAATGGGATGGAATGGAATGGAATGGAATGGGATGGAATGGAATGGAATGGAATGGAATGGAATGGAATGGAAGGGGATGGGATGGAATGGAATGGAATGGAATGGAATGGGATGGAATGGAATGGAATGGAGTGGAATGGGATGGAATGGAATGGAGCTAAAGGAGGAGTGAAGGGCAGGGGGCCATGACAAGGACTAAACTGGACCCTAACACCTTATTTTGTTAAATCTGAGGGAAGCTTTGCTGTGCACTTTGACTGAAAGCCACTCCCCAAAATCCAGGAGATGAGTGGAAGTCAGGATGGGAGGTGATTCTTATGCTTTGAACACCCTCAAACTCATTTTCCTTTTCTTCCCCAACAGAAAAGTGTTTTATTCTGCAATTATGAAAGACCCAATTTCATCATCAGTAATCCACAGTGCCGTGTCCTGGCTCTGCAGCCCATCCTATAGCCCACCGTACTGTAGGGGTTTTATTCCTTTGATTTCTTTGATGGTCATATATGTTTTATAGTTGTGGATAATTTGTGAAATATTCTTTACGGTTAAATTTGTTTTTATGGTTTTGTGTTTATTTATAGGTGGTATTTTTATTTTCATTATTTGAGGTATTATGAGTTTATTGAGTTATGAACAGTTTCTTTTTTGTGTTGTTAATTTAGGGTTTTTTTTTGATAATTTAATTTTTGTAGTTAGGTTTATTTGCTTATTGTTTTGGTGTTTTTAATTGGTTTTATTTTTGAGGATATGGGTATTTACATGGTGGATTTTTATTGGCAGTTTTGTTATTTTGGTAGTAATGCTTTTTTATTTATTAAAAGTGGAAAAAATTGTTTATTAAATAATAAAATTTAAACAATATTAAACAATAAAACTTTAAAAAAGATGATAAACTTAGAAAAGTTTTTTTTGGGGCGTTGTAGTTTGGTTTATTTAGTTTTAGCAGCCAAGCCTGCTGCCACTTAGGTGGTCCCAAATTTCTTCTTGCTTCTAATTCCTCAGCTCCTTTAAGCCAAACCCTGATTTTGGAAGGACTCTGTGAGAGCTTTTATCTCCGAGCACTTGGTTCATTAATTAGCACATGCATTAATTAGCTTGAAAGGTAAGGGCTTTTCGGTCCCACGTGGCTGTGCAGGTGGAGGTTCTTTCTCAGCAATGGGGAATGGATGCTCCTCTTCACATTTTGGGTTGATCCAGTGGAAGGAGAGAAGGGACACTGTGGCTGTAGGGACGGAGCTGTGGTGGCACCGAGAGGCCAGCAAGGACACGTGGAGCCCATTTTCCTTTCCTTTTAACCTCAGGGTCTCAGGGGGGTAGGACATGAGTGCGTGCCCTGCAAATCATCTCCATTCAGATTCTCACATGGTGCTGGAACTGTCCAGGAATTCACATTTCCCTGATTCACCGAGATTTTCTCAACCTCAGGGTCTCAGGTGGACATGGAATTGTCTCACATGGTGCTGGAACTGTCCAGGAATGCTGAGGACACATTTCCCCTGAAAGCACCTGGAAGGGTTTGACTGCAGGCTCTGCCTTCTTCCAGGAAAGCCATCTTCTGTGGGATGCCAGAGGACGTCATTCTTCCAGCTAAACGCAATGCAAAGGAAATTTTTCTCACTAGGAAAAGACAGCCACAAGCAGCCTCTCTTTTCCTGAGCTAACATTTGGGTTTTCTGGAAATTGTGGGCAGCATTCCAGCTCGGTGGCTGGGCAGACAACACAGCCCTTGTCTCTTCCTCTCCATATCAACAGCTTCCCAGTGGACTTTCCTCAGGGAAAATTAACGGAACAGCTCACTCAGCTGGTCAAACAGCACAGGCAGCCTGGAAAGCTGCCAGGATGACAAGGCTGGATGAGAGCCCAACTCCTGCTGTTACAGCACCGTTGGGTTTGCGCTTGGTCACTGACAATGGATGGACCCTGGCAGCTGCTCCATTTGTAGGCCCAGTTTAACCAGCCCTGTGCTGAGGTGAGATTTTGTGTCTCCATAAACTGCATCCCATCCCACGGGAGCATCTCTGGATTGGTGGATGAGCAAGGGAGCCATTCCCAGAGCTGGGGGTGTGCAAAGCAGAGGGAAATCCCATGCCCACCCCCAGCTCTGACCCACCAGCCCTCTGGGCACAGTGCTCCTGGCAGATGTGGGTTTCTCATCAAAGCCCTGCTTTAAGCTGAGCTCTCCTGTACCTTCTCATTATCTTCTGTGATCTCTGCCTTTAATTAAAGGCAGATCTGAGACCCCTGGGGCTTGCACAGCCGCCCCTCTTTACATTTCCCCTCCCTTCCCTGGCGGCAGGAAAGGCTGTGCTGGCCTCAGGGGACAGTGGTGGCACAGACTGAGCTCAGGGAACCCCCTCATGCTAGTGGTGTGGGAGGTTTATCCTGGAAGAGGAGGGACACAAGAAAATTATTGGAAGAGGAAGCAAAAATTAACCACAGACTCATTTTTAATGATGTACTGAGAATTACTGTAGATTTCAACATCTGTTTTGACTGGACAGGAAGAGAGTGTTGCAAAGGGTGCAAGAGTACAGACCCCCTTTGATAAGAAAGGCTCAGAAAGCCCTGTCAGGACCTCATTTATGGATCTCATAAAGCCTGAGCTGGTCATTGCAGGTCTGCTCCCAGTTCTGCACAAATCAGAGGCTCCAAACCAACCATGCAGGACAATTGAGATTTTCTGCAGTGGTGGGACCTCTGGGAGGGTGTCTTTAGAGGTGAATGATTTCCAGCATGGCAGAAGCAGGACAGATTTCATCAGACCATGGTTCTGGCTATCCCCTCTGGCATTGAGGAAAGGTGTGGCAATGCCTGCTGTGGGAGCCCACGGGGCTTGCAATGCTGGCCCACCAATTTCCCAATTAAAGGCCATGAGTGGTCCTCCTGATTTGTTCAAGGATATTGCACAGAAATGAAAAAATAGCCAAATGTGTCACAGGAAGCCCAAAGGCTGGAAGCAGAGCTGTGTGATTCCCCCTGTGGAAGCTGCAGTGTGGATTTGCTGGTTGTGATGCACAGCTTGGTCACCGCCACTCACCGAACTGAAACTGCCCCAGGCTCCTTTCCTCCTGGTTTGACTGAGCTCTGCCCCAGGCCCTCTGCTGAAATAGCTGCTGTGGGGCAATGTCTGGCCTCGCATTGCTGTTGTTAATTGCTGCCCTGAGACGTGCAGGATGTCTCTGCTTCGGCCCGCGCAACTGAAGAACGAGTCAGGACTCTTCACTTTTCGCTCTTGAGGCTGTTTATTCATTCTTATCTATAAAATTTTCTTTCTGCCCAGCCGAGATCTGCTCAGCAGGGCAGCCACAGGCACTCGGTGTTGTCCTTTTATACTACAAACTACCTATAACGTATTTACACTTAATTCCCAATACCTATCACCTGTGTTAGACAGTGCACTTCTACTCTAAACCAATCCCAAAGTGCCAACATCACAGCAGAAAATGGAGAACAAGAAGAAGACAGGCTGGACATGCCCAAATTCCTCTATCTTGTCCCCGTAACCCTTATACCAAAAATCCTAAAATCTGCATTTTCACCCTGTGATCATTTTATAATTATACTATTCAAACTTCTGTGACTTTCATGTCCTCATACAAAGTTGGCAACTTGCTCCAGGGGTCAAAATCAAATCCCCAGGTGCTCTGGGCAGCATGCCAAGATCTCCGAGCCCTCCTTGGCAACTCTGGACACCCAGAGGGATGCACTGAGTTCCAACAGTCTGGGAGTGCCACATTTGGGTGAAGTGTCCCATTTGGGTGAAGTGTCACATTTGGATGAAGTGTCTCACACAGACGATGCCCTCGGGGACAGCAGCACCTCCTCCTGAGCATGATCACCCTCATTAAACCTCATGAGTGCCAGCTGAGTCAGCAGGTGATGGGATGGAGCCACACCTTCTCCTGCAGCCTCATCCCACCCTGTCACTCCAACTTCTGGTGTCTGGACCTGTTTTATGGCAGCAGCAGGATCTGCAGGGCAGGAAAGGCAGTTCCCGTCCCAAATGCAGAACCAAGGTGTTGTGGGCGAGGCCTGTGATGCATAGCTAAAGAGAGAAGGACATTTCCAAATCTGGGCTCTAGGGAACAGGATATGACAGTGATGGGGCTGATGGAGCTCTAAAACAATTTGGCTATCATTATCTGCTGAGTTGACATCAGTTGGCAAAAACTTTAGCTCCAGTGAGACAGACTCTTTGCTCATTTGAAATCACTCTGGCTTGTATATTAGTTCTGGGTAGCTCTATTTCCTGAAAGTTTTGACCCAATAGATTTATACTGGTCTATTATTAAAGCTGGTGAAATGAAAAATATGCATTTTTTGTTCAAAGGTTTTTTTTTTTCTGTTCCAGTTTCTTGCTTCTTGCATGACTCTTACTATGTGATTTACAAGCTCATCAGCATCATATGGCCATAAATGTCTTCAGCAAATCCATATCCTCTGTGTTTCATGGTTGCTGAGCTGTGGCAGATGTTTATGCAAAGCAAATACTGAGAACATAAAGAAGGCGTATCACAAACAACAAGTTGCAAACTTATCAACTCAGCAGATAATGATGGCCGAATTGTTTTAGTCACTCTTCTGCCTCACACCTGCTGGGACAGTGGTCCACACGCTTATTATTGTGACAGGTCTTGGCATTAGTACTCTAGGGACATGGGAATGGATTTATCAGTATTGGGTAGCTGCTAACAAGACAGGAGGGAACAAAATGAACTTTCACGGAGAGACACCACGTTTTTGTAAAATATATATTAGAAAAGCAAGAAAGGCTTGAGGGAACATAACAGAGCTACTGCAGTTCCTGACTGTGTGTAGAGCAGACGTGAAAGCCTTCATGGAGTGCCAGGAGGTGAAATCAGCCACCAAGAAATGCCTGTCAGCAGGACAGTGTTGCTCCAGGTCAGTGAGTTATGGGTTCTGGACAGGAGGGCTGGGAAGAAGAGAGGTTGTGGAACATCTTCCCAATAACGTCAGGGATGTTGTTGTTGCATTGCTTGCAGCCCCATTTGGCTGATTCAGGATTTCCAGGGCTTGTGCCTCATCACAATAAAAGCAGGAGCTGCTCACATCCTTGTCCACCCAGAGGAACCAACCTCAACCAGGAGCATTTTAGGAAAAAAAGGAGCTGGAGCCATGTCCTGAGCCACAGGAAATCCAGCCACGTGTTGGAGCTTGCTGGATTTTCCCTCATTTCGTGCTTTTTGCTCATGTTGGATCCCCGTGCACAGCCTGACTCATGGCTTTGGGAAAGAGAGACATCATCGTTGCCTGCTCAGAAATCCAACTGCTTTCAACTCACCCAAACCACCACGCTGGGCTCTGCAGGTCCTTCTGCGGATGATTGCCAGCTAAAATCTCCCATCAGTGGCCATCAAAGGATGCAAACAAAACAGCTCCACGTTTCCCTCTGCTGCTCTTGTACTCTGCTTTGCCCCTGTCTTGTCCTCTTTGGCACAATGTCCACTTGCATCAATCTGAGCTCTATTTTTGTTGTGAACATGAGATTGCCTGGAACCTCTCCAAAAACTTAACTCGGGCCACTCTTTTGATCATGGAGCAGACAAACATATTTCTGTGCTTGCCTTTATGAATTATTTGCCCCGAGAAAGCAACTGGGATTTTGTCCATGGCCAGCAGAACTTGCAGTATTTCTTTGGGTGGCCTGGAGCAGGGATGCCCAGGATGTTTGAAGGGTTTTGGTGCCTGCTTTAGCAATATTGGTCTGAGGTGTGGCCATTTTCTGATCAAACCTTTTTTTTTTGGTGGGAAAGTTGAACTTGTGACATCTGAATTTTGTGGCATTTTAAGTTGGGAGTTGATTTTTCCTAGGGAAAGTTTTAGTGCTCTTGTGGGAAAATGAGAGCATGGCCAATCTAAATACTAAATAAAGTCACATATTGCTCAGAACAGTTTTTCTGTGCTCAGTGAAGTGGCCAGTTACTCTGTGTGGCTCTGCTGCTTTACAGAAAACCCCTCCACCCTGCCCTGTAGTTGTGTCATCCTGAGCTCTGACATTGCATGGTCTGGATTTGGACAGCAGGAACCAAAGGTCTTGGATTGTGCTCTGTACTTCTGATTTTAGGGTGTTCTTACAAACTCAATTTCTTTGTCCTGTTGTAAATCTTTTCATCTCTTTTGATGCCTCAGAGAATCTGGTCCCAGGTATCTGGGAAAGGCAATTTGTAATCCTGCTTCAACTTCTCAGCCAAGTGAATCTTAAGGGAAGCTTCATCCCAGAAATTCATTTTTCCCTAGTGAAAGCAAACTGGGTTTGCAGCAGGGGAGCAAGGCTGGGTTATCCGTGTAATGGCTTTTTATTTTATCCATGGAAATGGCTTTTTCAGGCTGTGAATGGGATGCTCAGTTTTTCAGGCACAGTAAACCCTCATCAGGAGAGGGTGCAAATTGGCACCACCTCACTGGACCTGCTCCACACCACCAAAGCCCCACACTGGTGACATCAACAGAGTGAGATGGGGCAAGTCAAACACCCAACCCATCCCAAAATTCAGGGGCAGCTGGCCTGGGACAGCCCCAGCCCTGCCCAAGCCCTTGGAGGGGCTGGCAGGTCCCAGCTGGGCACTGTGACATTGCTAAGGGTGGTTTCCTGTTACAGCTGGGAGGACTGCATGGATTTGGGCAGAGCTGCCCTCTCCCAGGGAATCACACAGGCCTGGAAGCAGAAATAAACTCCCGTGGCATTTCTCTGGCGTGCCTGGTTGCTGCTCTGGGGGTATGGTGTGTGCAGAGGGCAGCATCAGCAAAAGCATCACTCCTCCTTCCCTCCCAGGGCTGTTCCTGGGCCCTTGCTTGCTGCACAAAGCACAAAAATCTCATCCAATGCCTGCATGAAGCACAGGAGAAATCCAGCTGTTGTACAGATGTGAAAGGACAGAGAGCCTTTTGGTTCTGTCTCTTTTTAAAACAAAGCAGCTCCTCCACTTCTTCAGCCTCCCAAGCACTGTCACAGCCTGTCCCCCCGCCCCAGGGGACAGAACAAATGTCCTCCCCATCCTCGAGGGCTGGAAACCCATCTGCCAGCGATGTGTTTGAGCCTCTGCACATGGAATCATTTTTCACGCTCTCTGTGGGTAAAATGATGTGAGTAAAGCAATTATGACGAGCATCGCAGCTGTCAATAAAACGAGGGACAATGTTTGAAAAGAGCATTTAATGGTGAACTTGACTTGGTTGCTGTTTCTCAAGCTGAATTTCTGTGCAGAGGTTGTCAAAGAAGTTCAAGGATTTCCGACATGCATTTGTCCATTGGATGAATTCAACTTTTATCTTGGCCTTCAGATTTCTTCACTTTTCCTGCCCAACTGGAATTGCAGGTAAATTGCACAATTTCTTCAGCTGTTCTGATGGAAAATTGGTACCTGTCTCATGTTCTCTGTGCATTTACAACTGCAACATATTGTTTCCTGTTGCAAAAAGGAACAGGAAATACACTCTATTTGGAAATAGGGTTCCTTTTTGGAAATTCACTCTATTTTCTCATCTGTTCTGCTCTCCACGTTGTGATACACTGGAAGATATTAAACAACAAAACAGCAAAGAGGATATGTTTTATATTATTTTGTTTATAAGAACACTCTGGACTGGTAAATAGCTACACCCTTCAAAAATGTTTTCAATTTTCCCTTTGAAATAAGAAACAAGTAATGCTTTCAACAAGCAGCTCTTCTTGGTCAAGGATTTTTCTCATTTTAGAGAACACACATAATTTGAAAATCAAAATGTTTCCAGAAAATATGTTTGGGGCACGTGGGGTTTTTTTTTTTCGTTTTGCTGTTGTTCTTGTTTTGTTGTTGGTGGTGTTTTTTTTAAATTTTATTTTATTTAGGGCCATGTGAAATCCAAGACTCTAAAGGCATGACTGTTCATGATGCTGAGCAGAATATCTTTCAGTGCGGATCTGTAAAAAGACACAGCAACCTCATGAAGTTATTGCAGGAGAGGCTTCACTTGATTTATTTCTTATTAATTCTGCAGGAAGCGTCTTGTGTAACAAACCAATAGCTGGAGCTGTGTAGGGAAGGGTTGTACTTCAGACACAAGTCAGAGCCTGGATTATTCCTTGGAAACAAATGACCAGGCCATGGCATTTCAGTTTTCCTGGTTTGTTGCTCCCAACACTGTGGAATGATCCCAAAAATCTCTTTTTCCCCAGGCTGTGCTTTTTCCCTGGAGAATTCCTGAGGGTGTGCCAGATACTTGGTCCCTTTTCCCAATTCCCAGACTTGAGATTCTCCTTGATTTCACCATGGGAGAGCTTGAAAAATGAGGCCCCAAAGTGAGATGGCCCAGACCCAGCCTATTCTAGGTTGGCCTTATGTCCTCACAAAGGATTTTTGGCCTTGCTGAGGCTGGGATGGTTTTTCCCTAAATGTTCTGTATTGTTCTGGACTCCCTGAGTATTTTTGCAAACCAGTTTAAGCCCTTGAGAGTGGCTGGGCTTGGCAGAGCTGATTCTGGGCTCAGGCCTTGCTGCTGATCTTGAGCTTTTGCCTGATTGCACAAAACATTTTATGGATGAAGCCTGAACAAACCCTTCAATTAAGGTCCTAGTAAATAAGATTCTAAGGTTAAAGCACTTTATGGCAAGCAGACTTTTAGGAACTGTTTGTATCAAGAGGAATGATTTGATTAGAGAATGAGAAACAGGACTGGGGAGACAGGAACCTGACCTCAGCAATAAAATGCACAGAGTTGCTTTTATTCCTCCTTCTTGGAATCTGGTGTACAAAGGTACAATTAAACAACATGGCCAACATTTCAGCAGGCCAACTCAAACCATTTGTGCTTTTCCTGACTCTGGGCATCTGCACAGGGTTTTGCTTTGCTTTGCTTTAAAATTCTGGGCCAAATCTGCTTCCTAGCACTGTGTGGGTTTCTCTGGGTCTGGATTGAAGGCACTTGAGATGATAGTTCATGTTTGGGCTCAGGTGTTTATTATTTCTTATCAGTAAATCAATCTCACAACCATGGGTTCTGCAGCCTTTCATTAGCAAAGCACAAAATGGCCAACAATCTCTTGTTACAAGGTCTTTTAAGACTAAACTATCCAAGTAAGAACTAACACCTGGATTATTTTCCCTTTTAACCCAATAACTGATCCCACAGAGCTGCAATGCAGACATTCCTGTCCAATTACAAAATGCCACCCAAACCCATGAAGAAGAAGGAGGAAGCAGCATGAAGAAGAAACCCAGGATGACACCCTGTGCCCTCCATCTTGCTTCCATCCACAACACACTAAAAATCCCAAACCCTCAATTTCTCACTACACCTGCACTACTCTCTACAATCCATTTCACACTTTTGTGGATTCCAGTCTATTCTGGAGTTTAGGAAACTTTCTCCATGAATGAGGGTCAGAGTCAGTGAAAAAGAAGAAGAAGCCCAGGATGACACCCTGTGCCCTCCATCTTGCTTCCATCCACAACACACTAAAAATCCCAAAACCTCAATTTCTCACTACACCTGCACTACTCTCTATAATCCATTTCACACTTTTGTGGATTCCAGTCTATCTTGAAGTCTGGGGAATTTTCTCCATGAACGAGGGTCAAAGTCAGTGCTGCCCTGGGGGTCAGGGCACCCCAGAGCAAACACAGAAATATTCCCTGTGTGCCCTGGGTTTGCACAGCCCTGCAAGGTGGGAGCTGGGCTGGGACCCTCTGGAGCTGCCCTGACCATGCTGAGCTCAGGGATTTTGGGCTCCTCAACCCACACTCAGCTTCTGGACACCACCAAGCAGCTGAACTGAAGGATATCTGCAGGCAGGATGTGATTTGGAAGAGCAACCAGGGCAGAGAGTCTGGGTCACATTGTTGGAGGCAGCTCAAGCTGGAATAGCAGGAGGGAGGAGGGTGGAACACAGGAGCAGCCAAACACCCACACGACCCCAGTGCCAGCCTTCATTGCTTTTGCAGTGTTTGATTTGTTGTTTCCTTAGAAAACCAGGCCGAGCTCCCAGCAGCAGATCATTTTCAACCTCTCTGTCTGAGCTAGAAAGAAAAGGCTTTGTCCCAAAAGTGGATATTTCCTGTACCGCTGCATGTACCGAGTGGTGTTTGCATTCCTCTTATTCTGCTTTATCTTCCTGCAGGAGGAATCCTGGCCAGGAGCAGGGCCTGGACGCTGGGATGCTGCTGCTGAGGTGAGCATGGGATGGCCTCTGGATTGCTCCGGAGCCACCAGGGCTGGGACAGAAAGGGATGGACACAGGGAGGATGAATCAGCATCCTGATGGCCTTTACCCAAGTTTGGACGTTCTGCTCTACAGGATTGTCCCAATTCACGTGGTGGAGCTGCAAGGTGAGACCCCCTGAGCCAGCAAATATTTCAATTTACTTCACTCAACTCCTTCAACCAAGTATTGAAGACCTACACTGGAGGTAACACAAGTTGAAGAGATTTAGACAAAATTTAAATGTGCTTTTTCTTGGGCAAACACTGAGTAATGATTGCACTGGCTCAGGGTCTGAGGGCAGCACTTTCAGCTCCAAATCAGCTCAGAATCGTTTGTGGAAGTTTGATGCTGTTTTGCAAAGTTTACTTTCTCAAATGAGAAAGAAACAGCCAAAAATATTACGATTTCTACAAAAAACCAAGCTGGAATAGGCCAAGTAAAATGACATTCTCCACTTGGCAGGGAGAAAGGGTGATGCAATTAGCTGATTTTTATTAAGAAATGAGCAGAAAGGTGTGAATTTGATACATAACCCATTTCTGGCCAGAAACATCATGGCATGGAGAGCAGAAAAGATAAACAACTACAGGTTTTAGCAAAAACAACCTGTGTCTATAGTCAGATAATGCTCAACTATAAGACTTAAGAAATGAAATCATAGGCTAAAATAAATCTCCCTAATTTATTTTCCTTTTCTTTTCTGCCAGTTTCAAGTTTCTTTCAAATCTCTCCCCTTTGCTGAATTTTTCTGTGGCAGAAATCTGGCCTGCTCTTTTGCAAACCAGAGCAAAAGGAATGCTTTCAAATATCCCAGACAGATCATTTTCTCTTTGCTGCTCTCCTGATGGTGTTAGAAAACACAAACTGCTTTTGTGAGACCTCTGCTACTGTGACCATGTGGGAAGAACCATGGTGCTCTCCAGGAGATGATACACAAAATTCAGAATGAGTGAAAATTTTAAAAATAAAATCTGCTGATGCTTTGAGAAAACCCCGCGTCTCTATGTAAACCTCTGGGTTTGGGGTTTGGGTTTTGTTTTCATTTTCCCCACAGGGAACCATGAGATCATAGGTACACTATGAGAAGCAAGAGGTCTTTGCTGAGCATCTGGGCTGCCTCTGCATCCCTGGAGAGCAACAAACATCCCTGGGGACCCCACAAATCTTCTGTTGATGGCTGAGAGACCAGAGAAGGAGCTCAGCCCTTAACTGAGGGGAGGAAATTCTGTATCATGGGAGGGACAAGGAGGCCATCCCAGTTTAAACTGAGGTGATGGTGTTGGCTTGGCTGTGTGAGGAGCACCAGGGGACACAGAGGGTTTGGAGGGATCCCACAAATCCCTCCAGGTCCTGTCATCCCCTCTGAAAAGTGGGATTTGATATCTCCAGGTGTCAACACTGCTGCTCCTTCTCACTCTCCAAACACAACAGCTGTCCTGCCCTTATTAGAGAAGTGTGGTTTAATTACGTGTCTTTATGCCCATTTTTCAGGCCCTGGTGGACGAATCATCGTGTGTGGCTGACCCAGCTGAGCTCCACCTCTCTCCAGAGCTGTGTTTGCCATGGGAGCACATCTGTTCTGGCTTCTCCACCTATTTCTGAAGGTATATCCACAAACTCCCCCTGGCTGTGCCCTCCCAGCAGGCCAGCACTGCAGCACTCACCTCTTTCATTAATCAGCCTTAAGTCATTAGCTCAACTGAGTGGCAGCTTTGTCCCTTTTCTATCTTTCATTTTCAAAATATTTGGGTTACCTGTCTGCAAAATATTTGGGTGGCAAAGTGTGAAATGTCCCTCAGGATGGAGCCCGAGCTGGCAGGGCTCTGCTGCTCCAGAGCTCTTTGGAATGCAGTTCCTTGTGTAAAAACCAGAGTGTGTAGCCATGACATTTTCTGAAAAATCCTTTCCTTAGGATTTTTCCTCCTGAGAAGCTGAGAGGCCTCAGGAACAAAATGCAAACAATGGTTATCTGCTGCTGTGGGATGCAACAGGTGCATCTGGGATTGACTCATGTGGTTGTTTCTAATTAATGGTCAATCACCGTGAGCTGGCTCGGACTCTCTGTCCGACACACAAACCTTTGTTACCATTCTTTCTTTTTCTATTCTTAGCCAGCCTTCTGATGAAATCCTTTCTTCTATTCTTTTAGTATAGCTTTAATGTAATATATATAATAAAATAATAAATCAGCCTTCTGAAACACGGAGTCAGATCCTCGTCTCTTCCCTCATCCTCGCACCCCTGTGAACACCGTCACAAGAGTTGTCTGAGGTCACATCACCAGAGGTGACCCTGAGAGTTGTCTTACACTGAGAGAGCTTCTTGCTTTTGTTGTAGGGTTTTTTGGGTGTCCCTGGGATGTTTCTGGTGGCGCTGAGAGCAGAGGGGCTGGGGCAGAGCTGGCTCTGAGAGTGGGGCTGCTGAGCTTTGCTGACTGAGGAACCTGCTCCAAAGCCTTTTTCCCAGCTGAACAGAGCAAACAGACACAAAACATCATTCTCCTGCAGGTGAGAGCTGATCCATCCACCACAGGCTGTGAGAAATGAGAACAAACCCATTGTCCCGAATGTTTCTCTGTCCTAAGCCTGGAGAACTGGTATCATTTATTTCCCATATCATTGCTTGACCAAACCATGCTCTGCTCTAGATTTTATCATTTCCTCACACAATAAAAACCAAATCTTTTCAATTAGAGGACATTCTTCTACCAGCGCAGCTGACATCCTGTTTTGCCTTCCGTGCAGCAGCTGCACATGGAGTTTAAAACTTGGGGAATATTTCCTACAATCTCCTAAACCTGCAGTGCAATATTCTAGCTGTAGCCCTGTCAGCTGTTCCAGCACCTCCCAGCTGGGTGGTGGGATGGGTTGTTCCAGGAATCATTGCATGGATCCACCTCACAGAGTAAAACCTTGATTATTTGCATCCTATTTGGGGCAGCAGAGCTTGGAATGTCCCCCCAAGTTTGCCTGGCACTGCAGGAGTGCGGGTGCTACAGGAATTTTGCTCCCACAAAGCTCAAACAGAGCAGGAGACAGAAAAAAAATTAATGGTTTTGGGTGAGATTCATGCCTTTTTGCACAAAGGATCCATTGGAGGCTGTTGAGGTCCTGGTGGGGCTTTGGGGGATTTCAGCTCGTGCCTCAGTGATTTATTTTGGTGCCATTCAGTTATTGAGGGTGAAAATGTCACCTTAACGCCACTGTGGTGCTCAGGGGAATAGCAGGATGTGCTGCAGGGCAGCAGAAGGAAAAGGAAAAGTGAAAAGAAGGAAAAGGAAAAGTGAAAAGAAGGAAAAGGAAAAGTGGGCACCTGTTGAAGTACATGGTGCTGGGTCCTCCCCCTTTTCTTTTAATTGTGTTAAGGGAAATTAAACCCATATTTTAACAAAAAAACCTGATTGTGAAGCACAGGTTGGTGCTGATTGGAGCATTTGGACCTTGTGTTCTGCCTTGCATGTTGGTGGCAGAAAAACCCAAGGTGTGACTCCCTGCTCCTGCTGCTCCCAGGGGCTCAGGTGTCACTTTTATGGGCTTAATGCAAAAAACTGCACTGAAAACAGAGTCCCCATGGCAGAACCAGCCATGTTTGTGTGCCAAATTGAAGTTTTCCCAGGGTTTCTATGACTAAGATGTGTTAATATATATATGCTGCATGTCTTTAATTTATATATTATATATATTTATATATAATATATAAAAAATAATACATAGAACTATAAAATATATAAAAAATAATACAAATATATATATTATATATATAAAAATAATATATATATTTTAATATATATATATGTATATATTATTTTTTTCTGCTGCCTTCAGGATGTTTTCATGCCAAGGAGGGAAAAAGAAATCCTAACAAATAACAAGTTCATGGAGTGCTTAAATCTGAGGATATGTTCAAGGTATTTGTTGCAAATGAAGCCAAAGGCCTCATGTGCTCCTTGGAGCATTCCTGGAGAGCTGCTGGCTGCCTTTGCCTTGATAATGATCTTTATGTGTTTAGCTGTGAACACGATTTCCCATCTCCTGTTGCTGCTTTTCTAGGTTACACAAAAAATTCTTGTTCATGCACTGTTTTCCAACATTGGTTTGGTTTTTTTCCCAGCTGTTCCCTTCTGCCTCCCTTGGAGTTTATTCCCATCACCTTTCCCATTTTCACATCTCCTCCAGGCCCTGTTCCCCGCCCCTCACTCACAATTGATTTCCCCTTTCTACATACAATCCTCTGCTCTTCTTTGTGCAATTTGATGAGTTTAATTTCAGCAGTTTTCCAGGAAAAATCTGGAATTTAACCCTGTCCTGTAAAAACCTTCCTAGTGCAACACCAGCTCAGCCTTTTGCAAGTTCTCTCCTGGACTCTGATGAAGCAGAGCAGGATGTTTTAATTAGTTCCACGTTGACATTAAAGGGGTTTTGTCCCCACCACACCCACCCCTGTTACTGCTCTGAGCACCAAGCACAGCCACACTCGGATTCCCGGGATTTAAATCTCCAAAGCTTTGTCTCTGCTCCAGGCTTGCTGGTGCCCTGCTAGGAGCATTATCCAGATGCCAGATTTTTTCACCCCTCTTTGATAAAAACAATGTTCTCAGCCCAGCCCTTTTGCCCTCACGATGCTGATCCTGTGCTGCTCCCCCTGCCCCTTTTCCCAAAAAATCCTGGTTTTGCTGTGCTCAGCACAGAGTGTTCCCTCTTATCATGGGAATCAGCTCTCAGAAATACTTGACAAATAAGAATTCTACTCAGTTTGGGCCGGAAATTTCTTGAATAAGTCACGAAATGAAAGAACTCCCAATTTATGCTTCCCTTTCTTAATTATGTTTTATTATATAAATGTGATTACACTGCACAGAGTGAGCGAGTCCCTTTGCTTTTGTCAGGGGCAGGGAGATGAGAAACCTCAGCAAAACAGGAAGAAATGACAAGATAAATAAATAAATGACAAGATAAATAAACCCATCCATGGGTTCATTGGGTTATCAGCCCTGGGGCATCAAGAGTGCATGAGATGGTATTTTTAAAGGAGCAGCATCCAAAGGTCACTGAAAGTGATTTCAGGTTGGTGATTTCTTGAATTCAGGTGCCTGATCACAGGGTTTATTGAGAGCCAAATGTTGGGTTATCCTCGTGGATTGTGGAGGGGTTTGGTGGAGAGTTTGTTCTTGCTATGCTGAATTTATTGTGCAATTTTCTTTGGTGATTCAGCACCCTGCTGCTGGTCTGGGAGCTTTTATGCAGAGAAAAGTCACGGGCATGGATTGTAGAGGCTTTGATTTGTATTTTCTGGGGTAGAAATCTCTACCTGGGCAGGAATTGCTGAAATGGGGTCTGCACTTGAGGTGCTGCACAATTAAACAGGATCAGAGCTCATGCAAAGAGAGCTTCAGCTGCAGACTCCAGAGCCAAACTCTGGATGAAGGGAATTAATTTTCCAATGCACAGATGTACCAGTTAGAGAAGTTATCCCCTTTATTCTGCTTCACTGAGGCTCTTGCCATGGGAATAAGCTCTCAGAAATACTTGACATATACAAATTCTACTCACTTTGGGCTAGAAATTTCTTGAATAAGGCACAAAATGAAAGAACTCCCAATTCATGCTGCCCTCTCTTAATTACGTTTTATTATATAAATGTGATTACACTTCACAGCAACGGAACACAGCGTACCAAACATCCAGGGGAAAAAAATGAGATTGGAAAGAAAACAGGCTTCATCCTTGAGTTGAATTTGGACCTTTTACCTTTTAAATAAAACCATCTGTATTTATATTTTAAAAGTTTGTCAGGGCCAGATGTTGACAAACCCTACTATTTCCTAATCAGTAACCTGGAGGGTGACCCCTTTGTGCAGCCAGGCACGTCCTGAGCCTTCCTATACAAAATAGGCTGTAAGGAGCCAGAGGTGGAAGCTATTTGCCAAAAATCTTTAGGAAAAAAGGAAAAAAAATGAAGGAATGTATACTACCGGGATTGGAGCGTTGGGAAAAACAATCACTCATCCTTGTTGCAGTCAGGTATGCTCAGATAAAATAAAAATGGGATAGAATACTGTTCTGGGGAGTAAGAAACTCTTCTCACCAAACTGAAATGTTTTTTTCCTTGATTTCAAGCACAAAATTTAGGTTGGAACTTGGGCTTTCCTTAAGCCTGGAGTGTGTTTGGATCCTTGGCTTGGTTCATGCCTACCTCCTGATTCTGTTTTAATTTAAGGCAGAAAGAGGAAAATATGTTTTTAGTGCCAGTTCACCAATTCATATTAATTATCTCTAATGAAAATAAGGACAAAGAGAAAGAAGGAAAACCAACACGGGCTCTGACCAAATTCAGCAATTTTAACTGAACCCCAAGCTGACCCCAGATCACCTCTGGGCTGTTGCTGTGACCTGCAGGAGCTGGGGGCCCACACAGCAGGTCTGAGCCAGCTGAGGGGCAGGGATTTGTGCCACAGCCCATTCTCCAGCCCCAGAGCTCATTTCTGTGGGGTATTGAGGGGGCTCTGCTGTTGTGTGAGGGCTTGGAGGCTCACAGACATCTCCAGCTGGGGACCTGGGACTTCCAGCCTCCCTAAAGCTGTGGGTTCCTGAGGCTGGGTACGGTGTGGGAATTACTCACAGCTTCCTGTGCTTGGGTGTTCCTCCCTGGGGACCTTTGATCTGACCCACTCCATCCCTCTCCTGCTCCTGCACTCTGTTCGCCTCTATTTTAGCCCAGGTTAGCTCATGGGGCTTGACCAAACTGAAATGGAGACTTTTAAAATTTTTTTTTTCTTTTCTTTTTGCAGACATAACATCAGGAACCCTTGTTCAAACAAAACCCTCTTGGAGTGACTGCAATTAAACCAAGAAAGGACGTGGACCTGGTCTTTATTTTTGATCTCTTTCCTCTACAGTGATTCAGGTTGGCGTGGATAATAAAAATAAATCCCTCCTCCTCTTGCCATAAATCAGCATATTCTGGCTTTTGTCCCCAGGAAGAGCCTGTCTGTGTTATTCCCAGTTCCTTGTCCCAGTTCTAGGACTGGATTATCTTCAGGCTGGTGCCTCGTGCTCCCTCGTACAGCTGTCAGAAGAGTGAGGAGACCTTTGTGAGTCATCTCCTCCCTGTCTCCTCTCCAGGCAAACTGTCCTCCCCACCAGCTGAGCTGCACAAGGGCTGTGTTCTGGACTTTTGGCATTTTTTGGCCTAAATTTACTGAAATGGATGGAGGAGAATGTGGGGCAGGGGATGTCCTTTAGCTCCAGCAGCGCTGTGTGTGCATCCATGCCCAGACCACCCCAATTGTGGTTCCCTCTCCCTTTTCCAATCCTTCCCCTTCCTGCTCCCTTTTCCCTCCCTGCTGGTCTCTCTGGTTCCCTCTCCCTTTTCCAATCCTTCCCCTTCCTGCTCCCTTTTCCCTCCCTGCTGGTCTCTCTGGTTCTCTCTCCCTTTTCCAATCCTTCCCCACATCCACGTTCCCTTTCCCTCAGCCTCCATCCCTCCCCAGCACCCCATGTCTAAGTTTTTAGATTTTATCCATCTCGTCTTCTTTTAACAGGCAATATTTTCCTCGGGAAACCCAGTGTCAGGACACCAAGGATGCTCATTCCAAATTTCTGTCAAAATGATGGTATTAGAATAAGCAAATTTGGGGTTTTGCTGTTGCCCAAAATTGGAAGCCAGGTGTACAAAACCTCAAGATCTTCCTCTCTGAGAAGGATGTTTTTCCTTTGGCTTTTTTATTTTTTCCCTCTTGGATGTCATCTGTCTGAAGGCTTTAGAAAGAATCCCCAGGAGTTGCACAATTCCTGCAATTGGTGCAATAAATTAAATAAAGAAGGTGTGTGGTTTTGATAGGGAGAAAACAAGTATGAGTATAACAGCCCCACTGGTAAACAGAGGATTTAAGGAGCTCATGCAGAGAAATCCATTAAAAAATAAATTAATCTCTGCACCAGGCTTGGAGTTGCATCAAATATAATTGAAAAATTTCTCAGTTTTACTCCAGTTTTATCAACAAGTTCCCCACTAATGCGATGTTTCAGGAATGCACATAAATGCAAATTTTGGTACAGTTAAATTCAAAACAATGTGAAAAATTATGTGAAGTTATTGAAATTACTGAAAATCACACTGGGTGTTTGAGGTTGGAGGGAATCTCTGCTCAAGAGCAGGTTCCTCAGGAACAATGTAGGTGCTGATTTTATTTAATAATTTTTTCCTGAATTGTGACTTCAGTTTTTCTATTGTATTTCTGAGGTTAATGGGACACTAGGAAAATTGTTCCTTTCATTTTGAGTGGCCAGGTCTGTGTCTAATGCAGTTACAGTTCTGGTGATTTTCAGGATTTCTGCCTTATTTTGAGATGACAGCAACCCTGATGCTGCAATAATATCGGAGAATGAATCACCATGAAAAGAATGAGAAAATGAGCATATTCCTGACTTCTGGATATTCTGAGTCCATCAACAAAGGCTTCATTTCAAATTTCATTTAATTCTGTCCCCCTAGGAATAGTGGCCAGTGCTGATGTTTCTATGGAATGGAACTAAGAACCTGCAGGAGTGATGATGCTGTGACCATGCAGGAGTCAGCACACAGAGGAGCCCCTCAGCTGTGCTCAAATGCTGGGACAAAGCTGTGAAATCTCCTTTTTTTGGAGGTTTGCAAAGCTTGGCTGGGTGAGGTCATGAATAACCTGGTGAAATTCCTTCTCATGGAAGGTGTCCCTGCCCATGGAAGGAGGTTGGATCTAGATTATCACCTTCCAGCCCAAAGCATTTGGTGATTCCATGGATTTAGGAGATCCCATGAGTGTAGAAGTCCTTTTTAAGTCAGGATTGGTCCCACCAGAGCCTCATTAGAGCCCACACTGCCCTGTGATCCTGGACTTCTTCCAGGATCTGGGGCTTGGAGGATCCTGCCAGCCACGTGGTCTCACACCTCCTCATCAATCTAAGATTGCCTAAAACCTGTTTGTTTTGGTTTTTTTTCCCCAGGATTCCTTTTCTTTTTGGAAGGATCTGCTGGCACGATCCCCTCAGCTCTCTCTGGGAGAAGGCAGGCAGGCTGGCACTGCACAGGGTGGAAGGAGCAGAGCACAAACCCCAGATGATTGTCCGGGCTGGCTCAAAGTGCCATCAGGTGTGAGGCTTGGATGGAGGCTTGTGGAGTTTGACTCCTTGCCCAGACAGAGCTGGAGTTCCACCCCTCCAAGGCCCTGTCTGGCCAGACACAGCCATTGTGTCGGGTCCTGGAAGGGGAATATCCTGAGATTTCTGTCAGAGCCACAGGAGTTTGGCTTCACAGGTCACTTCGCTTCTTCCTGGCCCTGCTGGGCATAAACAGCTCCAGCTCCTGTGCTTGCAGAGCTGTTTGCTCAGTGCCTGTAGGAGTTCAGATCTGCCTGGGGTGATTTTTGCCTTTTGGCCTGGGTGCTCCAGCCCCCGGGCTGCAAAGCTGTGCTCCATGAGTGTTGCAGACATCTTTTAATTAAAAATTGTTTGCATTTTGTTCCTGAGGCCTCTCAGCTTCTCAGGAGGGAAGATCCTAAGGAAAGGATTTTTCACCAAATGTGTGTGTGACAGTGAGCAGTCCTGAATCCACAAAATCCAGCCTTGCAGGGAAACTGAGGCACTGGCCTTGGCCACTGGTGGCACAGGGCTGAGCCCAAACTCTTCTCCAGCTGCTGCCTCTGTTGGTGAGCACATCCACAAGGTCTGCATGCAAAGGTTCCTGGAGATCAGACAGAGAGTGAAGCTGTGTAAAATCACCCAGCAGGCTCTGCCGGGTCAGAGTTTCCACCCTGAACCACTGTCTGAGCATTCAGATCCCGTAAATCTCAGCCCCATGCTCAGCTCCATCCCAGCTGGCGCTGGCTGGCTGCTCATTCCAGCTGATTGCTAGAGAAAAGCTTGCTGGAAAAAAAAAACTAAAATAAATAAAAGAAGAAATAGGCAAAAGGACAAAAAGAAAAAAAAACCAAAATAAAGAGGGAAAAAAAGCAGAAGAATGCAGCCAAGACCTCAGTGATAAAATGGAGCAGAGGAGACTTGGAATGTGGTGCAGAACATGGTGTGCTGGAATCAGGAGCTGCTCCTCAGAGATCAGCTTTTGCTGCCCTGATGGTCCAAATGTCCAAGCAGTGTGTCAGTGAAATCCCCCCTGGAGAGGACGGGATGGGATGGGACGGGATGGGACGGGATGGGATGGGACGGGATGGGATGGGATGGGATGGGATGGGATGGGATGGGATGGGACGGGACGGGACGGGATGGGATGGGATGGGATGGGATGGGATGGGATGGGATGGGATGGGATGGGATGGGATGGGATGGGACGGGACGTGCAGGCAGCAGGGGACAATGCTGGAGTCTGGCAAAGGAGACCCACAGACTTTGTACTCACATATTTGGTGACTTTTGCTTTTGCCTCTGCCTTCCTTCTGTGTTTCCTGCCCCCAGATAAATGCCCTGCATTTACTTGACAGTTTTCATCACCATTTGAACAGCCAATATTTTTAAAATACCCTAAAGAGGATGAGCAAATTCTCTTTGGTAACACTGTTTCTTAGCCTAGTTTAAAATTCAATGGAACTGTTTGGAAAGAAAAAAGAAAACCACAACCACAGCATAATTTGAATTATAATTTCATTAAAAATTCTTTTAAAAAGTACAAAACCATCTAAACTGAAGTGCAGATTTAGCCAGGCCTGTGTCGACCTTGTCACTTTTTCCCCTGTTGTTTTCTTCCACATTTCACCCTCACTTTATCCTGGGATTTCCTGGGCCTTGCAAGCAGAATTGTCACTCTGGGTGATGGTGCCAGCTTCTTTTAGAGTCACCTTTTGTGCCAAGCAAGGGATCACAGAGCTGTTTGTCTCTTCTCTGCCCAGGTTTTTCCAGCACTGTGGGAAGCAGTCACTGGGAAATTCCTTTTCTTTCTCCCAGCCAGAGCTGGATGAAGGCTGGGAAGTCTTTGTCTCCAATTTGTCTCTAAATTGTCTCCTAATTGTCTCCAGGTCCAGGCTGGGAAGCCCATCAGTGCAGCTGAGCAAGGGATGAAGGTAACATCTGCTCCTCCTCCTCCTCCCCCTTGTCCAGGAGAGACCTTGGGCACCAGGCTGTGAGTTTTGGGCTCACACAACAATCCCTGCTCACTCAGGGCCTTAGTGCCCACCTGTGAATCCCAAATTTCTGCTCTAATTACTGTACCTCTCATTAACACTAAAACCCACGATAATAAAACAATAATAAATCAGCTGTGATGGTGTTCACAGGGCTCTCAGGTTGATGGAAGTAAAGAGGATCTGACTCCATGTTTCAGAAGGCTTGATTTATTATTTTATGATATATATTATATTGAAACTATACTAAAAGAACAGAAGAAAAGGTTTCATCAGAAAGCTAGCTAAGAATAGAAAGGAAAGAATGATAACAAAGGTTTGTGTCTCGGCTCCCTGTCCAAGCCAGCTGGACTGTGATTGGCCATTAATTAAAAACAACCATGTGAGACCAGTCCCAGATGCACCTGTTGCATCCCACAGCAGCAGATAACCATTGTTTGCATTTTGTTCCTGAGGCCTCTCAGCTTCTCAGGAGGAAAAATCCTAAGGAAAGGATTTTTCATAAAAGATGTCTGTGACAATCAGCCTTCTGTAACATGGGGTCAGATCCTCATCTCTTCCCCCATCCTAAGACCCCTGTGCACACGGTCACAGCAGCCTGCTGCAAATCTGGGCCATGAAATCCGAGCCTCAGCAAGGCCCTGACACTGGTTCTGAGGAGTGTGGTTGGTGTCCGGCCAAGGAGATTTCTTTTTCTTGCTCAAACTTTTCCACTACAACTGGCAGAGCTGCAGCAGTGGGGGATTGCACAATGCTGGGTCCCAGGGCTCCAAAACACAGGGAAAAGCACAGAGCATCTCAGGCTGCAATAGGGGTTAAGATGAAACAGTTCAGTAACATAAATATATGGCATTAATTTCTCCACGTGTAAGGACTGGAGTATCTTCAAGATTTATCTTCAAGAAATCTGAAAAAACCAAGAAGCTGCAGGAGATACCAGAAAAAAAGATGAGCTTGGTTTGTTTTAGAGAGTGCTCTTATTTTGTGTTCCTTCAGTGTATCCCAGACTACAATAAGGCTTAGACTGAAACAGTTCAGTAATATAAATATATGGCATTAATTACTCCATGTGCAGGACTGTGGTTCAGTACTTCATCTTCTAGAATTATCAGAAAAACCAAGAAGCTGCAGGAGATAGCAGGGAAAAGATGAACTTGGTTTGTTTTAGAGAGTGCTCTTATTTTGTGTTCCTCCAGTGGGCAGGAGAATCTTTCCCCCATTGCTCTCTGCAGCCTTTTCTTGATGGATGATCAGAGATCCAGGGACCTCCTGTAGATTTGTGCTGGGCAATTTGTTGGCTGCTTTGTAGAGCAGGGAAATTTAGGTGAGATAAACCTCTGGCCCCTTGGAAGGATAATTTGGAAGGATCATGATCCCCACTCCCTTGGCACAACAGTGAAACCAAAAGAACAATTTCTATCAGGCTTTAAAGAGTAATTGAATGCTTTAATTTTGATCATGCATGCCCACACTCACAAGGCACAGCAAAAATCAGGTAGACACCCAAATCTTCATCTCTCCCCTTTATCCTCCCCATCTGGTTTTCATCTGGTCACAGAGAGACAATGATAATCTTTGGGGAGATGAAGAAACAGAAGCTAACACCAAGAAGATAATTACAGTGGGGTCATGGGGGTCAGAAGAACATCTTAAAGTAATGAGGAGAACGGGGAGCTGCTTTAGTTGAGCCAACAGAACCTTTTGCAGGAGAGGACAAATCCTCTGTTTCATCTTGGAGCTTTATTTCCCCCCAAAGTTTAAACCAGCGATGCTTCTGCTGCAACTCACTTGCTGTGGCAGCTTTGGTATTGACTTTCAGATTACAGAGTTTTCATTGCTGAATTTACAGAAAATAGTCTGGGGGTTTTACTGCTGGGAGCTGGTGCAGGGAGGGGGAAATAACAAAAAGGAGTTCTGTGCAAAAGCTTGCAGGATTATACAGCTGAAGATTTGATTTAAAGCTGTATTTGATTTAAAATCCAGACATGTAATGCTCTCCCCAAGCTACCTACCATAAATTTTCAGCTGATCTTATAGTTTTGATGATATACTTTTTATGATGCATTTCATGCCTCATTTCCAGGCAGATTTACAGCCCTTACACAATGCTGGATGAGTGACTCCACATGCTTCATGTCAACAAGTTATTTTCCTTTTTTTTTAATACCCCTGAAACTCCTGCTGGTTAAAATTAAGTCATATTGCAGTCAGAGTGCATTTGTTTTGTCATTTTTGACCTGCTTTTGGTCATCATTTGGTGAAAATGGCTCCAAGAGCTTTGGCTTTACAGATTGATGGCAATAAACCAGGGCTTCAAAAATTCAAAAATTGAAACTGGGTCTTTAATATATTTATATCTATATCTATATTTATATCTTTATTTATTTTTATAGGTATAATTTATATTTATATTTGTATTTATATAATTTTACTTACATATTTATATTATATTTTAAATTTATTTCTTTCTATAAATTTATCTATATATTTATATTTATCTATATATTTCTACTTTATATTTAGAAAATATTCATATTTATATTAATAGTAATATTTCTATTTATAGTGATATTTATATTTATATATTTATATATTTATATGTGCTATTGGTTTTGTTTGTTTGGATTTTTGGTTTTTCTTTCATTTGTGTTTTTTTTTTGTATTTTTTTTGTTTTGACCACCTGAGTTTGGACATGATTAAAGGAGGAGGCAAAGTCCAGCCTACACCTACAAGGTGCCTTTTCCAAAATAATCTCACCCACAGAAACAGAGAAAGATCAATGTCACCTTTTACAGCCTTACAGATGTGAAAATATCCACAGATGCAGAGTAGCCAACAATAACTTAGCACAAATCCTGAGCTGTTGGAAAGAAAAATACCCTTCCACTGGGCTTGGAATGAATGCTGTGGCTTGGAGAGGAGCATGGATTTTGCCCAAATTTTGCCATGGATTTTGCCCCAATTTTGCCATGGATTTTGCCCAAATTTTGCCATGGATTTTGCCCCAAATTTTGCCATGGATTTTACCCAAATGTCCTGGCTGATGCTTTGCCTCTGATGGGTCCCATCACCAGCCTTGTGCCACCCCAAAGCCTTGCACCTGTCAAAGCCACCAACAAGAAGCAAAACACCCTGTTTATTTCTATTTATTTCTGAATAAGCACAAGTATATTTATATTTATTTCCAAAACCCTCAAGAGTTGAAAGGTTTGACTGAGGCTGCTAGGACAGGGCTGCCTTGGCTTTTTCCTGGGCATGGGGCAGCAGGAATCTGCAGGAGCAGGAGGAATCTGCCCAGGATGTCACATCTCAGCATGATGGAGCCACAAGGCTGTTGTACCTGACTCACACAGGATGTGGCTTTTTCTGCCAGCTTGCCCTGAAATGTGGAAATTCAGGCCATGAATCCCTAAAGGGGAGTGAGATGTGTGGGGTGTTGCAAGGCTGAGAGCTGTGCCCGCGGCAGCAGGAAAGGAGAGGCTGAGTCACAGGAGGAAGGGATGATGCTGGGATCATGCAGGCAGGGTGTCCCACAGCCTGGTGGCACGGTGACCCATCTCCTGTCCCTCAGGCAAGGCACAGCACTCTGCTGAGATAATCAATCCCTGCTGGGTGCAGCAGCCCTGCAGGTGATGGTGGTTGGAGGGCACTGCCTGGATTCCATCCAGATTTTGCCTCATCTGCGAGGTAGGAAGCATTCCAGGCATGGAAAAACACCTAGTTTGTCCTGGGAGCTGTTCTTGTACTGCAAACTCAGAGGCATCAGCAGAGGGACCCTGGAGATGGGCTGGCAGATGCACCCAGTGCCCAACACACCTGAGCCAGCATCCCTGGGATGCTCCCACAGGGCAGGGGCCAGGAGCAGCTGCTCCTCAGGGAGCTGCTTCAGGAGCAGAGATTTATGTGTTTGTCAGGAGCAAAGCCTGTTCTGGGGCCTCAGGTTTAGCTTTTCTATTTTTCACATTCTGCACTGCTTTAGTGTCTGGGTCTCACATCAGGGGATGGTGAGCTCTGTGCACAGAGCAGGGAGACAAAACAATTCCTGCTCCAGCTGGGCACCAAGGACAAATGATCCAAATCTCAGCCCAGGAGCACAAACCCCGTGGGCTGGAGAGAGAAAAACAAGCAGGGTGGGACTGCAGGGGCTAAAGCTGGGATGGGACAATGAACTGCAAGGTGCAAATGGAGCAGAACTGAGCAAAGGAGAGAGCCCGGTGCATTTTGGGCCATTTTGGTTCATCTTGGGTGCATTTTGGGACCATTTTGGGTTCATCTTGGGTTCATTTTGGGACCATTTTGGTTCATCCTGGGTTCATTTTGGGACCATTTTGGTTCATCTTGGGTTCATTTTGGGACCATTTTGGTTCATCTTGGGTTCATTTTGGGACCATTTTGGTTCATCTTAGGTTCATTTTGGGACCATTTGGGTTCACCTTGGGTTCATTTTGGGACCATTTTGGGTTGTGCTGCCCAAGGTGGATCCATTGAGGACTCTTAATAAATCCCTCCTTTATCCTTTTGCTCTATTCTAGCTGAGCCTTCCCCAGACACCATTTCCAGCAGCTCCTGCTGGCTCTGGGGGTTGCAGGGAGGTGGCTGCTGTGTCTCAGCTCCTTTTCCAGTCCCACATGTTTGGCTCTGGGGATGAAGGGCTCCCCAGCACAGGGAAGAGGCCTCTGCTCAAGGACAGAACATCTTGTTAAAATATTTTCTCTCTATAAAAATGACAGTGACTTCTTTCAGGCCTCTGCTGAAGAAAAGCTAAGAACAAATTCCTCATGTGCAGCGTATTTCTCTTTACGACCTGGAAAGCAGTTTATGGATTTTCTTTAGGCAGAACTGATTTGTCTCACACCTCCCTCCGCTCCCAGAAGAATTCTGTTTTCTCTTTTTTATTTCTTTAAACCTGGCCTTTCCACATTGCTCCTTCTAGCAGCCCAAACACTGCCTGGGCATCCTCTCCCTGCTTTGCACCCAATCCCTGCAATTAGGAGCAGTTTTGTTGTTTTCTCTGGTCCTTGTGTTGCTTTGATGATGGGGTTTAAGCAGCAAAGACAAGCCCAGCCAGATATCCCCAAAGCTGGATTTTAGACCTTTTCTTCTCCATGTCACAAAGAACCAAGTGCTTGATGAGTCCCTTCCTGTTTTTGTTTTCCTGTGGGATGTTGCATCTTTCCACATGTGAGTTTAGCCCGTTGTGGAGCTGCTGGAAAAATTGCTGTGGGGATAACCCACATATTAAAATTCAAAAAGAGAGGAATTCAGACCATTTCTACACTCCAAAGGTAAAACAGCTGGGGGAAAACCCCTAGACTGGGGATCACAAATATCATTGAGCTCTCTCCTTTTGGTGTCACCTGCAGCTCCTCACTGCTGCCCCAGGAGTGGCTTTGGACCCCAGCACCTCTGCTCTCCTTTGTCCTCTCTCCTCTCCTCACATGGGATTTGCCAAAACCTTTCCCACAAAAGATTGTCAAAAGCTGGCAAAGTCCTTTTGACACAGTTTGAAAACATAAGTTTCTTTGTTTAATTTCTCTTTTCCAGCAAAGGTCCAACGTCCTTTTCCACAGCATGAAGAAATGTTTTCAGTTCATTTCCCTGTTCTACCTTGTATATTCTCCTTTCCTTCAAATCCTTTTTTAAATACCATTAACAAATCTTCCCAGTCCTGTTCTTCCCAGGAAGCGTTTGTATTTGTTTGTACATTGTTCATTTTCTTGTCTTTTTTTTCCTCATCTGCTTAAAGCTGTAAATTCTTCAGGGTGAAGAAAAGAGCTACACTTTGAGTTTCTCTTTGAAATCATTGACTTTATGTGGGTTAGATCACCAAGAAAAAGGGCAGCAGAGGTATTGTCTGATCCATGCAAGTCCACATTTAGAGTAGCTTTGTGTTTGAATATTTTGCATTTTAAAGCAAAATATTGGTTTAAGGACTGGATTATCTCTGCCACTCAGCTGTCCATCACTGCAGATGTTTTCTTGGCATTATTCCTTTGCAGCAAACAGTGCTCTCAATGCCCAAATGTGCTGAGACTCCTGTGGTTTGTCCCTCATCCAAGAAGCCTTTCCAAGGCACCTGAGTGAGCTGAAAATGCAGATTTAATGTTGAGCTGGCAGCAGGCTGCCCTGGGCAGGGATGAGATCTCCATCACAGACTCACCTCTTTTCCTGCTGGTCTCCCTGGGTCTGTCACAGCTCGTTATCCAAAAGTGATGCTCCAGAAAGCTGTTATGGCTGCAGCCTCAGAGATGGGCAGAGAAAATGGTCAGATGTGTCTGCAAAATGTGTGTGAGTGGAAGCCAGCCAAGAGTTATGGACACAGGCAGGTATTTATAAAAGAATGGTTTCTGCAGTGCCTCTTTCCCTGCAGAGATGGGGTTTGGCCAAGGCAATGGTGGCTCTGTGCTTGTTTATCAGGGTCCAGGAGCTCGCATCATCCTAAACTTTAGAATTTGTGAAAATCTTTTTGCATTTTCACTGTTTTCTGTTAGCTACACTGACAGAAAATACAGTAAAAAAACCAATACAGAAGTCCAGCAGCAATGAAAGCAAAGGTGGTGTTGGTATCTAGTTCAGCTAAGATAAATCTTTTTCCTTCCAATGGTGTTCCAGGAACAGTGGCAGCAATGACAGATATAAAGATAATTTTTGCCTATAATTATGTGATGACAATCCTCTTCCTTTCCTAACATATCACTAATATTTCAAGCCTGCTTTTCCACACAGCTCTAGCAAGGTTTGATTATTTCCAACTGGAGGAATAAATAAAATAACAGAGAGCTGCTACACTCGATAGCGCCTCATGGCTGGTGGTCTGGCAGATGATCCGTAGGAATACTTAGAGGAAAAGCATCTTGGAGAGCTTTAAAAGCCTTTCTTAGAAATGGATATATGTGTGATTCCCATTCTCTCCTCTGCCCCAGCCATGACAAATAAACGCCACCAGTGGCAGGAAGAGCAGTCCTGCTGAAGGGCAGCAGAAACTAACTCAAAAAAGGGATTACAACCGAAATCTGGATTTAAAACTGTGCCTGCCGTGCCCAGGGAACAGGGCAAATGTTCTCATGGGGAGGGATGGCACAGAAAAAGAAAACCCAAAGTGTTTCCTGCCCTCATGCCAAGGTTTTCTTACTCTCCTGGGGAAAGGCTGACCCCTTTTCCTTGGGGGATGATGTGCAACCCCATAAAGAAGCAATAGACCCTGATCCCTCAGCCACGTCAGAGCAGACAAAGCCTTTGCTTTGTCCGTGCAGGTTTTGTCCAGGAGCAGAGGAATTAATGAGCACTGTAATTAATTTCATGTTTGAATTTTTCGAACCCGCCAACCAAGACTGTAAGTAATAACTGCATGAGTAACTGCAGAAGAAAAGAGATACATTGTGGTGTCTGCTGCAAGCTGTATTTTTCTGGAAACAATGACTAATCCTGCTTTTCCAGCAGAGGATTTGATGTACATCCAGGCTGAGCGCATGAATCAGTGCTGACAACCAACAAACTGCAGCTCTTCTTGCTCCTGGAGCTCTGCTTTGGCTCCTGGACCGGAAGGGTGTGATTTGCTTCCTCCTGTACCCACTGAATTTCTGCTCCTGATGAGGAGGGTGACAGCAGCGGGCTTGGCAGGGTGGTCCCTTGTGTCACCACCCAAAGGTGTGGCAGATGTCACCTGCACTCAGTCTGACCTGCTGCGGTGGGGCTGGGACACACCAAACCCAGGGGAGCACCGTGTTGGGGAGATTTTTGTTCTTTTCACCATGTTGGGGAGCTTTTTATTCTTTTCTTTTCACTGTCTTGGGGAGGTTTTTTTACTTTTCACCATATTGGGGAGGTTTTTTTACTTTTCACCATATTGGGGAGGTTTCTGTTCTTTTCACTGTGTTGGGGAGGTTTTTTTTACTTTTCACCATATTGGGGAGGTTTTTTTACTTTTCACCATATTGGGGAGGTTTCTGTTCTTTTCACCATGTTGGGGAGATTTTTGTTCTGTTCTTTTCACCATGTTGGGGAGATTTTTTGTTCTTTTCACCATATTGGGGAGGTTTCTGTTCTTTTCACCATGTTGGGGAGATTTTTTGTTCTTTTCACCATATTGGGGAGGTTTCTGTTCTTTTCACCATGTTGGGGAGATTTTTTGTTCTTTTCACCATATTGGGGAGGTTTCTGTTCTTTTCACCATGTTGGGGAGGTTTTTTTACTTTTCACCATATTGGGGAGGTTTCTGTTCTTTTCACCGTGTTGGGGAGGTTTTTTGTTCTTTTCACCAGCAGAACAGCACTGCTGGGAGAAGTTCCTTGAGCTTTTGTTGCAGAATCAGTCTCAATGCGTGGCTGAGACAATGGAAAGGGGGAAACAGCTCGCTACAGCCAGCAATGATTGTTGCAGCTGGTTACTGGGATGGTTCTAGCTGGTTACTGGGATTTACTGGGATTGTTCCAGCTGGTTACTGGGATTTTTCTAGCTAGTTACAATTGTTCTAGCTGGTTACTGGGATTGTTCTGGCTGGTTACCAGAACTGTTCCAGCTGGTTACCGGGATTGTTCTAGCTAGTTACTGGGATTGTCCCATCTGGTTACTGGAATTGTCCCATCTGGTTACTGGAATTGTTCCAGCTGGTTACCAGAATTGTTCTAGCTCCTTACTGGGATTGTTCCAACTGGTTATTGGGATTGTTCTAGCTGGTTACTGGGATTGTTCTAGCTGGTTACTAGGAGCACACATACACCTGCTTCACACAATGCTTGCTTGTCTTCTTTCTATTAACAATACACAAGACTTCATTATTAAGTTTAAAACCTTCTACTATCTTGCTAAGCTTATTTTTCTGCAGTTTTAAGACCTATCTCAGCCAAGCCTAAAATTCAAGCTATTGTTTCATGTCCTTGCTTGCTGTACCAATGTAACTTTTTCTACTTTCAAATTTTGCAGCTAGCTCTAATTTCTCTGCTCTTTCTGTTTCTAAAATCTACTTTTCCAACTTTCTAAAAATGTTACCTTTACTATTTTCTACAAGCAGTGCCCCCATGATATGTTGCTTGTGCTGGTTATACCCCAAGACTCCTCGCAGGAATTTTGGAATTGAAATTCCAGGGAAACCATCGCCCTTTATGCCTGTAATCAGTGGATTTAAAAGGAAGGTTAAGGCTGTACTAACAAGCCTGAAGGGTTGCTCATGCAACAGCAATCCCATCTTCTAAACAACCCCAGGAGCAGCTGTGTTTAATAGAATTAACCTTGCTCCAACAGCCTCCCCAGCTGGAAGAGTCTGAGATTACCCAGAAAAGTAGAAATGAGCAGGGAGGAGGTGGGTCATACCCAATACCTGCCCTTTCAGCACCACATTTCCATAGGGAACAAATGGGGGGGGACTGGAGCTGCAGGAGGGTGGGCACAAACCAGGAGCTGCTTTGGAAAGACACTTGCCCAAAAACCCCAGAGATTTTCACCATTATTAATGTCAATTTATGTGCCTTTATGTTTTCCTCAATTCTGTTTTTTCAGCGTGGTGCAAAAATTCTATCAAGGACTTTATTTTCCAGTGGTTTGTCGGTATAAAAAGTGCCATTCCCACCCAGCCTGTTGTTCCCAGTGTAAATATGTTTTTAGGCACAGAGCAATGTAATCCTACAGATTTGCAAACCCTCCTGGCAGTGCCTGAGGCGGCATAAAGGCTCTGTTTCCATCACCCCTATTTATGGAAAACCAAGGGCCATTTATCTCCTTGATTCCCCTGAGATTTTTCTATAGCTTAGTCCATAACCATGAATTACTGCTTGGTTGAGTTATTTTAGGGAAAATAGGGTAGCATGGGAAGAGGATGTGCCTCAGCAAACAAGCAGTGTCTCTGGCCTGGCTCCCCAATGGGGCCATGGTGAGGCCCTCTCCCCTTCCCTAGGAACGAATATTTCACTGCACAAATCTGACTTTCATTTAAAACCCTGATTAGAAGTGGGTTCAGAGTTTGCCCCGCTGCTCTGTGGCTCCTGAGAGGATTCCATCCCCACAGCCCTGAACCTGCTGCTCCTGGGAAATGCTGGATTGCTGCCACAGGGAATTCCAGCCCGAGGTGGAGGAGGAATTACCTGGTGAAGGAATCACACACACGGGGATGAGGACAGGGAGAAGATGCAGGGACCTCCCTCCCAGCCACGGTGGCTGCTCAGTGTCTCCCTCAGTGCTGCCAGGGACCGGCAGAATTTTTTTCTCCCCATAGACCTTCTGTCATTGCAGAGCTTTTATTGCGCAATTCCAGCCATAAAGAAAGCAAACAAACAAACAAATAAAACAAAACAAACCCAAACCCCCCCAAAAAAACCCCAAAACAAGATAAAATAAAACAAAAAAAAAATCCAAAAAAGGGGAATATTTAAATTTTCCTGATTGGACCAAGAGAAGTTCCTGGTGGTTTCACTGGTTGGATTTCAGCAGTGTGCGGGCAGAGGGCCCAGCTGGAGGAGCATCCATGGCACTGAGACCTTTTGGGGTGTCCTGGGTGTCCCTCCAAGTGCTCCAGGATCCCCCAGTGAACCCCTCCTGGTTTTATCCCTCAGCTGATGGTTGCTGCTGCTGTTGTCACCAGATCTGCCCCTCACCAGTGACACTTTGGCATCCCCAGAGCTGTTATTGGATTGATGCTTACACTGCAATTAACACCCTCCTATTTATTTCTGCCCTCAGCACCTCACCTCGGCTTGGAGGGAGCTTTATGTTTCTGAAGTGCTTTGGCAAAAGTGGAGTTATTTCTGGTCTTGTTTTAAAAAGAAACACCCTGAAGGGCAGATTATTTATTTATTTTATTTTATTTTATTTTATTTCTAGGAGAAGATGCCGAGGGACGTGTAAACCACTTGCAAGATCATCCCAGGAAAGGAGCTAAAGGAGCCAGAAATTGGGTACAATTCTTCCATTATTATTTTTTTGGTAATAATTATTTGTAGAAAATCAAGCTTCTAAATAAAATCCTCACTTTTGAGGAGATACAATATTTTAAAATTAAGAAAAAAAAAAGGAATTCCCTTCATTGGAAAGTTCTAAGAAGCAGGGAATGAAAAGAAGTCCCTGATCTATTTCACATGGAAGTTTTCCCCTACTCCGTGTCTGAAGGGATGTTTTGGATTACACGATGGCTTTGGAAGTGCAGGATTTCTGCTGGGAATTCCTGAGTTCCTGGGTTTGCTGTCAAGAAGAGCTGTCTGCTCTCCCTGTAGCTTCTCTCATTAGGCTGTAAGTTTGCAAGAAAGATGATCAGTCTCAGATTTTTCTGCTCCATTGGATGATTTCCCATTTTATCCGGGCAGCAGGGGCTGCACTGTGCAGCTCTTGGGAGGTTCTTTCCTATTTTTGCCATCCCCACTGGAAGTTTGGCATCTTAATTGAAATCATGCTGCCAGACTCATCTTTTTTTCATTTGATCTCTTCTCACTCAGTAGCTCAGTGAGTTGTTTCAGCTTTAGGATATCTGAAATCTTTATGGCACTTGTTTTGTTAAACATGCCCAGAGTTAAAAAGAGTGACATGATTTGGGACAATTCTTTGTTTCCACAGCACCAAATTGGGTTTGTAGGGGATTCACCAAGAGGAAGTGTGTGCTGGTCAGAGGTGAGATGGTATTTGGTTGCACAGATACTCTTTAATTGCTTTTTTTGAAGGTACAAATGTGGATCATTCTCTAGGGAAATTATCTGTAAATAGGATATCTATTGTGCCTTGAAGGTTTTGTCATTTTAGAGATGTTTGTAATTGAAAGCAGATAAACTGAAATCTACCTTTTGTATCTAACACAAAAGAAGTAGAAATCATCTCCCTGAGCACAATTACTGATGTAATTATAATAAATATTAATGTCATTATAATGCCCCTTGCTCAAGCTCTTAGGCTGGCTCAGAGCCTTTGCCCTCCAGCTCTCCCTTCCACAGAATTTCTCAGATTTATTAAACGATTCCCATGTGTTCCAGGGCAATAACTGAGGCTTTGGAGCTTAGTTTGGGCAGCTGCTTTCTGCATGGATCTTCCTGGGTGACTCTGTGGCTGCTGGATGTCACTGCTGCCCTTGTGAGCTGCAAAGGGCCAGGTTAATCAGCCCTAACTCTAATGGAAACTAAAACCAGCTTGTTCCTTTTAAAAATGGGGTTAAGTTGCTGGTCTGCTCAGGGAGGAACTGGCAGAGAGTCATTTGTGCCAGTGTTGGCTCCTGGAAGATGCAGCAGACAGAAGGGGATTTCATGTTTGGGTTTTAATTCTGCACCAGGACAGAAACCCCAGACTTGTGTGCTGGGATAAAATCCCGAGCAGGTCGTAAATGTGCACCAATCCATTTTAACGGAGCCTAAAGAGCTCTGAGGGGTTTTTTGTGCTGCTCTGAGCAGTGTTAACGATCTGCTGTGGTGCCTCAGCCCCAGAGACAAAGAAATCCTGGCAATAAAAACCTTGCTCCAGTAGCACCTTCACTCTCACATGGAAGCAGCTGCCTCTCACCATTGCAGAGCACACGTCTCCCAGGCACTTTTAGCACATGGAAACCACAAAATGAGAAAAGAAATAATAATAAAAAAAAGCACAAATCAGGGCTGAAGCATGACATTTCCACCTCCACATACAGGAAATAAGAACGGTTCAGTAGCGCTGGCAAGAAAGGGACTGAGCTCAGCTTTATCTTCTTGGGAAAGCAATAAACACCCATCTTTGAGCAGAGCTGGAGGTCACCCCCTTCTTCCTGCACACCCACTGTGCTTCTCTTGATCCCATGGAGGAGCTGTCCCATGGAGGAGGCAGGGACTGGAATTGTCCAAGCACAGCAAAAAGAGCCACTCTCAAAAAGCTCCTTGAACTTCCAAAGGATGGGTTCTGCTAGATTGGACACCATTTGCTCTGATCCTGCCGTCCCATGGAGGAGCTGGAATAACAAGGATGGGAGATTGCTGAGGCAGGGACTGGTTTTGTCCACAGCACAGCAAAAAGAGCCACTGTGTGCTCCAAAAAGCCCCTTGAACTTCCAAAGAAAATTCCAGAATAAAGGAATAGAGGTGTTCTGCTAAATGGGCAGACCTTCCTGCACACCATTTGTGGTTCTCTTGATCCTGCCTCCTGCCATCCCATGGAGGAGCTGGAATAACAAGGATGTCCTGCAGGAGATTGCTGAGGCAGGGACTGGTTTTGTCCACAGCTCAGCAAAAAGAGCCACTGTGTGCTCCAAAAAGATCCTTGAACTTCCAAAAATTCCAGAATAAAGGAATAAAGGTGTTCTGCTAAATGGGCAGATGCACACCCACTGTGGTTGTCTTGATCCTGCCATCCCATGGAGGAGCTGGAATAACAAGGATGTCCTGCAGAGGATGGGAGATTGCTGAGGCACAGGACTGGTTTTGTCCACAGCCCAGCAAAAAGAGCCATTCTCTGCTCCAAAAAGCTCCTTGAACTTCCAAAAATTTCAGAATAAAGGAATAGAGGTGCTCTGCCAGGTGGGCTCCAAGCACAGTTAGGGCAATGGAAGGGAAAGGTTTTCATGGAGAATTTTGTTTTCCTACAGCTGGAAGAGGGAATGCTGCCTGCAGAGCATGGGCGCAATTTTTCTTGCAGCTTCAAATTTTCATAATTCATAGAATCATGGAATGATTTGGGTTCTAAGGGGCCTTAAAGGTCATCTAGCTTCAACCTTCATATTGCCCAGATATTCCGTGTTTCATATTTCCTATGTGAATAAATAAAGAGCAGGTATAGAGCTGAGGTTTTGTTGTGGCATTCAAGTTACCAGGGTCCCAAGAGCTCAGATTTCAGCCTTAAATTTCATTGCTAAAAGGAAATACTCCGTTCAAGCAGTGGTAATACTGGCATGGGTTATGTGGATCTTTCAGAAGGGACCTCACCTACTAGAAATGCTCCTGCCTTTCCAACTCTCCTTCCCTTTGCCACCCCTGGAAGAAGCTTGTGAGTAAATCTGGTCTTATGTTTTCATTCCTGGAAGACAGAAGTCTTGGAAAATCTCTTCCTTTGCTCCTCAAAGGGCTGTGGTAGAGAGCAGGAATTGTGGTGTGTCCTGTGGCTGGGAATGGCAGAAGGGGGCACCTCTCTGGAGACAGAAATCCCAAAATCCCAGGTTTCCTTCTGCTGAATCCAGAGATACTGTGTGGGATGGGAGCGTGGGTTTGCTGTTCAACAGGGCTGGTTAACAGCAGTTCAGATTTCAGGAAAGGCAAGGCAAGAAATTCCTTCTCCTCATTGTTTGTTCTCCAGGATGGAATTCAGTGGCTGAGTGTCCTGCCCAACTTCATGGGTAGCTTGCTTCCTGGATGTCTTGAAACAGATGACCTGGAGCAGACAGAACTTGGCTTTTTCCTCCTGCAGCTGTGAGGGACAGGAATACTGATACCCATTGTTATTTACTGGAATTCACACCCCTTTCTGAATTAGCTCCTCCAGGTCGATTCCTAATTTTGAACGGGTTTAGCTTGATGCTGCCATTCCCAAGTGCTGCTCAAAACAATCTCCTCCAGAGATGGAAAAGCTTCAGGAGTGCTATCCCATGAGCTATCACAACCTCTCCATGCACCAGAGACCTGATGGGATCTGTGGGAATGTCTTGCCTGGTGTTCCTTCACCAAGAGGAGCCGTGGCAGTGTCACTCTCTGGTGGTGTCATCTGAGTGCAGTTTGACTCCCTGAGCAACACAGATTCCTCATTCAGGTCTTACCCTCAGCATCTTCCTGCCCAGCCCTGTGACCGTGCTCACAGGGGTCCCAGGATGAGGGAAGAGATGAGGATCTGACTCCATGTTTCAGAAGGTTTGATTTATTATTTTATGATATATATTATATTGAAAAACTATACTAAAAGGATAGAAGAAAGGATTTCATTAGAAGGCTAGCTAAGAATAGAATCAGAAAAAATGATAACAAAGGCTCTGTCTTGGACTCTCTGTCTGAGCCAGCTCACTGTGATTGGCCATTAATTACAAACATCCAACATGGACCAATCCCAGATGCACCTGTTGCATCCCACAGCAGCAGATAACCATTGTTTGCATTTTGTTCCTGAGGCCTCTCAGCTTCTCAGGAGGAAAAATCCTAAGGAAAGGATTTTCCATAAAAGATGTCTGTGACACAGCCCAGCTTCTGATCTTGCTGGAAAACCAGTTTGTTCTGCAGGTGTGTGAGGACAGGTTTTCCAGCAGGATGCTTCTGTTGGTAGTGACCTTTCAGGAATGCTGCTGGAGGAATATCCTGACAAACACCACTGAGTGGAGAGGTGTGGGTGTTACCAACCCTCAGCAGTCACTGGAATGGACTGGAGGAGCTGGGAGTGGGTTTTGGCAGAATGATTTATCCTCCCTTTCACCACTTCCTCCATATCTGCCTCTCTTGGACCATACCTGGTGGCAGGCGTGTCAGACACAGTCAGTTTGATGTGGGATTATTTTATGTCTGTCCATCTGAAAACAATTGTCATGAAACACCAAAACCTTAGTATTTCCTAGTGTTTATTTAATATTTTCCTCTTGGCTTCTTGTCCTTAATGCAGCAACTGAAAGCAAAAGAAATATCTTGCACTTAGCTTGCACTTTCTCCTCCTGCTGACTCTTCTGTTTTAATTCAACTTTGGAGTCTTTCTCTAGAAAACAAGTATGAATAAAGTACTTAATGAAAGCTCACATGGTAGTTTAACTTTTCAGGGTCCAGCACTGCTGTAGTTTATTTACTTGCCAAGTAATTACCAGTTTGAAATTGCAGTTCTGCTCCCAAGTTTTAGGGCAGTCAAATTAAACAGGAAAGATCATCCTCAAGGTCAGACAGGTCTGGGAGACTTTAATGTCCTTGTTCCTGATGTGGAGAGGGCACAGGCTCATCCAGGTCAGTGGGGAATTTGTCTTTCCTTGCACCAAAGTCTCCAGCCAAGTGTGGGAGATGTGTGGAGCTCCCTGGTTTTCTGTTTGCTGCCCAGGTGATGTCAGCCAAGCTACTTTTAGCTGGGGCACAACAATTAGTGCTATTTTATCCCTCCTTTAGTGGTTTAATTAAATTTTGCAGCTTCAAACCCCACACTCAGCTGCCAGGGAGTGATCTAAATTCCCATCAGTAAATGTTCGTAAACAGCAAAAAAAATACCTGTGCCCTTAAATTTACTTAAAATGTGGCAGTGCTGAGGAGATGGGAGTTTTAAAGGCAATAACAGGATAATAAGAGAAGGCTGTATCACCTATAGAAGGCCTGAAGAGTGGCCTGGAGGAGGTGGGAATGCAGGGATGAGGTAATTTGGGAGCAGACCCTACCTGAGTCTTTACTCGGGTTTGGAGCCTTTGCTTTGTGTGAAGCATTTATTGAGTCACCAACTCCACACCTCTGCCTTTCCCATGGGGGGTCCTTTTGTCACAGTGCTGTGAAACCTGGCTGGTGGGAGACACAGCTTTGTTCAGGCTGCCTTAATTTCCTGGGGTTGTAGAGAAATACCCGTAGTGCTCAGATACTGGGAATATCATGGAATCACAGAATGGTTTGGGGTGGAAGGAAACTTCAACCTCATCTTCTTCTACCCCCTGCCATGGCCAGGGATATCTTCCTTGTTGGTTTTGTAATTTTTATAGATTTGAGGTAACTGAGAGCTGTTTTAAAAGATTTTATTGCATTATCAATCTTGATGAATAGTGAGACACACTATTTCTTCTAACACCAATCACCTATATTTTCCCCCACATGGTCCTACTACTATGAATCTTTCACACCTCTAATTCTCTACAATACCTAATATTTTTGTAAGAGCATATTTTGAAACTCAATAAAACTTCTTTCTAGTTCAATCTCTCTCTCAACAATATCATCCCTATTCCATGGCATTTCTAAATCAGCACATGTTATCTCAGTGCTTGCACACAGGTGTGCAAAACTGTGTGAGCTTTCTGTCAGGTCTGGAGAATTCTTTACAAATGCATTTTTCTCACTTCCTCTATCCCTGGTTGCACCAACCCCCATCCAACCTGGCCTTGGACACTTCCAGGTCTGAGGAAATCTGCAGATAAAGTCATAAAGGATGTCACGGATCAGGCACGTGAGAGTATCACAAATTGTTTATGGCTACTGGTGTGATCAGATATGAAATATTGGTTTACAGCTCTTTTATGGCTGCCTGATATCTTTTAGTGGTGCAAATGCGCACTCCTCAATCAGTGGATTTCCATTCACCTTTTCTGTGGTGATCTGCCCAAAAAGGCCCAGACTAAGTGGTACCTTTTGAACCAAAAAATGTTAAGGAGGTACCAAATCTTCACAATAACCTGGATGTGCTCCCTGTTTCAACCAATCCAGCAAAATCATAACCTGTTACCTGGTAGATGTAGTGTTTCATTTCCTCTGTTTTCCTCTCCCTTTTAGGGGCTCCATGCTGTGTTTCCACAGCCTTGGAATTTTCCAGCCTAAATCCTCCCCGATATAAATCTGTTCCATTGGCACTACATTTTGTCAGATGAGTGAGGCAAACAAAGCACAAGGAGTGACAACAAAGCAGGTGAGAGATCCCCACTGGTTGTGTGCCCAAATATTAAAATCAAAAGTTTACATCAGCCGTGTGTTCTTTTTCAGGGAGGAAGAGGACATCAGGAAGCCTCCTAATCCTTGCTCTGTTGCCAAATGATGGAAATGTGAAAGCTGCCAGAAAGAACAGGGATCAGAAGTGTAAGTATTCAGTTTTTGGGGTGGGAATAAAACTAACCCATGGGGAAAAAAGAGAAAAAAGCCCTGCAGTTCAGTGTTGTGTCTGTCTCTGAAAGGTATTTGAGTTGATTTGTAAAAATACTTCTTAAAATACTCTGTCAGTCAGTTTATGGTGGTGGTTTTTGAGTTCTTTCAAGAGTCTCCTTTGAAGTTGAATTAGGATGTGTGGCACAATTCTCACCACAGGAGCCCAGGCTGAAGGCTGAAAAGCCAGAGAACATGACTCAGGTGGGGCTTTCCTGACCACTCTGAAGATCTTATTTCTTTTTAATAGGTCCATTTCTAATCAGCCTAGGAAATGATACAAAAAGATCACAACAACACATGCTTACAGGTATGTACTTCAAAGAACACCTTGTGCTGAAGTGTTTTATTTTCACTGCAAGCTACTTTGAAATGGAGCTGTCCTGCAGGGTTATTTGTGCAGGCTGTGTGCTTCAGGAGCTCTGCAGAGGGTCTCAGGTGTCCCAGGACACCTGTCTCATGTCCCTCCTGCCTCACAGGGGCTTGGGCTGATGATCTGGGTGTCCCAAGCAGAATTTGATGATCTGGGTGTCCCAAACAGAGTGTGATGGGCTGGGTGTCCCAAGCACAGCTGGATGATCTGGGTGTCCCAAGCAGACCTTGATGATCTGGGTGTCCCAAGCACAGTTGTGATGAGCTGGGACTCCCAAGCAGGCAGTTTAAGCACTGAGGGCTGAAGTCACCAGTGGAAAATGTTGCTTGATCATGGTTTATCTCAGAGTCTCTCAGTCCAAGATGTAGACCCTTACTCTTCCCCTCTTTGGCTTGCTGCCCAGTTAGAAAGGCCCCTGAAAATCCACCTCCATTTCCACCAGGAGATCCTGGGGCAGCAGAATGTCCCTTCTGCTGATGGTTCTGGGCAAGCTGACCATCACTGCCCTCAGGAAGGTGGGGCAGGCACACAGGTGTCCCTGTCTTCATTCCCATCCTGGGACCATCAGTGTTCCTCCATTTTTCCTGTCTTCTCCAGAGGCCTCTGGCTACAAGGGGAGGCTGTTCCCAAAGCATTTTTAGTCACAGAGCTCAGTCTGGAGAGTTGGTTGAGAGCTGAGCCAGAGCGTGGCCATGCACAGAGACAAGGGCTGGCACCAGGGCATGGGATACAGGAGGAATTCTTGGCCCAGGGCTAGGGGAGATGTCCCTCACCTCAAAGGTGACTCCTCCAGCGCTGAATGAGCAGGTGAGGGCTGTGGTTCTCCCCAGGACTCTGCCTCAGGGCGTTTATCCAGCTATGGGTGGATAGCACAGACTGGGAGCCAGCACCCAATTCCTGCAGGGCTCTGGCTGCAGGCATGCCTCTTCCCTTGGCATTTTCTCTTGGCCAGCAGCTCCCTGATTCCCATGCCAGCTATTCTGGAGCCTGGGCCAAGGTATTCTGCTGTCTCCATGGGCTGGAGCCTTGGCAGCACTGCCTGCTCTGCATTTAGGATGTCCCAGCTGCCTGGGCTCCTCAGGGATTTAACCCTGCCTGCTTTGCCTGAAGCAGTGGGCAAGCTCTTGTTCTCGGCTGACCACAGCAGCTCAGATCACTATTAATTCATAAATTATCCTTGCCAGCCTTTTCATCATCATCACAGAAATTCAAAAAGACAAGTCTTGCTATTTTTCCTCCCCACTCCTTTACCCTACTAGTTTTAAAGTGTGGTGTAAAAGGCTGGTTTAATTACCTTTCTCTTGCTGATGAGCTTCATAAAGCACAATAAGCTCAATAAGAGAAAACTCCACCCTGAGTCTGATGTGTTCACAGCATGTATGAGATCCACAGACCCAAGCAGCTGCATGGCTAATTTGCCTGGTGTCATTAATCATCTCTTATCTCAGCGGGGAGAGCGGGGCTGACATTCCTGCAGTGAGTTTTCCTAATTGCTCGTGTTAATTAGGGAGCGATTCTGGCATAAGGAAGTCAAGCAAAGAGCAAGGCCAGCAGCAGAGGAGGCAGAGGGCGTGCCTGGGATCACACTGAGCGGGGCAGTAAATCCCTGGGGTTGTGCAAGGGCCCTGGGCAGCACAGCAATGTTCACGCATCACGCCATCGCAGCCTGGGCTGCTGCGTGTGTGATAAGGAGGGAAAGCAGGACTTCAGCCACCGGGCAGGCGGATGCCATCTCTCCAGAAGCTGTGCCAGGCTGGGTGCCCGTGACCTGGCTTCTCTTGAAGCTCTGCATTTGTTCCCAAACCCTTTATTAACCCACTTGTATTGGTTGTGTTGTGCCATCCTGGTGCCAATGCAGGAGAGGAGGAAACAAGGTGGGATTTAACCTTCCCAGCTTTCCCACTAGGGAGAGAAAAAGGTCTGGAGGTGGTTGGTGCAGAGGGGTTGAATCCTCTCCTCTGAGCCATGGGAAGGCTGTTCTTGGGTTGGTTGGTGCTGCTGAAAGCTCTAAAGTCTGTCTTGCAGGCTATGTGACCTGAGTGTTGCTGTGATTTATTGAATTCTCTGTCCATGGCAGAGCTGGGGGAAGCCCCTAAACCACTGACCAGTGGCCTCTGGGGTGATGTACTGGGGAAGGACCTTGCCCATGCCACCCCTTCCCCAGCAGGAGCAGGAGCCTGGGCACTGACACGGTGAGCCCTCTGCTCTGGAGATGGAAGGCACTTCCCACAAGCAGCCACCCAACATCTGTCAGGCACTTCAGCTGCAGCTCATAATACTTTTATTTTCCCCTTTGTTCTCTGCCTTTTATCCTTTGATGAGTTACCAGGCCACCCAAACCAGACGAGATCCCCGGGTCAGCGTCTCGCACAGCAGAACAATATCAGGGCAAAGAAATGCTCCCCCAATTTCTAGGGAAAAGGGCAGTAGCACTTCTCAGAAGGTTTATTTAAACATGGCTGTTTATTTTTGCTGGAGATTGGGTTACCTTCCCTTATAGCAGTAATGTTTTTGGAATCCTCCTTGTTTCGCCTGTAATAAATCACAGTTGTCTGGAGGAAACGATAGGGGCTCTTTGTCATTTTTCTTTGCTTTTCCTCCATTGGCAAGTGAAGGAAGTGCCCCAAAAAGAGTAATTTATTATGAACTTGCTTTTGACATTGCTGGCGAGCCCTTGGCATGCTGGCTTCATAAATTACTGCCCTATCTCTGGGCAGGCCGAGCACAAAGGCACGGCTCTTGTTTCTAATTGCAGGTTGGCAGGACCTCTGCTATCGGGCAGCACAGACAACAAAGAGAAGGACAAGAAAGGCTCCCAGCTGGCTCCCAGCGAGGGTGGCAGGGCTGGAGGGAGGGGAGCCCAGGTCCTGTGGTGACTCCAAGCCATGCTTGGCCCCAGCAGCTGCCAGAAGAGGCTGGCGGGGTTTGGTGGCTCCTCGCGGGTCGCGGGCTCCGCTCCCCAACAATGCAGAGCTGCACCCAGGGCTCCTCACGCTCTGCCAGGGGCTGGCATTTGGGCTCAGTGACCTCAGGGAACAGCAGACTATGACTTCAAAGAAGTTCTGAAGTGGCTCTGACTTTTCTCATCCCCTCTCTCTCTGTCTATTTTTTTCTTTTTTTTTTTTTTTTTTTGATCGTTTTTCATTGAGATTCGCTGCTCTGGGCTAAATCGTTTGGAAGTGTTTGGCTGATAGAACAGCTGGAACTGGTATTGTCCAGCATCTAACAGGCTCTGTTGTGATGATGTTTTACTTGTTTTTTTCCCCCCATGAAGTTCTGAGGAGCTTTTAGTTTGAAGAATAACTGTTTTTTGGTGTAACCATGAATGTGTACATCTAGAGAAACTGAGGTTGTGTAAGTAGGATGGGAACAGATCATATATCAGTGAGTGAGCAGAAAATCACAATTTTAAATGCCATTTTCAGGGAATTGCAGTCCTTAGTCCCATGAAGACATCTAGGGAAAAGGAGGTTGTGTAAAATATCACACATCAGGGAAGACTGAAAAAAATATAGGGCTTTTAATTTCAAATGCCATTTTCCTAGGGAATTGCAGTCCTTATCTCTCTGTCCCTGATCATTTCTCTATGGCTTGAGACAGAAATGTGCTGGGCAATGAGACACGAATATCTGTGAGGTGGCAGAAGTGGAGATGATTTTTAGGAAGAGAAGGCATCTGTCCAGCACTGACCACCATTAATGTGGTAAAAATGCCTTTATTTGGGGTCCTGGTAGAGCACTCTTTTATCCATTAGAGCTAAAAAAATGGTGAGTGTTCAGCTCTTTCTGCTGGGTAGTTTTGTTTCAGTTGCCTCCTTTTGTGCCCTCAATATTATTGGATTTTTCTGAATACCTTGGTGTAAAGGTGGTGTTCTTTGATTGACATTTATCCATCATTTATGACACTAATATACATTCTGCTTTCTCTGCTGTAACCTTTGAATGCAGCCGTACTGCTCAGCTGACAATATATGCTCAAGAAAATAAAAAAGGTGCAGTTATTTTAAGCTTGACAAGGCTGGAAATGGGAAAAATTGTTTTGATTTCCAGCCTCCATCTCTCTTTAGTGGCATTTGGGATTTACAAGACTTGGAGGGTGTATGGTTCAACACAAAACATTTCCCCAGAGTAGGTGATGCTCATTCCTTGGTCTCCTTTAAAATATTAAAAGAAATTTCATCAGATCATGGAGCTTGGAAAATCAAATCAGAGTCTTACACAAATAATCCAGGTTTTGGGGAGCTTGTCATGCTAAGTGGGTTTTTTGGCACTGACTGGTTTTATTATGGATGGAGCCACAGCAGAACCACATTAGAAAAGGATATTGTTACAACACTTTCAGTATCAACAATGCTACTTGGAGAGGAATAATCTGTTCCAGATGACTGTTAAGAACGTCTGCCCTTTTTAGAGGGGATTTTTTTTTTGGTTTAGTTGATTTATTCTGATAAAATTTGGGATCATTTAGTCTCCTGTCAAAGAGTCAGTAAACATGAAGATAATGTGATTCACAGAAAGGGCAGTCTGAGAGGCTACTTTCATTTAATTCAATTAGATGGGCTTTTATATTGGATTTATTTGTTTTATCTTGAGTATTGTAGCAAATTTTTCTGTTCATGAAAGAGGAGGCAGGGTACAATTACTGCAGACATCAAAACCGCTGGGTTAATTCCAGGGCTTTTCCATGCCCCTGGCAAGTGATGGGACTGCAGTTACCTGCACAAATAACTGGATGTAACAGCAGCCACTGATAAAACAGATGGGGTTTTGAGAGGCTTGAAGGAAAACCTCTGTTTGTGATCTATATCACACCAGCATTTCCCACCGCACCCATGTGCAAGGCAGGCATCCAACTGAACAGTTGGAAATTAAAGCAAAAAGGTATTTTAAATTTGGCTTTGCTGGACGTGGCTGAGGGGAGCCTGGTGAACTAAAATTACTGCTAACCTACAGGTGCCTTCAGTCTCTTTGTGCCCTTCCTTTGTCCTGCTCCTGGGATAACACCCGTGGTGTTTATAGCACTGAAGGGACACATTTGGGATCTCCTTTCCATCACTGATGTCCCTCTGTCCCAAATCATCCTGCACAGAGAAACACCAGGCTGGGAACACCCCTGGACAGAGCTCAGGAGCAACAGGGCAGGAAAATATTCCATGGCCAGTCTGGCAAGGGGCAATGTTTGAATCTCCCTCTGGATTTCTGGTTTGCCAGGGATGCCAGCTCATGGGTTTGTGCCTGTCCCCAGGCACAAGGGTGTGAGCAAATGCTGTTGTGGTGTGCCTCAGCTTTTTATTGTCTGCTCTTCTCAAAACTTGCTCTATCTGGGCTCCCTCCCAGCTCCTCACTAGGCCATTGCTCAGGTCCCGTTGATACCTTAAGTTTTTGGCTTTTCTGTTTTTCACGTTCTGTGCTGCTTTAGTGTGGGGTCTGGGTTCACATCAGGGGATGGTGAGCTCTGTGCACAGAGCAGGGAGACAAAACAATTCCTGCTCCAGCTGGGCACCAAGGACAAATGATCCAAATCTCAGCCCAGGAGCACAAACCCCGTGGGCTGGAGAGAGAAAAACAAGCAGGGTGGGACTGCAGGGGCTAAAGCTGGGATGGGACAATGAACTGCAAGGTGCAAATGGAGCAGAACTGAGCAAAGGGAGAGACCCCGGGAGCGCTCGTGCATTTTGGAACCATTTAGGTTCATCTTGGGTTCATCTTGGGACCATTTTGGTTCATCCTGGGTTCATTTTGGGACCATTTTGGTCCATCCTGGGTACATTTTGTGACCATTTTGGTTCATCTTGGGTTTATTGTGGGACTATTTTGGTTCACCCGGGGTGCAGCCCTGGCTGGGCTCTTGTGCTGCCCAAGGTGGATCCATGGAGGAGACCCTTTTAATAAATCCCTTAAATTAAATCAGATTAAATCAGAACTGTGACATTTGGCACTGTGATGTTCTCATGACTTTTTATCAGTATAAAGTATGTCCTGGAAGACAGAGGCATCTCTAGCTCTGCCCAGCCTCTGTTCTGGGTCAGCCTTCCCAAGGCATCATCCTGGCTCAGGTATTCCCAGGAGCCATGGGGGGAGCACTGGGGGCTGTCTGGCTGCACCTGGCTGCCTCTTCCACTGAGCAAAGCCCTTGGTGACCCCCCTGACAAAGCTCAACGCCCCCCCTGCTCTCTGCATTCCCAGCACATCCACTCCCATCCACATCCATGTCTCCAGCCACTGGGTTTTCCCTCTGAGGGCTTCATTTTGCTCTGGAGTGTTACTCCAGCAGGCACTAGTTAAGCTTGAAAGGCTTTTGAAGATGTTCCCCAGAGCTGAGGGCTGCCGAGCACTCAGCAGGGGAAGATTTGGGGAGCTCTGTTAGTCCCAGATGAACAGATTCCTGTTTTGTATTTGAAATAGATCTGCACCCTCTTGGTTGACAAAATATTATGCTCAGGATAACTACCTGAGCCACCTCGCCAAGCCAAAGAGCCCTAGGAGGGTTCCAGAAAAGCCAATATTAAATCCAGAGACATCAACATTAGTGAAGTAGGACTAAATTATCTCCAGCTGGTGCTGGCTCTCGCCTGAGGCTCTGAAATAAGTAGCTCCCTGGAAAAGAAGGAGAGATGGAGGCTGTGCTAACAAGGAGCAGAACCAGGCTTGGAGCTCAGGTCACGTTCTGTTTCCAGCCCTAGCAAGTCCAGTCAGTGACAATTTTTCAGCTCCCATCACTTGCGCACCAGCCACTCCATCAAAGTCACATTCCTCTGGAATGGAATGGATCCAGCCCCACTCTTGGAGCACTGGGGGTTGGGCTGCCCCTGCTTCCAAGGTCTAGGCGAGAAGCAGGGATCCCTTGAAAATTCTGTTTTTCTTTCTCCAATTAAATTTTGTAACTGTTAATTGCATGTTGACCATGATCAGAACTCACTACCAAGGGCTTCTCTCCTCACTGAGCAGCACCTTTGGGTGCAAATCTTGAAATATTTGGGGAAAACGATGGGTAAACATCAACCATTGCTCTGTGCTGAACTTGACTCAGAATTGCAATGTGTGGGCAAGTTAAAGATCAGCGCTAACATCACCTGGATATTCAGAAACCTTCACTCTGTGTTCCTGATCACTTCTTATTACAAAAGGAGTCTTAGAACAAGCAGGGATTTCAGACATGAATTATTTACTGCTGGGGTTGATTAGGAAGCTCTCCTCTCACATGTACCATACTATTATTTTTAATTAACATCTCCAGATTCTCTGGAAAACCCTACTTGCCATATGAATCTCTATATCTAAGCAACATTGAAAATATCTCTACTCACTGAAAATACTCTAGCTCTGTACCTAGAGCTGCAGAATCATAGAATGGCTTGGGTTGGAAGGGATCTTGAGAATCCTCTTGTTCCAATCCACCTTCCATTATCCCAGGTTGCTTCAAGCCCCAGTGTCCAGCCTGGCCTTGGACACTTCCAGGGATCCAGGGGCAGCCGCAGCTGCTCTGGGCAAGAAGGAGATGGGCATTTGTATGAGTGTGGCACTTGTGCAGCGCTTTGGGCCATGTTGTTGGGCAGAGATGGATATAATGAGGCGTGGAAAACATAAATTCAGCTGGCTGGGTGCACGGGGGTGAGTAATTATCCCAGTGGGAGCACAGCAGGTGGATTAGTTACTGGGCTGCCTCTGCAATAAGCAATTAAGGGAAAACATCTGTTTCACATCACCCATTCCTCCTTTTCCAGGATACTCCTCCAGTTTGTCTCTCTGATGCTGCAGCCTGGAGACAAGCGATGCCTGCAAGGACGCTGTGCAAACATCATGTGTGGAAAGGGGGCAGGAGGTGGCCAGGAGCAACAGGAACATCCAGAATCCCCTCCTGACTCCCTCGTTGTATTTTCTGTTGGGTTCTGCCCTGTTCCATTCCAGGGGGAAGCTGTTTCCAGGCTCTGGAGGTGCAGAAAATAAACGCAGGAGCAGCTCTGCTGGGTGAGTCAGCATCTCTGCTGCCATCTGGAGTAGGAGGAAAGCCTGAGCATCTGATCTCCTGCTTGATCAGGGCTTTTTAAATGGGTTTTCTCCAATTAGCCAAGCCAAGCTGATATCTGGTGCTCAAAGTTTTGGGAAAGCTCTGTTTGCACCAGGAAAGGTTTCCATGCTCACCAGGGTGTCCGTGGCTGATGCTTATTGCTTATTGTGCTGCTGAAAGTTGGGAACAAATGAAGCAAAAAGGTTTTTGTGTTACCAGCAGGATTTCTTGATGCTCTGGGTGGGTTTGATTGGGAGAGGTTCTGTTCAGAATGATGGTAAACCCAGAATAACCCTGCTTTTAGGTGAGCTGGTTTCAGTGCTGCTGCTGTAACATAGAAGAAAGAGAAGGGATTTCCCCCCTAAATTGTGGGTATTTCTTACTGGGATAAATTCTCCAGTAGCTAAATCTGATTTTCTACAGATTATCACAAAGTTATGGATCTGCCTGCTAAGAGAACACAGAAAAATAATTTTTGAAGGTGCGGATTTCATGATTTATCTTATCCATCTTGCCTAAGTAAGCACTGCTCTCTCTGAAAGCCCCTTATCCTTATTGCTCTTGTCTGGGATTTATTTTTCAGGCAAGGATTAGATTAAATTTCTGGAAAAATATTTAATGCACTTGATCAGCAGTGTGGGGTTTAGCAGTGCATTGGTGTGTCACCTGCTGTGCACACAGCAAATGTTGGTTGTTTTCTTAATATCTTGATCTGAACTCATGAATATGCAACTGGAACACGCATTTGAGGAAGAAATGTATCCACCCCCCCCTTTAGAATGACATGTTTAATTTAAAGTACAATGGAATTGTTTCTTGGCTTGAAGTGCTTAAGCAATATTAGGAACTTTTGCCTAATCTCTGTTTTACAGATTAGAATACAAATATTTCCAGTGCAACCAGAATTTATTAAAGCAGGCTATTGCCTAGGGAAATGTGCCTTTGCATGTGTTTCTATCAACTCTCCTGGAAAAAAAATTAAAAAAAAGAATGTAATTAGCATTGCATAATCTTCTAGAGAGAAAAATGGGCTAAAACCTAAGTGCATAAAGAGAATATTGCAACTGTGGAGTGTAAATTGCTTGTGGCTGCCAGGCTGGTTGTTATTCCTGGGGGCCAATGCCAGTTAGAAAGTCCTGACTGGAAGAAAGCAGCAAGGCTGGAAATGGCCAGGAGAAAGATGAGAAGAGCTGTTGTATAAAATTGGGAAAACAGAGTTCCAGAGTGACAGGCAATTTGTTTCATATATGCCTTGTATACCCATCAATGAAATTCAGGCCAAAAAAAGAAATTGTTCCAGTCCATGGTGATGGTGTTTCTGAGTTCATGGAGGCTCCATTGGCTCATGAGATGTTGCCGAATAATTTTCAGTGATTGTTCCATTCTTTCTCGTTTTCACGGTGAAATCAGTTCTGCGATCAGTTCAGCTCCTTGTTAAATAGAACATTTAGCTGGTTAAACTCTATTCATGAGTGAGGTCAGATCTGGGTGGTTCTCACAATGCAGTGACTTTATTTGGAGGGGAAGATGTGCACGTGGGACTGAGCTGGTCTGGTTTCCCTTTTCCTCCTCACCCCTTGTCTGCTGCAGTTGTTATCAGCAGGGATGTTTCTTTTTTCTGAGCAGCACCTGGGCTGGGAGCTCCCATTCCCCAAGTGCTGCTGAAGCAGAAATAAGAGCAATAAAGAGCCTTTTCTCTCTGCTAGTAATTCATTGGTGTTTTTATGCAGAATTCTGGCCTGGAGCAAAATGTAGTTGGCAGGCAGCTTTTAACAGGGGAGGCCACAGTGACCTGTTTCAGCAAGGGACCATGGAATAACAATCCCATGTAATGCTCTAAACATCACTGAAATCAGAAATGAAGCCTGGCTTGGAGAGATCCTCCACAATTTAAGACTCTTTTTCCTGAAATATCTGGGGGAGAAAACCCCAAACAAGCAGAAGGACAGAGATGAGGTTATTCCATGTGTCAGTGAGAAAATAGCTGTTGTAAATAGGTTTATAGTGTAAAAATGCAGGTCTGATCTGTCCCCCTTAGCCTGTGACATTTACCATGCATTTGAGCTCACCAGATTTGCTAAAAACTCTGCCCTGAGGGAATTTTGACACTGGCAATTCATGAATGAAAAAAACCAGAGGAATGTATAATTTGCTGGTTAACTCCAATTTCTAAATGATTCATTTGATGGCACATATTCCTGAAGATATGAGATGGCTCTAATTAAAGGCAGATGTGCAAAATATAGCCTATAGGATGGATATAGGGAAAGCATACTTTTCCATGTGAGTGGCAAAGCCCACAAAGCCACAAATACCTTCTCCACTATGGCAGCCTCAAAAATGCGTCCACAAATATTATTCATCTCAGTGGTCTGCAAAGATTTATCAGGGGTTACAGCCTCCTGAAAATATCTGTGAGGGCTCAGGGGTTTGGAGATGTGTGTTTGTCACTCGGCAAACAGTCACTTTCTTTTGCTACACCCACTAAGACGGCAGCAATTATGAGTAAGACAGTCTGGAAGAGACTGAAGTGTTCAAAAATGGATATTATGGGGAAAATATAGCTGGATGTTTACAGTAATTTCTTCAATTTAAAGTCATGAAAAGCATCTTTCCACACGTCAGTATGTCTGTGCACTGCCTTTTTTTTGCAGGGGGAGAATCTTTTAAAAAGGAAAATCTGTCTGAATTTGCCCCAAATACTTTAAAAATAACTTGTCATTTTGGATTATGAAGGATGGTTTGGGTTGGAAGGGATTTTAAAGATGATCCCATTCCCTTCCCAGCCATGGGCAGGGACACCTTCCACTGTCCCAGGCTGCTCCCAGCCCTGTCCAGCCTGGCCTTGGGCACTGCCAGGGATCCAGGGGCAGCCACAGCTGCTATGGGCACCCACTCTGGGCTTCCCCACCTTCACAGGGAAGAATTTTTTTTGCCTAATATCCCATCTAAACCTAATTTTTTTCAGTTTAAAGCCATCACCCCTTTGTTCTATCACCCATTTCCCTCTCCAACAGATGCACACATAATCCTGAAACTCCAGAGATAAAATGGGGATTGGTCCTGTACCTCAGTTCTTTAGAATAAGCTATTGGACTTGGTGGAGTTGAACTCAATGATTCTTGTCCCTTCCAACTCAGGATATTCTATAATTCTGTCATCTTTTCTGGCAGATCTTCTCATTTTTCTTCTTGACTTTCCCCCCTTTGATGCTATTATAACTCATAGATGTTTACTCCAAAGCCCCCTCAATTTCAACACAATAAACATTTCAGATAATCCATCATTTAAAAAATAAAATCAATATTTATTTAGGTTTGTGCCTGTTTCAGCTTTCCAGTTCCCTGCAGAAATGGAATTTTTTTCTCCAGAACATTTAAAATGTTGGCTGAGGACTTCTCCCTTTTCCCCTGATGCTGAGCTCCAACAAAATGTTTGTGTGTGTGAATGAGCTGCAAGGTGAGATGTGCAAGTATATAATGGATTGTTGCAGATAAAATGGACTTAACCTTTGGGTTTTGTCTTGGGTTTTTTTGAGTGGTCTATCTTCTCTCTGAAATTTTTATATTAGCACTTAGTTTACTTAGCAGGCAGCACTGAAAGGAGTATTTTGGAGGAATTCCATCTTTGTCCTGAATTGTTAACTTGTCTGAAGAATGGTAAAAATAAGAAATCTGGGGGACAGAAACGGAAATCAAAACTACACCCAGAAATCAAAACTACCCAAGAAATGCTGCCTCATTTCCCTGGAAGGAACGTTGTTCAGTTACTGTAAATCTGCTGATGATTCTGTGATCACAGTCAAAGGTCAACCCACTCTTGGCGATTCTCTGAAATACAATCTGTTGTTTCATCTCATAAAACAAAAATACAGTGTGAAGACAACTGAGGAGAATGGTTTACAATAAAAAGCCGGAAAAGGTGAATTTTGGTGACATTTGAATCTTCATTGTGAGCAAACTGGATCCAGATTCCAGCACAGAAATCTTAAAATGCAAAAGAAAAACAAGGGACGAGGTAAATGCTTTTGAACCCAGAACTAGGAATTTGTAAGATACAAGTCAAAACCCAAGTCCTAGGTTAATTTTTGGCAATGTGGGATATTACAGATCAGAATAAATGAATATAACTGTGGTAGAAGAACCCCTTAGAAACGGTGTTTAATGTGCTAGGAAAGGTCTTGTAACCTAACAAAGGCATTCCCTAAAATAGCAAGCACAGCACCAACATGAAACACTCATCATGTTTTCGGTGCAAGGCAAGGATTTGCACTCCTAACCTCCCACATTGGAGCTGGGGCTTGAATAGCATTTCTGTTCTCTCCTCAGCTGAGCTAATGACAGAGCTGAAGAAGTGTCAACACCGCGGCCGAAAACGCTCGGGGTGGCGGGAGTGGTGTTCACAGGGGACATGGCAGTCACAGCAAATGCTCTCCTCAAGGCTGCTCACTCCTGACCAAACTGTGTTTCCAGCAGGAAAAGCCAAAACCTTGCCCAGAGGCAGTGCAGTGCTCCAGATGAGCCCCATGCCTACTCCAGCTACAGCGGGTGAGGTAATGCTCTCCCTGGCTCCTCTCTCCTCTCCTGCTGCCAGCCCTGTCTCAGGCTGGGATATTTGCTATTTATTTGTTATTTATCAGTTATTTTTTATTTATTAGCTGTTTGCTATTTCCTCCTTATTTATTTGCAGTTTGCTGTTTTCTTAAATCAGGGGCCAACATCACCCGTGGTGGAGGAATCCAACCTAATTCCTGATGGCTCCGTGTGTCATTTCCATTCCTGGCAGGGGGAGTTTATCTTCTGTGACTTCACCTTCCATAAAATTCGAGTGGAAGTCACCTAAACTGCCCGTGAGCTCCGTGGAGGGAGGTTGGCAGTGCTGTGGAGTTCCTCTGAGGTCCCTTGGACACCTGAGTTTGGGATGAATCACCCTCTGGAGAGGAAACGGCCTCAAGCTGAGCCAGGGGAGGCTGAGGTTGGATAGTAGGAAAAATTTCTTCATGGAAAGGGTTATCAAGTGTTGGGACTGGCTGCCCAGGGAATGGTGAAGTCACCATTCCTGCAGAGATTTAAAAAGTGTGTGGATGTGGCACATGGGGACATGGGGTAGTGGCGGGCTTGGCAATGCTGGGGGAATGGGTGGTCTTGGAGGTCCTTTCCAATCTTAATAATTCCATGACATGCCAATTTTTCTTCAGGGCTTGCAGAGATACTGATTTTTTCCAATCCACGTGTGAAATCTTAGTTTGGGATGGTGAAAATCAGGGTGACTGAGTGATGGGGTTCTCTGATGCAACCTCGTGGTTCTCTGACTGACAAAATCTGGATGAACACATGGAAACCACTCATCCTGAGGGCAGTGAGGGGAGAATGAGGGGAAAAAAATGGAAGCCTGATTGTTTTATGGTTTCTTCCCCATGTTTGGGCTCTCTGGATAGCATCTTCCAAAGCGGTGTTTTCCAGTTTCTGTTCAGTGTTGGATAGATCAACAGTTTGGAGGAATTTAGGATGGATTGTTCCAAGATGGAGCAGAGCTCCCAAACTCTTGCAGTTATTTGAGTTTGGATTTTCCTGTGTAAGTCCAGCCTAGGAAAAGCTTGCTATTTTTGTAGGAAATAACTGGAAAAAGAACATTTCCCTGCCTTGGAGTGAAACACTGCTAAAATCTCACCTGTAGAACACAATATAAATTCATTAAAGTCTTAATTTTGGTGAGTGAGGTGGAGCTTCACAAACAAGTTGATGTTTTCATGAGTTGATTGAGCCAGATATGATCTCTATTGAAACTCTTAAATTTTCAGACAGACGGTGATGTTCCCACGAATTTGTCAGTTTTGTTACCTGGGACATAAATTTAATTTTAGTTTTAAAATATTGCCAAGGGTCCCAAACTTGAATCAGAAACTGGTGCCATATTCAACATTTGCAAACAAACATAAGAACAAAATGTTTTTTTTTTATGCCTTTTTAGTACTTTTAATTTTGTACCCTTTGTTCTATCACCCATTTCCCTCTCCAACAGATGCACACATAATCCTGAAACTCCAGAGATAAAATGGGGATTGGTCCTGTACCTCAGTTCTTTAGAATAAGCTATTGGACTTGGTGGAGTTGAACTCAATGATTCTTGTCCCTTCCAACTCAGGATATTCTATAATTCTGTCATCTTTTCTGGCAGATCTTCTCATTTTTCTTCTTGACTTTCCCCACTTTGATGCTATTATAACTCATAGATGTTATTCCAAAGCCCCCTCAATTTCAATACAATAAACATTTTGGAAATACATAATTGAAAAAATAATTTTTTTTTATTTTGTGCCTGTTTCAGCTTTCCAGTTCCCTGCAGAAGTGGAATTTTTTTCTCCAGAACATTTAAAATGTTGGTTGAGGACTTCTCCCTTTTCCCCTGATGCTGAGCTCCAACGAAATGTTTGTGTGTGTGAATGAGCTGCAAGGTCAGATGTGCAAGTATATAATGGATTGTTGCAGATAAAATGGACTTAACCTTTGGGTTTTGTCTTGGGTTTTTTTGAGTGGTCTATCTTCTCTCTGAAATTTTTATATTTGCACTTAGTTTACTTAGCAGGCAGCACTGAAAGGAGTATTTTGGAGGAATTCCATCTTTGTCCTGAATTGTTAACTTGTCTGAAGAATGACAAAAATAAGATATCTGGGGGACAGAAACGGAAATCAAAACTACACCCAGAAATCAAAACTACCCAAGAAATGCTGCCTCATTTCCCTGGAAGGAACGTTGTTCAGTTACTGTAAATCTGCTGATGATTCTGTGATCACAGTCAAAGGTCAACCCACTCTTGGCGATTCTCTGAAATACAATCTGTTGTTTCATCTCATAAAACAAAAATACAGTGTGAAGACAACTGAGGAGAATGGTTTACAATAAAAAGCCGGAAAAGGTGAATTTTGGTGACATTTGAATCTTCATTGTGAGCAAACTGGATCCAGATTCCAGCACAGAAATCTTAAAATGCAAAAGAAAAACAAGGGACGAGGTAAATGCTTTTGAACCCAGAACTAGGAATTTGTAAGATACAAGTCAAAACCCAAGTCCTAGGTTAATTTTTGGCAATGTGGGATATTACAGATCAGAATAAATGAATATAACTGTGGTAGAAGAACCCCTTAAAAACGGTGTTTAATGTGCTAGGAAAGGGCTTGTAACCTAACAAAGGCATTCCCTAAAATAGCAGGCACAGCACCAACATGAAACACTCATCATGTTTTCAGTGCAAGGCAAGGGTTTGCACTCCTAACCTCCCACGTTGGAGCTGGGGCTTGAATAGCATTTCTGTTCTCTCCTCAGCTGAGCTAATGACAGAGCTGAAGAAGTGTCAACACCGCGGCCGAAAACGCTCGGGGTGGCGGGAATGGTGTTCACAGGGGACATGGCAGTCACAGCAAATGCTCTCCTCAAGGCTGCTCACTCCTGACCAAACTGTGTTTCCAGCAGGAAAAGCCAAAACCTTGCCCAGAGGCAGTGCAGTGCTCCAGATGAGCCCCATGCCTACTCCAGCTACAGCGGGTGAGGTAATGCTCTCCCTGACTCCTCTCTCCTCTCCTGCTGCCAGCCCTGTCTCAGGCTGGGATATTTGCTATTTATTTGTTATTTATCAGTTCTTTTTTATTTATTAGCTGTTTGCTATTTCCTCCTTATTTATTTGCAGTTTGCTCTTTTCTTAAATCAGGGGCCGATATCACCCGTGGTGGAGGAATCCAACCTAATTCCTGATGGCTCCGTGTGTCATTTCCATTCCTGGCAGGGGCAGTTCATCTTCTGTGACTTCACCTTCCATAAAATTCGAGTGGAAGTCACCTAAACTGCCCGTGAGCTCCATGGAGGGAGGTTGGCAGTGCTGTGGAGTTCCTCTGAGGTCCCTTGGACACCTGAGTTTGGGATGAATCACCCTCTGGAGAGGAAACGGCCTCAAGCTGAGCCAGGGGAGGCTGAGGTTGGATAGTAGGAAAAATTTCTTCATGGAAAGGGTTATCAAGTGTTGGGACTGGCTGCCCAGGGAATGGTGAAGTCACCATCCCTGCAGAGATTTTAAAAGTGTGTGGATGTGGCACATGGGGACGTGGGGTAGTGGCGGGCTTGGCAGTGCTGGGGGAATGGGTGGTCTTGGAGGTCCTTTCCAATCTTAATAATTCCATGACATGCCAATTTTTCTTCAGGGCTTGCAGAGATACTGATTTTTTCCAATCCACATGTGAAATCTTAGTTTGGGATGGTGAAAATCAGGGTGACTGAGTGATGGGGCTCTCTGATGCAACCTCGTGGTTCTCTGACTGACAAAATCTGGATGAACACATGGAAACCACTCATCCTGAGGGCAGTGAGGGGAGAATGAGGGGAAAAAAATTGAATCCTGATTGTTTTATGGTTTCTTCCCCATGTTTGGGCTCTCTGGATAGCATCTTCCAAAGCTGTGTTTTCCAGTTTCTGTTCAGTGTTGGATAGATCAACAGTTTGGAGGAATTTAGGATCTTGTCACTGGCAGGATTTTGACACTGGCAATTCATGAATGAAATTCATGATTGTTCCAAGATGGAGCAGATCTCCCAAACTCTTGCAGTTATTTGAGTTTGGATTTTCCTGTGTAAGTCCAGCCTAGGAAAAGCTTGCTATTTTTGTAGGAAATAACTGGAAAAAGAACATTTCCCTGCCTTGGAGTGAAACACTGCTAAAATCTCACCTGTAGAACACAATATAAATTCATTAAAGTAAGTCCTGTCTTAATTTTGGTGAGTGAGGTGGAGCTTCACAAACAAGTTGATGTTTTCATGAGTTGATTGAGCCAGATATGATCTCTATTGAAACTCTTAAATTTTCAGACAGACGGTGATGTTCCCACAAATTTGTCAGTTTTGTTACCTGGGACATAAATTTAATTTTAGTTTTAAAATATTGCCAAGGGTCCCAAACTTGAATCAGAAACTGGTGCCATATTCAACATTTGCAAACAAACATAAGAACCAAAATGTTTTTTTTATGCCTTTTTAGTACTTTTAATTTTGTTCATTATTAAATATTTTAATTGCCTTCCCTTTGGTGAATTTCAAAGTTCAATTACAAATGAAACCAACAATTTTTTTCCACAAAAAAGTATTAAATGAGACTTGTTCCTGTTTTTCCATAATTATTTCAGGTGTTGATCAGCTGATCTCTTTCCAGAAAGGAAAAGAAGTCCTCTGAAATATCCTCAAGGAATACCCACTAATAGCAGTATTTGTTAATGTGAGGAAAAATATTATTATTTTTTTCAAAAATATTGCAGGCATTTCTTATTTCTGAGAATTTACTTCTGCTTATGGAAAACAAAGAAAAGAAATCCCAACTGGTGCATGAAGGCATCAGGTGTTGGCTATGAAGCTTTTGCCAGGCAGGGACAGATTTTTAAAAGGTCTTGGATCCCACGTAAGGGAAATGAGATTTTAATCAGATTTCACTCAGGTGTCCAAAAAGGGGGTTTATTTCTAAATCACCAGTGACCTGTGGCTACTTCTTTGCAAATCCAGTTGTTATTCCCAGTGGGAGCTCCTGTTTCTCAACAGGGCTGAAATTCAGGCTCTTCCCATTTGGAAATCAAAGGGAGCCCTTTGTGCTTCTGAAATCCCGGCCCTGGCCAAGTGCTCTGCAGCCAAGAACAAAAGTTAAGTGAACTCAGAAAGAACAAGTCATCAGCCTGACCTTTGGTCATCAGAAAAATGTAAAACATCTCAGAGCTATTCCCCAAATCCAAGTCAGGTCTCATCTGTGCTGGATGTTCAGTGCAATAAGTGGGAATTTCACAAATTTCACCAATTAGCCAGCCTGAAGTCACTGCTGGCAGGGGGGTCTCTGGGCGATTTGTACTTGACAGTGTGTAAAGACCAGAATCCATCATTCCAACCTGATGGGAAGAGATTTGAAGGGTTTTTTTAATTTGGTTTGGGTTTGGTCCTTTGTTGTTGTGGGTATTTTTGGGGGGGGGATGTTGTGGTTTGGAGTTTTTAATTTTTTTCGGTTTGTTTTGTTCTTTTTCTTGTTTGTTTAAATTGTTGTAAAGGATTTTTTCCAGCATAGTGACTGGAGCTTGCAAAAGTTTCTATTTACTCCAAAGGGTTGTTATGTAAGAGCTAACCTCATTGTTCTAAAGCAAAATGAGTAAATGATAAATGAACGTGTTTGGCAGCAGGAAAGCCAAATAAGTTTGTCTGGAGAGAAAGGAGGTGAAGGTCCTGATATTTTTTGGGTTTTTTTTTTCTCCTCTCCATCCTCCTGTGTGATGGGTGATGCTCTCCCATGTCCATCAGGTCATTGTCCATCACTGGACTTGAGAAATTTCTTAAATTATTTTTATTTATGAATAATCATTACACGACAGAATGTTTTTGGCAGGTAACAGCTGGAAGAACAAGGAGACTCTCACAGTGGAGGCTACAACATGTAGAAAAGTAATGTTCATTATAATAAGAAATACCTGAAAATGGAAAGAAACATTTTGCTGTTTAGTGCATCACTAATATCAAACTGCACCCAGGGAAGGAGGGAGCTGATTTAATAACATCTGCTCTAGATAACTTTGAAATGTAATTGCATATTAAGGATAGGATTTCACACTGCTTATAATGTCAGAAGTCCACTGTTTCTAATTATACATTGCCCAGGAAAGGGCCTTGCTGCCTTCTGTCTTTAAATTCTTGTTTTTATCCCAACACCACCTGTCCAGGTAGGTAATATTATGGCTAGTGTTGCTTCTGAGAACCACCTGATCATTGATGGCTTTATGCTCACTGCATAAAAGTCCTTTTCCTGAACCCTGCAACTTCACAAAAATACAATTATTGCTGCATTTCAGACAGAGGAAATTTCACAACAGTGGTAGGGGATTTTCAGAGGCTTTCTATGAATAAGAGAAGAAAACTGCTGTTCCAAAAATCCATTTAGTGACTTCTGCCTCGCCATTCTGCATACCAAACAAGTCCTTCATTAAGTTTCAGTCTCTCAGACACCTCTCCCCATATGCAGCACTGAGTTCCTTTCCATTAAAATCAGCCTCCAGAGATGGATGTGCAGCTTCCATGGCTTGCAAACATCTTCCCCCATCACTTACCTCGCCAAAGAAATGTTATTTCTGACGCCCTGCCCACAGTACTTTGTGTTCTCTCTTAATCAATCAAAGTGTACCTTATCTTTGCTGCACTTCATCTTGTCTAACAAGCGTTCCCAAGAGCACCTGAGTTTTATTTCTAGGAATAAATGTGTTGTCTTATTGGTTCCATGTGTTCTTCAGAGCCTGCCCTGTGCCCTCACACAGGAGAATCCACATTGATTCATTCCCAGAGCTCGAACTTTGAACGCTCATGTTATTTTTATTAAACTTAACTCTGCTTCTTTCTCCCTTCTCCCCTTTCCTCTGCACCCTCCAGCTATATCCAGCCTCAGAGTCCAAACAGGAACCAATGGAAAACACATTGAAAAGAGGATTATGTCCATATGGAGGAGGATTGGAGTCCATTTCCAGACTGGGAAGATTGAGTTGTACCAGTTTTGCCTTTGGTTACCCACCTAAGATGCCTGTGCAGGTGAGTGAATGCCTGAGCACCCAAGGAAGGCACCCTGGGAGGTGTTGGCCAGCCTCACAAATCCCTACTCAAATCCATCCTTTCTGTGGCCAGGGAAGGATCCGAGTTCTCTTCCCCTTTCCCTGGCTGCTCTGTCAACTTGGATCATGGTAAGGCAATAAGGAACCAGCTGGAGATCCCTGGCTCTTGGCTGGGCCACTGTCACTTCATTGTCACTTCACAGTGAGCTCAGGAGATGTGAGGCCACCTCCGGGTGAGTTTGATTTCTCCTGATATTGATAAAACTCAGCCCCAGCCTTGAGCAGGTCCCGGCTGAATTGCAGCTGTGGCTCGGAAAGTGATGTAAGAAAGCAGGGGGAGGAAAAAGGAGAAACTGCCCAAACCTCAGCAAGGTTTTGTCCATCTTCAGGGCTGCTTTTGTGCTGGAGTGGTTTGGAGCAGGGTGCTGACATCTGTTTGGAACAAATGCCACATTCTGTCCCTCCAGCTCCACCCTCCACAAGTCAGTCCTGATTATCAGTGTGGATGCGGTGCTGAAATCTGGTCCTGAACTACGAAATTTGCTCTATAACCTTTTGTCGTTCCCAGAATGAAAACTGTCCAAGCACATCCTCATCCCTCAACTTTCCTTGGAAATTATCCTCGACCCTCACATCATTCTGAGGGATGGAAAACATTGAGAGATCTCTAAAGCCAGCAAGATCAGGGCAGGAGCCCCCAGATTTCTCCTCTCTGAGTACAGCTGCCCAAAATCTTGATAAATACCAAAATGGCTATTTTAATGGTGAGAAATACATTTAAAAAAACCAAAACACACCCCAAAACCAAAAACCTACAATTGTAGAAATGTGAAAAACCTTGCTGTAATAGTAGCAGAATGCTGAGAATCAGGCAGGATGGTGCCCACAGCTCAGTTAAAAAAAAAAGCAACAACAGATTAATGGGCATAATCAAGCCTGACATTGAGTAAGAGGCAAGAACAAGTAATCAGATCCCAACTTAGCTGATGCTGGCATTACTGGGAGCCTGGGGCACAGTCCAAGGATAAAAACATAATGTCTTATCTAAGCAAGGAGTCATTTGTGCACCACTGGTTACAACACGTCCTTAAAAAGGGAAAGAAGGAAAAGGAAAATATGGCACATGAAATTATTTTATTTCCCAGAAACGATAAGAAAGTAAAGCTAAAAGTTTCTACACCCAATCTTTATAGAGGAAAAACCTATCTAGAGTTAACCCCTTGCAATGTCCACTGTAAAACCCCAGGATACGGAAAAAGATATTAAAACAAAAAGTGAAATGGGGACTAAATCAAATTAGTATAATGAAAACAGTTAAAACCTCAGATTTTGAGTGTTTCTTGCTGTTTGGAGATTGCTGGGATCCTTGGGGCCGGCCTGCTTCTCGGTTCAGTGAGAGTTCAGGCAGTCTGGCAATCCCATCCTTTTGGCCAAGACTCCTTTTCTGGCAACACTTCTCCCTGTTTCTCAAGAACTCTTCTTTTCCTCCAGATCCAACAGGATGTTGACCTGGATCTCTCAGAACAGCTCATGGAGAGGAAAGACCCTCTGACACAAAAACCACGTCACTGGAGAGGGAGCTGTAATGTCAGGGAGGGCATCTGGAAGATCAAAGTGGGAATAAACCAATCACTCCAAGCTGTACGGCTTTGCATGGCTGAGTTTTATTTCCAGCCTTTTGAAGCACAGCTCACGAGCCTTAACAAGGAAAGAACTTTTGTGTAAAATTCAGTAAATCGAAAAAGCTGGTTCGTGTAAAATTCAGTAAATTGAAAAAAAAAAAACAAACATCCAGGCCAAACACCATGGGCCTGTGGGGGAAAAATGTGGAATTTAATTTCTGTACTACAGACCTTTCCCAGAAAAGCCAGGCCTGGGCCAGCGTGAAATGCAACACCACACATGTGGGAGGGATTCTGCCCAGTGCTCCCAGCCTTTTCCATTTCCATCATTTGCCATCTTTTGAAACCTTCCATGATGACAGCTCACCAGCAGAGCCCAGCTCTTCCCCAGAGGGAGCTCTGGGACACTGGGGCTGCCTGGAGCGGGGAGGAAGACCCAGGTGAGAGGGATGGAGGGTGGTGGGTGGAAATCACCTCCTCCACCTCACCTCTGCCTATGGATCAGGGTCAGACCATGTGTAGGATGTGAATGAAGCCTCATTTTCCCCTTCCAGCAGCAACTCAAGGTGTGAGCACTGTGATGTCTCACAGAAATGACTCAGGTTCTCAATGCTGACCTGCCTTAATGGTCCTCATTTGGTGGGACATTGATTTATTGTCCTCACGAGCCTCAAGTTGACACCGTTTGCTCTTTCCCTAAGCCTGGTAGGCCTGCAAGGTGACAATTGGTGACTGGATGTGACCACTCTGCCCTGGGAGAATGACACATGTGTGTGACGGCCTCTCCTCAGCCCTTCTCAAAATGTTTGTGCAGGAGCAGCCATAAATGCTGCTGTATTGACCCGAAGATGCAATCCAAGGCGTTTGAGCCTGGGCCTTATCTGCATCACCTTATCAGGAGCCAGAGAGCAAGATGCACCCCGGGAAGGGAGGGGACTCTGCCAGAGGGTTTGGCCTTGTCCCTTCTCTTCTGGCACGGGGAGGGACTGCGGGCAGAGCTGGGTAATGATTTGTCACCGCCAGGAGCGGGGTGTCTCTCTCTGCAGAGGAAACCTTGGCCGTGATTGACAGCGGGGCTGTTTCTGCCGCTTCCCTCGCTGCTGTCAAGTAATAATGAAGCTTTGTCAGTCCATCATGGACATGGATATGCCAGATTATGTCGACTCCTTGGACTCCTCTTATACCATGCTGGAATTCGACAACCTCCGCGTGCTCCCCAACAACACCGGTGAGATTTTTATTCATTTTCTCTTGAATAAGCTGCGCCACTTTTGCTGTAAAGCTGGACACAGAGGAAAGGCTGGTGGGAGGTGTGGAGCAAAGGCTGGAAGGGGTAATATTTAAGCAGCTGACCTGCCAACCTCTGTTGCATCCATGGTCATGTTTGGGCTGAAACATGACCCCTTCGCTGGCCGGTCCCGTTTTGGGTTATTCTTTTGGGTTATTCTTTTCACTGGCGGGCTGACTGTCATGCCCTGAAGAGCCCACCAGGTTTTGCAGAAGTTGGTAGAGGTCTTCATGGCATTCCCTGGGTTTATCCTGCTGTATTGCTTAGGAGGGGAGTTATTACCAATATTTCTCGTTCAAACGCGTGGTTCATTCCCGCATACGACCTCAGTTGATATTTAATCCTCGGGAAAACATGTCGTCCCAAACGGCATTTGTCCATGACCGTGTGCCCTGTTTAAGTTGGTCCTGGGAACTTGAATTGAGAAGCAATATCCAAATCATTGGCTAGCTTTGTATTCCTTTTCTGGCTTACCAAGATGGTCCAAGAGTTTTTAGGGCACAAAGGACTTGGCTGGCAGGCGGGAGTGTTTATACGCCGGGACTTCCGCTTGGTTCACAGGAATAAAGCGCTTTGTGTGGGATTTAATTTTTCTGCAGTCAAAAGTACTCTGGCATAAAGTGAACTCCATCCTGTGAAATCAACTGCTCGCTGTGTAAAAATAAAGGGCATTTTGGTCATCTTGCATGAAACCAATCGTGCAGCTGAATGAGATTCTGGCGTTAGCGATCCCTTTGGAGAGTTTTGGCAGGCTTTTAATTTGCTAAGAAGCTTAGTGAAATTAAGATGGGATTTTCACATTTGCTCATTAACTGGCTCATCAAAAGAAATCAGAGTTTCAGTAGGGATATCACCTACAATGTAAAAATGATTAAACATATTATTGTAGGGCCTGGAGGGAGGTCAGGAGACAAGTAAAGTTAAAAGGCCCAAAGGAACCTGAATTTTAAATTGCCTTCTGTAATGCTCTGGCTGTCCCCAAATCAGGGATTTTCAATATATATAATTTTTGTAAGCTCCAGCTAAACTGGATCTTATTTTTGCAGAAATCTTTCCACCTCCCATCCTACTCCAGAGAAGTCATTTAACACAGATGTTTTGCTTTGTCACTTCCCGTTGAACAACAGGATATTTTTCACTTTTTGAAGTGGCACAAATTTCCCCGAAATTCAATATAATTTTGTAAACGAACCACCAGTGTCTGTTTGGGCTCTCTGTTGATTCATGCAGTAGAACTGACAGGTTGAGTTTTTTTCTGAACTTTATCGAACTCGGTATTGTGTTATTTGTTTAGCTGTTAATGACTAACCAGCTCTCTCGGGAAGTAGCTGCTTTGAAATTAGCTTGTTTGTCTTGGGTAAGTGTCCTTCTCTACCATTTGTAAAAATAACTTCAAAAAATACATGAAATGGCCATGCATTGAAATCTATTGCTGTCCAGCTGAGTTCAGTCTCCTGAGGTAATTCAGAATCACAGTTTCCTTGTGGCTTCAGAAATATTTTAAAATTTCTTAGAATCAAGAAACAACCTCATTTTAAGTATTTTTTGTAACTATACTGAATTTTTTAAGATTGCTTGTATCTCTCCTAAGGTTCATCTGTATTTTCCCTACTAGATGATGACAGCTTTGCCCTCTATAAACATGAACAGGAAAGGATGAAATATTTATTTTGGTGGACTCAGTGCAGTTTCTTATTGTCTGAACAATTCCAAAAGTGAAAATTGGAATATTTTCAAATAAGGTCATGCTTTCTTGAAACCAACTCTTTCCTTCTTCAGAACATTATTTCATCAAAATTTTGGGTGGAATAATTTTGTGGAGCACTTCCTGTGCTTAGATGTTTCTTCTTCATGAAGCTGCTATCATTCTGAGATTTGCCCAGATATGTATTTTGGGTTTTCCGCCTTCAAATAGCTCATAAATTGCCAAATATTTTCAGATTAATTCAAAATAAAGAATGGAACAATTTATGGGAGTGATATAAGAAATATGTAAGGTTTAAATAGAAAGAATGGCAAAAGGAAAGGAGCAAAAATCACTGCTAATTCTGTTATTCCCACGTGTAATATGTGTGGTACCAGCAGAAATTTTCCCATTCTGTCTGTTATTCCCATGTGTAATATGTGTGGTACGAGCAGAAATTTTCCCATTCTGTACAAATTTGCTTCCTTCACCCTGGCTGGCACTACAACCCACATTCTCAGTTGTTATGTGTGGTTAATGGCCATTCCCCCACACTCCTGTCAGAACTGTCTCATTTTGGTGAAGATGTGAAGCACTGCAGCCCCAATTCTTCACTGGAGAGTTGGGGAGCACTTTCTGCCAGGGTGGTGCTCGTTGTCCTGCCTCAGCCCCACACCCCACACTGATCCTTGTGACATCTTTCCCAGTCTGACCCAGTTCAGAGCGTGCAAAAGCCACCAGAGATGTTTTAGCAGTGATTTCCCATCCCTTGAGCTTCCAGTGCCTGGAACAGCCCCTTCATCATCGCTCCTCTGGGATTTGGGGTCACTAATACTCAGCTAGGTTTGATATCTCAAAAACTCCTCTATTTGCTAAGAGCTGATGTAGAAAGAGGCTGCCCTGCACGTGGCCAGGGTTTAAACCCCCTCCTGCCCTACATTTGTGTGTACAGGTTTCACAATGCTGGCTTTGGCACCGAGTTTCCCTGTGTGTGTTCAAGCCCTAAGCCCACACTTGTGATCTCTTCACATTCTAGCCCAGCACATGTAATCTGGGGATTTGTTAACTGCAAATTACGTGCACCAAAACTTGGATTTCCTGGTAGATACTTACCCTGGAAAGTATTGCAAGACAATTTTCTTTTACAATGTGCATCCAGAAGAGCTGTAGGCAGTAAAGGAACTGAAAGGAAAAGCAGTGCAGGGTCAGGGGTGATGAGAACATCCTCAGTGTCATTTCTTATCACTGTAAAACTGGCATTGTCATCTCAGCCCTGGATAGACAATGATTAACATACAGAGGCAGTAGGTACCAAAAAATTTGTGTGCATTTCAGTTGTGAACTTGGCTGATCCCAAATCTGGGGAAGCCACTGGGTGTTTTTCTCAGCCTTAGGGAGCTCCCAGTCTGCACACTGATTATATATAACTCCAAAAAATTATTATTATATTATATTATATTATATTATATTATATTATATTATATTATATTATATTATATTATATTATATTATATTATATTATATTATATTATATTATATTATATTATATTATATTATATTATATTATATTATATTAATTCTATTCTATTACATTATATTACATTATATTATAGTATATTATAGTATATTATAGTATAGTATATCATAGTATATCATAGTATATTATAGTATAGTATAGTATATATTTTTACATACAATTTTAATTATATATAACTCAAAAAAAACCATATATATAACTCAAAAAACAGCTTCAGATATTTCTGCCAGTGAAGCTGAGGCAGCCCCAGGGAGGGGTCTGGCCACAAGCAGAGCCTCAGCTCAGCCTGGGAGCCACACAAAGTCAGGATGAGTTGTGCTCTCTTCCTGGAGAACAAAATCAAGCGCATCTCTGCAGTGGAGATTTCAAAGGCACTGTGGCACAGCACAGGAGCTGTCCAGGTTATCTCCCTGTGGCAGGCAGGGATGGAGCACACAAAGCAGATTTCACAGGCAGGCAGGGGACTGTGCTGCCAGGGATCCTGGTCTTTCCTCACAGACATCAGTCCAGGAAAAACCCCAATATTGGGGAGGTTTGAAAGCTGTGTTAAAGAGTCTCCTGGCGCCTGTGATAGCAGCTGTGTTTTGCTCTTCTCTGAGCTAATTCTCATTTGGAGCCCATCATTAGCTGGCGACAGGATTTTGTAATTAAAAATTGTGATCATAATTAATGTGCGTTCTGGATTAGGGCTTTCCTTTTATTTGTTAAAATTTCTTCTCACATTCAGCCAATTCAGCTGAAAAGGACACGTGGCTCCCTCGCAGGGTTTGAACTTTTAGCTGTGGAGCTGCCCTAAGCCAGAGCCACCCAGCTCACTGGTGATTTGTTTGTGCTTCCACGGATACAAGTGAGGGCAAAATTTGGTTTGCTAATTTCCAAGGGCCTTCACACACACAGTGCTGATGGTTCCTCCTCCAGTAATACCTGGTTTAAGGCCAGATTATTAATTTATTGCTTATAACAGCAAGCAGATTCTCACATCCTATATAAAAGGACATAAAGTCTTTTCTGGTGAGTAAATACTTTCCAGCATCAGGAATATTTTGCAGTCTGGTCCTGGATGAAAGGTCTGTTGGAGATCTAAACTATTTGACCTTGGCTTGATTCCTCTGAGGTCTGGAGAAAGCATGAGTGGAGTGAAGAGGAAATTGGCTGCCTTATCTTTATTTCGGTTGTGCAAATTTTTCAAATGGAATCCAACACAGTGCATTTGTTTATGGTCACGTGCTCCTTCAAAAAATGGATGGAACAACAGATGCCCAAATGTTCTGCAGTTATCCTCAAAGCAATGTTCTGTACTGTTCATTTAATACTAAGTTATTAAGTAATATGAAATAAAAAATAATTGAAAAAAAAAAAAAACTCTTAAAAATCAACCTAAATTGCCATTCAACATCTCTGACAGAGACAATGTTCCCAAAGGACCCAAATGTCACTTCCTGACAAATGTCAGGGCTGGGAGAATCTCACACAGAATTTGGGAAGAGGCAAATCTCAATTCCTGTCCTTGTGACCTAGGAATGATTGTGGTGCTGTCATTCTTTCTTGTCATGTTGCTCCCATCTTGCTATATCCCTCTTATTTCTCCTCCACACACCAGAAGGTGAATATGGACCAAAAGGGTTCTTTTAGGAGGTGACAGGAAGTCTGAACTTTGCATTAGTGAAGTCTTGGCTAAAAATGTCTTAGTCTCAGCCTTAGCTAAGAAACTATCCAGTTTTTGAAAAACTAAATCTTTGTTGGCTTTGTTATTTTTTTGGGGGGGCGGGGAAGGGGTGTTTGATTACAATTTTTGTTGCACAGCAAAGACTTTCACTATAATTTTTTATGTGTATTCACACACAAAAATAACCTTCTCTCACTCTCTCTGTGTATATATTCTGTGTGTGGATTACCCAGAGCTATTTTTATGCATTATGGATTAGAAAACTCTCTCTAGGCAGATCAGGTGACAATTCCTCCCCTTTGAGCAGTTTTCTCTAAGAATCTGCCAAGCTGAGCTTTCCCCTCCTCTACTGGGAGGACGTCCCATCCCAGAGACACATCAGGGTGTGCCTTGTCCCAGGGACTTTGCTGAGGTCCCTGGAGCACAAGATGGGCTCCCCTGGAGCACAGAACATCCCAGAGGTGTGATGAATTCATAAAATCGTCCTGCAGCCAGTGCCAGGCTCTGCAATCAGATGGGGAGATACAAGCGCTGCCAGCTGCTCCCTTTGCGAGGGTCTCCTGTCCCTTCCTTCCCCAAGCTGTGCCTCAGATGAGGAGGATGGAGAGGGAAGTGAATCTGGTGGCTCTAGGGCAGAGGGAGAGGTTCCAAGGGCAGTTTTCAGCAGTGTGTGCCCACACGGGCAGAGCTATTCCTGCCCCAAATGCGTGGGCGCAAACAGAGGACATGACAGACGGTGCTCATATCACCTAATTTTAGGTCCCCAATTTAGAAATCTGATCTTCCTGCACACCTCTGTTGCTTTCTGGTGGAAAGCAGTGAGCCTCTTCAGAGAGAATTGCCGAGGAGGGACCAGACTTAGAGCTAAAGTGATCCCTGTGGGAGCTGCTGTCTCTGCCTTCCAGCTGCACAGCAGCTCTCAAGAGCAATCTTTTATCTTCAGCACCTCTGTCAGGGGCATGAAGCAGTTCGTCTTTTCTGCCTCTTCTGTCTCTTCTCTGCATTCTATTTATTCAAGTTAATGAGCTTTTTTCCCCATTTTCTTCTGTGGAGACCAGCTTTGAACCATGTTCTCCAGGCATCTCATTGAGGAGGTGGCTCCTCATCCCTCAAAAACATAAAACTCACATGCAAGTGAGGTTTCTTTAGATCCCTCCAGGAAAGCAGTGATAATTGATAAATTCTCAGGAGCAGTTTGGGCTATGCAGCTTGAAATCTCTCTGATCATTAAAGTGAAGAAAAACACCAATACCAGAAAGGACCGGAGCTTGGGAAGAGCATGACCATAAATTCAGAGGTTTCTGTGATTGGTGTTTGAGGGTCCCCGGGATGAGGGAAGAGATGAGAGTGTTGACATTATGTTTCAGAAGGCTGATATATGATTATATTATATTATATTATATTATATTATATTATATCATATCATATCATATCATATCATATCATATCATATCATATCATATCATATCATATCATATCATATCATATCATATCATATCATATTATATTATATATAATATATATTATATCATATCATATTGTATTTATCATAATATATCATATCATGTCATATTAATATCATATTTATTATATATGCTAGACTAAAAGAATAGAAGAGGGAGACATCCAAAAGTTAGAAAGGAATGAATAATAAAATCTTGTGACAGACTCAGTGAGTCTGACACAGCTGGCTGTGATTGGTTATTAATTAAAAACAATTCACATGCTGGGTAAACAGTTCTTTAAATCACATTTCAAAGCAGTAAAACATGGAGAAGCTGAAGCTTCCCAGCTTCTTAAGAGAAAAGATTTTGGCCAAGGGATTTTTCATGAAATGTCCCAGTGCAGGTTTCCGTGGCAGGGAGCTCTGACTGTCCCCGTTCTGTGCCCGCAGAGGCCATCGCGGCCGAGTCAGCCAGCACCAACCTGCTCCCCAACGGTGTCAGCTCCCTGTGCTCCATCTGTGGGGACAGAGCCACCGGCAAGCACTACGGGGCCTCCAGCTGTGATGGCTGCAAAGGCTTCTTCAGGAGGAGCGTCCGCAAGAACCACGTCTACTCCTGCAGGTACCGAAATTCGGCAATTAACAGCAAATGCGATTTATGTGGGAAACGATTTGGGGTGGGGATCAAGGGATTGTATCTCAAATGTCAAGTTGCCATGCTGTGAAGGCCACCAGTAGCACTGCAGTTTGGTTTATAAGGAGCAAACTCAGTCCTGTCTCTAAACTCAGTCCTATCTCATTTGGGCCCTGAGGCCTTCTGTGGTGCGTTGAGTGAATTCGCCATCACTGCTTTCCCCACGGGGTAAATAGAGGGAAAATCATAGACCTGAGAATGGAGGGAAACTCATAGTCCACAGAATGGACTAGGTTGGAAAAGATCTTTGAGATCCTCCAGTCCGACCTAAAACCTGAGGTTTGACTGATGTGTAAAATACCTAAATACAGACACCGGGTGTGGAGTGACACCATGGCCTCGTCACAGCCCAGCAAGGGGAGGCCAAGGTGGCAAAGGACCAAGCTCAGAGATTTCATCTTTCTTGTTTTTCCTGGTGAAGAACAACAGGCATCCAGGAATCTGTCACCTCCAAAGCCCTCTCACAGCTTCTTCATTCTTGTTTTGAAATACAATAAATTACGTACACTGACTTATCAGTGATGATTTTATGAATATTCTGAGAAATATGTGTGGACCAGAGATGATTCACATCCACTTTGGCACACATGTATACATTTGAAAGGGGTTTTTTTGCCAGGAGGACGCTATAAATTATAAAGCTGCTATCTTGATTAACCTTAGGAAAAATGATATTTATTTTTGCACAGGAGAAAGTGGAAAGAAATCCCAAACCTCAATACACTTAAGCCCTTCATCTCTAGTTAAAACCTGGAAGTTTTCTTTCTGTTCCAAAGTCTTTCATCCTCTAAGGGCATTCCAAATTTTTCCAATGCGAGTCACCCTACTTGTTCGAAATGTTCCTGGTGCCCTTATCACTCCAGGACATGGAAGTCCCCTGAGGTGACAGCAGTGTCCACCTGCACAGTGCCCGTCCCATGAACTGTGGGATTCCTGCAGGAGGAGATGAGCTCTGTAATGGTTTATTTGAAATTTCAGCTGTCAGTCTCCTGGGAGCAGAGTTGTTGCCTCTCCCCAGGAATCCACGAATCTCTGTGATATTTGGCAGCTCAGGGAAGATCCACAGCGTTGAAGCCAAGCTTGTGTGCAAGCCCTTATTTGGTGAGCTCAGCCCAGCTCCGAGCTCTGCTTATGGCCGACGTGAATTCCTCTGAAAGTCTTTGGGCCTTTGTACCTTTGGCTTTTTCCCAGTCTGGGAAAGTGCCTCAGCTTTTACAGCCTGATGGTCCCACGTCATCTCCTCTCTGCATGGAAGATTCTCCTTCCATTGTTTCACCCTCCATGGGGAGAGCTGCCAAGGCTGTGTGGGCCACCCCTGGAACAGCACAAGGGTCCCTGAATCCCCATGGAAAGGAGGAGGAATTGGGAGGCCATGGGCCACAGAACAAGGCCGCAGACCCAAAAGGGCTTGTGGCCCTTAATGCATTTTATTCTACGCAAATCATAGAATAGTTAACAAGTGAAACCAGACAAACCCCAACGCCAAACACCCAAAAACTGTCTGGAAGTGGGAGATGGAGCTCCTACAAAAGCACAACTGGAGTCACAGTCATGTTTTCACGGCCAAACCCATCCTAATCCATGCAGGGTGGGTGGTCTGCAGCTCCCAGCTGGAAGGAGCGGCGGTGGGGAACAGGAGGAGCTGGGCCAAGCCAACACTGACTCAATCCATTTCTGGCAAACCTTTGACTCTTCTCTAGGATCCTGCAGTGAGGAGCTCAGGGCGCTCTGGGGCTGTATTTGGGGCTGCTCAGGGTGAGGAGGTTGCTCCAAGTTGTATTTCCCATCTCCTCCCAGGTTCAACCGACAGTGTGTGATAGACAAAGACAAGAGGAACCAGTGCAGGTACTGCAGGCTGAAGAAATGCTTCAGAGCTGGCATGAAGAAAGAAGGTGGGTGCAAAAGGGCATTTCCAGCCTTCCTGCTGCTGTCTTAGGCCCTGTTCCACTGCAGAGCATGGTGGGGAGCAGCAGCAGCCCTGGCTCAGAGATGATGATTGTGGGTCGCAGAGATATTTTTTGTTGCAGCTGCTTGCCATTTTATCTAAATTTCAGTAAGAGCCCAGTGACATTATTCACCCATCCTGTGAGGCTGGTCTTTTAGTCCTGGGAAAGGGATGGGCTCCCTCTGGGCTAATTAGGTCTCTAAGTGTTTTACAATAGCAATTTCCTCCCTCCATACCCACTGGTGTGACCCCTAATCCCACCTGTGCCAATCTCAGCGTGGATCTGCCACCTCCAATCTCATAAATTCCACCAGTTTGCTGCTTCAGGTGGTGTGGTTGGCTCAGCTGATGCTCACGTAGCTGCATGCAAGGGCAAGGTGCAGCCTGAAGGAGTGGGAGCCTCTCCTGCATGGCACAGGGCATGGGCAGAGCTCCAGGAGCAGGGTGACTCATGTGTCCCCCACGGCTGACTCATGTACCCCAGCAGGGAACACGAGTCACAGCAAAACCCTTTGGTCGTGCTGCTGGTGACAGGGTGACTGTGGAGCCACCACCAGCACCAGCACTGAAGGGCCAATCCCATATTGGCCAACGCCTTTTGTTGCATTTCCCATCATCTGTACTGAGGAGGAGCAGAGTTGTAGGTTTGGGTGCCAGTGACCAGCAGGATATGCCCTTTCTAAAGAAAATACTGTCAGAATGCCTAATGCTCTGCAAGAAAAAAACCCATTTCTGTCAACCTGTGCTTACATGCAGCTTCCCTGGGGAAGTCTGGGATCTACCACAGCTCTTGTCCAGTTCTGCACACTGGGAGAGCGTGGATGATCCTGTTCTATTGTGATTGTCCTTGTCCACTGAGTTCCTGACAGACTGGGGGCCCAACCTACCCAAGGTGCAGGTTCTTGGGTGATGGTTTCACACTCTTTATTCACACTCTTTACCCTTTGTGCTGTTTCACACTCTTCACCCTTCATTTGTGCTGTTTCCCAGCCCACTGGCAGCTAAAAGATGAGGGAGGTAGGAGTTTGGAAGTTTCTTTCCATGTCACCACATTCACCCAAGGGGTGGAATTGTGGGCCCACTGAACCCAAGGGGAAATTTGCCGTCGATTTCTGGTAATTCATAAGATTTTACTGGTGATTAAATGATCTTTCCCATGTTCTGACCATATATTTTCCTGGAGAAGAAGGGTGTTTTGAAACCTGGCATAAATCATGGATGAAGCAAAAATGCCGACTGGTTTAATTTAGGAGAAATGGAATAAATACAGCAGATGGAAAAGCAAATAGTGTTCAAATTAATAAAGACAAAATTGAAGCTCGTTTGGTCAGTTCTAGATGGGACCAAGCCAACTGCCAATGCAGCAAACTGCACTGCTTGGAAAGGCTGAAATCTCGTTATCAGATCTATTCTTTGAGCCGAAGCATGATTTTTATTGGTTTTTTATGGTAAAAGTTATAAAACCTTGGCTCATGCCTCCATCACTGAGTGCAGCTTGATGGGAGATGACTCATTTCAAGTTCCACATCGTCACATTCCTTGAAACTTTTTTATGAGTGCAGTCAGGTTGTGCGCTCGGAAAACGCTCCTGTGTTTGGCAAGGAAGATTTGAAAGCACCTTGAGCAACTGCTGTGCAGAAATTCACTTAGCTGACCAGAGCTCTGTCCCGAGCACATGTGCAGGACTGGGAAAAAAAAGTTCTTGCACAATTGTGTGCACAAAAAGAACACAGCTATTTGCTTTTGGGTGGTTCTAGATTAATATTAAACAGCATTGCGAAGCCTTGGGGAGAAGGAGAAGCCGTGTCTTGGACGGGGCACTATTGGAGTGGCCAAATATTTGTACAAAATCTTGTGGAGCGTGCAGGGGTTGGTCTGGGGAGGTGGCAGGGGTGACATCCGCACTCTGTGCCCCAGCACTGGCACAACCCTCTTTCCCTGGCACATTCCTTTGGGGCCAGCCCTAATAACGGCAGTCAGAGTTTCCAGGGTGTGGCAGCAGCATTGTTTATCCACGGCAGAGGGGAAGGAGCTGGAAAGGATCCTTTTCCCAGGCTGGCTGTGACAATACACCTGGGGTGGGGTCACCCTCGCCGTGCCCCACTGACCCACTGCTCAGCGCCTGCGTGCTCAGCCTGGAGAACTTGCTGTTCCCTGGCAGAACTAACTGAGAAATGGGAATTTTGGATCCAGAGGGATTGGTTTTATTTTTTTTCTCCCCAATCTTCGTGTGTTGTAAGATGTGATGTGACGCGTTTGGATATTTCTTTTTGTCTCTCTTTTTTTTTCCCTTTTGGAAACTTTTCTAGCGGATAAAGAATTACAAGGAACTGTGTAGCCTGGTGGAAGGCAAATTTCTCCCCTAATATTGAATACAAATACCCGAGCTACACGGTGACCAGATCTGCCTGGGGCTGCAGGATTTAAACCACATCGGGGAGGTTTATGTTGAGTATTAGGAAAAGGTTCTTCCCCCACAGGGTGGTGGGGCACTGAACAGGCTCCCCAGGGAATGGTTGAGAAAATTACCTGTAGGATTTTTAGATTGCTTTGTCTGTACAGCCTGAATTTGATCCTATTTTCAGGAAGGACCAACACTGCCCTCCACGAGAGGCTTGTGAACTGAGATGGGATCCAGGTTCCATCAGCACTAATGAGAGCAGGGAAGGGACAAAACTTGAGTCTTGTTCCCAGATTTCCTAGAAAATAGCTCTCTCAGAATCAATCCTATCCCAATTGCATTTTTGGTATCAATAATTCACTTTAATAACAACCATTTAATTTAAGATGAGGGGAGAGGGAAGGCCTTGCCTGAACAAAAACCCCTCTTATGTCCTGAACAGCTCTATGATCAGGAGCTAAGATTTCTACAGGAGATTCACTCCTTTATTCTTGTGTTGGGGTTAAACTGGGGCTGTGCCAGAGGGTGGTCTGGATGTTTTGGGGATTTTTTGGCTGTTCCCCACCCCGAGTTCCTCTGTTGGCTCAGAAGCTTTGATTTCTATTGTCTTGCACAATGCCACCGACAGGGCTCGGGTCACTGCAGCATCAGTGCCTGAGTAGAACACCAGGTACTCAAACACCCAAAGAAAACAGCAGGATTCTATTTTTAGCATCTCCCTGAGATCATGTTTAACCTGGAATAAATCAGCAGGGTGTGATTCCTCAAGTGAGCCAGGTCATCTCCTCACATGGAGCTGAGTGCCTGAAAACCTGGAAGCCTTTTGAAAGGCCAGCGCTGCACTGTCAGGATTCAGCGTGCTTTTGGTGGGGGAAAACAAAATGAGGGGTTGATATTTAACCTCTCATCGCCTTCAAAGTAATTTATGAATGTGAATGAACTTCTTTAGTTATATGCAGAAGTAAAAAAAAAAAAATTATATCACTTATTGCTGCAACAGTAAGGAGGAGAGAGTGTTTGAGGAAGGGTTCTTTATTATTGTGATATTGGACAGGTTTATAGGACAGTTTTATTAGTGCTTCACAGGGCCTCTATCTTGTTTCATACCTTTTGTTTGCACATTTCTTTTGCCAGCTCTCAGAATGCTGGGACTGCAGTTTATTGCAAAGAAGGATGGAAAAGATAAAGGATCTTCTCTACCTTCAGTAGTCATAAATCAGCCCACAAGCCCATGAAAGGATTAAATGTACGTGTACCACTGGGATTTATTTGCAAATAAAACACACCACACCTACAAAATCCGAGGTAGCTCAGGAAAAAAAAGATTATTTGTGGATATAAATTAATCAGGCAGCAGGAGGAGTAATTCTGTCGGTGAAGACAGGAACACTGGTGAGCACAGCACACAGGGACTGCCCTCCTCCTGCTCCCTCTGTGCCATTTATCACTACATTTCCAACCCCACCAGCATTGACTGAGGCTGGTTTTAGTGGAATAATGATGGAAAGAGTAATTCCTGTGTAGGCAAAGCTGGAATCTCCTCATTTGCTATGGAAAGTTACTGGTTTGCTGCTCTGCCGGGCAGTCCCTGTGCCCCATTTACTGCACTCCCTGGAGGTTCCTCACCCCGGGCAAAGGCAGTGAGGACAAACAGTTTGGGAATCAGGGGCTTGCTGCAATCCCACAGCCCCTGTTTGCTTGCCCAGAGCTGGAGGCAGAGTGTCCAGCCTTGCTCAGAGCGACAGAAAACCCTTCCGAGGGCGGCCCTGCGTCACAGGGAGCGTTTGTTTGTGTTCCCATCCTCTTCCCACTGCCAGGACATGCTGTAGCCAGGGACGAGTCCCTGGAGGGAGACACCAGCATCATTCTGGCCTCTCTCCCCTCTCCCTGTGGGAAAGCCCAGCTCGGGGCCATGCTGTCCCTGGCCAGCACCATCCTGGGGACTCTTGTCCCTCCCTGCAGGGCTGGGTGGCTCTTTGTGGTGTTTTCTGCCTTTTGGGAATGTGCAGAGAAGGGAAAAAAGAAAACAAAACAGGGAGCAAGGATTTTGCCAGGCACTTCTGGAAATAGCAGCCCCTGTTAGACAGAGGGATCCAGCGCTGGGTTTTCAGTCCTTCTTGCAGGTTTGTTGGGTTTTATTGACAGCAAAGGCAAGATCACAGCTGAGCCCAGCACGCCCAGGGCTCTCCCTTCTCCCTGTGGGAAACCCCAGCTTGGGGCCAGGCTCTCCCTGACCAGCACCATCCTGGGGACTCTTGTCCCTCCCTGCAGGGCTGGGTGGCTCTTTGTGGTGTTTTCTGCCTTTGGGAATGTGCAGAGAAGGGGAAAAAAAAACTCAAAAAAACAGGGAGCAAAGATTTTGCCAGGCACTTTTGGAAATAGCACCTCCTGGGATACAGAGGGATCCAGAACTGTGTTTTTAGCCCTTCCTGCAGGTTTGTTGGGTTTTACTGACAGCAAAGGCAAGATCACAGCTGAGCCCAGCACGCCCAGGGCTCTTCCCTTTCCCTGCGGGAAACCCCAGCTTGGGGCCAGGCTCTCCCTGGCCAGCACCATCCTGGGGACTCTTGTCCCTCCTTGCAGGGCTGGGTGGCTCTTTGTGGTGTTTTCTGCCTTTGGGAATGTGCAGAGAAGGAAAAAAACAAACAAACAAAAAACAAAAAAAAAACAGGGAGCAAAGATTTTGCCAGGCACTTTTGGAAATAGCAGCCCCTGTTAGACAGAGGGATCCAGCGCTGTGTTTTTAGCCCTTCCTGCAGGTTTGTTGGGTTTTATTGACAGCAAAGGCAAGATCACAGCTGAGCCCAGCACCCCCAGGGCCAGCACTCCCACTGCCTCACCAGGAGTGACCTGTCCCTTCCCTTTCACAAACACAATAAATACAGCAATATAATCACTGCACAGTAATAGATTAATTTTTGTGGCAGGTGAAACATTAACTCCCCTTTGTATCTAATTCCATCACATCTTGGGTGCTTTCAGAGATAACACCCAAATCACCTTGAGAAAGTCACTCTGTACCATCCACTTGCACTGGAAGATTGAGCTTATCAGAGCATGAGGGAAGCACTGAAATATGTGCCATAAAAAGACTGGGGGGAAAAAACAGGCTGAGGCTTCTTAAAGGAGTCTGTCATGGGGACCAGGTCTGCCTGGCACTGTAGGATTTACAGCAAATCAGATGTGTAGCTTGACTGGAAAGGCCAAACCTGTCCTTTTTCTTGTAGCAGGCAGAGAGGCCCACCCTGAGAGCATGTGGGGGAGCATCTGATATAAATCCAGGTGTCTGGGGATTTTCCAAAGTAGCCAGTGGTGACACAGGTGGGGTCAGGCTTATTTCTCCTGAGATGCTGCCACTGACCTTTCTGGTGGTCCAGTAAAACCCATGAAGTGCCAAGATCGTGGTTCCTACAACCACCTTCACCTCCAGGCTGAGCCCTCGTGCACAGAGCACCTTATGCTGCTGTCTGAGCAGGGTCAGCAGAGCCTCCCAAAAGCTGGTTTTTCTCTAAATTGATGACAAATTGTCTCTCTGTAGTGTCCTCAGCCTGAAAACACTCCAGGGATGTGTTTGTGTGTGGAACCTTTCAGCTGATCCTGCCTCATGGAGGCTCCGTTGGCTCATGAGTTGTTGCTGAATAATTTTCAGTGGTTGTTCCATTCTTCCTCATTTTCATGGTGAAATCAGTTCTGTGGATCAGCTCCTGACGGACAGCAAGGCTGAGCCCCAGATCTTGGAAAATAAACCCCGTTGATAAGGGGAGGCATTGATTTTTGTCGCTGGTGCTTGTTTTGTGCCCTTTTGCTTTGTTGGCCCCTCATCAGAGGCTGGTTAGGAAAACAGAGCAGCAGTTGGACATGAGCTGGCAGGAAAAAGCACCTTCCCTCAAACTGTGCAAAGCAATGCCCACGTTTTTTCCTTTGTATGGGTTCCCAGGAATGAGTCCTGATGCTCTAAAACAAGACCCAGCAGCGAGGCAAAGACTCAAAAGAATGGTGGCAAAATAACTCTGCTGATTCTGCAGAAAGGGAAAAAACATTGCTGGAAAAATCTTCTCCAGTGAAGCCACTTTTGAGACAAACCCAGAGTGTTCTGCACCCAAGGGGTTAAAGCACAGAGTGAGTCGTGCTTTGGCAGCTCTGTTTGAGTCATTTTGCCCCAAATAAAGTGAAATCTGTCTGGGATTGCTGCATGGAGGAGGAGGAGGGATGTGCTGCCCTATCACCACATGCTGATTCTTGCTGCTCCCTCTGCCTCGGGGATGTGACAAGAGCCTTTCTGAGCTGTCTGTAGCCAAGATCTGGGAGCTGTCAGGAGAGCACTGAGTGTGTTCAGGCTCCTTCCCCAGCCCTGAGCTGCTGGACAGAGGCAAGAGAGCTTGGGGGAGAAACCAGCACTGAAAGCAGCTTGGGTTAAACTGAAATTCTCTTTTTATTTCTCTGCTGCTGTTTCACTTGATGGCTGCAGTGGAGGTGAGTCAGCTCTAGAGGCTGCTGCAAAAATAAATGCTGAAGTGCAATCCCTGCCTTCTGTTCCCTGTGCAGGGCTGATGGAGCATGATGGATGTGGCTGGTGCTTCAGGGGATGGTTTAAAGGGTGGAATGGGCCTCAAAAATCAGTGCTTTTTTCCCAATTCACCACAGCATGTCCAGCAAAGGGTCTGGGTTGATCTTCATTCCACTGTGGTCCCTGCAGTGTGTCCAGGGTCTGTGGTGTTGCTGTTTCAGGACTCTGAGCTGGTTTCCAGCAGGGCTTTGCAGCAGCAGGGCTGGTGACAAACCCTGGCTTGGTGCTGTCTTCATGTGTCACAGGCTGGCTGAAATCAGCTGGCTTTACGGGGATTTAAACTTCCTTTTGTTTGAGCTTCCTCCATGCAGTGACTCTTTCTGTGCCCCAGGGGTGGGGATGTCCCCTGGGGTCACCAGCGCAGGGGCAGGGGACACTCCAAGGCTGCTCTGAGGTGGCAGCAGGGGATGCTTTCCCAGCCCTGCCATGAGGTGAGGTGCAGCCCCAGGAGCTCACCCTGCTGTACCAGGAGCTCAGCACAGAGCCCTCAGTGCTGCCATGGCACAAAGGGGCACAAAGGGGCACAAAGGCCAGGCCTCCAGCACTGCCAGGTGGAGAGAGGTGACCCCAAACCCCCTAATTCCCCCTGAGCTGCATCAAATCCAGTAAGACCAGCAAACCCCCCATGGGTGCTGCTCTGACCTCCACATGGCCTCACCCCCCTCTTGTGTTTGTCTCCTCCCTCTGGAGTGGCCTTTTCCCCTCCCCAGAGCCTGTTTGTTCCAAATCCAGCCACAGTGGAGGCTCCTGCAGGAGCAAAGCGCCATCCACTCCTGTTTGGGGACCACAAGGAGCAGCAGCCACTGCTTGGGGGATTTCTCACTGACACAACCATTGGGATTTTCTTACACAACCATTGGGATTTTCTCACACAACTATTGAGAGTTTCGCACTGACACAAGCACTGGGAGTGTCTCACTGCCACAACCAATGGGATTTTCTCACTGGCACGACCATTGGGATTTTCTCACTGGCACAATCACTGGGATTTTCTCACTAGCACAATCATTGGGATTTTCTCACTGGCACAACCATTGGGAGTGTCTCACTGCCACAACCATTGAAATTTTCTTACACAGCCATTGGGATTTTCTCACTGCAACAAGCACTGGGATTTTCTTACACAACCATTGGGATTTTCTCACTGCCACAAGCACTGGGATTTTCTCACTCACACAACCATTGGGATTTTCTTACACAATCATTGGGATTTTCTCACTCACACAGCCATTGGGATTTTCTTACACAATCATTGGGATTTTCTCACTCACACAGCCATTGGGATTTTCTCACTGCCACAAGCACTGGGATTTTCTCACACACACAACCATTGGGATTTTCTTACACAATCATTGGGATTTTCTCACTCATACAGCCATTGGGATTTTCTCACTCACACAGCTATTGGGATTTTCTCACTCACACAGCCATTGGGAGTTTCTCACTGACACAAGCACCTCTGTCTCTCCTTTCAGCCGTGCAGAACGAGCGTGACAGGATCAGCATCCGCCGGAGCAGCTATGAGGACAATGGCTCTCTCTCCATCAACATCCTCACCCAGGCTGAGGCCATGGCACAGCAGGTAGGACACGTGGGGACAGCCCCTCCAAACGGGTCCATGGCCCTCAGCAATTCCAGCCCGCTATACCAAGAAGGGTTTTTCTGCCCTTGGATGGCTCCTGCACAAACGCACAGGGAAGAAAATGCAAAATAACCAAAAGAAGACAGGGAAAAATCCATTATCAAGGCCATACATCCCTCAGGGAGCAGATGCTCCTTTGGTGGGACAGAAAGCTGAAATTCCAAGGGCTGAGGGATGCTGCAGAGCCCAGGTCCGCTCTTCCCCCAGTGTAAATTGTTGCTGCACCCCTAAAATCTCACTGCATTCACACAGAATTTTATCCTTCCTCACTGCACTCTGTCCTGCTCTGAACACAATATTCCTGTCATGGTTGATTGTATCTTTGCACATAACTTTATCAGGGCAGAAAAATAATGTGAGTAAATCCACTGGGCTTCAGCTGACGCTGATTGCTTTTTTATTTCATGCCCCACCATTAATTTCACCCTGAGCGTCCTTTAAATTCTTATGCAAATACCCTTTCCCCACTGAAACACACGGTCCAGATGTTGCACATTACATGCAGCAATGAGCCCACTTCCCTTTCAAAAATTGTTGTTTTTAACCCTCTCCCTGCCACGCAGCCCTGCAGAGATCAAAAAGTTGGCTTTGTGTCCCTGAAAGCAACTTGGGGGGGAAAAGCTGGATGCATTTCGTGCACTTGGCTGGCAGGAGGGATTGGCTGGGAGATGAGACATGGTGCTGCTGAAACGGGAATGTTGATTTTTGTCCTGGAGAGCGGGGAAGGAGCCTGAGGAGGGCTGGGTGTGTGTTGGGACTGAGCACCACCTCGTGGAAGCTGCTCCATGGGCTTTGAGTCGGACACAGCTGAGCACAAAGTGCCCAACCGCACAACGGGAACATCTCCCTTGCTGTGGAGGGGGATAAAACAGCGCTGTACTGGTGCAGACACGGCCAAAGCTGGTTTCTCTTTCAGTATTTATCCCTGAGCCCCGTGCACAGCGCAGACATTGCCATGAAGAAGATTGCCACCATCAACGACGTGTGCGAATCCATGAAACAGCAGCTCCTGGTGCTGGTGGAATGGGCAAAATACATCCCAGCCTTCTGTGAGCTCCCCCTCGACGACCAGGTAGAACCCAATGGCCCTTCCCAGTAAATCCAGTGCCTTTGAAAGGAATTCCCAGCTGGGCTTTCGCGGGAGAATTTGGCATTAACATACAGATCACCCTGTGCAGAGCTACAAACAACAGGAGAGAAAGAGGGACCAGTTAAAATGAACTTCAGTAGCCAAAGTCCCTCAAAATATAGATTTGGTCAGTCCAAGCTGCAAAAGATCCAATCAAAAAATTCTGATTGTGTCAAGCTGCTGCAGTTCTGAATTACGAGACAGTTCTGATTTTGCCTTTACTGGTACCTGATAATTGAATATAGAATCTGATTATTTCCAAAGAACTCAAATTGCTCAGCAGTTCTGAATTGCAAGGCAGTTCTGATTTTGCCTTTAGTGGTACCTGATAATTGAAAATAGAATCTGATTATTTCCAAAGAACTCAAATTGCTCAGCAGTTCTGAATTGCGAGGCAGTTCCGATTTTGCCTTTAGTGGTACCTGATAATTGAATATAGAATCTGATTATTTCCTAAGGCCTCAAATTACTCAAAGCCCATCTTTGCTCTTATAGTTAAAAGCAGCTTCTCATTTAGTTTGATCACTTCTCAAAGTGAACATACACTGATATTTTCTAGCCCTGAACAGAACTTTATCTGTAGATCTACCGGACCTAAGCAAACACCAAATGGGGCTAAATTAAACAGCACCAGCTCAGCACTCCATCCTCTGCTTTTCCACTGGAATCTCATTTCTGTCTCCTCCAGGTTGCCTTGCTCAGAGCCCACGCAGGGGAACATCTGCTCCTCGGGGTGGCCAAGAGGTCCATACCATACACTGATTTCCTGCTGTTAGGTAAGGGAGTGAAACACACTCCTGCTCTGATAATTCACCCCTCCCAGGTCATTCCCAAGCATTCTGCATCCCTGAGACCCCCTCCGCACTCCTGGGCTGCACATCTGGGTGGAGACACAGTGCTGGAGGAAAAAAGGAGCCAGTAAATTCACTGGGATTTTTGTAACTGTTCCCTCACTGCTTTGAAATTGTGGAAGAGAAATCTCCAGGATTTAAATGGCATCTCAAACTGGGTTGTCTTGGTTTTGTACCTGAAACTGCCAAGGCCCAAGCAATGAGGTACTTGGGTGTAGATACCTAAAAACTGATCAGAAATGTCTCTTAAAAATTACAGTGCAAATAGGTATTTCCTTTTATAGGAAAAGGAAAATTATTTATTTTTTAATTCATTTATTATTTATTATTTTATAGGAAAATAGGTGTTTTCCACCACAGTTGGGATTGTTCTCAGAAAAAAATGAGAATATTGACCCTAACAGCTTCACATTAAGGAAAAGAGAGAGGGATAACTTTGTGTGAAAAAAAAACCAAAATAAAGCATGCAGCACTGCTTACAAACAGATGCTCGATGTAACGCAGGGCAAAGCAGAGCAGAACACAGAGCAGGCTGTGCCCAGTGTGGGTGAGGTAAATGAGCACCAGGGGATGAGATCTGGGCCTTGCTTCTCTCTCAGATCAATTATAAAGCTGCAGGATGGAAACTGCTGCAAACAGCACTGGGACTATCAGGGGAACTGCTGGATGAGAGCGGACCTAGAGCCAAAACCTGATGGGGAATTCTCTTGTGTTCCCAGGAATGATTTCATCATCCCAATGCACTGCCCAGAGCTGATAATTGAATATAGAATCTGATTATTTCCAAAGAACTCAAATTGCTCAGCAGTTCTGAATTGCCCAGTTCCGATTTTGCCTTTAGTGGTACCTGATAATTGAATATAGAATCTGATTATTTCCTAAGGCCTCAAATTACTCAAAGCCCATCTTTGCTCTTGTAGTTAAAACCAGCTTCTTATTTAGTTTTTCACTTCTCAAAGTGAACATACACTGATATTTTCTAGCCCTGAACAGAACTTTATCTGTAGATCTACCAGACCTAAGCAAACACCAAGTGGGGCTTAATTAAACAGCACCAGCTCAGCACTCCATCCTCTGCTTTTCCACTGGAATCTCATTTCTGTCTCCTCCAGGTTGCCTTGCTCAGAGCCCACGCAGGGGAACATCTGCTCCTCGGGGTGGCCAAGAGGTCCATACCATACACTGATTTCCTGCTGTTAGGTAAGGGAGTGAAACACACTCCTGCTCTGATAATTCACCCCTCCCAGGTCATTCCCAAGCATTCTGCATCCCTGAGACCCCCTCTGCACTCCTGGGCTGCACATCTGGGTGGAGACACAGTGCTGGAGGAAAAAAGGAGCCAGTAAATTCACTGGGATTTTTGTAACTGTTCCCTCACTGCTTTGAAATTGTGGATGAGAAATCCCTAGGATTTAAATGGCATCTCAAACTGGGTTGTCTTGGTTTTGTACCTGAAACTGCCAAGGCCTAAGCAATGAGGTACTTGGGTGTAGATACCTAAAAACTGATCAGAAATGTCTCTTAAAAATTATAGTGCAAATAGGTATTTCCTTTTATAGGAAAAGGAAAATTATTTATTTTTAATTCATTTATTATTTATTATTTTATAGGAAAATAAGTGTTTTCCACCACAGTTGGGATTGTTCTCAGAAAAAAATGAGAATATTGACCCTAACAGCTTCACATTAAGGAGAAGAGAGAGGGATAACTTTGTGTGAGAAAAGAAAACCAAAAATAAAGCAGTGCAGCACTGCTTACAAACAGATGCTCGATGTAACACAGGGCAAAGCAGAGCAGAACACAGAGCAGGCTGTGTGCACAGTGTGGGTGAGGTAAATGAGCACCAGGGGATGAGATCTGGGCCTTGCTTCTCTCTCAGATCAATTATAAAGCTGCAGGATGGAAACTGCTGCAAACAGCACTGGGACTATCAGGGAACTGCTGGATGAGAGCGGACCTAGAGCCAAAACCTGATGGGGAATTCCTCTTGTGTTCCCAGGGAATGATTTCATCATCCCAATGCACTGCCCAGAGCTGGAAATCGCTCGTGTGGCCACCAGAATCTTGGACGAGCTGGTGAAGCCCCTGCGGGACATCCAGATCGATGACAACGAGTACGCCTGCCTGAAAGCCATCATCTTCTTTGACCCAGGTGAGATTCCCTCTGGCTGCCAGGCACAGGGCCTGCGCAGCAGCTGCGGGCTCTCCAAAATCCAGGAAAACCCCTTGGAAGCAGCTCTGCATCCCAGCCTGCCCGTGCTGCAATGAGCAATGCTCGATAGCGCAGGTTTAAGGCAGAAGTGACCAATTCCTGAGTGTGGATTCCAGGCTCCGCAGGCCCTGGAGGAGTTTGGCTGCTGCAGGAGCTTGGCTTTGGGAAAGCCCATCAGCCTGAAATGCAGGAGATGATCATTAAGGACATGCATGCCTGTATTAATTATGTATAAGCAGAGAGAGCCAAGCAAGCAGCAATGTGGAGAGTCCAGAGAGCACCATCAGAAACCACAGAGAGCTGGGCTGCTCAGAGTGCCCAGAAATATCAGGGATCTGCTAATGGCTCTTGCTGGAAGCCAGCAGCAACCCAGGGCAGGGCTGATGCACAGGGTGGAGAACAGGGGAATACAGAGGAAAACCAGTTTGTTTAGAAGCTTTGCTGTGTTTATTCCAGAAGCACAGGGGTTGGTTCTGCCTCGGCCCAGGCTCCAGTGCGTATCTCCCTGGAGCTCAGGGAGGACATGGGAGAACAATCCCAAATCCAGACAATGCCATTTTGTCTTTTAGCAAGGAGAAATCAGAGTATCATCCATTAATTATTGGGTTTTTTTGCTGTGTTCACTGACTCAAGATCCAGGAGTTTCAGGAACATCATGAGCTTTGGCTCACCAAAGCCTGCTGTGAACAGAGGAGGGATCAAACTGATTTTGACAAATTACCTTTCATCAAACTGATTTCGACAAATTACCTTCTCATCTGATCAGTGTGCAGCTTTAGATCAATGTGACAACGAGGTGCTGAGGTTTCAGCTGGAAGGAGGGAGTGTGAAGTGAAGTTCATCCGTGCTAACGAGCAGGAAAGTCCTCAGAGCTTGGTGCTGACACACAATCATTTGTTAACCACTTTATCTAATCTCTTGGCGCTGCATTCCCCAAAATGTGGTGCCTGTGGATTCCTTGCAGACAGTGAAGGAAATGGTGCAGTGATCCAGAAATCTCAGGTTCTGATAGCAGCAGAGGCAGGAGTGGGAGGCAGTAAATGCCAGCACTTTACCCGACCCAGGGACAAATTTATTTGCTTAAGCAAAGCTGGACCAGTGGTCCTTGAAAAAAGGGATTGACCACAGGTCAAAGACAGGAGAGCAAGACAAGAGCCTGATGCTGCAGTGAGTGTAATCACAAAACTCAAAGTTTTCAGGGGAAAATTCCAGGCTGTTTCCTTGGAAGGATAAATATTTTAACTTCTAAATTTTTCCCCTTCAGTAATGGCTGTAGGCAGACACATCCATGTGAAGCAAGCTCCTATTTTCTTACGGTTTCCCTTCAAAGTCTCCTCAAATTACTGTTTCTCCTCCAGTTACTGTTTTCCCTCCAATTCCCTCAATGTTCCCCTGTTCCATGTGAGATGTGAAGCAATGGCAGCCCAACCTGCCAGCTGATCTTGGACACCCTCTCAGAGCATCACTGCCATCTCATCCTTGTCCCTGCACACAGCCTGCCCGTGAGAAATTATACTCACTTCCAAAAATTTAGAGAAGTTTATTAAAACCTTATCAAAAATACAACAGAAGACAGATAGGCTTTTCTCTATTCAGTTGAATAGAGGAAATATTACTCTGCCAGGAGCAGAGGATCACCACCTGTGGATTCTTTGCAGACAGTAAAGGAAATGGTGAAGTGATCCAGAAATCTCAGGTTTAGATAGCAGCAGTGGCAGGAGTGGGAGTCAGTAAATGCCAGCACTTCACCAGACCCAGGGACAAATTCATTTGCTTAAGCAAAGTTGGACCAGTAGTCACCACCATGTGCTCACCCACACAATGGAGGTTTCACCTTTTAACCCTTCAGCCCCTCCCAAAGTTCTGTCCATTGACTCCTTATTCACTGTCCAGTGGTGGGGTTCACTTCCTTAAATCCTGAATGAAGGTCAGCTGTTGCCATAGTAACGAGCCAACCCTCCCAAATGTCCCAAACCCAGGCCACTCCCTGATAACAACACAAGGGGGTAAAACATAGCTATAAATCTATAAAACTTCCCCTAATATATACATGATATTTTCCTTTTGAATTGTGATAGTCAAGCATCCCATTACTCATCCATCCCACTGCCTGACAGGCCAACACCTGCCTGCACAGGTGTCCTAGGGTGACCTTGTGATGCTTGTATCCCCATCTGTGTGTTCTGTTTGTGCTGGATATCATGTTCTGTGCCTTCAAGACTGGCTCTGGAGAGTGAGTGTTTTATTTTGGTTTTGTTATCAGCCTGCTCCCCCACAGCTGGGGGAAACACAGACAGGGCAGTACATAGTGCACCTTTGGCTTTTTGCTTCTCTCCTGCTTTTTGCTTCTGCTCAGTAGTTAGTTTAGCTAAGCAGTCCAAATTTTTTTCTGCACTGTTTTTCCTTTCCCTTTTTTGGAACCACTCGAGCCTGCTCCGGACTGGGACCTGGGAAACACCGAGAGTTTGCACCTTGTGGCTGCAGCAGCTGCCCCAGCACAGGAGGGACTGAGAACAGAGCAACCACCCCAAGAGAGACTTTCTGAGTTTGTCATCTTTTTCAGAGCGGTGACAGAGTGGTGTCACCTGGTATTGTTCATTTTGTGTGCTGTTAAATAAACAGGTTCTTTCCACTTCTCTCCGAGGAATCCTTCCTGAACCAGCTGGGAGGACAGACCATGTGGGTTTGCTTTCTGGAGCTTTTCTCCCAAATTTGCCCTAAACCAGAACACACAAATGAGGATACAAGCATCATAACCTCACCCTAGGACAAGAGGCCAGCAATTTTAACTGCATTTCCCCCTGTCCCAGACTGCAGAGGGCTGAGCGAGCCGGGCAAGGTGAAGAACATGCGCTTCCAGGTGCAGGTGAACCTGGAGGATTACATCAACGACCGCCAGTACGACTCGCGGGGCCGCTTCAGCGACATCCTGCTGCTGCTGCCGCCCCTGCAGAGCATCACCTGGCAGATGATCGAGCAGGTGCAGTTTGTGAAGCTCTTCGGAGTGGCCAGGATCGACAGCTTGCTGCAGGAGATGCTGCTGGGAGGTAGGGATGGGGTGTTTTCTGGGGTGGTTGGAAGGAAATGATTGAAGCTGACTCCATCTAGTTCTTAGAAGGCTAAATTGTTATGATATGTTATATATTATATTATATTATATTATATTATATTATATTATATTATATTATATTATATTATATTATATTATATTATATTATATTATATTATATTATATTATATTATATTATATTATATTATATTATATTATATTATATTATATTATATTATAGCATTATATTGCATTGCATTAGATTATATTAATTATACGGATTATATCAAGATTATTATATATAATTAATATTAATATTAACTATATTAATAGAATTAAAATTATTTTATATTAATTACATTATGTTACATTGCATTACATTGCATTGCATTATAGTATATTGCATTATATTGCATTATATTATATTATATTATATTATATTACATTACATTACATTACATTACATTACATTACATTACATTACATTACATTACATTAATTTATTATACACTGTGCTATACTAAAACTATACTAAAGAATAGAGAAAGGATACAGAAGGCTACAAAGAATGACGATAAAACCTCGTGACTCTCTCCTGAGTCCTGACACAGCCAGACTGTGATTGGTCATTAAATCAAAACAATTCACGTGTTGGATCAACAACCTCCAACCACATTCCAAAGCAGCAAAACACAGGAGAAGCAAATCAGATAATTATTGTTTTCATTTTTCTCTGAGGCTTCTCAGCTTCCCAGGAGAAGAAAAGCTGGTGAAGGGATTTTTCAGAAAGTGCGACAGTGACAGTACAAAGCCCTCCCAAGGAGGGGCAGCCAAGCTGGGCTGTGTCACAGTTGTTGTAGGGGTGACCTTATCACTCTGCACAGCTCCTGAAAGGTTCCTGTGCTCAGCTGGGCTGGGCTCTGTCTCCAGGCAGCACTGACACAACCAGAGCACACAGCCTCAGCTGTGCCAAGGGAAATACAGGGTGGATATTAGGGAAAAGTTTTTTACAGAAAGGGTGATAAAGTTCTGGAATGGCTGCCTGGGGAGGTGGTGCAGTCCCCATCCCTGGGTGTGTTTAACAAAGCCTGGATGTGGCACTGGGTGCCAGGGTTTAGCTGAGGTGTTGGGGCTGGGTTGGACTCGATCTTGAAGGTCTCTTCCAACCTGGTCATTCTGTGAATTCCATGAGGATGGAGGGAAAGGGTTTTAAACTGAAAGAGAGAAGGTTTAGATGGGATGTTGGGAAAAATTCTTCCCTGTGAGGGTGCGCAGAGAAGCTGTGGCTGCCCCTGGATCCCAGGAAGTGTCCAAGGTCAGGCTGGATGGGGCTTGGAGGAACCTGGGACAGTGGGTGGGGTCCCTACCCGTGGTATGGGGTTGAAATGAGATGAGCTCTAAGATCCCTTCCAACCAAAACCATTTGATGAATTGTAGCTTGAGGGTCCTTCTCACTTCAGCCCAACCCCAGAGCCTTTCTTTCCAGCCTAGCTCTGGAAATCTGGTGAGATTCTCAGCAAAGGATCCCCTCTGGGGTGTGGCCTCCAACATAACTGAGGCTGTTTAAAGAAGACAACTCATCTTTTGTTGGAAATGTGTAAAATTTCTAACTTTGTGGGAAATCCAGATAAGAGCAGTGCCTGGCACACACCCCAGGCAGAAGAGTGCAGCTGGAGAGCAGCTGAAAGCCCAGACATCCCAAGGGGCTGCTCCTACACAGCCAGAGGCTGAGAGCAGGGGAAGGAAGCAAAGATGAGCCATTAACCTTCACCCACAGAGGTCTTCCACATCCTCTGCGTGAAAAAGATTTAGCCCAGAGCATCTTGTGGGGAACTATGCAAGGAATGATGTCTCCTCCCAATCCCACCTGCAGGAACCTCTGCTGATCTCCAGTACCAGTCAGCACCTCCCAACCTCAACCTGGAACCACTGCCAGGACACATCCTGCAAAGCAACATGACCTCTGTGATCCACCCTGCTCCAGACCGTATGTTCCCCTTTTTATGTTATTTACAGCCCATTTTTGCATTATTTACATTGTTAGTGTCAGCATAGCCAAGGAGTTGGGCAGCAGACACAGCTCAGAAAAAAAAAAAGTTTATTTATTTTTTTATTTAATTTTTTATTTTTTTTAAAGTCTATATATTTTTAATTTTTATTTATTTATTTAAAATAAATTTAATTTAAGTTCTTTAAGTTTATTGAAGTAAATGTAAGTTTAGTTTAGTTCTTTAAGTCTATTTATATGTGTTTAAGTGTTACATTAGAATCAGAGCTCACAGCCCCCCTGGCTGACTCCTTTCCATGATTCCAAAGAGAAATTAGGGATTTTAATGGTAGCATGACCCGGAGAGGCTTTGAGATGTTACTGAAACAACACAAGATTGAAAAAAAAAGGGCTAGAAATCAAGATTGAGTGTTTCTATGGATTTGGCAGCACTGGGAGATGCCCCAATAGAGGACAGATGGTTCTTTATAGCAGGAGTTCCCTGCGGCTGCTGCCAAACAACAGGACCTGAATCCAAGCCCATCCTCAATCACCCTGGGCACTGCTCGGGGCTGGGTTCAGGCATTTATCCCCTGCAGGACCGTGCTGTGGAAAAAGGAAAGGAGAACAGGAGGTGGAATTCAGCAATCACAATGTCCTGTACTCACCGTCTCCCTCCCTCTGCCAGTTACAGTCATTTACCTCCTGTGGTGTATTTGGCTGTTTCTCAGCTCTAGAAATGTTGGCATCATGTATTTTAAGTGGCTTTTATTTAGCTTTTAAGCGCCTTTCCAGCAAAGGAGATTAGAGGAGGTACAGTGGGGCTGCAGGCTCCTCTCTGAGAAGGAGATGGAGGATTGAAAAGCACTGGGGGGGCATTCCCAAGTGTAAAACCCTGAGGAGAACTGGTCCATGTCTGCCAGTCCAACCTGTGCCTCCTCACAAACCAGGAAAGAAGGACGTGCCGGGATCCCCCAAGGCTCCTGCTTTGGGGTTTGTGGGATGGTTTGCTGCTTTCCATTGAGCAGCATCCAAGTCCACGTTAATTCTGTTTGTTTTCTCTCCCACAGCCTCTCCTGAGACATCCCTTCCATCTCCTTCTGCCAGCACAGGCAGTGAAGACTATAAGCTAGGCTCTAGCGCAGGGCCCAGCGCCGTGGTGCAGCTGCTGCCTCAGACAGCCATGCCCAAGCAGGAGATTTGATAGGGAGAGGAGGAAGGAGGAGCTGGGAGCTCGGTGGGATCCGTGCTGACAGTGAACCGGGCCCTTTCTCTTTGCAGAGGCCAAGCACAGCTCGCCCCTGCCCGCCGCTGCCGCCACCGCCCTTCCCCGCCCGTGAGCCCGGCACAGGCACGGCCTGCAGAGGAAACCCAGCACGGAATTCCCACCAGGAACACCCCCCTGGCACAAGGACTGGGGTGGTGCCCTCCTCAGCAGGGCCAGGACTGGCAGCTCTTTGGGTTTTCAGGGTTTGGCCATTGCTCGTGACCCTTCGCGGTCTCCGTCAGTGTCAGTGCCGTGCACAGCTCTTGGTAACCCTGTGTGCACGCAGCAGGGCCTCAATTGGGATCAAAAGGTCTATTCCCAGCATAAATTTAATTAATTGCACTCCCATTTCTCCTGTTAAGCTGTAGGAAAAATATCATCACAATCTTTAGAAGGCCAAGGCTTTATTCCACCCACAGGGGCCTTGTCCCAAGAGGGCAGCCAACACTTAATGCTGTCCAGTTCTTTTTTATGAAGAGAAATGCCAACATTTTGCTATTTTCCCTAATTTCCAGTATATCCAGAGTCCATTTGTGAGCCACTGGATGGGCTCTATCTTGTGAGCACATCTAACACCAGACAGCAGCAAAGATCTCTGCCTCTCACTGTGGCTACTGCTCTGGTAAACCCCAAATCAAGGCTGACTTATCCCAAACCCTGCTTGTTATCTCCTGCAAACATTTTTGGAAGAAGCAAGTGCCCCAAAATACCTTTTCCCAGTGATTTTTCTGTAGTTTTGTGTTTCTTTGTAATGTCTTGCAGTGTGGCTCTAAATTAGCCAAGAAAAAGGAACAGGCAAGTCTGTGAGCCACTTTTCATAAAAAGGGTTTGTATTTAAAACAAGGTGCTTCTGCCTTAATGTCAAATTTAATCAGCAGCTCAACAACAAATTAAATAAGCCCAGTGGTGACTACACAGCCTCAAGAATTCCCAAAGTGCTGTCATTGTGCTATGGACTTGATTTGAATGAATGGGACCTTATTGCAAAGCAAATTATCAGATTTCCACAAAACCTGAGCTCATTTGTGCTCCAACCTCCACCAAACAGCCACGGAGGGATCAGGAGCGGCCATCCTGAGCCCTGGGACACGATGGAGAATTCCTGGTTCCAACCCTCTGCACAAACTCCTGAGCCACCCCTCCCTGCTGACGGCAAAGCCGAGCTGGTGGAGCCCAGAGGGGCTTTGGGGAGTCCCTGGAGCTGCTCAGGAAGCACCTGGAGCTGGAGGAAACACAATCCCAGCCCTGAAAGGGCACTTGGGAGGAGCAGCAGGACTTCCAGCAGCAGGGGAGTTTCAGCATTGCCATGCTGCAGCACCAGAGAGAGCTGAAAGCCATCAGAGAGCAGCTCGAGTTTCACCTGGATCAGAATGGTTTGGTTTTCTCCTGCCTCTGATGAATTTGAGCTGACATTTTATGCTGATAGGCCTGATTTGAAACAGCTCTATCTGGAGAGCAGGTTGCACTGCAGGCATTCCTGCTGCATGACAGATGCAACTGTTCTGAGCCAGCACTGCTTCCAGGGCCTCCAGCAGCTCCATCCCATTCCTCTTCCAGACATTAAATGTACATTTATACTCATTAATGGTAAGAAAATAAATCTGTGGGGGAAATAAATTCCATATTCTTGTATTTCATCCGGACAGTTTGCCTTTTTTCTTGAATTCAAAAGCAACTTTCCAAGGTTCTCCACTGATTTCTCCAATAGAGATATCTATTTTTCATTCAAAAGAATCACCTCTGGCTGCAAAGCCTGGCTTCCACTGGATACTGATGGAATTCACAAACTAAGAAGAAAATAAAGTTGTCAGTGCACCTGTGGATATCAGACTCAGCCCCCAATGTTCAGCTGGTCTGCAGAAGGTTTGCAGCAACAATAATTCACTGCATAAAGGCCCAAAATAGAGTTTTGCTGTGACTCTTTCTGGCTTCCCTATCTCAAACCCCACTCAAATTAAAACAATATTTTTATGCAAACACACCTTGCAAGTGACTAGTTTATTGCAATCATGGCTTTGTTAACAAAAGAGGTTCAAAGCCATCATTTTATAGTATTTCCCTTGTCAGGTGCCAGCTACTTATCAGGATGGGGCACCTCAGGCAAGAAAATCCTAAATATTTCTGAGTTATCCCTTTCCTTGCCAATTCTAACATTTAGTATCTTTAACACTGAATGTAGATCCAATGTTAACTTTATGCTGCACTATAATATAAGGAGAAATTGCAGAAATATTTTGGTGGTGCAAAGTTTTGTTTCTGTTATTAAAAAGCGGCCTGTGCTTGCTTTGATGCCTGCTGGATAATTTCCAGGGCTCTGGCTGGGGATGACAAGAGTCAAGTGCAGGATAGGAGCAGATGTGCTACTGGAACACAAGCAGGAAAAAAAATTAAAATATATTCAGAACATAAAAAACCATGACGAAGTGAAAGAAGCAGAACAAAAAATTAACAATCTCATCAATGAAGAAGCACCAACCACATTAAAATATTAATTAACCTGTAACCCTGTTCAGAAGAAAAAAATAAATATACAGAACCAATGCTGGTGCACTTCATTTTAGTGTTATTAACAGATTCCAGAATCATTTTACAGCCCAGTTTCTGTATTTCAAAACCCTTCAAACCATTTTCTTTCTCCAACAGTATTGGGCGTGAAGCCAACAGAGAGAAGCAGAACAATTATAGAAATTCATCATTTCTGCACAAGACAGGCATAAAGAAATCCATAAATGAATTCTTGCTAAGTCCAAGACTTCAGAAAGGATTTCTGGAACAATACAGACATTACTACTAGAAATTAAACACGAAAATAAAAAGGAGATAAATTGGCAGGATCCATCTGCTGGGATGTCTGCTCCCTTCGGAGAATAAACAAACTCTTCCTCAAAATACACATAAACACAACCAAATCATTAACCTGCTCCAAAATATCACCAGCACTGGCACAAAGCCTGTGTTCATGGATTTGGAGCTCTTTTCTCCATAGAAACATCAGAGTAGAGTGTGATACAGACCCAGAAAATATCTCAAAGTGTTTTTTAGAATTATTGCAAAGGAGAAGTGAACAGCTTTGAGTCTCCCCATCCTTTCCTGCCATTTGTTCCTCCTCCCCCTTGTTTGGGTGGACACTCCCAACCTGCTGCTCTCCAGGCTCAGAACTCTCTTTGCTCCAAAAGCTGCAGAAACAGAGGAAAAATCCAACATTTGCACAGAAAAACTGGAGACTCAAACCTGTATTTATCCCAAATTCCCTGGGAGTGCAAAGGATGGAATACTGAGGTGATTTCAGGTTGGAAGTGTTTTCCCACTCACCTCAGACAAACTGGGTGGGAACAAGATGAACTTTAAGGTCCCTTCCCATGTAAATCATCCCACGGTTCTGTAATAAAATAGGCAACTACACCAGAGGATGAAGAAAAGGGAAATGTCCAAGAAGGGCTAAAAGAATGTCGTTTAAAGTTCTTAATAAGCAGCGGAACCTCTTTAATTTGGAGCAGTTAATTAATATAAATTGAATTAATTACAAACCAAAGGATTCAAGACTATTTCCCTGAAGCTGCTTCAATCTAAATATATGTGAAAAAAAAATCCCTGCCATGTAGAGAAGTTAAATCAACTAAGACTTCAATTCATTAGTTTATTCTTTTTTTACATAAAAAAAAAATTACAAGGTAAGGATTTGAAAAGCCGAGTAAACCGGATTTCACACGCACACATTTGCCAAGTCACAGGGTCCAACCACCTGGAGTGCTATTTTCTGATTTTCCCATTGAACAATTTACACAGTAAGAGCCTCAGGACAAAGCCAGACACCTTTTTTTCTCCCCAGTCTTTAAGATGTGCAACTGAATCTGCACAGAATCCTGTGGAACCTCCAGCTCCCCCCTCAGTTTTGTTCACAGGACTGCAATCCCAGTGGATTTCCACCTAGGAAGGCTCCAGCATTCCACACCACCACCCTCCCCCAAAAGCAAAGTGAAAATACCCCAAAGTATTGCACAGTTTTGTTCACAGGGCACAGACAAGAAATGGATCCCTCAGTGCCTTCAGCCACCCCATGGAACAGAAACTGATGGAGCTGGGATCAGGATGCCACGAGGAGATGGAGAAGCAGGGCACTGAGAAAGGAAACAGCTCCTGCAGGGCACAAAGGTTGGAATGCAGAGCTCTGAGCTGCTGGAGGTGGGACAGGTCACCAGTGCCACTGGCTGAGCAAAAGCAAGAACAGGACAGTTTTAAGGCAAGTCCCAAAACAGGGAGCTATTTACTTTCTAGGCACGATTTCAAGCTATGCATCAAGGCTCCTGCTTTATCCTTTATATGGTCAGTAATTTCTAGGTTAACAATAATACAAAAAAATAGTCTAAATGTCATTTTTAAAGAATCAACTTTTAGCTGGATTTTTATTACTTGCAGCTTGTATTTCATTACTTGCAGATTTATGAACATTTTTTAGCACTACTGTTGTTTGTCAGGCCCACATAAAGCAGTTCTAGATCTATATTGCTCTCATTTTTTCAAAGTAGTTTTGGTTGGAAATGGTTAAATTCAAAAGAACTCATTCTATTGCAGATGTTTCTACATTTAAGATGTGCTGTACTTGAGAAAGGAGGGAAGTTGCCTCTTTCTCTGCTGTCTTTGTCCAAGGGATCATGAACAGCTTTCCCTCTATGAAAGGTCTGTACAGTAAAAAAGGGGCACAGCAAGACCCTACAAGGACAAAGTGTTTGCAGTGAATCACCCCCAATTTGTCCACTCACTGTCACCTCACACAGCAGGACACTGGTCCCACTCATCCTGCACAGCCCACACCTGAGTTCCTCTGCAACCAAAGCAGGAGGAACTGGAAATGCACATCCCAGGGCAGGAATTGGCCCCCAGCCAGATTCCAAGTGAAATTTCAGCCTCTCCCTAAATGCCAGATGGGATGGGCACTGCCAAGCACAGGCCATGCTTTAGGGAGCCTGGCAAGACACTGGGCAGGGTGTGACAGTGCTGGACACCAGTCCTGGGCAGCACCTGCAAGTGAGGAATGTGTGGGACACACAGGGACAGCTCTGCTTATCAGGACAAGCTGAAAGAGAATGGAGAACTGAACAAAGCACAATTCCCTGAAATCTGGACTGACAAGGAAGGCTGTGTCTCACTGGAGATCAACTTCCACCAGAAGGCTCCTCCTAATGATTGACAACTGCATCCAAGGACTTAGACTCGTTATAAAAACACACAGGTAATTCCCCAGACATTTATCAAATAAAAAGGGTTTAACAAAAAAATGGGGAAGTAATCTCAGAAAATAAATTACAGTAGCATGACAACATTTGGCTTCTTTAGTGTGACCACGTGCTTATCCTGCTGTGAAGATCATGGCAGATCCAGTTCCTGTCTCAGAATTAATGAGATGTCTGTGACAATAAACGTAGAAAACTCTGCTTGCTACAAGCAAATGTCTGATATCAGTTTCACCTGGTCACAGATTATATGTAGACAGCCTTCTCTGGCCCCAAAATAAATACTATATAGGATTCTTGCAAGTTCCAGCATCTTTAGACTCAAACAGAAAACTCAGGTCCTCCTTTCTTCCCTCGCAGTAGAAGTCTCCTGATGCGAAATCCTGCGAAGGGGTTGATCCACAGGAGGGAGGGCTGGCCCCCAAAAACAGATTTCATCCCTTCCCAGCGCAGCCTGCGCTCCCACGTTGGCTTTTCACTCTTCAGTCTCTCAATCTCCTGCAAATAAACACAGGCAGGGATGTCCAAGGTTTAGTTTAATCTGATATAAAACCTGGCTATAAATCCGGGCTTGCATTTTTATTGTGTTGTTTCATTGTGTTGTGCCTCAGCTGATTAGTTTCTTACTGTTATTTATTAATTATTAAGGGAGAAGTTAGAAAGTGTTTTAGCCCTGTGGATACAGGGCAGAAGATTTAGAACATAAAATATGCACAAGAAGGTTGATCTACCTCAATCTCTTTCCCCCTCAAGCTAAAAGAGAAAAATCCCAGAAAAGCTGATGGATCCACGTGCAATATCCTACACTACAAGTTGTTTACTCAGTTAATGAAAGCAGACAATAAGGCTCCTGCTCCACAATTACTGGAGACAGGATTACTCTCCCAAATGCATTATTTTGATGGTCATTTTCTGTGCTTCCCACTAATGAAGGCTCAATATTTACCAGTTCTTTTGCACTTACTCCTCAGTACAGAAATACACTTTTAAACAAGAGAAAATATTGAACAGTCACAGGATTCAATTTCCTTATGTTTCCAAGCAATTACTCTCTCCAGGTGTGACACTGCAGATCTAAGGACAAGGGAGCCAATGGCTCAAACTCTGTTTTATCTGCTGATAAAATGTATCACAAAGAGGTGAGAGTGATTTTCAGAGTAAACCTGAGAAAAGCAGACACTTCCCATGGCACCCAGCAGGAATTTGTGCCAGCTCAGAAGGGAAAGTCAAACCTCAACTCAGAAGCTTTGCATTCTTTGTCATTTAAAACCAAATTACAAAATGTCAAAAAAGCAAATAGTGCAAGAACTTCTGTTAGAAAGCAACCCCCAGTAAACCATTCAATCTTCCCCCAAGTGCAGAAAATAAAAATGATGAATTATTGAAGTTTTGCAGCTTTCTCTGAAATAAGAGCCTCTCCTCATGCAAATAAAACCACATCTAATCACATCTTCCCAGAATAAATGTTACAGAATACAAAAAAGTCAATGTTTTTACCGTTTCATCATTGCATATTGAGTGGATTTGGGTGCCAAACATGACTGCAGTGAAAGTGAGAAACAGAAAACCCTCAAGGCACAAGAAGATCATCAGGATCACAGTTACAGGTGGGGAGAAGTCACTGCACTCTGTGAATAGGAAATATTGTAGTTACAAAAAAACCCAACAGTAAATTATAGAGCATGTCCTACATGTCTGGCACTTGAAATAATATTTCACATTTAAAACAAACTTCTGATTTTGCAGCAGCTTTATTTGCTGATCAAGAAAATAAAGAATTTTATGGAAGTAACACTTCTGGCTTCCTATAAAGCACATGGAAACCATTTCTGCAATCCTGCCTCAGGATTTCAAGGCTATCAAATAAATGTTTGCACATGAGGGGAGTGAAGAACTCAGAACTGCACGTGAGAGAGCAGCTTGGAGCTTCCTGCATGACAGATGCTGTAAAACCATCCCCACTGTCAGCCCTGACTTGCTAATACAGATGTTCCACTTGCCTGTCATTGCTTTATTAATCTTTTTTTTTTTTTTTTAATTCTCCACACAAAGTAATCAAGTTCTGCCTCACACATCTCTGGAGAGCCTCTGATCACCTGATTAACTCAATTATATTCACACAGGGATAGTGTACAAGAAGGTGAATGTTTCAAGTAAAACAAAGTTCTAAGATTCCATCCATTTAATGAAATACTCAGAAAAAAAAAAAATCACAGGGGTTTCCCTGTTGCTTCATATATCAAAAGCACAAGAGCAGAATGAGCTCTGGCACACTGGAACATTAAGAAATACAAGCCAGAAGCATAAATAAAAAAAATTGGATAGTTCAGGGAATTTTCTTTCTGCAGGAGCTCCACAGCTGAGCTCCAGTAATGGAAATAGGGAGAAATCTGTTTAAATTTTCAGGTGCCATTCCCAGAACTGAGGTGGGGCACACAAACCTCAGATTTAGGTGATGTAGTGCTGAGGTGGTTGAGGACCAGCTCAGTTTCCTTCTTACTACAGAGGTAGTGAATTACTACTGAGTGTAAAGGGAGTGAGGATGCCCTGGCAGCCACAGCTCTTACAGAGAATGAAGGAAAGGGAGGAAAAACCCAGAAAGGAAAAGGAGAGTGATGGGTAAACAGATCTGAAATGTTTTATGGATATCACTTAAAGATGGGACTAAAATAGGAATGCTGTGACTTTTCCCTAATATCTGCTAGATTATGATAATGAAAATTAAGTATTTATTTGCTCACCAGTCCACTGCCCTCGGACACAGGAGAAGAACTGAAATCCACAGAGTACAAGAGCATGAGCTGAAATTAGGGCTATGTACATCTGCAAACAAGAGACAGCATCATTTCACTCACTGCCACTGTGTAAGACACAGCAAAACTTTCAAGAAGAAACTTTGAAACAACAGCACAAAATTAAAATTAATGTGGGTAGAATTACCTTGCACAGAAGGAACAAACCCACCCAATTTAACAACACAATCATGTCCTAAAGCCATTACTCACCAAGCACAACCTAAATTGTTATAACCAAGGAAAATTCAGACTAAAATCAAGCTGCTGTTGCTGCTCACTTACCGTAAACAGAACAAAAAATCTCTGATTTTTCTCCCCCACACAATTGTTCACCCAGGGGCAGTGGTGATCCATCTTTCGGATGCATCGCTTGCAAATACTGGAAAAAAGGACAAGAGGCTTCTGCTGAGAAATTGTATTTGAAATGTAGAACCAAGGACAGCCAGTGGTTACAAGATGATGTGCTGAAATATTTCTTGACAAACTGCAGACAGGGATTTTATTTGCATTTCTTTAAAGAAACTGTTTGTTCCCTCTCACAACTCAACTTTTGGTTGCTCCAAAATGGACTGTGTACATAAAATACTCCTCACAATAAAACAAATCCACCTGCAGCTCAGGGGTCTGAACTCAGTATTAATAAGACTCTCTCAATTCAGTACTAATAAGGCCCTTCCCTTCTGGAGAAGTTTTTTAGATAAATATTTCACTTTTAAAGGGTTTCAAGTTGTAAATTTTGCTTGTGGATAATAAGAAGCCCAAGAAATTCACATCTTCAAGGGAGAACCTGTCACTCTTGAGGTCTCAACCAGCCATAAAATTCTAAATTTATGCAATCAAAATCTCAACTAAAGCACAGCTTACAGTATCAAACCTCACTTCCTCAAGAGAAAACACAAATATTGAAATTATAATCAGCACTTATCAAGTAGCTACTTGTTCATGACTGCTTGAACTCTGCTGTTCTCTGCTGGTTCCTTTGTTCCTCCCCAGTTCTGAGTCAAGGCTATGTCCACAGAAGTCAAATAAATACTCCAATAACTCCATTTTACATCTGCCATACAGCAGCAGAGGGCTCAGTTCTGCAGCCAAATATGAAGAATTACACACCAAAAATGAAACAGCTGCAACATCTGTTGTAGTTCTTCATAAATCAATAGCTTGAGCAATGCTGATATTCCATTTTCCCAGCTTTGTACTTAAGACAGCCACACACTCAGTGCTCCAGATTTTCCCATAGAATATTAAACATTTTCACCTCAGCAGTCACCAAGCCAAATAAGCCTAAAAAATGCAGGCACGGTTAGTGAAGCCCCTTTGTTTTTGACACAGGCTGATTTACGTGTGGTATCTACAAGTGCTGCAGTGACAAACCACAAAACAAAGCTGGGTGACTCACTGGAGAGACAAAAGAGGGACGTGTGGGGGGAAATCAGTGCTCTGAGGCAGAAAATAAAATTTAAGTTGTCACATTTGTATGATTCTAAAGTAATTCAGCACGAGGCAGAACACACCATGTATGGGTTATGGGATAGAATCCCAAATGAAGCTGCCTGGGCTCTCAAAACCCAGCCCCACATTCTCCCTGCCTCTTGTTTTGTGGACATTAAAGAGGATTCATCCTCTGCTACAAATGATTTTTTAAATACAAGTGAAAATCCAAATAGCAGATAAACACCACAACCACCCTCAGGTGCAGGAAAAGTGGGTATCACTCAGGAGGAGACATTCAGGAGCTCCTCCAAAGACTTTCCCTGCTGCCTGCAAGTTCAGCATCTCATTTCCCTGATGTGTCACAGAATCTACGCCAGCACTCTAAAAAGCAATATTAATGTGAAGTGCTGAGTAAAACCCTACCCAGGCTCAATCAAGCTGAAGGCTGGAGGATGTGAGGTGGGCAGGACTCGATTCTGCTCATTCAGAATTTCTCACAAGCCCACACAGAGCTCTCTCCCAAGAGCTCAGATATCTGGAACCCTGCCTCCATTCCTGATCTCCCACCAACAATCTCACAGCAATGCTTCCAGCAGTGCTTCTGCCTTCTTCCTGCCCCATCCCTTGTATTTTATTCCTTTTTAGGCAGCAGGAGTTTGGGGAAATCCCTGCTTCAGCTGCACCCAGGGTTGTTCACAAGAGAGCAGCAAACAAAACAAGTGCCTGTGGATGGAGGAAAGTCTCTCCTTCAGCCTGGAACTGCTGCTCCATGAACTCAGGCAGGTGCAATTACTGCTCTGAACGCCAAAGATAACATTCACAAAGACACAGCTGAAGACTCAGGAGAAATGGGTGTGGATAACAGATATTCCCTGGGAGCCTGGTGGAAACATCTCAGTGACTTTATTCAGACTAACAGTTCCCCACACACGAACACAGGCACTCAGAACAGGCAGAAATGATGACAGCTGTGCTCCTTCAGTGAAAATGAAATCCCATTCACTCAGGATAGGGTTCTTCCCTGTGCTGAAAATGTTAACAGCTCACTCAAACATCACTTCAATTGCATCACTTTACTTCAGAGATGCTTAGCTGTAAATAAAAGGTTCTTGCTCTTTTCCCCATCACTAATGTGTATTATGAAACTATTTTTCTGCCTTAAAAGAACTCTTGTTGCAGTGTTGCACAACAATTTTCGTAACTACATCCTAAGAGTCTCTTCTGTTAATAATTTACTACTGAAAACATGCACTGTGGCTCTCTGAGTGTAAGTATTTCCCAACAGCAACCAATTTCAATTTCCATTTTCAAGCCTCTTCTATCAGCAAATTGCCACTTTAAATACTTGGGACTAGATCATCCTTTTAATGTCCTTGGAATGGGTTTGCAAACCAATAAAAAAATTGGCAGCATAATCAAACAAACTCTTTTTCTATTGGGTAAACTCCTGCAGTGATAAATTGAAGGCAAAGAATCAAATTAACAGAAAGAAAGACAATTAAACCAGAAATCCAACTGCTGAGAAAAACATGACAGCAGCCCCACAACACTTTCAGGCTCTGGATTTCTCTTTCAGATATTCTGTGGAGGCAGGGATGCACTGAGCAAGCCCCAAAATGCCTCCTTTGCCCTTAAGTAAAATATTTGATCAAGGATTAAAACAATGCCTAAGACAGACAAAGCTGGATCCCAAAAGAGGTGATTGGAGGAAAAAAAACCCTTTGAAAATATCAGGTATTTCCTTCATCACAGACATTATCCATTCTTGCTCTGCTTTAAAAATAAATGTTGCTCAAATTCTTGCTCTAAAGAAGGCATTTGAGCTCCAGGATCTCTGATACATATGACAGAAAAAGAGCTGGAGTATTTCAACAGATGATGTCTTCACTTAGGGCTCCTTCCAAATTAGCAAATTCTGCCAGGAGGAAGGAAGTGGGAAATGCTTTCCATAGATACCTGCAAGGTCTCTGTAGGAATCAACCTGAAAATGGGATGAGAAAATGAGTGAGATCCAGGCCATCTTTGCAGTGGCTCCCAGCTGTCCCTCATGGACACAGAGGCAGGCCATGTGAACACTGCACAGCTCTCCTGGATCCCCAGGGATTTTCTGGGAGCAGCTGTGCTGCCTCCACCCCCAGCCACCCTCCAGTGAGCACTCCTGAGCTGATAAAGCAGCAGCAGCATCCCTGCCCAGCAAGGCAGCCCTGGGATGTGCACCTGAGCAAAGGCAGCCTAAAGCACACACAAAGCAACTGGAGACCATTCCATCCTCCCCTGTTTATCTGTGGAACTTCTCCCTTCACACTCCAGATCCAAAATCCCACTCAGAGCTGAGAGAAGAACAGGAGCTCCATGCCAAGGCTGAGTATTTATAAATGGGAGCAGCTTCTCAGCCGTAGCACTGAGCACTGACACACACACGAGGCTTTTAATTTAGAACCCACAAAGCTCCAGAATCATCTCAGAGTCCTGACAAGACTCTGCTCTGTTCTTTTGACAGGGACTAAGTCAAAGATTTCCATTTAGTACTTCTCACAATTCAACACACATCACTCCCCACACCTAGAGAGCCACCAGAAGCATTTGCATCTTTATGTAAGCCCTGATTATGCAGGCACAGCTATTTTCAACTGGCACACAATAAACACTACAAAAGCATTTCCACAGTGCCTGAACACTCCAAGGATTGAGAATTAAAAATATACATTTACTATCTCCTCCATAGAATGTTTAGTTCAAATGATCATAATTTCTGTCCTTATTCAAGTGAATTTTCAGTAAGTGGAAGTGCATTTAACCAATTATTTATGGAACTTTGGGAAAATAATCTGCCAATTCACATGTAACTTCAAATGCACTGCAAAGAAGAGATGACACAAAGTAATCATTTTAAACTACTCGCAAATTTGTTCATTTAAAACTGCAGGAGCCACTTCTTAAATCAGCTTCTCTCAGAAATTTGAGATTCTTTCCTTTGCCCTGCATTACCCACAGCACAGCACAATAACTGGAATGATGTACAGGAAAAGATATTCACTGATCAAAATTATTTAAGATACCAGAGCACAGTTATTGTAATAAAATCTTAAGCGTTTCTTACTTCTCTCCCCTGATCCACAGTCATTTTTTGTACATTACACTTACAAAATACTCTGCAATGTAGGAATTTGAAAGTTTAGTGGATACCAAAAGAAATTTGTGGGGGAAAAAATGAACAAACATCAGGAATGTTATTCCAGGCCTCCAAATGCAGAACTCTTGAAGGAACTCCGGCATACCTGCAGTGGTGTGCACGCTCAGGTTTGATACTACAGCACTTGGGACATTTGTAGATCACTTCTCCTGGTTTCAGCTGCAAATTATCCATGTATTCTTTAGTGGCATTTCCTTTGGGCACAGCCCCCTGAAATCATTTCAATTAGAGGAGAAAAAGCTTCTTAAATGGCATGAGAGCATTTAAAAATACATTTCATAGACTTTATACCAGTAACCTCAGGATAATTGCTGAAATAAGTTCATTTATTCAAAGCCAGTCCGTTATAAGCCAGAATCAATTCCAAATGAATAAATTACCTCTTCTTGACCTCAAATTCAGCTTTATTCCAGCAAGACTCATCTCTGGCCAAGTATTAGCTTAATTCTCATAGAATTTCCTGTCACCAGCCCACAGACATGAAGAGGGAGACACACCTTACCCTGCAGATACAAGCACTGCCCATCACTTGCTGAGGAGTTACCCTGAATATTTCTTGTGGTATTTGATTAATGGACCAAGCCATCCACAAAAGTTAAATCAGTAACTACTTGAAAGATGTTATTTCAACTCTCTGAAGCCAGGGTTTAACCACCTGCCCCAAGTTTTTGAGAACTGTCATTTTCTTTCCTAAAATCTTTAGCTTGGCAGGACCAGCATCGGCTCCTTTACTCCTCTTTATTGTGCACCTTTGCGGTAAAGAGTTGAAGGAACTGATTCAAAAGAAAAATAATTGATTGGGAAAAGAAATTAACTTTTAGTGATTAGTTCTCTGGTCTGATTATCAGAGAGCTGCATCCTGAGATCAGGATCTAAATTTGGATTAGTACGGAGAAAATAATTCAGCATCATTGTCACCCTGCTCATTTATGGAGATAAAGCCTTATCTGGGAGGGGAAGTGATTGTGAAACAAACTGGGACGTGACAGCCAAGTGGCCTTTCTGTCCAACTGCTCCAGGTCAGCACTTCCTTCACACAGCGAGAGCCTTCTGCAGGTCAGCCTAAGCCAACCACAACATTCTAGAATTAATTCTCATTCAAAAACGCACCCTGGCAACATCAGCACTTGACACAGACACCTTAAGAACATCTGGGACAGAATTAAGAAGCCAGCAGGAACTCGGATTCCACTGCTGAAGCAGGGAGCTTTTGTTACCTATGGCCTGGAATAATAAATTTGTGTTTGTGTTGGCCAAGGCACGGCCCAGGTCCTGTCCCAGGTGAGCTCTGTGGCTGAGTGGTGCTTCAAACCTGACCAGGTGCTCACAGGGGCACACAGGGACTTCCTTCAACACTCATGTTGTACTCCTGAGCTGGATTTTGCAATCGGAACGTTCTCACCCCAGTTAGTATTTGGTGTAAACATCTCACATTCCCCTGTTCACCTGCCACAAGGATCAGAACCTCAGACCATGCTTTCAAGCATTTTGCTGACAAAAATATACTCTATTTCAAAAACATCTTTCACAGTCACAGCCAGCCAACAAAAACCTATTTTTTATAGTTACAAGTGTAAATTTAATTCACATGAGTTTTGAGGCAGTTCATTCCTTTCATCTTAGTTTCTATCGCACAGTTGTGCCTTCCATTCTGGGAGTCAGCACGAAAGGAATGGAGGAAAAAAGCAGTGACTCATCTCAGTTTGGATCATAAAAAACACCACAGGTCTAGAAAGACACCCAGTTTTACCAGCTCATATTTATAAGCAATAAATCCTTAAACCATTAACTCTCTGAGCTGTCTGAGTTTGTAGAAGATGCGATATTTCATCACTGGGTGTGGACAGAAGTAAATCAAAGAGTTAGAAAATCATTAACTCCAACACCCTGCTGGGTTTTTGAATACTTCTCTATACACTGCTACTGGAGAAAAATCTCCATTTTTCTCCAAAAATCTGGAGAAAATAGATGTTTTTCCCAGATTTATTCCCTAAAAATAGTAATAGATGTTAGTACAAAATCAACCATTTAGTCTCTTGAAATCTTGAGGAGTAAAAGTTCTAAGAAATGAGCACTTTCAAGACCTCTTACACCCACAATGCTTTGATGTGTGTTCAGTTTAAATCTCCCTTCCCTCTCCAAATATTCAAAGACAAAAATGCAGGAATCACATGGGACAGTGGTTTTTCCATTATGCCAAGTGTGCCTGAGGTTTTGAACACATCCACCTCTAAAAGTTCTTCCATGGGAAGCATGGGAGCATTTCAAGAGATGCAGAAGGATGAAGGTACAAATTTTGATTTTGTCTAAATCTGATGAAAAAAAGTAAGAAAAATGAGGACAGAGAAGACTAAACTTTACTAGCTACTTCACGACCTGGAGTAATATTTTACTGATTTTTTTGAGTCTAACACTTTTATAAATTTTATATCAACTGTTTCTCTATGGCTTCATCAACAGAGTAACAGGAGAAGTAGAGGTACTATGCTGATGATAAGCACAGGTATCATCAAAACCTTGAGGTTTTGAATCTGACATGAGGATTTTGAATCTAACACAAATATTTTGACTCTAGCATGAGGATTTTGACTCTAGCACTACTTTTCTCAGCAGGAGAAGACTTCTCCAAACTTCTGTGCAGATGGAGGGGACAACCCAATGCCAAGGAACTCTTGGATACTTACTGGATCAGTCAGCATAGTCCTCAGGTGCGACGACAGAGCCAGCACTGCCAAGCAGTTAAAGAGAACCCCGTTGATCACGGAGTACCAAAAGTCTTTGGAAGGCAGCAACATGACAAAAGTCACTACAAAGTCTGCATAGACCACCAGGAGCCAGGTCATGATGGCACAGACCATGCCACAGCCATCCCTGATGAACCAGACCCTGTCAGCCATGTCAGCCTCCGAGGAGGAGGAGGAGGAGTCGTAGCTGTCATTGTCGGCCAGGAGCGGGTGGTGCTCGACATCGCGGAAACGGTGCCCTGATGACTGCATGGTTTGCTGGCCTCGCCCTGCAGGGACAAACACACCACCACCACCATCATCATCATCATTGTTATTAATTATTAATGAGGAAACAAGTACAGCTGGCTCTGGGTTTTTGTTTCTGGGAGATAAAGAATGGTCAAGTTCAAAATCGGGCTGAGATTTTTTACAATCGCCACCTGAGCGATTCTGTGACTGCAGCAAGAGGAATATGAAAGAAGGGGGGACAAGTTTTAAGGTTTTGGTTTTAGGGATTTTTGTTTGTTTGTTTTTTAGGTTTGTTTGTTTGTTTTTTGTTTTTATTTCTTATTATTCTACTCTAATGTCATGGGTAATAAATTAAGCTGATTTCCTCAGGTCAAGCCTGTGACAGTAATTGCTGAGTGATCTCTTGTGCTCTTACTTTGATACACAAACCTTTTTTTATATTTTATCTCCCCTCTCTGAGAGAGAGACACAGACTAGCTTTGGTGGATGTCCAGCCAGGGTTAACCCACCACTAACATGCAACTTCAATGCCTGACAAAGGGATTTTAGACTGGTTTCATTTCCATCACGCTGTGGTCATAAACCACTTCTCCTCTTCTGTCAAAAACTCAATTTCTCTCTTTTATCTCAAGCTAAAATGGCAAAGTCTTCATTAAATTACACCTCGTGTCTCTCTGAAAACAGCAAATTATGGCACCAGACTGTTGACTTTTCATTCTGCTCCAGCAAGTGAGGGAAGAGTAGAAAGAAACCAGGATGGAAATAAAGCTGTTCTAATACAGTGCTCACAACAAACAACAGAGCAAGTTAGAAAGTAGCTAAATTTGTTGACAAAAAATGTTATTGTTTTGGAAAAACCACAAGCCTGTTACAAAGATCTATTGGATAACTTATCAAATGGTCTCAGATCAGCCCAACCTTAAGGGAAACAAATGGTTCTGGTTAAATGAACATGGCAACAGATTACATGAATCAGATTTTCAAAGAACACATTAATTCATTTAATTTCATGAAACTCTTCTAAGGCTTTGTTGTCCTTCCAACGTGGAGCAAAAACCAGACGTGAAGCCTTAACAGTTCTCATGAAAACAGAATTATTTTCCAGACATCTCTCCTAAGGAAAGATACGGAATGGCAGAACTGAAGTGCTATCAACAAACAGGAGACAAATTAAAGCTTAAACATTAGGCCTCAAGAATATCCTGCTGCTTTAAAAGTATACAGTGTTCTAAAAATCCTATTGATTCCTGCTATTAAAGGCCATGTCTGAGAGAAACCTGAAAGCATTTCTATTGATTTATGACAGGCACACAGAGGTCTCCCTTTTCCCCCCTTATTAATGGCAGCCTATACCTGACTGTAGGGATTATGGCACTGCAATTTCAATTTCTATCCCAAGACCTTGAATATGGGATCACTTTGTTCCTCTAGAATGGTCCAAGTGACCATTCCCAGGTGAAGACACTGGCACTGAGATGGTGTGGGATGCAGCTGTGTTTGTCTAAACCCTTTAAAAACTCTTTATCAGGAAACAGAATAACACATTCTGCCTAGGAAATCCTTCTGATCCTTAAGCCTTGATGTCAGAACCAGGCAGGAGCAATCCAAGAAACCAGAAATGAAAATAAATACATGCAGATGCAGCAGAGAGATGTGAGAGCAACTGCAAAAATAGCTGGGAAGCTCCCAGGACACTGTGAGGTGTCTGAAGGACACATTCTCTGCTTGTGGAATGGAACAAACTGAAATTCAGCTCTGCTGCTTGGATCTATTACAATTTCTAGGAGTTAAATTTTATTTTCTGTTCACACATTGGGCTTTTTTTGGACAAAATTCCTCTCTCTCACCAGAATGCAGCTGCTAAGCCAAGGATGAAGATGTCACACACTAGAAAATTACCTTAGGAAAGAATGAACTTTATCTCTCTTAAAAGTAATTTAAGCTTAACCTAAATATGGCCCTCTTTTCACTCAGTTCAAATTATCCTGATATTTCTTAATGTTCAGAGTTAAAACTACAATTTGTCCCAATTAAGTCCAATAGCATTTTGGGACATCACCAGCCCTTGTGGTAGGGAAAACTGAAGTGTCATAAAAATACATAATTAGCAGTTGAAACATGAAGATAACCATGGAAATCAGTTATTACTTCATAAAAAAGGGCTTCTAAAACTTTAAAGGAATGTTTTAAATATGGAATGGCACAGAATTACTGCATTCATTTTCCTCCAGTGTCTTAAAGACAACAAAAAAATGTTAGCACAATTAAAGAAATCCAAAACAAAATAAATACCTCAAAAATGTTTTGTATGTTATTCTGACATCCTGTCCTGCCTTTGGCTTATCCCTGGTTATTCACATAGTCATGTCTGATGGAATCTGCAAAGACATCACCAACAAACCGATTAGCAAAGCTGCACCAGGAAAATACTGTTAAATACAAATAATAATAGACATCAATAATAGAACAGAATAATAGAATAACAGACATCAATAGTAGCACTCTGCATGTAGCTACAATGAAAAAGTTTGTGTTTTATTTAGAAAAACAGGTACTTGAAACCTTGACATTTTTGGTTGTTAACTTTTGGAAATCACCACATGGCACTTGGAGCAGGATTGCAGCACAGAACCTTGCATTTCATTTCTATTTGGGGAAGAGAACAGAAGAGGTGTGGGCCTGAATTGCTGTCTGGTTAAAGCTGCCTGAAGAAGCACCTAGGGTTTTCTTCTTCATTGGTTTTATTCTCTATTTATTTGAAGTAAATTTTGAGACATTGAAATCGCTCTTATTTGCAAGGTTCACTTAATATATTTTGAAAGGAATGTAAGGATTCTGACATTTCAGAGCCACAGCAAATGCAAAGTCACTTTCTTGAAAAGCTTCTGAAAGCTTTAGTATCTATTTAGAAATAGATACTCCAAACACAACATGACTGTGGAGTTCCTTCAGTACCCATGTTCAAATGATCCCAGTTCAAGGGGAATTGAAAAGGAGAAGTCTCTTAACTTATTTAAACAAACTCAAATGTTCCACTGCAAGACTAAATGATAATGCAAATGTTTGTTATGAACATATCAGAATAATTGTATAGATTGGGTTGGAAGGGACCTTTAAATGTCACCTAGTGCCACCATCTACTATGGGCAGGGACGCCTCCCACTATCCCAGGCTGCTCCAAACCCCCAAGGCACCTGAATTTGGACATCCCTGACAGAGCTTCACCACCCTCTCTGTGAAAAACTTCTGCTATCAAACCCCAACAGACCCTCTTTTAGTTTAAAACCACCTCCCTAATCTTCTGTACCACTGCAGGAAGCTGTGATCGCTTTGTGGTTTGCTATACAAATAAGCTTTTAGACTTCCCTTAAACTTCACAATATTGTGAAATGCACACCCATTAAGTTGTCACCGAGGTGGCATCTGGTGGCAGCTGAGCAGAGACAGAGCAGACAGGCTGAGCGTGTGCCGTTAATGTGCAGTGCCACCCACCCGTGGGGAGCTGGCGATGACAGGCAGTGACACACTCAGCCTCTGCAGGTGAAATATTCAGCCTCAGCCATCAGCTGCTCCTGGAGAGTTCACTGACCAGACAGGGACGTGGTTTGTTCAGGCAGACCCTAATCCCGACTGCAATCCTGTGCAAAATCTGTGTTTGTCACAGCCTCACCAGTTCCTGGTTTATGTGCAAGTGTCCCCTCAGCTCAGCTTTGCAGGGATAATGGATTTAGGCATTCCCATGGGATCTGCCCCTTCCTTCTCCTCCCCAGCTGGGTCCCTGCAGGGGAAGAGGATCAATGTCTGAAAGCTCCCCTTTATGAAAAGCTCAGCATCCCCACTGAGATGCTCACAGCTTCCCTCTACTCTTCATTTATTTGCTTCAATGCCTGTCCTAACCAAATTTACTCTTTGAGTACAAAAGGGCAAAGCATTACACTTCAACCTCTAATACATCAAGCAACAGTTTTTAATTTGACCTTGTACAAATCTTTATTTAGCACCAGAAGATAACACCAAATTATTCAGTGTTTCACGCCCAATGTTATGTTTGCACACGTGGTTATATCAAACCTGACCCAACCCTATTCCACTCTTAGGTGTTATTTGAAATTCTCATCTGACCTGCACCTCACTGGTACTGAAACTCAGGTCTAAAATGCAGAAGTACTAATGGAATTAAAAAACCACAAACAACCTTTGAAGAAGTTATGTTATAAACTCGTGATCACCAGAAAGACGGCCTTGTAAGATCACTGGGTTTAGTGGAAGAAGGTTGCAAAGGGCACTAGGAAGACAAATGACACAACATAACTAATTGTATCACAAGGCCCCTGAACTGGTAATTAAATTTAAAAAAACAGGCACTTCAGGGTTAGGAACAGTCCTTTTCTCTGCTATTTTTGAGGATGAACAGAAAAACATTGTTGTAGGAAAAAATAAAACCATGTTTCTCTGTAATTTTTTAAACAAGTAAGAATGTCTATACAGGCTAAAAATCCATCAGCTGTCAAAACATCAATTTTTTTGGTTGCCTTCTCCTTCAATCTACACAATGGACAGCTCCTAAGATTCCTCCCATTTCAGTGGTAACACAATAAAGAAAATGCCTTTATTTCAACATTTCTGATTGCTCTCCATAATTGTACAGACACCAACACATTTTGCACATTAGAATAACAATCCTGCAGCACTCACATACAATGGATTTAAATCCCACCTGGAAGCACAGCACTGGTGGCAAATCAAAATTACAGCCCTGTAATCTCCCTAAGAGGTTACAGCATAAAAATTAACTCCAGGAACTTGGGAGTTTGAAGTAAACCAAGCAGGCAAAGTTCCTCCTGCACCCATGGGCAGTTTGGACTGTGCACTGCTGACAGATAAATATCTATCAGATAACGTCTGCACAGAGTCAGGTCTCATTTAGAAGAATCACCTCCTTTCATTACAGATCCAGGCAAGCCAAGCTGCAAAGGCATTTAAACAGTCAGCGGTGGCTGTTTTAATTCTTTTCCAGGGACCGGTCTAGCAGCCACCTTCTCAGCAATTTGGGAATCTGGGATGTCCTTAACACAGCACACACAGCTCTGGAGAGGAGCAGCTGGAATAACTTGTGATGGAGATCCATGACACAACCCTGCAGTGTTCCCATCAGCTTATCCCCACATCCATGCTCAGGGGCACAGCTCATCATCTCTCCAAAACCCTGTTGGTGTTGTTCTTACAATATATTAAGTGTTTATCTCTTGGATTCCCCATTTATGCCTTTCCTTGTGCTGTCCATCTCTGTTCTCCTGCAGGTACACAGGGACAGGACACAGTGAACACAGAATTAATGGGAGATTATTTGTGTGCACCCATTGAAGAGAACAGTCACTAAGTATCTATTTCATACAGTCAAATTTCAAGCTGCTGTAACAATTCTCCTTAAGCCAGCCCACCATGAAACAATGGAATTGTTCCTTTCCAGCTGTGAAAAGGAGATGTGCTGCTTCTAAATCTCCTCAGTATACAGAAATACTTCAGCATAACTATGAAGGTCTTTTTGGGAGGTTGATCATCTAACTACTTATGTCTTTTTTTAAATGGAAAGAAATGAAATTTAGTTTAGATATACAAAATGAATTGCTCCCTGTGAGGGTGGGCAGGCCCTGGCACAGGGTGCCCAGAGAAGCTGTGGGTGCCCCTGGATCCCTGGAATTGTTCAAGGCCAGGCTGGATGGAGCTCTGAGCAATCCCATCTGGTTGAGGATGTTCCCAGAGGGGCTGGGAACAAGATGATCTTTAAGGTCCCTTCCAACCCAAACCATTTCTATGATTTATGCCAGTAGCATCTTTATAAACATCCTCAAAACAGAGACATGAGAATTCACAGTAAAAGAAGTTATGAAAACACAAGAAAACACCCTGGTACACATATTCAGAACACATGTTTATACAAAGTATTACAAAGCTTTGCTATCAGACATGGAATAGATTTATGATACCAAATCACTTTAATAAAAGCACAAAGTAATACCAGAGATGTTCAAGAGGATATCTTTTCAATAACACATCTTTCACCCCGAGATGTGAAAGTCAAAGAAAATACATTACATGTGACTTTGCTGCCCAGCAAAGAGCACTATCTGATCCCCCAAGAGCTCACTGGGCACAGCAGCAAGGACAAAAGGCTCCTGGATGAAACAACCTTCACCTGAGAAGGACACGAACACAATCTGTGGCTGGGCTTTGATTTCTGCCTCTTCTGGAACAGGGCCACAGGCTCAAATTCAGATTAGACCCCACAAGGCTGCAGGCTCACACCAGTGTTAACACTGGTGTGTGAAAGCTGAAAGTTTTACCTCTTTGACAACAGCAATGGATCACATCCTACTTGAGAGAGTAATTTTTATTTCTGATTTTTGCATTCATCAGTGCATGCTCTGTCCTCACACTCCACTGAAGAGAGCTCAGGTATCACACACAGAGATTGCTCTGTGATATCAACCTGTCAAGCACATTTTTATGTTAGCTATTATATCCACATCCACATCCATGTCCATGTGATTCTTCTTCCCAGGTTCCAAAAAATAATGCTATTGGTCAAACTATTCTCACTAGCAACTTCCAATATTCATTAGAAGAGCGCTCAAGCCTTTGTTTCAATTGTTCCTCATGTTCAATTGTTCCTCATATTTCCTCTAAGTTCTTCATGTTCAGCCATTCAACCACTGCAAGATTCTATCTATTCACTTTCCTTAAAAGTTCTTCGCCCTCATAAAAGGCAGAAAAAAGAAATAATCAGATCTGTATGATACAAAATATCCAATGCAAAGGAAAACCAAGAAGAGAGACAGAGTATTTAGAGAGATAAAAGTATTACCAATTCCTTTCAGCCACAAAGAGATCTCAGCTATTTAACTCTAATCTCAAACCACTAAAATTTCACATCAGTTTCATCTCCTAATGAACCAGTACGGCTCCTTTTTATCTGCAAATTTTCAAAGCCAGAGAGCCTTCACTTCAAAAGAGCTAATTTAAGTCTGTTAATGTGAACAGTCACGGCGACTTCAACCTAATTATGTCTCCAGCAAAGCAAACAGTTACATCACTGTAATTCTGCATCCCGATACCATCACACCAGTGGATACTCAGTACAAAAAGTAGAGACTTTTAATTCATAACGCGTGAATTACCACCTGATTTGGACTAATTTACCGAATTTGTCCAAGGTGGACGGACCACCTTTACTCAACCCGGAAAACGATTATATATTGTTTATATAGGTTCGAAAAATAGCCAGTGATTTCCCAATCCCTTTTCTTCCACGGCACAGATCACACACACGCCGTGCCGCACGAACCCACCCTCTCGTTTGAGAGCTATTTGCATTCCCACTTCCTGCAAGCGCCGTCCTCCCCTCCTGGAAATGAGAAGCACAGAAATCAGGGGAACCCCCGGAGCCAGCGGCAGGGCACGGCTGGGAAGGAGCGGGGCAGACACGGGAGGTGCCCGCTGCCCTTCAGCCTCCCCGCACCGGGCACCGGGGCACGGCCGCGCTCCTGCCCACAGCTGCCGGGGGATAATTTTTCATTTTTAGGGGTGTAAATAGCGCGGAAGGCGACAGGAGACGGAGAAACACCTCACGAAGTGCGCCCACAGCGCTCAGCCCGGCCTGAGGCGGCTCAGCCCCGCTCACCTTCCCCGCTCGCCCTTCCCGGGTCCACCGCGCTCTCTGCCGCGGGGAGGGATCGCCAGCGGATTTACCTCAGCAGCAGCAGCAGCGGCGGTGGCGGCACCGCTGCCCTGGCGCGGTGGGGCGCTGGGGCCGGGCCCCGGCCGCTGGAGCTCCGCGCCCGCCGCCACCGCGCCCGCGGCTCCCGAGGCTCCCGAGGAGCCGCAGGATCCCGGAAGCGGCGGAGGCGGCGCTTCCGCGGGAGGCGGAAGGGACGCGCGCGCGGCCCCGCGCAGGCGCGGCGGGCGGGGCGCCCTTGGCGCGGCCCTGAGGGCAGGGCTGGGGTTGGGGCTGGGGCTGGGGCGGGCGCACCCCCAGCGCCCTCATGGAGCGGGCCGGGAGGGCAGAACGGGCAGGGGCACACCCGCAGCGCCCTCATGGAGCGGGCACGGAGGGCAGCGATCCTCCCGTCCCACCCCTGCCGCCGGCAGGGACATCGACCGCTGTCCCCGGGTGCGCCATGGTCCGACCCGGCTTGGGACACCTCCAGTGATGGGGCAGCCGCAGCTTCGCTGGGCAGTCCGTGTCAGGCTGTCCCCGCCCTCACGGGAGAATTTCCTCCTAGCATCTAATCCAAACGTAGTCTGTCAGTTTGAGGCCATTCCCTCTGGTCCTGTCACTCCAGGCTCTTATAGACAGTCCCATTCCATCTTTCCTGTGGGCTCCCTTCAGGCACTGCAAGGCTGCCATGCGGTCACCTTGAAGTTTCACTTTTCCAGGTGAACACTCCCAGCTCTGCCAGCCTTTTCTCCAGCAGAGCTTCTCCATCCTCTGATCAGTCTGGAGCCTCGTCTGGGCTCTCCACAAGAGCTCCAGGTCCCTGCTCTGCAGGTGGGGACATCACCCTGCCCCTGCAAGAACCGAGCACGGAGGCAGTGGGTACTCCCGTTTCTCCGTGAAGAATTTTTGCTTTATGTCTACACATATTTTCGTGGTCATATTCCATTACAGTCCCTCATTAATTTGTACGTCATCCCTGGAAGTGTCCAAGGCCAGGTTGGATGGCGCTTGGAGCAGCCTGGGACAGTGGGAGCTGTCCCTGCCCATGGCAGGGGGTGGAATGGGATGAGCTTTGAGGTCCCTTCCCACCCAAACCATCTGTGATTCTATGATTTCACTTCTGAGAGTCTCAGGAATGTGATTTGGCAGCTAATTCAAGAGCATGTTCAGCAGTTGTTCACTGTGCTTAAACATCAATAGTTAAATTGTTTGATATGGAAATATTACATGACACTCATTCAGGATTTCCCCACTGTGTATTAGGAAAAATACAGACCCAGTGGCTCAAAAAGTACAGGCAAAACAGCAAACCTTGCAGTGTGTGAGCTGAGGAGATTATTAAAACAAAAATGCTGAAGGATGACAAACAGAAACGAGGACAACTCGGGCACGCTCCTGCATCCTTTTTTTTCTTGTAGCATGACCACCATCTAGTGGGACACGGGCAGCCAGTGCACAAGGGTGCTGTGTGCTGATAATGGAATAAAGTACAGCTGCTCACGGGCTTGTTTGTCTCCTCTTCTGAGCTGAAATATTGGGGGCTTCTGAAAAGCTTGATTTTGCATATTTTCTTCCATTTCTCAGCAGCTGGTTGCACATACGAAGGGAAATTCGTCTATGCCAATGTCTCTGCTATTCAAATGTAATTATGTAAATATTTATAGACACAAAATCATGAGAGCTGATCGTTTTCTAAATCTGCATTCTCCCTCGGTGTTTTCCTTAATGTAACTAATATGTTATTTATGCGGGAATAAAAATGAAAACAAAATAATATCCTATTATTTTTAAAATTAAATTACAGTGTGTTTAACCCTTGAGAAAACAACCATTATTGTGCTTTTTATCTCAGGCTGGCTGAGGTACCAGAATTATCCAGGAGTTACAAAAACGTTAAGTACTGTGACATCTTTTTTTAGCAATATTGCAGATGCCTAAGACCTTATACAGAAGCTTAAATTTATGCTAACCAGAAATTCTTAAATTCAGCTTGCTTTTTCTTTGTGTTCTAGCACCGTGCATCGGTCACAGATTCCTGATCTTAAAAACAAATCAGTTGAGTATTTTCCTCCCCGCATTTTTCCTGAGCACGTGGAGCAGCTCTTAGACTCATTTCAATACACAGAGAGCTGGTGTTGTCACACTAAAAACATCCCCAGGACTTTGGTTCTTCTGCAAGTCCTGATGGTTTGGAACCCATTTCCACCACAAATAAATAATAATGCCAAGATAAATTGTTTGCCAGAGATAACTTCAAGCCCTCAAACAAATTACCTAAGAAATGTGGAAACAGAAGGTGGCACGAAACAAATTGTTTCCATGTCCTGTCCTGAGAGGAAGGAAGGAGCTTATCTCTGGTACAGATTCACACAATGCCTTCACCGTGGCCTGGGGAGACTCAGGGGGAGGTTGGGAGTGCTTCACACATCAGGCATGAAATATTCACATTTCTCCTCCCCTCAGACATGCAAATATTGAAATTCAAATGGTTTGTGTAAGGACTCCAGCAAATTGGGGAAGGGCAGCAAAGCTGCTCATGGGCTGCATTGGGCAAAAAACGAGTTTAGAAGAATTTGTCATTTGTTGTAGCCCCTTCCACCTCAGGCAGAGGAGGATTTAATTCTGTGCATGTCTGTAAAGTCCCAAAGGTTTGTCATTTGTGTGGATCTTTCCCCACTGGCTATTGCTTTGTGTCAATAATGTGTTCAGATTCTAGCGAAAAATAAAAGCTGTTTTTCATAATCCATTCCCTTTGCAGCCTTTCTGTGGGCTGAGCCATATATGCTGTGCTGCAGGTGCAGGGTGATAACATTGTGACACATCTCATTCTTTCAGGCTGTTCTCAATCCCTCCACAGCACAACCTGAAATATAAAAACAACCTTATTATCCCTCTGACCCTCTGGAAAACAACCTTATTGGCTCTCTGCCTGCTCTAGGTCCTTAACTTTAGGATATGCCCCTTTAATATTGGCTGAAGCAATGGTGATTTACAGAAATTAATTTCTGAACCTCATTGTCTGAATCTCTGGTGCCTTCTGTCCTTCTCCTCTTAATTTGATGTGGCCCATGGGCAGCAATAAAGCACCACAGAACAGCTGTGCCTGGTCTCAGAAAAGGGGAGCTGTGTAAAACTGAGGAACCTTTTTAAGAAGGTAAAAGGAACACCTAAAGTGCTAAAAGTTTTGAGGGAACAACAGAAACATGATCACCGAGGCAGTGTAAGAGCACATCAGTATCAGGATAAAGTATCAGAGCTCAGGAGGTCATTAAAAACAAGTTACATTCAGAGAAAAAAATCGAAAGAACCGTAAGCACTGATCCATTAAACACAAACCAGGGCAGAGGTGGTTATAAAACCAAACTGAGGCGCAATTGAAACCAGGCAGAAAAATGCACAATAAATGTTTTTGCAAGTAACAGGGAATCTGCTGAGAAGTTTGGAGAGCTAACAGGGAGTCCAAACACCCAGGAGACAAAGGAAGCACAGGTTCTGAGAGCCCCAGCTTTCTCCAAAGCAAGATTAGCTGCACTTCAGCCTCTCCTGAGAGGTTTGTTTCAGTGTGGGGAAATGAGACTAAATGCTAACTGTAGAAGGAATAAAAAAGATCTCTTGTACAGCCAGCCAAAAGCCTTCAAAAATATGGCTTCTAGAAATGGTACCTACAATGGTACCTGAAGAAATGCTGAGGTGCCTGCCCTGGGTGGGTTTTTTGGTTCTTTGAGTGAAATGGGATGCTGCCTGTTGGCTGCAGCTGGCAGTGGGAGCAAGAGAAGGACCCGCTGATGCCAAGAGCCCAGTAAAACAGGATCTGAAACCACAGAAACATAGAATCATAGAATATATGATTTGGAAGGATCCTTTTGCAGGTCATCTAGTCCAACTCCCCTCTGCCACGAGCATCCTCAACTAGACCAGGTTGCTCAAAGCTACATCCAAACGTTTCCAGGGATGGGGCATCCACCACCTCTGTGACAACCTGTGTCAGTGTTTCACCACCCTCCTTGTCAAACACTTATTCCATATCTCTAATCTTAAACAGACTGTCCTTCAGCGATCTGCAGCAAAGAGTTGGGGAATAGAGCCTAACACCCGCTTTTTCTGCCGCGCATCACTAGAAGCTTTCCTCTAGTGTCCTTCCAGGAGAACTGCCTGAACTTCCCTTGGAGTGCGTAGTAACTAAATCCGAGCAAATCCAACTTCCCCCTCGCGGAAATGACCGCGAGCCGAGCCGGGACGGGGAGCGGCCCCGAGGCGGGGTTTGGGGGCGGCCGGAGCCAGCCCCGCACCGCGTCCCGCACCGCACCGGGCTCCGCAGCCGCGCTCCGCTCCCCGCTCCCCGCTCCCCGCGATGCCGGCGCTGCTGGCGCTGCTGGCGCTGGTGGCCGCGGCGCTGCTGGCGCTGCTCGGGGCCGGACGAGCGGCCGCCCCCGGCTCCTGGGCTCCGCTGAAGCGCTGGGCCCTGGGCTGCCTCCTGCTCTGCCTCGGCGCCTGCCGGCAGCGAGCGGCCGCAGGCACCGCCGAGCCGCGCCGGCCGCGCCCGCTCCGCGCCGACCCCCACGTGAGTGAGCCGGGACCCCCGGTGCTGACACCCCCCTCCCTGCCACACCCCATTCTCATAGCCTGGCATCCCTGTGTCCCACATCCCTGGTACTCCCATCTCCTTGTTCCCCTGGCACTCCATTTCCTGAATCCCCATCTTCCTCCACTCTTGGAACTGCCATCCTCAGCCTTTCCATGTTCCCCCCGTCTTGGAACTCCCATCCCTGGCATCCCCCACGTCCTCCCGGTCTTGGAATTCATATTCCTGGCATCCCCATGTTCCCCCAGTCTTGGAACTGCCATCCCCAGCATCCCATGTTCCCCCAGTCTTGGAACTCCCATCCCTGGCATCCCCATGTTCCCCCAGCTTTGGAACTCCCATTCCTGGCATCCCCACGTTCCCCCAGTCTGGGAACTCCCATCCCCAGCATCCCCACGTTCCCTCAGAACACCTTTTCCCCTTTGGACTCAAACTTCTTTGGCCCTACACCACCTCCACCCCACTGCATCCTCTGCATTCCAGCCCTTGCATCCCCCTGGCAATCTCTCAGGTGCTCCTGTTCCCTGCACCCCGGTGCCTGGCACCCCTCACTGCCCAATCCCATTTTTTTTGAGCTCTCCTTTCTTTTGGCTGAGGTTTCACTGCTGCCTTTAAAGCTGCCTGTTTGTTCTCAGGATGCCTGCTATGAAATACAAAAAGTGAAAGCAAAATTTGATCCCTGAGCGGAAGCCTATGGAAAACAAGGGATTGCTGACATTCTCCCCTCCCTTTCCTGCCCCCAGCTGGAGCTGAAATCCATTTCCCTTTCCCCAGGCTCTCGATTCCCTGTACTTCACCGGCTTTGCAGAGACCAACAGGAGCTTTGTGATCGCTCGCCTCGCCCGGCGCCCCGCTGGCCTCTGTGAGATGTGGCTCTTCCTCAGGCTGGATGGGATAGGAGAGTTTGAAGTGAGTGCTGGATGTGGGGTGATGTTCAGGAGCAGTGCTTAACTCCTTTCTTGAACCTGTGATGGGATCCCAAGCCAAAATTTTGTGTTCTCTGCATCTTCACACCAGTAAGGCACCAGGGCTGTGTCTAAAGGCAGTGGTAGAACTGGTCAGAGTACTGGGCATGTTCCTTTTCTGTAGGATCTGACACTCATTCCCCTTTCCCATAAAGTGCACAAAACAGAACAGTTTCTAAAAAGTGCCTTTTAAAATCCCCCAGGAGGAATTTGAGCATCCAGTCTTTCCAATCAGGTGCAGCACATGGTTGATGAGTTCCATTTTCTGCTTACGGTTGGTTTTCCCCCCTTTTTAAATTTTCATGCTATAAAAACCATTTGGAATTGCCTCTTTAAAAGAGAGGGAAAACCTTTTAGGGAGTTTTATGCACATCTGCTTCATTCTTGCTGAAAAGAAAGCTTAATCAGATATCATTAATCAGATTTTTGCCTGAGGATTTTCTTTTTTTATTAAGAGCTGGCTACATAGTAAAGGAGAGAAGACCTGACATAAATCCCTCTGCACTCAACTCTCTTTATATTCACAAATCTCTTTCACTAAGTAGCCATGACCAGAAAAAGCAGGAGAAATCCTATTTGGAGAATATAGGGAAAAAAAGAGAGGATTGATGTGCATTATTTTGGTTTTTAGTAATATTTAGAATAACAACATTGCTTTGTGGCATCCTCACAATTGAATTAAGCAAATGTTTTCCTAAATTTTTTCCTCTTTTTAGCACCCACAGCACCCAAACATGATGGTGAGAGATGAATCCAAAGAGATCTGGAGTGGAGGAGGACTCACTATGGAATACTTGGAGCCCCAAATGTGCTGGAAGATAAATTTTGATGGATTACTCAGGTACTGGCAGCACTCTCTAATTTCATTTATCTACACATAAAACCAAGGCTTTTTCAGCACTATCTGGAAATATATTTAATTTTTTTTAAATTTCACTAGCATGAACCAAAAGCTGTTTGGTAACTAAGTCACATTGATTTTTAAGGAATGAAAATAAATCTGGTGATGTAGAGTATTATAGATTCTTCTATTCCAATTCCAAACACGCAAGAAACATTTTGTTGTTTGTTTAGGAGTGATATAAAATTACAGAGCTTTGCCTTGCAGGAAAGGATCCTACAGACAGCAGTGGAGTGAAGAGGAAGGAGAACTTGTACCAGCTAAATTCTCTTTGCTGTAAGTTTTTCATCTTTGCTTTGGGATGTACAGTAAGCTCGTAGCTCATTTAAAATTGCAAAAATCAGAATTTTCCAATAAAATGCAAAGATTGTCTCTATCGAAGTAGCAAGTGCACAACTTGGCCTGTATGAGCTGAATGCTAATAATGTCTTTTTTTTCCTCTCTTTCTAGATGGGAGAACTCCACAGATGTTTTTAACTTTAATGTTGACAGTAGCCCCAGCACATTTGCTCGTGCTTTAGCGCAGGAGCCTTGGACCATCGAGCTCTTCCAGAGGGTCAAAAAGTGAGGGGCAAGATTAATTTCTTCTGGGGTTAATGATAATTTTTTCTACAGTTCTCTTCAAGGTCTGATGTGTGTTATAGTTGAATTTAGAAGGTAGGTTTAATTTGAAGTGCTCTCATAAAGGACATGGCTCCTGGTTTCAATGCCACACCACACCTGGGGGATACCTGAGTGAAACCCTCAGCATCAGGAATATTTCTTATTCTTTCTGTTTTCATTCTAAATCATTCTGATTTAGGCAGCTCCCAAGTCAATGGTCCAGGTATAGCTAAGAAAAGGAATAGAATCCTGTGATAAAGGAGCTGAGCTGGGTGTTTAAAATACTATAAAAGCTCTGGAGAAATAAAAATATGAGAATCAGTGGTGTGACATTATGTATATCAATAATGTGTGTATTTTGGTGATACCTGCTGAGTTCTAAGCAGCAGCTGTTTGGCAGCCCAGCATTTCTTCAAACAAAGGGTGATTTTCCATTCTGTCAGGGCGAGAATTTGCTGCTGTTTCATTCTCAGGTGTCTCATTATGTAACAGTAACTGGGAAATGTAGAAGTGATGTGTAAAATCTGGGTCCAGATGCTCCGAAATTTCCTTCATTTTGGGAGATAAATCCATCAGATTGACATTGAGGAGATTCCTGAGGAGAGCTGGAGCTCTTTTCTGTGCTGACCCACTCCTTTCTTTCTTCCAGACAAAGGGAGCAGCATTTCCGACACGAGCAGTGGGGCCTGTCTGTTGGAGAGATTGAAATAGAAAATTCTGGGAAAACTGAACTTTCCCTCCAAGGCATTCGGAGCCACTCCTATGGTAAGAGCACTGGAAAGAATTCCCTGCCTTGGGAATGCCTTCAGTGTAGCTGGCACTGGCAGGGCAGTGAGATGAAGGATTAGCTGTTAAAATAACCAATTCCATGCCTGGGCATGAAGGGAAGACATTCCAGAGGAAATACCATCATTGTCTGGGGACATGCATTGCTTACCATGTTATCAATGACTGGATATTTCTTTATCCAGAAGGGTTATTGTGAAGTCAGGTACTGTTAGTTCACATTTCCTGGGAATGGTGAAACTCCAGCTTGAGGGATTTTGTTCTTTTTTTGCAGGTGTCCGGAACTGGGCTGAGATTCACCGTTATGTGATGATTTTGGCACACTTTGAAGTAGGTATTAACATGGCAATACAGGAATTTTTTCTGAGCTTTTTAGGCATATTTAACTATCCAAAAATAAGGATTTGGGAACATCCATGGTGCACATCAAGAGTTCTCACTAGTGGCACCATTAACCCAGATCAGTGTTGAGAGCTTTTGCTCTCTCTCAAAAGCAGAGCTGTGTGTGTAAGAACTGAGATTTTGTTACACTGATTGAAACAAAACTTATTTGATAACTTGAAATAGTTTGTTTTGGCTCTTTCAAGAAAAATTAGGCAGGCAGCTTTACAGGAGAGATTCTCAGCTGCTGCAAGTACCCAGCACTCCCTGGAGTTGCTGCAGAGCTGATTCCCATTAAGGGGAAGCCTGAGGTGTTTGAAGCATCCTAAGCCTTCATGACAGCAGTCAGCAAATATTTCTGCCTGTGCTGAGGCGTAATTCTCTGCTGTGCTGCGTGGGGGAGAGGCAGAGCTGTGGCTGCTGGGAGCACACAGCCCAGGGACACGCTGAGGGCAGGCCCTGCCAGCTGCCAGCCAAGCCCAGCAGATGCTCCTGAAAAGCCATTTCCTTTGCCAAGCCAGGCATAAATCAAAATTCTCTATTATAGGCAGCATTACAGAATAAAATTCAGAGTAAAATTTCTTTTCCAAGCTTGGAAAATCCCACTTCTGTACAAATCCTGATTTATCAGGTGCCTGTGTATCTTTTACAAGGATTGAGCTTTGGCACCACAATGTGTATAACCAACCTCTCCCTGTTGTCCAGTTTTTCAAGACTCAAAGTGACTGTGGCTGTTCTGCCCCTAATTAAAAGCCAGCTGACTTCATTAAGAAGTTTAGCAGATTGAAGCTTGGAGTCCTCTTACCCTGAGTGTCTGTACGTTTATAGCATCAGAGGAGGCTTAAATTTGCCTCAGAGCAGCCCAAGTGGAGCATGAAGAGTCCAGACCTAAGGATGGAAGAGAAATTAGTAAATTCAGGAGATTCCAGTTCCTTGTTAATATTTTCCCTATCTGCTGCTCCCAGACATAGATGAATATAGGTTAGATAAGTCTGGTCATAGTGCACCAGCTTTGTTCTTCTTTGCAGGCTTTGTTTCCCTTCTGTGCCCTCTTGCTGTGGACTTTCTGTTGTTCCCATTGTCCTTAATTTGTCCTGAATGTGTTTGATTTATATTCCTGGATTTGTTTGCAGCCTGATTTTCATGGGAGATGTAGTGAGAGGATTTTAAAGCGTGAAGCCACAGCACATTGCATAGGCTGAGTTCTATCCTGTGTCTTCTTGGTCCAGCCAGTGAAGCACCCTCAGAAATGAACCTGCACAACTCTGGCAGCTTTTTCTTTCTCTCTCTTGCAGGATGGCACTGCAGCACATTTAACAGTTATCAGCATGCCAGCTACCACAACTCAGTAAGTGACCAAAGAACTTTATGTTGCTAAAACCACTCGGAGGTGGCAAAAGCTGCTCTGCAGGACACCTGTGTGCACATTCTTGCTTTGAACCTGTACAGCCCAATTTCCATCCACGCCCTCATGCTCCCTGCTCCCAGTTTTTCATTTGCAGTTAGTCACAAGGACAGCTTTCACCTTCCCTTGCTTCCCTTCCCTTCAGCTGCTGAGGGCTGATGGAGCTGTCTGTCTGTCTGTCTGTCTGGATGATTTAGAGGTACAAACTGGGCACTCCCAGCTGTTTGAGAAGGCTCCAGCTGCAGTGGGGCATTCCACAGGAGCCCTGCCTTGCTCACAGGTGTTCTCTGCAGCCAGAGGGTTAAAGACCAATGTCCATGGCCCCAAGGTTGCTCCAAGCCCCATCCAACCTGGCCTTGGACGCTTCCAGAGGTGGGGCAGCCACAGATTCTCTGGGCACCCTGTGCCAGGGGTTTCCCATCCTCACAGGGAAGAATTTCTTCCAATATCCCATCTAACCCTGCCCTCTGGCAATGGGAATCATTCCCCCTCATCCTGGCACTCCAGACCCTTTTCCAAAACCCCTCTCCTGCTCTCTTGGAAGTCCCCAGAGCCTTCTCTTCTCCAGGCAGAACAGTCCCAATTCTCTCTGCCATTGTTCTGGTGCATTTGATTTTGGCTGAACTTCAAACCTGCTGCATTTCTGTCCCCTTCAGCCTCACTGTAGGTTATGTGTTTTTTCCTGACGGGAGGAAGGCTGGCATTGAGTGGTCCAACGCCTCCCTGGCTGAGCTGGCTGAGGATGGGCTTATCCAGGATGAGTATGGAGTCAGTTTTACTGCTGGTAAGATCAACACAGTCCTGCTGCCTCTGCCTTCATTTCTTGGCCTGCAGTTCCTTTAGTGGAGGAAAGACTGTTCAGTGAGATTCCTGGAGAATGCATCATCTTACACCCTGAGAAATCTACTTAGAGCCATAAAATCTTGGTTTGGGTTGCAAGGGAATTGAAGATCCTCTGGTTCCAACCCCACTGCCATGGGCACTTCCATTTTTAAATGAAATTATAGTTGTGGTGTGTCCTGGGTGAAATGTGCCCACTGCAGGATCAGGGCCCCAGATTCCAGAGGGAGAGTTACAGATTCTGTTTGTGGGAGTTACAGATTCTGTTTGTGGTGACTGCTGCTTGTGCTAATCCACACAAAACAGTGATTTCCACTTTTTTGGGGTGTCAGAGCATCTCTTATGAGGTGGATTCAGTTGGAAATAATGGTTGATTATTTTACTCGATTTACAAAGCAGACAGAGCTATCACTCTTGAGAAAAGCATAAAAACCCCCATACACAAAAAAAAATATATGGGGATTGTTTTGAGATAAAATACCACTGAAAGTTGGTGACCTTGTTTCCTTTTTACTCTTCTCCAAGGTGGCAAGAGCTTTGATGTTTCTGCAGCTCTGGATAAGCAAGCCTGCCCCGTGGTGTACAATGGCCTGACAGGGAGTGGAGTTTTCCACGAGTGCATTGCAGATTTCCAACTCAATGGCTTAACACCAGGCTGGGGCCTGGTTGAATTTTATTACAGGTAAAATAATGACAGCAGGAAGAGGTAAAAAACTCCGGCCTCCTCTATTGACTTGGATGGTTACAAACTCCATAGATATTTGAAGCATAAATGCACTGATTTTTGTTACCTGATGTAAAAAACTGTTGCTCATTTAGTGCTTAATGTATTTATTAAGTTGACAGGCACTCATATTATTTGAAAAGGAATAATTGCACAAGCACTTCAGCAGTGCAGCATATAATTTGTTTGTTATATAGGTTTATGTGGGTTTTATATAGGTGTCCATGTAGGATGCTCCATTCTGGACACTCTCTTATTTAGAAAATCTGTCCCATTATAGAAATAAAGAATCCTCTCCCCAAACTGAGGCAGTTTACAGAGTGAAACTTGCTCACTCAAGGATTTATTTGGACAGATAAATGTTCAGAAAATCCCCACAGAAATGACTCTGTTAGGGGCAAAACTATATCCACAAAGAAAGTGCTTCCCTTCTCAGCGAAGTGCTGTTCCTCCTGCCACGTGTTTGTCACTCTTTCCCTAGAGCCTTTTCCATATGCAGTCTTTGCTCTCATGAAAGAAAAAGGCAAATTTTGTTGCTTACAATTTGTTTGCTTTTTAAAATAAACACTAATCCTTGGCTGCTAGAGGAAATGCCATAAATGACTTTCAGCAGATGGAGACCTCAGCTCCTTCTGAAAACCCGACATATTTAAAGCACATCAAACAGACCAAAAGTGCAAAATACCTGCTGGTTGAACTTGAACCTGCAGCTGCTGCCAGGTCCCTGCTCCCTCTCCTTTCGGGCTGTCCAAACCTGCCTGGTGGAGGAAATGACCCAGCAGGGAAAGCCTCAGCTAAAACCCAAACCGGGCTCATTCCGCAAGCCCAGACAGCCCCACCGGCTCTGGAGCTGCCCCAGGGAGCCTTCACTTGGCAGTGCTGACACAATTCCTGTTGGCTCCACCTCATATCTGCTCCCAAATCAACCCCATGGGACAAATGAAGGGGTGGGGGTGTTGTTCTTCCTCCTCTCCACGAGACACCAGCTCAGCGTCGTTGCTCTTCCCGCAGGGACGAGGCCGCCCAGCCGCTTCCAAATCTGCAGCTTGGTCCCAGAGCAGAGGGACCTGACCCTGCCACCGATGCCTCTCCCTTGTGATCATCTCCAGGCTCATCCCAGCAATGTTAGCAAGCAGCAGCTTTCCAAAAAAGTGTAATTCCCTGCAAAAAACCAGCACTGGTTTGAGTGTAGAACTCGTCACAGGACTCTGGGGAGGTCAAGGGTATAAAAGGATTTGGAGAGAAATGAGATCTATTTTTATTAGTGCAGCTTTCAGTGGTTGCTCACCAGGGTGGTCTGGAGGCAATTTGAAGGAAGTCTGATTGCAGGAGGAATGCACTGGGAGGGATCATTCCATGCTCTGTCCTTTGGTGTTTTTCCTAAACTTCCAGCTGCTCCTCCCACCGTGACGACCAGGACCTCAGGCTAAGTGGATCACTGACCCAATTTAGCAGCTCCTCTCTTCTCTCAGATTTGTTTCTGGAATAAAAACTGTGTATTTCTGAACTCTCTGGTTGTTGCAGTCATTAAAATGTGGGAAAAACCTGTTACAGGAAGCTGCACTGATTTGATGGTTTTGTCTGTGGCTGTGTAAAACGTGAAGTGGAAGGAGCAGGAGCAAGCACATCTAAATGAGGTGTCCTCTAGGATTAGCATTAAAGGCCAGTGAAATAAGTGGCACAAGCACGATTTTCTGTTGTCTGAAGGAAAGCCAGGGTCTGGTAATCCAGTTTAGGAAAGGATCTGAATTCCTCATCATTCCCTTGTAGGTGCCTTATTAACCACAGAATCCACAACAGTCACTGGCCCAAGGTAGGTATTCCCTACCTAGGTGCATCTTGACATTAATTACTGAAAATTAAACATACTTAAAATATGTAAAAAAAAAAAAAATTAGGTGGAAAGTGTGGAGAGAAGAAATTAAGGAAAGACACCTTATAATTAGAATAGTAACACCATTCTATTTCTGAAAATAGTGAAATCTGGGTGCATAACTTTGGGTTTTTATAATTCCTGCTTAGGCAGATAGAGGAAGAGATTTTAATAGAATTTCAAGAAGAATTTTTCCTTTCTGAGGCAGTTCCTACACTTACTGCTACAACAACTTTTTCTGCAGAATAGATGCATGAATACAAAATTATTCCACCTGCCTTTATGACATGCATGTCCCAGTTTGGGATGTGTCACTGAACAAGGCTGGGGTGCTGCAAGCCTGATGTGCTGTGCCAGGCTGGTTTTCTCAGCACCCCCCTGCAGCTGTGAGGGATTCCCATTCCCTAATTAATTCCCTAATTTCTAACCTGATCCCTGTTCTGCACTCCTGCCCTTGAGCTGCACCCCAACAGGTGCAGGTGCTGTGCCCCTCCTTCCATCCCGAAGCACCTCTGGATGAGCCAAGCTGGCTTTTGGGTGCATTTCTTTTGGGATTGGCACTGATTCAGAGCTTTGGATTGTAGCTGCACCTCTATGAACCCTTCTCCAGTTACAGTGGTATTAATGGCCACATTCTTGTGAGCCTTGCACAAACTCAAAGATGTCTTAAATCTGTCTGTGCTCTCGTGGTCTGGAGGTGCTGAAACAGGGAGCTTCTAAATTTCTCCAGACAATGGTACTTTGACAGGAGGGAAGGCCTTATGCCTCTTTTTACACCTCAGAAATCAGTCAAATAGGTAATTTTAGAAAGGTTAGGAAAATAATGATGTTATACATCACAGTTTGTTCCTATTAAGTGTGTGGCTTGTTTTGCTATGATCTCAGGAACATCTGTTCCTTTTTTTCTGTGGAGTTCTTGTCATCTCTTTCCCTTTCACTTATTTCTTCAAGGCTAAAACATTAACATTTAGAAGGTGGAAGACAGGCACGTAATAAAGCAAGGTTTTGGAGGTGTCAGAGCATGTAGATTACGAGAAAAATTGTTAATTATGACTCTGGAATCACAGTTTGAAAAATCACTATAAAAATAATTCCCTGCCCAGGCCAAAAATTAAAAAAATACCCCATCAATGAAGGCATTGGTCTGGCTATTTCCTAAATTCCAGAAACTGGGCTTGGAAGTAGGGATGCTGTGGGGAAAAGGCAGGTATCTCCCCAAATTACTGGAAGTTCATGTTCCTGCAGTGGAGGAGGCAGAGATGAAGCCTTCATCACTCTCCTTTTGTCCTCTTCGTGTTTCTTTTGGTACCGGTGGGTGGAGAATTGGAGCACTCCTGAGTTCAGCTGGGAAAAGTTCAAGCAGGGTACAGCAAAATGATTAATAAAGTTTGGAGCTGGCAGGTTTATTTGCCAGGTGATGAACTACTGGTAGGGTATTTCAGCTCCAAGGACTTGAAATAATTGACTGTGGGGGTTTTCTCCCTGGATTTCAAATTACTTTAGAGCAAGCCTGTGTCCAGGACAGATGGAATAACTTATTTAATTTAAAATAAATCTCCCAAGCCCCACGCTTTGACCATATGAAGTGGTCCTTCACTTGTGGCTCCTTTCTCAGTGGAAAAATCCATCTTGGGAAGTGCTTCTGCAGCCCAAAAGCATTAATTTTGAGCCAAAAAAGCAATAAATGGAGGTGAGCCCTGGCCAGAAGTGAAATGCAGCATGTGATCTGCATGAAGGGGAGGCAGCTGGAGCCTGGTTGGGATGAGCTGCTTTCCCAGCATCTGGAGGAGGGAGCACCTGTAATTCCTGCTGCTGTCACGGCAAAATGCTCCCAGCAAACCCTTGCACGTCCCCCTGGAGCTCCCTGCACGTTGAATTTCAGGATTCAGGCCTTGTAAAGGGGTCATTTAAAGGCTGTCAGCCCCAAACTGAGCATTTCCCATCAATCCGGCCCTGGCTACTGATGCCTAGAATGGTAAATATTTTACCGTGCTTATTTATTCTCCTTCCTTCTTGCAATTTTTCATGTGTTCATAGCTATAAAGGCCATTTTCAGTGACATTGTGTTTCACTGGCAGAAAGAAAGGAAGGGAAAAAAGTCCTTTTTTCTGTTTGGATTTATGTTGCAGCTTTACAGTTGGTGAAGCAAAGTGTAGCCCAGGGAGCTCTGTAATTTATCAACAGAAATGCACTGTATGGCCAAATTATCTCTGCAAAGCAACTGATTATTTCCAAAGTGGACTTTTCCCTCCACAAGAACGTGCTCAGCAGCCAAATAACTCAAAGACATTCCAGCCAGAGTGACTGATAACTGCTCACTCCCTTCTCCCATTTACTGGAGCCCCAACTCCCTCACATCTGCCATAAAAACCCAAAATTGCTCTTCCCTAAAATGTGATTTTTTTATTGTTGCTCTCCCAACAGCCTCTGAGCTCAGGTGTCTAAGCAAAGTCTCCAAAGGGATCTGTCCTGGGGGGCTTTTTGGGTCCCCCTTTGAGGTATTTTCCTCTCCTCGTTAAAGCTGTAATTAGTTACCGCATTGATTTTTGCTTTTCTTCAGCATAAAAAACTTTTATTAAACCATAGTGCAAGTGAAGTTCATTCTAATCTGGCCATAAAATTTTACGAGAGGTGTAAATCAGAGGGAGGAGTGGCAGCAAATTCTCTGGAACAGTCGAGCCCTGTTCAGGCTCCCTCAGTGGAGTTAAATCCCTCCAGGAGCAATTAGCCTAACGAGCTGCTCTTATAAATAACGTCACTGATGGAGACATCTGGAGGTGTCTGCTCTGTGCAGAGAGACTTTCCAAATGTGCTGAGTGGTGAATGACCTCTTTTTTTCCCTCATCCACGGGGTGGGGGGTGGAGATGCAGATCTGACATGTCCCAGCACGTCACGTTTTTGTCCCTTTTCCCAGGAAAGATAAAGAAGGGAAAGCAGGAGTGACATTCTCAGCCGGAATGTCCTCGTGCGTTTCTTGGTAGCTGAGCATGGGACAGCGTGTCTGAAGTGCTGACCCCAAGAGCTTTGGTCAAAGAAGGCCAGAAATGGCCCTGGGCACAAGAAACCTGGAGAGGGTTCATGCCTGAAGTCCTTGTCACAGCCCTTGGGACATCAGGGGCTGGCAAGGCACTTCTGGCAGCTGTAGGGGTTAGAAATGGATTTTCAGAAGGAAATTCAGATGATGGCTCTCAATTTTTACTTCTGTCACAAATTATGCCCACCTTTATACCTTTAGAACAACCTTTTTTAACCTTCGAACCTCCCTTTTGGATTTAGCACAGGAAATTCCACTCTTGGTTGCTTTTGTCCCTCCTAAATGCCCTTTGAGGGAGGGCTGGGCAAGTGGTTGATAAAGAATGAAAGAATTAATTATAAAATCAGGTTTAAGAATATTTAATAGTGTTTTGCAGAGGTGGGGAGTGGGAAAAGCTCTGAGGTCACACAACGGGCTGTGCTGCTGGTTGTCTCTACTAAAGCATCCAGATCCCAGCGTTTCCCACTCTTGTTCCTGCTGTTATTCTAAGGCACGTAGGCTTCTCCCACATGTTTATAAGCTGATAAAACCATAATGCCAGGAATGTTTTCCTTCCCCTATTGCATTAACAAAATAAGTGACTTTGCAGATATAGCCTTGTTTACCTGACTTTCTACACCAGAACAATAATTGTGAATAAATGTCATCATTCACGGAGAGGTGAGGAAAGACGAGTTTCTTTTCTAGATGCTGATGTAAGAGCTGCACATCTCCTTGTGGATGAGAAGTGTCCTGCTCTGCTGTCACACCACTGCTCTGCTGGGCTGGCAGCCCTCGGTGGTGACAGCAGGGCTGACAAAATGCTCAGCCCAAATATCTGAGAGTAAATCCCAGCAGACACCACTGAGCAATTCATAATTGGACGTGTCAGGCAGCTCCTGACGACACGGGCTGGACTCCCAGCAGGGCAGAGCAGCCCCACAAAACGCTTTTCATGGTGCAGGAGGAGGATTTGAGCTGATCTCTTCAGAGATTTTCCCAAAGCCATAAATATGCTGCGCAGTGCATTCAGAGGAGCCGTGTGCTGTGTGAGGCTCTCAGAACAAACCCCAGCACAGAGGAGCTCAGGGGATGGGGAAGAGCCCCGAGCCATCACAGCCAATTACACTAAACTCCCCAAATACATCAAGCATTTCATCAAGGGAGATCAAAGTGCCTTTCATGGGAAGGAAGAGCTGTGATCTGCCTTTTACCCACGGGAAAGCTCTGGGGAAGAGGCTGTCTGGCCAATTCTATAGCAGCATTCTTTAGCTGTTAACCCCAGAGTTTGCTCTCTGCTCCTCGCAGCCCCTCCTGGGCTCTGCCCAGACCTACAGCAGCCTTTACGCTTCTTGGGGTGGCACACAGAGCAGGCAAGGTGAAAAAAGGGGGGAGAGTCTGCAAAAAAACCCCCCAAATATGCTCAAACCTCTAAATGAAACCTGGCAGTACCCAGTGTAGAGCCTCTTTGTAAAGGCTGGGCAACACCCCCAATAAAATGGTTAAAACTGTGACTGCAAAAAATGATGTTGGATGTGGTGGTGTAGAAGGATCCTCTCAGTTTTCCGTAAAGGCTAGGAATGTTAAAATGATGACTGCAAAAATGATGTTGGATGTGGTGGGCTATGAAGGATCCTCAGTTTTCGTGCACAGTAGGAATGTGCCATGATGATAACGCCAAGGTTTTCCCTGCCAATCTCTGCTTGGCTTTGGGTTTCATGGTCACAACTGGATCTGCTCAGCATTGAATGGATATTTAGTGGAGCACCTTGTTCCTGGATAATTTGGTATTCTGGAGATGATGGAAAAGCACTGAAATGAGTGAGGGTTAGATCAGTTATCCCTCACCTTAATGAACTGTGCAGAAATTGTCCCTTAAACATTATTTCCATCTTTTTCCATTTGTCTCAGAGAGAAAGGGACATCTTGGCAAAGCACTCAAAAGAACCATGGAATGGGTTGGCTTAAGGGAAGGGACCTTAAAAATAAACTCATTCCAACCCCAACCATGGGTGGGACATTTCCACTGGAGTCCAGCTCTCCACTCAAACACACAGAGTGGTGCTCACAGGAAGACTCAGGATATCAAATATCAAATCATATCAAATATCAAATCATAAGATGTTGATTCTTTATTTTATTTAAATCCATCCTCACTCACACCCCATCTGACCTCAATGCTATTTGCTAACATTATTTAGCAATATTTCCTAGAAAAGCTGTAATTCATGCCTCTTTATTAATTCCCACTGATTGAGGAGTGAGGATTTTGTGCAGCTGAGGTGCAAATGGAGCAGAAAAGGTCTCAGATGTGTTCTGTGCCTCCCACATTTGCCAGAGCTGTGTTGACACAGCACAACCCCAGCAGAGAGCAGCACCCCAGCCCCATTTCTGCTCCCTCTGATGCCTGGGGAAGGCTGAGCTGGAACAGAGGCTGGGCAGAGCTACAGAATAAAGCAGGGATTTATTAAAAGGATCTCCTCCATGGATCCACCTTGGGCAGCACAAGAGCCCAGCCAGGGCTGAACCCAGGGTGAACAAAAATGTTCCCAAAATGAACCCAGGATGAACCAAAATAGTCCCAAAATGAACCCAAGATGACCCAAAATGGCCCCAAAATGCACGAGCGCTCCCGGGGTCTCTCCCTTTGCTCAGCTCTGCTCCATTTGCACCTTGCAGTTCATTGTCCCATTCCAGCTTTAGCCCCTGCAGTCCCACCCTGCTTGTTTTTCTCTCTCCAGCCCACGGGGTTTGTGCTCCTGGGCTGAGATTTGGGTCATTTGTCCTTGGTGCCCAGCTGGAGCAGGAATTGTTTTGTCCCCCTGCTCTGTGCACAGACCTCAGCATCCCCTGATGTGAACCCAGACCCACACACTAAAGCAGCACAGAATGTGAAAAATAGAAAAGCTAAAAGCTGAAGCATCACCTCCAGGATGCTGCTTTCCCTTTCCAGGAATCTGGGATGTTTCTCTGTCTCTCCCCTTTCAGCCTCCTGAGACCAAGCACTTCCAATTTGTCATCTCCAGTGACTCCAGAGGGTATTTCCTCCAGGACCTTGGCTCTTGGATTTGTTTCTCCTGTCTGATTCACAGACCCCCAGTTTGTTTGATCTCCCAGGGCCAGCATTTCCAGCAGCTCCCTGGGGCTCCATGAAAGGGGAGTGAGGAAGAAGAGTTCACATGTGCTGCACAGAAATCTCCATATTTTAAAGGCTATCCTGTATCCCCGCTGGAACATTTTTAATGGTCCACAAATCAGAAAAGAAAGAAAGAAAAAAAAAAGAGTTGAAAACCACACTTAAGGCATTCATTGTTCAAAGCCCAGATCCCTGGGACTGCTGGAGGCTCCATGGGGGCAGATCCAAGGAATTCTGTGCTGGGGTGGGCTCTGGGAGCCCCCTCAGCCAGGCCTGCTGCTCTCAGGCACTCTCTGTTTGTTTTTCAGGGAAATGTTTCCATTTTTGGGTTGGGAGGCAAGCAGGAAAAATTCCAAGGAGGAATCTGCCAAGGTATTAGGTATGGAGATTAATGCCCTGCTTGTGGCAGGGGGTTGCTGGAATGTGTGTTAGAAGAGGTAAAGACTGATTTTATTCCCCTTTAAAGCAGAATTCTGCTCTCCTCGTGACATCCTTTGGCGAGGCTCAATAGGCGCCAAGGCTGGCCAAGCCAAAAGTGATGGCTGGAATTTTCAAAAGTGGCAAACCCAGCATTAACCCAGCGTATTTCGGATTTTGTCTTCCCTTCAGCTTCTCCATTCATTCCCTCTGCAATTCCCAGTCACCAACACAAGGAAATGAAGACTCCCATTAATAAACTCTGCTTTTTCCTTTCGGTGAGCTGTTGAATGTGTCTTCTGCTTTAGTGTTTGGTGGCGGGGCAGTGAGAGGGATCCCCAGGAGCTGAGGAGGCTCCAGTTGTTCAGCAAGGAGCTGTGTTTTGAGGCAATGACATGCAGAGCCTGGATTTAATCCTACCTGGACTCAAAAGTGCGGCCACTGAAACTGAAGAGCCAATATCCCACAAGAATATTGGGACTGGCCAATATTGTTTAGACAAGAAACATAAACTCGTGAAATTGTGAGAATGGGTTCCCCAAAAATTTCTCCATTATCAGCTATAAATACTTCCAGACTGTCTTTGTTTCATAAAGTCTCCTTGAAATGGGATTTGCTTATAAAAGTGTTTGTGCTGTAAAGATCTGGCAATTCTTGAGCTTCTGACTTGAACAGAAATATTGTTAATTATGCAACCAAAGTGGCATTTCATGTGATTTCTGCATGCTCTGAGTGAAAGTGTCATTTCTGTATTTACTCTGCTGCAGGAGGGTGCAGCCGGGTGTGGGTTGGCCTCTCCCCCCAGGTGATGGGACAAGAGCAGTGGCACTGGGTGCTCCCCCAGAGAAGAATTCCTTTTCCCTCTGGCATGAACAGCAGGAGAATCCCAAAATCCCAGAACCACACCGGCTGCTCTTTGCCTGATCTGCTCTCACAGCCATGGGATAATTTGGATTTTTTGTGTTCTGGAGACGTTTACCCACATCCATCCTCCTCCTCCTCCTCTGGCTGAGGAAACCCAAAATGTGCCAGATCCAGAGGGGACAACCCAATGACTTGGTGAGGGGACATGAAATTCCAAATATTTGTCTCATTTCAAAGCAGGAGCACCAGAATCCATGAAAATATCCTGTGATTATCAGGGCTCTAGAGACCTCTCGTGGACAAACATTTCCTTCCTTCATGTGACGTGTTTGTTTTAGGGATAAAGTGTATTTATTTGCCAATAATTTATTACAAATTTTTACTATTATTATGAATACTATTATTATTTCTATGATATTATTACTTATTTATTAATTATTATTATATTTTATCACTAATATATCATTATTCTATTACATTTTATAATTCAGTACAATACAATATAATACAATATATAAAATGGTAAAATATAAATATATATATAAACATAGAAATACTATATATAAATATAATATATAAATTATAAATATATAAATATATAATACAATATATAAATTATATAATACAATATAAATATATATATACAATATATAAATATATGCAATATATAAATACAATATACAATTATATTGTATTATATTGTATAAATACAATATAATACAATATAATACCATACAATACAATTACATTCTACAATATCATGTAATATAATGCATTAATAATAGAATAATAATAGAATGTAATATAACTACATCCCAGGTTATTAACATATTCCATAGTGACACAAAGGTGGGTTCTACTCCCACAAGTGATGATCAAGAAAATAATATCTTAAATATTTACCCACCTACCCCCTTTGCCTTGTCCTCAATTCAATATTTTGTTAGGAATTTTGCATTCTGGAGTGGTGTTTGGCAGTGAAAAATAATTTCAGTTCACATTGGGTTTGGGTTTTTTACGTATTTTGACTTATCAGACAATAAAGATGCTAGAAAAGAATAATGAAACCAGCAGCGCTACATTTCATTCCTATGTATTTATTGTTGACTGTAAATTATTTGGAATGTGGTGGGTTTTTTTTCCTCATTTGGAAAACTGATTAAAATTCATCAATTGACTGAGTCTTTTCCCCCTCAATTTTAATGCCCATTTTTTGTCACAAAGCAGAAAATTTCCATCAACCAGAGAGAAAATTGGGATTTGCTGAGCATTTCTGGGGCTGGCAGGGGGAGGTCAATGGTTGACACCCACCACTGCTAAACAAGAAACAAATCAGCGACGGAATTTTTATTTATTGATAAAAAAACTCCAAATTTTTTCCCTGAGAAATGTGTAAACCTGGTTGTGCCCAGGCCCTGGGAGGTGACTCCTATGAGATGAGATTTATCCCCAAATCCCCTGTCTGAAGCCATTTGCCAGTGTGGGGTGAAATTGCTTTTTCCACAGGGATTATTCGATTTTTTCCACGATCCGCCTCATTTTCCAGCTCCATCCTTTCCTCACTTGGGTGAGTTATTGGTGGCCCTTGATGTTCTCACTTAACAAAAAGCATAAGGAGAAATTTCTGTTTACTTCACCGCCCTGGCTTTGCATGAAAGTGCTGTAAAATTAAAGGCAGACAAAGAATTTCATATTAAGGAGAGGTAATTAAGGAGTTGCTCAGCCCTCTGTGCTTATCTGCAGCCCACTGTGTGCAAGGCAAAGGCAATTTTTCTTTTTAATATTGCAATAATTCTGAGCCCTTTTAAGAGAAAATCCCCTGACCATTTGGGACAAAAAGCTACATTTCAAAAATAAATTAAAATCTTGGCAAGCAGCGCTTGATTTCACAGGAAAATTTCAATGTGCCAGAGTGCTGAAAACCAAACGCATTTCAGCTGAGTGCTCTTTGATTTTTTCAGGGAGAAAAAATTCCTTTTTAATTCTTCTCTCTCCTTTTTCAGCAGGGGAAAGGTCTGGCAATATTTTTAAATTTTTCTTTGTAGTTTTGGTTGTAGGTGCAAAGATGGAATGTAGGAATTGGGGAGAGGAGGATGAAGATGTTTGTATTCAGGGTGAGCTCTTCTTTTCCCAAACTGTGCTAGGAATGCTTTATATCCTATTTAATACCTTACATATTGTGCAGATTTTAAGTAGATTTTGAAGCAGATTTTAAAGGAATTTAATCTTTCAGCTGGTTGCTCTGCTCAACTTCAAGACCTGCATAATTCTGACACCACTTTTTTTGTTTGGTTCTTGTCCTTGTCCTGTCTGCAAACAAGTAGGACAATAAAAGTCATTTTCAGGCAGCAGGGAAAGCCTGGGGAAATGGGGTAGTGGTGGATTTGAATATTTTTTCCCCTTTTTTCTCCCATTTTTATTCAATACTGTCCATAAGCTGTATCCAGGCCAACCATAGACCTGGAGTCCCAAATCCTTGCCCCATTTTGCTCTCCCTCACTCCTTAAACTTTCTCATTCCACTTTGACAAACCACCAGGAAGTTCGAGGCTGGATATTATTTTTTCGTGGTACATCTTATCAGCCAATTAATGTTTGAATTGAAACCTACAAGTGCCTATCTGGATTTAATTTTTTTTCCCCTTTTTTCTCCCAATTTTATTCAATACTGTCTATTAGCTTTATTCAGGCCAACCATAGACCTGGAATCCCAAATCCTTGCCCCATTTTGCTCTCACTCTCTAAATTTTCTCATTCCACTTTTGACAAACCAGCAGGAAGTTCGAGGCTGGATATTATTTTTTCGTGGTACATCTTATCAGCCAATTAACGTTTGAATTGAAACCTACAAGTGCCTATCTCTCTGTTCACAGCTATTCTGCCTGATACCAAACAATTCCTTGCTCCCAGGCTCCAGGAATCAGCGTTATCACCACTCCTGGAGTATCTTATTTGCTTTGTGATAGGAAGGCTGAGCGCATTCTGAAACTCTGTTTTCTGGCCCCGCATTTTCGTGTGCCACTCTGCAAAAGCAGAGTGAGCTCAGCAGGCAATTTTCCTGTTGTTAAGCCCCGGACCCTAATCTGGAGGAAACAAACCCAGCTCCTCTCATTTTGGAGCAGATAAGATTTGTGGGGTTGTTAATCACGGGCTCGAACGGCCGCGCCGGGAATTGGAAACGATCAACGGTTTGATATAAAACTTGTCAACATTTATTCCAGAGAGAGACCATCCGTCCAGTGGGAGCCTAGGAAAGTCATTTTGTGTCTGCTGGATGATAAAGGGCCATTTAAGTGCATAAACAGCCATGACATCATGCTGAACTTACATGTTCTTTCATCTGCCCCTAAATGAGACCGGCTCTTTTTGGCCGTTGCCCTCGAGCTTTGATTTTGGAAGATTTTCTCCCCCCTCCATGTATCATTTAATTTATTTATTCTTTCTTAAATTGTTTTTATTTAACAGAACAAGTTGCTGCTGTTGGGTTTATTTTTCTCAAAGGGTTTTAATGCTGGATTCAGAGGATTAACTCCTGGGCAGGTGTAAATCAGCGCTGAGCTGGCCTCCCTCAGACAAGGGTTCAGCTCATGGTGTTTAATCCTGGTGAATTTGTACTCTGGAAAACATGAAATGATGTCCTCCCCCATATAAACAGATCCTGGGAGTGCTGAACACGTTGAGAGAAGATGATTTTCACATTTTTTCCTTTCTTAGCATTGTTCTTCTGCCTTTAAACCTATTTCGTGGGTGGCTGATACACAGGGCAACCCAACCCACGGACAATTCATGACAGAGATAACTCAAAAATTAGATTATTTTCTTTTTGCTGTAGCTGCCATGAGTGCCCAAAAGCCTTTGGCTGGAAGAGCTTTCAGTGTGTGCTTTAACATCACCTTCAATTTGGCAAAATAGGTTTAAACCCCCATAAACACCCCATGAAAATCTCCCAGTGACCATTTGGTGCAGAAATTGACTGCCAGCATGGCTTGGAAAAGTCAGGATGAATATTTATCTATCTAAAAGATATTAAATAAAGAAATAAATTAATTAAATAAGTAAATAAATAAATAATATATATACATACATATATATATATATCTGCCCCTGATGGGAAGGGAGCCCTTGCACAGACACCACGCTGCAATTCCAGCCTCCATGGGACACCCCATTCCCTGCCAAGGTCTGTGATAAGATCACAGAGTGCAATAAACCTCTCCAGTGCCTTCCAAGGGATAAAAGGATGGGAAGCCAAGTGTTTTAAGTGCAGCCAGATTGCTGTCCTCGGCTGGGGAGGAGAAAGCAAGAGCTGGGGAGGCTGGTGTTTGCAGCAGGGTCTCTGAACTGGGTAGGGTTTTGTTTGGCATTGAGGAATTAGGCTGTGGAGACTGAAAAAAAATGTAGATTTTTGTATCTGGTGGTGCTGCAGATGCCAGAAGGCAGAAATGTGGCAGAAGTGAAGGGAAGAAACTGAGATAAGAGCCCTGCAGAAGGACAGAGATTTCTCTGGCCCCTCTCTGTGATTCCTCACTCCAAGAGAGGAAAGCCCAGGAAGATTTTAAGGGAATGGATGAATTTTCCCTGGTGTGTACAGAGGTTGTTGTTAGAGCAGAGAGGAGCAGTGTTCTTGCGCCTAAGGTGTCAAGGTGGGTTTGGTTTTTCTTCCTTTTCCAAATTCAAAAAGGAAAAGTAAAAACAGATTTATTTTTTTTAAATACTATATCTAAAAAAATTATCTCAGAGCACCAGCCATTGTTTGGTGTGTGTCTATTAAATGCTGGTCAAATTGCTGCCTGGAGCTCCTGCACTCCATTCCTATCCCCGACAGGTTTTGTGTCACCTCTAAATAGAAACTTCTTCAGAAATCATCCTTCAAATCCTTCTGAGCGAAGGATTGTCTCCATTTCCCATTTTTTTCTGGATAAAACAAACTGTTTTCCATTGCTCTCATGAACATCCAGTCCCCCTTCCCTGCACACCTTGGCAGAATGTTCTCATAAAGTCAGCTCTAATCTGGCAGGAAATATCCCCAGTCTTTACACATTTTAAATACCAGAAAAACCAGTGAGAGGAGTAGGAAGAAGGTGGCATTGAAAATGGGATTTTCCAAGGGCATTTCTCTGTTTTCCAAGAGATGGAGGCTCAAATGCTCCAAGATCACAGCCACAGGAGTCCTTGATTATACCTGACTTTATGAGAATTGCATTGTGTTGTATTTTGGCTGGAATGGTGCCAGCTGTGAGCTGCACCTCAGCTGAACCCCAGCACACCTTTCCTCAGCTCGGAGGGCTCTGAGAGCCTGCCCTGAGCTCTGCCCTGAGCTCTGCCCTGAGCTCTGCCCCACGTGCAGGTGTGACACAGGAGTGCAGAGCCCTGTCCTGAACTGGGAGCATCCAGGGCAGACAATTCCCCCTCAGCTGTCAGCTGAGCTTTTCCTGCTGCTGATTTTTGCTCCTTGCTGTTATCTGGGACACTTTTCCATGAACTGGCTGCTCCTGAATTCCTTGGTGGCCACGAGCAGGGAAATGTCCGTAGTGTGGATAACATTTCTGATTTGTCTGAATAAAGCATCTGCAAATGGGATTTATCAAAATCCACTCACTGTGTTTCAAGGGATGAGCTTTTATGTGGGAAGAGACATTCTCTGTTAGTATTTAATCTTACCAAGGGTTTTTTTCCTCTGGAATGTGCACATAATTTTGAATTTCACCATTATTTTAATACGAGAAGTGATTTGATCACTGGCAAAAAGCTGATGTAAAACTCTCCACTCTTTGTCAGGAAAAAGGTTGGCTGTTTATACAACTCCAAATTCTTCCTTTTAAAATAAAATTTACAGCCTCCTGAAGTGGCTCCCACAGACCTCCCAGGCTTTGATTTCTCTCTGAGTTTCTGAAATGGCCCTCGACCCCCAGCCTGGGAACAGCCTGGAGTAATCACACCTGATGGGAGGAGTTGATGCCCCTGACACTGCCTGCCACTCATCTCCACACTCGGGAGAAATGGATGTGCCAAACGCCCGGGGTTTTACTGCCAGGCTGAGCCCTTCCCACCCCTCCTAGGAGTGAATCTGCCGTTCATTTATCATTGCAATTCCTCGGGCCAGATTTATTTCCAAGAGCAGGATGAGGAGAGGGCTGCACGCGTGGAGAGGTCTGCAGAGGAGGTGAAGGCACAGCTGGGTGGGCACAGGGCATTTCTGGCTTGCAGGGTTGAGGAGAAGCTGGTGGAGAGAGCTGCAAATGCGGGCAGAGTGTGGGAAAGCTGCCTCCAGCTCTGCTGAGGGATGGATTTGGGGATGTATCTAAGAACAGGTTTGTCGCGGACACCTTTTTACAGAAAATCCTTTCCTTGGGATTTTTCCTCCTGAGAAGCTGAGAGGCCTCAGGAACCAAAATGCAAACAATGGTTATCTGCTGCTGTGGAATGCAACAGGTGCATCTGGGATTGGTCTCATGTGGTTGTTTCTAATTAATGGTCAATCACAGCCCAGCTGGCTCAGAGAGCCAAGACACAAACCTTTGTTATCATTCTTTCCTCTCTATTCTTAGCCAGCCTTCTGATGAAACCTTTTCCTCTATTCTTTCAGCATAGTTTTAATATAATATATATCATAAAATAATAAATCAAGCCTTCTGAAACATGGAGTCAGATCCTCGTCTCTTCCCTCATCCTCAGACCCCTGTGAGCACGGTCACACAGGTTGATAAACCTCCCCCCCTCGGTCTCTGTCTTGGCTGGGGGAGGTGATTTTCCACTTTCTGTCCCACTGCAAAGCCATAAGAGAGATGAGAAAATCCAGAGTTTCTGGGCAGCAAACTCAGCCGTGGTGGAGCCTGGTCCATCTCCAAGATGGAGCTCACAGGCAGCACCCCAGGAGCTTCACCTCTCCTCGCCTGTTTGTGAAATCCATTTCTCTCCTGCCCAATCCCAGCTCCTCCATCTCCCCAGTCCCTGTGCCAGCACACCATGGGCTCTGTGTGTGTCCCCTGGGGGATCCTCTGTCCCCAAACCCCCACGGAAACAACTGGGAATGTGCTGCTGGAAGCAATGCATGTGAGAGCCTGAATGAGGGATGGGGGACCCAGGCAGCTCTCCAAAATGCAGTTTATTCCATCCAAGGGGTTACAGCAGTCCAGGGTGATGGGTGACAGAGCTGTGCCTACAGCTGTCACCTCCAGGGTTTTGGTTACAGTGCATTATATACTTTTCTTTTAGTTACATTGCATTATATACTGTTCTTTTGGTTACAATGCATTTTATACTTTTATTTTGGTTACATTCCATTATATACTGTTCTTTGCTGAGCATCTTAATACAGTAAAACCAATCTATACCTTAACTTTTACCTACAGCCTATCATAACTACTATAATTACCATATTCATGTTACTGTTCTCCAATCACTGAAAGTTAGTACATTACAGTTTAAGCTAGAAGTTTTTTTTCAGTTTTTTGGAGGAAAATTATGAGACCTTTTTTCTACTTGCAGCATTTGTTGCCTTGTTTGCCTGTTCTTTTTCTGCTTGGTAAAAGCATCTTCTTGTTTGGGATGGGTTTATCCTTTGCTCTAAGTCATAAAAACCCCTTCTATCTAACACACCCGTTGGCTCCTGACTGGCTCAGCAATTCTTTTCTTCTATATCAAAACTTGCTTCCATCTCTATTCCTTCATCAAACTCTACATTCGAAAATCTTTCTGCCAAGCACACACATATCTGTGAGACTTTCTTGTCAAACTTTCATCCTTCCCAACAAATGCAGAAATTGGTTTTTCACGAGTGTGGGCACCATGGAGCAGAGGACCCTGCACACGTTGGGGGATTTGTTTCTCTTCTTGGCGCTCTGGCGCTCTCACAGTGGCTTTGCTGAAAACAATGCAGAAATTGGTTTTTCACGAGTGTGGGCACCATGGAGCAGGACCCTGAGCACACTGGAGGGTTTATTTCTCTTCTTGGCGCTCTCACAGTGCCTTTGCTTGCCAAAGGGAAATGTTGAAGTGCACTGGGGAAATTCCAGGCAGAGAAGTGAGGTGCTCACTTCCAATTCCAAAAGATGACATCCAAGGGATGGTTGCTCACACAGGTAAATGTTCTTCAGCATCAAGAAGTCACTGCACTCAGAGGAGTCAAAGCCTGCTGGCGTTGTGCATTGCATCCTGAATCCAGGAGAGGTGGAAAAGCTGCTTTTTACCCCATTGCAGCCAGCAGAGCTGCAGAGCGCAGGGTGAGGCACTGCTATCCCTGCAGGAAATGCTGATTTGGGCCAGGCACGGCGGCGCTGGGGTTTATTTTTCCAGGTGGCTGAGGAAGAGGCTGGTTCTGCACCTCGTGGTGATGAATGCAGCAATTTCCCCGTCAGCTTCTGACAGGCTGAACCCTTCTGGGCGATGCTGGGGGGGATTTAAGCACCCAAACACTTCCAATGATCTGCAGCCAGCACACTGATGTGTCAGGGCTGATACTCCAGTCAGAAGCGCTGAGTGAGGATTGAGCGACAAGCAGGAAAAAAAGGAGACACGGAACAGGAGGGGCATCCCCAGACCCTGAGGGAATTTTTGTTTATTGCCCTGGGGTGTTTGGGGATGGAGCCCCCAGGACAGCTGAGAGGGAAACAGGAGCAGGGCTGGGAGATAAATACAGCTCAACAAGTGTTTGTCACCTTCACAAGGGTTCACCCACTGCCCTATTCCTTGGTGTTCGGCCACTAGCCTAAAGAAACCTGATGCCTTGTCCATGTTCTGCTCTCCACATTATATTTTTCCTTTTTGTCCCTTTAATAGGGAATTTTCCCAGGATTTCATTCTGTCAGTGTCTGCAGCTCACGTAGCATGAGTAACCCAAACCATATTTTTGCAGTCTATTTCCAGAACTTTAGACTAAATTTGGGGTTAAAAAAAAACGTGTAGCAAGTATTTCATAGCTCTTGCTTTTAAATTAATCAGAAGTGAGGAAAGGGAAGATCAGCAGAAAGCTGTTTTCACCTTGGCTCAGAGAACTCCGAAGAGTTGTGCTAAACCAGCTGAGTTCTTTAATAATGTTTTCAGCTACACTCCATCAAATATCCTGGCTGAGCAGGGAAATGGCCAGACCTTTGAACTGCTTTTGTGTCTCCTCATCACTCACATCTGCACAGGACTCTCTCCTAACCATGATCTGGAACAGAAAGGCAGGAGACACAGCTCGCACCTGAGCAGCGCTGCCTGCCAGGCCCCAGCTGATCCTAAAACCCCTGGGAATGCTCCCACATCGAGGCAGATTTTATTATTATTATTATTATTATTATTATTATTATTATTATTATTATTATTATTATTATTATTATTATTATTATTATTATTATTATATTATTATTATTATTATTATTTTATTTTATTTTATTTTATTTTTTTTTTTATTTTTATTTTTATTTTTATTTTTATTTTTATTATTTTATTATTATTATTAACTTTAAATTTATTATTATTATTTTATTATTATTAAATTTATTTATTAATTATTATTATTTTATTTATATTTATTATATTATTATTAATTGTATTATTATTAAATGTATTGTTAATTATTATTATTATTATTATTATTATTATTATTATTATTATTATTATTATTATTATTATTATTATTATTATTATTTTCATTGATACCTAAACCCTGAGGGGCTCCCTTGGCTCAGGGGTCTGCAGAGGCTGCAGCACAGATGGAACCTCCCTGTGAACCAAAAACCATGGGGTTTGTGTGAAAAAAAAGAGAATTATCCTCAGGGTCATTTATCTCCCCCTGCTGCTGAGATTTGGTGGCTTTGAAGTCTGATTCAAGAGAGGAGGGGGAGGTTGATATCTGGGATAAAACATTGGCCAAAGAGTGGTTTCTCCTGGGCTGGGAATGAAAAAGCAATGGGTGAGCTGGTGAGAAGCATCTCCTTTTGGACAGGGGCCACACAGACCCAAGAAGTCTCCAGAATTCCCATTTTCTGCAGGAAGGTTGGGTAAAAACTCACAGCATCCCAATGCCCACCTTCCCCTCCTGTGCCAGCTTGGCATCACACAACCTGTGAGCCTCCCTGCAGCAGGGAGATACAAAATGTACAAAATCAGTGAGCCTTTATCAGAGTTTCCATTCCCATGCTGGAGTTGGGAGATGGGAGATCCCTTTTGGGCACCTGGGACTGGAGGGAGGGCTCAGCTGATGCCCTGGGAAGGCTGAGCTGGAACAGAGGCTGGACAGAGTTAAAGAATAAAACAGGGATTTATTAAAAGGATCTCCTCAATGGATCCACCTTGGGCAGCACAAGAGCCCAGCCAGGGCTGCACCCAGGGTGAACCAAAATGGTCCCAAAATGAACCCAAGATGAACCAAAATGGTCCCAAAATGAACCCAAGATGGACCAAAATGGTCCCAAAATGAACCCAGGATGAACCAAAATGGTCTCAAAATGCACCCAAGATGAACCAAAATGGTCCCAAAATGAACCCAAGATGGACCAAAATGGTCACAAAATGAACCCAAGATGAACCAAAATGGTCCCAAAATGAACCCAAGATGAACCAAAATGGTCCCAAATGGTCCCCAAAATGGCCCCAAAATGCACCCCGGGGTCTCTCCCTTTGCTCAGTTCTGCTCCATTTGCACCTTGCAGTTCATTGTCCCATCCCAGCTTTAGCCCCTGCAGTCCCACCCTGCTTGTTTTCTCTCTCTCCAGCCCACGGGGTTTGTGCTCCTGGGCTGAGATTTGATCATTGTCCTTGGTGCCCAGCTGGAGCAGGAATTGTTTTGTCTCCCTGCTCTGTGCACAGAGCTCACCATCCCCTGATGTGAACCCAGACTCACACACTAAAGCAGCACAGAATGTGAAAAACAGAAAAGCCAAAATTTAAGGCATCCCAGCAGTGCTGATGGCAAGCCAGGTGATGTCTGAATGTGGCTGAGGGTGGGGCCTGGATCCCTGTGTTTAATTTGGGACAACCATCTCCTGTGGGACGTGGGCCAGGAGGACTGAGCTGAGAGCAGCAGCAGCCACCACATTTCCCCTGGCAGATGAAAAGCCCTTTCTGTAACCTCTGCAACGCCCCCTGCCAAAAGCTTTGTTTTACACGGCGCTGGAGATGCTGCCCATTAAACAGCAATTAGTCCTTGCTGGATCCAAAGCCTGCCCCCTCTCTCCCAGATGGCCACTTATTAAGATATTTATGGTTAATATGAATTTCCCCTGCCATAAATCAGCAGCTTTATACCTGCAGGGAAGTCAGGGCAATCAGCGACCCCGCTCCGCCGGGCCGGGCCGCCAGCGCTGCCTTGTAAAATAAAGGTTGTAACAACTTCTCCTGCTCGTAAAAACAACGGGAGAGGGGAAAAACCAGCGCTGGGATCTGATAACGGGCTGCAATCAAGCGCTGGCACATCCTCTGGAGGAGGCTGGCAAGTGGAAAGTTACAGGGGTTCCTTTGTCACCCGGGGATGTCTGGACAGGGAGGCACAGCCTGCCGGGCTGGGGGAGCAGGGACCTGCAGCCATGAGGAGTCACGGACAGGTTTGGGTTGGAGTGAACCTTAAAACTCATCCTGTGACCGTGTTCACAGGGGCTCTTGGGTGAGGGAAGAGACGAGGGTCTGACTCCGTGTTTCAGAAGGCTTGATTTATTATTTTATGATATATATTATATTAAAACTATATTAAAAGAATAGAGGAAAAGGTTTCATCAGAAGGTTAGCTAAGCTAAGAATAGCAAAGAATGATAACAAAGGTTTGTGTCTCGGACACAGAGTCCGAGCCAGCTGGGCTGTGATTGGCCATTAATTAGAAACAACCACATGAGCCAATCAAAGATCCACCTTTTGCATCCCACAGCAGCAGATAACCATTGTTTGCATTTTGTTCCTGAGGCATCTCAGCTCCTCAGGAGGAAAAATCCTAAGGAAAGGAATTTTCCATAAAAGATGTCTGTGACACTCATCCCATTCCAATCCCTGCCATGGGCAGGTGCAGCAGTCCCAGCTGTGGGTTTCTCTGGGTCTGGATTGAAGGCACTCGAGGCAGTAGTTCATGTTCAGACTCAAGTATTTATCATTTCTTATCAGTGAAACAGTCTCACAACCATGGGTTCTGCAGCCTTTCTTAGCAAGGCACAAAATGGCCAACAATCTCTTGTTACGAGGTCTTTTAAGACTGAACTATCCAATTAGAACTGACACCTGGATTATTTTCCCTTTTAACCCAATAACAGCCTTTTATTACGAGGTCTTCTTTGTTAAAGACTTTTAAACTAAACTATCCAATTAAGAACTGACACCTGGATTATTTTCCCTTTTAACCCAATAACTGATCCCACAGAGCTGCAATGCAGACTTTCCTGTCCAATTACAAAATGCCACCCAAACCCATGAAGAAGAAGGAAGAAACAGCATGAAGAAGAAGCCCAGGATGACACCCTGTGCCCTCCATCTTGCTTCCATCTACAACACACTAAAAATCCCAAACCCTCAATTTCTCACCAAGTGATACACGTGCACTACTCTCTGTAATCCATTTTACACTTCTGTGGATTCCAGTCTATTCTAGAGTTTAGGAAACTTTCTCCATGGATGAGGGTCAGAGTCAGTGCTGCCCTGGGGGTCAGGGCACCCCAGAGCAGACACAGAAATATTCCCTGTGTGCCCTGGGTTTGCACAGGCATGGACATCTTCCACTGTCTCAGATTGTTCCAAACCCCATCCAGCCTGGCCTTGGGCACTGCCAGGGATCCAGGGGCAGCCACAGCTGCTCTGGGAATTCCATCCCAGCCCCTCCCCACCCTCCCAGGGAACAATTCCCAATTCCCAGTGTCCCATCCATCCCTGCCCTCTGGCAGTGGGAGCCATTCCCTGTGTCCTGTCCCTCCATCCCTGGTCCCCAGTCCCTCTCCAGCTCTCCTGGAGTCCCTTCAGGCCCTGCAAGGGGCTCTGAGGTCTCTCCAGAGCCTTTTTCAGGCTCTCCCAGCCTGCCACCACACATTGGTTTGCTCCCTGTTTGGCTTTTGTGAGTTTTGAGCAATGTGAAAATATTCTGAGTATTTCTACCCTTGAGGCCAGTCTCGTTTTTCACACCTCTAAGTTTGGTGTGATCCAAAACCAAAGATATCAACGCTGGCAGATTCCAACCACAGATCTCCAGACCAGGGAAATCACTCTCCCTTTCCCCCTGTTTTTGAGCTAGCAGGGAAATATTTTCTCTGTGAAGTGACTTTCTCTAAAACGCCTGAACTGACAGATGTCACATCCTCTCCTGCACAGCTCTGCAGCTCCTAAGAAGGATTTTCCCCCCTCCTCTATATAAGACTCTCACCAGACTGCCTCAACCTGCATCTCTGTGTCTGGTCCTTCCTTTCAGGTGTTTCCTCTTGTCTAAAATCCCAGAAAAAAGGATTTCACGGCATCTCACAACACAACAATGTGACTTTGGAGCACTGCTGAAGACAGCTCACCCTCGTTGCATTCCCCAGGACACCTCCCCGTGCTCCTCAGAGGAAAACCCAGACCTGCACAATATCCTTGCCCTTTCATCAGGGACTTTCCATTGACACCAGCAGGTTCAATGCCCTGCTAACATTGGGACAATTTCTTCCAGGATGAGTTTTCAGCTGCTTTAATACCTTTGGAGTATCATATCCTGGTTGGAAAGTTAATACAATGATGAAGGGATAGAAAAATCAGCTTTCAAGGTAAATTGAGTACATTTGAAGCAGTAAAATCAGCTTTTCTGAGTACCCAGGAGCTGCTAACACATCTCAGTAGATGGCACTATTTTATTCTGTATGAGGCCCCGGGACAGGTAGGGAGGAGCAGTTAAGCTCAGGAGATGCTGTGAACACAATTTCCTTCCTCCATGCAAAAATGCTCCACCAGGACCAGAGCAGAAGATGTGAGGGCTTTGCTCTCTGTGATTTCCTCTCTTCCCTTTCCTCGTGCTCAGCCTTTGGCAGAAATTAAGGTTTAAGGAGATCTCCATCATTTATGGTTCTGGGGGTGCTAAGGCAGGGATGCCTGCATGTGTTTATTAAACATCTGGAGCCAACCCTGCTCAGGAAATAATCCTGGCACTCCAAACCACGGCCTGTGGTGTCATTTGCCCCCAGAAAATGGCTCAGTTGGGGTGACACTTTCATTCCTCTGGGCTCAGCTGCTTGTGGGGTGACTGAGAGCAGCTTTCCTTTCTGGGAACAGTTTAAAAGCTGGGCAGGATTTAGAGGTTTCTCTAATGTAAAATGGCTCTGGGTGTTTTAGGTCTTGGCATAAACCACTCTGCTGTTCATTCAGTGTTGTAACCTCACTCGGGCAAACTGGAGGAAGAACCAAAATTGCAAATTGGGGCGAAATGTGACTTTTCTGGTATCTGTGGTAAAGCCCACTCTGCCTCCCCAGCCCGATTCCATCAGCCCTGCCAGAATGCCAGGATAAGCCTCCAAAAATCCACGGGGAATTTTGCACCCCCAGACTCCGGGGACACGGGAGCAGAGTTTGGCCCCTGTCTGTCTGTCTGTCTGTCCGTCCCCAGGAGCTGCTGCCACCACTGGTGCTGGATGCAGCCACACCATGCCACGGGTGTGTGACCAAAGGCACCCACGGGACCAGCTCTGCTGTTTGTTGCCATTTCTGCTGATTTATTTCAGAGGCTTTAAAGGTCACAGAGTTCAAAGTTCAAAAATTCTCATCAGCTTGAACGTATATTTTGCCTTTAAGTAAAAGAAGAAAAAAAGGAATCTGTCCTTTACGTCTAAATCCCTCATATCAGGAATTCCTGCCATCCTCTGACAGTGATCTTTTTATTCCCTTTAGTAATTGATTTTTTTGCCTCTCCCCAGAGCCTCCCTTGTTTTGATTGCTCTCATTTATTACTTTTCTTTTTACTTGGCACCTCAGAGAACTGTCACTGTTCCACCAGTGTGCTCCCCTGCCCCTTCTTGCCTATATTGTCTGCTTTTCTGTGCTAAAACCAAACCAAAGACAGGCCTGAGGAGCAGCAAAACCTCCTGCTCTCTGCTCAGCAGAAAGACCAAACTGTGCCCAGTGACACCCAAGCCATTTCCCCCTCTCTGCCTGCTCCCTTTCCATTGCTGATGTAATGCTGGATTTGTAAAAAAATCCCAAAAAAACCCCCCTGACTACTCTGCTGTTTTTATCTGGAGGAACATCTAAATCACTTTGGAGTCTGCTGGCTGAACTCAGTAAATAAATAGCAGCGGGCTCAGTGGCAGCAGTGAGTTATGGCTGTGTGCAGCAGCTGCACTCGCAGCCACCCCTCACCAGCACTGGGGCCCTTTCACGCAGCCCTGCAGAGTCCCAGCAGTGTTCCAGCAGAATTCCAGCTCTGGATAAACGGTGCAGGTAAAGCCCTGCCCGGGCAGCAGGGGCTGGTCAGAGCTGCCCTGATGTGGAGGAGATGCTCACACCTCAGCACAGAATCCCAGGGTCAGTGGGGTGGAGGAAACCTCCAAGAACATCAAGTCCCACCTTGTCCCCAGCCCAGAGCCCTGAGTGCCACATCCAGGCATTCCTTGGATGCCTCCAGGGATGGGAGCCCCAAACCCGCCTGGGCAGCCCCTGCCAATGCAGAAAATCGTCCAAACTCCTGAAAAACTCTGTTTTAACAGAGAAACCTTTAAACCCTGCCCAGCTGGAAGGAAAGCTGCTCTCAGTCACTCCACATGCAGCTGGGCTCAGAGGAATGAGTGTCCCCCCAAGTGAGCCATTTTCTGGGAGCAAATGAGAGCACGGGAGCTGTTAAATCCCAAAATAAACCAGCAAGTGATCCATGCAGCTTCATCAGTCATGCCTGATGCTCGGAATTTCTCTCCATGGCTCCCTGTGTGAACTGACACATTTTCAGTGTCAAATTTTCAGTGTCACATTTTAGGACAAAACAGGCTGGAGAGAGGGACTTGGGACAAGGGATGGAGAGCCAGGGCAAAGTGGATGGCTTCAAAGCCAGAGGGAAGAGTTAGGTGGGATTTTGGGAGGGAATTCTCCCCTGGCACAGCTTGGAGGAGCTGTGGCTGCCCCTGGATCCCTGGAATGCCCAAGGCCAGGTTGGTCACTGGGTTTGGAGCACACTGGGACAGTGGAAGGCGTCCCTGCCCATGGACTGGGATGCTCTTTAAGGTCCTTTCCAATCCAGACCAATCTGTGCTTCCACACAGAAGCAAATGTTGTCTCAGATGTCATTAATTCTAATTAATTACGTTCTCAGATCTCATTAATTCTGCAGCATAAAGCGAACGCAACAAATGTTTATCTCAGATGTCATTAAAACCAATTCATCTCTCTTCTCAGATCTTTGTAATAAATCATTCTGCATGCTATAAAGATAGAGGTTTGGTGTAACCAAATATTATAATTAATATATTATAATATTATACATACAATAATATAATATAATTATAATAATAATCAGATTCATATAATTATATAATTATAGTTATATTATATAATCCATAATTATAATATTATATAATATAATATTATATATAATTTATTATTATTATTATTATTATTATTATTATTATTATTATTATTATTATTATTATTATTATTATTATATATATATATATATATATATAATGCCAAAAAGTCCTAATGACATCAGGGATTTAAGGAAATAACTGTTTTTTCACTTCTTTGTGCTGATTACAAACCCTTAGTTTTCAGTTCTCTATATTCTAAATATGTTCCCTGTGCCACTGAACAGAAATGGCATATTATTTTTTAATGTTCTAAATGTAAAAATCATATTAAGATATCAAATATTCTATTGGTTTTGTTTTGGTTTTTTATTTTTTAAATCCAGAATAACAGCATGACTCAGTCCTGCTCCCAACTTCTAACAAAGCTCACAGCTTTAGGTTCATTAGGGTTTTTTATGACAACCTCATAAAAGTATTTACAATATTTCATTATATTTTAAACCAAAAGCACTAAGAGAAAATGCCTGAAATAAAAATGCCCATAATTTTCCTGTTGCCTTGTCGCTGTCTGAAAACCTTATCAGAGTTCCTTGTTACTTTAATGGCGTAGGATTAAGGGTAATGAAGAAACATTTAGGGTTCTGCAAATCACTTTGATTTCATTGTATAACGTACCAGCACTTCTCTGTGATTTACTGCCCAGTTGTTTGAAATAGCCTGTGGGATTTATCAGTCTTGGAGGAAACTCTGTTTCCTTGAACAATTAGCTCACACTGAAGTTGTGTAATTCTTTTTTTTTTTTAATTATTATTATTATTATTATCCTTTTTTTAAAAAGCATTTGTGGGTGGGAAATAATGAACTCTCCACTGGGTCCTACCTTGATGTTTACTGGGAGAGAGATGACTTTTTATTGCAAATTTTCTTGCAAGTATTATCATTTTCTAGCTATTTTCTCCTTTATTTTTTAGCATTAAAGGTCACTGATCATTATTAAATTGGTTTTATGTCTGTATTTTGGATAATTTTCATTTTCTCATTTCTCTTCTCATTTTTCATTTGGTTTTCAGCTCAGATCTGTTTTCCTCATTGCCCACAGGGATTTCTCTATTTTCTCACAGTGGGGTGTTTGTGAAGGTAAAAAATTGTTTTGGCATAAACCACTTGCACTCAAACAGAGAAATAACGTTTTTAATTATTAAAATGCTCATAAAATAAAATTTAAAAATCCAAATAACTCCAAAATCACCCATATAAAAAGCTTTTTAAAACGGTGTCATTTTAATGACAATTAACGCTGATCTTTCAGCTTTTGCTGATCATTCAAGAGCCATTTCCCCATGGAATTTACCAACTTCTGCAGGAAGAAGATGGTGGGGTAAAACCAAAGCCACCTTTTTGGGTTCTTGGCTTAATTCCTCTCAGCTGAATCCCTGGCACATGGATTTTGTCCACTTGGGATCCAAACTCTGCTCTGCTGCTGGGATTTGGGAAGGTTCAGGAGCAGTTCAGGGCATGTGGCAGCATGCAAATAAAATAAAATAAAAATAAAAATAAAATAAATAAAATCAAAATAAATTGTTGGAATCATGTCTGAAATGTTTCAGAGTTCCCCAGTGCCAGCAACTCCTTTGAGCCATTTCATAATTGAGGATTAAAATAAGTGTATCTGTGGTTTGGCTTTCAGTAAAATGGGATGAAGGCAAGGCTGTCCCAGTTCATTAATTCTCATTAATTAATTAATTCATTCATTCCCTTTGATGAGTTTTTCCCATGGTTTGCACAAGTCAGGGAAAAATCCATTGTCAGGTGGCAAAGTCCTTCTGGAAGCAGAGCCTCAGCTTTTCCGAAGGGGATGATGAGGAACTGGTCATGAAAAATTTTGGGATTGCAGAAAATTCATAAATGTGGGACATCCCCAGCCTTAAAGTTTGATCAACACAACATCTCTGGAGCTGGGGATGATGGAAAAGGGCACCAGGAATCATGAAATCATGGAATCGTTAGGGTTGGAAAGGACCTCCAGGATCATCCAGTCCAACCTTCCAACAAGTATCAACATTCCCACTAAACTGAGTCACCAAGTGCCACTTTTACTCATTTTCTGAACATTTTCAGGGATGGTGTCTCCATCCCTGAGGAGCTTCTTCCACTGCCTAATTACTCTTTCAATGATGAAATTGTTCTTATTATCCAACCTGAAACTCCATTAGCACAACTTGAGGCCATTTTCCATTATCTTCAGAGATCCAGTCTCGTGTTTGAAGCATGAACAGCGGTGAATATTGCTGATAAGTGTGAATATTGCTGATAAAGCAGGTGTGAATATTGTTAATATTGTTAATCTGTTAATCAGGCAGTTAATAAGAGGCACAAGAACTTAGGTTTGGGTTGGACATGACCCTTCCTGCTCCCGTTTTCTTAGGGCACAGCTCATGCTGCAATTCCTCCCTTCCCGGCTGTGCAAGGAAGGCATCCATGGGTGCTTTTAGTGCTATAAATTCCCTAAATTCCAGCGGGAATTGGACACAGCTGGTGTCACTGATGTGACATCAGTCACCTGGCCAAGGTGCCACAGGGAACATCCATCCAGAGATTTCAGAGCCACTGCCTACAAAATGCATCACAGGCATCTCGCGTCAAGCTTTTCCTGCAAAAAATAAGGAATACAGACTGTTGTGGGAAATGGATTTGTAGAAAATTTTAAAAAGTTGATAGAAGGTTTCCATAGCCTGTATTTGTATGTAAATTTTGAGATAAGAAATATTGAGTTAGAAATGTTATGGAATAGGATGGATATTGTTGGGAGGGAAATGGAGATAGAAATAAGTTTTAAAAGATGGTTTTGTAAAAAAAAAATTAAATATTTTAGACAAATTGAATTATAAAAGATGAATTATAATAAGATTTATAAGGGATAATTTTAGATTATTTGTTTTAAGGTATTTATAACATGGTGTAGTAAAAGTTGATAAATTAAAAACACTAACAGTGTATTGTAATTAGGAAATAGCTTCCGATTGTGACAGTGTGAATTATAATATCTGTATTGTCCCACCCTTCAGATAAGACTAAAAATAAAATAAAAGTTTTTAAAACACCTCTCAATTACCCCATCTGTAGATCAGAGAAAAGCTTAATCCCACAACCATGACCTCACATCTAGCCAGACCAGTGTCAAAAACATTAAAACAGTGTGAGAGCTGATGGTCTGACCAGGCTGAGCTTGGTGGAGAGGTTCAGTCCCCTGTCTGCTCTTGGGAAGTCTCTTCCCTGCATTCACTGAGCTGGGATTAGTGTCTCTTAGTCTCAAGCTACTCGTTTTCTACATTTCCGACGGCTCCTTCTCAATATCCCTGCTCTTGTGAGCAGAGAACAACAGAATATATCATGTGCTGTGTTACACCAGCAGAATAATCCTGTATTTCTACTGGGAGATTCCAACAGACTGAAGGAATCACTGGACAACTTTGCAGCGCAATCAGTGCTACCAAAACCCCTCTCCCAACATTTTTTCAGGGAGGGTGGGCAGGAGGAGGGGGAGATTTCCAGCTAATTTTTTCCATCTGGGCTTCATTTGCAGATTATGTGGGAAAAGGAGGGATTAATCCACGGGAGGAATGAGCAGACATTAATTTGCCATCTGGGGATGTAAACAGGAAGCCCAACGCATCGAGCCTTAGTGGCTGCTTATTGCTTCAGTGAGGAAAGATGAGTTGGTGCCCTGGGTCTTATGCTGAAAATATTTTAGTAATTTCTAATAAGATATTATAAACAAATGTCAGTCCAAAGCTTTTCTGAAGAGGAGAAGAGATCGTTGTCCTTGGATACAAGAGCAGCTGAAAGGAGGGGGAAATTATCCTTTGAATGAATTTGGCAAGAAAATCTCACTTGTTTGAGATTATTTTTCTTGAAGTGTGATTTTTTTTGTTAAATTTCCTTTGAATTGAGCATGTAAATGATCCCCCCTGTTCAGCTTTCGAGCATCTGCTGCTTCTCCTTTTAAAATTTAATAACAGACCTCAAGGATTGACAATGCCTTTAAATCACGAGTTTCAGAGCAATCCTTTTGTGCTGTGATGGTTGAGTGAAGGAGGGATGATTTTTGTTTTCCTTTTTGTTTCCCACGTATTCATCAAGGCCAGCCCAGCCCTCCCGAGGTGACAGGACCCCATCTCTGCTTCCCTGAAACGTGTATCCCTGTCTTTCCTGAGCAGGGAAGAGGTGGAAGCTGAGTGTTTAATCAGGGATGACACTGATTCTTCATTCCCATAGCGCAACTCCCACCTTCCCTCCCAGGCCAGGGGGGGCTGCTCCAGGTTTCCCATCTCCTGCCCCTGCAGGATTCCAGCAATTCCCTGTGGCAGAGGCTCAGCGAGGTCCTGCTGCAGCATCACTGCACAAAAATCATTCCCCCGAGGCTGGAAAAGCCTGGATCAGGGGGTGTTTGCTCCCAGATTATCCAGAGGGCGATTTTTGCCTGTCTGGGCAGCAGCTGCCACACTGGGGATCAGAAATATTCCCAGGGAGAAATGCTCCCAGGTCTCTCCAGACAGGGATTGTCCCAAGCCAGAAGTGTTTATTTGCTGTCCCTCCTTCAAGCCAGTGCTCAGGACTGTGGACAATGAATGTCAAGCCCTGGCATTCATTATTATTACAAAGTTAATTTGAGAATTTAGGGCATTTGAGAGAAATTAGAAATTGTTTTTGTGTCTGGCTACAGAAATGGGCACAGCCCCTCCTAACTGGGACTCTTCCATCCATCTTTCAGGATCTGCTGTGGGTGTGGGAGTTCCCATCCAGCAAGTTTTGCAGGGTGGGATGTTCCACACGGGAGTGGGGTGCCCTTTTTCCCACCCCAAAACACCCCACGTTCCTCCTGGCCCAGGAATCTCCTGCAGGGATGTGTCTGGTGATGGTACCGTGAGAATTTAATTTTTAAGGACTCTTAGGCCACTCAAGACTGCTAGAAGATAACTCATTTAAACCTCAGAGAAGCCCCCTTCCTTGCCCAAATTATCCTTTACATTAATAATTTTTCAAGCACATCTGTGTATGTGTGTGTGTATGGACTCATCTACCATTAATTGGGGGTTTTATAAATTTCCATTCCTGTCTAGTGACTTTTTACAGGCACTGCAATTACCAGTTCTTTTTATTGCCATTCTAATGATTCGAACATGCATACAAGAAAAGCATAGTCCAGCTAAAGAAATAGCTGCTGTAAAATTCTATATATATTTTCTCCACATAGCTTTAAATTAATCCATTTTTATTGGGGTGCTTGGCAAAAAAATTAATCGGAAATTGAGGCCAAACAGACCGGGATTTATTGCAGGTCTATAACTCCGAAGAGTGACTTGATTGATTTAAACCATTTTTACAATAAAATAAAATAAAAATAAAGCAAGCAAATTATCCTGGCTTAAAAGCTGGAAAGCCATTCTCCTTTCTTGTGTTCTGCAATTTGAACCAGCTGAGACAGTGAACTCCAGCATGGCTTTTGGATGAAAGAGGGTAGATTTTGATGGGATATTGAAGAGAAATTCATTCCTGTGATGGTGGTGAGACCCTGGCAGGGGTGAGGCTGTGATGCCTCATCCCTGAAGTGTCCAAGGCCAGGCTGGACAGGGCTTGGAGAAACCTCGGATGGTGGAAGGTGTCCCTGCCCATGGCAGATGAGTTTTGAGGGCCTTTCCAACCCGAATCATTCTGTGATTCCATGATTTTGTAGCTTTGACAGAGGAACTCAGACCAAATGGGGTTTGGGAACTTGGCTCTCCGCACCTGACCTCCCCACAGATCAGTGGGGCTCCCCGTGGAACTGTGGTGGGTAAATCATGGGACAGAGCCAAACCCCTGTGAGCAGCTTCTCAATCCCCGAGGAGATTCATTGATTCAAATTGATTCATTGATTTCAAATTTGAAGGTTGTTTTTAATCCAATATGCAGGAGGAGATTTAAGTTTAGCCATAAGCACTTCAGGCTTTAAAGATGCTAAACTATTCCATCCTCATCTCTTTAAATATGTCAGCATTTTGTGCCCCTTAATTTTCAATTTTTTTTTTTTTTTGGTGCAGAAAAGCAAACCCAGTGAAAGCAAGGAGATCCGTGGTGTCCTGTGAGATCCAGTGCCTGTCTGCACCCCTCTTGGTGAAAGCCAATCCTGCTGGAAGTCAGTGGGTGCTGAGGGCTCCCAGCACCACCCTGCTGTTAATGAATCCTCGGCTCCTTGGGAGGAATGTTTTCCAAGACTCATTTTACACGCTTTAAATCAAAGCACTGAGAGTCGCCTTTGTAAGTTTTGATAAATGCTCTCGTTCTATTTGTGTTCCTGTGGCGTTCAGAGGCTTTAGCAGAGATCAGGGTCCTGTTGCAGAAGGTGCTGCACAAAACCCTCTGAAGGGCTGACAGTGTAAACAGCCAAGGCAAAAATCTGAGGTATGGAAATACAGGGAGGTGATTTGCCAAAAATCCAGGGAAGCTGGAAGCAGCTCCCCTTCCCCATTGCTTTGGTCACCCAGCTAAAGACAAGACCCAGCTGGCACAGGTGTGGCTGTGGCTAAAATAATTCCTCTTTTTTAGGTGTTGGCTTTAATGCTGTGCTTGGAGAAAACAAGGTCTGGCAATGCTGTTCAGAGTGAGCTGAAATTCAGGAGGCACAGAGCATCTGGAAAAGGGTCCCCAGGGAAGTGGTGGAGTCACCATCCCTGGGAATGTTCAAAAAATGAGTAGGCACAGCACAGAGTGTTGTGGCTGAGTTGGCAGGGCGGTGATAGCTCTAAGGTTGGGTCTTGGAGGTCTTTTCCAGCCTTAATGATTCCTTGGTTCTACGTTGACCTCTAGCAGAAGGAAAAATGGTTTGCAGCAGCCCAGGAGCCACCCTGCTCATCACATCCCTCTGAACATCTCATTTTGGAAAATCAACTTCAAGATTACAACACTTGTCAACCATTTTATGGATTATTCAAACTTTGGAGAACTATAAAATGTTTTCTATCCACTATGAGCAATTCTTGACCCATGAAGCAGTCACCAAATCTTTTCTTGCCCAAAAGAGCCTGCCTGTCCCTTCTTGTCCTGGGAGTCGTGGGCTGTCCCAGGCTGTCATTGCTGTCTCTCACAGCCCTGCAAGTCAAGTCACTCCACCCTCCCTGGGGACTTGGTGTCCATAAAGGAATTCCAGATCATTTATAAAACGAGCAGGGGCTGACCCCGGTGAGCCCCAGTGCAAAAGTACCTCTGGCCATCCTGGTTTATAAATTATGCGTTTCCTTGTTTATAAAATATGTGTTTTCCTCCTTCCCCCAGTGTTGTCTCTCTGCCCTGGCCAGTGTGGACAAGACAAATGGCACCACACCCCAGCGTCTCTGTCAGGGGACAGAAGCTGCAAATGCCTTCTCAGGGAGTCACTGCTGACCTCACTACTCACACAGACAGCTCTGATCCAAGAGACAGATCCCCCCCATGCTCCTATGCATTCCAAATCCCTCTATTTGCTTGGATATTTTTCTTTATCTCCCTGCTTTTCCTCTGTTAACTTCCACTGGTGGTGGCCATCACTCAGTGGGTCACCCCAAGTCGTCCTGAATGGGAGCGTTGGCAGCACTTCACTTATTAGTCAGCCAGCTCATGGGATCCTGGCAGCCTTTTTCTCTCTGGAAGGACAGGGTCCAAGCTGCTCTTTGATGTTGTCAAACCATGATTTCCACTGGTCTCCCCGCTGATTCCTTTGCTCTCTCTCCCTGGGAGTAAAAAGCCACGGGGAAGATCTGAGTGTTGTGTCAGGCACCAGGCCAACCTGGTTTCAGGCTTTGTTACTGTGTGCAGCAGACAGCCTGTCCACTCCTGGATCTATATGAGGGATGCTTTCATCTTCTAAGAATTCTGTGCATTTCAGGTCGTTCCACCTATAGAGCCCATCCAGGCAGCCTCTGCAAAGCCAGCCTTCCTGAAAAACGAGGGAATAACAAAAACCCAAGTCAAACACACAGATCAAAGTTTGCCCAGAATTTATGTGTTATGGATTCAGGAACAGAGAGGACAAGGTGAAATCTGCATTTCTGCTGGGATATTGATTTATTTCTGTTCCATTTGCCTCCTAAGGCTTGAAAAATGTGGACAAAAAGGAGTCATTCACCATGTCTGAGGCAACACGGGTGAAATTCTGGCCACCACTGAAGGCAATGGCAAGACTCCCATTGACTATGGTGGGGCCAACGTTTCACCCCACGATTTCTCATCTTGCTTTATTTTATTGACCTTCCTCTCGAATACGAGCGAAATGCAAATATTTTTTTGCAGCACAAGTCTTTGTACTCTATGAACTCTGCTGGATCCAAAGCACTTCATATGTATATAAGAAAAACAGCTAAGGACGAAAGGGAGAGCAGTTAACTGTGCAAATAATGATCTCCACAATCTATAAAAAATGGCCACGCTCAAAAAGAGATAGTGGTTGAAATGGTCAGGATAAATAAAACAGGCTCAAGGCTGAATTTTGGACCACGAAGAGCATTCCCAAGCCTGCATGGTACAGACCACACATCTTGGGAATGTGGATGGCCTCCGAGGCCACCTCAGCATGGCCCTGTGGTGGCCATGAAATCCCAGACGTTTTACTCTCATTTTCAAGTCATGCTGATGTTCAAAGCCCAAGGAATCCAGCAGTTCTGGTGTGAGACAATGGGTGATATTCCCAATATTCTGGCAAACTGTTCACAGGGGGAAAATAAGGATGTTTTTTTTCTCTGTGGGTTCAGTCTCCACATGGAATAAAAATAGCTGATTTCAGAGGCAAAGAATTGCCCTCTTTGCTTTCACCCAAAGCCTTTTTCCATCCTTAAAATGTTTTAGGATAACCCCCTCTGTGATGCCATTGTGAATCCAGGTAGTGTCACAATCAATGACATTATTATTTTGTCTCCTTGTAGGAAAATGCAAATTGTCAAAGCTGGTTTTCGCAATAATCTCACCATACCTTGCCCACCAAATCCAGAATTTCACTCAAAACCTTTCAACCAGCAGCAATAATTTTATCCAGGGCTGTGTTGGATGGGAGATTCAGGCAGCAGGATTGGAAGAGACCTTCCAGCAGCATCTCAGGCATTTGCAGATGGTTTGGATGGTTTAGTCAGTCCCCAAAACAGTAGAAGAATGTGATCCTCAGTTAAAACATCCTGATTTTACTACAAGCAGAGGCAAAAGAAGTCGTGTAGAGTGACAGGGCAAGGAAGAGCAGCTGTGGTGGGGAGAAAGCAGAGCTCCTGAATCCCAAAGCAGAGATGGGGTCACAATGAACATCTGATAGGACACAGGGATGAGGAATGCCATGACCTATTCATTTGGAAAGCTTGCCACCCCTCCCAGAAGGAGAAGGCTTCTGGCATTCCAATCTTCATCCTCACCTGCTGCCTGAGTGTTTTTCAGCAGCCTGGTGCAGTGCAAGGTGCCCCTGCAGGGAGTTGAAATGAGGTGATCTTTAAGGCCCCTTCCAACCCAAGATATTCCATGATTCTATGATCCTTTAATCCACAGACAAACTCACTACTGCAGGATGTAAAATCCAAGGCTCCTCCTGTGTGGTGCTGCTGTGAGGCCTTTCCTTTATAACCAAATAAAAAACGAGGGTAAGTTTTAAGTGCTCTGGGCTTACATTTTCTCCCCTTTCATTTATTTTTGTTTCAGAATGTGCCTTTTTTATTAAAAACAAAAACACAACAAAGACATTTCCATCATCTCTGGGGCCATGTTCTGATGCCTCATGGACCACCAGTGGCTCACAGACCACAGGGTGAGTAATGGTGCACGAGAGCACATTGAGTCCTCTGCTCTGACTGCCAGAGGAACTCTGTTTGCACCAACGTGCTCACCCGGGCTTTGTCAGACCCACTTCTGCCTGGTTTGAGTTATGGAGCTCCCATCACATCTTTGGGGAAAATTATTTCACTGTCTACCAGGTCTCTGGGGCTGGAATGTGGATTCATGAAGCCCACGGTGTGTATTTAGTAAAAGAGCACTTTGAAATTAATAAGCTTGAGGAAACGAGGCCAAAATTCTGTCCTCAGCCTCCCCGGTGTGGTGCTTGTTAAAATGCAGAGGAGCCTGTTGAATGACAAGGGGAGGAGGATGGGGGGCTTCTACAGGGGCTGGTGCATCACCGAATTTTGGGACCTCTGGGAAACCCTTTAACGTTAATCACCCCAGCTGGGGAACTGAATAAACCACCAAACCTTTGCTAAAAAGCCAGCTCTGCACTTAAATCAGTGTTATCACTTACACAAATAACAAACAAATCGTATGGTTGGGGCTCTACTTCCTGCCTGGAAGGAGTGTGAAGACTGATCACTCACAGAAAGAGAATTTTATACTATTTTTGCTTTACAGCAAGTGGTGGATAGGACTTGTGAACATGGATCAACAATATTGTTCTTTCTGCAAACGTTAGCGCTCACTGAAACATTTCAGACAAACATCCCATGAAGATTTAGTGGCCTCAGCTTGTTTGACTTGGAATTAGACATGATTTCTAATTAGCCAATCTTCAGCAGTCCATCAGAAAATGCAGCGAGCTGCCAATTTTCACACCTTAGCAAAAAAAAAAATCCCAATAAAACCCTTAAGAAAAATGGCCTATCACTTGTCCTGCTAGGAAATTCCCAGTGTGTCCAAGGTTCTTCTCCATTCCCACACACACACACATCCGTCCATCCATCCATCCATCCATCCATCCATCCATCCATCCATCCATCCATCCATCCATCCATCCATCTGTATGTGCCTACACACTCATACACAACCATCACCCAAATCTCAATATTTATAAGCTTAGACAGCCTAACAACAACCATTTTATTAATTTCCTACAATTTTCCATAGAAAGGGGAAGTTCCATGTAGCAAAACAAGCCTCAACCATTTAAAATAATGACTGTTAACCAGTGTTTCAGCTGTTTACATGAAAGCACATACATTGGTGTTTTTGTAATGAAAATCTATAGGGAAATGAAAAATATAGGGGGTGAATAAATGATTCTGAAGTCTAAGCCATCAAAGAGCTGTTTAGGTCAAGCTTTGACGTGAAATAAGATCAGTGCAGCTGAGACTGCACTCATCATTATTTTAAAGGTCTTTAAAAGCATCCACTGCAAGTCCAAAAAGCATCCAAAACCTTTTCTTTCCAAATTTTACCAAATTGGCTTCATTACTGACCATGTTCCATAGCCCCCAAATCTCAGGTGAGAGTGGCTTCCAGGAGGACACCAAACTACAACTACTCCCAGGACCAAAATGAGTCAAAACGCTGTTTTGTAGAAAATTAAGAAAAAATTCTCCCCTGTGAGGGTGGTGAGGCCCTGGCACAGGGTGCCCAGAGAAGTTTTGGCTGGCCCTGGATCCCTGGAAGTGCCCAAGGCCAGGCTGGATGGGGTTTGGAGTAGCCTGGGATAGACACAAGGTGTCCCTGCCCATGGCAGGGGGTTGGAATGGGATGAGCTTTGAGGTCCCTTCCAACCCAAACCATTCCCTAATCCCATAAAATGCTAGAAATGGAGATGAAACAGCAGAATATGTGCTCTTAACGGTGTTGGCAGGCCCAGCAATGTCTCCATCTAAATTTTTGCTTGTGCTTCACTTTTCCAGGAATGGTTCTGTCTTCTTTTCTCTCTCTAACTGTGGTCAGATGCAAGGGAAAATATTGTTCCCTGTCAGCCACAGTGCTGGTTCAGCTTTGAGCCCTGCACTTGGCTATGAACAGCCTTGTGGGGGCTTCTTGACACCTAATCAGAGCATCTGGTACAAGAAAGGGCAGTGGGGTTCAGTCCTGAAGACCTTTTTCAGCTGGTGTGGAACTCCTAACCCAGGCAAATTCCAGCTGCCTTCAAGAGACATTTTGGCCAATTAAATTCTAGGTGAGAACTCCCAGATTTGGCCAATACTAATAAAATCAGAGAAATGTGAGTCGCTTCCTCAGCTCATGGTTTCCTTAAAGGCACTACCAGATGCTGCTGCATTTCTCTCATCTCTCTGGGCAGCCCAAAGAAATCTCCCATGGATGTCAGTGGATGTCAGCCATGTCTGTTGGGGATTATTTGCATTCCTTAAGCCAGCACTCAGCCCATAAATTATGACAAGAAAGGCTCTTCTTTGAGCCCTCATCTTTAAATTCCTCTTTAGGAAGGTTTTCGCTCCTATCACGACCCATTAACTAAGCCATATGTAGGATCCTCCATCCATAACCATTCCACTCCCAAAAACACAACTGCTAGGGTGAAATGAATATTTGGATTCACTCTTGTTTTCCTTTCTGTCTGTTTGTTTAACAGTGGAAAGATTATTGAAGATGTTATCTCAGGGAGAGTTCACTGGGGCATGTTTCTGTGACAGTATTATTGCCAAGGCAGTCGCCTGGCTCTTCTCTTCAGCTAATAAAGGTGTGTTAAAAAAGAAAATTTGATCAAATGTGAGCTGATTTTAATTTCATTTGAGATTTTTTGAAGTAAATATTCTATTTCTTACATATTTTGTTTGATTTTGAATGATTATCTTCTGCCTTTCCAACAGAAAAACTATAGGGGCTCCAGTTGGGAAAGGAAAATGTGGGTGTCTGTTCTTCACAGTCTTGCACCTATGGAATTATGTGTAACCTGGGAAAATCCATATATTCAGTAGGAAAAAGCTCTCCCGCACCCCACAGCAAGCATTAAGTACTTGCTAGGAGAAAGAAAATTATTTATAAATTGAGGGAATTGACCAGATGGGACTAAACCATGATTTGCACTCCAGGCTCCCACAGGAAAAAAAAAAAGTCTTTCTGCACCTCCAGTATCCCTGGAGATTCCTGCCTGTTGAGGAGAGGGAAAACATAATTTCAGTGGCAGATCTGATCATTGACAGTCTCTCCCATGGATTTGAAGGCATTTTTGGTGCCTCTCAGAGCTCCATCACAGCCTGGACCAGCCATTCTGACCCTTCCAGAAGGGATTAATCCACGCAGCGAGGAAACATGGGATTATTCCTATCAACATCACATAAACAACACACAACGAGCATCACACAGACTTTAAGCAAGTCCTCAACATCCCCTTTGGCGCAGATGAAGTTTAACTGTACTTTCCCCCCCTCATTTCCAGCGTTTTCCCAGACTGGGGCCGCCTTTCACGATCTGTCGGTAATTTGCGCGCATTGTTACCACTCAACGACCGTATTCTTTCTGCTGACCCCACTTGAACTCGCTTCCCCCCGAGTCCATGGCACGTCCAGGAGGCGAGGGCTTGGTTTACAGCAACGAGCCCTCGGTGGGGCTGCACCTTTGGACCACCCAGGAATGGCAGCAAGCCGTGGCACGGCTCGGATCTGGAGCCCACCTGTGCTCCTTGACCTGCCTTGGCTTCCCGTTCCTTTCTGCTCTCCTTCGGAGCCACCATGCCCCTCATCATTTAGCACTTAGAGACCTCATCTCCCTCGCTCCCCTCCTTTCCCTCTCCTCGCAAAATCACTGGTGGAACTGACTTATTTTTGCCTTCGCCGGGAGTGCAGCTGTTCCCAGACTGTGCTGGAAGCCATGGGAACTCCCATGCCAATTTGCATCCTCCAAGAGGCTGGCCCAGGATGTTTTCTATTTTAATTTTTATGTCTGCACCTAGCGTTCCACTTGGATGTGTTTTAAAGTAAACAGAGTCGATAAACAAAAAAATGGTGCATTTCCCAGCCATCCCAGAATATTTCTGTTCCTCCCTTGTTGCCTGCCCCCTCCTAGTCCTTTGCTGCTTTCAAAGATACAACAATTCAATATTCAGCTGGCAGGCCAGTTTTTCCTCTTGCTCGGTTGATTCATCCTGAAATCCAGTTTTTAAATGGACTTCTTCTAAAAGAAGCGGTGCCAGAGAGGGAAATTTAGGTTGTTGGGTGGAAAACTCCTTATTCAGGACTTTTCACATCAAATTAGTCATCAACCATCACAACCAAGCATGTTTTACTCTGACCTGGGGAGCCAAAACGCAGAGGCTTAACGAGGAGGATGGGAGCAGTAATGTCCAGCTGACAGCAGCCAGCAAAGAGCCCGGAATTTCATCTGGATCTGGATGGTGGAAACCAGAGAGGAGCATGCCCACGTTCCAGGTGAAGGTGAAGGGTGGGGATGGGTCTGTCTCCCCCACCAGCTCTCCTGGTGCTCACCTTTCCTGGCCTTCTGTGTGTTTGGGAGCTGTGACTTCAAGGGAATTTGCCCTAGTTTGAAGCACCCAGCCTTTGATCCCAGCAGCCAAGGTCTTTATTAGTTTAAGATGGTAATTAGCTGAAATGAGTAATGGAAAGATTTTTTAAATTAATTAGCCCTTAAAAGTTTGAACAGTGCTGTTGGATGTATTTTTTTAAATATAAATCCCATTTTTTCTTATTTTGCGAAGCTGCTTTCTGTTCATCCCTTTCATTAAAGACCTCTGAGCTAAATGCTGGGGCTTGTGACTTGGGAAGCATATGGATTTTACAACCCAAAGACGAGGCAGTCATCTGCACAGCCCATTCCTGCTTGTTTATTGTCCCAGCCATGGGACTTCTTGGCTCAGAAGCCATCAGAGCACAGGTTCCAGCCTTTTCAGGCTCTCACTGTGTGTCCCAGCTGTGTTCAGACCCTGGCAGGTCCAGCTCTCCTCCAAAAGCCGCCTTCCTTGCCTTGAAACAAGCCTGGGGATCGTCAGGCCTTGGTGCATGTCCAAGGTCTGTAAGCTGAACCTGCAGGGCTCAGCCCTGCTCACACAGAAGGAGCCCAACTCCTCGAGCTCCGGGCAGCTGCTCTGCCTGCTCAAATGCAGGGCACATGCCAGCCTCACAGCCCTGCCTGGGAAATAAGGGACTATTCCCAGTCAGGATGATCTAGAAAGGAAAAAAAATAAATTTTTCAAAAGAAGGTCTCATTCACAGTCCGTTTCCTGGCTATGAAGGAATTATTCCTACACAAAAATCATGTCTGTGTCCAGACAGAGTTGTGGAAAGGGTGGGATGAGAAAAAAAGAAAGAAGCTTCCTCAAAGGCTGGCTGAATAAATGGAGGCTTTCTCACACCCTGACATCTGCTGCCCAGAGTCCGTCCATCCACCCCTGCCCGTGGCCAGGCAGTGCTTGGGGACAGGAGGGGACAGGAACTCCTTGCCTAAAGTGACCCTTCTGATGCAATGTGTCACAGCTCCGACATGAGACACCCCAAAGCCAGCAGAGATCCTCCAGAGGCTCCTGAGCTGCTTTGCCCTCTTCTCCAGAGCATTTTTGTAGCTGTGGTTCAAATTTTTTTTCAGACAGACGTGAAAATAGATGAAGCAATTTGGGTTTTGGGTTGTACCTGCTCCAAAGCAAAGGGCTCATTTTGAGGCAGGGCAGAAGAGCTGAAGGCTTCTGCTGAATGAGGAGTGAGCAAAGCAGCTCTTACCAGGGTCCTCACTGCTCTGAGGAGCCTTCCCCATGGCTGGTGACAGCAAACACCTCCTGCCTCTGTGTCTCCTTTGCATTTTCCTCTTTTGAGCAGTGGACACATCCCTGTTCTGTTTGTCTCCTTCATCCGGGGTTTCTGAGTCCCCACATTTCCAGCCAGCCTTTGCTCAGAGGGTGATTGAAGGGCTCAAGACACACGTGGCTGTTTACTGTTCTTTGGGATAAGGGTCCCCCACAGATCCTAGGTGGAATCTGTCAGCCCCTTGGAGATGCCTCAGATATTTGAAGATGCCTCCAGGCAATATTTTCAACCCCAAAATCATGTGGCTGGATCACCTGGTCAATCCTCCATCTCCCAGCTTGGATATAGCTACTCAATCAATGTTCACGACCCTTTGGAAGCCTTGCTTCACCTTCCAGCCTGCTTGGCCCCGGAAAGCTGAAGGTTCCCAGATGAAGGTTCTCATCTTTGTTCAGTTTTGACTGAACACAAAGGGTGAGAGGCCGGCATGGTGTTATCCCAAGGCAGGTGAGCTCTCCCCACCAGCCTTTTCCAGGTAGAACAAGATCCCACAGGTGATTTGGGAAGGCAGAGAGCAGAAGGCAGCAAACACACAGAAAGCCATTTGTCTGAAAACTGGGACACACATGGGCTGAAAACATTCTGCAGCATTCACCGAGCCCTAATAGGAACTCACACATGCCTTGAAATGGGCTATTCATTATACAGCAGCTTGTAAAAAACACGTTGGGGTTTTCTTTTCCCCCCTCTTTTCCCCCCAGCCCTTAACCATGAGATTTTTAGCTCCAACCAGGACTTTACGAAGTTCACCTGGAGAAACTCCACGGAGGGCAGGGTGTGCAAAGGGGCACTTTGCTGGTGCAAACTGGTGTTCATGGGCCCCTGGTGCCTGGGAGGCCGTGCCAAAGCCCTGAGCTTTTATTAGCACTGACTTTCCATGGGCTCGGGAGGGACCTTTCCATTCCCTTCCCCGGCAGTGCAGCGCTGGCTCCACCCCAACATTTGCACCTTATAAAGTGTTGTCATGACCCGACTGGAGCAGTTTATACAAGGCCCTTCAAGATCCCCGGTAATGAAGAGTAAATAACCCAGGAAAGCTTTCTCTCACTTTGCAGCTTTCTTTCGGTCTCAAAAGAAATAAAACAACTTACTTAACAGCATTCTTTAATCTTTTGCACCAGTGGCCTCCTTTATAGGGTGTTATACAGAGCCAGTGTAAATCCAACCTCTGTAATGGGGTCAGTGTTTCTCAACAGGTGATGGGTGGATACAGTGTAAGATCTATTTTTTCAATAAATGTCAGGCCAGAAAGCTTGCTGTTCATACACAGGCACCGTGAACATGTGCTTCTCTCACGCGCTCGCCCTCCCCTCTCCAGTACCCCTTTCCTCTTTTTTTTTTTTCTTTTTTAATTTTCCAGCAGCCCACCAAAGTCCCTAATTTAGTGAAGGAAAGCAGTGAATGCCCATTGCCTGGTTGTAGAGCACAAGAGCCACTGATCTGCCATGCTTTGGGCACAGCAGACCCCAACAAATCAAAGAAATCTCTGATTTTCTGGAAAATTTTCTTTCTTTTCATAGAGGGGATGCAGAATACTGATGGCGTCAGGAAAGTGCAGTAGACACTGATCCAAAAAGACTCTTTGTCTTGTTTGGGACCAACCCTAGGCCTGATCCTGAAGTTTTCATTCTTCTTTTCCAAAGGGAAAATTCTCTTTGGAGCTGGCAGAAAGCTCACCTGAGTAAGGATGGCATTTGTGAGCCCATTGCCATTATGTTTCTTGACCAACAATTTGCTTTTTTCAGCAAGGACAAAGTTTAATGTCTCCTGTGCAATGGTCCAGGAAACTTACCATAACTGCATTAAAAACATCCTAATTAACCAAACAATTAGCACCAAAAATATGCTAATTTACTAATAAATAATGTACATTTTTGCTCATGAAAGAGCAAAAATTATTTTAAATAGGCCTTCTTAAATATTTTGGCATTACTATAGATAGAAATCTTTGCATAAATCTTAAATCAAGCTGATGTTCATAAATTGGTTGCTGCCAGGCAAACCAGGCAGCTCCCATGGCACTGCAGCTATTTCCTGATGCCAAAATCTGCTGGAATCCCCATTCCCCAAATGTTCTGCCCCTGTGAAAGGTGGCTCCAGAGCACAAAACCTTCTTTGCAGTATTTATTTGTGGCTGCAGCAGACTGTGCTGCTGCCCTGCCTGCTTGTCCAAACACCATATGGGAAATAAATGCAAAATACATCTGCGAGCATTCATTTGTATTTAAGAAGGGGAAATCACACTCTGCAATGATTTGGGTTTATTCAGCAAAATGTTTACTTATGCACTTGACTTTAAGCATGTTCGTACGTCCATCTCCTGCTCATCAACATCTTTCAGCATCTAAATAAGGCCTTAAACACTTGGCTTTGAAAGGGACTGTAAGAATTGAAGTATACTGAGAAAACATCAGTGGAAACTTTCTAGCCGTGTCTCAGTGAATTTAATACTTGTTCAATACTCACTTCTGATCTACAAAGAAGAACAAGACAATAATGCCATGTGTGCCACATACTTTAGCTGTATCTCAAAGGCAACTTAAGGAGAACTTTTTAAAACATAAGAGACTTGTCAAAATCCTGACAAATTTCACCAATTTGTGCACAGAATGACAGAACTGCAGAATTACTTAGGTTGGAAAAGACCTTTGAGATCATCAAGTCCAAGCTCAAACCAATTAAGGCTGAAAATTAAGTGATGATAGCACGACTGTCCCAGCTGGACAATGAGAAAATCCCCCCAAAGCATCTATTGGTGGAAGGAAAATTAGTAAAGGAGTCATGAGACAGAAGGAATGAGTTAATTAACAGCTGTGGGATCTAGTCCTTTATTAGTAATTTCCAAGAATGATTAGATTACATCAAAATGAGAAAGGGTCTCCATCAAATTCTTCCATGGTTAAGTAATGATTAAGTGATTTATTCCTCGTGAACAGTACCAGATATTTTGAATGGGATTGTGAGGCAATCCAGTCTGCTATTGAAATAATCTGTTTTTCCTGATGAAATTATGTTTGATTGGAAAAGCCAGTCTGGATTGGGAGACTTCAGAGTTGCAAGAAACATGAGAAGATAGATCTGAAGTTACAGCAGAATGCAGTTACTTTTAAAATTCAAATTAGACATGGATCATTTGTAATAATCACAACAATCATCATCGTGGTGCTCTGTTAGTAGCAGAGAGTTATTGGTTAAGGAAAAGAAGTTAAAAACAAGGACAAGAACAGAATGATCCCTTCCCTGCTTTGTCCTTCCAGCTCCCAGCAGCCCAGGAACTAAATAAACCAGATATTACATCCAGAACTCCCATTTTTGGTGAATTGATTCACCAACAATTGGTCCAATCCCTTCCTGAACACATTCTTTAGGCCCCGTGGCGGAGGTGCTGAATAAATACAATCTCTGGATATTTGTGCAGATTTTGCAAGCCTAAAACAAATAGTGCCAGAGGATGAAACCCCGATTGTGCAAGCTCAGCCCTCGTGCCTCTCGCTGGGAGTTTCAGCTGTTCCATTCCATTTGCAGTTTGGTATTTCTGTGGGAGAGGAGCTGCGTGCTCCTCTAATTTTTGTTCCACTCTCTGTGAGAAACTGGTGGCACTCACTGGGAAGGAAAAATGGAGCTGGTTTCAGTACCAGATTTCAACAAGGGCGCATTATTGTCCCAGGGAGATGTTTGTAAAATAAAATAAAATATAAAAAAAAATTAAAGAAGGAAAAAGAAATGTTTGTTTTTCCTGAAAATTACTCATGCATTTACAAAATTCCACCACAAAAGCAAAATTATGCGAAAAAAAATGCAGGATGACTAAGAGAGCCCACATCTCCCAGTTTTCGTTGGAAATATTGCAGAGACCTTGCAAGCTCCTAATCAAAAATGAAGGCAACCAAAGCAGACACCTTTTGGAAAAACTCACTGAACTAAATAAAGCCTTTCATTTTTGGTCAAATAATGGTTTGGAAAAATGGTTTCAGGCAACCCAAGAAATGAGTAACTTTCATTTCTTTACCTCCTTGCAGGGATAAGCCCTCAGACAATATTATAGAAGTCTCTTTCAGAAAATATCATGAGAGGTTCTTGGAAGGAAGGAAGTTGTTCCTGCTTCCAGTGCAAACTCCCTTTTCTTCACTTCTCTGAAGTCAATAATTATATGTATTTTCTTGCTGTACCCATGTGTATGAGAGATTTAGAGAATAAATTTATTTATTTTCTAAACCATGTTCAAGTTCCTGTGGGTGTAAGCAGCCCTATAAATACAGGATCTTCCCAGGTTCAGTGCTGGTGTGGTTTAATTTATTCATTTTTTGACACTCCAGTTCATCCCCTTGCAGTGCCTTGGTATGTTTTTTTATCTGACATAATTTCAGCAATTTCAAGCTCAAATTAGTGCCCTATCTTTAATTCTCAGAGAATTGTTCAAGTTTCAGGGTTAGAAAAAAGACCTGAAATGGTTTTAGATAATGTAATACCACAAGGAATTGTTTGAACAGGGGAGACACATGGAGAATGAATGCTATCAGTAATAGCAAACTATTTTTACCTGGGATGTGGTCACTAACAGATACCTTGACCATAAAATCCCAAAAGTAAGCATATTTTAAACTTTTCTTCTTTTTTTTTTTTTTTGGCACTTAGAGATAATCTTCTGAAAAAGGAGATTGAGAATCACAATAAAACCTCAGCCACTGTGAGCTGACCCAAAGAGAGAAGGAACAAAAACCCCAGAGTTTGTGGCTGTGAGGGTTTCTTGTTTGATCAATTTTATTTCAAAGAGTGATCTCTGATTATGAAAGGCTCTGATTAGGGCGAGCAGCTCCAGCTAAGCTTTTGCTGACCTGTTCTTGCAGGATGTTTGAAAATTCTTTGCACCACAAGTGGAAAACTGATGTGGGGACTCACGTTGCAAACCAGGGAGGAAAAGCCTGAAGGGTTTGGAACTCACAGGCTCGCTCCATAGGGTCTGTCAGGGATAAGAGTGGAAAAAGAGATGAATCTGCAAAGGAAGCTGCATTTTAGAGGTCAGCAAGCACAGGGGTAAAGTGAGAACTGCCAAAAGTCAAGCTGAGTTAGACCTTGCAGAGGATATTAAAATAAACAACAGAAGTTCCTCCACCAGAAGAATAAAAGGAGAACCAGAAAAGATGGCGTGGGTTTGCTGTGCAGTGAGGATGGTGTTGGGGTTGAGAGCAACTGAGCATAATTTCCAAAATTAAATGAGTTCACTGAATGTGTTTTTTCAGCAAGAAAGAGTGTACAGAACATGGGGTGAAGGCTGGAGGGCTCGTGAGTGAGTGGGAAGTTCCCACATTGGAGGGGGGAAGAAAATTCAGAAAATTTCAGTGTCTGAAATCAGGCACAGAAGGGAAATATCACCCAGAGGAGTGGAAAAAAATGGCCTGGTAGAAAGAAATGTTTCCAGCTGGGGTTATTGTTCCTGGTCATCCGAAAACTTCAGGAATTAAAGGAAAGAATAAGGGTCAAGATAGACACTGAGGTAAATAAAGAAACAAATTGTGAGGTGAGCTTACCTGAGGCAATTTTAATATAAAGCCTTTCCCTGATCTTTTTACATTCTCTAAACAGCACCTTGTGCTCCAGAGGAAGACTTTGGTTTTAAATGAAGAAGAAGGGAGCAAATTGCAACCCAGAAGGAAACACAGAGCAAAACCTGCTAAAGGGGAGTTGATCCTATTGTCTGTAGTGTTTGGAGTTTATATCAATTTCCAAAGATCCATCTTGAGACCAATTTTATGTGGTTTCCTCAAGAAAGTTTAGAAAATGTTAGACAATGAATCCAAATGAATTCTGGAGACCTGAACCTTCCAAAAGAGGCTCAGTGTAAGGAAGCAGAGGACCCTGAAGGCTGAAGTAATATATTTAAAAAAAAAATAGTTTTAACACTGGGAGACACCAAGCAGAGGGAATGAGAGTGAGGATTTCTGCAAGTCAGAGTTCTATTCTATTCTATTCTATTCTATTCTATTCTATTCTATTCTATTCTATTCCATTCCATTCCATTCCATTCCACTCCAGTTTGTGGGAAACGAGAGGAAAAGGCAGACCTATGTGGGAAGCCATGAGGACGTTCCCTGGAATGGGGACCTTGCTCTCTTCATCTCAGCCAAGCGGAGGTGGAGCAGGGACACCACTGTCCCTGGGAATTCATCCAGGGAAACCTTCTGGGAGCAGGGAAAACTCCCTGGATAAAGGGCAATATTGACTAACACAGCACATGCTGGTCAGCCAGGCATTTGTGGATTTAGAGGGGAAATGAACGATCTGAAAATGTCCAGTTTGCTGAATTTGGTGGTCTCTTTAGACCAAGGCATTTCCATTGGCAGCAAAGGTCTCTGGAACAAACTTCCTGCAGAAGTAGCAGAGTAAGGAGCAAAGGAATTAAAAAGAGGAAGCAGACCCCAGAAGTTCTTTGCAGTTCCTTATTTCTGGACTGGTAATTTGAGGTTTTGTCCAGAGCTTATTAAATTGTGCAGAGCTCTCCATCAAGGCCAGCATTTAACGCTGTCCATACAGCAGCCTGTGGGGATCCAGAGGTACTAAATATGAATATTAAATAGTCCAGAGCTCTGTTTCACTGGTTTTCCATTACACTTGAAACTTCCCAAATCCTCTCCTTCCCTCCCAGCCCTATTCTTCAAACACACATTTACCAGAGTCAGGACTGAGCAGTAAAGTTAATTTTCACAGTTTCTAGGCCAGCTGGCACAAACCATGGCCACCAAGCTGCTGACCAAAAGAAGCAGGTATTTAACAGACTATTCCTGCCTAACTCACTGATAGTTACAGTTTGTCAGAGCCACATAATTTTAGCCTCTACCAAATATCACAAGGAAGACTTTATGCCATTAAACCCTTAGTCACTATCAAGAGCTAATTTTTAATGTGTTTTCCTCTGTTTGCTTTCCTTTCAAATGTCATCGCTGACTTTAAAAGAAGTCTGTAGAAAACTGACATGTGGAATAATATTAAGATCAGTTTATAAATACAGGGGGGAAAAAAATCTCTTTTCATTCATATGTGATATTTTCAAATGAAATAAAACTCTTTACTCTTACCAAGTTTGACTTTCATTTTTCCCAGTTTACATTTTATGAGCAGTGCCTTTCAATGTTGTAAAACTCATCCTCTGAGTACTTTTTAATAGAGAGAAAATCTTATAAAATCAAGTAAGCTATGAATTAAACCTGAGGTTTCACTGACCTGTTTTTGCAAGCTCTGTGCAAGTCAGGATATGGGACAGTCACTTCCTGCCCTGAAAAAGCAATGGAACACTGTCCCAACAGATACAGATATAAGGAATTGTGGTCTAATATTAAATCTGTGCCATTTCCCAAGCTCCAGATATGCTCACCCAGTCACATGACCAATAAACAAAGAGCAAAAAACCCAAGGAGGATTTCTCAAGAGAAAGCGTCTAAGTGCAATTCAACTGCAGGCAGGGCACAAGGTGCCTCTTCATGATTAAAAGCTGTGTTCCATTCTCCCAGGCTAAACCCTGATCAACTCAATGAGCCAGATTCCACTAAATTCATAAAATTTAAGACCAAAAGGGACCATTAGATCATCCAGCAGACAACCCAGACTCTTATATTTCACCCCACTCCTCCAGTTTTGAGCCCTAAAACTTGGTTAAATCCTCTGTGCTCACATCATCCTGTTGCTTGTGTAAGACCGTGGAGCTCATTACTTCAGGAGATAAAACCCTTTGGACCTGGACTCTTGGTGGCTTTCTGGTTCATGGGATGACAGCTTGAAAAAGCCAAACCCACCCTCAGCTCTGAGCTGTCCAGTGGTGGTGACACAAATGGAACTCCTGAGGCAAATATTTCTTTATAAGGCCAGTGCTGCTGTAAAGATCCACAAGTCCCACCGCTGGGAGACCCCCAAGAGTGTCCTGATCTTTATTTCTGCCTGGGAATTAAAAATGCTCAGTGCAGGGCACAGAGAAGAAACCTCCACACCAGAGGATGAGGGGTGCTCATTCCATGAATTTGGAGAACGTGCCTTGTGTTCTGCAAGGGCAAAGGCCATCATTAACATTTCTCTTTAAGAAAAAAAAAAATCTGTAATTAAGAATATCACTCAACTTTCTGTTTTAAAACAGTGTGTTCTCATGAGAGCTCCACAGGTTGTTTGAAATCTGGGCCTCTTCCCAGTATTTTTCAGCCAGTTTCCTGAGCTTGCTGACAGAGCTGTCTGGACGGCCACTGGCTCGCATTCCTCGCAGTCTCTGCTCCAAGCCAGCTTCTTTGGGCCCAATTTCAACAAATACAGACGGACCACCACAATCCAGAGCTCGACGTGGGACTGGCACCACATGCCTTTGAGATATTAAACATAAATCAGCTGTGGCCAGCACAGACAGATGTGGGCGTTAAAGAGAGCTGCCAGCTCCATAGGCTAAATGTGGAGCAGGACAGGGAATGCCAAGGATTGCAGGTCTTTCTTTAATGCAAATTCAGCTGGAGGAGCAGGAACAGCAGCCAGTTAGGCAGCTTTCAACAGAAAGCAGGTATTTGCTATTGGATTTGCAGCTGGGAGGCCTGGGTTCAAGTCAAGGCAGGGGACAGCATCACAATGTTGGGTTGTTTTGCTCAAAGCCCAGGAGAAAGAAGTCAGTTTTGTGTTAGAGGAGCTCATGCTGGGGATGCATCAGTGCTGGGGAGCCTGGTGGCCCTCCAGGTGTTTCCATGCCTCTGTGCCCTGAGCTGGGGGAGCAGTCACTCCTCTGAGCCCTGGGAGGAGGCACAAACACAAACCTGACTCCAGAAACCTGCCCGAGAGGACGTGATTTTGTCAAGTGTGATGAGGCTGAGGTGCAGCACAGCATCAACCCAGCCATTTCTGGGGTTCCACTGGCACCAGGAGCAGCCTGATCCCCTCGGGAAGCCACAGGTACCACAGCATGGGCAACTGAGGCTTTTGGGCACTCACTGACCATCCATCCTCATCCCAAAACCTGCAAGGGTCAAATGCAAACACAACCTGGTAGTCCTGACCCCTCCTTGGTTTCCTTTCTGAACACTGCTGAATTTGGGATCTTTATTTCCAGGGGTGCCTTGCTCACCTCTGCACACCTGTGAGCACCACAATGTCAGGCTGGGCTATGCTGTTAAACATTAAATACATATATTTATTTAATATTAAATAAAACTCCATCTAACAGCTGCTGTGTCTCCCAATCAAATGACTCAGTAAATTGTGCCTAAATACAGTGCAGAGCCAACAGATATTTTTAATACTGCTTAATTGCTAGTTCACTTATTAACAGTGACAATAACACTAAAAATATCACGTGTGAACACACCCAGGGGCTCATTTTGAAGGATTTATGCATGGAAATAACTTTTCTCCTGTGCCTGAGTCCTGCTGAGGCTGACAGCTTCCTGGCTTTGCAGAAACCTAATCCAAAGCTTATGGGTATGTATCAACAGGAGTGGCTCTGAGACGCTGCCGAGGGCGATAAGGCTCTGGGATGCATTTTTGATTCCAAAACACTCCAGCTGTGCTGGCTGCTCTCTGTTTGATATCTCACCTGCCAGCTCCATCCTGTTTGAAAACATGTTAGATGGCAAAAGGAGATTGGAGGCTGCTCTCGTTTCCAGAGCCACAGCTAAAGCAGGGAACATTATGCTTCGAGAGAAAACGCGGCGCTGAGTGTTTTATTCAGCCATCAGGACATTCCACCAGATTTTGCATGGGAAGTTTACATTGATTACAGACCAGAAACGTCTTGTTAAAACTCCTGAAGGCAGAAGGGATGGAGCGGCCAACAGCTGGCGGGTTCCAGGGGTGGACTCTCGTGGTGGAACCCCATTTGCCATGGCATCAGGTGGGCTGGGAACACCCAGCACCTAAATCCTGAGTGCCACTGCAGGCTGGCAATGCTCCCCAATCACCTCGCACTCACTGCACTTCCCCTTGCAGGAAGGTGTTATTCAGCAAAAGAAGCTGCAGAGAGTTAAGCTGACAGATTTATTATTTTTTTTTTTTTTTTTTTAGGAGAGATCTGCACTGGTGGGATGGAGAGCGGCTGGAGAACAGTCTCGCCTCGTGGCAAACATTTCTGGTGTCTGGTGTCAAATTTATTGGAAAAGAATCGCTGCCAGTGTCAACTCCAATCTGTGTCAATGCAAAAGTTGGCATCAGCACCAGTTCCTGCCAGAGACAGAAAGCTGAGACCCAGAGGAGTCCACAGGGGGCTGAATATGGAATTCTGAATATCCCCTCTTAATGAGACGACAAGGTCAGGGGAAGGCGACCCTGCCCTGGCTGCTTCTGGAACCTTTCTCAGCCCTTGCTGCCCTGGCTGGGAGCAAACGGTTTCCTTCAGCCTTCCTCATCAAAATTCATCCATTAAAACTCCTTGTCTTCATTACAGAATTGCCAAATTTTCTGCTGTTTTTCTGCATTATGGCAGAGAACATCATAAAGGAGGAGAACGAATTCATGTGAAATGCATTTCCCCCCATAGATAAAACCATTAAAGTTGTTTGGGCATGAAGGTGATGTCTTAATTTCTAAAATAAATTCTACCCTTCCTCACCCTATTTTCTTTAATCACCAGAATAATTTATCTGAAATACTGAATATGAAATATAGGAAACACTCAACAGAAAATGAAAAAGAAGGTGAATTTGGAAGCTTCTGTCTGTAATTATTCTAAAACTTCCACAGTCCTGCAGTTTAAATCTGACACTCCCTGCTCAGCAGTAATAAGGTTTCTTGAATTCTCAGCAAGTGAGCAAAAAAACATCGGAGGCTTGACTTCAATATCTCTTAGCAAAATATTTTTTTTCTCTTTAAAGAGGACAGCAACAAAGAAATCTGTCCTTAGGAGAGCAAACTTGGAGTATGGGATACACTTTGCAGCCTGGGAGGGAATTGATATGGATTAGGGTATTTCTGGCTGGCAGAATAAATCCATAATCTTAATCCTGACAATATTCCCCAATATTGGGCTTGTTTTAGTTATACAAGCGTGGAGGCTTTTATGGTATGGAATTATGACAATGGACAAAACTTGTTTTCTAGTATTTAATAGCTCCATTTAATAGAAGCTAAATTTTGTAGCCAAGGACTGAAAAATAAGAGAGCAGCATGTTGCATTGTGACGGTTCATGATAAAAGGTGAGCCTAGCAGCAGAATTTCTGAGGGAGTAAATGTTATCCTCATTTTTTTTCTGCTGAGAGGCATCCCTTTTCACCCTTGGCAAGTCAGGGGAAAAAAAATAGTATATTTGTTTTTTATTTGAAAAGGTGAAAGAGTGGAAGTGGCAGCTCCATCTTTCCTTTTCTCAGCAGTAATTTGCATTTTCTCTGCAGCCAAACCTCCCCACCACCTCATCCCTGTCCCCTGAGCACCCTTATCCTCCTTTAACTTTTCACATGTTCCCTGAACTGAAATCTCCCTCCAATAACACATGTGTGAGACACAGGGGATAAGATAAGGCTTGTAATATATCTGTCTAATTTCTTTCCTTCCAGTGGAGATAAAGAGATGCAGCTGAATTCTTTCCTCACTCCCGTATCAGCAAAAACCAAGAAAATCCTGGGAAAAAATAAATCCCTTTTGAAGAGGTTATTGGTTGTTAGAGCATTGCTGCAGCTTTGATGAAGCTGCAAAGACAGAGAAAATATCTCCATAAAAATAAAACCAGGAAAAAAAAAAGTTTCTGAGCTTTTAGTTTTCCACGTCAGGATTGTAAAAATGAAGTTACTTCCTTGGAGGGAGCAAAGAGGAATTTCCTTTGTCAGAAGGGAGGAAAAGGAGAGAAGATCTGGTACCTTCTTCCTGAGAGCTCTTATCAGCTGAAGAAAGGGCCTGATGTTAATTTAAGGGTAATCTCAGACAAAAACTCCCAGAACTGATTAAAGTAACCCTGCCACAGCACAAATTCACCAGATCCCTTATAAAATCCTTCTTAAAATCCAAGCACTGGGAGTTATGGAGAAAACTGAGGAAACTAAAGCTCTGTGTTCTCTTTTCCTGTCTCCCTTCATGCAGCAATGTGTAGGGGTTAGGCTTTTTAATCAGATGGTGATAATAATAATAATAATAATAATAATAAAAAATTATTTGCAAACCTACCCCACACAGATAGAGGGGATCTTTCCACAAATACAAAGCTCTGCCCACACCTCTGGTTAAAACTGAAGTTCTTGTGCTGGAGAATGGATGTTTCACCAGGGTCTAAAAATACGAAATAAACAGAAAAACTTTTAAAGTAATACTAATTAGTTTAATAAGGATTCCTCGTGAGCAAATCCACTGCTGTTAGAATTAGGAAGGCATTAACAACATATTTGGCTAAATTGAGGATTTCTCCTTGCTGGATTTCTGCTGGTAGCAGGCAAATTTCAAACATTATGATTATTTTTAAAGCTCTTCAGTAAATAAGTGCAAGATATTAGAGGAGCCTGGTTAGAGGATGGATCTTAAAAGCTGAGACTCCCATGTAATTTAGGAAAGACTTTCCCAGTGTATGGCTACAGCAGAACTACCCACATGCTCAGAAATCCCATTTTTAGCTAAACGTTGTCCCATCTTGCTCTCTATATTAAGACAATTCTTATTTTTGATATGTTTGCTTCTCCCCATTGCTGAATTCTTATCTATTAACATCAGAGTTATGGAAAAGAGGTTAAGAATGCTGTCTCCTCCTCAAATTTTGGGGTTTTTTTCCCTCTGTTTTCTACCACTAAAGCACCACTGAATAGCAACTGCACTATTTCAGCTCCAGTCACAAAACATTTTGGATTCTGAAGGCAAAGGAGTGATTTATTTCAGCACCGTTTAGAAGCATGAGGTGTGCCAAGAGATTATGATATGCCAAAAAGCTGCAAACACTCAGTACAAAAACAAAATCCGTGATGCTGCTGCTGCAAGTCAGGTTAAATATAGAAACCAGGTTTGGTGGGAAAAAAAGCATCCAGCCAGAAAAATGAGTGCAATGTTTGCCTGGTCCACACAGAGACACAGGTGCCGTGAGGGGATTGTTCCAGCAGATCAAAATAAAACCCAGTTCTTGGAGTTTCGTGAGGTTTCTTAGATTGAGATACCCATCAAGGATTTAATAATAATATTTATATTATTTAATTATCACACAATAATTTCATTATAAATATAATAATTTAATATTTTGGTGCAATATTCAGTCAGTGTCACTGAATTACTGTTAGAAAAATGTCGAGAAATTCATGGATAATTTGTAAGGTCCGAGTCTTGGATCAGTATCAGCTCCCAGCCACTCTGTTATCACCAGCTCTGGAGGCCAAACCTCTCATTCTTCATCTTTTGGTTGAAGTTTTAGCAAATTAATTATCTCCTTTAATCCTGGAAAAATCAACAGCACAAAAAAAAATTCTCTTCCTTCACCCATGTTGGATGTGGAGCTCATAAACCAATGCTCCACAAGATCTCAGCTTTATCCTTCCCAGATTTCAACCCTCCTGCATTTCTAACTCTTCTTCAGTGAAATTCCTTGATTTCTGGAGTTCAGGTTTCCCTCTCCAGCGCTTTCAGCAGCTGCTGCTTTTATAGTGGATATAATGGATGCTAATTTGACATGAGCACGATATTTCCAGTTTGAGCCGCCTGTGGATCACTGGCACTCCAAAATTCAAAATGCTCATGGCTCTTGCACCTCACAGACCTCTGGCAGCTCATCCTGGCTGCCCATTTTTCTTGGGAGCATTCAAGGGGAAAGGAATTTGATGTTCTCTAAAGCCCCTGATGGCAAAAAATAAAACACAACCCCCACGAGAGGTCAAGAGGGCAGCAAAAAAAAGTCCTGACACCACCATCCTTTGGAAAGATCCCCGTGTGAGCTGTAAATACAGGCTCTGTTTCTCTGCATCTCCCAAGCTCACCATTCACAGGCTGCTCGGAAATTGGGTAAGTGTATTTTTTTATTTTTTTATTTTTTTACTTTTTTTTTTTCCTCTTACCCAAACTTGAGTAACCGCTTTTAAATGTATGGTTGGAAAATCTGGCTTGCACAGCAGACCTCACAGTCATTCTCCCAGTGAAATTCAATCCTCTTGGTTTATTTCATTTTACCTAAGACACCACTGAAGGAAAAATGGGTTTGGAGTAGATAAATCTCTTTCCATCCATGCCTATAGTTTTTTTTTTAACAGAAAATCTTAAAGGGTTGGGGTTTTTTTCCCCTTTCAGCTGTAATTCAGAGGCTGTTTTCTCCTCCCTGTTTCCCACTGAACACAAGGAAAAATTCCCTTGTGAGGAGCAGGTCCCTGGGTTTCCTTTGGCTGTGGCTGGTTGTCTTTGCTGGCTGTGTTTGATAAGTGACCCAGACAGCCAGGAATGATTTCCTGCAGGTCTCCCTCTGCCCTCGTGCTGGGATTACAGCCTGGGAGGTTTTTCAACAAGCACTCTCAGCCCCCATTTTTAATCAGGATAGGCCAAGAAGAAGTTGTAAAGTCAGAAGGAACGCTGGCATCGGTTCTGTGGCTCAGAACAGAGCAGAGGTTGTCTCCCTTCCATTTTCTGCAAACTCCCCTTTTTTTTTTTTTTTTGTTGACCACACACAAATGGTTCTAATCAGCTTCCAAAAGGCTCTCGTTGGCATTTTAAGATGTTTGCTCTTTGCATTCTTCTCCACATCACCCTTTCCCTCCTCATCTGAAAGCAGAGAGGATGTTGAAAAAACCAACGAGATTTTTTTTTTCTCCTTTTCTTTCTTCCCTTTTTATTTTTCTTTTCCCCGAGCAATTTCGGTTTTCCATTAGCTGAACACTTCTATTGAAGGGTGTTGTGCAACGAGAGTGCAACGGATATGGAAACCTCTTTATTATGCTTGGAATGTCACTTTGGACATTTGTTTGAGTTGGACCGTGCGAGGCACGGCCATGGCAAGAACAAGGCAGGAGTTTGCTTCTCTAATGACCCTTCCTCTGCTAATGGGGCTCAGGCTGTCAGGCTGATCCATGTTCCACCCTCTCAGGTGAATCCAGGTGTTTGTCCATCCAGCTGGGAGCTCACAATGCCCCTGCCAATCAATTAACCCAGAGGGATAATTGGGGATGCCTCTTCCAATGGAGAATCCTTCAATCACACAATAGAGGAAGCTGTTAAAGGATTTTTCCCCCCCCTGACAGCACTGAGCTGTCGAGGACATGGAGAAAAGTTCAAAGTTCCTCAGGATGGAGAAAAGGAAAGATGGTTTTTGGCGTGAGGGCTGTTGTGGCTTCCCTCAGAGCTTGCTGAGGAATAGAAAGCAAGAAAAAGAAGAGGATGTAATGCCCAGTGACTGAGCACATGTGTCTCGTCCAAAAGATTTCCTTCTCTGCTACAATATTGTCAGTGAAATATATTCTTTTATATAAACAAAAATAACCCCCAAAAAATGAGCCTTTGGCACAGGCCGGTAAAATCACACATTCTGAGCAGGGCCAGGCCAAGATGGAAAAATACTCAGTCTATTTTTCCTAAAATCTGCCATATTTCTTCACTCTCCTTTTCCTTTTTAACATTTTTTTCTCTCTTCTTTCATCTCCCTGGCATGAATGTGTCAGCAAAACACTTGGATTTTGCAGGTGTGTTCCAACCCCTCCAGGTGAAAGCCCAGTGGTCCTCAGTGACTTCTGTGAAGTGAAGCCTAATGGATCTGGTTTTGCCTGGAGAAATATCAAATGTTAATAACAAACTCCTCTAGAGAAAGGATTTCCAAACCCTCAGAGGTTTGGGAAGAATTTCTACAGATAGTCCCCATGGATATGGCAGTCCCTGGTTTTCTGAAATGATTTTTTGCCTGGCAGATCCTTGGTTCCAGCAGGGTTTTGATTAGACTTTACTCAAGCAGATAAACTCCAATCATTCATTTACAGGATTGATCCAAATTCCAAAGAACCCTGGAAAATATTTAGATGTTGGTCCATGAGAGGATGGCACAGATTGATAGGAAAAACAGGTGGAGAAGCTGGAGAAGTTAATGGCTCAAATGAGTGTAAATTCACAGCCTTGAGTGAAGAGAAATTTTAAAAAATCTTAAAATTTCAAAGACTTATGTGCTCATTTGCAATTCAAGAAGAAAATCAAACAACAACAAAAAGCAAAGAGCAGGAAGGAGACTTCTTTCTCCCTGTCATCTGGAGAGGTGGCTTTTTCAAGGAAAGAATAAAATGAGTTAGACCTGTAGGTGTTCTTTAGGCACAAAGAGATAAACATTTGGCTTCTTAAGGTAGTCCAAACTGGATAATGGTAAATAGCACCTTCAGAACCACAGAATAATCAGGAAGAAATTATTTTATGGAGTAGTATCCCCAGAAAACAGTTGTTCCAATATCCAACAGGAGTAGTTAATGAGCAGTGCAAACTGTACAAAGCAAAGGAATTGCTAAAATTAGCAGGAATTATTTTTATGCAATAAGAGCATCTGGTCTTGTGTCTTCCTGCAGGTTGGAGAAATCTGGTTTATCCTGCATAATTTTTTTCCCTTCTCCCTCTTCCTCATGGCCAGCTACTCAGCAACAGCAGCATAGGGAACATGACAATATAATGCTGTGTTTTCATTATTTTGAGCTAATTTTGCTTTGCTATTTTTAACTACTGTAAATGCTACCGCCACAGGGAATAGGTAGAAGTGTTTGGCCATTTTAGCAGGCTGGAAAAGAAAGGGAATGAACTTTTGCATGCAGTGGGATATTACCCTTGCCAACACTTAAACAAAATGGGTTTGCCTGTGTTATTGTAGGACCATAATAATGTAATTACACAGCACTAGCAGAGGGTTTTACATCTCTGCAGCAGCCTGACATTAATCTGTGCAATAGCTAAATATTATATCCCCTCCACAGACTAGGGCAGTGAGGAGAAGAGTAAATCTCTGGGATCATAAAGGAGATTATTGCTGAATTGCAGCTGGGTGGAGGCAGAGAGTTCTCCCTGTAGGAATAAAAAACAGGCACTAGGGATGCTCTGCTGCCTTAGGCAATTGCTAAAGTAAAATATTCTCTTGAGTTTTCATTTTTTGGCTTGTCACAGATAAATCAACCTGCTTCAGGAGTTTATAGGGCTGGTACTGCCCTTCATGATGAGTGCTCTACACTCTGCAAAGGTGGGCAATTGATCACTTATCTGAGCTTGATGCATTTATTCTTTCATCTCTGTGAGTGCAATGAGAGATCTGTGCTTTACAGAGTCCCTGAGTTAACTGGTTATAGCGACCACAGTGCTTGTGTCCCTCCTGTTCCACAGCTCCAAAATTGTAAGGTTGTCCATGACAAAGCAGAGGGCTTTATTCAGTTTTAAGTGCCTGGGTTTGGTGGTTTTTTCCATTTTATGGTCTGCACCCATTTGTCCAGCACTGCACAAGGCACGTGGGTCAGCAAGGCCTTGGCTCCTGTGATGAGACTCCTGAAAATTTGTCCTTACTCTTTACAAACTCACATCCCTCCTCTATAATCACTCCCCAAACACTGCCACCTTCCCCAAAAATCCTGTCTGCATTAACCCCAACCAGCCTCAGAGGCTCTGGGCACATCCCCTCGCGAGCATTTCCACAGCCAGATTCCACCCTGTAAGGTTGGAATTCCACAATTGTAAGGTTGGATTCCACAACTGTAAGGTTGTCCATGACAAAGCAGAGGGGTTTATTCAGTTTTTAAGTGCCTGGGTTTGGAGTTTTTTTCCATTTTATGGTCAGCACCCATTTGTCTATCACTGTACACGGCACGTGGGTCAGCAAAACCTTGGCTCCTGTGATGAGCCTCCTGAAAATTTGTCCTTACTCTTTACAAACTCACATCCCTCCTCTATAATCACTCCCCAAACACTGCCACCTTCCCCAAAAATCCTGTCTGCATTAACCCCAATCAGCCTCAGAGGCTCTGGACACATCCCCTTTAGCAGCATTTCCACAGCCAGATTCCACTCTGTCCTCCTTTCCTGGACATCAACCTGAGGAAGAGTTTGCAAAATTAACTGAATGCCAGCAGCCTGGTGGAAAGGCATGGGCAGGAATTTCTTCTGGCTTCCTCATGGATGAAACAGCCTCTATGGGCCTAAAATGATTTGTCTTTTCCTCATTCCTGGAGGCCCACTCGCCTCCAGCATCCATGGAAGAGGCCATTTCTATTAATAGCTCTCAGGCCTTGCATTTCCTGCATCCAGAGTGCAAATGAAAACCCCTTCCTGCCAACCCTCCAGGGGAAAAGGCAATTTCCTCTGTCTCCCCATCCCTATCTGTACATCTGGCCATCCGACCTTCTGGATGTTTCTGTGCTGTGGCAGATTTACATGAAACATCTGCTGCTCCTGGCTGGGCTAGGTGGTGAGCAGGGAAAGCTGCAGGCTGGCTCAGGACAATGAGGGTTTCTCCCTGCCCAGACGACTCTTCCCGTGCTCTGGAAGGGAAATTGCACTCAGACCTTTGGCCCTGCTTGACTTCTCTTCCTGCTGCCCCTGCCACGCTTCCTCTGGGGCCTGCTCCCTGAAATCCTCCATCCTGCCTAATTGCAGCTTCATCCTGAAGCTGAGGGCGGCCCTGACAGCTCAAAGGATGGGATTTGGGGATTTGGGACTCTGCTGATGTTGATATGGGATCACTTGGAGGGGATGAAGGTGTGAGATATGTCCTGTGTATGCACGGCCCCTCACGAGCAGGGCTGTCTTCTGTGGTGGCTTTGCTCTGTCTCTTTGTCATTGAAATTTTCTTGATGTGGGACACAGGTGTTGATCCATGTGCTGCACACAAAGCTACAGAGTGCAGACTCCAGAATTTTCACAGAATTTACAGAATTCACAGAATGGCCAGGTTGGAAGGGACCTCCAAGATCATTGAGTCCTTCCCAGCCCCAACACCTCAACTAAACCCTGGCACCCCGTGCCACATCCAGGCTCTGTTAAACATACCCAGGGATGGTGACTCCACCACCTCCCCAGGCAGCCATTCCAGAACTTTATCCCCCTTTCCATAAAAAACTTTTCCTGATATCCACCCTGTATTTCCCTTGGTGCAGCTTGAGACTGTGTCCTCTGGTTCTGTCAGTGCTGCCTGGAGACAGAGCCCAGCCCCAGCTGAGCACAGGCCCCTTGCAGGAGCTGTGCAGAGTGATAAGGTCACCCCTGAGTCTCCTTTTCTCCAGGCTGAGCACCCCCAGCTTTCCTGAGAGCTGGACTGCTGGATATGGCCCAGTGCAAACACAGGCTGTGCCACCAGCACTGCTCAACATCCACACTCTGAATGCAGACAGGCTTTCATCTCATTTTGACCCCAAAAGAGGATTGTAGAGCTTGTTCAGGTGATGCAAGAGTTAACCTTTCCTCTGCTCTGTCTCCTTTCCCTGTCCCAGCCTCTCTCCTCTTCCTGGAGTGACTGTCACATCCCTGTGACCCCTTCAGAGGGAATTGGGATAAATCCTCCTCATGGGAAGCCCCAAGGCTTCCCTGGGTGCTGAACCATCCTGATCCTGTCCTGAACCATCCTCACACTGTCCCAAACCAACCTGATCCTGTCCTGAACAATCCTGATCCTGTCCTGAACCATCCTCACCCTGTCCTGAACCATCCTCACCTGTCCCAAATCAACCTGATCCCATTCCTGGCAAGAGAAGGGACCAAGCAATTTTCAAGTAATTTTTGGTTTTCACTCATTTAGGAAGCAGAGGGGAAGGAGGGGGTTGTGTGCTGGGACTCTGATGAAGTCTAGCACTTTTGAGGGAAATGGAATAGTGAGGTTTTTTTTGTTGGGGGGGGTACATTTCTCATTTTTTTGCTAAGTTTGTGTTTTCTGCAGTGATTACGATACATGAAATGCCAGCAACATTTGGTCTCCATTCCCCCAAAGAGACATTTGTTTCCAGACCAATAAATCTGAATCTGAATGTGCAACCTACTGAAAAAGCTGGTGCCAGCACGACCTGTTTATGTCTCCTGTGTCTCAGTTTTCCTGTTTGAGGAACAAACTCTCTGTTATGAGGTTTTGCAAGGTTTAAAAATGACAAGGTTTGGGTCTGTCAGGGGATCCAAATCATCCAGAACTAGATAAAAAAGGACATGAAAGGAATGATTTCTTGTGTAAATGGAAGCATTTTTTATAGAAGATCTGTCTCCAGGATGGTTTGGATGGTTTGGCTGCTGAACTCTTTCCTCTTGACAAGAAATACCTCGACAGCAGCTAATTAAATATTGTGATTTCATCTGGTGCCTTTGTTTACAGCGGGGCATTATCTTTAACAGCATCTATTTATAATGATCTCCACGAGATAATAAACAGTGCTATCCTATTAACAGGGAGCTCAGGGTTCAGCCAGCAGCAAGAGGAGCCTGCCAAGAGAGCTAGGTGGCCTTCTGTGCAGCCCAGAGCACAGCTGATGCTGGGGTTTATGTCTCTATATTGCTGTGTTCCTGTTCAAATAAATACACATTAAAGGTGTGAAGAGAAGTTCAGTGATGTGTGTGCAACCCCAGAAGCATTTGGGCACTCTCAAAGGGGAATGACACCACGAACCCTGTCCCAGCAGGCAGCTCCAGAAGAGTAAAGCAAAAAACTTGGATTTTTAATGAGAAAAATAATCACATTTCCCTGAGAAATATCTCCTCCATCTGATGGGGAGGAAGCAGAGTCCTTCACCTTTCCCACCATAAATCTGGGAGGGTTTGGTGTTGAGGAAGCTGAGGATGAGCTCTGCCCCATCACAGCTCTGGGGGGCCAAGACCATCTCCACACAAAGTCTCTTCTAAAGGATCAAATAATTAAAAGAATGCATTCCTGCCAAGCTATGGCCCACCTGGGATAAGGAAGCTCCTCAATGATTTCCTGGGAGTGCTGCCACATTCCAGAGGCCAGACAGAGGCAGTACCTGCAAGGGGTAATGGGTTTGGGAGTGATTCCTGTGCTTTTGGGGCTGGGACGAGCTCTGTGTACTCCCTGCCCTGGTGCTGGTCCTCCTCCCCAGCCAAAAGGGAGTTTTGGGAGCAGATCCAGCCCCTGGAGCAGCTCCTGTGTTGGATGGAGTGAGGGTTGGAACCCGTGGTGGGGCAGACAGCGATCCCTGTGTTCATCCACACAGAGGATTCCCCACACAAACAAATCCCTTTTCATGCAAACAGGGCCTGCCCAGGAAACTCAGTGCCCTTCACCAGGGAGAAGCCCATCCTGTTCCAGTGCCCATCCCACCAGAAAACCTCCCACTGCTTTCATCCCATTATTTATTGCTTTGTTCCGTGTGCCCTGAAGGAGATGGTTTTACCCAACATCTTCCATTTTCTAAGCCAAAGGAGCCTCTGTAAATGCCTCCTGTCACTGCTGGGCTCTGTGCATGTTATATTGGACATCACCACCATGGCTATGAGCAGTAATTATGTGCCTAATTGCTTAGGTGGTGTTTTAATTACAGCCCAAATTCAGCCATGGGTGAGCACTTTGGATCTGCTGCTCTTTGGAGTCAACAAATCCAAACTTTGAGGAGACCTCACTGCACCACACAGCACCTTTTGTACAGCACCATCCTTAACGTCCAGGCCATCTGGGAGGCAAGAACAAACATCCTGCTGAAAGGCAGGTCCTGCTGGAAATGGGCAGGACTTTCCAGCCTGTAAGAGCTGAAATGAGGGATGTGGGACTCCAGGCAGCTCTCCAAAATGCAGTTTATTCCATCCAAGATGTTACAGCAGTCCAGGGTCGTGGGTGACAGAGCTGTGCCTACAGCTGTCAGCTCCAGGGTTTTGGTTACAGTGCATTATATACTTTTATTTTAGTTACATTGCATTTTATACTTTTCTTTTGGTTACAATGCATTTTATACTTTTCTTTTGGTTACAATGCATTATATACTGTTCTTTGCTAAGCATCTTAATACAGTAGAACCAATCTATACCTTAATTATTATCTATAGCCTATCATAACTACTATAATTACCATATTCATGTCACTGTTCTCCAATCACTAAAAGTTAGTACATTACAGTTCAAGCTAGAAGTTTTCCACTTTTCTTGCAGTGGAAAATTCTGAGACCTTTTTTCTACTAGCAACATTTGCTGACCTGCTTGCCTGGGCTCTCTTTCTGCTTGGTAAAAACATCTTCTTGTTTGGGGTGGGTTTATCCTTTGCTCTAAAACATCAAAACCCCTTCTAACTAGCACACCCTTTTCCTCCTTGGTTATCCAGTGAGACTGGCTCAGTAATTCTTTTCTTCTATATCAAAACTTTCCTCCATCTTTATTCCTTCATCAGACTCTACATTCAAAAATCTCTCTGCCAAGCACACATATCTGTGAGACTTTCTTGTCAAACTTTCATCCTTCCCAACACCAGCCTAAATTTCCAAGCATGTGGTTCACCCTGAAGCAGCAGTGAGGGTCATGAGAGGACACAGAGGACATGGCAGATGTAGGGTGCAGGAAGGATTGTGTTCTGTGCTTCTTCTCACAGACAACAGGAGAGGATTATCTGAGCTGGAAAATAAATTCTGCTTTGGAGAGATGTTCAAAGAGCTCCTGTGCATGCTCCTGGGGCTGAGTGGGGTTCACAGGAATGCAGCCCCTCTGCTTAGCTGGATCTGCACCACCATGAGACTTCCCTTTGAGAAGGACTGAGAAGCTCTAAATGCCCATTTAGGAGATAAATCCCAGCCTGGAAAAATCTCTGCCTAAACGGCCTGGGAGTTCCCAAAGTGGGTTCTATGACAGGGTGTATGATGCTCAAAACCATGTGAAATCCAGCTGCTGAAGGGCACCATGCTTGTGGAGCAATCCCTAATAAAAGCTGAATTTCTGAGAACGTTTATTTCCTGATGACACCTCTTCTCATGAGGATGTGTATATTAACATAATGTAATTGTCCCATTTTGCAAAGTCATTTTCTTGTACAGTGGAAATATATGGAGGAAAAAAGGGGGAAAATCTCACTGTTCAGTTCCAAGGCATCAAGAACAGCAAGCAGGGAAGGGCGGCCAGCTCAGACACATCATCTCAGAGGGAGCTGAATGTTCTTCAGGACCCCGTGAAACATGAGATGCTCAGATAAGAACCCTTTAAGATGGGCTTGGAGGGGATTTATGACCCTGGAGACTTCACTGAGCCTTTCCATAGGTTTCCCTGCAGTTCACAGAACAGCAGAGACCTAATTCACAGCCCAGCACTAAAAACTTGGACTTCCCTCAAAGAAAATGGAGGGGAGAAAAAAAAGATATCAAAGGGATCAAAACTGTGTTTGCCTTAACATCAGAGATCAGATGGTGGCAAGGGCCTCAAAAGAAGAAAAGGCTTCAATTTTTCCTCTTGCCAGTGTCCAACCTGTAAAAATTAATGTGTCAACAGCCCCAAGAAAATATTGTCCCTGTGACCTTCCTATTCCCCCTCAATTGGAGGCTGCTGCTCATCATAAAAATGTTTTCTCTTGGTATTTCATGATAGATTTGTAGGAAAAGCCATTACATTAATACAGCATTAATTGATTTTCTGCACTGAATTAGCCATCGAAGAAATCTTTATTCAGGGGCTAAAAAGATCAAAATCCCCCCACTACAAACCCTCCCTCCTCTGCTGAAATCTCAGCCCTTTTGCTCCATGGCTTGAAATATTAATTCTTTTTGGGGCGGGAGGTAAGTTTATAAAGTGGCTGAAGGGATACTTTTCATCTCCTAGCCATATTTATTTATTTTATTTATTTTTTTTAATGAGACTCCAGCTGAAGACTAACACTTGACTTTAGCAACTGCTGAGGAAAACTTATTAGCAGGGTGATATATAGGATCCTTTTACTTCACAGATGGGCTCTCCCAGGTTCAAAAGAAAACGAGCTCTCAAGTAGCCTGTTCTTTACAGAAATAATAAAGTTTGACTTCAGGACAATGGTATGTGCCCTCGGGGCTGCTTCCCAGATCACGAGGGGGTTTGGGAGAGGCTGAAGATGTGCCCTGAATGCACGGGTGAGCTCCTTCCACAGCCCTTCCTCCACAGCAGCGCCAGGCAAGTCTGGAAGAAACACTGGGGAACTGCTAAAAACACTGGGGAAATGCTAAAAACACTGGGGAAATGCTAAAAACACTGGGGAGCTGCTAAAAACACTGGGGATCTGCTAAAAACACTGGGGAAATGCTAAAAACACTGGGGAAATGCTAAAACCACTGGGGAAATGCTAAAACCACTGGGGAAATGCTAAAAAACACTGGGGAAATGCTGAAAAACAATGGGGAACTGCTAAAAAACACTGGGGATCTGCCAAAAACATTGAGGATCTGCTAAAAACAATGGGGAGCTGCTATAAACAATGGGGATCTGCTCAAAACCACTGGGGAGCTGCTGATAAACAATGGGGAGCTGCTAATAAACAACGGGGATCTCCCAAAACCACTGGGGATTTGCTCAAAAACATTGGGGATCTGCTAAAAAAATGGGGATCTGCCAAAAATACTGAAGATCTGCCAAAAACATTGGGGATCTGCTAATAAACAATAGGGATCTGCTTAGAAACAATGGGGATCTGTTAAAAACACTGAGGATCTGCTAAAAACACTGGAGAGCTGCTAATAAACACTGGGTATCTGCTCAAAAACACTGGGGATATGCTAAAAACACTGGGGGTATGCTAAAAACACCAGGGAGCTGCTAAAAACCACCAGGGATCTGCTCAAAACCACCAGGGATCTCCTCAAAACCACGGAAGAGCTGCTCAAAACCATCAGGGATCTGCTCAAAAATATTTGGGATCTGTTAAAACCACCGGAGATCTGCTCCAAACCACAGCAGCTGGTGGTATTTGGACATTGCTCCCACAGGGGATAAATCCTCACCTGCAGGAATTAGTTTTATTCTGTTCTAACATGGATACTTCCCATCTATATTCCCCTGCACAGTAAAATTTTGGTTTAAATTTGGTTTAAATTGGGTTTAAAACCTCGCCCACACATTTCCAGGTCACTCAGGAGATCACTGTGGTAGAGGGTAAAGGATATCAGGGAACTTTTTTCATGGAAAAGGTTGTCCAGCCCTGACAGCAGCAGAGTCCCCATCCCTGGAGGGATTTTAAAGCCACATGGATGTGGCACTTGGGGGCATATTTGGTCTTGGCAGTGCTGGAGCAATGGTTGGACTCAGAGATCCATTTCCAGCTTAAGTGATTCTATGATTGCAGCTTCTTATTCCTTTTTAGTCCTTTATTTTAATTTATTTGTATTTAATTATAAATAAATAAAATAATAAATATAATAAATATATTATTATAATAAATATATTCATTTAAAAAAATAATTTATTTTCATTTTATTCAGGCCTAAGATATTCAGCCCCTTCAGCCTGTGGGGCTGGAGAATTTGGATGCTTGTGGAAAGGTGCCAGGCTGTTTTTAGGGAAGGGGACACGCTTTGTCATCCTTTACTGGTTATGGTTGTTGGCAGGGACCAAGCCCAAAATTCAACATTCCTGTCCCAGAATAATAACACTGTCCATTAATGATGCACTTATAAACACTTAATAAAGGCTAGGTTTATTTATATGTACAAAACAGCCATTTTAATAAATGGCAAATCATTTTTATAGAGACCAGAAGTTGCTCATAGCCAGGTTTATAACCAGCTATAAACCCTCAGACTGATGTGTTTTAACTGATGTTCAACACATTCTAGTCATGTTTGCAATTTTCTTATAAAAATCTCCTAAATATTTATTTTCCATTTATAAGCCATTTAGAAGGGGAACCATTATTCTAAAATATGGCTATTGCATACACATTTAGGATGCTTGGATAATTTGTTTATTTGCTCTCAGTCCTCCTTTTTAAATGAACCAGCACATTTCCTTTTTATTTATTAATTTTATATTTATTATTTTTTGCTTTTAAGGACAGATTTTCCATCACAAAAAGATTAATGCAATATTTAAGGTGTGTGGTTTTGTGCCAATATCATTGGTTACGGATGTGAAATTAAATTTTTTTTTTTTATTAAATTAATGAACTACTAATAAAGTATCCCTAAATGTGCTGTGGTCAGTGTACAGGGAAAGAGGAATTTTTAAAATCCCCCCAGTCAGCACCAGCTCAAGCTCCAGTTCACCTCCCACCAGGGCAGCATCTCCTCCCCACCCTCTGCCAGCCCCGAGCTGCCTTTGCTGTGGCTGAGCTGTGTCCCACAGCAGAGCAGCCCATTCCTCTCCATTTCCACGGATAATCCCTGCAGAAATCACTGCTCCACGGAATCCTCTGCCTGGTTTTGGTGTCCTGGCCAGCCTTTCCCATCTGGCAGCTCGTGCTTTGAGTGCAGCCAGCAGGATGGCTCCATTTTGCCCTCCCTCCCCATCAAAAGCAATTTTCCACCCTTGTGTAGCATTTTAGGATATTTAACCACACAGTCCCAGGGAAATGTGTTCTAACAGAGTCCCCAGGGGCTGCTTTTCACTCATCTTCCCTCTCCCTGGCTGCTGAGATGGACCTTACAGGGAACATCTGTGACCGTGTTCACAGGGGTCCGAGGATGAGGGAAGAGACGAGGATCTGACTCCATGTTTCAGAAGGTTTGATTTATTATTTTATGATATATATTACATTAAAATTATACTAAAAGAATAGAAGAAAGGATTTCATCAGAAGGCTAGCTAAGAATAGAAAAAGAAGGAATTATAATAAAAGCTTCTGTCTCAGACAGAGTCCAAGCCAGATGACTGTGATTGGCCATTAATTAGAAACAATTTTATGAGACCAATCCCAGATGCACCTGTTGCATTCCACAGCAGCAGATAACCATTGTTTGCATTTTTTCCTGAGGCCTCTCAGCTTCTCAGGAGAAAAAATCCTAAGGAAAGGAACTTTCATAAAAGATGTCTGTGACAAACATCCCCCAGTGCTGGAGGGACGTGGTGGGATGGGCCTGGAAGGTCGACTCTGCCTCTTGCCAGCAGCTGGATAAAAGTACTGGCTCAGCCTCTTTGCCACCCTTTCTGCCTCTAAATAGAGTGATGGGGCATGTTTTGATGACTAGAAAAGCCTTTTCTCCCTTCTGCCCCTCCCCACGGAGAAGAGGGAAAAATTGGCAACAAAATAGGACTAAAATAAAGGAACGTGGCAAAAAAAAGGGACAGGAGTGTGGCTGAATCTCAGAATGCAAATCAGACAGAAAGTGCCTGTCCAGTTCTGGGAATGAGAAAGAGAAGGGGAATTTCCACTGAATTTATCCCTCCTTTGCACAGATCCCAACATCTCCAGTGGCTTTCTCAAACTGTTCCGTTTCTGAAGGGTTTTGAAAAATGCCAGGGACACAAACAAGCAATGAGTGATTTTCTTGTGCTGCTCTCCTCCTGTGGGTAACACTAGCAATCCTCCTGCTCCCATCCTGTTCCAGGGAATTTAATCTGTCCCTCTTTATGCATATCCCAAATTTCAATTCTTCTGGAAAATTTGAAGAGCTCAGGCTGCCTGCTGGACTCCTCAGTCTGCAGTGATCTCAAAGCCAAGCCAGGATAATAATTTTCAGAAAAACATAGCTTTAAAATATAATAATTTATTTTCATTATTTAAAATAAAACCTCACATTCAGCATAAATTTTTTTGTTTCACCCAATCTCAAATGCATCCATAGAGGCACAGCTGAGAATAGATAGCAGCTATTGGGAAGGACACAGCAACAGCAGGGTGTGGGTTTGGCAGTGAGGGTTTTTTGGGATGAGGATGGAAATGTGTTTTGAGATGCTGGAGCCATCTGGGGGGCAGGAACAGCACAATAAAGCAACACGTGTCCTCAGCATGCACAGCAGGACTTTTTCAGGGGGGTTTTGGTAGGTTGCTGCAGAGCTCTTGAAATTACTTCTCATTTAACCCTGCCAAGAGAGCCAACACCCTCAAAACCTCTGATTTAACACTGCCCTTGTTGCAGTCAGTGGGAATTTTTTTCTCACTTTTTTTTTCACTTGCAGTGGAGTTCATGACTCCGTAACTGCACAGGGCTCAGAATTACAGAAAGAGCAATTTCAAGAAAATGTCTAAAATATGTTTTCTGGGCTTGTCAAGGCTATAATCTTGGTGTCCTCCAGAGCTGTAAGTGGTTACAAAATCGAAGGAATTTACCCAACCAAATCTGACCTCTTGTAAGTCTCCAGTGGGTACAGGGTAGGGTGCAAACACCACATGTGGAAGAAAGGGAGGTATTTTAGTGCGTGCAGCTTGTTCTTAAGCTTCTGAAAATTGTCAGTGCTATGAAAAGCTCTTTGTGAGCTCCAAAGTCCGAGTGACGAGTCGACTCTTCGTGAATTATTTAGCCTCACACTAATAACAACAATAACAATAACAATAAACCTAAAAAATGAAAATGGCTGCTAAGCCCTGTAATCAATTCTTCCCTCATTGTAAATCTTGTGTGGTCTCGTTTCTGCTCAGCCTCGAAACAGGAAATGTTGTTTTCAAAGGAATGGTTACAAGGGAACTCTTTGTTATTTGTCCGTGAAACGCTTCACACAACGCAGCCTTAATCCTGGATTAAGTAGGTGCTGCTGCAGCACTGGAATTAATTGCATCACGTGGTGGAGCATTATTATTGATGAGCAGAATGACAGCAGAAATAACAATATTAGTTAAAGATTATTGAGTAGGAGAGCTTCACCTTGGAAGGAGTTTCTCAGGAAATCAGGCTGCGGTGGCTTCTGAGCTGTTGCAGGCTCCAAAACAGAAAAATAAATGTCCAGAGGTTTCATGAATGCAGGAACTGCTGTTCCTGGTTCTCTTAGGATCAGAGTCACAGACTGGTTTGGGTTGAGAGAGACATTAAAGTTCATCCAGTGCCACCCCTGCCATGGACAGGGACACCTTCCACTGTCCCAGGTGGCCCCATCCAACCTTGGACACTTCCAGGGATGAGACAGCCACAGCTTCTCTGGGCAAAATTGCCTCCTGGGGTTTTACTTATAGGTTTTCCTTGCTCCCAGCATATTCTGGACAAAGCAAATCTGCAGTGGCTGCTTGTCCCCGGTGCCAAGGAGATTTCTGTTGGAAGGACAAGTTTGCATGGAAAATGCCTGGTCCAGACAGGATGGGAGAGCTCAGGAGCTGAGCTTGCCTCTGTACTTCTCTTCTAAATCTGGGAAAGGGGTGTTCGAGGCTTCTCCCAGCGGAACTTTAAATATTTGAATCTCTTTCCCTAATAAACTGCTTTCCTAATAAACTGCTACCATATGTAAATGGAAACGTTCTGCTGACTCTCCATCCTACCCGGAGCTGCTCGCTGGGGTGCTGCTACCCTTGTACCCGGCACATACAGAGCTATAAAAAGTAGCAGACTGTGTCCTTTTAATAAATTACACCATAAATTTTACAGACTTTACCCCAGTGACTTTTTAAATCTCGCTTCGGTTATGCAACATCATCTTGCAATAGGAAACATCTTTCAAGTGTTTAGGTTAGAGGAGCAGGATCTAATCCACTCGAGATATTTTAGAGTGCAATAAATAAATAAAATGTACCCTCTCTCTTCAGGATGAAATATGACACACACAGAAGGGAGACAAGCAGCTTTGATAGCTGATGATAAGGGTCAGTATTTCATTTTCATTTTGTTCAGCATCTGGTTTTTGTCCTAAAAATCTAATATCTATGGCACTGACAAATGAACTTAAAATACATGAAATGCTGGAAAAGCTGTTTTGCCCTCAAATCTTCTCATCCAAGAATAAAGAAGGAAAAAGGATCAGATTGATTCAATAGTGATACAAAACTCCCACCCAGAAACTTGCAGTAAACATCCGTTCCCAAGACATGAAGATGAGAAATGAGAACCTTCAGACACAAATGACCATCATTCAAGATCTTTTTCTGCCCTCCATTTTTAGTGACATTTTGGTGACTATTGACCAAAAATTGAACAGTTTCTCCTGCCAATATGAGGATAAATTTGAGGCTCTGGATAAGCTCATCCTGCCTTGTTCAAATGTCCACAGTGGACATTTGGAAAGCCTTACCACAGAGAAAGAGGCATTTGTGCTGACTCCAGAGGCAGCTGGAAAACTCATCAGCCTCTGGAAACCCATGGAAGGGAAGGCACTGCACTGAGAGGAGTAATTACCACAGTAAAAATGATTGGCAGATCCAGAGCAGCGTTAACACCAGAGTTTATAAACAGAGGAGGTCAAAGCTGAACCTGAGAAAAGCAGGAGGTGCCCCAATTAGACCAATCCTGAATTTGGCCATGGTTCTTGAGCTTTGGAGAGAGAAGCACACACTCAGGAGTGAGCACCACAATTTTTGTGACTTCCAAGACAACCTTGTTTTCCATCCTACTGCAGCTTTCACAGTCAAGGTTTCTGGGCATGTGGCCCGAGACAAGGGGATGGATGCTAATTCATATTTAGGATTGGAAGGAGGGAGGAAAAGCTGGTTCTTAAACACTACTGCCAACTGGAGCCAAATCCACGTGTGTGAGTTCCTCCCCACTGTGATCATGGCACCACCACAGCCTTCCAGGGTTTTTCCATGTTTTTCGTAGGTTTTGACCATTATCAACAATAATATTTATAAAATTATGTCATTGCCAAGGGGTTTTCCTGTAATTAAATGAACGCAGTTAAGCTTTTTTTTTTCCAGCTAGAAATGAAGAGTGAAAGCTTTGCTTTAGGGAGATACAACACCTGAGTGTCAGCAGAACACAAGGTTGCTTCCATAACAAAATCTAAGAACCACAAACAAATCAAGAGAAACCCTTGAAAAGCCAAGAAAACTGGAGAATTTACTATCAGTGGGGAATGGAGAAGCGCAAAAATGAGAGGGGCACTGAAAATGAGCCACATCTCCCATGTGGGTGAGCTCTGCCTGCTCCCAGCCAGCACACAAAGGGACCACCCAAACTGGCTCTGAAGACCCTACTAAGAGCAGTAGAGGAGCTGGGATGGAAAACGGAACCTCAGAGCCTCTGTGGATGGCCCAGCTCCCTGCTCACACACCAAAACTCTGAGCCGTGCTGAGACAAACCCAGCTCAAACCAGCTCCGTGTTCTGAAGAGCTCTCAAGCTTTCACCAACGACCTTGGGGGATCTTTTTCCTTTTCTTTAGCAGAGAAAGAGGCCTCACCTGGGGCTGTAAATGTGGCCCTTGACATTGGCAGCGTTTGTCCTGATTTGGGAGGATCCATTAATTTCAAAAGTTTTTGTTTACCTTGAGAGTGAGCTCAGGGCTCCCTTTGAGTCGCGCCCTGGGCTCTTGACTGTCCTTTCTGTGCGCTGCACACAGTAGTTGGACATGGTCTGGAGACCTCTGGAGTTGTTATTTTTCATCAGGAAGATGGCTTTTAGCTGCAGGGGTAAACCTCACTCCATGCTGGGCAAATGTTGGGTGGAAAAATATTTCACAATAGGAAACAAGTTGGAATAAGTCAGAAAAGAGGAAGTCAACCAATCCACAGTGCTGTTTGGGATTGGTGTAATATTTCAAAGTTCCCTGTTTTGAAATTATTAGACCACCAAAAAAGTGAAAGGCTGCCAAAAATTACTGTAAAAGGTAATAATTGTTAATAACTTGGCATCTGCTTGCTCATTTGAGCTGCATGGGTTTGGCATTCATTAAAGACAACATTGTAAGCAAATAAAGGAGCAACTGCCTGGCACATAACATTTTTAACCACATCATAACTAAATATTAAATGTGAGGTTTTAATTCAATTTATAGTTTAAATAAGGATCTTTGCAGTAACTTTAAGGGCAAAAAATAAGAGTCAACCCCATAAACAGTGAGTCATAAGAAGATTTAAAATAAATAATTGCAGTGTCCTTGACCTTGAAATGACCCTTTTTCTGAATTAGCACAGGAATTTAATTAAAGCTTCAAAAAAAGCTTTCATTTTAGATTTGAGTTACCAAATATTTAGAGATCCAGTGCCCAGGCAAGCCAATGGAAACATTCCTGCTCATTTCAGTGAGCTTTGGATCAGGCCCCTGCGCAGCTTTGGGTATCTCATTTCACAGATGGACCCAAGGTCACTGCAGGAGAAAATGTTCTCCCTTAACCCAGCATTATCTGAGGTCACTCATCCCAGGGATCCCAGAGCAGCTGCACAGCATGGACAGGGCAGGGAGGAGGCACCTTTGTGCTTTGCCATCTCTCTGCAGCCGTTTCAGGTGATGACACAGGGCTCTGAGGGCTCTCTCTGTCCTTTCCAACAGCTGGGACCATTCTGAGCCATCAACAAAAATCTCTGCCCTCACCAGTGGCAGAAATGCCAGAGGTGCAGCACAATCCTGCCAACCTCTTCTGGATGGACCCGAGGTCACTGCAGGAGAAAATGTTCTCCCTTAACCCAGCATTATCTGAGGTTGATCATCCCAGGGACCCCAGAGCAGCTGGACAGGGCAGGGAGGAGGCACCTTTGTGCTTTGCCATCTCTCTGCAGCGTTTCAGGTGATGACACAGGGCTCTGAGGGCTCTCTCTGTCCTTTCCAACAGCTGGGGCCATTCTGAGCCATTAATAAAAAATCTCTGCCCTCACCAGTGGCAGAAATGTGAGAAGTGCAGCACGATGCTGCCAGCCTCTGTGTCCCTTCTCTTTCCAGCAGAGCTGCAGGAGTCACAGCCCCAGCGTGTCAGAGACTCATCCAGAGGTCACTGAAGTCAGGGGACACCTTTTCTATTGACTGCAATGGGCTTCAGACCAGGCTCTTACTCACCACTAACGAGTCAGCATTTACCAGAAGTGATATCCAGCAATTTCCTGTTCCCACTGGAGGGTAAGTGCTGATAGCTGGGGTGTCATCCAGTGGTTACATTTGGTGTTTCTGACCTCTAAATGAGCTTCTCATCCCGTTCCTGCATATCCAGGGCTCTGTGCTTCACGACTTGGGATGCAGGAGAGAGGGGAGCAGGCTGCAAGGAGTGCAGCTCTCCTTACTCCCCTCCTTCTTGTTGTGATCTTAAGCAGAAGATCATTTTTATAGATCTTCAAATTAAAAAAAAAAACCAAAAAACTAATAATTCTTTTTTTAACCTTTCCAAGGTGCCAGTGAAACTCCTGCCCTCTTTCTCAAGTTGGGTTCACAATGAAGAGGGTGGCAATTTTGCTTGAGTCAGGAGAAAATAAGGACAAACTGGAAAAGAAGCCCTCAGTCCCGGCACACAGTCAACAGTGTCATCTTTCAAAAGAAGTTTCTGCACGCTCAGAAGGATCAATGTCTTCTTATTTTGGTTCAACAGAGGCTTGGTTTATTACACAGCTTTTGTTTTTATTAGTGAAATGCACTAAACTGTTTTCTCAAGACTTGCCAAACAGTTTAAAATGTAATACCATTAAATTTGAGGTCCTACTGGGAAAAGTAATGCAAACTTAATTAAAGTTAACCAGAGTTTTCTCTCTGTGCAGCCCCATGTGTCTCTGGGCTGGAGTTTGCTCGTAAAGCACTTGTTTGCTCAGGGCAGAGCAGTGCTCAGGCTGGAAAGGGTGGTGGAACTGCCAGGGTGGGAGATGGTGAGCAGAGAAGTGAGGAATGAGCAGCAGGAATAGCTGGGGAAACAAAAAAAAATAACAAAACCAAAAGACTGTTTTCTTCCTCTGGTGTAAAATATTTCAATTTTCATCCTAAGCTTGATTGCATCCCCACAGCTTTGCTGGGATGGGGTCTGGAACACAGTGTGGAGTCTCCAAGGCGGGGGTGAAGGCTCCAGCTCCAGGGGTCAGACATCAATCTCTGCAATGTAATCTTTGCAGCTGAATCTCTGCAATATTTCTTTTGTGGCCTCTCACTGTTTCTACCTGTTTATCCCCACGCCAGCTCTGTGGGATGGCTCCTCTGCATGTGGCAGGAGCCTGGCAGGGATCGAGGGCTCCAAAGGGAAGGATGAGCTTTGCCTGCAAGAGCTGTGACCCTGCACCCTTAACTCCTGAGCACAGGGAAGCGAAACTTTGATTGCAGCTCCACGTCTCAAGTCTGAAACAAATCTTGTATCCTGGCTCCTGATAAAACATTAGAATTTCCCTGATGTCTTGGGAAAAGGGTGAGAACATGGCCCCTGATGCTTGGCTTGGTGCCCACGTGGGAAATTGGATATTTTGCCCATCAAATATTTGCCTTGTGGTTTGTGCTGGATTCTTGTCCTGGGACTTGCTTAAAAATTTGGGGACTGCACCTCAAATCTGGAGCATTTGAATGGAGCATGCAAAGAAAAAACAAATGTTAAATTCCTCTAGAGATAAATTTTGACCTGGAAAGGGCAGATTCCAGAAAAAGGTCCTCTAAATGCCATCTTTTTGGCATCTGCTGGTCAGAAGAGACAGGAAATTTGGCAGCAGCATCAATTCTTGCAATGGAATTAGGAAGTAAATCCAACTGATTGGTCCAAAATTCCAGGATGCCATTCCCCACCATGGCTGGGATGAGCTGGGAAGCACTAATAAAAGACTCTGGGAATATGAAAGTTATTTTGCCACAAGTTTTTTCTGGGATTTTACCTCATCCTGGTCCTCCATCTATTTTTAGTCTAATGAGCAAAGCTTATTTCTGCCCCAGGCATCGTAATGCACTTTCTGTAGCCTGAACGAGTTTATTACACATGGTATTGTGACCAGCATTGGCAACAAGAAAACAGGTGGAAGTTTCCATAATGAATTCATTTTTAAAAAAGAAAACTTTTAGTGATTGTTCATATCCCCTCTCTTCATCACCAGCCTCAGGGATGAGTTTCCAGGCCATACATCTTGAAAAGCAGCAGATAGTGGTGGATGTGTAAATGGAAAGTTTAATCTTCGAGTTGTTGAATTAGAATTTTGCTGCTCTGGTCAGAAAAAAATGAAGCTTTCTTGTGATCTGTTTGTCCAGTTAGAATTCCATGAATTCTGAATAGTATATTTAAACTGTTTTATTTTAAACTTAGTAGGTGTAATTAATTATCTACCTTAAGCTAGAAGTATGCAGGAAATAAGCAAACAGAAATGGAGATGGCATTGAGCAATGGAATGATTCACTGTGGTTTATATAACACCTTCTAATTTTTATAGAACATTTTTTATTGTTTCCCATTTATAGCAGATATCTGTAATAGCTCTGACCAGTAATTTCCTATTCATCACCTTTTTCAGCTAAAATTTGGAGCTCTGATGGTGTGCATGATATTCCATTTACAAAGAGTCTGGAATACTGTAGTGCAGAAGAAGAGCTCTGAGATGGTTTTCTTTCTTGATCAGATGAAAAGTAAAATTATGTGGCCTCAGACCACTCATTTAGTCTGTTCTTTCTCTCCCAAATTATAAATTAATTTCACTTTTCCTGAAGGTGGGGACAGAGATTGGTTTCAGGTCTGCCTGTGAAGCACCGACAGCTTTTGAAATGATGTAAATAAGGATGAAATATTTATGTAGGCAGAAAATATTCTTGGATTAAATTCTTGTGGAGCAGAGAGGTATCTCATGAGACCTTTTTTTTTCCTTGCTGCCACCTCATGGAAACCTGGAGCATCAGCATTGGCGCCTTGTTTTTGTTTTCCCTCCCGCAGCACTTTGACAGGAGCCCTGTGGAGATCACCGCTGCTCTGATAAGAGGACAAGAATAGCATTTTGGTCCTTGGGGAATTCCTTTGTTTCCTAAAAGCTGCCCTGGTTGTGAAGCTCTCACTTTCCCTCCTCTCCAAGCCTGGGGGACACCAGGGGTGGCCAGGCCTGGAAAGCCACATGTCCCTGTCTGCAGGGGCACTTCCTGACCAGAAACGAGCGCTGCGACATCTCTTTCTTTCCACTACCCCTAGAGAACAACAATTTTTTGGGAGCAAGCTACGCCTACATGGAAAGTTCCCATTTCCTCCTCAAAATAACAAAAAAAAAAAACCAAAACCAAAAAACCCAAAACAAATCCCAAAAAATAAGGCTCTTGTCTCCTCTGTTGCACGGCCGGGGCAGGTTCCCGCTTGTGCGGTTCCATGGCCCTCGCCTTGGCTGCCTGCCCAAAACTCCCGTCTGTTTTCCAGACAGGAAATATGAATCAAAATAACATGACATAAAAACAGTAATTAGCTTTTGTGTGTGAGGCTGCTAAGGCCTTAATGAGGAACAGGCTTGTAATAAAACTCTTGGCTACTCTCTCCCAAACTCACTCTGCCGCTCGCTCCCCTTTTCAGTTCATCATTTATTTTCTTGCAGGGAGAAGTGAGGAGAGAAGGAGACACTATCTGTAAATTGATCCTCCCCACCCTCGTTAAATTATCAGGGAGTCTATAAATGTTTTGACAGTTTTTTTTCCATTTGTTTTGGGCTATTTCTGTCCCACCCACAATGCTCATCTTTCCCTGTCATCCTTTGCTGCCTTTCAGGGCATCTTAAGAGCTCTGGCTTGAGCAATAGCTGAGGTTGGAATGAAATTAGGGGATCCTACAGGTCACCCGAGGCTGGCACATGCTTCCAGGGATATTTTCTGGATACTAGCTCCATCAAACCACCCAGGGCAGCTGTGGTGTCTCTGAGCTCCTTTGTGCCTTTGAGCAGAGAGAAGGACGTTGTGGAGCAGCAGGGTCACCACGAGGCCAAGGGAGACGGGCTGGTACCAAGCGTCACTTTTGCAACCTTTAAGCAAAAAAATGTGATCTCACAAGGAAAATATTTAATTTTTGCAGGAAGAAGCTTCAGGCTGCAGCAAACTGGCATTTTGTGGCCTCCGACTAACGTGTGAAGCCAGAGCTGTGCTGCACGTGCTGTGAGAGCTCCAAGGTGAGCAGAAGTGGAAACTCCTGGGATTTTCTGCATAAACTCCTGGGATTTTCTGCATAAGCTCCTGAAATTTTCTGCACCAAGACAAGTTTGCTCACGAACAGCTGTGTCCCTTTCCCAGACAGATGTATTAGTGACAAGTGACATGGTGTTATAGTTCTGCTGGAACTGAGGACCACTAAATATCCCACTGGTCTTGGCCCAAAGCATAAACGCTACTTTGACACCGCTTTTCCTGATAAAACCATAAAAAAATCTCTTTGTGTAGACCCTAATACGTTTCTTGTCCATATCTCTGCATGTTAATAGGCTGTCCCCTGATTTTTCTGAGTTGTAATTTAAAGTCCCTCTGTGGTCAGTGCATTCAGAGCTGCAGATCAGTGCTGAAAGCCGCAGATTGCAAAGGATTTTAGCAATGAATGGTAAAATTTCTCCAGGATCTGTCATCATCCATGCCCATAACACCCTGCTGGTAGCAGATCTAATGGGTTTATCAAGTGAGAGGAAAGAGAGAAGGTTGTGTCCCTGCTTCCAGAGCCTCTGCCCTCATTTCCCACCTCTCTATGGGCACAGCATGGAAAAGACCTGGTAGGAATGTTTGGAGAGACAATCCACAGAAAGTTCTTCTATGAAACCAACCATGGATCCTCCTGGAAAGCTTTCTGGTGGGATTTACCTCATGCCAGTGCCCTGAAAGTGGTGTTCACCGATTAATTAACAACTCTAGGAACACCTTGGCTGCTTATGGGTATTTTTCCATTGCTTGGTGCTCTAACTCACAGCTGGCAAAGCCCAGAGGTGCTGCTGGAGTTGGGGAAGATAAATTCTGCGAGACCTCAGAATGTGCTGCAATTTTTAACTCCAAGCGCTGCTGTCCATGATAACATCAGATTAGGGGTAGCAGGAAAAAAACTTTTCCCTGGCAATTTTTCAATGGAAAATGCCATCCGCTTGAAATCCAGACTTCCCATCAGAGTACGTTGTTGTCAATGAAGTTTTGCTTCAGTTTTTTAAAACAGATTTGTTTTGACTAGTTTGAAGTATTGTGTTTGGACCTTGTTGGAGTAAAATGGCTTGATTTTCTGTCCTGAGTGTCTTTTCATAACAGAAGTGATTTAATTTTATGCTTTGAATAATGTATGCTAAAAAGGAAGGTATTTTGTTCTGATTTAGTTTTATCAGAACATGCTATTTTATTTCATTCCAAATCAATTTTTTTTAATGTGGTTGAAGAGAAAATGTAGCTTTCAAAAGTTTTTTCTCCTGATTTGGAACTGAACCAAATTTGAAATGTCAGAATTTCAAGTGGCCTTCCAGTGAAGTGCAACCCATTCCATGGCATAAAGCAAGAAGAAAACCCACATAAAACAATCAAATTGATGTAGACATTTATTACTTGTGAGAGTTGTAAAAGCATCACATGGCTTTCTCATAAAAAGTCATAAACCCTATTTACAGTCCCTGCATTATTATTCTAGTAACTAAAACCAGGGACTCTATGAAGTGCAGGAGTGTTCAGCGAATTCTCTCCCAGCTCTGTTGGAAATGCAGAAAATGCTCCCTGTTTTCAGAGCAGGGGGATCGTGTTTTACATGTATTTATTTATTGTGTTTACCTCTTACACTTAGAGCTTGGCCCCTGCCCAAGAGGTCAAAGCTTTATTTACTTGCATTTCATGACAACAAATGCAGAAATTAATTCAGCAAAGTGCCCTCATGTTTTGGGCAAAACTGGTGGTGTTTAGGTTACGTTTCAGCACTCAAGAGGCTTAAATGCTTTAGTAGGAGAAGCTTAACCTTGTCTACAGTGCAGCATCCAACACTTAGAGCCTTGGGCAGTGCGTGGTTACAGGTGAAATTCATTTGAAATGATCATAAAGACGGTAACAGACACGAAAAACAAAAATTCCAGAAGGTTTTGGATCAAGTACAGAAATGTATTGGGGCAGGGGAAAAAAAAAAAATATATATTCAGGAAGATTTCTTTGTTCTTCCATGTTCTGAGCTCAGTGAAGTCAATGAGAAAGGGTCACTGCCAGGAGGGAGCTGGGTTGTTCCGTGAACCAGCGCTGTTGCTATTGCAAACACATTGTCTGGGAGTGTTGTCATCCCTGGAATAAAGGGATGGAGCTTTAGAGCCAAGCCAAAGCTTCCCTCAGAATTTCTAAGGTGAAGAACTTTTGTGTTGCCCGTAAAAATGACACCCCCTCCTTCTTTAGGGGAAGTCTGAGGCATCTCCGAAGCAGGATCAGCTGGAAATGTTTGAGGAGAAGGGAAATGGGAAAAGGGAAATGGGAAATGGGAAAGGGAAAGGAGAAAAGGAAAGGGAAAGGGAAAGGGAAAGGGAAATGGAAATGGAAAGGGAAAGGGAAAGGGAAAGGGAAAGGGAAAGGGAAAGGGAAATGGGGAAAGGGAAAGGGAAATGGGAAATGGAAACGAAAATGGAAATGGAAATGGGAAAGGGAAATGGGAAATGGGAAATGGGAAATGGGAAATGGGAAATGGAATGGGGAAATTGAAAGGGAAATGGGAAATGGGAAATGGGAAATGGGAAAGGGAAAGGGAAAGGGAAAGGGAAAGGGAAAGGGAAAGGGAAAGGGAAAGGGAAAGGGAAAGGGAAAGGGAAAGGGAAAGGGAAAGGGAAAGGGAAAGGGAAAGGGAAAGGGAAAGGGAAAGGGAAAGGGAAGTCATGCTCCTCCTGCTAACTCCTCCTACAAAACTTGGACTTTTGGAACATCATCCTCTTGACTGTAATTTAACTGCTGGTGATTTCTTACTTTGTTTTCTCTCATTTATCATCTTTACAGATGCAACAAGTTAATCTAAGAGTGTGACTGAGCTTTGCTGACCAGCAGCAGGAGGATCTCTCCCTCATGGGTTTCCCACTGTTGTCACTGCACTGCTATATCCAGCTAGAGCAGCTTTTTATAACCTTGTCGGGGTTATTTTCAACTTCTTGCTTCTATACAGGACCTATACATAAGCCCAGGGCTAAAAATACTTGAGTCCAGCCAATTTTTCCCGAACAGATCTGGGAACTTGCATCTGTTGTCTGATCTCAGCCAGAAACTGATTTCCAGAGTCTGAAACTCAGCTCAGCCCAGTGTCTCAAACAAAGGAGATGTTGGAGGATGGCCCTGGGCAGTTCAGAGCTCCATCACTGCTCTCCCATGGATGCAGTGAAGCTACACCCCACTGGCTCACCTCACCTGTGAGTACCTCCAAAAACAGCTTTCAAAAAGCTAAAAAATAAAAGACAAAATTGCTTTTTCTGGCTGTTAGGAAGGGTTAAAATATCCGAGCCATGCAACGAAAACATTTGTTTTTAAAAACTATTAAACAAATAGCGGAGTTTCCTTCTCAGAGAGGAGATGCCAGAGGACATGTGCTGCTTGCCCATCCCCTTGGGGACATTCCAGGCTATCTGTGCCATGTCCTCCTGGACCCTGAGCCTGCCCACAGCATTCCCTGACTCGTGCACAGGCTGGGAGGACACATGGAATTAGTCTTTATGATTCAATTATTCTGCGGTAGAGCTTGGACGTGTGCAATACATCGAAAGCCTTTGGGAGACTATCAAAATTTAATAGGGAAAGTATGGCATTTTTTAAAATTTTTACTTCCAGCCCTTGCTGTCAAATGATTTGTTTGCTCTTTTTATAAACAGGCTGCAGTGCCACTGAGGAGGTACAGGGACAGGAATGAACCAAGCTGGCTAATCCAGTTGCAAAACAGAAGGATGGATTAACCCCTCCAGTACCACTCACTGGGATTTCCAGATGTCCAAGGAAAACAACCAGGTCTGGCTGGCAGTGCAAAACTGCCTTTCCCTGTGAGGTAAGAGCAGTGGCTGCATTGCTTTGTATCTCAGACACCCTGGTTGCTAAGTTTGGGGTTAACTGTCCATACAAATAACATTTTGGAGGTAATTTTTCTGCTGGTTTGGCGCTGCTCTTGCTCTGGTCTTCTTGGAAATAACACTGGATGTGGAGACTTTTCCCTGCTATGCCATCTCTACCTCTCCTCCACACTCAACATCCTCTTTGGCTTGTTGCTCTTGGAATTACTCATCCAAGTCTTCAATCTCTCCTGATTCTCCCAGGATTTTTAAGATCAGATATTGAACATTCTTCGTCATTCGTTTTCCAAAGTTTTGGAGCATTGTGCCTTCCTCTTCCTCCATGTGCTTCCTACCTAAAGTCCTGGTCAGACAGCATCCTCTGGTTCTGGATAAATATCCCAATCTGCCCATTTAACAGCTGTTCATCAAATCCAATTTGCTCTTTTCAGGCCAGCCCTTCTGAGGTCTTGTTCACCTGCCACACAATAAAATTCACCTTTTTGCCTCCTCTCCCTCAGGGTCCCATTTCCACCTCTCTTTGCAGCTCCTCTGTCAGCACCTGCCACCTTGAAACTGTCTTTTAAGCAGCTCTGCTTTCAGAGTTCTTGTTCTACCTATTTAGACCTTCTGCACCAAACATCTGGCAGGGACAATGTGCAAGCCAGGATTTTATTTCACACTGAGATATCCAGAAATCCACCCCCTCACTGCTTTAGGAATTTTTTCCTTTGAAAAAGCACAAGTCCTCCTTTCCTCTCTCTCTCTTTTGACAGCTTCTCTTTTATGCTGTGGGACAAGTGGTATTCCTCAACCAAACACTCAGCACTTCCTCCTTTTCCCTCTTATTCCATTCAGCTCCTAAGGAATTTGCTACACACTTCCTTTTGGAGGTCCAAAAGCTACACAGCACTAATGTAGCGTTGAGCTCGTCATGGGTTGGCAGCAGTGAAATTCCTCTCAGCATTCCCTGGGTTTCTCTGGCTGCTTCAGCACCACCTGCTCCCCAACCCACCCCTCTCAGGCACCACGATTTATTTTTGTACTAATGGCAAAATACACTGAGAAATAAATGGCGTGCTCTTCGTCTTCAGTTATTTCCTTGAGGAGATGGCCCTGGAAGAGAGCTCTGAGTGGGTCTTTACCTATGAATCACTGCAAAGAGTCTGCAGCTCCCACTGCTAATCCCAGTGTGGAAAGAGGAGGAGGTGGGGGGTGTTGTACAGAAACCTTGACGTTTGCATCTGCCTTTGATTCAGGGAAAGGGCAGAAAGGAGCAATATCACTTTACGCAGACAGGAGACGGTTCCAAGCCATGTTACATTTTGTACAATAATGGTTTTGAAAGATGACTCATTGGAGCTTGTCAAATTAGCCATTACATTTGCATAGCTCCTGTGGGAGCCGTTTCAGCGAGCACAGAAACCTAAAAAACAACTCACACACAGGGAAAGAGGCAGAAATTCCCTTTATCCTCAGCACTTCTCCCATCAGAGAGGCAGCAAAACACCTCTCCTGAACATCTCCTTCCTTGGATAGCACTGGAGATTGGAAAACATTTTGGCAAAGTTCGTTTCATGTCACACATGTGTAATTAAAAAGGAGTTTTCTGATGAGTAAAAGTTTGGTGAGGACACAGACACTGACCCCCTGATCACTCCAACACTTGTCCAATATTCCTGATGCATCCGAGCCATTGCATCCATTCTTGGCGCCGTGGCTCCAGGATCTGCAATCAGTCTCCACACTCTGCTCCCCAGTGAACCACAGCTCTCTGCCAAGGCTGATCTTGAAGTGTTTGGGGCTTTGTAAAGCCAGACTTCTCTGTAATCCTGTGTTCCTGTTAACCTCTTCACTCAAGCGCCCTTGGAATGATGAGAAAGCTGTTCCTAAGAAAGATGACAAACTGATGAGGGTTGGGCCACAGGGAAGGCAAACTTGAAGGGGAAAAGGAGGGTGTTGAACAGAGTTCTTTCACTCAAATCTGAACATTAACACGTAGTTCCAAATCAGTTGGTCCTTTGCACAAATTCCTGAGTTTCTGCCTCAGAAAGATGATCTTGGCATCATTCCTGCACCCACTGTGGTGTGAGGATCCCACGGAGCACTCACCCACTCTGCACTGAGTTTCCTGGGATGAGCTGGGGCTGGATCTGATGCCTTCAGCCATCAGTGTAAAGACTCAGCTTTGCTGGAGCTCAGCTCCAAGCTAGATGACGGGCTTGGCATGGAGGCTCTGCCTCCTGCTATCTGCACTCTTATCACACTTATCACACTTGCTATCTCGTCCTGCCACACGAGACTTAGCTCTGAAGTCCATGTTCCAAACCTGTTTTAATTATCTTCATTTCCCCTCTCACAGCAACCTGAGTCTCAGTACAAGCAGCAGGCAGAAGAAACAGAATTTTTTCATCATCTCTTGGCATCTGTCTCTCTTTCTCTCTTGTTCCCAATCTCAGTTCTTGTAGCTGGGCTGTGTTTGGTTTTTGTTTTTTTCCTTCCCCTTCTTTTTTTCATTTCAACCATGACTTGGAAAGATTAAAGCCTGGCGTTACTACTTTGGAAGAGGGAGCTCTGCCAACAGGGTGTCCTGCAGGATGCAGATGGGGAGGAGCAGTGGGAGACTGAAGGGCTTTGAAACAACAGCATTAACATGTGGGGATTGCATTGCACTCAAAATTTTTCCTGAAAATACCAGGGGCTGGATTCTCTCTCCCTCGCTCCTGTTGGATAATACTTTTGTCCATGACTAAACCTCGGAAGGACAACTTGCAGAGCAAGGCAGCAGGTGGAGGCTGCCAGGCTGTTAAATTTTGCAACTTTCTTATTTAATGAAAATTTTGGTCCATTTGAGACCTTTTATAGTGCGCATTCATATTTATGTAACATATCGCTCATTTTTATGTCTTTTTAGTGTGGCTGCTTTGCTTAACCTAACACAGAACAAGGTTTGACTGGTTTATGGTAGGAAATCACAAGGAGAATGGACTCTGGAAGGGAGGAACCTGTTGTGGTGGAGCAGAAATTTCTGTATTTTAAAGAGGGGACCAAGTGGTGCAGAACTGGAGGAGACTGAGCTGCCCCAGCCATTCAGCCAATGATCCCCCCCTGCCACATCCCTGCCAAGGACTGGTGTCACCACTGCTTGAAAAAGATTTTTGGAGGAGCTCTGGCAAGTTTAGCTGGTGCTGTCTGAGATCTCAGTGACCCTTCCAGCATCCTCATCTCCGTGCCAAGGTTTGCTGTCCCAGCAGCAAGTGCAGCAGCATTTCAGCACTGGCAGCTGCTGACTCCAGGGTTAGTCCCTGGTGCAGAGTGGTTGTGTTTAACCCTCTGCAGCTGTATCCAGCGAGGGTCAAGTGTGAGCTGTCATGAATCCCAGCTCTCTTTCTGACACTGCCTGGCTTGTGCTGCTGGTGTTTAGGGGCTGTCTGCCTCCTCCGTGTATTTCCAGCTCTCCTGCAGATTTGTGGCCATCATGATGGGCTGCACGACTGAGCAGCAAAGAGCCAGGAAGCAAAATTGATTTAATTTGCACAGAAACCTCTCTTGCTCACATCCACCTTTATCTCCTTAAGAAAAAGGGGGTCCTTTACTTCAGGTTTCCCTCTGACACCCTCTGGTTTTGCCTTAGCAGTGGAGGATCTCCTGTTTGCCCCAGAAAAGTGTGGGGAGCAGTGCACAAGAGCTGGTGGACAGTGGCAGGTTTCTGGGAGATGCTGCAACTGCCCAGTCATTTCTATATTTCCTTCCTTCACATTCACCTGTAATACTTAATTTACATCTTTCCTTCTACCACAGGTCTTCATTTTAGATACAAACCTTCAATGAAGGAGATTTTCTAGAAAGAAAAGAAAAATATGACTGAAAGAAAAGAAAAATGTGCTCACTGCCTGTGAGAGGGGGAAGACTCAAGAGTGAAAAAACCATTTTTTTTTTGTTATTTGCTATAAAATTAGTCAAAACCACTGATGACTCCCAGTGGCATAGGGGTTTATTACAAAGGCAGAGTTTTATGCTCACCTGGCCCTGCTGCAGGTCTGGTTTTCACGTTTTACGCAGCTCTGCATCCACCACAGCCCTCACCAAACACCAAAAGTCTCCTCCTTTGCCCACCAGAGGAGCCATCAGCCTAATTCATGTAGTCACACTATTTAGACCTTGAGCAAGTTTTCTCAGCCATGGCTCTGTACAAGGGATAAATATTTTCCTTGTGAAGCACAAACACCCTGCACCCTTCTGCTTAGGCACCCTCGAGGAGCTCCCATGAGAGCTGTTAATCAGCACCATGTTTTGAAGACAGTCTCTTTTATTTTTATTTTTTTTTATTTCTTCTTTCTTTTTTATTTTTTCCAGAAAAACAAGCATCCTCTGCTCCATACTCACGATTTTATTTTCACGTTGCTGTTGACACACACTATCCTGACCAGTCAGGTTGTATTAATTTCCCTGAATGGCAGCATGAGTAAAGTTTCAGCTTGTGTTTCATTTCCAGCCTCCTGTTCAGAATTCCAGCTCCTTCATGGAGCAGATACCACCAGAGGAACTTCGTGGACTGTGTTTGCTTAGTAAAGACCAGGCTGCTTGACTTACCTGACACTTGTTCTTTTACTTTTCCTTCTTTTCCCTCAAAAGAATAATTGGGATCTCAGAAAATTTGGAATACAGAAATTACAGATTACAGAAATATCAAAAAATTGGGATTACAGATCACCTGACTTGAGGGAGGAAAAAGCTAAATAATAATAACAAAATACTTCTTTTTCAGGAGAAGATCTTTTCAGTATTTCAAAGAAAATAGGCACTGCAGCATCTGTGGGTTTCCTCAGCCCCTGGAGATTGCAGTGACCTTTGAGATGGATTGTGGGCCATCAGAAGATAAATATGCTGCCTTTGGTTAGCTTGACATGAATTATTTCTCTGGAATGCTGAGGTCCATGTTCCTGATATATTTAGGTATAACCAATGGTTGTAACATCAAATTAAACCAACAGATTGCTGGCTGGCAAAATGCAGGCTGAGAGCTGCTGCAGGCCACAGGGTAATGGAGTTACAGTCAGAACCTGGTCGCTCACTTGCCCACAGCTCCCAAATCTGCAATTTTTGGGACCGTTTTCTCCAAATCCTTCCTCACTTCCCAGTAGATCTGCACAGATTTGAAACAGCACAGCCCAAAGCCCAGCAGGGACACGGGGCCAAGACCAGAGTGCTCCAAGCCCCATCCAGCCTGGCCTTGGGCACTGCCAGGGATCCAGGGGCAGCCACAGCTGCTCTGGGCACCCTGAGCAGGGCCTCACAGGGCAGAATTTGTCCCCAGAATCCCATCTGAACCTGCTTTCTTTCAGTCAAACCCATTCTCCCTTGTCCTGTCACTGCGCACCCTTTGAAAAAGTTTCCCTATCTTTTTGGTAGGCCCCCAGGATCTGAGCTTGATTACAGTGTCCGAGGGTCTTTCTGATGGTTTCTGGATCTAAGGTTGATTATTATTTCAAAGATCTGTTTCATGCTCATGCCCAACATCTGCTAGGGCTGAGCTCTGCTTGGAATCCGTTATTTTCCTTGGATTTGGGAAGGTGCTAAAGTTTCCCTGAGCAGTTGTGACTGCAGTACCTTCCCAAGGAGCACCAGCTCTGGCCTTTCATCTTGGCAATGAATGTTCTTCCCCACACTCCTGTTCAGAAGTGTGCATGTGAGTGATTTAGTGCTCCGTGTCAGCAAATCAGGATGTTGATCTTAACTATGTTTTCCCTCTCCCAAGGCATGTTAGGAGCCTCAGACAGGGCTGCAGACACCCTTGTGTTAAATAGAGTAAAAATACAGGCTTAAAAATTGGCCTTTAGCTTCCAGTTTTATAATTCAGATGCGTTTGTTGTTGTGTCACTTCCAACATCCTCAGGTGTCTTCAAAAATCCCAGTTACACCTGGGAATCTTTGTCCCACTTTGCCAGAAGTCTTCATATAGAAAAAAATAAGGAAAATATCACATATGACACAAAGAAACATCCTCCTGGAGCCATTCATTTCTCAGCAGGGGCAAAAAGGAGAAAAACACACCCAAGCTGAGTTTATCTTTCTTTCTTCCATGCGCGGGCAGAGCTTTGATTGTGACAAAAGCAAATTCACCATGCTCAGCTCTGGCCTTTGCCAGAACAAAACCAGATTTTGGTGCCTGGGCAGCAGAAGGACAGGAACTGGGGCAGAATTTCTTGTCACAGGCAGAGCCGTGTGAGCCTGTTTGCTCTGGCAAAGTTCCCTTTCATTTATGTGAACTTGCAGCCGTTTTTCGCCGCGTGGGGCCATCCCCTGGAGAGTCTCCTTCAGAGGAAATCTGTCCAAACTTTGATGAAAACTGTCTTGTTGCCTCCCTCTCCTAATTTGCCTTGGGTATATGGGCCAGAAGAAAAATGCAGCCACCCACCAAAACGGTGAGAAGAAATTCACCCGCCTAAAAATGAAACGATTCAGCAATTTCTCTTTTCACACTCCACATCTCTCTGGGTTGCCCCACGAGCCAGGCAGCAGTAAAACCATTTACCAGCAAGCAGGGCTGGGGCCACCTAATCAACCATTTTTGAAGTCATTTGGGCTTCCAGTTTGGCTGGAAAATAAGTTCTCAACAAATTCATTAAGTATTGTTACCACACAGAAGCCATAAATATGTACTTGCTGCCGTGGCCATCTGCTGCTGGAGGTCACTGAAAAATAACTATTTCAGGAAAATGTTTAAATTCTTATTGGTAATACCTCTAACCAAAGCCAAGCCAGTAGGGAGATCATATGTTGGTTAGTGGGTGGCCTTAATGATTTTACCTTAAAAGTAATTCCAAAAATACACATATCAGGCGCTGCAGCTAATTCTGCAGCTTGATTTGACAAGTATGAACCAAAATATATCCAGCAACCAGGCAGTTATTAGTGGTGGAGCAGGAGGATTAAAAACTGCTAAAGCTGCCTTGGCGCAAATGCCAGTGTGGTGCCTTTGTTTGAAATCAAGGGGAAAGTTGGAATTTTGTGCCATTCCCAACATTCCCTCCTCTCAGAGGGAAAGCCAAGGAGACTGAAGGTCCCTCAGGTATTACCTGGAGGTTTTTTCCCCTTGGAAAATGCCCCCCCTTATTGCAGGGATGATATTGGGATGGAGAAATGGACATTTGCCACTGGACCAGGCTGCTCTAAACTCATCCAGCCTGGCTTTAATCTTATAATGTTCCCAAATTTCTTTCTCTTGTCATGCTCTCTCCTCAGCCTGTCACTGGCTTGGTCCCTCACAGGAAAATCAGAAAAACTAATCAAAGATATTCATGTGAGCCCCACAGACACAGTGGCTGAGCAAAGAGCCAGAACCCCATGCAATGTGAAGGGTTTATTTCCATTCCCCAGGCACACACTGAACCAGGGCTGCTGGGGCTGAGAAGAGGTATAAAATCACTGTCAGATAAATTTGGTTCCTCTGTCTGTGAAGGCTCCTCCCAAACAAACCCATGAGATGGACTTGAAATGAAAAATTAATCTTGAAATAATAATCTTCCAACAATTCATTTTTAGTGTTGTTAAGCATGGAGTGTGATGTTCTTGATTTGCAGGGTGGTAAAAAGTCGCAACAAATCGGAAACAAAAATATGGGGTCAAAATCTATTCAGTGCCAGCTATTAACAGAGCACTTCCATTGCAGAGAGGTTTCTGAGGCGGAGCAGCCTTTCAAAAACAGCTTCTACCATCCTGTCCTTATGTTTGGCAGTGACACCTCCCTGTCCCACCCTGTCCCAAAGGATGCCCTGGGCCGAGGCTGCTGTCCCTCTGCAGGGTCAGCAGAGCAGCAGGACAGGAGCCCCGGGGGCTCGAGGTGACCTTGGGGCACACAGAGCCATCAGCAGAGAGCAGGGCTAAGCACAAATCCAGAAAGGATTTGTTTTGCTCAGCCCCTGAGCTACTCATTGCCACAGGATGTCGGGGTAGACAGGGCTTGGAAAAGAATTTAGGGAGATCCCCATGGGATGGATCCATCAGTGACCATGAATAGCAAGGACACACCAGCAGCCTCCAGATGAGGAAATCCCAGTGCTGGTACTCAGCAGAAGCTGGGAGAATATTCAAGACACTGCTCTTAAAGTTTGTCTCTTTTTTGTTTGTGGCATTTCCCTCAGTGCCTGTTACTGTCTGTCAGAGGAAGCAGACTTGATCCTGTGTGGCCATCCTGACCCCTTTGCACATGGTTAAATGCTTTGAGCTCTAAATGTGCTGTCCTGCTTAGTGAGAAGAGGATTTAGGGCTAGAGGCATTTAGGAACTCACCCTCCCTTCAAAAAAAATATTGTTTTCCTTTACCTTGAGGGAGCTGAAAATTCTTTGCCCTCCCCAGTGGTGTAAGTGAAACAAAAGGACCTTTATTGTTGTGAGCACCTGCTAATTTTAGAATTAATTAAGGGGTAAAGGGATGTTCCATTGGCCTCAATCCCTGGAATCAAGAAATTATAATAATGCTTGTAGCTGTGCTGTGCATCCCATGCCTCAGGAATCTGCTGCTCAGACTCTTCACCTCCAGTTTTGCTTCCATTCATGAGGTGACATCAGTGCTTTGGTTTTCCTTGTAATTCCTGACATTTTGCCATTGTTAAAGCCATGGGGGTGTTGCAAATACTAATTTGAAATGACCTAATGCTTTATAAGGGAGTTTGAGGGAATATATGAATGTGTATATGTATGTATGTATGTATGTATCTATCTATCTATCTATCTACCTACCTACCTACCTATATATATGATATATAGATATTATATTTATTTAAATTTTATTTTTTATATCATTCTGTCCCTAACAGCAAGATGCTTAAGGCCCATCCAAGTGCACAGAGACAGCACTCTCATTTTTCTCCTGAGATACATTTTGCTGTCATTTGTGTAACCTTTCTTTTCAGTTTGTTAATCAATTACACTTCGGGCTTCATCAGAGGGGTCCAAAGTGTAACAGCAGCCACTATTGTTGCAAGGGAAGGAACAAATTGATTGATGGTGGGTAATCAAAGTAATATAGAGACTTGGCATAAGCAATATTTACTTTACATCTGTCACTGAAGATATTTTACTGCCAATCAGTGCCTTCAGAAGGCTGCCTGGAACAATAGAGGTCTTTCTACTTAATTCCTCCTATTGACTGGGGCTTACACTGACAAAGTTCACTTGCTATGTAATCCTCAAGGCATGCACTGGCTGCTGCAGCCAAGTTTTGAGATATATATCCCCCTGTGTCAATGAATTGGAAAAAAGCAGCTCTTTGGAGCCAAAGCATTGAAGGTGGTCCCTGAAACACGGCCCACGACAGCGTTCAATTGGCGTTGTTGGCTTTGGAGGTGTCAAAGTGATAGGAGAGCTTACAGGAACCCTCCCTGCAGCTGCTGGAGATGTGAAAGGCCTTTGATGGTTCACTGGTGACCACTGTTTGCAGGTCAAGTCTGGCCAGGAAGATCCTCTGCAACAACAAAGGAGGGGCAGTGGTGGGGAGCGGGAGGAGGGGGTCATTTTTCTCCATTTCTCCCTGGTTATATTTTTTTTCCCCCTTTCCTTTTTCTGTTCTGTCAGTCCTGCTTGCTGCAGAGATTGGTGTTTACAAGATGAGTCAGAGCAGCCACAGAGCAGGGCTGGAGTGGGGGAGCAAGGAATCTGTGAGAAACTCCTTGAGAAACCCTGATTTTTGGGTGCCAGGGTGCATTGGATGCCCAGCACCAGGAGCAGAGGGGTGACACAGCCACAGCCCTGTCACCTCAGGGGCTGGCTGGCGACACAGTGCTGCTTTCAGCCCTCCTGGTTAAGGTGAGGAGCTGGTGAGAACAGGAGATGTCCCTGTCAGCTGGAAGTCATTGGTACCTACAGCACATTCCACTTCCAGGCACCGACTCCCCTGACCCTGACCCAGACCCATCAGACCAGGGAAATGGCTTTAGGCTGGATTTGGATGGGATGTTGGGAAGAAATCCTTCCCTGTGAGGCTGAGGAGGCCCTGGCACACGTTTCCCAGAGAAGCTGTGGTTGTCCTGGATCCCTGGAAGTGCCCAAGGCCAGGCTGGACAGGGCTTGGAGAAACCTGGGATAGTGGAAGGTTTCCCATTGCAGAGGGTGGAACTGGGAAACACATTTTCCCCTGTTTTATTCACAGGTCTCCTGGACATCCATCCACAAGGACTTAGTGCACATCTTGTCTGTGGCTGGTGCTGACTCAGTTCCCAGTTTCCCAGTTTCCCAGTGCTCTTGTCGCTTCATTCCTGTGGCAGTTCATCTCCTGGGTTAAAAGCAGTGCAGAGCCTTTGGCTCACAGTTTACAGCTCCTTCTCACACAGCAGACCAGACCTCTGCCCTCCTTAAGGCACACTCTGAACTGCTATAACCCACTTCTGCTGAGGACTTATCAGCCAGACTGCAATGTTTTAATGACTCTCAAATTCAATGGAAGAAGTTACATCATTTTCATGCTTTAAAGAGCAACGAGGGTCTAGACCTTGTTGTCCTAGAGGTTGTTCTCAGTGACAGTCTTCTGTCTCCCAAATGGCAATTTTCCTGCATGCACTATTTTGCCTCCAAAATATCCTCAGGAGAGTTGAAAGTGAAGCACCAGTGGGGTTTCCTGGGTTTCAAGAATCTCTGCTCCAAATAGATTCTATCCTCTTTTTTTTTATTATTATTATTTTTTAAAGGGTGGTGGGGTAGCAAAAGGGGAAAAAAAAATCCTGGATCTCTTCCAAAATAGCTAGCTAACTTCCAAGATGTGTCTGTCAGTAGGCTTGCTCTGGAATTTCCTCTGCAGTTACTGGAGGGTTCAATTTTTCCATAAAACCTGGTATTATGTAAGGGGCACTGACAAACGCTTCCAGTTGGACCCTGGGATTGCAGATGCATTTGACAAGAGATAACAACCCAGGCTCCCAAATCTCTGCAGTCACCCTGGAGCCAGAGCACGCTTGCAGCTCTTCTGCTTCTCCACGGATCAAAAAGAGCCAGAATTAAAGGTTGCAGATTTAACCAGATTATAGCGGAGATAAAAAGAATTCAATCGGATTTAAGTGGGTAAATGACAACACAGTGACAGGACAGGGTTATCACAGCACCTGGAGCCTTGGAGCATATTCAGGATTGTTCTGAAACGTCCCCAAGCCTTGCATGTCTGTGTTGATGGGGATTTCAGTGCCAGAACATTGTTCAGGGAGGGTGTGGAATGGCAGAGGGTGTTTCATGGTCAGGGCTTTGCATGGGAAAGCCTGACCTTGTGCTAGGTCTGGCCACGGCCACTGCAGTCACACTGGCCTCCCCAGGAGCCAAACCCAGCTTCTGATTAGGGAGGGGAAAGTAAAAGGAAACTGGAATCTGCTCTGCAGCTCAGAAGAAGCCTGGTGTGTGAGTAAATGTGAGTATATGTAGGTAAAACCCTCACATCTGTGAGCATCAATACAGTTGGAAAAAATGGAATTATATGGGGTGACTACAAAGAGTGGGGACAGCTGTCCATGATTTATTGCTCACATGCTGGAATAGAAATAGATTTAGTTGAAAGGACTGAGCTGGAGACCATTTTTGGCATGTTTGTTAAAGACAGGGATACAAACACACATTATTGCATTACTTTCCAGCAGTTGATGCCTTTAGTGTAGCTCAAGATGGGTTTTTTAATGTGCAGTGACACTTTGGTGTGTCATAGATGTGCCTCATTTCCAGAATGGGTTTGTCACCTGCCCCTTCTACGTCCTGTCCCAAACCCTACAGACCCTTCACACCACTCTTGGACTCTGCCTCTTATGCCTGGGACCATCAAGGAATCACAGAATGGTTTGGGTTGGAGGAGAATTGTATAGGTCACTGAGTCCAACCCTCTGCAATGAGCAGGAACATCTTCCACTGCATGAGACTGCTCAAATCCCCACCCGATTCTGGAATTTTCCAGAGATGGAGCATCCATCCCTTCTCAGGGCAACCCACGCTGGTGTTTCACCACCCTCATTGTAAAAACTTCATCATCACCCTCAAGAATGCTCCACCATTTGGCAGGTTCACCCTTAAAAGTGAGCAAAATGTGCTTTAATCTGCAAATCCATCTGAGCTCCCTGCTGTACCCTCTAATATTTCCAGTGCCAACCCAGGATGAGAAACACATCAAGGAAATGGGGTAGAAGGGGAATATTTTGCCATGGAGCTATTCTTGAGACTTTTCCACGATTCAGTGGAGATCAGGGCTCAGTCTGAGGGGAGGAAAGGGTGAAGGGAGCTGCCTTGCTGATAGGTAAAAGGTAAAAGTTCACAAGTCCACACGCACAGATGCCGAATTTTTCATGAGCTCGGAGGGATTCGGTTTCAGATCACGCTGCTGGAATGCAGCCCTGGCTGCAAAGACAGAGCAGAAGAGATGAGGGGGTGACAGAGCCAGGGTTGCACTCGAGCTCTTTGCACCCTCAGGAGATGGTGAAAAAGAAGAGAAAAAGGGGATTACGGGAGTGGGGTGGTGATATCCTGGTAGGTTCTCCCAATGGAGGGGAAGGGCAGTGCAGGGAAACGTTGCTGGCTGCGTTTGCAGCAGCTCACGCTCAAGTTCTGGTGGTTTTATTGATCCCTCAGGGAGCAGACTTGAGCCTTTCCTGTCTGGATCTACCTGGAATCCATGCCCAAATACCTGGTCTTTGTAGGTTGCTCCACCAGCTGAACCTAGTTAAAAAATCAATGGCCATTTCTTCCCTCTGAATAAATAATTGTAATTCATGTGGTCATAAACGATTTTTTTCCCCCCTAAGAAAGCTCCCCTTGATATGCAGCCACTGGTTGTCAAACAGAGGCTTGTTTCCTTTCCTGTTAATAAGTCCTGTCTCTTTTTTTTTCCTGAACCAGGCTTTTTGGGGCATTACATCACCATGCACCAAGTTGTGTCAAGGCTGGATGGAGATAATTCACATCCTGTCAGGTCTGCCATGAGAGAGTGGGCGACCTTCCAGCAGGGAAAAATATGAAAGGGAAAGTAAAATGGATTTATTCTTGTGTAAATGAGGGCTGGGGAATACCTGACAGATGGATTTGGGAGGCGATTCAGGAACAAGGTTACGTGTTTAATTCTGTTCAATTTTTGCTCCCCTTCACCTCGACTGATTATGCCTTAAAAGCTTTGTGTCATGGCCAATTGTCATCTAAACACCTACAGTGAGTTACACCTCACATTAATGCTCCTTGGACAGGGAATGCATTTGGGGACTGTTCTCCCACTTCATTGCAAAATGGGAAGGTAAAAAAAGTGACCTAAAAATGATCAAAGCCAAAAGTTGTGACTTATAAATGACAAAATGAATGTGTTCAGTCAGAATTGTAAAATCACAGAATGGTTTGGGTGGGAAGGGACCTTAAAGCTCATCCAGTCCCTCCCCTGCCATGGCAGGGACACCTTCCACTGTCCCAGGGTGCTCCAAGCCCATCCAACCTGGCCTTGGGCACTGCCAGGGATGGAGCCACAACTTCTCAACCTGTGCCAGGGCCTCCCCACCCTCACAGGGAACAGTTCCTTCCCAAGATCCCATCTAAATCTACCTTTGTTCAATTTGAACTCATTTCCCCATTTCCTATCACCCCAGGCCCTTGTCAAAAGTTTCTTTCCTTCCTTTTTCCAGAAGAACTATTCTGCATTTCCTCAGAGTTTCACAGCCACTGTGTCACCCTCACTATTTGGAAACTTTTACAATTTTTAATTTGAGCCTTTCTTGCTGCTGTGCACTCCCACTTTTTCTTATCCCAGCTCTTCATTCTCTGTGAATGCAGTTTTTAGCTTTTCAGACCTAAAAAAATGCTAGTGTGGAAAACCTAAAGCCCAATTATAGTCCCATTTTAATTAATGAACACCTACCATGACTTTAACTAGGTTCAGGATGAAGCCAAAGCCTGAAACCTGCTCTTACTCCACAGTTACCAGAAACAGGCAACCAGAAACAGGAATTCCAAATTCTGTTGCCCGTGTTTGTCCCCCAGGGCTCTGCTCTGCAATTAAAATAAGGAAGAACTGAAAAGTCACACTTTATAAAAGTGACCCTAACTTTGCATCAGGCCACTTTGAATTACAAGCTGTGACGACTTGGAATAAACCCCTTTTCTGGAGATAAGGCATTGATATTTAAGGAGTGGGATCCCTGCTCTGATCTGCTCTGAGATCTCCTCTGTAACAGTGTAAAATCAGTGAAAACTTCACATTTGGGAAGATTTACTCTGGGTTTATGGTAAGTAAAGGAGAAGCATCATTGCACATGAATCTCGACTCAAAATAAATTTACTAAGTGCTTTAATGCTTCACATTTGGCCTCAAATTACTACTGTGTGACAAGATTTGAGGGCATGTGAAACAGGAGCAGCTTCAAAATGAAAAATCTCGCAAGTTATTTCTATTTCGTGTTACTACAAACTCTTCAGAGTCCTCCACATCCTTTTGGTTTCTGATTTTTAATGAAGCCATCATAAACCCACAGCGAATTTAGCTCAAGGAATTCCAATAAAGCCTTTAAGAAAAAAAAAACCTTCCAACATACTATATCTGAAATGACAAGTGTGTTATTACAATCAAACGCAGACTGACTAATGTTTATTTGGGGTTAGGGAAAAATGGATTTAAATTCATGACAGCTGATTTTTATACATTTTTTTTTAAAGAATAAGAATTATTTACCTGTCTGAAGCAAATTACGTTGTTTGAATTTGAACATTTAAGGATGAAAATGCGACTGAGAAAGGTTATCCACCCATTTTAACATAAAAATCAGTTAAACAAAGAGCCGTGTATTTAAAAGTGAAAACAAAACTCTGTCATTATTGCTTGTGGAGAAATGTGCAAAATTAAGTAAAGGCAACGGAAACGTGGTTTTTGCATGTGCAGCAAATAGGGGTATTTCATGGTGGAACTTTTCACTACCTCATTTCAGGCACTTTATTGCTCCTCCAATTTCATTTTCTGTGTAATTTGACAAAATTACAAGTTCCTTCCCGCCCAAGGATGGCTTTGCTTTCAAACTGTAAATGTGTAATTTCAAGCTCCAGCTTCATAATGCACCTTTAAAACAAATTGAAGCCAGATTGCCCCGGCCAAGGAGTCGTGCTGGAAATGAATAAAGGTTTCTTGCAGAAGGGTTTGTGTCTGTTCTTGTACCAAAAAACAAGTGGGCTCCACATCTGATGGCTTTGCTGTTGACCACCACAGGCTCTCACTCTGTTACTCATTAATGCATCCATTAAAAAAGCCTTTTTATTATGATTAAGCTTTCACACCTACATCCTGACTCAGAAAGAATAAATTTTTCACAAATGGTACAGAAAATATCCACCTTCCTTATTCTGTCTGTTCAGTGATGCCCAGCTGAGCCGTTGGAAAATATTCCTAGAAGCACTATTGGCAGAAAATGCTGCTTTCCTCACTAAAATAAATGTACTGGAAATACTAATGAAAGCTTTCCAACAAATTTCCATTTGAAGGATGCAGGACCACCATCTCCTGGCATTGGTGAGGATCAATATTTGTTCCCAAACCTGCTATCAGAGGTGAGCCCCAGTCTTGTGCTCCAAACTGGGATTTGGGGAACCACAAGTAATTTGTGACCACAATTAATGCTGCAGGTGCTGTTTCCATCATTAATATCGTTCCTATCATTTAAATAAAATTGCAGAATATGCTGGGATGGAAGGGACCCCCATGGATCATCAAATCCAAGTCCTGGCCCTGCACAGCCCCGTCTCCAAAAGCATTGTCCAAACACTTCTCTCCCTCCCAAAAAAAGGGAAAAAAAACTTGTTTTAATCAGGTAAAAACTTGTTTAAATGCAGTCCTTGCTGGTTTTCTCTGCTTGGGAATGTGCTCAGGTCTGCTCTGAGTGCTTGGGCTGAATCCCTGACCTCTGGATGCACACAGGGTGGTCTGACAGCCACCACAGTGCTCAGGGACCTTCTCCTGACACTTTCTTCCCTATTTCAGCACCTCTCTTTTGGGTCTCAGAGGATGTGATAGAGTGGGAAGCAGGGCCTGGGAGTTCATGGAAGGATTTTCCCCTCATCTCCAGATGCTTTTTTCAATTAAAAAATCTGTAGGCTCAGAAACTGCTGGTGGATTTACCTACCATTAAATATCCCTGGGTGTGGGTAATTGAAAAATGTGAGGAGTGAAGCATAAATCTGTTAAAAAACCCTCTACAGAACCTGCTTTGGAGATTATTACTTAAGTCAAGGATATTAAAACTATGCTGAGGTTATTGGCTAATCCACCAGGATCCTGCCAGTGGGATTTCCTACAATTCTCCAACAGATAAAAAATAAGGTGATCCCAACTGGCCTCCAGCTCCCTTGTGTCTTGGGAAGCCTGTTGTAATTACAGGAGACAGAGAAAAGAAAGGTTTGATTTAATTTAGCAAAAGACCAGCACAGCATCAATATCCTGGGGGAATTATTTGGCTTTAGACATTTGTAAAAAATTAGAATTTGAGGTAATGGCACTTATTTATACCTTTCTTCCCTCCCCCAAAATAACTGTAAAAGCTTCAAACCTGGATTTTGCGCCCTCAGAAGTGGATCTGCAGCAGGTTCATAGGTCAGTCTGCAAGATTTGAGGTGATGTTTTGAACTTTGAACAAGTTACAAATACTTCCTCGAACGGCAAATGCAATAAATATCCCAGCAGAAGAAATTTCTTTGACTTCTTTCCCTGGATGAAGTCCAGGGAAGAAAGTGGGGCCAGAGCCGTTACATGATGAGGAGGAATTTTAAAAGTCAGCTTTAGGAACCTCAGCAGAAAGCTCATTTCAGGCTTCGTGTGAGTTTTTGATGAACATTTAAGGTGTCTTGAACCATTTTACTCATCCCTGTTAAATTGGGGCTGCATCTGTTAAATCTGTCAGCCAGGAGCCGCCGTAAATGTGAAAAGCAGAAAAGCCTCTGCTGAAGGTTTGAAACCAGTCCTTATTTATGATTTTGGGTGGAATTGAGGGCTTGTTTTCCTTCTGTCTGGACATGTCACCTACAAGATCTCCTAAATCCTCCATCCTTTGCAATTTGGGTTTGCGTTTGATGGGAAATTTGTCTCCAAACTCAGCGGGGTGGGCTGGGATGCCCAACTTCCACGACAGATATTCCTTTTAGAGTAAATAGATTTTTATGCTGCATTCATGAGCAGTGAATGATGAAGGGGGAGTGACACACTTTCCTTGATGTGCTTTGTCACCCAGAGCTGTTCGAGCTCAGGGCAGTCAAATTAATTTAGGCCTGCAAAAAGTGAGTGATGTGCCCTTTTCTCTGAGGTAAAGAGGTATTTGTAGTGGCATGAAGCAAGCTGGGAACATTTCTTGTAAGATTGCCCAAAGGAAATAGCGCCGTGAACAACTGGCTTTTTGTAGGGAAGACTATATTAAAAGGAAAAAAAAAAAACCCAACAACATAGTTTAAAATTATATTTATAAAAAAGGGGTAAAAAAAAAAAAGATGACATATTTCAAGTCTTGCTGAAACGCCTGAAAAGTTTCCTGTGACACCAAATGATCTAAGTCATGTCTCCAAAGAGTAGCTCATCATTTCTCAGACAACAGCAGGAATTTGTGGCTGACCTCCTGAGGGAAATGGTCAACTTTCTCCATCTTTCCTCTCCATGCCAATGTTTGCCTTTAATTTATGTTGGTCAGTTGAAAATGGAAAGTTCAGTACCAAAGCTGAGCTAAAGGGGGGGAAAAAACGCAGCCTGAGAAAGGCCTTGTTTTGTGGGATATGTTTTCCACAGCACCCTGGCTTTACCCAGGCTGTTTCCCTGGGTTTTCCAGCCTGTTTCTCACCCCGGTGCTGCAGAATCCCAGTGCTCTCCCCAGATGGGGAAATGAAAGGCTGCAGTAATTGAGGTCAGTTGTCGTTCCTGCTGTTTGCAAAGGGTTTTTTACAAGCTGTCAGGCCACCCCCATCTGCTAGAGAAGCTCCACATTTCTCCCAGCCAGGGAAGTGTGTTTTCTTTCAAAATATCACAGAGGAAACGCGTTGCTTCAGGAAAGATACAGGGAATTTTCAATGAAAGCCAGGAACTTGGATTTCATGATGGGCATTGGTCTCTCAGCCTCTTGTAGATCTGGAGATTAAATAGATTTAGTAGTAACAGTCCTGTAGATTTGTAGAATTAAAATTCTACCATTTAATTGAATTCTACAATCTAATTTAAACACTACCCTGAAGTAGCACAAGTCATGTGAGTGCCTCAGCCATGAAGGTGAAGAAAATGAGGTGCGCCAAGAAGGCAACACCCAAAAAAGGCACAGGAGAAACTCATGCTCCAGGTCATGAGAAGAAAAGGTGTAAAAAGAGATAAATTTTGGGTTTGTTGAGCCTGCTTTGGTGGGATGGGTGTGGGGTGAACCTGGCTGTGCATCTTCTTACACCAGAGGAAGATCTGAGGGGCGGCAGGCAGTTCCAGAGCTACTTCCATGATGCCTCCAGAAAAGCACTCAGGTTTTACTGCTCCAGGAAGACACAGCTGCTTCTGCCTCCGCCAGGCTGATATTTAACACCAGAGCAGATGGACATTGATTTTGGATGGGCTGAACATGCCCAGCCTCACAGACACCTACAAGAAACCCTTCTGCTCTGACCTCTTTGAAAGCTCCCTTAAAAAATAACAATCCAGGTGCCCAAAACAAAAAGCAATGAAAAGCTGATAAGGCTGCAATCTACAGGACAAAGTTGATTGATATTTTGTGATGAGGGAAAGATTTTGTGTCACTGGAAGGAGCATCACAGGGATGCTGTTTGCCAGAGAACATGAGGCACAGGTTTTGTCAAAGACAATTTAGAAGGAAGATTTGAGATGTGTGATCTAGCACAGTTTGGAACAGATCTCCATCCTGCAGATATTTATTACTTTTGCAATTCCTTTTCTATCTGTAATCTACTTTTTTGTTTATTTCTGTGTTTTTCTGGTAAGGAGCCTTTATCAACCTGTGTGAGGTTTTTATCATTTACAAAAGGCTATTTTTGCAAAACACAGTTTCCAAAACTGGAGAAATGCAGAAATTTAGATTTTTCTTCCATAAAAAGGTATTTACAGGCATGGCAAGCATAAATGCCATTTAAGTTGAGTTTAAAATAATATTTATGCCAAGATAATCCCTTGAATGCAATTTTACCCACTTAGGAGAGACCATACTCTCCTGAAAAGATGAATTTGAGCAGGTCACACACTTTATGGTCCTAATGGACAATCCCAAATGGTGCAAATATGGATAGCAAAGGGGTTGGGTTGTCTGTTTGTCATCTGGTGGTTTGTTCTTTCCCCTCCACCCCAGGCACATCATGCTGTCTCATGCTTTTCCACGCCCAGGACATTGGAAAGAAGTCGTTCAACAGTTCAGCTCCTGCCAGGACCTCTCAGGCACGAGCTCATTTCCAGGGCTTCCACCCAAGATTGCCACTACCTGACACCTCACTGGGCTTTCTCCCTGATCTGGAAACATCTGGACTCCTTGCAGTGCACATCTGGATGAGGCACAGCTGCTGGAGGGTCATTCCCAGGCAAGGGAAAATCAGAGATGTTGGGAAGATCTCAGAGCACCAGGCAAATCCGTAACGCTACAATCACCGTCAGTCCAACCATGGTGGGCTCCTGCATGGCTGAAAGATTTCAGCTTTTTTTCCTTATAATCAACCCTTGGCACAAGCTCCACATGTATCAAACTGAATTCACCTTTAACCCCTCAGGTTTCCTGGGGTTTTTTTTCCTAGGAAAAATCTCCAGCTGATGAGGGGAAGAAGAAGATGCTCACATTTCCCAGCAAGACCAGAGAGAGGGGGACCCATGCCCTGCACTGGCTCCTCCATCCCTCTCAAACTCCAAAGCTCAGCTGGAGCTCAGCAGGTTCTGTGTCCTGCAGACCCCAGGGCTCTGTTAGTGATGAGAAGAACTCTCGGAATTCTGGGCCAGATCTGGAATGACGTGTTTTATACACAGATTGCTGGGAATGGCCAACTTTTCCCAGCTGGGAGTGGGCAGAGGGTGCTCCTGCAGGCCAGGGCGTCTGTGCATTGTCTGTGACAGCCCTGGCAGTAGCAAGTTGGGCCCTGTATATGAAATATGGTATTTTCACACATCCAGGGAATGCCACAATAAAACAAGGAACTGGTGCAGTTTACGACTGGGCCTCATGCTGAGTCCAATTAAACCTACTGTTTCCAATCAGGTTTAATGTGAGGATAAAGTGAATGCTCCCTGAGATTTGGAGGAGGATAATTTGTCAGTAATAATAAGTGTAGACAAACAGGATGTTCCACAGTGCAGGGGCCTGATTAAAACCAAATGTGTTTCCAGGGATCCTCTCGAAACTCCCGGCAGCCAGCACAGCCAGCCTTGCTTGCAACTTACAGCAGTTCTTTTGCAAAAGCTTGCAGCCTTTGCAATTCTTCCTAAATCCCATGGAAAAAAAAAAATCAGAGCCAGGCCATTGGGTCACCCAAGAGCCATCTCTGTGCATTGCTGTTGGTTTTTGAGGGTTTTTATTCAGAGTGTGTTTCAGCTTTATAACCTGTCAATGCAAGGACATCCTAACAGGAAAGGGAAAATATCTTGGATTTTCAGCCTGGCCCTATCCTACTTCCTGACAATAGCCTGTCTAGCTGGTCTTAACATTGGCAAAAATGCATTTTCTCATCAAAATGGGGTTTCCTACAAGACGTGAATTCTTTCTTGATGAACTTTACCATAGAAACAAAATTTGCCGCCATCGGTCCAAAGAATCCCTTCAGCTTCAGCAGAGTTTGTTGAAAAGAAACAAGGAAAGCTTTAAACTATCCCAGATTTCAGGGTTGAAATTAGACTTGAGGTCACTCTAATAACCTTTTTTTCTTATTTCCTAGAAACGGATTTTCTCACTTTCTGGCCAGATGGGAGCCTGGGTACCTCAGTGCTCGTTAGTCAGGTTACAGTCCCTGGGAAACCAGCGGTTACCTGGTGCTGGAGAGCTGCTTTTGTTTATTAGAGACAACCAGCCTGAGGTCAATGTGCAGAGCACTTAGCATACTAACAAACCACTAATTAACCCAACACAGAAGCAGGAGCCCGTGCCCAAAATGTGTCTCTAATTCTCCATCTCCCCATGCTTCCAGCAGCACAATGGATCCTGTGCGGAGCGGGGCTTGCGGCGTGGACCTGCCACTGCTGCAAGTTCCAGAAATCTGGATTGGGATGGGGGAAATCTCTCAAATAAATGCAAACCTGGATGTTGTGAACTGCTAATTTTGCCTGTATATAATCATCTACTCCTCAGCACCTTCTTTGGGGTTTTAACTCTCTTATTTCGAATTTACGTTTGCCTTAAGGATGGTTCAGGTTTACTGGAATTTTCTGTCTGGATCCTCTCTCTCCATCTGCCCTGGTGGCACCTGCTTTTTTCAACAACAGATTATGGGAATCACTGCAATCCTCAAAAATGTGGATTCTGTAGGTCTCAATGGTTTTTTGGTGCCTTATTTCCAATAACAGAACCTCCATTACTTCCTTACATCTCATTCCCTAATCTTCTTGTTAGGAAGGTCTGATGAGCTCCTTCCAGTGTCCTCAGGACCAAATATATATTCTTATATTTTAAAATATATATGAACACAGTTAATAAACCCCATTATAGGCTATAAACAAGGAGACAACCCCAACACTGGAATCCAAAAGACCTTTGTGGGTGAATTCCCATCAAAAATGGAGCACACATAGAAGACCAGGAAGGTCTGATGAGCTCCTTCCAGTGCCCCCAGGACCAAATATATAGTCTGATATTTAAAAATATACTTTATATATATAACGTTAGTAAACCCCATTTGAGGCTATAAACAGGGTGACAACCCCAACACTGGAACCCCAAAAACCTTTGTGGGTGAATTCCCATCGAAAATGGAGCACACATAGAAAAAGGTGGAAGTTTTAAAGTCCCAAAATGAAGCTCTGGTGTGGTTTTGGGGCATGTCCCTAGTGAAGTGGCCTTGCTAGAGAAAGGCTGCACAGGCACTGAGGGGTTTATTTCAGTCTCAAAATGGATGGAAAACTCTCTCCTTTCTTTCAGCCTGGAAAAGAAAATGCAGGTGAATCCACAGGGCTGAAGAGGCCTGGAGGAAATCAAACTTTGGGAAGAAGATGTTTTGGGGTACTTAAAGATTTGTATGTCTCTGGCATAAAAAAAAATAGAATTTCCACAAAACTGGGAATTGAGATGGGAAAATGGCACCAATAAAGAAAAGAAACCACATCCTGGGTGGGAGCATGGAGAGGAAGAGGCCCTGAAACAGAGATGCCAGTCTGACACAGTCATGCCTGACCTTTTCCTGACAGAAGTGACAGTGGCCAAGATGTCCTTTCAAGCAGCAGCAGCTTCTCCAGAAAGCCCTGGATGTCTCTGAGCAAAGCTGCCCCAGACAAATAAACCATTTGATTTAATTTAGAGCCACAGCTTGTTCCCAGGGAAGGGTAATTGGATCCATGGCAGAGAGCTGGGAAGGGAGCCTGAGATGAAACAAAGGAGGCAGCTCTGCTGCTTTGGATACCTCTGTCCTCCAGTGGAGATTTCTTATGGAACAAAAGGGAACAGAACCCCTTCTCCAAACAGCAGGGCAGCTTCTGTGACCTAATTTCCTGCCACTGTTCCCTCTCCTCTGATAATGGGGAAGAACGCTGCTTTTCTCCTCCCACAACTAAACAAACAAAGCATGGAATGAGTGGGAATGTTTCATGGCAAAAGCCTGCAGAAGGAGAGCTGCCATGGCCTGGAGACCTGTGCAGACAGAAGGTGGAAGCGGGGTTATGAGGTGATCGTTTCTGCTGTCCTGCAGTTTCCAAGCTTGGTGCATCCTGATGTTCTGAGAGCTTCCCTGGAGTGGTGAAGATCTGGGAAAGAGGAGAAGCTGCCTCTGAAAGGGAATGGAGCCCCAGGAGAGGCTGAGGGAGCTGGGAAGGGGCTCAGCCTGGAGCAAAGGAGGCTCAGGGGGGATCCTGTGGCTCTGCACAGCTCCTGCCAGGAGGGGACAGGGAACAGGGAACAGGGACAGGAGCAGAGGGAACAGCCTCAGGCTGGGCCAGGGCAGGCTCTGAGTGGATATAAGGAGAATTTCCTCACAGAAAAGGTTATTGAGCATTGGAACAGCCTGCTCAGGGCAGTGGTGCAGGGATCTAAATGTGGTAAAGGTGTCACAGGTGGGGACATGTGTCAGAGGTGGCCATGGCAGTGCTGAAGGAATGGTTGGACTCTATGACCTTTTCCAACCCAAATCCCTCTGTGCTTCCATGCCTTGCCTCCTCCCTCCCCGGCTCCAAAGAGCTTTGGAGGAGGACAGCTAGGTTTTCAGCTGTTGGCCATTGTCCCATGCTGGCTCTTGGTGGGACACCTCCCACAGGTGCCCAGTAAATGTAAAAGTGACATTTGGTGCCTGGGGTGGGCTGGGAGGTGGAATTGAGCCCTGGCGGTGGTGCCAGGGGGTTGTGGCAGCCCCATGGCTGGTACCATGGACAGTGTGCCCATCATCACATGGCGCTGTTTGGTGAGTGAAAACCTGACTTTAAAAGACCAAAAAAAAGGGGGGGAAAAAAATCTAAAAATATCCCGTCCCAACACACGGTCACAGGCTGATCTTGGGACTTGTGAAGAGCCTGGAAAATGGTATCAGTGTCTGAATCTGATTTGAGTCTTCTTGGGTCTTCGTGACCCAGAGTAATTCAACAGCGACCTTTTCTTGAGCTGTCACCACTTAGGAACAGCTGTGGAGCAGAGCTACATGGATATATCCCTAAGATAAGGCATTTACAGCTTTTTTCCTTTTTTTTTTTTCTGTTTTAGGATTGGTGGACAAGTAATTTGGTTTGTGGTGTTGTTTGATGGGGTTTTTTTTTTTAATTTGAATATAAATTATCACTATTTTCCTCTTTCCTTCTCCCCACTGCACATCATTAAACACTCAGCTCTGGACTGCTCTTCCCCACACCTCTCAGATGTGTCATTTACTCTGTTGAAAAGAAAGAAAAACCCACAGCTATTCAGGATAAAAAAACAGTTGTTTGAAATTCTGAGGCATAATATAAACATTTCCCTCAATGCTGGATTTCCTTTTCCTAAGCAAGTGCTGTCACTATCATTGCTTTCAATCTGGGCAGCGTTCTTGTAACTTTATAGACTTGTTTTGTAACTGTGACTGGCTTAAAATTGAGAGTGAGGACGGTAGGGAGCAAACTGGAGATGTTTTTCCCCCTTTTTTTCATTGGTTGTTTAAATTTCATACCCCTGAATAATGGAGCTGGTCCTGTTCACAAGACCATTTTCTCACTTTATATTCCCCCTCCAAAACTAGTGCTCAGCCTGGGAATTATTTTAGGAAGATTACTTTTAATAAGATCCATACAGTTATAAAACATAATCAAAATATATTAACTCTTCTTTAGTCCTTTGCTTTAGGCTGGAATTCTCTCTGCCCTTTCATACCCGAAAAATGAAAAGTATATTTTAAAATATTCAGCTTTCTTCCCGCAAGAGAAAAAGGTTTGCTCCAGAAGGCTTCTGGTTTACGTCGTGTTTTTTAAATTTCTTTTAAATAAACGAGGGGAGGTGTCACGGAGCTGCTCAGCAATGTGCTTGGTGGAGATGGAAGTTGCATTTAAAGCTCTTTTCCCGATTTTTTTCCAAAGGAAAATGCGCCGGGAGTCCACTAGAGGGTCCAGCTCGGAGCAGGCTGCAGGTGGAGCGTCCACCCTGCTCCTGGCTGGATGCTGCTCCAAGCGCATCCCCAGGACAGAAAGCACCTGAGAGAGGAGAAAAGGAGCAGATCAGTCGGGAAATTTATCCCAAAGATCGTCAGCAAAGGGTCACTTGTTCCTCACTTCAGGTAATGTGGAGATGGGCGTTTATGGGAACCTGAATTGCTGCTCCTTCTCCTGGCTCATTTCTTCTCCCTTCTCATTCCTTAAGGAGCTCTCTGGACTTTTAAAATTCAGTTTTGTTTTAGTTTTGAGCGTTTTTCTTACAATTCAAGGGATAATATATATTTTTTTTTTCTATATATATAAAATCACCTGAAGCCTTTGGAATTCCAGCTGGCTTGTGCTGCACTCAACAAGTCAGCCTGAAATACAGAGTGGCAGCAAAATTGATGCCTTACCTCAATTTTTCGGGTTTTTTTTCAATTGTTCCTCAGTTCAGTAAATTCAAAGATGGGCGTTTATGGGAACCAGAATTACTGCTCCTTCTCCTGGTTCATTTCTTCTCCCTTCTCATTCCTTAAGGAGCTCTCTGGAGTTTTAAAATTCAGTTTTAGATTTGGTTTTGAGCATTTTTCTTACAACTCAAGGGATTTTATAAATATATATATATATAAAAATTTTAAATAATATATAATATAAAATATATATTTATTATGTATTTATATAATATAAAAATATATATTCTATTCTATTCTATTCTATTCTATTCTATTCTATTCTATTCTATTCTATTCTATATAATCATTTATAATATAATTATATATATATATACACAAATATATATTTAAATCACCTTTATATAATATATAAAACATATTATATGCACTGTTTTAGTCAGCCTGAAATAATTATATAATTAAATAGATATAATTTCAATTTTTTTTTGCACTTATTTTGTTTGGAAAGCACAGAATTATCTGAAATGGACCTTTCTGTGTGAGGCTGGGGGCTAACACCATCTAACACGGCAGGGAGTGCTCAGGGGCATTGAGGATCCCAAATTGGGGTGGCAATAAATCATTTATTGGCCCATTCATTCCTTTTTGGCACTTTTGCTGAGACCAAACGCAGGAGAGGACCAGAAAGGGAGAGGCTTTTATGGGAGCACAGAATGGAGCTGTCAGAAATGCCCTTGGGAGTGCCATTTTGGGCAAGAAAACCCCATTGTAGTTCAATTTTACTGATCAATCTCCCAGGAATGTCATTTTGGGCAAGAAAACCCTCTTGTAGTTCAATTTTACTGATCAATCTCCCAGGAATGTCATTTTGGGCAAGAAAACCCCATTGTAGTTCAATTTTACTGACCAATCTCCTGGAAGTGCCATTTTGGGCAAGAAAACCCTCTTGTAGTTCAAATTTACTGATCAATCTCCTGGGAGTGCCATTTTGGGCAAGAAAACCTCACTGTAGTTCAAATTTACTGATCAATATCCCAGGAATGTCATTTTGGGCAAGAAAACCCCATTGTAGTTCAATTTTACTGATCAATCTCCCAGGAATGTCATTTTGGGCAAGAAAACCCCATTGTAGTTCAATTTTACTGATCAATGTCCCGGCTTACAGCCCTGGGAGTGTTCAATAAACACGGGGTGATAACGGATGGGACCCCATGGAGGGCAAATGTGGGCACGGGGGGAGCAGCCCCACACTGTGCCCATCTCCTTTGGCACCTCAGAGCTCCCAGGGGACGCCTTGGGAGGTTTGACCTAAAAAATGTCACCTGCAGAACTCAGTGTCCCCAAACCTGGGCGCCACGTGCATCAGGAGGATGCCCCGGTGCTGCTGTTCTGCCTGGCACTGAGGAAGCTGAGGAGATTCCTGCCCCCAGACCAGTGAGATTTTAGCAGGGCAGGCTGCAAACACCCGACAGCAGCTGGCCAGAAACAGCCAACGTGGAATATTGTTGTTTTATCAAGAACAGTATCTTTGATCGTCTCTTTCTCGCTTAACTCAGCGGCAATTTCCCCCCCTGTTTTCTGGGGCTCTGGGTTTTGTTTCATCGTGGGGACAGGGGGATAGGGAGGTGGTATCCACAGCTTTATCCTCAGGGCTGACAGCTACTGAGAAAAACCTACTTGTGATGCGCCTCCATTACACTGGGATTAAGTTGAGGCATGCAAGATTCCTGCTCCTGGATTCTGTGTGTGCCATGTCGTGGAAAGTCATGGCTTGGCTTTCACAGGAATAATTCACTCTGCTGCTGCCCCGCATTCTGCTGCCAGCAGAATTGTCGTGTTTTATGGACAGATCCAAAAGTGCACCCTTCTGTAAATGTGCAGTTCCAATGGAGAGGAAAGGCTCAGATTGCAGCAATCCCCGTTTGAAAATGCAGCTTGGGACACTGATTATTTTCCTTCCTCCTGCACCAGAGCACACCAAAGGTCCCATTTTTCTCCAGCCCCCCCACTCCAAAGGCCAGGCCCCAGATGGTGCTGGGAGCTTTGCTCGTGTTGAATAAAACAAAGCACAGAGAGCTGTCCAGAAAGGATCAATAACAAGTGATCCTTTACCAGGCTGCTCAGTCTTCCCCTTGAAAGCAGGGCTAAAATTTCCATTGGTTTCGGCAGAACCAAAGGTTTACCTGCAACTCAGCGTGGCCTTGGTCTGAACACAGCAGGCTGGGATGTAAATAAAGCTGTACTTTAATCCTGCACCCTGCCACCGAAGCTGCACCTTAAATAATCCTCTTTTATTTTCCTTCCCTGGTGCCTCACTTTCCTCACCAATAAAAACAAAAACAAAAGTTGATGGTTTTCATGTAAGACTTCACAATTAGAAAAGAATTAGGTAAAATAGCAAAATAGCTTTCTAGTAACCTCCTGGATTTGTTTCTTTCTGCTGTTATTACCTTTGTTAAGATCTGCTATTTGTGCTCTCCACTCCCCTGCAGTCCACTCGAGCATCCTTGGGTTGATAAAACTCTCCTAAGGAGAAAAACTGAGGATCCAGGATCAGGATTTAAATCTTGTCCAATTCCACTTAATCCATGCAATTATCCATGGATTAGACGGGCAGTGCCAGTTCTGAGGGGCTCTCCCAGCTCCTTCCTTGCTGTGACCATCCCCAGGGCCTGACACTCGGGTCCAAGGGGAACTTGCTGCTGACTTTAATTTGAATTTAGCCGGACCACACAGCCCTGACTCAGCATGCTCCAGCCTCAGTGACTGCTGCCAGGATTGGCTCCTATTTTCCATATTTCTAAAAAATATACATAAACTTGCTTCTATGGACAGACAGCCTGTGTACATGATGAAAATATAAACCTCACTAAGAGGAAATGACAGAAAAGACACCCAAGTGTTTTAAAAATGTATGTTGAGACCTCAGTCACTCCACCCAGATTATCTTTTATTTGTTTTGTAGGCAAACAGCAAGATTTTAAGGATTTTAATCCGCAGAATTACAACCCACCAAACAAAAACAAGGAAAGGGTTTCATGAAGTCCGGATTAAGTCCTCCCGTTCCAAAAGGGACTAAATAAATATTTCCCTCTGGGAGCTGACACCACACGCCGAGGGGGTGAGTGTGGGTTTAATGGCTGTGTAGATAAGCCCTTATCTAAAGGATACAACTCCACTTTACAGCCTGCACGCTTATTTACCAACTGCTAATGCCCGCGCCTTGGTGGCACTCGTGCCTCGGTGACAACAGCCCCGCTTATCTGGGCCAGGTAGCCCGATTTTAGTCATGCCCCAAACGGCCCCGAACAGGAGTTTTTTGGGTTAAAAAAAAGCGATTTATAGGGACCTGCTAGGGAAAAAAAAAAAAAAAAAAAACAACAAAGAAAAGGTGTTTTGCTCATGCTTTAAGCGAGCAAAATTTGCCCCGGGCATTAAAAGCACCGCGCGGCTTCAGCCGAATTTCAGCCGCGTTTGGGAGTTTGTTTGGATTGCTGGGTCGAAGCGATCACCAAGGTGATTTTTATTATTATTTTTGGGTTTTTTTTTTTGTTGTTTTCCAGAGAAGAAAAGGAGGGAAAAGCCTCTTCAGCCGTGTCGGAGGAGGGATGCTGCCTGCCCAGGCGCCGGGAGCTCCTCCCAGGTGATGCTTAAGGCACAGAAAAATCTCCTCATGCCGGCTCACAATGGCCACATTGTAAACGCGTCCCTTCCCATCGTGTAGGACGTCGGGATCGTTAGTTTTGGCTGGAAATAAAATATATATATTACACGCAAAGCGCTCTGCTAGCGGGCAGCAAAGGCGCGCTGCCGCTGTAGTGTTTCTCATTATATTTCCCCTTTGTTCCTAAAAAAATGACCGAGTTATTGCATAATGCAGGGATCAAGGGAGAGGAAAATACAGCATGAGGATGGAAACGAAGGCAGCCTGTCAGATTTAAGTGCAAATGAATGCTCGGTTTCTTTTATAAAGAAATCCCGCTACAGGACTAATGATCTGAAGAAAAAATAAATAAATCCCATTCTAACAAGTAAATAGTTTGTTTCCTCCCCATTTCAAACAGCCTGGAGAAATCTCCAGCACCTAGTCAGAGGATTTATTTAGGTTTTCTCGATTCTTGAGGTTTTTCCCCCGAATTTTGCGTGCGTGCGTTTTTATTAGGTTAATAAAACTCGATTTCCAAGCTTTTGGACGCCTCGGGGGTGCAATGAGCTCGGATGTCAAATGCATCAAGCAGCTAATGAAGGGATTTCGGAGGTCTCCAAAGTGTCCATAGCAGCAATTTGTAGCGTCTCATAAAGGTGAAGCCCATTCTGGCTCCAGCGTGTTTTGTCTGACACTTTTCCGGGCGCTCCAGCTCCGATTTGCTGCTTTATTCCGATTTTATGTGGTTTTCAAACGCCCCGGTGTCGCTGTCACAGGGATTGTGGGCAAAGCGACTCAAGCCAGCATCCCCGGGCGAGCTCATGGCACTGGCACTGGGAAAGGGCAGAAATCCCAAACCTGCCGGCTTTACAGGGATTTACCAAAAGGGATCCAGAGGAGAAAACGATGCAGGGGAAAATCCTTATCCAAGGAAATATTTTACTGTGTAAAGGTCTTGTTGGGAGTGGGGCGGGGGAAGCTGGACTGGCTTTTCTTCTTTTTTTTTTTTTCTTTACTTTTTCTTATTTTCTTTTACTATTTTAATTGAAAATACATCTCTTCTCTTCTCTTCTCTTCTCTTCTCTTCTCTTCTCTTCTCTTCTCTTCTCTTCTCTTCTCTTCTCTTCTCTTCTCTTCTCTTCTCTTCTCTTCTCTTCTCTTCTCTTCTCTTCTCTTCTCTTCTCTTCTCTTCTCTTCTCTTCTCTTCTCTCTTCTCTTCTCTTCTCTTCTCTTCTCTTCTCTTCTCTTCTCCTCTCCTCTCCTCTCCTCTCTCTTCTCTTCTCTTCTCTTCTCTTCTCTTCTCTCCTCTCCTCTCCTCTCCTCTCCTCTCCTCTCCTCTCCTCTCCTCTCCTCTCCTCTCCTCTCTTTTCCTCTCTTTTCTCTCTATTATCTTTTCAAAATATATTTCCTTTCCTTTTTATTTTTATTTTTAATTTCCCTAATTCTAATTTCCCTTTTCTTTTCCCCCGCCTTTTTTTTTTTTTTTAATTCTTCGTTGTTCTCGGGGCTTTTCCCCCCACCACTGTTGGTATTTTTTCATCTCCTTTTCCCCATCTCCCCCTGTCTGGGCAGGGCTGGGTGGGTGACCCTGAGGGATGGAGGGCGGAGCGGGGGCTGCTCCGGGCTCTCCCCCGGCCGGGCCGCTCGGTTCTGCCCCCACTCTTCCATCCCTGATTCGCTGCTCATTCCCCCTCCCCAGCCCGGTGCTATTTTGGCAAAAGAACAAAACCCAGCGTGTCTCCCCTCCCAATCCCCATCCCGGCCATCCCCGGGCTCCTCTTCCCCCGGGATTGGTGCGTTTATGGAATTCCTGGGCGAATAACCTTGCTGTCGCCAGTTTTCCTGCTCCTTTTCGATTTCCAGGGGTTCCCCAGAAGCCGGCCCGCGTTCCCCTCGCAGCTGGAGCAGGTTCTCCCTGTCCCGGGTGAGGGAGGTGCCAAAGGCGCTCCTGCCGCCGCTGGCAGCTGGAGAACCGCGCTGGCAGCTCGCTCTGCCATCGGTTCCCAGCTCTTCTCGGCCGCCAAATTAAAGATATCATCGTGATAGTAGTGATAAAAACCATAATTTAAAATTAGGGGGGTTTTTTGAAGCCGCTGCTTCCGCTAGGAGGACACTCAGAGTCTGTGCAACACCCAGGCATGGGAGAGATGGGATGGAGAGGGACTGGGGGGACACCAGAACAGGGAGAGATGGGATGGAGAGGGACTGGGGGGACACCAGAACAGGGAAAGATGGGATGGAAAGGGACTGGGAGGACACCAGAACCCCGGAAAGGGGAGAAATGGGGATGGAGAGGGACTGGGGGGACACCAGAACCCCGGGCAGAGAAAGATTGGGATGGAGAGGGACTGGGAAGACTCCGAGACCCTCGGGCAGCGAGAGATGATGATGGAGGGGGAGTGAAGGAACGCCCAAAGCACCGGTGACTCCCAGGGAGGGCAGAGATGATGATGGAGAGGAACGGGGGGGAGGCTCAAAGCAGGGCAGGGCTGGTGATGGAGAGGGACCGCTCTGGGGGTGTTGTCACCCCTAAACCTAACGGGCTCTTTTGGGGGGCACGGATCAGCAGCGGCGAGAGCTCTGGCAAGGCAGGGCTCTCGCTGTGAGGGTAGAACAGCAGCGTTAATCCCCTCGGCAGTGTTTGCAGAGCCAGCTCATCCGGGGGGCGGGTGGAAGGCGGCCAGCTCGCCCGAGAACGCTCTTTATTAAAAAATACGGACTCGTGTTGCTTTTAGCGGTGACCCCGCAGCGCGTCCCGCATTTCTGGGGGAGGGCGGCTCCCCCCGCTCCCAGCCCCGGCTCCCCGGCCACCTCCAGCAGCTCCTGGGAGAAAATCCCTTGGGAGGGTTTGGGGAGGGATTTCCAGCCGAACGGGAGCCCAAAGGAGCCGCTCAGCCGAGGGCAGGACTGGGCAGCTCCGCTCCGCACAGCTCGGGAGCTTCCGAGGATCCACCTATTTGTTTGTTTTACCTAAGGAAGGCACGGAGGGGATGTGAGCCGCTCGCTCCGTCCCGGCAGGCAGACACCGAAAGCCTGGGATGAGGGAGGAACGGGGAAATGGTAGAAAAATTAGGAAAAAAAAAAAAAAAAAAAAAATATATATAAAACAAACTCCTCTCAAACCTCTCTCTGCTACCCTCGCCCTTGCACAAACTGCGCTCGTAGCAGAAACACCAGCACGGAACAGGCTCGTTTCTGCATCCTGCTTATCCCAGCGCGTGGGAAGGGAGGATAACTCCTGGGAAACCGATGTGCATCCCTCACAGGGGGCTCGGCTCCTTTTGCGGACTCAGGAACCCGTCCCTGCCCCGCGTACCTGGGTGTCCGTGGGGTAAAACGTTCAGGGATGCGATGGGATCGCGGGCGGGAGCGGTCGGTGCACGGCTCCCCGCGCTGCCTGCGCGGCTCTGCCCCGCGCCCGCCCTCGCTCCCCCGCCGCCAAAGCGAATTTGCTGCATTTCCTCCATCGATTGTTTAGTCAGAGGTTTTGCCAACTTCCTGACGGTTCGTTTTCTGATTCTGGAGAAAAAAAAAAATCCCGAAAAAAAAAAAAAAAAAAAAAAACCGCATTTCCTTTTTGACTTAAGAGGGAGAGAGAGAGAGAGAGAGAAGCGGAGGCTGGGGGCTGGTGGACGCATCGAGCTGTATGTACTGGATTTTTTTCTCTTCCCTCTCCCCGTCCCGAAACCCTCCTCCTCTTCCTCTTCCTCCCCTGCGGGCCCGGGGTTTGCAGCGTCCCCTTCTCCTCTCGCAGCCCCTGCCTCGCAGAGCTCCGCTGCTCCGGGGACGGAGCCAGAGCAGGGAAGGGGCTCTGCGGAGCTGCTGCTGCTGCTCCGAGCTCCTGGGTTTGCTCCCTCCTCCTTAAATTGCTTTATTTTTTTTTAATTTTATTATTTCTTTTTCCTGCCTTTTATTTCCCATTCCGTACCCCTATGCTCGCAGTTCTTGTGGCTACGCCAAGGGATCCAAGTGCAGAAAGAAAAGTAAACACGGAAATCTGTCCCAGTCGCCTTTATTTGCTTCGGGTTTTCTGTTGTGGGGTTTGTCTGAGCTTGGTTTACTATGATTTCAATTTTTTTTTTTTAAGCAGCAAAACGCCCTTTGCATTTTATTCCCAGCTCTACTGTCTTTAGTCCCGCTGCTTAAAGTGTAAAAACTCTACAAGAGCCGTGCAGATAAAAACCTGTAAAACTGAAATCTGTATCTTTCTCATAGTTCGTTTTTATCCCTAATCTTGCCATACCAGAATATGCTTAAAATCCGTGGTGATGGGGTGTAAAGCTTGGCATAAGCAGAGCGAGCTTTATGGAAAATTATTGTCTTTTCCACCCCTTCAAACCCCTTTTCTAAACTCTTTTTGTGTTGGCCGATATTTATAATTCAAATCAGCAGAGATTGAGCCCTGGCTGCAGCAGGTCTGGAGCTGCAGAGGTGCAGGGCCCTACCCCAAACCTCCCGGAATCAGCGGGAGCTTTGGATCCGGCCCTGCAGAAATAAACCCGAGGGAAATCCTGGGTACGGTGTACAGAAAATACATTGGGGTCAGAGAGAATGGGGCTTTGTTCAGCTGCGAGGGGCACAGGGCGCAGCAAAACCCCAACTGCTTGCTTGATCCCAGGGGTTTCACGGGGAAATCTCAAACCACCTTCCAATTAGGGCCTGCTTTGGGAGCCAGTCCTAAAAGCTGGTCCTAGAGCGGCTGGGCCCTGTATTTCTGGGTGTGCATGGCTCAGCTGCGTGCCTGCAGCGCTGTCCGTGCATGTGGGAGCTTTCCCGCACGGAGAGAGGTTTGGATGCGCTGCAGAAATCAGGCATGACACGGAAAGAGGCGAGGACAGATTTCTCGTCAGTCTGTCCCCTCTCTCGGTGCCCCCACGGGGGAGATGCTCAAGCGCCCCGACCACGCCTCGGGGAGGGCGATTTGCGCATCCCGGTTTATTTGCGCATCCCGGCTTATTTGCGCATCCCGGGTTATTTGCGCATCCCGGTTTATTTGTGCATCCCGGCTTATTTGCGCATCCCGGTTTATTTGCGCATCCCGGGTTATTTGCGCATCCCGGGTTATTTGCGCATCCCGGCTTATTTGCGCATCCCGGCTTATTTGCGCATCCCGGGTTATTTGCGCATCCCGGCTTATTCTCACATCCCTCTGCGCCTTTTCCTCCTGCCGGGAAAATCTCTTTACGGAGATCACAAACCCGAGCCGTGCACCCCAACAACCCCCAAACAATTCCCACTTTGGGGACCGCCGGGCCTCCCAAACATTCGCGCATCCTTTGGGGCGGGATTTTGTTATTCCGGAGCTTTGGGGAGGCTGGAAAAGCCCGGCCGGGATCACTGCGAGGTGCGGGCTCTCCATTAGGTGGCATTGGAAGTTTGGTGCTGGGACAGGGAGCGCTGCCCCTGCCTCGCCTTTGGGAGCGGATTTATCTTTTCAGCACTTGTTGGGTACTCGCGGCGTAATTTGCTTTATCAACAGGCGGTTTAATGGTTTTATCGGGGGAGAGAGAAGCTCCCCCGTCCCCTCGCGGAGCTTTGTAGGCAATTAAGGGCGTTATCAACATAATTGGCTGTTGTACGACACTTAAAACCCATAACAATGTAATGTATATATAATACAGTATAATGGAGAGCAGACATGTATCGTGTATATGTAATATGGAATAATGGAGAGCAGATATATGTAATAATGTATAATGTAGAGCAGATTACGCGCAGCCCTCTCCTGTTTTCTGGAGGTTCAAACACCTGAGAATTCAGCCGTGCCTCGCTGCACTCATCGGCAAAGGAATTTTACACGCGTTTTGTGGGGGGTGGCGTCTGCTGAGCAAAACCAAGATGAAAATAAGAAAAAAAACCCTTTTTTAATGTGTATAGCACGAAGTAGTTTTGTTCTGATGGATGATGGATGCAGTTTTAAAGAGTAAAAATAATTAAAATTTCTTTAAAAATAAAAGTCGATATTAATCAATTAAGAAAAATATTTTTCTGCTCACAGAAACTTTGTGGGAGTTCTGCTTTTGCATCTCATTCCAGCAGTTTTTGTTAAATTAGAAAAAAAAAAACCCTTCCACTGTTAATTCTTTTTTATTTTTTTGCAATGATAGAGATCGTTTTAATCATAGGATAATGAACCTAATTCAATTTACACTGGTGAAATCTCATTAACTAAATTAGAGCCAGCCCCTTATTTACAATGAGCAGAATCAATCTCAAACTGTTTGCTATTGTTTGGTTTGGTTTGGTTTTTTTTTCCCCCTGACTTCTCGCTGTCATTTAATTTAAAGGGCAGACTCCACATTTATCCTCATTTGGGGAAAACATTCTAAAGAATTAAATCTGGATTTTGATTTCAAGGCACTGTGTTTGAATGGCTTAAAAACCCCTTGATTATTTAAAACCTCATTATTATTATTTCATAATAATAACAGTATTATTTATCAGAATTATGACAAACAAGCTGTATCGGAAATGTTACCTGAATATTTATATATAATTAAATATATGCATGTACTAATGGTAAAATATATGTTAAAGCTTTCATTTTATCAAGTAAAAAAATTATTTTAGGCTACAAAATTTTCTCATAGTACAATTTTTGCCCATTTTTGCATTCCTTACTGTGCCTTTCTTTACCCACTCTGAAAATGTGTTGAACTTCTTTTAATGACCCTTCCTGCACTCCCATGGGAGGGAATATTCTGTTTATTTTGACAACTGACGTTTTCAAATATTTTTTCAATTTTCTTTTAAATACAGTGGGCACAACGTTTTATTTCAAAGTGACTCCATGATAATTAGCAAAAATTTCTCATTTTAATAGCTTAGTTCTCTAGATTCCAGCAATTACAAAATGAGTGCTCGCATCCCAGATATAATTTCAAATGTAAGTTTTAGATACTATCCCTGTAATATCCACAAGAGCTCAAGAGGGTCAGTGAATACCAACATTTATGTTGATTTATCTGAAAAAAAAGGGGTTCAACTCTTGGGAGCCCATTGGGAACATCCCAATCCAGTTCTGCAGCAATTAACAACGACCATGATTAAAACTTTGGGGTTTTAAAGGTCATTTTTGCCCCTCGCACAACTGGGACACGCACACACACAAAACCATAAATTTCCATGGCTCATTCCATCCATTTTTGATGGAAAGTTGGGGAAATCCAAACCATTTTCCCAGCCTTGCCTCGGTTTGCAGCTGAGAGCAGAAGAGCTGAGGATGAACCCAACCCAACCCTGCCAGGGCGAGCTGGGACTCCCAAAATTCACATTTCAGATTGAACTCTGCTGAATTCTGCCACGCTGGGCTCCCAAAATTCACATTTCAGATTGAACTCTGCTGAATTCTGCCTTGCTGAGCTCCCAAAATTCACATTTCAGATTGAACTCTGCTGAATTCTGCCTTGTTGGGACTCCCAAAATTCACATTTCAGATTGAACTCTGCTGAATTCTGCCATGCTGAGCTCCCAAAATTCACATTTCAGATTGAACTCTGCTGAATTCTGCCTTGCTGAGCTCCCAAAATTCACATTTCAGATTGAACTCTGCTGAATTCTACCATGCTGAGCTCCCAAAATTCACATTTCAGATTGAACTCTGCTGAATTCTGCCACGCTGGGCTCCCAAAATTCACATTTCAGATTGAACTCTGCTGAATTCTGCCACGCTGAGCTCCTTATTCCCCCATGCACGAAGGCACGTTCCCATTCCCAGCTTTCTCCGACTTTTTCTTCCTCTCTCTCTCCTTTTTCTCAAGGTGGGTTTTCCCGAGGGCTTTGCTTGGTTTTTTCTGGGGTAGCAGCACCAACCTCCAGCACCCCGGGATTTTTCCCCGTGCAGGAACAACGATTCCCGAGCTGGAACAAAGCCGGGCTTTATCTGGGGGGCAGAGCAATGTGATAATGCAGGACAAATCAGAGACCAGATCTCAAACAAGGAGAAATTGGTGAATTTCCATGAAAAATCAATGAGGAGCTGGAATGATTTTTTTTTTTCTTCTTTTTATTTTTCCCCCTTTTTTTTTTTTTTTTTTCCCTGCGGTGGAAGAAAACTGATATTAAAGTCAACAAGCTCCGAGCTTGCCCCAGTGTGTGGAAATTTCGACATCCCTTACCTGCTTTTGACCTTTAGCAGGGCAGCAGAAAAAGCAGCGCTCAAACCCTCGGCAATGGCACAGAGTTTCTCTTTCACCCACGAAAACCAGAGGGGAAGAAATTCAAATTAATTTCTTTTCTAGAATTAGAAACATTCTCTTCAAAACCACGTACAAAAATGAGCGACGTGGTTCTAAGAATTAAAGAATTAAAGTTTTTAGTAAGTTTTTTTTTTTTTTTTTTCGTTTTGGGTTTTTTTTTTTTTTTTTTTTATTTATTTATTTTTTTTTAAGGCCCCCGGGTTTGCTCGCGGCTGAAACTCCTGGAAAGCTCAGGAGAAAGAAAACAAACAAACAAACAAAAAGGGGATGTTTAAGCCCCGGGGGTCAGGTTACCCTGCTTGCCCATTCATCACCGCCTCCTCCAGGAATGTTTAAGCACATTTTAGGGTCCTCGCAGGCTGCGAATTGTTTGTTTGGGAATTGTTTGGTCCGACCCCCGTCCCTGACGGCATCAAAAATGCCCAGCATTTTGGGGAGTGAGAGATCGTGGGATGAGGCTTGGGACATTCAAATTGTGGTCTCGGGCAGTGGTGCAAGTCTAAATAAATACTGAAAAACTGCAGGGAGAGCTCTGCACGGGCTTCTAGTTAAAGGAAAACCGTAATAATAGTGAGGGAGTTTGTACCAGGAAGGGCCAAACTCTGCTTTAAGCAGCCCTAATGATAATTACGTTGTGGTAATGAGCGTGCAGGCCAGTTTTAATCAGCATAAAGACAGCGGCTCTGTGTTTTTGCCTTCAGAATGGTTCAGCAGGAATAGATCCCTTGTTTAATCCTATAGAAATTCCTATGGCTCTGAGCTGATGCTTTATTTAGGTGGATCGGGGCTTTAGGGTGGCTCTTCCCCATCACTCCTGGTCCCTTCGAGGCATCTCCTTGCCTTGTTCATGGTTTTGTTAAAAAGAGATAGAAACCACAGGCTGGCTGCGATGCCATCCCAGGCTCACATCCACCTTCCAGCCTTGGGAATGTTTCAATCTGATGCCTCCAAAGCAAAAAAATCCCCTGACAGACAAATCTCCTCACACAAATATGGGGGGAGGTGAAGCATTACCTGATGAATGGAAGCAAGGAAAGGACTTCTTGCCCATGATTAAAAAAATAAATTGGTTTTAAAAGAACACATTCCATTTATTCAGTTTTGAGTTTGGCTGAGGTTTGTTATAAAAATAGTGCCGTAATTTTTTAAGAAACATTTTCTGTTTGGATAGATTAACTGTACACGCAGGCACTTTAGCTTTTGATTCCTTTCAGTAATAGAGTAATATTCATTGCTGGCACACAAAAGTCCTCCTAATAAAAACAGTTTGGGAAATCTTCCATGCCAGACAGATAAAATCTCTTTGAAATGTCGAGGGGGTGATGAGCAACAGTCAGAAAATGGGATTTTCTTGGCCCCCAGGTCCCAGCACTGCAAAAGCATCGCCATCACTGGCAGAAGTGCATTTCTCCAGTGCTCTGCTGCAAATTCCTAGGTTAAAAAAAGGCATTTAGGACTGATATTATTCCTAGCTGATTGCTATAGCCAGCATTTTGTGTGTTTGGGACAAAAATAATGTGGGAGTCTCATCACTGTGGGAGCCTCCCTCCCTCTCTGTACTCTATATCTGGGGCAGCATTCTGGTACCATCCTGGCACATCCTTCCCTGCCCACCTTCTTCTCTGGGTTCCCTCAGGCCCTCAGAGAACTGTTTTGCTCCCTTTTAAGTGTGGGAAAAGGCTGAGTGAAGCAGCAGGGCTGGGGAGGCAGCACAAGGGATCCTCTCCCCTCTGCCTCTGCATCACCTTCGAAACAGCTCCTTGTACCCGTTGCCTTTCATCTCTCTGTCACAGGGTTTTTGCAATAATTCCTCTGCTGGCCTGAGAACCTGAGAAGTTCCTTTCTCTCATTTTATGTCTCTTAAATCAGGGCAAGGTTCATGCGAGTTAAATTTTCATAGTTCTCTGAAAATCCCCACTTCCCTGAGCTGAGGCTGCAGCCCTGAACCCCCGCGCTGCTGCTGTCAACTCAACGCCAGCAGAAGCAAAAATTAAAACAAAGGAGAAAAATAGCCAAAAACTGGAAGAAACAAATGTTTCTCCTATTTTCTGTGGCAGTGGGTGAAGGCCAGCCTGGGATCTGGCTGGGTCCATGCCTTTGGTACCCCTCTCATCAATCCAGCCCACAGAATTCTTCCCAACGCCAGCACATTTGTACCTACGGGGCTGTTACTGGTCCAGGTTTTGCTTGTATTTGTTTCTGCCTTGCAATTCTCTTTTGTAAATCCTGAACCATTTCTGTGCTGTTCATTTCAGTGCTTTTCAAAGTTGCATTTTGGGTGTTTTCTTTCTCATTTGTGGTGTTTTTACTTCAGTGCCTTCACGGATGCGCTGCCAACACAACCGTGAATGCACCCAAAATTGAAGGTTCAATTTAGCAGCTCACTGCTCTTTTGACATTTTAATTTCATCTCCTTTTTTCTTTTTTTTTTTTTCTTAAAGAGAATTAGTGGTAACTTTATCTCTCATCAAATTCCAGGATTTTGTCTAATTCAATTATGCCTATGGAGGCTCTTTTCTTCTTTCTTTGGCTTTACTGAAGTGACACAGATGATTGTAGAACTGTTTCTGAGAAAATCCAAATCAATCGCCCTGGAATTATCTGCATTTCTGTTTCTTTGTGTATGTCTAATAATAATATAATAATTGTGTATGTCTAATAATAATATAATTCTTCAAGACTAGAAAGTTCTGATTTTTTTTTTTTTATATTATTATTAAAATACTTTAAAGATCACTTGCAGAGATTGGTAATTTGTTCCCACAGCAGTGGTGATGATAATACAAAAAAATATTAGGAAGCAGCACCTCTGTGTTTCAGACTTCCTTGCCATGTTCCCTGTCAGCTTGCATCCCCTTCTCCTCATCTGTGGGATAGAAATAACCTTGGGACTGGGAGAAAAGTGTGTTTCTCATAAGAGCACAGGACAGGAAAGCCTTTTCTTTAAATCAAAAGCAGTTGGCTGCTGCAAGAGCCTGGAGGCAGAAACTCTGCTGCTGCTGTTGATGTCTGTCAGCCCCTCCACCTGCCCACAGGCAGAATTCTCTGGGGTTACTGTCGACCCCAAAGTCCTTACTTTTAATACTGCTCTAATCTGAGACCTGCTGCAAAGCTCTGTGCTTTCCATGTGGGAACAGCCAGGCTTTCCTGGAGGCTGGAGGGAGCTGCCTGTGGCACTGGAACGGGTCATGGGATATTCCCCAGCAAGCCCCTGACCTCCAGAGCTGCTGCTGCTGGGAATTCGGGCTGGCTTTGCCCAGAGCCCCTCTCCAGGAGCTACACTGGGGTTTTTAGGGGGTCTGTCCAGCCTGCTCCCACCACCATCCTCTCCTCCATCAGGTGCATCACAAGGACAGCAGCAATGCCTGGATGCTCAGATCATTTTGCCCTTTCCCTCTTGGCAGAGAATTTCACCAATTTTCTTTCTGAAATGTCCTTTTCTGGTCAGCTGTGGAACTGATAGTCTCTTCCCCTGCACAGCTCTTTCTTTCCTGGGTAGATGGGAAGTCTGTGTGTGCCCCAAGAGAATAACAGGGATCAACCCCTCTTTGTAACCCAGTAACCCTCATGGGCTCAAATACAGAGTTTGGGAAGGACCTTAAGTTACACAACTCTGGGAGAGGGGCAAATGACACTGTGGTCTCTGAATAAAATAAACTACTGGAAAAAAACCAAGGAAGCCTCTATTTGGACTAACTGGAAATTCCACAAAGTGCTATCACCTCCCAGCTTTGTCTACAAAATTATTAGCTGTGTCCCCTACCCTTCTTCCTAGAAACATCCTTGCCTAGAGGGAGCAACAGAAACCTAATTGAAACATTACTTTTGGTACATTTATACTAGTAACACCACTGATTGAGTTCTGTTTTTCACAGTAAAGCTGTAAGACAGAAAAAGGGCAAAGATTGAGGAAAACCCTTTTCTTCCAGAAGTGGGGGATTTGATTCTTGAGGAAATAGTTGAAGTTTGGGCCTTTCCATTCCATTTTCTGTTGTAATCTCCAGCCCCCAAGTGGTCCCACACACAGCATTGCTGGCAGTGCTGCACTGGAGGGTGATGTGACCCTGTGAAAACTGATGCTGCTGGTTTCACACAGCTTTGCTCCAAAGTTCCCAAAGATGAGGATGGACATGTTGGGAACGCCGGGAATTCCAGGCCTCACAGGCCTTGGTGCTCTGCAGGTGGATTGCTATGTGGAGAGGTCACACCTAACCAACTTCTTAGGCCTCTGGTGTGAAAGATAAAGCCATCTGGTCACCATTTGACAGCTGAAATCGTAATCACACCATTTGGCCCAGGAATTGCTGGCAGCCACCGTTTGAAGCTGTCCCAGATAGGGATCGAGCCATCCCACGGAAGCCGGGGCGCTGGAATTCATCTCTCCTCATCTCTCCTCATCTCCGTGGCCCGCTTTTCACCTTCCCCAATTTATCTCTGCAGATTCCTCGTCCCGATTGTGAACTTGGCAGCGGCTCTTTGGCGTGGACAGCCCCAGCGGCCTCTAACCAGGAACACCTGCTGGTTACCCGGAACGGGAGGAGAAGATGGGCATCTCCAGCGGAATTCCAGCGCGGAATATGGAAGTGTTTAAAGGAAGACCTTCCCCAGCTCAGGGTAGCAGAGATCTGAACCTTTAAATTGCAGCCATTCCCGGCCTGACGATAAGTAAATAAACAATTCACAGCTGCGAGGGCTAAACACAGAACACATCTATCTCTCAGCCCGGCCTGATTGCTGAACGAGTAATTAAGTGCGAAATGTGAGCCCTCAAAGTCACTGGGAGATGATAAAGGTCTCCAGTTGTAAATTAGCTGAACTCCTCGATTTTAACCCTTCAGGAGCCCTTGGGTGGCACTGGGTGCCTCAGCGTGACTCCGGTGCAATTTGCATGCAATTATTCCTGACATTTGCCCCTGGGAATATGGAGGTGTTATTTTAACAAATTAAAAAAACAAGGGAGGGAGTTGCTTTGTCCCTTCTCGCTGAGCTAACGCAGGGCACCCTCTCCGTCCCAGCTCCTGGCTCTGTCACGGCGCTCGTCCATCACATTCCCGCTGTCGCTGTCCCTCCTGGCGATAGCAGAGGTGTCACAAACCCAAAATGCATTAAAGCCCCTGCTCAGGCTCTGAGATAAAGGCTGGGATGGGCAGATATCCATCAGTGCCTCCAGATTGTGTCCATGCAGGATTCACCTTGGGAATCAGGGTGTAATGGATGACCACAGATTGAAGAATCACCACTTGTTAAATAATTCATTAAAAGGGTTGTGGGGTTTTGTTTACTTTGGTTGTGGCTGTGGTTTTGGATTTTTTCCCTTTTTGTTTCTTATAAATGAAAACGTTAGGTTTTATTTGATAATTTTAAGGACTCCTGCAATTTTATGACTATAATCAATGCATTTCCAGATGCACAACTAATTATTTTAGCATACAATGAAAACTTTGTCGGTGTTCCACAAGTGTCCAGTTTTCAACCCAATGGACTGCTAACTATAAGATAAATAAAAATAATTCAAAGTAAGATTTTTAAAATAAATAATTCTTATGCCATCTAATAATTTTTGAGTGCTAGATACCAACTTGACAACTTAGGCTTGATTTAACTTAATGGAATTATTCTCCTTAGATGATTCACAGGCCTAGATGACCTGTTTGATGCTGGAGCTGGAATTGATTTGAATCCTGGCCTGTGAAGCCATGGAGGGATGGATCTATGGATCTGGATCACACTCAGATCACTCCATACGTGATTTTTATGTGTACCAAATGAATTCTTGGGCTCTCTGGTGAAGGGAGAAAAGTAGGGAGTGATTAACAGCAGGACCTCAGCTTCCTTCTCACTGAATCATGAGGTTTGTTTGGGACTGGCCCCATTATTACAAATTTCTCCAGATTTAACTCCCAGACTTTCACTTTTCTCCTGTTTTGAAGCAGCTGCCTGTCTTTTACAGCTTTTCCTGAAGCCATGGCAGGAGCTGTGCTGGAAATGGTGCCGTGGGAGTCTGCATCCCAGGTCAGGAGACCAGACATCAAATCCCTGGTGCATCTTGGCAGCTGGGAGCGCTCCAGCAAACCAGGAATGCTCCAGCAAACCCTGCCAAAGCAGCTGCTGGGAGCACATCACCAGCAGTGCAAATGGTAGGTGGGATCAGAGGAGAGCCAGCCAGGGGTCCCCTCGTTGAGCAGAAGAGCCTTGTCTTTCCCCAGTCCCAGAGAATCCATAAAAACCACTCAATTTCACACAGCTGCTTTGCTCAGAGCTGAGGCCACGTGGAACAAGGCTCATCCTTTTTAGATCCCTCTTGCAGTGGGAACTGGGCAGGGAGACAGCAAACCTTCAAACCCCCAGCTGTGAAGGAGCAAGAACACTCCCAAAATGTCCCCTCTAAAAGGGAGCCTCCCTTTTGGGTTTCCAGTGCTATCTTTGTTACCACCCTTGGTAACTTTGCTAGCAAAGAGCTGGAATGTTATTAGAAAACAGCAGAGCATGGGTGGGAAGACAAGAAAACAAAAGGAAATGGAAGTCCTGGAAATTGATTTTCCATTTGAATCTGTTATTTTTTTCTTCTAATTTTTAATAAGATGTTTTATGAAGCTTATTGCACCGCTATCTATTTTCTTTTAGGGTGTGTTATCTTTTGTGACTTAGTTTAGACTAAAATAAACCTCAGTGGCTAATTAAGGGTAGAAATGGAAATCCAAAGATTTGCTTCTCATCAATGCCAAGCAGTAAATCCTTTAATGCTCTGGGATTTTGCTCTATAGCTCTAAATTTCCCATTGGTATTTAGTAATCTGCTGATTGCATTTACTTTAATTCTTTGGTCTTCAGAGTGTTCATGTTGAGGCACTCACTTACAGTAGCCCTGCGTGTTAAGGGCAACGAGTTAAAAGCCGGAGAGGTTTTTTTATTAAATTCCAGCTCTGTTTTTCCTATTGAGTTCCCAACTACTGTGTTATATCACACTAATAGGAGTTGTACTCTGGCTGGACAAATGGCAGCGTGTTGCAGTGTCCTGGGGGAGCCATGACATCATTTTTAATTTGCTTATCTGGACTCGGGAAAAATAGGAGGGTGTTTGGTGAGAAAGTGGATTTATTCCTGCTCCAGCTCACCTCTCCTTGCTGTGACGTTATGGGAACCGTGTCCCTGTGCAGGTTACAACCACTGGCTGCTCCCTGGAGGTCTCAGATGGGCCCATTCCAGCACCTTGGAAGGAATGGAGGGATTTAATGGTCCGCAAGCCCGTTTTCCCATTTCCTTTAATGCATCCCTCAAGGTTTCCCTGCAGGCTGAGAGAAGCCAAGGAAACTTCCAGGAAGTTTTGTGGTTGGGTTCCACAACCAACTTTACCCTGGGATCAACAAGAATAGGGACTGGGGAAATTCCTTGGAGCACCTTGGATACCTTTGGCTGTGTTTGGACTGCATTAGCTCAATTAGGGTTTGATTTTAAATTTTTTTTTTCATTTCCTCATTCCAGCTGAGACTGGAAAAGGTGTTATATTCCCATGGGAGCAGGAAAAATGTTTCCTAACAGAGCTCATCTAACCTTTGCTGTGGGTGTCTCATGGAATTAGGACAGGAGACAGGAATATAAAATAGGAGAGAGCTTTTAAGTCATATTCTGAGTAAATAGTTTACATATAGATAATGTTGGATAAGTAGTTAGTAAATGCTTTTCTACTTTGACCCAAGTTTTTAGCATTTGCTGAAATCATGGCTGTGTCTTCTCCAGAGAAATAATCTTGACATAAAGCCTTTAATAACTCTGTAGAACTCAGCCCACTGGGAAATTTTATTTTCCCTAAGTGAAGGTCTGGCCATTCTGTCCCCTTGTTTTGCAATGAGAACCTTCCAAATGGAAGTGCAACAACATTTTTTATCATTTATTTACTTATAGCACTCATTCCAGAGAATCACTTGTGAGCTATAACTTGCACTTTCTCGCTCCTAACACGAAACACACATTTAATTAATCTTACTGATGCTCTTTTGAGCTTCAAGTCTCAAAATTTGGATATTTAAATTCTCTTTATCAATTTGAAGAACGGAGCTAGGTTTGAAGAAGGGAACCAAAGCTGTATTTTCTGAGTGATTCGGAAAAAGAGAATCAGTCTCAGCAGCCTTCAGTCCAACCAGTGCCATAAGCTCCTGGCCACCTGGAACAGCTGACTTGGCATTCCAAAGGCGAGCGCGGACCAAAGGCTCCAGCTCCCTGCAGTGGGAATGACCTCACAGCACGAGGAAGACCTGATTGCATCACGGAGATAACCTGTTCTCTTAAAAATAGCAAGGTCAGGGAGGCAATAAAGCTGTCAGCATGGCAATCACGGCTTGTGTTCCACCAGCTCCCCAGGCTGGGGAGCAGCAGGGTGGGGACCTCACAGCGAGGACGGCCGCGTTTGGGTAAACAAACCCATGGCAATACCCCAGTGCTATTGTCTGCTCAACAGCTCTATTTGTGCCAGTGATATTTCCAGGTTAGCTCCTCCTAGGCCCATAAAAATCTTGGATTTATTCTTTTTTGCTGTTCTTTTCTTTTTTTTCTTTTTATTTCCCCTGGATGCAATGATAGATGGAGTGCCCATAAAAACCTCACGGCTCCATGTGGGACATCCCCAAGCTCCGAGCCAGGTGTGGAGCCACTGGTCATGGAGCAGGCTTCCACCCAGGCCAGGGCTTGGCTCGAGCCTCCTGTCCACTCGCTGGGATGCCTCACTCTTTGTTCACATCCAGCTGTGGGAATATGTCACACCAGAGGCCAGGCCAAGAGTGGAAAACCATCCAATCTCTGCAGCCAAGCAGCCTTGGGAGGTGCTGGGGGTGCAGGTGGCAGCACAGCCCGATATTCTCATTGTGCTGGCCTGGTTGGTTTTCAGCAGAGGAAGATGTTGTGAAGGGTTCACATCCTGTTGGTGCCTCAGATACGTTTCAGCTATTGCTGTTTTCCTCTGGATAACGTGTCCCTTGGCTCAGCCTCCAGTTTAGCTGGCCTTGGACAATGGGTCAGAGTGATGCAACTCATCTGGGGGCTTTTGGACACAAGTGTCAAACTGTGAGGTTTTGATAAAGATTGAACATGTGCAAAGCAGTGTCTGGGGATAAAACATTTCTTATTATGTCCAAAATGGAGCATAAACTTGTGCCACTGATAATATATAGCAAGGCTTTGTCTGTAAAACACTGAGTCTTCAGCAAATTTTGGTGAAATTTTTGGTTTTTAAGATACTTTTCAGCTTAAAGCCATGTCAGGGGTTGAGTTCAGAGATGAGAAAGACCAAAAGAGGCATTGGCCTCATGTGAGTGAAATGTGGCTGCAGTCAGAGCAGCTGCCACTGCCTTGCACAGCTTTTCCCTTCCTTTGGTGGTGGCTCAACGTTGCACTCAGAACAACTCCAGGCAGTTATAACCTGAAATTCCTGACAATCACATCCACCTCCTCCCATCCTGGCCAAGAAATGCATTTGGAAATGAAGCTTTAAATCCAAACTTCCATTGCTGTTGAAAAGGGTTAGAGATGGGATGAGATTATGAGCAATCAGATGGGATAAAATTGGGGTTGACCAGAAAATTTAGCTGCAACTCAGAAAAAACTTCAGGAGTTTTAAAATTATATTTGCTACTTTGCATAATATTTTGTTATATTGTTATATTTTTTTTGTATTGTTATATTTTCACACTTACTGATTTTGAAATACTGGGAGATGAGGCTGTTTCCAAGGACTATTTTTGTTCTGTACTGGAAGGGAGAAAACCTGTTCTTGTAGGATTTTCATCCCAGAAAGAAATAAGAAAAAAATAATTTGTGAGTGTTTTTCTAAATGGAATAATCAATCTGAAGCTTGCCTATCACCAAGGCCTGATTATCTGTGGATGTTAATTCCATTGATTGTCCATAGGTGAGTCAGAGTTCTAAGGCAATGAAGGAATTTAATTGGAATGATTTTTTGGGTTTTTGGGTCTATTTACAGACTGTGGTATGTCCATTTGATCAAGTGCCAGGATGTGAAACTGAAACACCAGTGTTTTCTTCTTGCTGTAATCGGAATCTTTCAAGACAAGATTCCAACGTTTGAAGGTGTTCACTGCAAGGTTTTGGTCCTTTCCCATCAAGATTTCAATGCTGATACATAAAATATGAAACCCAACATTGGCCACCTTCCTCTTCCATTGAACTCAACGGGGATTTAATTCTGTGATTTCGATCAGGACAATGTTTGGCACTTCTGGCTGCCCAAAAGACACCGTGGTCCAACCACCTGCTCTGGATCTGCAGGCTGAGCTCCACAGGTGTTACCAACCCTTCCCAAGCCATCACTGCTCTGGAAACAGGAATTTCTCTCTTTTTCTGAACAAATTATGGTGACCTGAAACACAGCTGATGCTTGGGGCTTCTTGGGAGCAGCACTGCCAGGGAGGGAGCTGAAGGATGTTAATTTTCGGGCTGATAACAACATCGCTTAATGAAAGGGAAGGTTTGGCCTCCAAGGGCTTTGCCTTGGGGAGAGGGTGTGAAGGGGAACAGCCCCTGGGCCCTGGGTTTGCCATGCTGGCAGGAGGGCGTGAGAAAAATGGGGTTTGTACCTCTGCCAAGCCCTTCCCTGCTGCTCTTGCAGAAACCAAGCTGCAAAAAGCTCTTTCCTGCAGAGCGTCGCAAGGACAGCCTTGAATTTGGCTTCGGGAAATGGTTCAATTCTTTCTTTTTTTTTTTTTTAATATTTTTAAATATTTTTTACTTTTTAAAAAATTGCTCCACATTATTAAAAATAAAGATATGATTTATATGGATCTGTTGCATGGGGCATGAGACCTATATCACCTACAGGGATGGTGATGGGGCGGCAATTTGTCTGTGCTGGAGCAACCAGTCAGCCTTAGTTTAAATCCTTTCCTTCATCCAGCACAACAATAATATCTTTTGGACAAGGGATTTTGGAAAAGTTGAAATGTTTGCTTTACAAAACAGACATAAAATTTCTCCTTCAAGGTGCTAAATTTGTGCTGAGCTGGTCCAAAACACGACTGCATCTGGCTGTGTCTCGTGTCTGCCACTAAAAAAATGTCCTAAATTCCAGACAACCTCTGGGGCTTTGAAATAAAACTCATTAATCCTGCATTTGAATTTAATATTTGAAATTTTATCCTAATCTTTTTTTTTTTTTTCTTCCACATGAATTAACTTTAGAATACTTGGAAAGGAACACAAGGGTGGGTTTTTTTCTTCTTTTTTTTTTTTTTTTTTTTTTTTTGAGAGAGAGGGAGAGGGAGAACATTCTTAACAAAGGGTATAAAATTAAACTAAATTTGACCTCTGCCTTTAGCAGATTTTCCACCTGGTCTGTGCAGGAAATCAACTTCTATATAGCAGCTCTTTCATAAGGAATAACATACATGAGTCTGTAAGTGACAGTTTTTCTTGGGTGGACAACAATGTTAGTTACTTTTTATGATTAATTGATAAATGTTTTGATATGGTGCCTGGGCTCGGAGTCAAAAATCACTCCAGTTAGATGATCCAACACTTGGGAAGCTGAGCCAATTACAGCTCAGGCACAGTGAAAACAATTCTAAAATATTTGAGCCTAAAAATGTGCATAGTTGTTAAGGAATCTTACATGTGGGTGTATGGTGGTATCCTGAATTACAACGACTTGGTGGGCCAATTTCTTCAGGAATGCAGGGAAGCTCAGGGATTCGAGACTCTTGCATCTATATTTCAAAAGACTTGGGAAAACAGAAGAACCACATGGGCTCTTGTGGCTGGGCACGTGCTGAGGAAAACCAGAGCATGGGCCAAAATGTACTCTTAGTCCCTTGGGTTGCACAAATCCCTTTGCTTTTTTGGGGAAGGTTTTAGGTTTCCAGTCTCCTTCCCTTGACTCTTAACCTCCTCTGAGCTTGCTCTTTTCTTTTTTTGGGCTCCAGAACTTATTTTCTACATCAGGCTTCCGACTTTCATGCTCAGATTTGCACCCTGATGGATTTTTAATGTCCACAAGGAGCAGGATTTCATGTCTGTGATCAGGTTGCCCCTACCAGCAGGGTGGGCTAGAATCAGAGCTTTTAGGTACAGCCCAGCACCAAAAAAGCTACATTACACACAGCTTTTGGAGGTCCTTCGAAACAATAAACTCATTTGCAATCAGAGTTTATTTTCTCAGATTATTGGGAAAAAGAAAAACACTGTTTTTTCTTTCTACAGGTAATATAGAGGTGTTTTTTCAGTAGGATCTTGGGGTCATCAACCCCAAAATTTGACTACTCAAAGACCATTTGGAAAACTCCCTGTTGCAGATTGCTGATGGCTTTGTGTGTGACAGAGCCATTCCCAACTAAGCCATTGGAAATAGAATATCTGTTTTCTCTTCTGGTTCCCCAGCCTTCAGTTCCTAAAATGTTACCTGGAAATTTTGAGGGACATGTGCCCGGAATTCTGTGCCACCAGAGACCTGGAAACTGAGGGGCAAATCCTGAACTTCAGAAATCTCAGGGGGTTTTTGGCTGTTCAGAATTTTCCATGCAAGGACCTAACCTAGCCTCAAGCATCTCATTGTCTTTAATGGATTTTATTTCCAAGGCCAAGCTTCTCTTTAGAGAAATTAATGGATGCAGCTTCTGCTGGAGGCTGTTTGACATCACTAAGGCCATCAGCTTCTGAAAGGCTTGAAGATATTTGAATAGAATTAGTTCTAGATATTACTCCACCTTTTTAGACCCCTTTACTCTTGATATATTGTGAATGAATATATTTTCTGAAGAGGAGAGCTGAAGAATATATTTTCAAATGGAAGAGCATATTTCCTATCCTTGTTTTCCAGTGAAGATCCACTATACTATGTGGTTAAAAATGCAATTTCCCCAGAAAATGTCTCATTTCAAGTATGATTGGAATGGCATGACACCCCCTTCCCAACCCTCCCTCCATCCCTGACACCCTGTTTTGATCCTGGATCTAAACACACTCCTGCTTTCACTTTATTTAACCCTGGAGGATTTCACCACTGTTGATCCAAAAGGAAAATTTCTACCAGCACACTGTAAGCTTTACCGCTCGTGACTTCTTAATCATGCAGATTTTATTTCATGTTAAGCTAGCAACTGAACTCTTCTAATAAACAGAGTAAAATCTAATTAGGCTACTGGAGGGGAATAGAAGAATTTATACTCCTCCAGACACACAGACATTAGGAATTCTGCCTCAAACATACAGCCAGGCTTCCTGGCAGCCATCCCCCTCAAAGAGTGGCTAATGATCCTGCTAATTTGCACTTAGCTGATACTGCGAGGAGCTCCTCACAGATGGAAAATATACTTCTTCCATGAGATCATCCAGGGCAGCAGGGCCTGGTGGATTGTGCACAGAGAGAAAGAAATCCCAGCTCCTAATCCCACGGCTCCCACTCCTCTCTGTGTGGTCTCTGTCTCTCTCTCTCAGTTTCTCCATGCACAATCCCACTGTTCATTCATGGGCTCGTGGTGATTACTCACTCACTCCTTCTTCTGCGTTCCCAAAGCAGAAGGCACAATTAAAGCACTGAAACGCTGTGGTTAGAGACTCAACACCACCTCCAGAGCATCTGTAGAGGAGATTGACAGCACACAGATGGATTTGGCTGATTTTTGGGCTGGTAATTATTTCGAGTGTTGCTGGGGAGAGGGAGATCAGAAACCACCTGGCCTTGGGGAAGCTGACCCCCGTGGAAAGGGACACATCTCCCCACAAGAGGCCACACAGCCAGGCTACACCCAACCCCTCAGGGACCTCCCCATGCACACAATCATCCCTGCACACCCGTGGTCCCTCCAAAGGGTGATGCTCCCCAGAGACGTGGTGGAGTCACCATCCCTGGTTGCATTCCAAGAACACGGCCCTTTGGGATCTGGTGCAGCGGGCATGGTGGTGATAGGCCAAAGGTTGGACTGGGTGGTTTGGGAGGTCTTTCCCAACCTTGATTAGCCTGTGATTCTATGATACCTCCTCAAGATTTTACCCCTCACAACTGAAAGCAGCTCAAAAAGGCAGTGGGGTCAAGCTTGGCCTCTCTGCTGGCTTGGGCTGGGGTTGATGTATCGTGCAAGGGACAGGGAGTCCTCCAGCACATTTCCTCACTGTTCCCTGCAAAGCACATCCCAGATGTCCCCCAGCAGTCCCAGGTGTCCACTGGCACTGGGAACCATGGGATAGATGTCCAGAACTGACTGGGAACGTGTGAATGCCATGGAAGCAGCAGGTACACCCAAGGCATGCAACCCTCCCCAGGAACCGCTGCTCAAAGCTCTTCCCCAAGCCTGTCAGTTTTCCAGCTTTCTGTTGTTTTTTTTCAGATTGGGAGCTGTCATGTCCTTTTCCAAGACTGTTTAGCCCTTCCATTTTCTTGCTAGAATTGCTCCTATAAAACCATCAGGCATTTCTTTGGCTTGAATGAAGGACAGGGACAGAATATAGGAGTAAATATTAATATAAAACCAGAAAAAAAAATGGGGGTTGTTCATAAGCAAATAGAATAATAAAATTATAGGATCGTAGAGTGGTTAGAGTTGGAAGGAACTTTAAAGCTCATCTTGTTCCAACGCCCTGCCATGGGCAGGGACACCTTCCACTATCCCAGGTTGTTCCAAGCCCCATCCAACCTGGCCTTGGACACATCCAGGGCTGGGACAGCCATAGCTTCTCTGGATAATAAAGCAGGACATGGCCCAGCCCCTGGAAATCTCAGGAGACAACTTTACCCTGATGACATTGGGGCAGAGTGCCAACAGCTCTGGCCCCTGGAGATGCAAATGCTCCAGGAAGGATTCAGGTCCTGCTGAGACCAGGTTTGTTCAGGGAAGGGTGTAGCCCCAGGAGTGGGAGGAGAAGACCTTCCTCCTCATATTTCAGATTTTTCAAAGTCAAAACACAAAAAGTTCCAGAATAAAAACAACCCTGCAGCGCGCTGAAGCTGATGTATCTTTTTCTAACACATGGAGCTTTTGTGAAATGGAATCCCTGGCCTGAAACCTGGAGGCATGGCTTACTTTTACTTTATCCAGGCAAACCTCCAGCTGATGTGAGAGAGCGCTGGGTCACATTAGGATTTGGCCCACAAGGGCAGAGCAGAGCCAAGCTCCCAATGTCACAGAAACATTTTAACTGGAGACTGGGCTTTCTGCAGGATCCCGGGGACAGAACAGGGCTGTGATCTGGTCCTTTGTGAGACTTACAACAAACTGCCTAGAGCATGGGGAGAACAGGATCCAAACATCTGCACAACCATCTGTATCACCTCTTCCTCTTCCCAGAGATGTCTGGAATATTGTCTGTTTTGTGTGATGAGTAGAAACAAGGGAAAAAGTGCTTAACCTGTTCTGTGTGGGTGAAAAGAATTCAGAAATCAACCCCTGGGCTGTTCATGCTGAGGTGGGAAGTGTGTTCTCGCTGCTGCTGAGGTATGAAGAGGGCATATTGTTCATTTAAAGCACACTCTATAGTTTTTGCAGCAGTAAAGTATTTTTGAAAGTTTACAGCTGTAGGAGAAATTCCCTGGAGCTTATCCGTCAGTTTTCTGCCAATCAGAGAGCTGAAGGCGCTCCGCTTTGGGCTCCAAAAGTGACATTTCAGTGTTACACGTCTGAAATGTGGAGCAGTTTCGAGAGAGCATCCTGACAGGTTTGGAACTCCAAAGAAATGATTTTCTGGTGCCAAGCTACACAGTCTGGGAAACGCTGCACGCCACACTCGCTCCTGTCCCTCTGCCAGAGCCCAAAATGCAGATTCAAAAGAGAACAGGAAGAATGGCTCAGGACTCTGCTTTGTGGATGCATTTCAAGCAGGAGCTCTCTCTAATATTTCATGTATGAACTGCTCTCTCAGCCATAAGAATTCCATGCAGGAGGAGGTCCATGTTCAAGTAGATCACGCAGCAACGCCGTGGAGAAAGGGAGAGACTCTGCAGGAAAGAAAACGTCCCAGGCTGACCAAAAAAACATCTCCAGTGTGGAGGAAATGGTAAAACTTGGGCCAATCCACTGCAAGGCCATTAATGTATAATTTTAAAAGTTGTTTCAGAGTGGTTTCTGAAAGGGAAAACATGGGCATCTGAGAAGGTGTGGGTGCTAAAGCACTGATGTGGGAGCCATCCTTCAGGGAACAAGAGTGCCAGGCCATGCCTGTCTCCACAAAATGGTCAGAAAGAGGAGATTGAAAGGCCTTTAGAATTATTGCTTCAAAATAACCCCAAAAGAATGGTTATGAGAAGGAAAAAAAGAATACATTTGGTTTCTCAGTGTTATTTCATTTAAGTAGAGCCGTGAAGGGCTGGGAGAGGAACAGGCCACATTTTTGCTCCTAATGAATGGTTTCAAAATGTTCTTTAATGAGGTGATAAGAACAGAGCATCTTTCAATTAAGGCCTGGGATGAATCAATTTTCAATAACTCATTTTAGCTGGTCAGGGAAGGAGCTGCACTGCATTAGGCAGATTAATCCACAGGAATATCCCTGGAATGTGATTGCCTCAACCCCAGTTAGGGTTGGAAACTGCTCCTTGAAGGGGAGCAGCTCAGATGTGGCTCTCGAATCTCTCCTGAAGAGCTCTGCCAGGACACCAGGGGAGAGGATCTCTGAGCTCAGCCCCTTCTGATGTCCTTGAATGTGGGGAGTTTAATATTTCTGAACACTCTGTCACGGATTCGATGACTTTGGCCCAGCACCTTCTGTTTATTGTTAATGAAAGGCAATACAAGTGTGGAAAAGTACAAAACGTCAACCTATGACCTTGTGAAATCCATGGCAGGAGACAGCAAAGAAAGAAAACCACCCTTTGGTACGCGCTTGGTCCCTCCTGCCGTGTTGGGATCCAGAAGTAAAAGGCTTTTTTTTCAGGGCTGGGGTTTAGTAAGTCAGGAATTTTGTCTCTCCTTGTTTTCCTTGCAGTTAGTTAAATCCTTAGGCTCCTGTTAACACTGAGCTCCAAGTTGATTTTTGTGTTAAAATGCTGAAACCTAATTTTCGTTTAACAATTTTCTCTTGGAGGCCAACATCAAATTAGTATGTTTTCCACTGGCAGCCCCTGGTAATTTGGTAGGCAGGAGGCTCACACATACTTAAGTTATTCAATACATTTTGTTATACTCTGTACAAGAAACCCAGTCAGAAAAGGCTGATTTATGATATTCCTCAGGTTTCCTGTTACTTTAAACCACCAGCATCCCATGGCCAAGCCCTTCAGAGGCAGCCAGCACATCTGGCCCAGAGTGCTCCTGTCACCTATGGCCAAAATGCCATATTTATAATCAAGTCATCACAGAAAAGAAAGAATTGATTATGATGAAAAGAAAAAAAAAGGAAATCTAAAAAAGCAAATTTATTAGTGGACATTTGTAAATATGTTCTGGGTGGGTTTTTTTCCAAACGTCCATCCCAGACAAAGAGGAGCCCACAGCACAATGAGCAGGTTTATTAGATGTGTGCAATCACCTCTTTTAGCCTAATTATGAATTACTGAAGGCTTTGATTTTCCCATTTCACCCATTTTTAATGTCTGTTTCGTTTTCCATTTGCACAGACAACCCAGCCCTGGCTGAAGCCAAAGCTCCACAGTCCATGTGAAATCCCACCTGCAATTCTGCAGCTGCCTGTGAAGAAGTGAGCCTGCTCCTCACAAAATGCATTTTAGCTGCCCTCCTTGGGGATCCCAGGCTCATGCAGTCCCTGTGTCTGGGTTGTATCTGTGGATCCATCTGTCAAATGGGATCAATGAGCCAAACTCTCCCTAAATATTAACTTCCTACATGTTTCATAAAATAGTCAGAGGCAGAAATTTGGCTTAACGTCCTCCTTAAAGGGAAAGCTGGATTGCTTGTCTGTGCTGTAAAAATCATACACAAATCCACAGGGCATCAAATGAGGCTCACAGCACAAATCCTTAATTTTTCTCATAAAACCACGGGTTTCAAATATGCTGTAAAATAAAGGGAGTGAAACACCTGCAATGCTCAGGCTGGTCCAGGCTGTGGGATCAGGCAGTTTTTTAGGGATGCGGGACATATAAGCTGGCATGAGCAGGGATTTGTGGGCACCCCAAAAGGGCACAGGCAAAGCTGCATTTTCTTCTCTGGAAGATGCATTTACAGAAATTCATTTTTAATAAGAGACTCATAAAAGAAACCTATATAGATGACAACAAACAGAGGCTCAGCTGTGTCACACCCTGGAATGCTGCTATGGAAATGGGAAGAGCTGCGAAGGTTCAACATCTCTGAAAATCTGATCACTGAGTGTTTCTAGTCAGCTTCCCCTGCCAAAGGAAAATGAAATTTTCCAAATCTCTGCCAAGCTCTGACGTTCATGAGCAGCTCCTCAAGTAGGTTTGGATGATGTAACCAATAATCATGAATCCCTCCTCCACTTTCTAAATTACATCTGGTTGGGATGAATTTTTATGTGGATAAAACAACCAAAATCTGAAAGACTCTGTTCGTGCTGAACCTCATTATGCAGTTGTGGTATGACATGTAAAATTCAGGAAAAAAGGAATTCTGCCTCATGAGAGTGGTGAGGCCCTGGCACAGGTGCCCAGAGCAGCTGGGGCTGCCCCTGGATCCCTGGGATGTCCAAGGCCAGGTTGGACACTGGGGCTTGGAGCAGCCTGGGATGGTGGGAGGTGTCCCTGGACATGGATGGGGTGCCACTGGTTGTGTTACCCCATAAAGAGCTGGAGAAATAAATAAAAAGAAAAATCCTCAAAATAATTGTTGCAATCTTAGGCGCCTTTCACCCTGGAGCCCAAACACACATTTCTATCTAGGAATCTTTAAGTAGGAATTAAATTAAATCCAAATTAATGATGCCATTCATGGAGGAAGGAGGCTTTGTGTTCTCTGTATGTACCCAGCCATGCACTCATAGATCATGGATAAATACAGAATGAGCACTTAAATGCAAATATGGGGGTTGCACACTCGTATTTAAAACTCAGATTGATTTTTGCTCATAGAAAATTCACTTTTAATGGAGAAGAGAGCAGACAACGAGGCCACATTGTTCTGGCTCCAGAGCTAAAGGGAAAACTGGGAGAGAAACTCAAACCTGCAGCCAGACATGGAAAACAGGAACATGCCAGTGACCACTCGGAGATATCAGGGTGAGAGGAACTTAGGGCTCTAAAGAGCCTCTTATCACCCAGGAGGGACTGATAGAGGAGGATTAATGGTGCTCAAATACTTCCTGGCCATGGCCTTCCTGCAGCCATTCCTTCTCCTTCACAAGGGCTTTGTTTGCCCAACAATAACAGGCATTATAATTTATTTACTTGTGGTTTTACTTCTTCCCTTTTTCACAGGATTTGAAGAAAATCAGAGCTGGTGGCAGTTCTTGGATCGTCCATAAAAATGGCACAAAAAAGCAAAAATTTGGTGAGATTTTTGCAATTGAATCTGATATTTATGGCATTGATTTCCTGCCACTACAGCGAAAAACCTGACCCTTTCTTTATGAACCTTATTTTATTAATCTGGCCCTTTATGTTCATAAAATACTTTCAGAAACCAAGACTGGACAATGATGTTAATCAGAATATTAATTTTCTTTATTTAGAGGATTCTCTTGCTTTGCCACAAGTCTGTGTGAAAGTGTGTGTAAAATTCAGGAACATGGAAGAAATTTCATAAAATTCCTGAATTCGCTCAGATATTTGGATCAAAATAATTTTAGAGTTTTTTCTTAATTTAAAAAAAAAAAAGAGGGAGTAAAATTCTGCATGGAGTAAAGGTTTCTGACTGAAATCTGTGCTTCATCCAGGGCCATCAAGTGTCAGCATCAGCTTTGTCACTAAAGGAGGTTGGGCTGAGGTGGAATTTGGTTCCTTCTCCCAAGTAACCAAAGTGGAAACAGCCTCAGGTTGTGCCAGGGGAGGCTGAGGTTGGATGTTAAGGAAAATTTCTTGACTGAAAGGTTTGTTAAGCGCTGGGAAAGGCTGCACAGGGCAGTGGGTGAGTCACCATTCCTGCAGGGATTTGTGACATGTGCATGTGTCACCTGGGGACATGGGTTGGTGCTGGGACAAGGGATGGACTCAATGACCTCAGAGGTCTTTCCCAAGCTAAATGATTCCATAATTCAAAATTCTCAATTTGCCCTGCTTTCCTGACTTTATTGTCTTGTTTTTTTTTTTTTTTTTTTCTGGTATGATTATATTCCTTTCATTTTTTACTTTCAATAATCCCAATGGGGGAAAAAAAAAAAAAGGAAAAAGTCTTTGGAAATATTTGAAATATTCTCCACTGGAAAAATAATATCTTTTAATAGATGGATAGTCATGCAAACACAACAAAACCAGCCTGCATGGGATGCATGGGAATGACTTCACATGGCATCGTGGGGAGGCAGCAGGAATTTTGCAAGGAATTAATGCACCAGGTTTGAACCTCTGGGCATGAGGGCTCCAGTTTGGGCTCTGGTTGGGAAGGAAAATAATAAATCAGGGAAAATCAGTGTGGTGGTCTCATTAGCACTCGTTACAGAAATCAGCCACACGATTTGGGGCCGTTGGCAGCTTTTTGCTGGGTAAATCCAGGGCTGGAATAACAACTTTTACTGCAGGTTCGGTTTGAGGAGCACTGGAAGGGGGAGAAGTTTGCACAAAGCCTGGCTGTACCCAGGCCAGTGTTAACATTCCCTTTACTTCCATTTGCTCTGAATTCACTCAGATATTTGGATCCAAATCATTTTAGAGTTTTTTTTTTTTCTTAATAAAAAAATAAATAAAAAAGAGGGAGTAAAAAAGGCAGGTTTTGAATTGTAAAACATGTAACAGAGCCCATTCTCAACAAGTTTTATTGCTGTTCAAGGAAATCCCTGAGGTCTATCTTTGAATTAGCTGAATTAGGAAAGATGTAAAACTAATCAGAGTGTTGCCATCCTGATACTCCTTTGTCTGAAACACGGGAGTTTTATCTTCTGGTCAAATCATTATAAATAACTTTTTCTAAAGGACTAATAAATCAAGCAGTTTGCATTTTTGAAGGAATATTTTTTTCCCCAATTAAACAACCTCAGCAAATTGCATTTATTAAAAAAAAAAATTCCCCGTGTTTCCTAAGCATTTTGCAAAGCAGTTTGCTGCACACCACATCTGAGCAGAGCAGGGCGGGTGGATGTGTGGAGGTATCCCCCCTCTCCTTCCCAGGGGAGTCCCAAATGAGCCAAATATTCAGCTGATGTAAATCAGTGTTGTTCCAGGCCCTTTTGGACATGATATTGTGCATTAAATCAACAGCCAGCCCTGCAGAGCCCACCCCATCCCCAGGCCTGGAATTAGAGCCTGGGCTGCTCAGGAGTTCGTACCCAGCAGCCTCCAAGGATTAATTAGGGTTGATATTTATTTCTTTTGATAGGAAACCCAGATGTGTGCAGCTAAGCCAAAAAGCAGAGGGAGAGCCATCCTGCTTTTTCTTCCAGCAGACAGAGGAAAAGCAGCGTTGCCCACCCAGAGTTCAAGAACAGGAGCAAATAATTATCAGCACAGAACAATTTGGGGTTTCATCATCTGCTAAACCACCTTACCTGGCTGATTATGAACTCATTCAGATAACCTCCACTTTTGGGTTTTTTTTTATCAAATGTTGTAAATATATGTGCAGGTGTTGATTTATTTGTCTGAAAGATGGGAAGAAAAACACAGAGGGAATAGGTCTTGCATTCCACAGTTACAGAAATAAATCAGCATGGATTTCACTCTAAGTACATGCTCTTGAGTAAGTTATAAGAGCACCTGTCCATTCATTAAGGGGTTTTCCTTCAAATTAATTATTAAGACTGGAAAATAGACACTTTAAATCATGAGCAAGTGCAGTACCACCTTTGGTTCTCACAATGGAAAAAGAAAAGAGCATCTCCATCAGGAAATTGTAACTCAGCTTTAGAAAGATGTTGCACTCAGAGCATTTTTATTTTAGTGCCATGGTCAGCTTTGGCAATATTATTTCACTGACAATATTCCCCAAACTGAACTGATTTCACATGAACCATGGAACACTTTCATATTTGTGCAGAATTTCTTTGTCAGCCTTTTATTCCACTGGGAAAAACGATCCACTCCCATAGACAGCATTTTGATTTCTTTATTATAGAAAGAAAAGAAGCAAAAAGGAGTGTTTTCAGCCTTTAGACAAAACCTAATTTTGGTGTATTTCAGTTATTCATTCCCAGCCTGTAATTCCCTTCTTTTCCAGTGACAAGATGTAAGCAGTAAATCTCCAAAGAGTAGGGATCACCCAAAAAAATATTATTGAAAAGAAACATGCAAAAGTCAGAATTTTAAATAATTTCTTCGCTTCTTCCATTGGAAAGAAAACTCTGAACACTTTGAAAATAACAATTCCATTTTTTTTGCTATCAATTTCTATTGGTTCTTTTTTTGTGCGTGTACCTGAATATTGATTCCCAGTAATGAGACTCCCACTGATTTCACTGAGTTTTGGATTAAATTCCTGGGCAAGATTTGAGCCAGTGATGTAATGATACAAAACTGGAGAGCCCATTCCTTTTCCCTGATGCAGCCAGCACATTACACTGGAGAAATGCAACATTTTTCCCATCTGAATAATTCCTATAGAATTTCAAAGAGCCCAATTTTTCTCTCTTTGTCACTGATTGCATCAGTCTGTTTTTATAGTATCTTCAAAAATTCAGTCTGCAAGGAAAAAAACTGGGTTGGACAACAGCAGACTCACTTTTTTCTCATTTTTAAAAAATAGTTTTGGGTGGTTTTGGTATTTATTTTGGGGGAAGATGTTGAAATCGGGATTTTGGAGCACTTCTCCGCTTCTTTGCAGTTCGTTAAACTCCGGTTTTTATTTCACTTGGGGGCATCTCCACACCTCCAAATCATCTAAAAAAACAAGGACACTCTTTCATCTCCTCCAGTTGGGGCAAGACACGTCGGGATTTAAGGAAAAAGTGGGGAAAAAAGGCAAACCCGCTGTTTTTGGAGTTGGAAACTGCTACTGGAGGTGCCCTGCTCCCCTTGGATGTTCTGGAGAACATCAGCCAGGCTGAGCTGAGCCCTGGGCTCCAATCCCTCTCTGCTCCCCCCAGGTCTCTGCTCCGCTTAATCCTGTCAGAAAAGTCTCCAGCAAACATTTGTAACTGCAGGCAGAAAGAACACTGCTGTCTTTCTTTTTTTTTCCTGACTTGACATCTATCAAATTTAGTTTAAGTGTTCCCCTGGGTCAGGCGAGTTGCTGAGCTATAAACTAAAAATAATTAAAATAAAATATTAAAAAAAAAACCCTCAAGCCTGCTTGCCAGGAGGGTATCGTTGGGAGTTAGCAGCTCTCAATCATGGATTTCAGAGGGCTGGAGCAGCTGAAACAGGGCAGGTAAGCTTCATGCAGCAAAAAAACCTGAAATTCTTCGATATTTTGTTGCTACAGGCTTGATCCTTGCACTTCAGGACAAGTTTCTGTACCAGGCATTCAGAATCAAAATTATTTTTTTATTCAATACCGCAGTTAATGCAAATTTCACAACCAAAAGGAAAGGCAGAGAAAGGTGGAAGGAACAGTCCTGCTTAACATCCCAGATAATTAAAACCTCTCCCTGACAATCCCTCCAGGTCCCCCTTTCCCATACTATAAAAGATGACTCTGCCAATTTATTGACCCCAGCTGATGGATCAGCCATCCCCAAAACTGGAAATTCTGGTCACAATGACTTCAAGTTTGGCTGCAACCCGCCCAGACAGACAGCATGTTCCCAGACTGGTCACATTCATAAATGTCATAAAAAACATACTTGTTCTCTGACATGCACAAAATAAAATCCTCCAGCAAGACATCTCTAACCAGAAAGGCATGAAGGAAAAATCTGTGAGCACGTGACAGGGACTGAAGGCTGCTCCGAGTGGTATTTTTGACATCGGTGGAAGTAAAACCGAAATAAAACTTCTGCAGGCATAACTGGAATATTGGCTTTATTATTTTTGTTATTCTTATAGCTCTGAGAAACCACGGTGGGGAAGAGTGAAAGGGAAAGAAATTCAGAAAAACACGGTTCAGAATTTTTGTGTGAGTTGCTGCAGTGTAGGTTGAAAGAGAAAAAAGAAATGAAGTCAAGGATCACGTCTGGGGGATCTGAGGAGAATCAATCATTGAGGGGGCATAACAAAGAACAAATCTTTGCATGCCAGCAAAGAATTAACCTGGGTTGTCTAAACAAGGCCATTTGCATCTCATTATGCATCTTCTGTACTTTCTAGAGTTATTTTTACCACTAGTGAAAAAAAGGATTAGTTCATCCCATCTTTTTCATGTTATCACTGCTAGACACTCCTGGAAAACTCAATTTTTTTTTTAAAGGTGGGATTATCAATACTTTTATATTTCTTTCAAAACTTGCTAAGTTCTTGTTTCTGTGAATAAAAGAGGATTCTCTATTTGCTGATGACAAAGCCAAAAAATGAGAGGATTGCCCGCACTTAACCTTCCGAAAGAGAAAATTGATCATTTCAAGCCCTAAAAAACAGGAATAATTTTTTTTTTTTTGAAGTGTGGCACTGCAACTCGCTCTAAATCAAAACCAGACACAGCATCATTATTCTGTTCTTGTCAGAAATGCTGAATAACACCGTCCCCAGCCTTAAACCGAGGCTGTCACCTCCGGAAGGATTGCACTTCCTTGGCCACAAATTCCTTCCCTGCTCCGTGGGGCCACCTCCCTGACAGAGGGGATGCCCTGGAGTGGAGGGAGCAACACCCATGGACGGTTTGGTCCATGGTTAGCCCAGGATTTGGGAATGAAATGCGCTCCAGAGCACAGGCTGGAGGTGGTTGGGAATTTTCCAAGGCGCTTTTTTGGCGGGGTGTCACAGAATGGCAATTTGTTGAAACTGAAACCATTCACAAGGGAAGGTCTGTCTGAACAAAGCTCCCAGCTCAGGGGGGAAAGAAAAAGCAGAAAAGTGAATAAGAACACAATAAAATAATTTTTAAAGGGGAACAAAGAGTGGTTAGAAAAAGTGCCCAGTCCCAATAATCCTGGAGGAAAAGTTCAGGCTGGATGTGAATCTTGCTCTCCTCACTGCAAATGGCAATTTCTGCAGAAGGTTTTCAGAATGAAATGACAAAGTCCAAGTGGAAAAGAACAACAGAAAGGACATTTGCTCAGTCTAATCTCCAGAAATTAACCATTCCTGGGCTCTTTTAAATGATGATTTTTGGCCCATTTCCAAAGCCCTGTTTAGTTCTTATTGCCAAGAGGTGCTAAACCATGACATAAAATGGGATTGATTGAAAATACCTGATCCAGCCACGAGGACATGATTAAACAATCAATACATGCAGGAAATTCTCTGTCAGACCCATTTTTACTGAAAAATTGCTCCTTTTCTAAGCCACTTTTTCATAAAATCTGCCTGATTTCTGAGTTCACTTCTCAAAAACCCAAACATGACAAACCCAGGTTATTTCATGGCTTTTAGGCACAATAAGAAGGAAGAAACAATTCTCTACCAGAACTTACAAGAGCTGCTTCAAGGATGGATTTCCTGAGTGGGTTACCTTAGAATAAGGTAAAATTACTTTTTAAAACAGTGCTGGAGAGGGTTTTCAGTGAGCAGATGCTGCTGTTTCACCTTTTTTATGGGCATAACAGAAAGTTTATGGTTCAGTCATTCCACTCTCGCTCTGAGGCCAGGAATTATGACCTGGCTGTCCTTTGCCACTCATTCAGTGAGATGTTTTCTGTCCTCTGGGGCTCTGCCTTCCTGTCCTGGGAGAGAAGGAAAATAAAAGCAGGCTGAAGTGAACATGCACATGGTAAAATCAGATTTGATGCGAGTGCAGCTCTCCTGATAGCCAGGATAATTCCTCATTCTGGTTTTGGTCTAGTGTGGGTTGAACTTTGGTCCTGATATAAGTCAGGCAGGGAAGACCCAGGAGTTAAAAGGTTGGTCCCGAATGGTGGGAGGATGGAGATCTTTGGTGGACATACAGAAGTGGGGTTGCACAGACCATGAAACCTGCTGGGCACTCAGGAAAATAATATAATAACCTGACATCTTTGAATTTTGACTTGTTAACAAGCTGTAAATAGCCACAGGCAGGTCTGGGATGAGTTTAACCCCTGGATCAGTCAAATGGGCTTGAAGCAGGTTTTGACTCCATAGGGAGCACCTGACCCTCAGTGGATGCTGTCACCAAGGTGGTGTTTGAGCGCCTGGATGTTGTCACCCACACTGTGGCTTTCTCCTTCTTTGTGTCTCACATCCAGAGGAAGGAAAACCAGGAATTGCTGTCCCTCTGCAGCCACGTGCAGAAAGAGAAGCAGATTTTAGGTTGTCCTTTTCTGAAGAAACTCTATTTCCTTTCACCCCAATATTCCTTTTCTCCTTGTTCTTTCCTTACCTTTAGCCAGGAGAAGGAGAAAACAGACAGAAAGAAAAGAAAAGAGAGAAATTTTCTGCCTGGATTGGAAAAGTCATCTTTTCCCAGGAGCAGTATAATAACATTAATGGAAGGGAGAACGGGAAAGAGGAAATGTTTCGCTAACGTGGAGAATTTCTGGCCTGGGCTCTTTCTGAGGCCTGTTTGTCAGGGGGAAAAGGAAATTGGTGGCTGGATGAAATATGAGCTGATGCAGCTGCAATGCCTTTAAATACAAGCTTTTTTAGGCACACTGGTGCTTCAGTTTGGGGATATAAGCAGATGCTGAATGCCTTTCCCTACTTCACATGGGGCCTTTGCGTGCTGTGGTTTTAAGGCCAGTGTTCAGGTGATAAAAAAAAAAAAAAAAAAAAAAAAAGGGGAATGAAATGTCATTTTTGGAGAGGCAAAAAATACTTCAGGCTCTTTGGCGTAAGTCATAAAGGGCTTTTTGTGCACAGGCAGTCAGTGGAGTGTCAAGAGAAATCACTTGCACAAGGTGGAGTAACACTATCTGAAATTAAATTCTGGCCTCCATTTACAAGTAACACTTTAAGGTTAATAAAAAAAGGAAAAAAAAAAGCTTTTTCTTCTCAAGAAATTGAGGAGAACTAAGAGATGCCCCCTCCCCTTCTCCAAAAACATTCCCCTGGTGCTCTTGCCATCCATAACATGGCAGCCCCATGCACAGGGTAATCAGCAGAGCTCATCAGCCAGCCCTAACGAGCACACTTTGTCCAGTGGGGTGAAACCTGGCTGGAGGCTCAGGGCTGCTCTGCTCTGCTCTGAAAGTTGGAATTGAAAAGGTTTGAACTCTCGTGCTCCGGCTCTCCAGGCTCTTTGAGCCTGACTCCTATTTACACTGAGTTTCCTCGGCATAAAGGGGCCTTCAAGTGGGCATGCAGTGAAGGAATATTTCAAGGCAAGGAGCATGCAGAGCGGGCTCTGGCTCCCCTCCTTGCACCTTCCCTGGAACAAGCCCCTCACTGTTTTCCTGCGAGGGGGAAATGCCAGATGTAGCTCCAATCTGAGGTGGAGGAGAAAGGCTCCAGCTCTCAGCCCTATTGAAGCTCTTTTGCAGTGCACTGCCACAGCTCCAGGACCTAAATAATTACTTAGGAGAGTTTTTGTTTTGTTTTTCTTTTCTGAATTTGCTTTTTATTCCTTCTCCTGAAGGCCCTGTTTCTTACTCTTTCTCTATCCAAAAGTCATCTCAAATTGGTCATCCAAGGTGGAAGCTGCGCTGAAATGCTCTGGAGATGTCATTGAAATATAAATAGCAAATAAATGATTAAAAATAGTTTGTCCACTTGAATGGTTGCTTTAGAATTTAAGGATTATTTCTGACTTGGGAGACCTCCTTGGCTCAGTCCTGGTGGGATATTTAATTTATTTTTAAATGCCAGTCCATGTTCCTCACTCCTAAGGAAATTAAGGCACACTAAAACCACTGCAAAATCTGGCTTTTTGTCCAAAGACAGTCACAGGGTTTTCTGTGACAATATTTATGAACTAAGACTCTCGTCCAGTCCCCCAAAGTCCCCAAAGAAAATGTCTCTTACTATTTATACCTGCTCCTTTGCCAAGCAAAGATCTTTCAGACTAGAGAATAATCTCCCAAAAGATGTCTTGGAAACCTGGTTTGGCCAGTTCATTGTAGCTGAACTGATTAATTTTAGGTGGTTGTCATTTTTAGAACTAATTATTTTTAACAGTAAAGGTCTTCTTTAACCCCCCAAAGCTTTCAATGCTCTCTTTCCACATTTTCATAATTTCTGTTGAAGGGTTTTGCTATAACTCGCCTACCAAAAATATCCCAATATTTCATTTTAATCCAATAACCATTTCAGAATGAACATGAATCTGTTTCAAAGCATTATGAATTTGAAAGGATCTATTTTGACCTCAGAATATTGAAACTCCGAGTAATTGCAAACACAGGTTTTCAACAATCAAGTTTATTTTCTCTGCAGCAAACCCCACCCATGTGCCTGCAGGGAATAGCTGCATTTGCCAAATCCAACTTTTGGTGCGCAGAAGAAGTGGGGTATATAAATAGAAAGTGTAAGCTTTTGGATATACAACGTGGGGTTGTAATTTAAGGCCTCCCAGCCAGTGGCAACAATTGTCCATGTCTTGTGCGGTGTCAATTTTCCCTCTTCTCTTTATTTGGCTCAGCAAGTCGCCTTCTGCAATCCCAGTTGGAAGTTTTGGCTTGTGCCTCCTCCAGCTCCCACCTCACGTGGAGCCGCGGCCGTCGCGGGAAGCTGCAGGGTGATCTCCGCTAATCCCATCCTGCAGTCTCCAGGCCCGTGGTTGGGTATGAAACAACAACAACAAAAACCCCAAAAATTAATCAAAAAGTATTTTAAAATAAAGAAATTTTTTAAAAAAACTTTCCTGAATGATATCCCAAATTGCACATTATTCCACTTGACAAACAAGAACCTTTCTGTGGTGGGCAGGACGCATCGCGTACGTTGTCATTTTGACAGCGAGTTCTGAGGCTGAGCTGGCTCCTGAAACAATTTCCCTGTGTATGCAGAGCTGTTCCAGTTCAGAGCGAGCATATGGCAAACACAGAAACTGCACTGCCTGATGCCAGGGCATGACCAAAATCTGTAATAATGCTGTTTACTTTCACCAGCTCTGCGAGGAAGAATGTAGCCTCATGCACTGAAACGACCCCAGAGCAGTCGCACTTTTGCTTTGTCAATAATTTACCCAAAAACACTCATTTCCCCTTTGAAACATAAGGATTTGCAGCAGCAGGGACAAACTCTTCTACAGGGAGTCTCCTGGAGAAATCCTAAGGAAAATCTCTCTCTGATGTTGGCGAAAGTGAAAGGAGGCAGCAGACAAGCAAAACTTTTGGAGCACCCTTGGCTTACTCTCATTTTGTTGTCATTTCTGATAAAAATCAGACTATTCTGAAGCCTTTACAGACAGAGCTTCTCCCACAAAATTGGCTCTTCCTGAGCAGTGCCAGGAAGGAACAAATTTCAGCATCTCAGCGCTCGTGGTCTGGCACTGGGAGGCTGACAGGGTTGGCCACTCCTCTGCAGGAGGCTGCAACACCCTGTGCTCGGGAGGGTTTTCCTCCACACTTCTGTTGGACACCAAAGCTGCCCGAAAGCCCAGGAGCCACAGGGACAGGGCAGGCTTTGAAATGCTGGGGAAATAAACAAACTCAAGCGGCCGCCTTCGGAAACTCCAGCGCTCGCAGGAAAAACATCCCTCTGCCCAGCCCAAATCAGAGCGCCAGCCAGGGGCAGAGTTCCTGTTTCACCTGTGTTTGAAACATCAGGGAAGAAGAGGGACAGCCTGGAGGGATGGGATCTCCTAAATAAACATCTGTGCTGTGAACAGAAGTCAAGGAATTTGAGCGAATTTTGGCGATTTGTTGAGTAGCTCAGATAAATTTGCAGGTAAGATTGCAAAAGCTGATGCCACAAAAGTTCCGGAGATTCCATGGAAATGACAATGCATGAAGTAGTTTCCCTGTTGCCTGAAAAGCGGCTGGACGTGCATCCCAAGCATCAAAGAGTCTGGGAGGAACTCAGCTGAGCTAAGTCCCACTCCAGGCATTGAGGAGCAGGACGCTGCATCTGAGAGCACATTGCTTAAAATCAACATTACCTCTGCTGCAGACTGTGTTTGCACAGGGCTGAAGCAGGAGAACCCATTGGTGGAGTCATAAATATTTATTTATGAAGGGAGAGAACGTTGCTAATTTACTTTTCCTCCCTTTTATGGTTCCTAATTCACGGTGTCCTCTCCCATTTCTGAGTCAGCAGAGCCACCAAAAAAAAAAAAACCTGATAAAAATTTGAGAAACCAATAAACGCAGTACCCAAATAGAAATGAAATATTTTTCCAGCAGTTAAAACTCAATTACAGTCCAGTCACATGTTCACCCCACTCAATAGCTCATAAAATGGGCAATGAACTCACCAGGTGCTCAAGCATTGGATGGATGAGAGAAGGTATCAGGGGATGGAATCCTCCAGGGGCTGAAACTTTTGGGATTTACTACCTGAGGCTCAGCCTGAGCCTTGATTGTCTCTGGGAAGAGGCAGAGCTGTTTTGGACTAAAAAGCCCAGCTGGGGTCTGTCTGGAAAACAGAGCATCCACAAATGGTAGGAGTTAATTTTGCCTGAGGAAGAGGTAGATGTCATCTGAGCATGGAAACATCCCAGGGAAATCCAAGGGTTTAGCTTCCAGAAGTTCCACATATTAAAAAAAAACCAAACAAACAAACAAAAAAAACCAACTCAAAACATACAAAACCCCCAAAACAAACAATGAAACAAAAGAACTAAACAAACAACAACAACAAAAAAATCAACCAAAAAAAACCCCAATTGAAAATAGACATTTACCAATTTGCCTGAAGCAGAATTTATAAATCTTTGCAGCCATTGCACTGCCGATGACTCCTTGCAGGAATGTGGGGATATATCCATGTTTATGGGCAGAGATAGTCACAAGAGAAAAATCCCAAAACTAAAGAAGACACTGAAAACTGCTCATTTCAAAGACCTTTGGGCCACATTGACAGGTACCATTAGCAAAATCCCGGCGAGCAGGCTTTGCTGGAGGCCCTGGAGCACGGGAGGATCCCCATCCCACCATCCTGCTCCTCTTGGAGGAAGCCCAAACGTGGAGATTTCCACCCCCAGCCCCCCAAAGGATTGCTCAACGTTTAGTTTTGATTTCTGCATGTGATTCATGCCTGGCTGGGACAGGGCCACTACTAATAACAGAAATGCAGGCATCAGCATGGATCACGGCCCTTCTTTTCCTTTGGGTTTTTTTTCCTACTTTTTCTTTTTTTTTTCTTCCTTTTTTTTTTTTTTTTTCTTTTTCTGAATTCACAGTATTTAAAGCTTTTTATCTTCTGGAGGTGCACACTTTTACTGACACCAGGTTCTCTACTTTTTTAGCTCAAACCTCTGCAATAGTGTGTTTCCATTAGTCAGGTCCTGCACTGGTTTTTATTTTTCTTTTGGAAAATAGAGGGTTTGCAGCAAAGGGATGTTTCCATCAATTCCAAAAGTTCACGTTTGAAAGCTAAACCACACTTTGCTCACTTGGACTTGAGATTAGTTGCTCTGAGTTGATGATTTACTCTTTCAACTTTAACCTAAGATCCTTCTAGCACCTCTCCGGGTGAGTCTAAGAGGATTTAAACTTTCTCCTCAGCTAAGAAAGCCCCAGTTTTACCAGCAAAAAATATTCTGAAGACCAGGGGATAAAGGTGGATCTGACCCATTGCCTAACTAAATATATTAACTCAATAAATAACACCAATGAAATCAATAGATTTAAAAGAAAAAAACATCAAATAAATGTTTTTTTCTCTATCACAACGTGGTTATGCAGATAAACCTAGGGTCACATTTAATCTTTCCAGAAAGGTCAGTGAAATGATTCCCAGTCTCTACTTTCACATGACTTTGCAGCTTTTAGTCCAGCCCTGAGGAGAAGCAGAGGTGCTGAAATACAGAAAGATAGGATATCCTCTGTGTGTCACTTTTCCTACTGGAAAGAGGAAATAAAGGAAATCTTGTAAGAAGTCCCATTCTCATGAGTCTTTCAGCTTCTTTATTCACACCAAATGATCCTGGCTGGTTTAGATAAGGTTACTTTGGCTATTTACCCATTGTGAAGTAAATTATCAAAAGTCTTCAGGCTTGTCCATCATTAACAAAGGTTGGAAAATCCACTCTTTCCCATGCCAGGGTTAAGAAAACAATGTTAAAATCTATTTCAGGATCTAAGAGATGCACGATTCAGCACCACAAGCTTTCTTGTAAAAAGATAATAAGTTTCTCTGCAGCTTTTCTGCTTTTGGTGTGAAAGTTGTAGAAGTTACAAGGAAAATTCTTTCACTCAGATATTCTGAAACCTTCAACAAATATATGCCTTTTTTTTTTGAGGTGATTTTCTCCTTGTTTTATTTAAGCTGGACCTGGTGGCTGATGCTTTGTCTCAGGTTGTGCTCTTCCTTCTGAAGCCATGAATTCCCAGCCTTGCTGGTGAGAAATCTGGGTTCTAGAGGAGGGAATCACTGCTCGGGGGAAGATAATTCCTCCCACACCCTCCCAGACAGCCTGACCTGTCCCTTCAGCTGCACATAACACCAGGCTGAGCCCCTCCACCAACCCTCTTTCCATGCCTTGTCTTAAGGTGTGATCAAAGAGGGATCGGGAAACTGAGCTCCCCCAGAGGCCCGTGGAAATACCAGCGCAAGATTTGTAGCATCACCTGGTGATTTTTCACTGCTCAACTGTGCCTCTGCACTCAGGCCCTCTTTGTTTATTGTGTGCCCTTCTAATCCTGGCACTGTCAAAGCCCTCCCCATTAACTCTGCCTTATTGGGATTTATGAGCTGTGCATGGCTAACGCACTGTTATGACAGTTGGGATGAGATTAGGTTGCAGGTCAACCTGCTCCACAGCCTGGAACATTTTCAGGTCTCTTTGGAGCTAAGCATGAGGTTCAGACAGAGGAAATCCCAGAGGAGAAGCAAAGGGAGGAATGTGGTGCTTCTCCATCCTACGCTCGCGACACCTCTGATAGATGGCAGCAGAAAACTCCTTCTTAGAAAGCAGAGGTGGAAAAATAAAAGGTATTTGGTGAAGGTGGAGGCACAGTGCTCCCTCTCTCTGAACAAGAAGCTCCCAGACCGAGGGAAAACACACTCACACTTTCCAGTTCACGCCTAATTTCAGACATAAGTTATGAGATCAAAACACCTTGGTGATCAAAAGTGGGCACTTCTCGCGTGTTTCTCATTTTTTCCCACTTGACTGAAAACAGTTGGGGAGACGTTCAGTCAGGCTCTTTTCACACGCCAGAATTCCCAGCTACACGCAGCAGAAATTTCTCTGAATTAGAGCAAAACCCCTCTCTGGTTTGCCAACTCCTGAGCAAATTCTTTTATTTTGCCGAGCAATTATGTCTTTGTTTGTCCAGGGGAATATCTCATAACTCCCTGCTCATGGAAAGGCACTGACCTCTGAACAAACCAAAAATAGCCCAGCAATAATTCCAACAAGCTGCTCAATATCTGCTTTGAAAAGGCCCTTCTGCATCCAAGGCATTAGAACCCATCCCGCCGTGACCAAGAGGAGCAGGACAAGGTGTGGAGCATTTCCCAGCAGGAAAATCAAGTTTTAAGAAGGAGGGCTGAGGGTGCTCCTCCATCAGCCATCCAGATCTGCTGTCACTCAGTGCTCACATCCAGTAAATTGTTCCAATCCAGCTGTGGTTGGGAGAAATATGCTCTGGATAATTCACTGCAGCCTCCTGCCTGTGGACTCTGCTGAGTGGAGCAGGGCCTTAATTGCTTTTTTTTTCCCTCGTTCTCTTCTTGCTCAAGTGAATTGATTTAGAAACATGATATAAGTTAATGATAAAATCCTTCACTAAACCACTGATGGCTACGTGCTGCCTGGCTGGGATAGACAAATGGCCTATTTAGCCTGGAATTATGCTCCTGCAAGGGCTCAAATGTGTTTAAATTGTGCAATAATACAGCACAGAGATAAGTGATTCCATGGCAGGAGCCTGCGTGTTAAACCCTTCCAAAGTGCAGCAGAGTGGGGCAGGCGAGATGATGAAAATCACTGGGTTCTCTTCCAAGCTCTAAAGCTGAATTTCTGCCCAACCAGCACTGGGCATTTGGCCCCAGTCAATCCCAGTTCCTTCCACCTCTTCTTTCTGTCAGCTCTTTGTTCCTGCTCTGCTTCCTACCTCCGAAGAATAACCTACAGCCTGATTCTTAGCCTATATTTTATTGTCATCCAAATAACACGGCTTTGATACCAGTAATGATTTCGGATGGTCTTGTAATAATTAATTAAAAATAGCTTGAGTGATATTTTGACTGCCATCCAAGCTAAATCCTTCTGCCTAATCTTCCCAATCTACCTGCCTTGGGTATATCCCAAGGCACTGAGGGCCAAAGATTAACCATAAACTGTGTGACATTTTTTTCTCCAGATTTAAAAATGTTTCCCTTAAAAGAGCAACGCTCTTTTATTTTTTCCCTTTAATGGGTAAGCAGCCTCATTAGTACCAGGTGATTCATTTAAAGCACAATTACACAGGGAATTCAGCTAATTGATTGGATAACCCTCGATTCCTTTGTCAAAACACAATCCTCCAACCTGAAGTGCTTGGGCTTAGTGGTAGTCATGTACCGAGAAGTTTTCTTTGAAAGCAAACGTTTAGGTTAATGGGATCCATATGATATAAATTCCTAATAACTTTGCCATGGGTGGGCTTATCGAAGTGCTTATCATAACACCAGTCGGGCCATTTCAAAGGAGCTTTCTTCTCCAGCTTTCTGAAGACTTTTCTTTCACCCCAGACCTGCAGAAAACTCCGCTAACTCTCCATTGAGAAAATATTTGAGCTCCCTCTCAGGAGATTCTTTTCCAAAGGGGTATTTATTAACCCTTTGCTGGCAGGACAAAGTGTGTGATTCTGGGGAGGGGTTTGTGGTGCTGCTGTTCTGGGGTCCTGGAGGTCGCATTTATGGATGAAACTGGTTGGGGGCTTGGACTGAACCTGGTTCACTTGTCTGGACACTAAAAGAAGAACTCAACATTAATTTGGGCTCGCTCAAACCCAGGGAAGTAAAATCTGACCTCTGTGGGTTTAATCAGATCCACTATTTCTATGTCGTTCAGTGCCCCATCGCTCTGATGTAATAAACAAACAAACAAATTAATAAATTTAATAAAAATTTCACTCAAAAAAGCCTCTATTTCTAGAGGAATAAATGAGAACAAACATCCCAAAAAGAGGCTTTGAGATATTTAGGAATCAGAGAACCAGGTCCACCGGCACTGTTGGAAGATAAAATTTTCTATACAGAGCTAAACCATCCTAGAAGCAAGCAGAGAAGCTGTTGCTATAACTATAGTTTACCAATTTGTTATATTTAAAAAAAAATTAAATCCATTTATATCTGCCAGAAACATGTTATGGAACTTAACACTTCTCTCTTTTTCCTGAATTTTAGTAATGTTGATTTTATATTTCCCCCAATACAGCTTCCTTATAGAAAAATAATAAAAATAATTTAAAATAGTTAAACATGGCAATAGAACTTTATATAAATACATTTGTATTGTCAGTTAAAGAGAGATACAATATCCTGATAATCTCTGGGAAAGAAAAACTGCCAGAATCATGGCAGGTATGAAAATGGCCATGGCCTTCACAGTAATTCTATCATTATTCTTTCAGTATTTAATTAAAACAAAACCATGATCACTCAGCAGAGGAGGGGACAGCATCCAAAAGCATGATGATATGGATAAAATTCCTGCTGGGATAACTGCATGGACTGAAAAAAGAGAAAAGATGAGAACCACTCACTGTGCTCATGTTTGGCATTGACCAATGGGGACATTAAAATGATCTACAGATATGTGGGAATGGGTAATCAAAAGTGGTCATTTAAAATGACAAAAAAAAAAAAAAAAAAAAAGAGGAAGAAAGAGAATTGTAATGGTCCAGTCTGAAGGGAAAAACACTGATTATTTTTCAAGGAGAAATTCAGAGACAGACCCACTTGCTTGCAAGAGTTTCCAGTGGTGCACAGAGCTCAGGCCATTCATGATAAATAAATCATTGTAAACAGAAATCCCATGGGAGGTTTTGGCACAACTTAACCCAAAGACCTGCAATTCTTTGATGATTAAAAAAAAAAAAGGAAAAAAGAAATTGAAGGCTACTTTGAGCCTTGAGTGCAAAATGTGAACTTGAATTTTAAAACATCATTTTATGCTAAAAGGCTCTAGTATTAACTATTAGCCTAGCCTGCAATGTTTGGCCCTGCCCTCAAACCTTGCACAGTGGGATGTTTAAGCCCTTAATCAGTTGCCCCACGCCACCAATGCCTAAATTATCTCCATTTCCCTGCTGCAAACGCTCCCTCTCCACAATATTATTGCAAAGAGGTGCATTTGTGAGCACTGCATCCCCTCACAGCAGGAGGGATAATGGTCTGGCACATCAGGAGCCCTCCAAGGTGATGAGAGAACAGAGCAGGAGTTGATGTAGGGAGTTTCCAAACATTAATTAATGCCAAAGGGAAGTCAGCGCTGGAAAATCTTGTTCTTGACTGTGGTGGGACAGCTGAACCCTTCATAACTCTGTTAATTAACGTGCTACAGACACTGGGCTCCTCAGAGGGGAGCGCCACCTTGGAGGTGGGCATGTCACAGGAAGAGATTTGGGTTTGCTGGCAGGGAAGTGGGGGAGATGCCCGCAGGGTTCTTGTCAGCACCTAAACTAAATCATGGCATGCAAAGCCACCTGTGGGCATACATGAATGGGGAAACAAAATACCAGAGGCTCCACAGCCCTGTCCTTCAGGCCAACACTCTCCAGAAAGAGAGAAGAAGCCCTCTGTTCAATGAGAAGCTGAACCTCACCATCCCGAAGGCCAAAGCCTTTCCAAAAAAAAGATACATTAGAAATTAAAAAAATTTGGATTGCAAAGGAGATCGAGTTATCCTGGAATCTGGCCTCTAGGAGGCCTCAGGAGTAACCAGAACTGGGTACAAGCTGTGAGATTATTGTGTTAGAGGCTTAACAGGCTTCAAAAAGCGGGGCTGGAGCGGCAGCGAGAGCGCGAGCGGCGTTTATTGAGCAATAAAAACAACATTACATTTCATGGCTCAGCCAAAGCGCCCTACAGAAGCAAACCCCCGTGCCTGGCAATGTGGGGCGCAATAAATGCTGATTCTATAAAGGGGGCTGCTGGAAGGCATCAGCAGGGCCTATCAGGGTGCAATCGAGCCCCCTGTTAAATTAGCATCGCGCTGCTCTCGCTGCTTTATTGCATGATGGGAGCGAGCCCGGGGGCTTTGGGGGGTTTGCTTCACCTCCTGCACGGCTGCACTCTGCTTACCCTCTCCCTGGGACAGCTCTCCCAGGCCAAGGGTTAGGTTTCCTCCCAAGGATTAAGCGGGAGGCTCATGTCAACAAGGTGGTCGTGGAGATAGAGACAGAGCAGGAAGGACTCGTGAGGCCGGCGGAGAAAGATCCAACAATTTCAAGGCAGCAGATTAATCCTGATAATGCAGCGTTGGGCCATTCCTTTCCCCCTGGCTGGGTCAAGTTCCCTTAGCAACCACAAAGCCTGTCATTAATAAAATTTAAAAAAACCCATCATAATTTCCAACCCCTGTGCCCTTTTCCGAGGCGAAAAGACAAATTGAATATAAAATGAAAGCTTCGCTTTTTGGCCTTTTTAAACCTTTTCTCCCTTTTCCACCTCCCTGCCAACAATTCTGCAGTGCTGACCTTGCTCCAGTCGCAGCCATGTCAGGAACCCACAGGACATATGGACCTGATTGTCCTGTGGAGTGAGGAGGGCACGGGGACACCATTCCCACTGACCCTTCCCTGCCAGGCCTGGGGGACATTAGTGACAGCATCTGCACAGCCCTGCCTGGGCTGGCCTGCAGCAGCTTCTCCTTCAACCTCTGTCTGATATTCCAATTATTGTCACAGGCAGAGCTGCCTTCCAGGATTTCTTTGGAACAAAAAAAAAAAAAAAAAAAAAAAGAAAAAAAAAGGGCCTTTTTATTCCTAACTGATTTTTTTTTTTTGGCTAAAATTTGTATTTCTGCTAAGATGATTTAGTTGCTGCTGTTCTGTGAAAAACGAGTGGTTGGAAACCAAAGGGGACAAAAATATGGATATATCTGAAGATGCTTCGACTTTTAGAAACCAGGAGTAACTGAAGAGGAGTTGTTAAAAATGGAAGGGGGTTTGTCAGTAAACAAGAACGTTTCTGTGGGAACTCAGGGCTTTTCAGCCGCTTGCAAAAATCACTGGAGAACTCCCACACTCCAACCACCTCTTTTTCATTTTCTCCTGGTCATATAACACCAGGTTTCCATTTGCTGGAAATAAATGAGGGAGCCATGGGGTATCCCTGCTCTTTTTATTCACGCAAATAATGCCATTAAAGTCCACAGGAGTTCTTGTATCCAGTGGGCAGGTGCTGACCCCAATTGTTTTAACAGTTCTTTTTGTTCACACCTCATATTCCAGCTAAAAAAGCCTCATGGACCCTGACAGAAGGCTTAAAAATCACAAGCCTGCCCAATGATGGAATTGGTATTACGTATTTATGCTGCTTGGGTGACTTAAATAGGGAAAATAATGGAAGAAATCAAGTGTTATGGGTAAACAAATGCCTCAAGTTTGGTGAGTCAGGTTTAGACCATCACATACTTCTGGAGAAACCATAATCAACCCATTTTTTCTCTCCGTGCCTCAGTTTCCCCACAGAAATTGTAAACTGGGATTTATCCAACTTGACTTTCTCAACATGTAGTCAGTGGTAAACTTTCAGGTGGTCAAAAGTAGGAGAGAGAACTCAATTTTTCTTCAAAAAATTTGAAAATCAGTACTTTTTGGTAAAAGATCTCCTTTTTATCCTCTTACCCAACTGCTGTTCAGAGTAGCAATGTGATGAATGACGTTGCATCCACAAATGCTGAAAATAAAACAGATGAGTGATGCAAAGTGGGTGAGCTCTGTGTCCTGTCCACCTCTTCAGAGTGATGCTTAAAACAGAACCATCTTTCTTCTGAAATATTTTAAATGTAATGAAATTTCTTCAGAACTTCTAAAAACCTTTTCTTCATTGTAACATTCTCCACTTCCAGGAAGTGTTTTGCTCTTCCAGGATGAACTGAAAAAGAAGAACTGGTAAAACCTTTTCCAAAATGCTATTTATTTTCTCCATAGTATAGCTTGGGTTGGAATTTGTGATTTATTTATATGATATTTATGTGATGCCAGCAGCATCTACAGGGCAAGGTAGTCCAGTCTGATGATCTTCCTCATGTCTTACAGTAGCCAAGTTAATTGTACTGCAGCTTAGAAAGAAACAAAAGTCTCCTCTAAATTCAGACTGAACATGAAAAATTGTAAGCAGAAAGGAAATTTTTTAGTTTTTGGGTTTTTTTAAGTTATGTGGGAAGATATAAACCCAGAAGGCTGGACTGGAGTGACTCTTTCAAAGTGAGTTTATTGTGTTTACAGTATTACTCAAGTTCTGTGGAAAACAACCATCACAAACCTACCCAATGCCCTATATTTTAAGATTTGAGTTTTCTTACATTTTCTGCTGGTTTGAAGCCCAACAACAAACAAGGTTCTTGATAGGATGAGCTCTAAAATTAAAACTATTCCGACACACCGAGACCTACAACCTCACTGTGGGGGGAACCAGCATTTCTACCACAACCTTAACAGATTCCTTCCCCTCCCTCCAACCTCTCCTCCATCCCATAATAGCCTCTGTGTTTCCAAAGCAGAGCCCCACATCTGTAATATATTATGTGCATAATTTGCACTTAATTACCAACCACATTGATGAAACCGTTGCGTGACAATTAAACCTAATTAGTTTTTATTTTTTTTCCAGCTCCCTCTTTCACTGGGTGTCTTATCAGCTCTCATCTTGCTGGAGACGTTTAGCCCCAAGTGTGAGCACAATTTCTTCCCAATTCCAGGTGAGGGCAAAACTGGGGATTAACAAATGTGGGTCAGCCCAGGGAGGCACTTTGCATTTTGGAATTGGGAATGGCATTCCCAATTGTTTCCATCTGGGTGTCAGCAAATGTTCATCTCCAAGCTAAAAATAGACGACCAGGCTGCCCCCTCCACGAAATCACACAAGACTGGTAGGGCTTCCCAGGAGGGGTTATTCAGAGTTAAGTCGTGAAATTCAAAGGGTTTGTTGAGTTTTCAGTGATCATTTCAAGGTATTCTTTTCCTCAAGCGTAGAATTGTAGCTGCTATTAAAAAAAAAAAAAAAAAAAGCAATTATACAAATTTTAGCTAATGATGAAAATGAAGAAGCCTAATGAGATGTACAAATACTGAGGAAGTGACAGCTACATTTAAGGAGTTGCTATTTTCCCCCCAAATTGGTGTAGTTGAGACATTTCTGTATTGATGGATTTGAGGGGATGGATTCTTTTTCTCTAGAGAAAGCAACACCAAAATATTTGATACCTTGAAAGTGTTGTTTCAGCGTCAGAAACAACAATGGGCAGATCTTTGCGTTAATCTTTGCACAAAATCACAAAATTAAATAATAATTATTAAAGTTTTACTGGGGCTGAGTTTAGGGGAAAATCGTTAATGAAAGGGAAAGATGAAATAGGTTCTGTAACTTGTAGTTCACCCTCTGATAAAAGAAAACAAGCTAAAAATGATTCATGGTCACTGTTGAATTTTGGTGCTGTTAATGGGGTTTTTGTAACTAAAATTTCCTGAATTCACTGATATTTGAATTTTCCCCTGCTCCTGAGTATTGTTTTCTTCACAGTTATAGACTTAGTTTCTTATCCAAATTATATCTTTACTTAATATTCTCTGTACATTCCTTATGAGTGAAACCTTTTTAAATATTTAATTCACATACTGAAAAAAAAGCTATCTGTAAGCCTGAATATTGCAATAAGATAAAATATCTATGTAATATATATAAAATAATGTGGCTGATGGCACAGGCTGGACTCTTAATTTTGAATTTTACTGTGTCAGGTTGTCCTTTTTTTTCAGGTGGGAGTACTCAATTCTTTCTTCTATTAAATTTCTTAAGAAATATTTATATTTGGGTGGGGGTGATTAAGTTAATTCTGCTACAAATGGAAGGTTTCATTTATGCAAATAAAAAATTTCTGATTTTTTCAATAGAATTCAACCAATTGTTTAAAAATTCTGCTTCTTGGCAGAGAAAATCATTGCAGTATTTTGATTCTTGTCTGATTCACCAGTGATTGGAGTCTGTTGAATAAATTCACAGGACAATGTTTTTGGCAGATTTTTACAGTACTTTCATAAATTATTTGACTCAAATGATTTTCATCTCTTTCCCAGCTGATAGTATTGCTTTGGGAATTTGCCCATCCATTCCAGAGGAGAAAAGATTCCTGTGAAATCTTTCAAATAATCATTTCAAGCAAGAAATATTTTCCTTCAATCCGCTGCCTGCAGAATCCTTAAGGAAAGCTCAGCGTTCATACACAGCACCTCAAATAAATTCAAGTTGTTTTCATTTTGCTCTGATTTTGCCTGTAATTTTTGCACTAATGATTTATAAATTATAAAAACAGCAGCAGGATTTTAGCTGCAAACATGCCCTGGATGCTTGGAAAGCCAAGCTTTCGCCTTGGACACCCACCCAGAGAATCTCTCAGCGGGGTCTGCATGAGGAGAGTGGTGTGGGCTGGGGCAAGCATTTCTTTTTTGGGGGCAAATATTTCTTTTTTGGGGCAAACATTTCTTTTTGGGGCAAACATTTCTTTTTGGGGCAAATATTTCTTTTTGGGGGCAAATATTTCTTTTTAAGCAGCAGGAGAGTTCCAGCCCCTGCCATGGGTAACAGGGAGCCTCCCTCCAGCTTTCCCAGCGATTCCTTCAGCGAGTGTGAAATGCTGGAGAGCTCAGCCCCGATGCCTTTATGAATGGACTGTTTGTCTCCCTCTACCCTGACAGCCCTTTTTTTTTTTTTTTTTCAATTATTTATTTTCCCCTTTAAATTATTTCTTTTCACCCCACACTTGTCCAGTGGCCCAAAGCAGCTTGGCAGATATGGCAGCTCCAGGAATTATGGAAATGTGGATGTGGCTCTGCTGGTTTGTACCCAGTGTGCCAAAGTTTTGTCAGGTTGGGGTTTTTTCACTTCAAAATTCCTTCTTCTTGAGAAGGTGCAGGACAAGGAGCTGCTTTTTATTTTTCTGAAAGATGTGACGTGCTTAAAATAATTGCTCAAATTTAAACACACACTGCGCCTAATACAAGCCAGATCTAAAATCTTTCTCCATCACCAGCAGCTCCAACAGGTCTGGATCCAAGGATAATTTCTGCAGGTGGAATTCATCTCTGAAATAAATCCGTATTTGGGAGACAACCAGGATCAGGCTGTTTGAGTTCCCTCCTTCGTGCCACCTTCCAAAAGGACAAAATCCATCTTTTGTGCACTCTGGGAGAGAGGAGTTTAAAAAATGCTGGAGGTTTGTTTAATTAGGTGGCCTCGCAGTTCATTTGCTGGCAAATCACCCAAACTGGTTCCAGGGCTGATGTTAAAATCTGTCTCCATATTTTCTTGTGAGGGAAAAGAAAAAAGAGGGGGAAAAAAGGTTATCCTTCACCCTTTCCAGCAAGCCAGGAAAGCTTGAAACCTGAAATAGTGGCTTCATGCCCAGAAAGAGAGGAACTGAAATAAATACGAGCAAGGTTAAGAATTTTCTTTATTGAGAGCACCTGCTCCAATTTTATATGTAGGGTTGCTAAAAATGCCTTCGTTACAGTGCGGGAGCTCAGTGAAGGTTTTTGTCCTTTGGATTTCTCCATGGAAAGGTTTTCCCTCCTGTTCTCCAGGGGAATTTTGTGTGTCCAAAGGGAGCTGCAGGTGAAGCTGCAGGGCCAGGTGCTGGTGTGTAACTCAGCCTGGCTGTGGGTGAGTGACAGGCCAGGGACATGAAAAGATCAACGGGCAAATCCTCTCCACTTGGGAATTTTTCAAGTAAAAAATGTAAATTTTTTTTACAATTTTTTTTTTTTTGTAAAATGCTGTTTTTTCAGGGAGCTGCACATCTCCTGGGTGTATCAGCCCCTTGTAGCTGCTCAATCGCCTTCTCCAGAAAAACATGCCAGAGGAGCTAATTATGACCTTAATTTGTGATGCACCAAACATTTGTGGTTGCTTTGACAGGAGAAAGACTAAAGCAAGAAAGGATTCAGAAATAGAAATGTGTTCTTATTGAGCAAGCTGTTGTAGCTGGAAAAGGCACACACCCAGGCTGAGTCTTGGGTGTTAAGCAAGAAATTTTAAACTAATTTCTTGGCAAAATGAATAATTTTAATTTAAACACGCTAATATGAAGCCATCAGGCCTGAGACTTTGAGACAGCACCATGCTTTTGGCTTTTGTCTGAGGGTGAAACAATTAGGGACTAATCCTTTAAACTGTATTATTTTTGGAGTTGAGGTTGATTATTCCCAGACCTCTCAAACCTTCTAGCACGGCTGTCAGAGTCGAGACCTCCAGAGGCCTTTTGCTGCAGTTGTGATGATCCAAGGACACACAACTGGTCTAAGAAAAGGAGCAGCCTCTCTCACAAACCCACTTTCAGCTACAATCTCTTTATTTTTACACGGCCTCATGACAAAAGAGGTGGTCTTTGATGCTGGAAGTTTAATCTCAGCGTTGACAGTGAGTCTCTCAGTAGCCCTGGTTAAATTCTTTGCTTTATTGCACCTTGCTCTCCCCAAACAGATGATGCTTCCTCCGTTAATGGGCTGAAAATAATATTCACAATAAACTTTTCAACCAGGTCAAAGCCTTCAGATGACAGAAGTGCTTTAGGAAGTGCTGTTTGAGTTTTAATAAAAATTATTAAAGGTAAGGAAAGAGCAGCGTGCTGGAGATGGCCAACAGATCCAGGGGAAGTGCCATGTTTTGCTCAAAATTCCTCCCCAGCTGCAGCCACAGTAATTTTGTGCTGAGCTGGTGCTTCCTGAGGGGGTTTTCACAGTTTGACCCCCCCAGTGATTTGTCACAAGTCCATAATCCTGGCATGGATGACATGGGATACTGTGGTCAGGATGGCAAAGTTGCTTTGTATGTGCTGAAAAGTGGGAGAGGAGTTTGGGAGGTGCAAAGACCTGTTCCTTAGGGTGGGAAATGGCCCCTCAATGCTGGTTTTGCAGTTTTTTATGTTTTATTTACTCAAATGTGAAGAATTACCTCGAACTGAGGGTGAGAGGGAGGGCTGGTACCTTAAGGGAGCTGACAAGAACTATGAGAGCGACAATTTATGATGGTCTGGAGGGACAGGACAAGGCAGAATGGGTTCAAACTGACAAAGGGCAGGATTAGATGGGACATTAGAAATAAATTCTTCCCTGTGAGGGTGGGGAGGCCCTGGCACAGGGTGCCCAGAGCAGCTGTGGCTGTTCCATCCCTGGAATGTCCAAGGCCAGGTTGGAAGAGACTTGGAGCAACCTGGGACAGTGGAAGGTGTCCCTGGGCATGAGATGATCTTTAAGGCCCCTTCCAAGCCAAACCATTCCATGGATGCAGTGGGAACAAGGCTTCAGCAATGCCACCATGGTGTGAGGCAGTGGTGAGCTGGGGATGTGACCAGCACCAGGAAGAGAGGGGAGCGAAAATGTTCACCAGAAAGAAGGAAATTAAAATGTTCACCAGGATTTTATGTGATGGATGTTCATTTAACACAGGGCATGGCTTTGCCTAAACGTGGTCTAAACCCAGGAAAAATCCAACACTGGGAGTTGGTCATTACTCTTGTGAATAATGGTATTTTCAGAAAGATTGCCTTGACAATAAACTTTATCTCCCTGCAATAACCCCGTCCCAGTGTTACTAGATGTCCTTTATTATTGTCCCTTTTTTTCAGGCCCTGAAATGACACCTTAGGTTCACCAACACAGCAAACCACAGTTTTCTGTCCTCATTTTTGTGCCAGATCTAAAACCCCACAGTCGCAGCCCACAAAGCAGAGACCCAGTATAAACTGGGAAATGAGACAGGAATGCTGCAGTGAATCCACAGCTGACCCAGAGCCAGGATCTGTGGTTTGAAGGGATCTGCAGGGTGAAGAGCCAGCAGTGAGCTGCCACCCATGGGAAATCCTCCCAAATGGCCAAGGGTGGGCACAAATATGGGTGCAAAACAAGTGAATCCTCCTGCACCAGCTGCTGCATTGAGATGTTCCCCAAGGGCTGGTGCAGCCTGAGCCTGGGAGCTGGCAGGGATTTTTGCTTCACTGGGGGAGAATTAACATTCTTGAACTCACAGAAATTACCCCGTTTTACTAGGGGATAAATCTAATCAGATTGTATCCAAATGGCCTATCTGTAAATTTTACCCACAGATGTATCTCATTTTCTTAATACCTAAGCTGCTTAGAAGCTTTAGTGCATTTATTTTCCTTTCACCCCTGCATTGGGGAGATACACTGTCCCTATTTTACAGCTGGGGAAGTTACTCACAAGGAGATTTAAGTGCAGGAATTCACAGCAGAATGGAATTCAGCGTGGCTGCAGAACCCACCTGCCCCTGCTGGGCAAACACTCAGGCAAGGAGCTCTGTGCTGAATTACCTGTGCTAATTCATGGAAAACAGGGCTAATTGCACCCACTCACACTCCCTGCAGGTCAGAAATGGGTTCAGGGAATCAGGCAGGGGAGGCTGCAGCAATCCCAGGAGCTGATCTGTGTCCCCAAGGCTGGTGGTGGCTGGAGCCTCCTCCCTGCTCCATGGGAAGGGCTCACCCACCAAGAACACTGAATTATGCCATGGGAAGGGCTCACCCACCAAGAACACTGAATTATGCCATTGAATTATGCCATGGGAACACTGGCTCACCCACCAAGAACACTTTACCAAGAACACTGAATTATGCCATGGGAAGGGCTCACTCACCAAGAATACTGAATTATGCCATGGGAAGGGCTCACACACCAAGAACACTGAATTATGCCATGGGAAGGGCTCACTCAACTAGAACACTGAATTATGCCATGGGAAGGGCTCACCCACCAAGAACACTGAATTATGCCATGGGAAGGGCTCACTCACCAAGAACACTGAATTATGCCATGGGAAGGGCTCACTCACCAAGAACACTGAATTATGCCATGGGAGCTGGATACAAGGTGGAGGAAACTAAAGGGACACTAAAATCTCTGTTTTATCCATTCTCAACCCTTTCTTTTCCCTGAAGCTCTGTAAGAAGCATCCACCAGCCCAGACCAAATTATCAGCCCTTCCTGGTCCCCTCCTGTCTCCCAATCAATCACTCCAGCTCAGTGAATTCCCTGTTTTTTGGGGTTTTTTTTCTCTCAGAGACTTGAACAGAACCTTTGAGAGGAGCAAGGACACAATGATAAATCAGAGCAGCAGCACGTGCACGAGCGTGGCACCGCAGCAGAGATCATTCCTTGAGTCCCAAGTCATAATTAACTCCCTAAAGGACAGAAACCTGACAGGAAATCCAAAATCTCTTTGCAATCCACTAAATATTACAGGAATGAATGGCTGGCACGGGGGAAGGAATGTTGGCTGGAAGTGCAGCCTTTTGGTTTGAGCTTTTCCTGGGCTGTGTTTGTTTAGCACACAGCTCGGAGGCACTTGCTGTTCGTATCTGGGAATGGGAGTTCCATGGTTGGGCTGGGAGATGGAAGGGTGGCAGCTCAATCTGCTGATACCTGGAGTTAATTCTGCACCTGCACAGGGCCTCGGGTGGCGTTTGAAACATTTGAAGGGTTTAGCTGTGGGTTTATGTGGAACAGTTCAAATCGGGGCTGCCCCGCGGGTCTTTGTACTCAGACCGTGACGTCTGAGGTGTGAGTCCTTCTGGCTTTCTCTTTTTCCCTGGGTGAAATGGAAGCAAAAACATTAAAAAAAACAATCTGAACCCTTCACCTGTCAAACCCAAAAAATTCCACTGCATTTCAGATCCAGTTTCCCTCAAGGATAAGGCGAGAGAAAGAAAAGACATCAGATGTCACATAACCACTACCAGATGATGTTCATGAGGGTCACAGTGAGGGTCCCATATGAAATAAATAGAATATAAATTACAAGTCTCAGTGAAATGATGCTGCTTCACAACAGCTGCTTGTTGGCCCCTTCCTCAAGAGCTCTGGCTTTGCCAAGCTTGGAATTGCAGCTTTGGGGTGAGAGTTCCCATCCTCAGATGCGTTGGAGAGCATCCCTCAGGGCCAGGTCACCTCTGCTGCTCCATGGCCAGGCAGGACCAGGTCCCTGTGCTCCTTCCCATGGCAGAGCAGCAGAGCTGAAAGGGCAGAGGGCTGGATTTTAGGAGGCATTGAAACTGCAGGTGATGAGTTTCCAATCAGATAAGGAGATGGTAATTCCAGATGACCCTGCCATCAGCCGCGGGAATCGCCAGGCAGGGAATGTAGGGGTTGGGTTTCACTCAGAGCCTGGACACATTTATAACATTTCACTAAATGAATAGGGAGTACTGTGACCCAGCTGGGAAATTTATGGCCTTGGTTGTGGCTCTGACAGGACTTTGGAGTGAGATATCATGGGCGTCGGGGGTGGAGGCTCATCTCAGCCTAAAATTGGGGTGGGGGTAGGGGTGAGAAGCAGAGATAAAGCAGCTGTTGAAAAGCTTAAGATCTGTGTCTCTGGCTAAAAGCAGCTTGAGAACACGCTCACCGAGGTGTCAACCCTCCACCAAGTGCCCAGGAGGTGAAAAATATCCCAAGTGAAGGAGAAATCAAGCCCCATGTTGGGGGGTCCAGGAGCTTGGTCGCCAAATGTGCAGATCCACAGGAGGAGGGAGAGGAGGAATAGTTCCATGGGAGGAGGAGAGGTCATTCCTGACAATGTGCAGCTCCACAAAGCTGGATTTGTGCTACACAGGGGCCTTTCACTCCACTGTCTGCGGTCACTCAGCTCATTTTCTCTCAGGGTAGGACCAGATTGGGGATTTATGGCACATTTTGGATTTTCAACAGCATCCGTTGCACAGCCCAAACTGAGCTCCTTGAGAAGTGGAAGTTAATCTTGGCCTAAGCTGCATACAATGATGTGCTGTGACCTTCCTGACTGATGCTTACAAAAGCCTTCCTTAGAAGCTGAGGGTGAAAAGCAGGGTTTAAAGATTTACTGGGACATTTACAAGTGTGATAACATTTTTCAGCCTGTTTGGCTTTATGATAAATCATTTTTTATTGCCTCAGAAAACCTGGAAGATGGTGACCAGAAGTTGAATGTTTTTGGCTTTGTCATTGGAAAATCAGACCCAAAGTGTTTCAGCTATGAATGGAAGGAAATTTAAAGCACAGAACAATCTGAGGTAACTAGGCAAAACACTTGCTCTGGCTGTCCAAAAACAACCAAAAAATGCCTAGAAATAAACAAAAGATGTATTTTGTAGGCCACTGAGAAGGTCTTTATTTTTTTTTTTCCCTTTTGATATTGAAGACTTTTTTTGAATTTTTTCCAAAGAAAGTAGTGAGGTTGAAAAATGGTGGTGGGGGGTGCATTAAAAATATGAATGTTTGGAGCAAAGCCAAGTGGTCATGATTTGTTTTATTTGAAAAATGTCAACCAGCTGTACCTATGAAACTGGAAACCAGGTAAAAATTGCCCCAACCTCAGGGATTTTTTTTTTTTTTTTGAAACTGAAAAGTCAACCAAGGTTCATCAGAATGGTTTGTGACCTTCCAACTGAGTGTCCTAGGCTTGCTGGAAAGTGGACCTGGCAAACAGGATTGTTGGAAATAATGTGGACTCAGCTGAAGTTTCACTTTCATTTTTGCGCACGAACCCAAGTTATGTGATGCTTGTACCAAAAGTAAACTGACATTTTCACAAAATCTTTCTGTACTCATTGATACCAACAAACCAAGCTGCACAGCAATGAATTTGGGGCTGCAGTGAAGAAATCAGTTTTGGCATTGGCATGATTGGAAACTGGAGCTTATCCTGAATATCCACCAGCAAATCCCTGTGACTCCTGAAGTGATATTTGTAAATAAGCAGTGTTTTAAACCAATTATCTCATTTTTAATTCTTCTAAACCTCCCAAATGAGGAAAATCTGATCAATTTATCTCTGTGAACAGTAATTTTTTGTTGAAAACCAGCATGGCTTGAATTTCTTTCAAGTTCAGATTAAAAAGAAAAGGGTTTGTCAAGCAGAAAACTCCTTGAGTGTCACCTTCTGCTCCATGTTAACGCCATCCCTAGTGGTTAAATCCTGATCCATGAGCAGGGCTCATAAACCTAAAGCAATGGGAATTAGGGACACAAAACCAGCTGAATAATAAAATTAAAGCCATTTTCAGTCTCCATGAAGCTGAAGCTGTGTGCAGGTCTTTTTTCAGTGCTCATAATCCCACAATTCTGAGTAGTGAGCTCCCAAACCTGTTTGGTTTCAGGACCCCCCTTTGGAGAGTTCACCTGCAGCAGGAAGAAGTGGTTGGTGTTCTGGACATGGAGTGAACCAAAATCAAAGGCTCCAGGTCTGTTTTTCCAGGGCAATCTACACCTATGCAGCAGCTTCCCTGGAATCTGAACCATCTCCTGCAGCACAGAGCACTGAACCCCTGCCAGGAATGATAAACACATCCCATTTTTCTTTCCTTATCTGTTTGCATTTTGTTAATATCTCCTCTCAACCCCTTCCACTCACTTCCAGTGGCTCTTATCAACAGCCAGCAAAGAAATCCTTCCCAGCCAAAGTCTGGAGCTTTTGTGTGGGAAATTTTCTCACCCGTGCGCATAAGATGTGAGTTGTGATACGGGGGATCATTAGGGAAGTTTAATTAAGATCAATCACATAACAGGTAAAATGTAGGGTTGGAAGAAGACACAACCTCCCAGACCTCTGATTACATGAGTCACCAAAATATATTGTCACAGAAATCATGGAAAACATTCTTTTGACTTGCTGAGAGGAGTTTAACATTGAAAGCCTCAGAGTAGTGTTTGTTGGAACACTGGTGTTCATTGCTAAACATTAAAAATCTAGAGGGAGAAACTGGCTTGCCATAGGTTATTCATTTTAAGTTCCAAATCAATTTATTTTGGGGTTTTTTTTATTACATTATATATAAAATGCCATAAAAGAAAAAAAATGAATGTATTCTTTTGTATGTCTAAGCAAATTGGAAAGCTCTTGGGTAATCTATAGAAATAAATTTAAATGAGTAAAGCTTTTTTACTTAATCATCTATATTTCATATTCTGTGTGGAGGGAGGGAATTTGCCATCAGTACTTTTTTATTCAGTGTTTAATTAACGTGATGAATGCTGCACAGTTTGGAGCATGATAGGTTCCCAGGCTTAAGGCAAGCTATGGAGTAGATACATCACTAACAGTAAAATATATGAATTAATATAGATTTTTAATGCTAGAGATGCCATGGTGCTCAGGTGGGAATTGAAACCTTTTAAAATAGCACACTCCAGATAGAAACCCAGCTCAATAATGTTTGCTCCAAACGTGGGAGTTGCTGAGGGAGAAGCCAATATTGCATTCCTCAGGTCTGGGGCAGAAAAAGTGGAGGAGTTAAGATGAAGTGCAGATTTGCTCCTAATCAAATCCAGAGGACGTGCTGCAAACCTTATTGGGAGAGATCCGCTAGGGCTGCAGCATGAACATGACAGGCAGGCGAAATTGTGGATTTGATCATTTAAAAACCTGTGGATTCCTGGGGTTTTGGCTACGCTAAAGGCTCTGAGGAAAGACACGCTGAAAATTGCTGAGGGGTGTTACCCAAGCCACTTGCCAAAGGCTTAGTCTGTTCAGTAATCCAGGGAGCAGCTGGTTGAGCTAACTCCCAGTTAATTACCTCTCCATTTCTGCAATCACTCCGTGGTTTGTTTAGGGCAAGGTGGACTGGAGGGTTTGGTGCTCAAATCATTCAATTTATTCGTTTTGCTGTAGAAAATAAAAGTTGGGAAATAAAGACCTCATTATTGTACATATTTTTTCGTTTAATTCGTTATGGGCATGTTACAAACTGGCTTTGTAATTTGGGTAATCATGCACAAATGTTGGGGTTTGCTGCAGCATTTTCAGATCCAATGCCTGTTGGGCTGGAGCTGGCAGGCAGTGCTGGGGCAAACCCAGCTTGCTGAGGGTGTAGAGGGGATTGACTCAATGCCCTCATAAATCTCCCAGAGCCAGATCCTGATGTCTTTTTATGCTCTTCAATACCCAGGATATGAAAAGCACTTTTATGGGTAAAGTGTGGGGATCAAAGCTCTACCTACAATCATTTATCTGAATGAAAGAATGGAACATCTTCCTGCCATTTAATGGGATCACTGGAGAACTGTTTCCTACAATGAAGGACCTCAAGTCCTTTGTGCCATCTGCTTTATTTAAACACTCTATTATAGGTCAGGTAAACATCACAGTCAATCCTAACTTCCACTGTTCAGTTTAACCCCTTGTAAATTATCCTAAATAATTGTGCTTTTCCTTCGTCATTTCTTACACAACTCCAAGTTACCATCTCCTACAATGCCAGCCTTTTTTAAACTCTGCAGCACATCTAAAATCAGCATTGAAAGAAATGTTTCAGTTGTAAAGTCAAGCTCTGAGAAGATTAAGAAGTGCTTGGATCCAGAACACCCAAGCAACCTTAAACTGTCCCATTCTATAAAGCCTTTTATAGACAGCCTAAAGACATCTGATTGCTCCAAGTTCATGCCCCTTCCAACTACTGTGAAAAAAGAGGTGAGACCTGCAAAAGCTACTCCATTTTGAGGCACAGCCTGGAATCATTCCCACTGTATTTTCCATCCAGGGCTTTGAATGAAGTCGGGAGTTATATGGAAAAAAACCCAGCGTGATCAACATTTTCTTGTGTGGAACCACAGAAGCCCCAGCAACCAGGGAGAGCAGATGGAAGAGGGATTTCCCCTCAATTTTGACAACTTTTTGTGTGAATTAGCTCCCTCTTCTCTCAGAAATGATCTTGAAAGGCTGACAATAATCTATTTTGACTTAGGGATGAGGAGTTGTGATGGAAGACTGCAGGGTCTCTTGAAAATCTGATATTCCACTGAGAATGTTTTCTACTCTACACTGGGAGCTAGAGACCAAATTTAATATCTGTTCTGAGATTCAGACCCCCTTGTCCAAATGTTCAGATGCTCCTCCAGCCCCTGATTTTGCATCCCTCCTTTTAGTTCTAAGTTTAAAACCAATCAGAAAACACACACCCCCAAAGAAAATCCTTTTGGCTTTTTCTGTGAGGTTCTAAACGACTTTTTCTTCTCACTGTGGTGGTGGGGAGGTCTTCAGGAGCCTTTCCAGTGCCGGATTTGACATCTGTTTTCTGAGGGACTGACTGGAGTAGTCTGCCCAAGGAATGATCCAGCTGGCTGAGTATTCCTAGGTGCTGGATTATAATGCAACAGGCAGGAAAGACATATTTGTGGGTATGGCCGAAAATGCCATTTAATGTGAAGTGCTCCAATGTCACTTTGTTTAGGAAACCAAGCAGCTTCTTGTAAGTAAGATCACTATTTTTACTTTTTTTCCTGTATTCTCCATAATTCTCCTCCCCAACTCCCCAAAGAGAGCAAAAATACATAAAACACAGTGAGATAATTTTCGTGTTGCATCAAGCTATAATCCCTGATAATTCCAGGCTAGCGCTGTGGAAGAAATGACCAGGCTTGATTCACTTTCTGTTGTGAAATTTTTAAAAAGTAGCTTTCCAGCTGACTTTCCTACTGCTGCACTCACTGTGCCTGAAATGGCTTTGGCTTTCACAGCCTGGGTAGGCTCAACATGGCCACGAGGGGTTTGGAAGACCTCACAGGGAAGACCTCCTACAATCTGCAGCGGATGCCGTCTCCCCTCAGTTAGAAAACTGAGCTCCAAGGAGGTATTGCCTCAGCATCCCAGGAGAGGGATCTGCTCTTGGAAGGGTCTTCTTCCCTTGAGCCCTCCCAAGACCTTGACCACCCTACTGCCAAACGTCTTCATGGTAGAATTCTGTTCACTCCAACATCCTCTCTACATCTGAGGTTGTTTCCATCCAGAGCAGGGCCAGTTGTTTCCAAAGTTCTTTATGGAGAAAGCCCTACTTATTTCTCTTTATTCCGATTTTTTTTTTTAAAGTGCATGGCTGAAGCCATCTAGAGAAATGTCAGAACTCCAAGTGGAGCACAGCTCTGCTGTTACTACATTGTTCCAGTGAAAAACCCGACCCATGAAGTGGGTTGTCCAGCTTCCAGCTGATTAAAGATGTTCTCCAGAAGAACAGCCTAATTCAGAGTCGACAAAGGCAACTGTGGAAACTCTGTCTGCTTCCAATAAAGCTCCCTGCCTCCTTGCCAGGCACAGAAGGAAAAACCTGCCTTCAAACTCCTGGCCATGAACTTGCTTCATGTTTTAGCAGTGCAAAATCGCTAAGTATTGATCAGAATATCCCCTGCATCCAAAACCAGGATGTTCCTTGATAAATTTGCTTGGGTTTGCCCCATCCCAGTGGCAGCACACTGGGATGAGCAAGGCTGCCTCTCTTCTTTATGCCAGCCCAGCAAAGTCCCACGCACAAACTGGGAAGCAATTTGGCCAGAGGTAAATAATTCCCTCTGTGGCCATGACTGATTGCATGAGGTGCTGTCCCATCTTTGGAGAAGTGCTTTGGGTGAAGGTGGCACGTTGGGGCTGGGTTTTTGCTCTCTCTGACAGTGCTGAAGGTGCTGATTTTCCTGCAGTGCAGTGCATCCTGATGGATTCGTTTCTCGCGTGTTCCGTGCCCATGTCTGGGATTCATTGGCTGCACTGCACCGTGATTTTTGGACTCCTGCTCCAGCAGTGACTCTCTGACATGCAGTTCAAACCCTCAGCTCGTCCCAGACCATACTTTTATTACAGTGAGGAGATCTGTGTATAGCTTCAGACTGCTGCAAATTTCCAAGGGCCGCGTCCCAACGAGTATCACTTTCCAATTTCATTCCCCTCAAGAAATTCTGTCAACAGCTTCTCCCAATTCCATTAATCTTGTGTTTTACCATCTTAAAGCCTCCCATTCTCTCAACCCCCTTAAAGATGTGACCAGTGTTTCTCCTTGAGTGCTGACAATTACTTTCTCATTCTTGTGTGGAGCTGCTCTCCCTGCTAAGAACCACATGCAGTTTTCAATAATACCTATTCATCAGTAATGTATGGAGTGAGCCAGGTCTGGATTTCCACACTGAGGTACTGATGTGTTTTACATACCTTTCCTTACTCAAAAGGGATTTTCTGTCTCTGAACGCTTAATATGAGAAGCATTTTTCAAATTCTTTGACAGAATGCTTTTAACATATCAGCAGGGTTAATAAATCTTTCCCATTTGTTCTGCTCACTTTTATTCATAGTGAAGTATTGATCAGGAACAAGCAGGGATTGTGAGGACAGTTCTCAAATCAAAGTGATGTATGGTGCTACCAGGACACTGATACAAATGGTTTGGTTTGGAGCTGTGCTCCTTCAGCCCCAAGGATTCTCCCCCAGCAGCAGGAAAATCCAGAAAGGGATCATTCAACCACCCCAGACCACCAACCTGTCAGAGCTCTCTGCATTTGTTTTCAGATTTATTTTTATTCACCCCTTTTTCACTGTGCTGCACTTGAATAACACGAGCATTTTATCTCTCCAGAATGCAAACAAATGGTGGGGTCCAAGTGACTGATTGAAATCAGGGCTGGGGTGGCATAGACTACGCTAATATTGAAATTAATATTTCACCTTCTGTCCATGCCTCAAATCTAGAATATCCAGGAGGTTTCCCTTCATTTATTCAATTTTCTCTGGGGCTACCTTATGTATGTGCATCTTTAGAGGTACCTTATGCTGTGCAACAAACTAATCAGTTAAAGCCAAGGGACAATTGGAAAGGTGAAAGTTAATTTATCCTAATTAGAAACATAGAATCATTACATTTAGAAAAGACTTCTAAGGTCATTGAGCACTTCAGCTTTGATAAAACACAAGGCAGGAATACTATCCAAAACTATGGAAAAACCCAGACATTTCTCATGGAGAAAGTCTCAATACCTGCAGTCCTCTTGTGAAGATGGGATGGAAAGATCAGAGATCCATGATGGGAAGGGACAATATGCTGCTCTGAGGGGGAATTCAATCTTAATGTTAGAAATTCTCAGAGACATCTTGGGTTGTGAAAAATGTTCTTAGATGCTGGTAAAACATCTCTCACTTAGGGCTTTTAAGACAGCCAGTGGCACAGGGGATTATCCTGAATTAGCAAACAAATTGCCTGGATCTAATCCATTTTCCATTTTGAGTTTCCATGAGTCTGTAGTTCTGTGGATGTTTTTCTCTGTTGGTCTTAACTTCTCAACACATCATTGGCTTTTTTTTTTGTTGGTTTTTTTTTTTTTTTTTTTTTTTTTCTGGTCTGTTCCTCAGAATTCCTGTTTAAAATTTTGGTGACACGTTGTGCTTTTTGTCAGCCTTGGCAAGGAGGCAGGAATGGCGCATGTGATCCACTGAGGAGAACAGAATGTCAAAAAGCAGCGGTGGCACGACAAGAGCCAGCAAGGTTGGGAATTGTGCTTCTATTTTTAGTGGCCAAAGATCCAAAGATTGTTCTGAGGTTAAAGGAACACGCAGTTCTGGGGGAAGGTGGAGGGAATATTTGCCTCCCCTGGAGGGAATCCAAGAGGATTGCAGAGTAAGAGGTCAGAGGAGCAAGGGGAGGGGAGGGCTATCTGTGACACAGCTGTTTTGGGAAACGAAAAGGAAAAAATACAAAAAGAGGAGTTGGATGGCAATTCCTGGTGAAGCATTTTTCAGAGCGGTGGAGTCAATGAAGCACAGTTGTATTTAAGGCATCAGACCACCTACATCTTAACAGGTCCACAAATCGACGTTAATGATGCCATTTATGTTTAAAAAGAACTTTAAATTCAGCTGGAAAAGTAGAATGGATGCTGAAGTGTTGCCTTACTCATTCCAGCCAACTTTCTGAAGCAGGATCTGATACATTTGCTGGAGAAAAGAGCAGAAAGGACAAAACCCTTTAGGGAAGAAATATCTCAGGCAATTCTTCCCTTCAGGAGGTCCTGACCAACACTGAAGGAACTCAGGCTGTAGCAGTGACAAATTCATGTGCACAAAAAGGAAAAATCAGTTTATTTATTATTTTGTCAGAAAAAAAATAACATTTGGGCAATGTAGGACCCTTTTGGAGATGAAAATTGCTAAAGCAATAAGATCTACCCACTGTAAATTAGCAATGCCTAAAATGGAAAACACAGTGGGATTTTTAATTTTTTTAAGTCACTTGCAAATTACATAAACCTTTCATGGATTTTTTTCTTGTGTTTATTTAAGAAATTGAAAGTACAGCATTTTTTTTCTTGACTCACTTTTCAAAAGGAGAAGGAGAAGGAGAAACTTGAAATTTGCATCAGGAAAAGCACCCGAGCTGCCTAATTTAGCCACATTTTTCTTTGCCCTGAAGAACTGCGAGATTTCTCCAAGGAAATGTGGAGCGAATCATTAAAGCTCAGCCTAAAACCAGACCAGTGTGTGTATTCCAGGGTGTGCACAAGATAAAACTGCCTTTCAGGCAGGTTAAGGACATGCTCAGGATTATTTCACCTGTCAATCCACAGTTACTCACACCAGCTTTGGATGTGCATCCAAGTCTTTCAAAGGTTGTTCTCTGTGTTTGAGGATAGACCAAAAAGCCAACATTGTTATTTTTAGGCTATTTTTAATGTCTACATGCAGACAGCTCTCTAGAGTTACCATAAATATCCTGTTTGCTTTCTTTCTTTCTCTTTCATTTGGCTCCCTTGGTATCAACCAGACTATTCTTCCTAAAATGTTTTACTATGTCCCTGCTGCTCCTTTTGGAGGAGAAAATCAGGGAAACGCATCTGCAGGGGGAAAGGGATATTTATCCAGCAGTGAGAAACTTTTAAAAATAGTTAAATCAATTTAGAACAAACTTTCAACGGAGAACGCTCACCTTTGGACAGAGATCAAGAATGGAAACTCTCAGACCAGAAGGAATTCGCGCAGGATGTAATGAGGAATCAAAAAATGTGAGTGGGTCTGGAGGGTGCCAGGACCAAAATAAGGCCGGGTCACCCTGGCTGCCAGGCAAAAAGCTGCTTTTTCTCCCTCTCACGCAGCTCACGAATGTCTAACATTTCGCTGAGAGTGTGAAGTGCAAATCCAAGCGGCCACAAGGATTAATTTACGTGCCCGGTGGGGAGCTGGGCTTAAAGAGCAGAGCTGAGCCCAGCTCTGTCCCACGTGCGCACAAATCCACGGGCAGCCATTCCAGAGCCTGCAGAGCATTTTCTCCCCGTGAAAGGCACGTGTGATGCTGGGCTCATTAGGAGGAGATGTGAAATCGGATCCTCCTTTCCTCCTGCTCGGCTCTGCCTTTCTGCTGAGTGCCACAGAAGCAGATTGCATTTGTTCACCCTCTGCCCACGGCACTGGAGCTGGAGTTCTTCTCCATCTTTCTTCTATTTTTTTTTGCCTTTTCAAATTCTTGGCTCCCTCATTCAGAAGCTTGTGGAAGAGGGAAATTCTCCTAGCGCAGCAAAGCACTTATGTACTGGAGCAGAGGGCTGGTTTACATTTTAATAGAGCAGATGCTGCATTTCTTTTTCCGTGCCCATTCTCCAGGCTGGCATGAGCAGGCTCCAGGAACTCCTGCCTGCTGTCACTCACCCCTGGGCTGGGAGCCTGCCCTCACCAGGAGGGCTTTGCCTGAGCCTTCCCAACAAGCTGGGGAAAAATCCTTCCAGCAGCTCCTCTCACCTCGTAAAAGCCTGAGTGCGAATTGCCGGCGCACGTGGGAGACCCTGCAGGTCCTGGGGACACGGAATCTCTCCTGTTCTCCCACCAGAACTGCCCTGGGCCCTCAGCAAATGTTCCATTTTGCCAGCAGCACCGTTCCCTCCTCGGGTGCTGCTGTCCCTCTCGTGTGTCGCTGGGACAAGCAGATTCTTGCTCCAATCCATCATTTTTGGTGGCACTCAGTCCCCCTGATCATCCAGCACATGGATTTTAGGGCCATCCTCAGCACAAGGAGGATGACACAGGGATCTGCAGGTGGTGGTTGCCCCAATCCAGCCATTGTAGGTACTCAGGGAAACTGCTGCCAAAAATTGGGCAACCAAAACCTGGAGAGGGACTTTAGACCAGAGCATGAACAGATATAAGGATGTTGACATCAGTTTCAAAAGGTGAAGAAGGTAGATCTTGATTAGACATCAGGAAGACATTCTTCCCTGTGAGGCCCTGGCACAGAGTGCCCTGTGGCTGCTCCTGGATCCCTGGAAGTGTCCAAGGCCAGGTTGGATGGGGCTTGGAGCAGCCTGGGATAGTGGAAGGTGTCCCTGCCCATGGTGATTTTTAAGGTGCCTTCCCACCCAAACCATTCCAGGATCCATGACTTCATGATCCCAGGAATTGTGATAGAACACACAGCAGAGAAAGAAAGGCACGACAGAGTCATGGCCATGTCAGATGTTTGTGCTCCTCAAGGACAGACAGCACCTGCCTCCCTGGAGGGAAATCCAAGGGAATTGTAGATGCCTTTGTAGCCTTGTCTGCCTTATTAGGTTAAAGGACTCCTGGTCTGGCCTTTGCCTGAGGGTGTCCAGTTGCCCTTGCCCAGCAGGAGCTGAGGTATGCTGAATTAAGATGATATATTCTGTGGACAGGTGCAAAATGGAATCATTTCTTCAGCCAGGAGGGGAAAAAAAAACGTGGTTAGAAAGTTCATCCTATGCTACAGCAAACCACAGCACTGTATATCAGGGACTTACATATTTATTATTATATACATCTCCTAAGTTCAGTGTCAGCTCTTGGCTCTGGGTGGTAGGAGATGTTGGTGCTCCTTGAGGGTGAGAGCTTCTGTTGTTTGGAATATTTTGACTTTTCTGAAGAGGCTGTGGCTCTTGGGAAGGACCTTGCTGCTGCAGGGGGCTCAGATGCCCAAACAGGAGCATTTCTGGCAGCTAAATTCACTGGATGGCTTGGTCCTGCTCAGTGGGACGTCCCCATGCCACTGACCCTACAACCCACATTGAAACAGAGACCTTTGCTCACTGCAGTCCCCACAAGGAAGCCTGGCAGGGGCTCATTATCATCTCTCCATGGCATTTAAGAGGGAAATCTGCCACCTTGGATATTTTACCCCACCAGTGCCACCCTCCCTGACAAACCACGAGCCAAAAAGCAAAGCTTTTGAGGTCTCAGCATGGCTGTGGTGGCTCACAGGGAAACCTGGGCAGACCGCGGTGTGTTTACACACTGTCCCTGAGTGACAATCCCTCTCTGTGTCCCCCCAATGCCATTAATGCTCCGAGGAGTCAGCAGATGAACTGGAGTGGTTAAACTCACTAACACCAGGTTGACTCCCATTGTGAAGCTCCTGGCTCGACTTCAGAGGGCAATAAAACACCAAGAGCAACACGATGGCTGTTCTGATCAGGAAATTTGGGACATGTGTCATTAGAGGGAACAAACAGGGCAGCAGAGGTGTCTGGCAGCAGCTCTGCTGAGTGTTCATTGCCATCCACTCCCCCTCCATGTTCCTCTAATGCGCTTTATCAGCTTCCTCCGCTGTTGGGTGCAAACAAAGTCTGGCCCTTACCTGAGGGTCAGAGAGATGAGAGACAGTGTTAGACAGGATATTCCCAGCATTTTCAATGCTTCCTTTTTGGTGGGTTATGAATGTCTGACTGACACGGCCAAGCGAAAGTGCTGCGGGTTCCCGCGGGACCCGTGGGGCTGTAAAGCTCACAAACATAATAATAACAAAGCCATAAATTCTGACCTGTGGTACAGTCCCAGCCGAATAACAGCTCCCCAGCTGTGGAATATGTGCCCTTGTTGTGTGAAAGTGGCAGACCCGGGGGTAAAGTTCACCTCGTATTTGTCAGGTTGTGCAGAGCCAGGCCCGTTTAATGAGCAGAATGCAGCCAAAAGCCCCAGCAGCAGGACAGATGCCCAACTGTGTTTTGAGCCTGTTATGATCCACTGAATATTTTGTGAGGAGAGAAAGCTTAAAAAAATACGTGATGAGGGACAGATAAGAGAGGCAGGGTGAAAAGTGGTGGTGAACCCATCACCAGGGACAGGTTTATCCCCTACACATCACCCAGGATTTTTGTATCTGCAGAGCTTCACCCCAGTGCCTCAGGCCATGAGGATGCAGCCCAGGAGCAGGGATGGAAGAACCCATGGCTGTTTCTTCTTTCTGCAGTGATTTTTTCCCAGCCCCAAATCCCTGAACGGTATTAGGAAAGCTCCAAAGCTTACAGCAAGGTGGGGAAGTGCACTGGGTGAATATTAGGGAAGACTGACAGAACCATGAGCTAATTCAGATCCTTCCCAACAGAGGAGAAAGATTTGGACGTGTGAAAACCCCAAGTACCCCAAGATTTTATTTGGGAGGTGCTGGGATGGGCTGGCAGCAGGGAGATGCTCATAGGAGGAGTTGGGGGTAAAGCTTGGTTGGCTCTGCCATCATCAGGAGGGGATTTTCCAGGGAAAAAGGGGCTTGAGAGACGACTCCTTCATCCCCCCCTGGCCCCTGCCAGACTGGGACCGTGTCCACCTCCAGCCTCAGTGACAAGCGGGAGCGGGCTGCGCGCCATCCGCAGAGGGAAGGACGAGATGATTTGTTTTTGTGTGTGTTTTTCTTTCCATGTCTGCTCCTTGGAAGGAAACATGTCTGCTTTTAGAGAACAATGCTGCCCAGGGCCGTGGGAGTGAGGGACCGGCTGGGCTGTGCGAATCCCAGCCTGCAGCCCGTTCCCAGGCTGGGCTCAGCCCTGCACCAGCCCCTTCCAGGGGGTTCAATCCCAAATGAGGAGGGCTGGGGGCTGCTGGGAAGTGCAGCCCCTTCCTCCCTTTATGGGGGTGCAGCACTTGCTGTCCCTTGTAGGAACTTAGAACGTCCCTGTGGCTGTCCAGGACGGCCAAGAGCCCTGCCAGGGGGCTCAGAAGCCCTGGCACAGAGCCCAAAACACCTGTGGGTTTGATTATCACCCGTGGAGCAAGTTACCAACCTTGTGCGAAGACCAGCAAGCCACAACAGTTTAGGTAGAATAATAGTGAAATTATCATAGAGTGGAAAAGGAGATTTTTGGAGTTTTTGGTATGGGGGTTCAAGAGGCAAGATAGAGGGAACTGGGTGTGTCCAGCCTTTCTCCTTTTGGCCTCCATCTTCTGCTGTGATGTTGGCATTTACAGATTGGTTTAAAGTAGAAGCTCACTGTCTAACACAGGTGATAGGTATTGGGAAGTAATTGTAAATATTGTACACAGAGTTTGTAGTATAAAAAGATAACACTGCCCCAGGGGCAGGCAGAGTGCCTCTGATTGTCCTGCTGGATGGACCTTGGCTGGACAGGAGAAAGAGTTTTATAGATAAGAAACAATAAACATCCTTGAGAACTGAAGAGCTCTGACTCCTTCTTCGAGCGCCGGGTTGAGAAAAATGACTTTCGAGCTTTTCTCAGAGTCACTGTGACAAGATAAAGATCCTGACAGTCCCTGAGTTGTTGGCAGAAGGGATGCTCTGGGGCTTCTTGGACACCCCCAAAATCCCCAGTTTGCACCCCATAACCTGCACTGTTACCTTGAATTCTTCCTCTGCTTCTTACCCCAAATGCTTTCCTTGGAATTTTCCTAGCGGTGTCTCTTCTCCTCCGTCCATTTCCCAATGGATTGATGAGGACAATAAAATGGGGGCAGGACAGCCACCAGTCCAGTAGGACAATCCACCAATTCCATCTCCCTCCTCTGGAACCAAGTGCAGTTATGTCAGATCTTCTCATCTTGAGGCAACAAAACTCCCTTCAAAGGTGTGAAATTCCTACCACACATTCCACATCCCTATTAATCACCCTCAGCTCTGCTTTCTGAAGCACAGAGGTCTCCATGGGCTGCTGCAGTGGGGTTAAACTCTACCAGCCTCCAGCCAGGCCATGTTTTGTTCTGATGTTCTCCACACACCAAATTTTGAGGTGAAATTTGGGCTGCAACCTTCTAATTCCACTTGGAATGGGTGTTTGGGGCATCTCAGGGGTGCAAAGCAGCGTTTTAGGGACTCCCAGCCAGCTCTCTCCAGCCTGGCTGAAAGCACTTGGCATCAATTAGGGAATGTCCAGAAAGGCTGAATTTAATTTCCATCTGTGCCTGAGCAGCACGGGAGGTGTTACAGAGGAGACAAATACTGTGGATTTGGAGTTATTGGGGTGAAGGGGATTGACAAGAGGTGCAAAGACACCTTTGGGAGGGTTTAGAGCTCCCAAATCTCCACACAAGTACTGGGTTGAGAAAACACATTCCAGCAGCAGGATAAGCCAGGTATTTTCCTTATTTTACAGCAATTTTTTGTCACCTCGTAGCTCCCCTGTCATTGCAACCCTTTGAACCCGGCCGTGCCCAGCGATCAGGAAGATTTTGGAGGGAGGTTTTCCTCTCTCCCAGCACAACAAAACCCTTCTGGGGTCCTTCCTGCTGATCCCTAAGGTCTGCAGATCACCTTGAAGAGAAAGCCTTGCCCTGGCACTTGAGGGAAGGCTGGAACAAGGCTCCTTAACACAGCCCCGTGTCCTCCCGGGCACCTCTCCCGCCCAGCCCCGCTGAATGGGAGCTTAGTGTTCAGGATAAACACATCCATCACAAAGCTGCTTGGCCCACATCCCCTCCATGAAACCCCTTTTGAGGACTCTCTGCCCAGAGCCCTCATCCCTGCTCCGCTTTCCACTCCCCAACCTGCCTTTTTTCCAATGCTCCCCAAGCAAAACCCTGCATTTTGCATTTTCCAGGAGTGGGAAAGGGTGCAGGAAAACAAGGGCCACTTCAACCCCCTGTTTTAAAGCTGGAGTTCCCTCCTGCTTTGGTATATTTAGTTTGGGCACAGTTCTGAAACAAAAGGTACAAAGGAGCCAAGTTGTTGGGGCAGGGGGAGGGAAGAAAGTTGGTTTGATTTCGAGAGCCTTGGAAGATCATTAAAATTTCATAACAGGCAGGGAAGAAAAAAAAAAAGGCTTGTTTGCTTCTAAGGTCTCTGGTGTTTAAAGAGCTCGAGACAAAACTGCCGAGCAGAATATTCCAGTTTATCCCGTGGAATAGGAAGGAATGGCCCCAGACATAATTACAAGTAAGTAGAGCAGCGAGAGAGGGGAAAAAGCTCAGGAAATCTGATGTCTAAGAGGGTTTTTTTCACTGGGGTTTAATCAGATTGTTTGTTTGCGGCGATTTTTCTGACCTGCCTCAGTAAAGCGTTGGATATTTCGACAGCAAAACGGGCAGGATAGGGGGAATTTTGGCTGCTGGAATTTGGGGGCAGCGGAAGGCAAAGCAGGGAGCAGGGGTGAAATGTGGAGCGTGGTTTGTGAGTTTACAAAGCTGGGTTCAGGGGATGGGGTTTCAGCAGTGGTCTCACTGCTCACTGATTTTTGGGGTTTTTATCCGCTGAACAAGCAACAGGAGAGAGATTTTCACAAAAGCAGGGAAATGATATCTCATTAATATTCCTACCTAGCAGAAAAAGAAGGGAATAATAACATTTAGTGGCTCTAAAGCAGCGGGGAGATGATGATGAATGTTAGGCTGTTCGTGAAAACTATACAAGGCTGTATAGATTTCAAAAAAAAATCCGTGCTATTTGTGTTCTTGGGCTTCACTCTTTAAAAATACATTACCACTGAAATGGAGTTTTAGAAGGGAATAACAACACTGGCAAAATATTTCTTTGAAGCGCAGAACTCCTGATCTGAAAAACAAAATGGGTCGTAAATCACAGAACGCATTAAGAGCCACAAGATCTATGGAAATCTGACATTATAAAATATTCTTCTCGGGATGAAATAGCATTTAAAACCAGTGTTTTATAGTGATACAAACACTAGGAAAGGGATTAGGTTCCCGTCAAGGTTGTAGATATCAGTTCCATTCTAAAATCACAGTACAGTACTTTAAAAAAATCATTAATAGTGATTGGATATTTGTATATATGACATCAAACTTGTTCATGAAAAGGAGAAACTTTTCATTCTATATTTACATTTTATTATTGATTTACTTTTAGCTGTCTGCAATTTGTAAAACATTGTATTTAATGGCATCCTTCTTGCAGCAAAAGATATGGATCTTACTTTTTTATTTTGTTTTACCAAAAAAAATCCCAAACCCTAGAAAAAATAATCTTACTTGTAATTTCCTGTAGCTAAAATGATTGTTAAATAACATTCAATCTGAACACAAGGAAAATATATTTAATTATTTGTTGAAATGCATAAAATTTTCTGGTTTTTAATGAATAGAGTTTATTATCCTTCCTCTTTTTATACATAATCCATAAATGTTGTATCAATAAGAGCAGCTTTATGGGTACAAGAGGAGGTGTTTTTAAAGGAATATTGCTGAATTCAAAGTGAAACCTTATTATCCCTTGTGGGATTTGTGCTCCTAAAATCATTACCCGCAGTAAATAGTTCCTCTGATTTGAAACGTTCATCCCACAAGGAGGAATAATTATTCCATTAGGATGCAATTTTCTCCTTATTTTTCTATCTCCCGGGAAAAAATCAGCTTCCCTGTTTTTCAGTTTTTACACGAGTGTACAAATAAAACACAGAGATTATTTCTGACGATTGTCCATGTGCAAACTGCCATCGTTTTTTAAGGAGTTTCCCAGAGAGGAGCCTGATCCAAGCCCTGTTGGAGTTAATGACTCATTTCTATCTGCTGTAAAGGGATTTGGAGCTCAGCACTGGACTCCTTACAAGCTGGAGGCTGAACTTTCATAAGAACATGAATTTTATCATCTTGCAAAATCAGGAATCATGGAATAATTTAGCCTGTAGTTGGAGAGCGCAGTTTGGCCTGATAATGATATTTTCCTCCATGTACTTTGGATTTATCAGCGGTTTGTGGCTAACACAGCCCGTGTCAGCTGATTTCTCACCCCCACGTTAATAACACTGGGCTTTGGCATTGTGATTGCGTAGAAAAACAACAAATTTTGAACATTTGATTTTGTTATTTTTTTAAAATAGACAGAGGATTGACAATAATGGACAAGAAATAAACAAAGATTCTATTGTCTAAAAACAGACAAAGATATTATTTACAAAAATGCCCGTTCCGCAATTTGATAATTATCAGAGTAGCCTGAAAACCTCACCAGCTCCATTAGAAAACGGAGAATTCTGAGGGGTTACAGGAATCCTGGAGTCAGTGAAGGCTCAAATGCTTTTTGCCTTCTTTTCCCTCTTTTATTCCTCGCCGTGGGCTTCCCACAAAGCCTCCATTGGGAGCAGGGTCTGGAAAGGGTCAGCTCAGTGTAAGCAGGGTCTGGAAACAAGGCCCATGTTGTCACAGCAGGTTTGCTCAACCCTTCCAGCCCAACCTGGGGCTCCATGTCCTGCCATGATGCAAATGAGGCTGTTCCTGCTGGGAACGTGGCATTCCCGGGAACATTCCCTCCTGGGAGCCAGGGCTGCGTGTTCTCCTATTCAAGAGCTCTTGCTGATGCTGCTGCCCTGACTTTACAGGCATTCACAGCCTCCCTCCGCAGCCTTTCCCTGTTTTTCTGTGTGGAAAGAAGCGAAGTGGGGAGGCTCCCAGCTAGATGAGTTTGTAGGAATAAATTGGAGTGTGGGGCTTGTAAAAGGAACCTCTTGCAGGAAAATGCAGCTCTAAAAAATGCAGCTCTTCTTTAAATGTCCTCCCCCCCCAAAAAAATCCCCAACAAACAAACAAACAAAACAAAAACAACAAAAAACCCCCCAAAAAACAACAAAAAAACCCCCGAAAACACCAAGCCAAGCCAAACCAAACCAACCAAACCAAACCAAATCAAACCAAACCAAACCAAACCAAACCAAACCAAACCAAACCAAACCAAAACAAAACAAAACAAAACAAAACAAAACAAAACAAAACAAAAAACAAAAAAACCCCACAGAATCAGTGGGTGCAGCTATTTGCAGATAATGCCATTTAAGAGGCCAGAAATCTTCTGGGATTTTTCCAGTCTGGACAGATGGGGGTACACAGGGGTCTCATCCTCTTCAGGACTCCTCTCCCTGATCCCTGGCCCAAAACTTTCCAAGTTATTGAGCCCTCCCAAAAAAAATTTAGAATCAAGTTTGCTTGGGAGAAGTGAAAAGCTGGATTCTACCTAATTTCTGTTCTTTCTGCGCAGGAGAAATTCACAGAGCTCAGTGCAAAGAGCTCAAAAGAGCCCAGAAGTGCCAGGGGCAAAATGAGATGGATGATTTCCAGTACCACTGACTGCCCAATCTGCTCCCACCCCTGGACAGAAATCTTGGCTGCCTCAGGGATGCAGTTTGCAACTCCACTGCTCCACCACTTGTAAATAAAGGCCTTTTTATCTCTGGGGTTTCACGTTCAGAAGCAAGTTATCTGTGGCCATAAAAAACACATCTGTCCCTCTGCTGAGGGCAGAGCAGCCAAGGGTTCAGCATGGCATGGAAATGCTTCCAGCAGGCTTGGAGCCACAGCTATGTCCTTTTTCTTCCCTTTTTCCATACACTTGATCCTGACCCAGGCAGCTGCTGCTCTTTCTGGAGGGTGGCGACTCAGAAAATGCCAAATATTTGATTTTTTTTGTGCTTAATAAAACTTGTCCTCGCATGAGCAGAAAGATTTTTGCCACAATATCTGCCCAAACCTTTAAACTCTCAGAAACCGCCCTCAGCTCTGGTGCTGCTGTCACAGCTCCAGCAGCCCTGGAGAGGATGAAGCTCCCTATTCTGAGGTCTCTGCCTCTGCACAGTTCTGTCTGCAGCAGGGGCAGGACAGGGATGGGGATGGAGCAGAGGAATGAGCTGTAATGGGCTGGGGAGCAGCTGTAAAACCCAATCTGCCAAATTCAGCAGAGAGGCAGCTGCCCTTGCCTGCTCCCAGTGAAGTCTCTTCCTCCTGCCAGTCTGCTGAAAGCATTTCCATTGTGTGGCACTTAGCACATCTGGGGATTTATTGCAGCTGATGCTTTCTGTGTTCTGCCTCAGTGACACCCACAGAAGGTGCAGAAGAACAACCCGTGCCAGATCTCTGCTCCACGCTGCCCCATCCAAATGTGGGAAAAGCCTGGAAAGCTCTGGCGTAGGAGAGCCCTGCTTGTCCTGCTCTGATCCTGGATGGCACTGACACCCACTGACTTCTCCCTGCAACAGATGCTGCTTAGGGAAAATACCAGGATTTGGATAAATGATAGGAAAAAATAAGTTTATTTCCCAGCCTTTAAATGCAGGGCACTGGCATGTGTGGCAGGGATGGAATACAACATTGACTAAATTCCCCATGTCCTGACTTTATCACCCTACTGGATATGAAGAAAGAGAAAGAATAAAGCCTTCCCAGGAAGGAATAAAGCTCAAATCTGATCTTCTCAAACTCCGTAAAAGAGCAAGGAGGCATAGTGCATGGCAGAGAGAACTTCCCTGGTAATATCCAGATGTCCCTGCCCTTTCCACCCAGCAGTTGCCCTGGAAAATAGCTGATGGCTGGGCTGTGTTATAGCAGAAAACAGGAATTTTCCAGCTGGACAGCAGGCTGTGGCCATAGGGCATCTGCATCCCAATGCTTTTTCCTGCCCTTTACCTCAGCTGGCCCTTTGCAATAGTGAAATTGTGTTGTTCCCAAAGGCAGGAACACAAAATAACTCATGATGTGCCTCAAACTGTGAGCAAAGAGGATCTGATCCTGCCCAAACACGGAGTGCTCGCTTCAGAGGGGGCAATATTTACACAGTAATCAACATCTAATTCCCTTTCCCAGCCCAAATATTCCCTTGTGTGCTCGGCACAATTTCTGCTCATCCAGAAAATCTGCTGGGTGAGCATGGGGATGTGAGGAGCGCTCCCAGGGAATTCCCAGGGATCATCCCAAGAGCTACAAGCCCTCACACCCCAGGATGAAGGGTTTTCTCCTGGCTCATTTCATTTGTAACCACCCAGCTTGGGCAGGGCTACTGGAAATTCAGATTTCTGTGCTTTCCACACTTTCTAAATTAAAATTTTCTCCCCATGTAAGTGAGCAAAAAAATACCCTTCTTGCCTCAAGGATGGGGAAATAAGAGCAAAGAACCAAATTGCAGCCTCAAAGTTTAATTTAGAACTCCCAGAGGCACAAGATCTCCTCCTTGCCAGCCATCCCTTTGCTGACTTCAACAGCTCAGAATGACCAGCTGGGCAGAATGAAATTCCTTCCATTCTCAGATACTGCGATAAATATTTAATAAATAATCAAATTAAACCCGAATGTTGCTTGTATTTATTTTTTTTCCTCCCTTAGGTCAACATCTGTAGCTTCTCGTGCTGTTATTTGTGAAACAGCTTTATTAACCTATTACGAAAGCAAGCATTTGTTATGCAGCAAATTGAAGTTTCACAGTCAATGGATGTTTTGTGGCCTGGGAAAAAGTAAACATCAACTGGAAAAGTCGCTTGTGCCTATTCTTGTTTTTGCCCAATAAGAATTAATATCAGATGTGTAGATGGTGGAATTCCTTGAAGGAAATGCATCTCCTTTGTTAAGGGGCTGCTAGCTGGAAGCTGCAGAGCCTCAGATGATGTAATAGCCAGACGTCTGCAGACTTTTAGAACAATTGTCATTTATTTCCAGGAATAAGAGGAAATTTCTTTCTCCTTCTCTTCCCACATCACTCATCCTAGCAGGGAAAGATGCTTTCCAAGGCGTTTCAGCAGTCACTAATGGCACAGTTCTGTATGGGTCACTCCACTTGACAGATGGATTAGGATCCAGTGTCAAACTAAGGAAAAAGGGGGAAGAAATCTTCATATGAGGATGGAGACAGACTGATGAGTCCATCCTGCTGATAATACTAAACTATTAGGGGCTAAAGATGAAAGGTGACTGTGATGGGATGCCAAAAATCCATCCATGGCTGAGTGAGGAAACATCAGGTGAAGCTCAGGACAGATAAATGTCAAATGATGTACACGGGGGAGGAGGGTGCTGGAAATGCTCTGAAGTAAATCTTACACTCTAAACTAATTGAAATCATTGAGGAGAGATGGAGGGTGATTATCCTGGGAAATGGCTTGGACTTGTGGCTCTCAGGAAGCCAAGTGAATATTAGAAACTATTAAGAATTAAGAGGATAGATAGATGGATGGATGGATGGATGGATAGATAGATAGATAGATAGATAGATAGATAGATAGATAGATAGATAGATAGATGATAGGCAGATAAATAGATAAATAAATAGATAGATTAGATAGATAGATAGATAGATAGATATAGATAGATAGGTAAATAGATAGAGATAGATAGATAGATATAGATAGATACATAGATATAGATCGATACATATAGATAGATTATAGATATAGATAGATAGATAGATAGATAGATAGATAGATAGATAGATAGATAGATAGATAGATAGATAGATAGACAGATAGATAGAAAAGAAAGGTGTTATTTTATAAACTTTGGTGCATCTCAACCTGGAATACCTGAAATCTTACAGCTCCTAAAGGAATTAGTCAAGCTGGAACACAGAGGGTGGTGCCAAGGGTAAACAAAGATTTAGTCCTCATTGTGAGAAGAATTAAATGGATTCTGTTTCTTCAGCCAGAAGAGAGATGAGTGAGAGGATCTCATGGCCTTCTCAGGAATTAGGAATGACAAGGAGAGAATAGCAGGCAGCTGTTTGCTCTTTCTGCCTCTAACACAGAACTCAGAAGCATGAAATGAAGCTGGTGGCTGGCAGTTCCAAGGGAGCAGGAGCAATCCTCCACACCGTGCTTCGTCACCCCGTGGAACCCCATGCCACGGGATCCTGGGAGTATTAAAAGTTTACTGGATGCATTCATGAAAGAAAAACTCATCAGGGGTTTTTAAAATCCATCTGGGTTTTGTATTAAACAGAAAGGCTCCATGTCTGGTTCAGAAAGTGCCTGAGCCAGAAACCACTGTAAGCTGGGCAAGTGTTTGGGGGGAAGTGTTGCTGTAGGACTGACCTACATTTGTACTCTTTGCTGGGCTCTCACTACTGTTGCAGATAGGAGGTTATTTGGCATGGGCTTCCAGCCTGACCTGCTAAAGCTGTTCATATCTCCTTGCGAGCCCAGACTTCCAAGTGATAAGTAATTCCAGACAAATGCATTCCTTATGTAGTCTCTTAAATGTAATAATAATGTTAACTATTAAGTCAGGTGATGACAAGCCAACACAGAGCGGCCTCAGGTCCTGAGCTTCTCCCTTCCCAGTCCTGATTTCCTTTGCTGTGGGTTGAGGTGACCCAGGGCAGCCCACAGGTGCTGTCGGGGCAGGTCTACATGGGTGGACATTCAAGTCCCTCTGCCCGCCTTGGCTCCAACAACCTGTGCAGGGCCACCAAGAGACAAATGGAGGTGTTTAATGCACAGCAGGGCACTGATGGCGTTGATTTGGTGACCAGGCTCACCTTACTTTGCATCTGAAAATCACAGGTCAAGGAGCTGTGCTCAGATTTCCTCTGACTACCAAACTCCAGTGTGCAGTTTGGAGCTCAGGGCATTTTAAGTAGGGAGGAAAGCTCAGCTGAAAACATTCCTTTTGGCTCTAAACCAGCAGAGACCTCCATAAGAGGTATTCACAATCTTGCAACCAGCTCCTCCAACTCTAATTGCCTGGGCAGGAAGATTAAAACAGCTACAATGGTTTCTGGGCAAGCATCTCCGTGTTTTAGTGAAGCATTTGACAGTCCCATAAAATCTGAATTGAGAGTTTGACACAGCCTGGCCTGGATGCGAGTACTTGTCTGTGGTCTCTGCCTTGGCTGGAGTGCCACAAACCAGGATAAAGTTTGAGATGTCACGTTTGAGGGGATGAAGGAGGTGCTGCTTGGAGAGGGAGGTGCGTTAAGCCTGGCTTTATCTAATTTTTTCATGGATACGTTGGAGGATACAGCAAACAAAATCTGCATTGGACTTGCAGATGGGGGAAAACACCGGGGAAAAACACAGGAGATGAATTACTGGCAAAGCTTCAATAAGTCAGGATAAGTCACCTCCAGCAGGAAAAGTCTCTGTGCATGAAGGGGATGTGACCTCCATGGAGGAGAACATTTGATCTCGGCTGGTTCTAGGTCATGGCAGTGGAAAACTGGTCCTTTATGAGGGTCCAGAAGGGGAGATGGAGCTGAATCAACCATGGAGATATCAGCTTTCCAAATTATCCTCATGGTGATCATCTCATTTCTTGAATGCTGCTCCACTTAGGGGACCTCAGAAAGGAATCAACACCCCAGAGAGAATTCTGGGAGAAAGAAGGAAAAAAATAAAAATTTAAAAAGTAATAAAAGTAATGAAGACCCAAAAGGGAATGGCTGACAAGAAAAGATTAAAATACCTAAATATGGCTAAGTTGTCCAAATTATGACTAAGGGAGGATATGATAACTGTCTGCATGTATACGAGGGCTGTAAACCACTAGGAAAGGAAAGGCATTTTTTTGATTGACATAAGAAGAAATTTCTGAGAAATCCCATTAAATTAAACAAAGGAAAACGTTGAATGAATAACGGGAATTGTTCCTAATGGTAAACTTGACCAGGATTTGCAAAATGTTTTATATAAATTGATCTGAATAAAACATCAAGGAGATGTGAGAAAACTGCTTGGATCCCAGTTATTAAAGATATTGGCTTCTCATGCTTCCTGCAGCAGAGCAAGGAACAAGAACAATCGAGCTCAATGGAAAGGGTTTGGCTCTCTTTGTTTTCTGGTGCAGGAAACCAGCGATTTTAGAAAACTCTGCCAATGGTCTCGTTGCTAAAAATGCAGTGAGTGCATCCAGAAAGCTCAGTCACAAAAGAACATGGGTTTATGAAGGCTGAGCCCTCTGTCTTTCCAGGTTTTCAAACTATTTCTCAGCTAACCCTGCCAGAACAACCCCCCCCGCCAAAAGTGCTGCAGCCAGGAGAGCACAAGGTGTGATGAAAGGGGAAGGAGCATCATTTACATTCCCAGCACAAACATCAGCCCACGCAGGACAAGCTGGTCCAGGTCCAGCTTTCTTGAAGTGGTTTTTGACCAGAATTCCCAGCGAGGTGCCCGGATGGGGGCGAGAATTCCCATGTTGTCTTTGCGGTACACCCAAACCACAGGTGGAGTTCACAGGGGCTGGGGAACGTCCACAGCACCATAAGGCCCAGCTCTCCTTCTGGGAGATGTTTAGGGCTGGCAGAGGCAGTGAAATGTGGAATTCCTCCCTGGCTCTGGGATCCGCGTTCCTCTCTCAAAACCACTTCCAGCAGTGGAGGCTGAGAGCAGGTCCTGTGCCCCAGTGTGATCCCTCATTGAGGGGTCCTTGGTGGTTTTTTTTCCAACAGGAATCATGCAGCAGATTGAATCCTAGAATCCTAGAATTATGGCATATTTTGATTTGGAAGGGACCTTAAAGGTCATCTAGTCCAAACTCCATGCAACAAGCAGGGATAGAGCATCAGAGAGTGTTTTGGATTGTAAGGGGCCATAAAGATCACTTTGTGCCAACCCCACTGCAGTGGGCAAGGACACCTTCCACTAGCCCAGGTTGCTCCACACCCCATGCAACCTGGCATCTTCAGCTGGATCTGACCCTGGATGTTTGCATGGGTGGAGCAAGGAGAGGTCTTTGACAAAGCTGTTGTGCCAAGATTTGGGTTTGGCCATGAAAAGGTGAAAGCAGCTTTTAACACTGACATGTTGGATTTACACAAAAAAATAGCAGGTGGGCAGATGAGAGCTCAGATCTCCTGCAGGCACCTGGACATTTTCTTGCTAATCTTGCAAGATGAAGGTTTTACTTTGAAAACCTTGAGCTTCTCAGACCCATTTTGATTCTGGAATCATCTCTTTGGTCTTAAATGAGCTGATGGTCCAAGAAACTTGAAGGCTGAGCACTTCCACTGAGGCTATAGCAGGGAAGGAGGAAGCAATCCTCACTTTCTCAATCTTTGCACAGTTGGTGTCACTTCATTGCCACCCTACGAATGCTGTGCTCCTAAATCAGGTCTCCATCAAATCCCTGGATTGCTGCAAGCTAATCAAATCCATGGAGGTGCTGGCATCAGTTCAATAATATGGATTGTATCAAGACTCAAGATTTTCATATTTCAAAGGCTGTTATGATTTTTAAAATCCCAAACAGGGCCGTATTTATGCACAGCCCCTTGCTGTGTGCTACATTATCCACTTAGACTCACATTACAAAAATAAGCTGTAAACACTTTTGATGAAAGGGTTGGACACTTCGTTTACACCCTGAGAATGGACTTTTGTTTTAATGCCCAATTTCACTTTGGTATTTAACCTTTCCCCTCTGTTTTACATATATTCTGTCATTTCGTTCCAGCTTGCTATTTATTTATCTTTGTGCAGGGAAGGAAAAAAAAAGGGAAATAGTATTTTTTTTTTTAAAAAAGGATAAGTAAATACATTTACAAAAAAAGTGTTCACTCAGCTCTTAGCTAAATGCATGCAGCAAATCAGAGTCTGTTTGCCCTGAAAGTGTTTTGGTTGGGGTCTCACAGGATTTCCACTGGCCATGAATGAACATCAGCTAAAAGCAAAATGAGAAACCTTTTACCTATCAGGACATTAATGAAATTTTAATTAGCTCCTGTTTGCACAGTGCTTTGAAGACGTGAAAGCATTTTGGAAATCCTGTGTGTGTTAAGGCCTGCACTGGCTACTTCTGGAGTAGCTTTTGGCATTGGAAATACCCAGGATGGAGCTGGGGCTCGCGGCATCGCCACGAGGGCTCGCTGGCCAGTGCCCGCCTGGGGCTGCCATGGAAATGCAGAAGCAACACATCTTGGCAGCTCCATAAAAGCGTTTTTTTCATATGTTTTTTAAAGGCTGGAACCCACCCTGCTTGGCTTGGGCTTCCCTGCAAATGAAGCCTTGCCTCAAGGACGCGCTGTGCCAGGAGAACCGGGAGCAAGCACCGCGTGTCTCGTGGAAGGGCCCAAAACATCCCAGCAAGGATAAGGAATTGCAAGGTCCAGTTTCTTGGACACCTCGTGCAGCAGAATTCCCCCTAGAAGCACCTAAAATAGGGCAAAAAAATCAAATTTTGGCATGGTTGGTGCCCTTTGCTCTCTGAGCAACCACACTGAAGTCAATACCGTTCATAAATATTGACAAAATTACTTCCTCATGCCAGGAAATGCAACTCTTTATGGATTTTATTGTTCCTTGTAGACGCTGTGGCAGAAGAAAATGTTAAAGGAGAGCTTTGAAGCAAGGAAATGAGCAAGCTGGCTGGATCTTTACGGTGGGATCTCCTCCCAGCTCTGTGTGAGGAAGAAAATGTGCAGAGTGGGGTGGTGGATGGTGCTGCTAAGAGGGAGAGGCTGGAGAGGGAGATCTGCATGGACAGGCAGAAGCAGCACCTTGGGATGAACAGGATACAGGAGAAGGAAACCAATAAAATGTGATCTCTAGAGAGATTTTCCATAGATCCCTGATTATCATCTCAAAATTTTTCTGAACCACCAAAATCTCCCCCCTCCTTTTTTTTTTTTTTTAAGTTTTATTTTTTGGTTTTTTACACTTTTTTTTTTTTTAATGTTTAACCATCGCTAATTGTAAATGAACCCTTTGGCTTCCTTTGCTCCCAGACCTTTAAACGGCCCAGGCACGATTAAACAGTAAAAAATGTCACAGAATTCACAGGGAGGGAGAATAACAGCAAAATCTGTTCCTCATTTTTTTTTATATTTCATATGGGATGCGAACCGTTTACTCCCTAGTAATTGCAGATGTTAGACTGAGACTGTAATAATGTAGCTGGCAATAACTGTGGCTTTACCACAAAAAGCTTCCCAGTAGCATTAAAAAGACAACAGAAACAATAGTTTCAACACATTCATCTGTACCAGGATTCTGGAAGCACTCAAGCTACTGATTTATCATGTAAACTTTTGCTGGTGTACGTAGGAACTCCAAATATTTTCTCATGATGTTGCTGAAGAGATGACAATCTCACATTGTCTCCCATCATGTAATCTCTCAAATTTGCAGACAAATTTCGCCTTCCCATGGATTAAAAACTCTTTAATTTCTGTCTAATCGAGACCAGAAAACACATGCTTTAATATTTCCTCTTTTTTTTCCCTATAATATTTGTGCCTTCTGGTTTGTTTGCCCATGTCAGTCTGATGCGCTGGGTGGCAATTTTGAATTAATTATCTAAAATTTACTGCAAAAAAGCTTTTAGAGCCTCCTGTCCTGTGAGCTATCCTGAATAACATGAATATAGGTGATACATAAAGCAAACAACACCCTAAAATCAGCCCTTCCAAGCTGGCTGGGTGCCCTTATCACACATTTTAACGTGCCAGGCAGGACCAAGGCACATATCAGCATACCTTCAAAGTGCCACGTTTTTGTCACAGATGTTCTGCATAAATAAATGCTGTCATCCAGGCTGATTAAATCAATACATCTGTATCAACTCCCTGTTCCTGGCGGCGTGCTCCAGAGGATGCCTTCTGCTCCCGCTGCAGCCTTTGAAATCTCAGAGAGAAACAAATAATAACAATAAAAAAAAAAACCCGCTTGTTTTTTCCCCAGGTTAAACTTTTCATCTTTATCTCAGCAGAGCAGTGGCTGTGCTGATTGTGCTGGGGGAAAACAAGCCACGGGTTGGGTTCCAGCCCAAGGTTATCCATCTGGTGGGACTGCAAACCACAGGAGCAGAGCTCAGCTCCAGCGTCATCAGATCCCCAGGCTGGAATGTTCTCCTGCTACAATTTAGGTTTTCCAGCCATTCCTCTCCTAATCCAACACTCATACAGTGAAGCCTTCTTCTCTTTCCATCCATTGTTGCATATTTGCGTGTTTGGGTTCAGTAGTGCGAGATTAGGAAATTACAGCTTGGAAAAAAGGGGCCTGGGGCTGTGGGTTCTGGTGGTGTTCACATGGCAAGGAGGTGACTCCTCCATTGATCCTTGCTGAAAGTAATGAGATTTGGAGCGTGCCAGTAATAATATCACGTTGTGTATCTGCTCGGTGCATCTGGATATCTTCAGGGCTTCTATCCATCGTGTGAGTGCCTAGCAATAACATTAACAGTGTGACACTGGGACTGGGAACTGGGGGTTTTGGGACTTTACAGCTACCAGGGGGAAAAAAGGTCCCAGAGATATTGTTCACAGTTTTGCATTTAAATTAATAGCGAGTAAACAGATGAGTAACGTATGGCAGGAATGTTCTGCACAGAGAACAGGCTCCCATTAGGATTTAAAAATCACATTCTCCTCAGGCTGCTCGTTTCTGCCTCACTTCCTGGCCTTACATCATTTATGGAGCACTTCCTGAGCTGGTGGCAGGGTGTCACCGTGGATCTGTGGCACCCTTGGGTGAAGAACAGAAACCACCCAAACTCAGCATGAACCACCAGATGGATGAAATTTGGACCCTGATGCCAATTATGCTGATTAGACTTCTTTTTATATGTGATTGTACCTGGTCTGGTTTTGAGAAAAACCCTACAGTCTGGGATTTTTTCCACAATTATGTTGCTGAAGATTAGAGATAAGCATGAATAGGTCTAGGATGTACCATGGCAAGGTATAAACACTCTTGGGGGAAAAAAAAGCAATATTACATTACTTCTGGCTCTTTGGTGCCTGGTATTGCAAGGGCCTCATTTTACAAAATGAAAAAAAAATCTTGGAATCAGAATAGACAGAATTAAAATACTAATAGGATTTCTTAGCATTATCCTCCCACAGCTCTTTTTGGGTGGTTTTACAGGGTTGTCATCAGAGACAGCATCTGAGCACCTTTCATATAAAACTAAAAGCAACATAATATTATAAATAAGCAAAAAAAATGGGAAAGAGTGAGGGAGAAAGTGTGTCTTCTCTCTCTCCAAAGATCTGATGTTTTATGGGTAGCTGGAATATTTCTGCCTTCATTATCTGTGTCTTGACTTGGCTTCTACTCAATCCCCAAGTTTTATAGAAATGTATCTGTGTATCGCTCTGACCTTCCAAAGACATCAGTCTGGCTAGGAAATCCAGAGAATTTCTGGCACTGGTGGTACTGACTCACTCATTGTTCCTGTTCATTGTCAGTTCAGGAATTTCCTCTGGTTTGGTTGGAAGGAAAAAAAAAATCCATCCAATGGCAGTTGTTGGTATTTTGCTGTTGTTTGCCAGGAGTCTAAACCCCAAAATATTTTCTCTTCTCAACAGCATCATGTTTCTGATTAATCAGGGTCAACTCTTCCCTTTCTCTCCTGACCTCTAGTAGTGACCCCAATGTTCCTTTTAATTTCCTTGATCTATTTGCAGCGTTCCCAGCCAGGTCTCCGGAGCGTTGAAGATCGAAAGTCATTTCCAAACACCTTCAGCTGCATTCTGGTTCCAGCTAAACTGGTCTGAATCAAGGCTCACTCTGCAGCAATCACTGGGCAAAATGGGTGTGGGAGCCAAACCACAGCTTACAACATCAGGGATTATGTCTTTCCAAGGGGAAAAGAAAGCTCCCACAAAATCTCTGTAATATTTGCCTTGCCTTCATAATCCAGAACTGTCCTGGTCTTCTTCTTCAGCAGAACATTTTCTGTATGGGGCTGTTTCCCAAATCCCTTGGTCAGAGGAGACAAAAAGAGGAGAATGTCTGTGTTGTGTGGACAATCAGGGGATTTTGGGGTGTTATTCTGCATCTCTGAGTGATTCCATCCAACCTCTTCCCCATCAATCCCAGACTGATAGCAGGGACTATTTTATAGACTCTGGGCAAAGAAATGGATCTGGACTTGTCCTCACCAAAACAGGACATAAAGGGAAAAGATGACATCTTCTCTCATTGAGTATATGCCAGGCTGGATATCCCCTGGTCTCCAGCTAACCACGTGTTCTCCCAAGGACCCTTCTGAGGGATTCTGCTGTCCAAAATGTGCTTTTGGGAGGTGTCAGCTCTGCCAGAGAGGAGCTCAAGCTGTGAAGTTTGAAGAGCCTGGCTGTGTTTGAGCCTTGGGGCTGTGCTCAGCACCTCAGGAGTCAGATTCTGTTCAGGCTTTGACACAGAGGGTTCTGCTCAGGGAGGCCCGGATGATGGATTTGGGCTTGAAAAAGGAACCATAATACATTTACACCATAATGCACAGAATGGGGTGTGTTTGTGAGGGAATGCTGGCTGGGGGTACATGCATTAAGGCATGATTTGTGTTGGCTCCACAGAGAATTTATCCTCCTTTTTTCCCCATCTGAAGAGAAGTCTGGGAATTTCATCAGAAGGAAAACAGCGAGGTGGAAAGCCATCCTCTCTTTAGGTGAGCTAAGCCTGGTCCAGCTCAGCAGCATCTGGGAGCAGGTTACCACAAGCACAGTCCTGGTGCCAGGACTCAAACAGTTTCCATCTCCCCATAAAAGACCAGTTCACATTATCCAGCAGAGATGAACAGAATTTCCATTTGCCATGGTGGGCTCATTAGTTCCAGGTAAAATTTGTTCTCCTCACTGGCTGAATCCCTTAAGGGTACTTTGGGCCCATTCCTAGACTCATTAAACCCAAAGGCAGCAAGGCTGAGTATTATTCTGGTAATACCTTCTGGTATTATTCTTAATTTAAACATTAATAGTTTAACTCTCTGTTGTTAATAATAATAACCCCTTGGAAAATTCAGCCCCAAATCCACTTCTTTGCGGAATTTCTCCTCTCCCATCAGGCATCCAGGCTGGTTTGTTATTGTTGGGTTGCTCCAGAGTGCTTTGGGTTGCACACACTGGTTTGTTATTGTTGGGTTGTCCTTCAGCTCTGGGCTGTGCACACCAACTAATTTGTTTTTGGAGTGTTGCTCTGAGCTCCACGCTCCACTTTATTACTGATGGGCTGCTCGCTGCCTCTTGGGCTGCTGTCCTTGTTTTATGATTATTATTGCTGAGCCCTTTTGTGAAGCTCCTACCCACACAAATAGAAGGGCAGGAACTGTGGTGAATTTAATGCAATGTTTGGGGATTAATCTATTTTGCTTCACTTTTAAAAAGGGGCTAATTAAGGCTTTCAGGATTAGGAAACCCGCTTCTTACTTTAATATGGTTTAAAATGCCATTTCCTTCCCTACTTTCCTTTCTTCCCACATCCTTCTTTTGAAACATAACTTTTTATAGGTATCCTATCTTCCATCTTAATGCTCCTGCTAGTTTCCCACTGGCCTTTCAGGAAAAACTTCTTTATGGAAGATTTCCTTTCAGGTTCAGTGCAAGAGCAAATACTCACGACCCTTGATCTTCCTACTTACTTTCTTCTATAATGTCTCATTTCATTTTGCTGCATGTGTTCATAATCATCAGGAAAATGGAAACAAAAACTATTGGAAAATATTATTTGGACAAGAATCTGGCATATTTATATGATATAAACCAGAATTCTTCATTACCATCATTACTGAGCAGTGTAATATTGAATAAAATTTTTACTTCCCCTGTTCCATGAGCAGTGCCTCTGGTGATCTGGTAATGCTAATTTGGGGAAACTGAGGCCAGAAGTAGCTGTAAAAGCACATTATGATATAAAGCAGCCAAGACCTCTGAAATTACCACTGTTTACTTCTTATTTGCCTTTGCCAAACATCCTTCTTAGCATTTAAAAATCAGTTTGAATGAAGTAGGTTTATCAGCCTTCAGCAAAGGTGAAATGAAGGAGCTACAAAGTGAATAGAACTGTTGTCCACAGCAGTAATTATTTCACTCTTATATTAAAGCATTTAAAAGAGGAAGGAGGGGAATTCTGAACTAATTAATGAAATATTCCTTGCATGACCCATCACAAAACCTCTGTCCCATGTGCATATCTGGGCTTGTGCTTGTGTCTGTTTCCAATTCAATTCAATGACTTTAAAACCCCAAATGCGAGCAGAAGACTCAAGGCTGAAGGAATCTCATTGCTAAATCCAACTCCCAAAGCTCCCAAAGCTTCCCACAGCAGTCCTGGGAGCTCCATCCTCAACCCAGCTTGGGTTTGGTTCTACATTCCCAGCTCCTCTGGGCACAGCCATGGACAGGACGATGACCACAGACATGAACATGGAAATGTCCTTGCATTTTTATCCTGTGCTGTCCTCCAAACCCCAGAGAATGGCAGTTGGCAGTTTTGGGAGTGATTATTGGTTTGTTTTAAGAGAAGCCAGGGAAGGCTGAGCAGTTCAGCCCCCAAAGGCTGGGGCAGTTTGGGAGAAGAGTGACCAGGAACAAGCGGTGGCTCTCTGGCTCAAGGCAGCTTTTCTGCTCCCACCAAAATCCACCCACAGCCTGAAGAAGCACTTTCACCATCCTGTCAGGGAAAGATTGTGCTTCTGCTGTGAAAGCTTTCACTGGTCAGAACAGTTGCATCACATCCCATGTGTGATTTCTGGGAAGAAAATCCATTTTTAACACAAATTTCCAAACAGCACCATCCCATACTCTCTGAGGACTGCTCCTCAGAATAAAGATAGCAGTATCTTTTGATTTGCTTAACTCAAACCCATCTTGCTTGAGGTCTTCATTTTTCCTTTTGAAGGAATTGATTGGCTGAGGGACGTTCAGGCCTGGCTGGGGATGGTTTCCTTCAGCAAAGTGTCCCAGGGACAAAAGGATTGAGGGGGCTTTGGGTCAAACCCTGCCCTCAGCTGAACCCTCCTCATCCTCATTACTTCCCAAGCTGCCTGAGCATTTCTGAGGGCACAGCTTGGCCTATGGAATGTGTCGTTTTGGTTATTTTGCCATTCCAGCACAGAAATGGATCTTTTCCCCTCTGAAGGAAAGGAGTTCAGTTTGTCAGCAATGACTTTTAACTACGGGGCTGGTTGGGACTCTCATGTTTTACAGCCAGGGCAAAGGATCTCTGATATGAGCACCCCAGGATTTATTGGCCCCGCAAGGCTGGCAGCACAGTTCAGAGAGTCAGGAGGAGTCAAAGGTTATCTTTTGTGGGGCAGTATGGGATTTACCAGCTGACCCTCCCCCTGTCCCCTGGTTCATCTGCTAAAATCATTAACGAGTTTTGCTTTACCCTCCAGAACTGTTAGTGTCTTTTTAGCACCCAGATCGAGTTACTGACCTCGGCAGTGCCAATGTACCTCGGGATTTCAAGAGCCTGGGGGTATTTTCAGTGCCAAAAGGAGCAGCAGGAAGAAAGATGAATAAATAGGTGGGTGCTCTGCCCAAAATGAATCTTAATGTTTTCCTTGCTTGTTAAAAGGAGGCCTCCTTGTTTGTACATCACTGTCTCAAGAGGTTTTGGGGTTTTTTTTTGTTGGATAAAAGGTTTCACTTTTGCAATGCAATGGGAAAATAACGGGGGTGAAAGTGGGATGTGAAAATGAATTCATGGTACTGGAAATGCTGAACTGGGGTGGTGCTCCCCTCACCAGGGAAGTGGGAGGATGCTGTTATTCCTACTGAGGAATGATGGGAAAATCATTTTGACGTTCCACCACACTGCTGGAGGACCCTTCACGCCTTTCCTGAGCTTTCTGGGGATCATCCCCTGGGTCTGTCAGAGTCTTTTCCTCAGCCTGCCATGCCTGGAGGTGAACTGAACGACTTTTGGGGAAAATCAGCAGATGAGAGCTGCTGCTCCACCCCTCCAGCTCCTCCACAGGTCCCCTTGCACAGGCTGCAGCAAATTTGTTTCCAGTTAAACTCATCTTGGAAGGAGGCCACCCCAAAATGAACAATGAAATAACGAGAGCCCTGCACCATGGGCTTTTCTCCTGTATCCAAGAGCAGCGAGCAGAGGTCATTTAAGGCCTCCCAGTGGTGTCCCTTCCTCCTTTCTGCCTTGCCCTGCCCCATACATCAGTGATCTAATCACTTGTGAAACCCAAGGCAGGGGGCTCTGAAGTTATCCCGTTACAAAATCAAGATTTATCGGAACATGAGAAGCCTGGCAGGGTTTTATGATATGCACGGCGCCATTCCTTGCCCCAAACCTATTTGTTACATTTATACTCCAGGACTTTTTATCATTCCTGACACCCCTCCATCTGTTCCTCACCATGCAGTAGCTGGGGGTCTTGTTTCACGGGACAGCAAGGATGAAATCACTTCATCTCAATAATGGGTTACAGTAATTAAGTTGCTGTTTGAACACTTGGATTTTGATCTGCTTTTGGCATAAAGTCCACGGGCTTCTTTTTCTTCATAGAATTTCACACCCATATAGCTGCTGCTCCACCAAGTATTGACTTAAAAATTTTATATATTTTCCTTCTAACAGGAACAATCTGAATATCACACTTCCTTCTTGTAAAAGTAAGGCAGGGAACAAATGTTCTGAGGCATTCATTACAGCCAGATTATCTGATATCAGGATCCAGAAAGCAGATTTTTTAATATGCAGCGCAAAGTGCGAAAAGGAGGCGAAGAGGGGAGAAAAAAAATCTCTTTGTTTTCACTTCAGTGTGAAGCCATTTGGAACGTGTTAGCTGAGCACAACAGCTCCAAGATGCTCTTGATTAATAGCAATTACAGTGATGCAGCAGCTACCCCAGCAACATGATCGACACGGCCTTGCCAGGGCTTTTAACGAAAGTCAAACTCGGCTGAATTCCGTGGAATCCGTCAGGAAATTGGAAAATCTCGGCGCTGCTTTGAGCCCTGCCGATGGCAGAGGCAGCTCCTCCGCGCACGCTGTGCCACTGCTGGCAAAACTCAGCCAGGAAGAGGCTCCTTCATGTCACTCCTGAGGTGACAATAGCCAGATCCGTGCACGGATGGAGCTCTGGACATGACGCATCTGCTTTATTAAATCTGGGTTGTTGAGCTCAGCCCCAGCCCAGTGGATCCCAAATTTTTTGTGGATGCGTCACAGAGCATGTCTGGGCACTGCAACTGTCCTGCAAACATCTCCCACCACTTGTCTGCATCTGTTTGAGCACTTGGATTTTGATCTCCTTTTGGGATAAAGTCCCTTTTTCTTCTTTTTCTTCTTTTTCTTCTTTTTCTTCTTTTTCTTCTTTTTCTTCTTTTTCTTCTTTTTCTTCTTTTTCTTCTTTTTCTTCTTTTTCTTACCGTCCTTCATAGAATTTCACACCCGGATAGCTGCTACTCCACCAAGTATTGACTTAAAAATGCTATATATTTTCTTTCTAAAGAAAGATTTTATTTCTTTTCTTTCCTAAAGAAAAAAAAAATTTTGTGTTTTCTTTCTGTAGCTGCTGACCAAGTTTGCTTCTCACTGAAGCTCTCAGAGGAGTGGCAGAGCCTGGGAGTCTTCCCAGAGAGGTTGGAGCAGGTCTTTGACCAGCAGAAGTGGTTTTATTAATTAGAGTTGGGCATGTGAATGTCAGAAATAAGGATTATAAACAATGCCTGTGTGAAATGTGAGTAAATACAGTGAGGTTCCTTCCAGGTGCTCAGCTGAGTGGGCTTTGCTCGTGGTGAGTATCAGCTCCCAAAAAATCTTCTCCTGCCTTCAGAGGGAATATTTGTACCACAAGGGCTGGCTCCACCTGCCCGTGGGTACAGATGTGCTGCAAACACCCATGCTGAGAGAAAACATGAGAAGTTAATAAAATAAAGTTATATCTTATTACTATGGAATTGAACATTTTAAATCCTTACTCTGCTTTAATAACACAGCTTTGTGCTGGCTTTAAAGTTTGGTTTAAAAATGACCATTTTCTGCCTTATTTAGACTCGGTGCCCCAGCAAGAGAGCTGGGAGGCACAAGCATTTAGAGAAGTTCAAATAACTCAACTGGCCGTGACCTGAACTAAAACTAATAGTTTGTGTTTGTGATGGCTACGAGAGCGGCATCTGGCTTACATTTAAATAGAAGGCTATTCAATAAAGGCCCTGCCTCTCCAAACTGCACAGAAGCAAAGATTAATTATTGCAGCTAATGACATTTCGGCCATTCATGTACCCAAGGGAGAAAGGCAACCCCTGCCCCAAGAACCAACAACAACAAAAATCTTGCAGAAAACCCCACAAGGGAGAAACCCCCAGAAAATATTGTTGTTCCTGATATTCTGCCCAGGCAGCCTAACCATGGAATTAAATATAATTTTTACCAGCAAATTCTTTTTTTTTTTTCTTCTTCTTCTTATCCTCCCAGAGGAGAACCCAGAGTTTCAAATGGGCTTTTAATAGCAACGCTCTGAGAATCCAGCCTCTGTGTCTTGCAGCGTCTTAGGGAGATCATGTTTCACATTTCACTCATTCCTCAGTGTGTTGGCACAGCCTAACACTGGCTTCAGACATTTGGTATTTGAAACAGAAAATCTTGGTGTTTCATTCCTTGCCTCACTTCTCCCCGTGTTTCTCCAGCATCATATAATATTGACAGCCCCTGCCTGGAAAGAAAGGCCAGGTTCTCTGGTTTATTCAGCTGCAGGCTTTAAAAATGGAGAATGGGGGTTTTGTTCAGAGGAAAGAGCAACTGCCAGTGAACTTTTTCCTTCTTTACATAAAAGTGGGATAGCACAATAAACAATGGTAAGAGAAGTGGGACCGAGGTATGTATACATACATGTAATATTTTTTAGCTGGCTGGTTTTTCAGTGCCCAGGCTTCAGGGTACAAATCTGCTCCCGTTTGTGTGAGTGATTTATGTCCTGTAATGTTCTCAAAGCTTGGGCAGTGAGAGCTCTGGCCATAGGTATGGCTCATGTTGTGGTGAGTCACGTTCTGTGACCACTCTGGTGTCCCCAGGGCTTTCCAGGAGCAAGAACATGACCAGATTTGGGGAGGAAAAAAGGAGATGGGAAAGAGAAAATACAGAAACCAATCATCTTAATCATGAGTGGAAAAAATTCAGTGAAAATGCTATCTGGAAATGTTGTCCATGATTACTACATTATTCCTAGAATTGGGAACCGCTGGGATTTTCTGGCTGTTCTCTCACATGGATCAATTTTGTAAGGAGAGTAGGTGCAGGTTTGTCTCCTCTTCCACTCCAACCACTTTGCTGGGGCAACCGCAGTGGACTTTTATGACTGGAAGTATTTTTGGGTAAATGTCTGCAAGGTTTTGCTCTTTAATACATCACATCTTGAAGCAGTGCTTTGTCATCCAGAGGTGACTCCTGCACCAACGTCCTTCACATCTCTCCTGAGCTTCCTGAGGATCATCCCCAGCATCTGTCAGAGTCTTTTCCTCACCCTGACATGCTGGGCAAGAAATGGAATCACACTGTTTCCTTGTGGGTATGAAACTGAAATCATTGCTATGGGTATGAAACTGAAATCATTGCTTTCCTTCACACAGGGGCCAGTCCCACCCTCTCCAGTTCCTCTCTTTAACCTCTCTGTCCATCCCAGCTGTTCCCTTCACCTCCAAACCCTCGGGGAGCCAGAATTGGATGAGCAGTCACCCTCAGAGGCCACCTGTTGGGGACAGACCCTGGTAACCCCTGCTGTCCCACAGACAGGGCTTTGATGGGGGCATGAGTGTGTGGAGCAGGGACATTCCTGTCCCTGTGTGACATCCCCCAGGCAAAGCAGGGTCCAGAGGAGGGAGAAAAGGTCAAGGTGGAGGAAAGGAGTGATGATGGAGAGTTGTTCCACTGAAACAGCAAGAGGAGGAATTGAATCACTCTGCCATGAACAGCGCTGGAGAGATGGATTTGTGTCATTGCTGACATCCTCTCCCAGGTGTCCTCACACAGAATTAATGCTGCTTCTGCTCTTCCTTTGGGGAGCTTTCCTCCTCCTTTTGGCCACGAGCACAGAAGGGATGTGAAAGGGAAAGAAGAGCAGCTTTTGGATGGTGGCTGTGCCTGCGGTGAGGAGTGGAGAGCGAAGTCGAGCTCCGATGGGAGCTGTTTGCTCCCATTGGGGTGTGACAGCCCTGGAGCTGTCATGGGGTGTGGGATTGTGTGAAAATACATCCAGGCTCCTCTTTGGAAGCAGATCCGTGACCCACCAGGCTGGGTTTAGCTCCTTCTGGCCACTGTGGGAATGCCTCAGTTTGGCAGAGCCAAAAGGAGCCTGAGTCATTCCTGTAGGAGAAAGGACCAGCCAGAGGTGGAGAGGAATAAATCCCTCAGCCAGAAGCTGAGGGGGAAATTTCCCCCCCAAGATGGGGGAAACTCCTGAACTACAGAAATTAGAGCTTGTTTTCTTCAAAGTGGGTCAAGTTTTCCCTTCAATGCTCAAAGGACTGAAATAAGGAGATGGTGCATCCTTCAAAGCTGTCTCTCCACGGTGGGTAATTATTGAGAGCCCTGAATTTGCTTTACATGGAGGCTTCAAAAGGGGAAATATCCCAGGGAGGTCCAAAATGCTCCTTGGTAAGCAGAGCAGGGTCCAGATGAGACCCTGAGACGTTCCTCTGAGGCCCAAGGGCATCCAGGAGGAACCCAGCCGATCCACGGTGCCTGCGGGGAGCAGTGGTTTGGAAACCCTTTGGAAACCACACCTCAGGCTGCAGGTGAATAATTGCGTTCTCAAATGCCCAACTGAGCATTTAATTGATAACATATTATGGGAAGGTGGTGGAATTTTTTGGAGGTTTCTTCCAATTTAAAAAATGCCTTTTAACCAAAAATTTCCAATGATCACTTTCCATTACATTTGTGTGATTTTTTTTTTTTCATGGAGTCTTATACCCAAAATATATCACTTTAGGGCTTAAAAAAAAAAAAAAAAAAAAAAAAAAAAAAAAAAAAAAAAAAAAAAAAAAAAAAAAAAAAAGAAAGAAAGAGGTTCAGTTTTAAAGATTTAGGTTAAAAATGAATTCCTAAAAACCAAAATGCTTTGAGAAACCCATATTTATTTTCAATGAACTAAGATTACTTTGGGCAGTGTCCTTCAGAAGGACAGTTGAAAGAATAATTTGATATTAGAATGCCATAATGCAATATATTGATTTTATGTGCTTGTATTTAAATTTTGTGTTTGTATTTATTCAAAGCCTGTTTACTACTATTTAAAAATCACATCACAATAAGATTTAAATATCAGATTGTTCTTTGAAAATATGAGTTAACTTACAATATGCCTATTCTAAAATAAAAAAAAAAGAGTATTTAAGGGGTCCAAACTAATTGAATAGAGAAAGAAAATTGAAATCCAAAGGCTCTTATTGAGCTTTGTCCAAAAATCTGACTGTGGTGCACTTCCTTTCCTCGATCTGATAGTCGGGAGCTGGAATGAAATGGGAGCTGTGATAAGCACATCCAAAGGCAGGACAAGCACTCGGGTTCCAGGGGCTGCTTTCTGGAGGTCTCTGTCTCGGATATGGATCACATTTCCTCCTGTTTACATGTAAGGAGGTTGTGAAGATCTGCAATTTGGAGATACATCTGGTTCTCGCATCAAATTAAACAGCAACCCAAGCCCGAGCGCCGGGGCAGATTTTAAAATGTAGGAATGAATGTGTGTTTATACAGTATTTGCATTAATGCTTCCTAGGGTTTATTTTGAAAGTGAAGAAAGAACATTGCATGGTAGGCAACTTAACCCAAACAATATCGGTTTAAAGTTAGGGCCGTGCTCCTTGGAATATTTTCCTAGTGTTTTGAAGTGTCCACTTGAAGAGGGAGCAGGGAGGGGAGGGGGAAGAAAAGGATTGTTCTGTCTTCTGCTCTGTGTTTGGCCTGGCTCAGTAGGGCTATTGCTGTTGCTCATCTGGTATGGATTAGTCCTTCTCTCTCACACTCTGTCAACTTGGGTGTTCTGCACGCAGGCTGTTCCTGCAGGGGGCTTGGGTTTGCTTTTTTTAACGGCAGGAAGTGCCCCGCTCAGACCACATGTGAAATTGTGTGGGAACAGTGGGGGGGGATGAAAGAGCCCCATCAAACATACCAAAAGTGTGGGTGGAGAGACGGGCAGCGTGAGGGGAGAGATGCCAGCTGAGGGATTTCACCTCCTGGGCTGCCCGGGCTGGGGACACGGTGGAAGTTTGCTGCCTTACGAGTGGCTGCTGCTCGTGGCATCGATTTCTAATATTTTATCATCTCAGGGCTGCTGGGAGTGTGAGGGATTACAGCTGCTGCTTAATTTGTTCTAAATTTCCTGCAAGCCTCACCAGACATGAACAGGAAATAGGCAGTAAATGTTTAATAGGTAATACCTGACTGGACAATTAACAGGTGCTGTCACACTGAAAATCCAAGCCTGGCTCTGTGGGTGCACCTTGGGGACGTGGACATCCCTCACCAGCCCTGTGGTACCCAGCCTGAATCCTTCACATTCCAAAATTCATCTGTGTTCCCACATCCAGAAATGGACTCATAAGATTTTTATTTCTTTTTAAAGCATCCATTTGATGCTGATGATTTTGCTGTTGATTTTGCTGTTGATTTTGCTGTTTCCATGAATAAATGTCACCACAGAAGCTGGTCCAGGCTGCAGCCCTTGTATTTATTTCACACACAAATTCCACCCTTGCTTTTCACAGCCTGGAAGAGGCAAACCCAATGCTCATCAAGAGATAAAAAATTGTAACTTTCTTTTCCACATCAGAATAAATTCCTGTCCACGCTGTCACCTCAGCTCTACCAGGGACCAGCAGATACTGTCCCAAAAAATTGCAATGGGCAGGATATATTAAATGATCTTTCCCTTCTGGACTTTCTCAACTCCTGGCAATCAGCAGGTATGAGGTTTCCTGCTCTGGAGTCTGTATCTGGATTTTAACAGTCATTGATGGATGTTGTTTCTTCATTTTCAATTAATTTTTACTTCTGGTCTCCATAAAATCCCATGGCAGTGAGTTCTACAAGTTAATAGTGTGTTCCGTGAAAAGTACTCAGACTTGGTTTAAATCTCAATATTAAATGTGACTTTAATTCTATGCTGTCTTCTTTTTCTCCTCAGTAGAAGGTTATTTTAAAACAAATTTTCCATGGGATTGCCAACTCCATGGAAATCAGTTGTGTCAATCAGACACAGTTCCTGGGATTGGCTTCTCTGCCTTAACACGCCAATTAAAATTTCAAAATAGTTTTATTGTCATACAATTTCTATTATTCCATTATTACTCCTATGAAACTCGGTTATATTTTAACTTCTATTACACTTCAATCATTTTGCTGCAATTGCAGCAATCTTTTGCAATTGTTCATTTATCAGCAGATAGAATATTAGGGAACAACCCCTTTTCAACCTTCAGCCTTCCTTACTACTTACAAGCCTGCAATTAAGCTCTGATTGCTCAGAATAATTGTATTTCCAATTAAGGCAGAATTAGGCTAATTGAAATGCTATTATTACCTACAGAGCAATATTGGTTTAATATGTTTGGCCAACACAAAGCCAAGCTCTCCTTTGGAATTTGATTCATTAAGTTCAAGTCCAATCGAGTTCAAAAGCCCCTCCTGCAAAGCCCTGCTGTCCCCTAATAGTGCATGACTAATGTCTTACACTTGGCTTTCCTATAAATTGCTCTCTTTACTGAGCAATTTCGGTGTCAATACTCAGACATCCTTATCAGCACTTGATGTTCATGTAAACCAACTCTGGTTAATGACTACAAGGATGGGGAGGAGGTGGGGGGGAAGTAACATTGCCCAGACCTCAAGGCTCCTGCTCCATCTGAGCTTTGAAGTCCAGCTGTTAATAGCAGCGTTGACTACTTACATAAAAACGTGCAGTAAACTGCACTGACATTGTCTGATTTCCAGAGATTGCTTTAAACCATCCCAAAGGGCTGGGAGCTCCCACCCTTTCCTCATCTCTGTCACTCAGGGTGATTAACGCTGCTCTGATACCCAGGCCATTGTCCCAGGCTGAAAAAAAGTAAACATTTTTATAGTTGGGAGCAAGAAAAATTTCAAACAAGTTCCCTTTTGCCTGCAAAAGGGATCCCCAGCTGCTGTTTATTATCTGTCTGTTTACATCACACATGTGCATGTGGAGGACAAAGTAGTTCAATAAATTACTCCTCCACCATCGGCCTGGCCAGTCCAGGCTGCCAGGAACAAAAGCATTTAATGGTTTGTTGAATGTCTCTGAATGCTCCTACGGTCATTTTTAACTCTCACCAAATAGTTGATCTGATTTCATCTGCTCTAAACTTTGTTTAGGGCTCAGAATGTTTTTTTTTCTTATTGAGTGCAGTAAAATAAATTATAGCAGTGCTCTCCCATTGAAGCAGTGAATAGGGGTGGATATCACACTGGGCTGTCTGACATGGGGATGGGGATTCTCACCCTGGAATTCCCTACAGCTTCCATGAGATTCAATAAAGTTCCTAACTCCTCACTTCTACACCCAGCAATTTACCCAATAACTCCATTCCTGGCTTTCTTTTATTGGAGAGTTCCTTCTTTCCAAAGGAAGAAATATTTTAAAAATTAACAATAACAACAAGAGGTAACACTGTCTGAGTGGTTGCGCGCACACACTCACATCCTTGGCCACCTCTCCAGTTTTGAAAATGGAAATTCCTCACATTTTTTTATGCTTTAAGTCCCTGTCCAGACGTGATCTTGGCTGTTTTTCTGCACACAACCTGCACTGGGGTTTCTCCAGTGGCCAGAGGAGTGTGGCTGCCCCTCCCCAGCCCTTTCTGCATCATCCCTGCTGCCCAATCAACACTGAACATCCACTTCCAGCACAAATCTATACAACAATGACCCCTACAAAGAAATAAAACCTTAGTATCTGTAATCCCTGACCTCTCCCTTCCCAGTTCTTCCCCTTTCCAGTGGAATTATTCCCAAATAAATCCAGTGGCCAGAGGAGTGTGGCTGCCCCTCCCCAGACCTTTCTGCACCATCCCCGCTGCCCAATCAACACTGAACATCCACTTCCAGCACAAATCTATACAGCAATGACCCCTACAAAGAAATAAAACCTTAATATCTGTAATCCCTGAACTCTCCCTTCCCAGTTCTTCCCCTTTCCAGTGGAGTTATTCCCAAACAAATCCGGTACCTGCCTACAGGTGGGACTCCACACACGTTTTCCTCAGTGGTACCCCTTGCACAGAAATATCAGTGAGAAGGTCTGGGTTTAACAGAGACACTTCTGAGTTGTTGGGTTTTTGTTTGCTTGGATGATTCCAGAGTTCCCTTTGCAGCAGAGCCTCCTTAGAGCTTTGTAAATAAAGATTTGTACGGGAACTTCCCAGATCAAATCCGCCTCACCACCACAGGAGCTGCTGCACAGCCTGGGCTCTGCAAAGCCAAGGTGCTCTGGGAGCAGTTACCATAAATCCACATCCAAGCCCTACATCTTGTACACCAAAATCCATCCAGAGGGTTCATGTGGTATTAACATCAACAATCCACTTCCCTTCCACTTGCTGTCATCCCAGTAAAAAGCTGGGAAGTTCTCTTGATGGTCTCAGAATCAGAGACTGCCAAGTCTGGGATATATTTGTAAATACACTTCAAAACACCACCAAAAAATTCCCTTTAGGAACTTAAAACTTGGAATATCATTGCAGAAAGCGATGCAGATGAGCTTAAATCTGTGTTCTTTGCAAGCACTCTGGCTTACTGCTGCTGAGAGTGTTTTGGGAACACAGCATCTCTAGAAGACTTTGTGAATAAAGATGAAAAAGCCGCAATTTGGAGCCTGCTGCCTCAGCAGCATCATCTCAGTGCAATGCTGACACAAAAGCATGTCCAGCCTGGCAGAGAATGAACAGTCAGAGGGCAGAAAACTCCAACAACCTGCAGGTTTATTTAGGTTTTCAAAAGAGAGCAGCAGCTCATCTTTTTACCCATCTGAAATCCCTGGTTACATTTCCTTGGATGCGTTTGGACCTTGTGTAAATGTCACACCACAAGGAAGAATCTTAGGAACTTAAAACTTGGAATATCATTGCAGAAAGCGACGCAGATGAGCTTAAATCTGTGTTCTTTGCAAGCACTCTGGCTTACTGCTGCTGAGAGTGTTTTGAGAACACAGCATCTTTAGAAGACTTTGTGAATAAAGATGAAAAAGCCGCAATTTGGAGCCTGCTGCCTCAGCAGCATCATCTCAGTGCAATGCTGACACAAAAGGATGTCCAGCCTGGCAGAGAATGAACAGTCAGAGGGCAGAAAACTCCAACAACCTGCAGGTTTATTTAGGTTTTCAAAAGAGAGCAGCAGCTCATCTCTGTGCCCATCTGAATTCCCTGGTTACCTTTCCTTGGATGAGTTTGGACCTTGTGTAAATGTCACACCACAAGGAAGCATCAGCATCAGCAATTTCCCTCCGACACCTCATTTTGGTGCAATTTTCCATCCCGTGTTTCTTACCCTAAGAAATGTGGGTTTTTGTAAGCCTCAGGAACTAGATGAACTCTGGGAGGATCCTCTGACTGAAACTCAAGATTTTTTAGGCTCTGCAGTGACCACGTTGCACTGAAGTTGCACCAAGCCTGAAGTTACACAGTAGTTGTAGTCACTCGAATGAAGACACTGACTTGCTTGATTCATTTTTGGCTAAGAGCAATCCCTTGCACATTCCTACCTTTCACCCCTTCCTCATTAAGTGGAAAATCCAAAGTTTCCTTTAATCAGGTTTGAGCTTGGGCTGATGTGATGTTTACTGACTGAGACAGTGGTTTCCAAAGACGTGGGGAACATCTGGCCCCGCGGCTTGGCAGGGAGCCCAGCAAATTGCCAGTCCCAAGGCCCAAGTTCACAGGCAGCTTTGGGGCTTTCATGCTGCAAAAAGCAAGCCCTGAGGGCAGGGGAGGTGCTGCTGCTCCTCCCTGCTCTCCACCCTCCTGCTTTGCTACCTGTGTGCCCCACCGAGGAGAGGAGGATCCTCATCCTGTCCATCCCAGCTTGGCCGCACTGACCGTGCCCCTCTCTCACATTCCTGCTGTGTCCCACCAGGTTCTGCCACTCCCAGGGAGCAGCTGGGACAAAGGAGGGCAGGGACAAGAGCCAGCACGTCCCTGCGTCCTGCCCAGCAGGTCCCACCCTGCCAGGCTGTCCATGTCTCCGTCCACCACCCCTGTCTGTCCCCACAGACCGCGTTCCCTGAGGCTCTGGGGAGGCTGTGCCTTGCGCGGGGTTGAACCCAGGTCTCCAAACTCCCGGTGGAGCAGCCTGGAGCAGGAGCCCAGGCTGAGATTTTGTCAGCAAAGCCTGCCTGGAAAGCACAGCTGCTGCAGATGTTCTGCAGACGGAAAACATTTGCGTCCACTGTCGTTAATGCGTGGTTTGAAAGCTGAGTCTGGGATGCTTTACTGGTGTGAATCACTCCTGCTCCAACAAGTAGGTCCATCCACTCCAGAAAAAGGGGAAATAAGACTTCAGATGGAAACTAAGGCTGGATCTCACTGTGAGGAACCTTGAGGATCACGACCTGGGTCTTTCTTTCAACCTTTACTGGAGCAAAACATGTTAGCACAACATGTTAGCCAAAGAATGAGCAGATCTCTTTACTCTCTCTATATACACAATACACCTTGCTTAGGGGGAAAACAGTGCCTCTCTGCACACAAGTGAAAATCTCTGAGGGTAGAGGCTTGTGTGGCTTTCACTGCATGGAAAATGGATAATGGAAAGTGGAGAGGGCCATGGTCAAATGAGATGTTTGTTTGTTAGAAAACAAAGCATCACACAGCCCTTTAGGGATTAGCACCAGTTGTCTTGAAATGGTTTGCAAGGTGAGGGAGACAGGCAGCCAGGGGGAAAAAAAAATCTAAAAAATGTTTCCAAAAAGCAGTGACCAATCACCAAGAGAACAGCACCAAGGAGAAAAAAAAATCAAAAAAACGTTTCCAAAAAGCGGTGACCAATCACCAAGAGAACAGCGTGTCTCTGTCCTGACCTCCCGTGAGCTCTGAACTCTGCTGGCAATGTCCAGCCCCATTCCCTGAGAAACACAAGGCTCAGGGAGAAAGTCATCTTTGTTTCACGAAATATTTACATTGGAGAAGGGAAAGTCTTTTGTATATTGTCACTGACCTTTGGAGGGAGGGGGGCGGTCGTAATCAGGTTTCAGGATCACAATTTTCACAGCTGCACATAATAATTTGATTCAGGTATTTGATTCATGCACTGAGGCTGAAAACTCCTCAAGAACCAACAACTGCTCTGCTTTTCCCACAGAGATACCTTCGACCTGGGCATGGGCCTTGTGTGGAAACATTTTGTGCTCAATGCTGGAAGAAAAGGAAAAGGAGTAAAGAAGTTCCATTAAAATGTCTGGGCCTGGTGATCTTTTGTGCCTGATGATTTTTTTTTTCCTCCCAAACAGCCACAAATGAAAAGGAAGAGCTAATAGGAGTTTGGCTCCATCTCCTCTTCCTGAGACAGAGTGGGGTCTACAGAATTTCCTGCTCCTGGGCAGCTATCTTAGAAAGGCTTCAAAACACAGCCGGGTCCAAGAAAAATCAAAGGGCCATCACTGAAAAGGGATACAGAATTTCCAGATCCTAGGGTGGGAGCTGCATTGATGTGGCCAAAGCCGTGGTGGTGGAAAAAGGAAGCAGGTTCAGTGTAAGATTTCACGTGGATGGCCTTTGGTGCCTCAGCAGCGTGAGGGGGATAGGGGGTGGACAGGGGCCTGCATGGGGGACAGGAAGGATTCAGACTCCTCATTTCCTCTGCAGCAAAACATGGGCACTTACTGCTTTTATCAGTGCCTTACACAGCGAAAATGTGTAAGTGCAAAAAATTCAAGCTTAAAATGTTCGTCCCTCCAGTGTTGAAGGGTCAGAGTTGTTAATATGCAGCCTGCTCTGGCTGTAGGATCTCTCACAAATGCCACTCTGCCCTAGCTCAAAATAAGGCAAGGGGGTTCAGAGGAATTTTTTATTCCCCAAAAGATTACAGCTGCCTTTCCTAGCTGGAAAACTCCTTATTCACCCTTTATGTGCTTGTGCATTTACCCATTTTCACACCTGCAGCGGGTGGGTTTCAACTGTGTGGCTGCAACTGCTCAGGGTGAATTTTTAAAAACAAAACATCAAAATAGAAACTCACCCTTTTCTGCAAGCAAATCTCATGCCCCACTGTGTTAGGGCTCTGATTCACATCAATCAGGAAAAAAAAAGAGCTGAGAAGTGAATGAAGAAAACACAAGATCTGCAGTCACAGAAACCTCTCAAGGATTTTAAGTACTTGGATGTAAATTGTCACAACAGGGCTGCAACTCACACATCACCCACATCAAGCCCTTCTCCTATAACATAAAAACACAGGGTTTTTTTTCATTAAATATGTGTCTGAAGCAGCATTCCTTCATTTGGAAATAAATCCTACGGAAAAGCTCCAAACCTGGGAGTCAGAGGGAGGCAGAGAGGTCGGGTGGTCAGCAGGGATGTGCAGCAAAGCCTGTGACCTCTGAGCACCAGGTTTGCCATTTCTGTCACTGCCTTCCCACGTTTTAAGCATCAGGGATAATCTGGAATGTGCTCCTCCTGTCCTCTGAGACAGATGGCCGCGAGGAAAGCAGGTTGGAAGAAAGGAATAATAAATATCCCAAGGTGAGTAAATGTCTTGGCTTTAGGCAGCTGCGCCTGTGGTTTTTCTCAGGGTGCACAAATGTCCCTGGGCTTGTTCCTAGAGCCACTAAACTTTTTTATGACGTGTTTCCTGCACTGTCTGGCCAAGGGTCAGGGGTGTTAAGTCCTGGGGGAAATCTGGAGCTGAGAGCACTGCGTGATCCAGGGGGTGATAAGGCAGATTGGTGGGCTGGGCTGGGAAGGCAGAGTTCAGCTTGCAGGGCAGAAAGGAAAGTGGAACAGTGGAAAATTCCTTTGTTAGCAAAAAGGGGGATTTATCCTGATTTTTGGGCGACTCAGAAGACAGTTTACCTCCACTGCCACATTGTACCTCTGTGGGTGAGCAGCAGCGGGATACAAAACACAACCAGCTTGAGGTGTGCTCTTGCTCCCTTTCTGCCAGGAGCTCTGTGAGCATCACAGACTGGGGAGGGGACAGGTTTTACCCCATGGGAGGTGCCTGGGGGCTGATTGCCCCCCTGGTTTGGGGCAGCTCTGTGCTGTGACACACCCTGAATGATGGCTTTTTGCAGGGCCATCCATCAGCTGGAAATAGATGGAACAGGGCAGCCAGCTCCCTGCTGCCATCCACCCCCTGTCAGCAGGCACAGACCTCGTGCAGGATTCATCTTTCCACCATCTAAGAGCATTATTTACAGGGAGAATTTTGGGAAACTTATCTGTCCTTCATTTCTTCCTGGGGCAAAGTTTGCTTCCCAAACTGGACAATTACTGAAGGGTAATTCAGCACAAATAGCACAAAGCAGGGCTGTGCAAGAGTTTAGGAAAAATGGAGAAGAAATCACCAGAGCCAAAGAACACTCCATGGAGCTGACACAGGAGGCTGAAATAAGATAGGCAGTCTGTAATTACTTACTTTGGGATGCGGCCAGGACATGGAGGTTAACATCACAGCTTCACAAGGACTGCAGAAGCAGCTGAGGATCCCTCTGAGCTCAGGAGACACGCAGGGAACATCCCTGAAACCTCCTGGCTTGGGCCATCGCATCCAAATCCCATGAGCCGAGGCCGGGCGGAGCACAGTGGGTCTGATCCGTGCTCAGCGACACGCCAGAACCAAATAAACAAACTCAGGGGCTCTTGCTGCTCAGCCCGGGGCTCCTGGGCTCCTGCCATGGGGTTGTCGCTCTTCCTGACAGCCAGCATCTGCCTGGGATAGCTCACCTCCAGCAAGGAGAGCATGGGAGGCACAAGTGACCGTGCTCACGGGGGTCTTGTGTTGAGGGAAGAGATGAGGATCTGACTCCGTATTTCAGAAGGCTTGATTTGTTATTTAATGATACATATTACATTAAAACTATACTAAAAGAATAGAAGAAAAGGTTTCATCTCAGAAGACTAGTAAGAATAGAAAGGAATGAATAACAAAGGTTTGTGGCTTGGACAGAGAGCCCGAGCCAGCTGGGCTGTGATTGGCCATTAATTAGAAACAACCACATGACACCAATCACAGATGCACCTGTTGCATTCCACAGCAGCAGATAACCACTGTTTGCATTTTGTTCCTGAGGCCTCTCAGCTTCTCAGGAGAAAAAATCCTAAGGAAAGGATTTTCCATGAAAGATGTCTGTGACAGGCACACAGGAGTGAAAAGGCAAAAGCAGCTGCAGCCCACGAGCACCCCACAGCGCAGCAAAGGGAAGGGAGAGCTTTAAAACTCCACCCAGCCAGGAGATAATCAAGATTTATATTATTTTTTAAAATAAATTTATCTCAAATTTTATTTTATTTATTTTTAATTTTTTTTTCCAAATAAATTTATTTATAAGAAGCATCTCTGAGCTTGTCCCACCTGCGAGCCAGACTGGAAGCACAAGGCACTGGGTATCTCCCTGCCAACACTGTATTTTATGACAGCTCTTAATTTGACCCGAAGCAGACTCAGAGGCAATAATTCTGGAATGTTTCCCTCCAGAAAAACCATACCTCAGGTTTTTCTTGGAACTGGGTTCCTTTAAGAGCAATCCTGCTCTTTAGAGGCAAAACCTGGATTTTTTATTTCCTGCTAAGAACTCAGGTGTTTGAGCCATGGGCTAAGATGCCAGTGGTTCACCTTCTCGCTTTGATTTAAGTGGCTGCAAAGTCACAGGAGGAGCACACAAAATGCTGAGAAAAAAAAAAAAAAAAAAAGGTGGCAAATGGACCAAGGACTTTCCTTCTGTCCAAAAACTCCACCCAGGGAGATAATCAAGATATATATTATTTTTAAAATAAATTTATCTCAAATTTTATTTTATTTATTTTTAATTTTTTTTCCAAATAAATTTATTTATAAGAAGCATCTCTGAGCTTGTCCCACCTCCCAGACTGGAAGCACAAGGCACTGGGTATCTCCCTGCCAACACTGTATTTTATGACAGCTCTTAATTTGACCCAAGCAGACTCAGAGGCAATAATTCTGGAATGTTTCCCTCCAGAAAAACCATACCTCAGGTTTTTCTTGGAACTGGGTTCCTTTAAATGGCTCTTTAGAGGCTAAGAACTCAGGTGTTTGAGCCATGGGCTAAGATGCCAGTGGTTCACCTTCTCGCTTTGATTTAAGTGGCTGCAAAATCACAGGAGGAGCACACAAAATGCTGAGAAAAAAAAAAAAAAAGGCAAAGGTGGGAAATGGACCAAGGACTTTCCTTCTGTCCATTAAATTCCGTGAAGGGAGAGGGAGAGAAAAGGAGGCTTTGGCAAAAGACCTTTTGCACATGTTCAGAGATGCACAGATGAGCTCTCGACCAGTCAAAATAGGAAATGCCACCCTTTAAAGCTGGGTGTTGGAAGGTCTGAGGAGCTCCGTGAAACTGTGCCACCGAGTGCTGAGCAGAATGGAAAAACCATTCCCAAAGCAAATCTCTGGAGATTTCTGGGAAAATTGGCTCACCCACTGATTTTAGCTCGATTCTTGAGGTGACTGGTCTTAACCCTGGCAAGGGCTTCAATCTGCTCACTTAATCTGGCTGCAGAAAGGGCTGAGATGCCGTTTAGGTCATTTAGCTCCACTTTTTCTTCCCCCTGTTGCAAGCCGAGCCAGCCCTCTTTGCTCACTTGAAAAGCTTCCTCTTCAAAGGCCCTGTGGAAAAGCCTCATTTCTTCCCCTCCAAGTGACAGATTTTGAAGCAATCTCAAAGATATCTTGTCCAACACAATTACCCTCCACAAATCTGACCCTGACAGAGCCGAGGCAGGGTGTGATTTTTAACCTCGAGCACTAAAACATGTCAGGAAAGTTGTACTTGTGGAAAGGGAAAACCTTGAGGTGGCTAAAATTTATGGAGAAGAGATGTTACAGGTTTTAAATTCCAGATGTGTGAAGCTCCGGCCATTTGGTGAATGATCTTGGAATTTTGGGGCCATTTTTCAGGCAGGGATTTCAGCCTCAGAAATCTGTTCAGAAAGTGACCCAGCTATTTAATTGTTTGTAATTTATGCAAATTATTCTCATCCTAGGATATGGGACATTTGCTGCTCCTTAAAATCATAGAAGGAGGCAAATCAAGGATCATCCTACCAAAGAATCACCTATAAAATACCACTCAGCTTTTTAATTTGTTGAGGAAACATGGAGATGATGTGTTGCAGAAAAATCTTTTTATATTTGAGTCTCTTTAACCTCTGGGATTGTTTTAGGCTAAGTGTGAGGGATAAGGAATTCATTGGGACAATATTGATTTCTGCCTCAATTCCTGCTTCAAATATTTAGCTAGGTTCTAATTCCCATGAATCTTTGTAGGATGAGAGTCTGTAACAGCAGAAAAATGTGTTGTAAAGTAAAATTTACTGTGGGAAAAGGAAATCAGGGAATTTATCAAGACAGGATTGGTTTGTATCTAGGTGGGATATATTAATAAACTAAAAAGGGTAAAGGAGATTTAGGTAGACAAAATAAAAAAAAAATTTAAGGAATTATTTTCTTTTTTTTTTTTTTTTACCTTTTAATCTTGGGAGCAGAAACATCTTTCTGCTGCGACTTGGGCCATTTTTCAGACCAGTCATGGGTGCAATTTTGGGACAGCAAAGGCAGCCAGACTTTGTCTTCTTGACTGTCTCTGGCTGTGAGAGCTGTCTCACCTTTGCTTTTAGGTGCTGCTTTTCCACAGCTGGTTGATCAGGGCAGCCTGAGCTAGCACAGCCAGACCCAGCTTCGTTGGCCACCTGGAAATTTGGGATTTTTCAGGGGAAGCAAAGATGGCAGAAATGCTTTGGGGTGAAAATACACGGGCCAAACCAAAAAGTGAGGCCCTGCTCTGCACCATTCCCAGCCTGGGAATGGGAATGACGAATTAGAGGCATGAAAAGAAGTGGGAATGTGACAGCAAGGGAGGGGAAGGGGGTGCAATGGATGGCTTAATAACAGCTTGTACTGATGGACAAATTGCACCTCTGGACTGTTTGGCTCCTTGTGCCGGCAGAAGGACGCTTGGATCCTTGTCAAGGAAAACTGAAGGATGGCTCCCAGTTGGACCATGCAAACAATCAGCTGGCCCCAGGCTGGGCCATGGGCCCGGCAGAGCCCTAAACCCCCCAGCTCTCTGGGGCCCTATCAGTGGGAAACCAAAAGGATGGGAGGGAAAGGGTCAGGCCACTTCAAAGGAGACGTGGACTTGGTTTGAAATTTAACCCCTTTGGAGTTTAAATTTCTTCCAGGTCTCCACATGGCCAAGTGGCCCTGTTGGCCTCCAAGCAGCTCGTGGGACTGTGCAGCAGGAGCTGCAAACACCCCAGTGTCAAACATGGGAGCTCCTGGATTTCTCTCCTGGTAGTGTTCAATGAGATATTCCAAAATTTGCTTCCATGACCCAAAAGCTGCTCCCAGGGAATATTGCTCTGGGGCTGTGGGAATCTGACCATCGCACTGTGGGGTTTCTGTGCAGGCAGCTCTTGCTCCAGCAGCTCATTTATATCCAGCATAAGATAAGCTGTCATTATTAAACATCCCATGACTTTAATAAATAAGGTTTCCTAAAGGAACCTGCGATATTTCAGCAAGAAAAACTGTCTTTCCTCAGGGTTGGACATGAAATAGAGCATTGACCATGACCTTTTGTAATTCCTCCTGGTGGCTTTTGCTGGATCTTTGCTGTGTTCCTAATCCTTTAGTGCAACAGTTGAGGCTGCTCTGCCTCCACTTTCTCCTTCTCCAGGATATTTTGTCCCCTTTGCCTTCCCACCCTCCTCCAAAAAAAATGTCAGAACCCTCCCAGCAGGGCTGGGGAGAAACAAATTTGTGGGAGAAAAGGAAATAAAAGGAAATGCTGGAGGCAATGGGTGCTCCTGGGGCTGCTGGTGTTCCCTCGCTTGGGAGGTGTTCCCACCACAACCCAAACACCAAAAACCATCCCAAATTTAGAGAATGGGCTTGTGGAGTGACCCCAAATGACTTTTGGCGTGGAGAGAAAACATGCCCTGTAAACTGAGGGGGAATGAGAGCATGTGCTCCCCACCAAGGCCTTTTGCTGGAATTTGAGGCACATTCCTTAGCCTTCATCAACTGGGGCTGGCACAGATGCCATCCCTCCAGGGCAGTGTTTTCCACTGGAGATGCAGACCACAGAAAAAGAGAGGAAAAAAAATTGGTTTTTTGACCTTTCTCCCAAAGAGCAGTTTCCTCCAGAACCAGCTCTTGTTAAAAAACTTATTGTCCAAAATGGGATTATTCAGAAATATATTTTCCATTCCTTTTCATCTTATGCATCTGGTTTTTTTGTATTCTTTGCATTTTGTAGGTGACTGTGCTGTACCAAGAACAGTAAAACCTCATGCCCTAAATCAGTTTTTGTTATGCAGCTACTCCTCTTGGTCAATTCCAATTCTATCACCTAAGATTTCTAATGAGGATTTAAAATAGTCACCGTCAGCATCTTAGTCAACATCTTTGGTGTTTTAGTTAAACAAAAAATTGATAGTTGTCTTCTATTATCCTAAAAATCAAATCAGTCTCATGATCCTTTCTGCCTACACCATTAATACATCAATCTTTTCTTATTCTTATTCTCATTATTGTTGTTGTTGTTGTTTTATTATTGAAATAATTTGGGTTGGAAGGGACGATGTAGTTCCAACTCCCTGCCATGGGCAGGGATAATATTTCGCCTCTAACTGTATTTGTAATTAGGGAGTCTTAATTATGAATACAAGAACCCACAATATATTTGTAATTAGGGATTTCTAATGATGAATGCAGTCTACAATCCTTATGGAAAATCTGAGGAACTCCGAAAGAATAGAAATTTGAAAGCCAGCACCAAGAACTGGAGAATTGGGCTTTAGGGATGTAACCAATACCACTAAGACAAAAATATCAAGGACTGGACCAGGAAAAATAGGTTTAGCCTTTATAAGGTGAATTCCATGTAAAAAGCTGGAATCCTCCAATTAAGTAAAAACAAAGTGCATTCATTAGGTGCAATACATGTCAGGAGGCTGAAAAGGGAAGATTTTGAAAATCACGAAGTGGGAAAAATCATGGTTGCCCAGCCCATTACTGTGGTGTTAATTAAGATCCTGGGGAGGGAATTCTCCCAATCTGGGATGAATAAACTCTGCATCATTCTGTGAATTGTGTGAATCCATGGAGACTTGGGAGTGGGAAGCCAACCAAAACTTTAATCTCTGATTAAAAAGGAAAATAAAAACAAAGAAGGAAAATCAGTGGGTTTTCTTAAATGTGTTTACACACACACACACATGCAATAGTTCTCTTTAACTGCTAATGAAAACAGGATCCACAGGCAGAGCTGGCCCTTTCAGTCATAAATCCCTGTACAGTAGCCCTGTAATCCACGATTTCATGCTCAGGGTAAAGGTGGACCAGCTCTACCATGAGTCACACACAGTGTAAAATCCTGGGAGAGGCAGCACGAGGGACAAGCAGCAAACAAAAAATATTACAATTAATTCTGATTTTGTTCTTGTGCCTCAAGCCATCAGATTTCTCACACTTTATAAGTCAGGCACATAATTTTGTGGCTCAGAACACACGGTCACCCTGACACTGACTGAACATTCAGACAGGATTTTTCCCTTTCCTCATCCTTGTAAACGTGATACCAAACTGGTTTGGTTCACAGGTGGAAGGAGATATTGTCTTTAAAAAAATGGCATTTTGGCAAAGCTACTTTTGAGGCTGTCATCCGATCTGAAGGCTCAGAAAATCGAAACTTTTGACCTTCTTTCAGTGGAGAACCTCAAGTGTAAAGATCAGAAGTTCAGCTCCGCGTTTGAACGCTTGCCCAACGCTCGGCGCGGTGAAACGCCCAGCGCCTTCCGCTGAGCTCAGCCCGAGCTGTCAGAGCCATCCAGGGCTGGAATCCCTTCCAGCCTCACCCTCTGGGGATGAGCTCCCTTTGATCACCAGGGGTGAATAATCCTGGCGTGTCGGTGCTACAATTAACCCACTGTGTCCAATTCCCACACGACACAAATCTCTCCCGGCGCTGCTTCAGCAACTTCAGCTCTCTCAACCATCAACTTAAAGCCTTGGTGCAACCGTGCAGCCAAGGAAAAACCACTGAGAAGTGAAGTTATTCCCTCCCAAAGCGTTATTCCTCCCAAATAAGTGAATGGACCCATGTTTTTATTGACCACTGCTTTATCTCTGAGGAGCACCGGCCAAAAGCAGCCCAGCACCCAGCAGGATTTATTTGATGTCCAGCAGATGATGGATATTTCCTCCCAGGGTGGGTTATTTATTTGTCTGGGACTGTTGGCACGCAGGAGTTTCTGACTGTTACAGGTAATTTTGAAAAATGTGGCTTGCAAGACTATGAAAGAAAGGAACAGAACAGGGCTTGGTGAACACACAGAGCCCAGAGCTTTTAAAATGCTCATTGTGTCTGTGGTGGAGGAGCTTGAATGAAATCATTTATATGAACTGCAATATCTGGCTGACTCCACTGATCTCGATAATCAAACGCAAGAGATTTGGAGGGGAGAAGGGAAGGGGGGTGAGGGAAACTGTGTATAATTAAAACCTTGTTCTAATCCTGCTTTGATGCTTTTGCCAGGACAGGTTGGACTAGTCAAAAAGCCCCAAACATTTTAGATAGTTTTTTGTTTTGTGTTTTGATTTGATTTTCTTTTTTTTTCATTCTGTCAGTGGCTGCAAAGCGGCAAAGTGGTTATTAGCCTTATAAGGTATCAGGGTAAATATTTCAGATCCCCCGTGACTTTCAGTCTCTCCCGACTCAGTTTATTTGTTCTTGTCAGTGGACAGTGAAGTTTTGTTTGTGGAAACCAGTTGGGGCAAAGAGTGACAGCACCGAGGAGCTGTGATTGATTTTCTGGCAGCCACCACTTCCCCTGGGCTTCTTCCCCAGGTGGGCTGGGATGGGGGACACTGCCAGCACCTCGGGGACACAGCTGTGGGGCGACCCCGCACAAGCCCCGGTGGCACCCAGGCTTTTCCTTCTCTCTTTGTGCCTCAGGACCCTGCTGCTGAAAGGAGGGACGCTGCTCCCCGTGCCCCTTGTGGTGCCAGGTCTGTCTGCAGGCCCTGTCCCTTGTGCTGGCGGCCCCCGGGACAGGTGACACCTCCAGCTGGGGAAGCTGTGGCCACCTCGAGCTGATGCAAACTCAGAGTGTGAGCACAGCTCCAGTGGGTCCCAGCTCACAAAGGTGACAACAAGGGTGTGTCAAAGTGCACAGAATCATTGGGCCATTTAGGTTGGAAAAGACCAAAAAACATCAAGTCCAACCACTAACCCACATCCCCAGGTGCCACATCCACAGGGCTTTTAAACCCCTCCAGGGACGGAGACTTCACCCCTTCCCTGGGCAGCCTCTTCCAATGCTTGACAAACCTTTCCATTAAGAATTTTTTCCTAACATTCAATCTAAACCTCCTCTGGCACCTCATCCTATCAAAAGTGACATCCTCTTGTTCTAGAAAACATGATTTCATTATCCAAAACTCCACTGCCAGCTGGAATCTCTTCATCTTGAAGGGACTCAGAGCAGTTGAAGCAGTGAAGGTTCAAAATGGCTCTTTGGGGTTTTATTTTGGAGAGCATGTACTGAAAGTCTGGAATGGGTGTTGAAAGTGGTGCAAAAATCAGCTTTTCTTTGTAAAAGCTTTTATTTAAAATATAAGAATGTCTGATGGAACAGACTTAAGGAAATTGGTCTGTTTAGCTTATTAAAAAGATCAAACCGTTGTTTGATTACAACACATTAAGTATTTTCACCAAGGAGAAAATAACATCTATTAAAGGTCTCTTTAATCTAGCCAAGAGAGGACAGCTGAGCTGCAATGGCTGGGAGAAAAAGCCAAATAAATTGAAGTTGGAAATGAAGCATTTCATGTAATTCTGTTCCCTTTGTGGGGAAGAACAAGGTTGGATAACAGTGACAACAAACAAGAGCCACGGCCAAGGGTGTGTGATGGAAGTGATCTCAGGGAGAGCCTTTCTGGGTGATGTGGCTTGTCAGGGCCAGGGAGTGTGGGGAAAATCATGTCTTGGCCCTTCTTTCTTCATAAATTCCTTCTCCTTCTTGCATATTTTCTGATTTCCAGGAAATGTGCTGGTCACTCCGTGTCCTCTTGTTTTGCCTGTTCTTCCTTCATTTATTTATTTCGGTGCTTCCTTGGCATAAACAACAAAACCCACACCAGGAATACAGGAAGAAGCTTAAGGTTCAGAATTTTTTCGATTAAAAAACACAAATGAATTATACTTAACAGCACATTCTGAAGGCTGAAATCCATAATTTAGCCTGACATTTTAAGTGTACATCACTTGAATTGCTGCCAGCTTTCTAGAATGATTAGGTGACTTGAAAAAGGCAAATATTTTTTCATATGATTCCACTGAATTGGAGACACTGCTGCTGAAAAGACTTCAATAATCCTGGCTGTATTTATTTCCTAAAGCCTCACTCATCATTGTCAAAATGTTATCAGCCATCCCCAGCTTTCTCTCCAGCCCAGAATCTAATTCCAATTATTTTTAAAAAAGAAAAAAAAATCCCTTTCTGGAAATGAATCTTCTGCAGAACTCTCTATTTTTCATGTAAGACTTAATCAATTACTAAATGGAATGTATTTATTAAACGGAATGTGTTTGCCCAGCAACTGTTGCACTTGAGTAAAACTCCTCTTGTGTGTTGGAGGAAGCTGTGGCTGGGGAGCTCAGGATGCTTTCTGGGAAGATGGAAGCATGTGGGAATCTGCAGGAACCCTGGGATTTGGGGGCACGGGATGCAAATTCACCACTGAGGATTGCTCAGAAGGAGTATCAGAGGGGGAGCAGCCCACTCCTGATTTCCTCTCCAAATGGCAACTAGAAATGAAGAATTTGGTGTCAAAAAGCATCACCTCCCTCTGAAAATCTCCAGGAAGAGATTTGGATCCATCTGGATCCATCTGGATCCAAATCTCACCTGCAGGGGACCTTGGTGCCTGCAGTGGGTTTGTGCTCTGCTGTTCCCTTCCAGGACCTTGGCCTCTGCCATCTGTCACAGCCTGGGTTCCCTTGGGAAAAACATCCAGAAAAAGCATTTTGTGCCCTGGGAGAAGGCAATGGGGAGAGGAAAAGAAAAGGAATCTCATCTTCCCAACTGACACTTCTTATTCTGGAAATAGTGTTTATTCAGTGATTTATAGAGGATAACTGTAGGGAGATAAACCCACACCTTTCCATGAGGCTTCTTGGAGGTCAAAGTTTTGTCCTCATCTCCTGTGGGACTGAATTTTTTCCCCTAAAATTCTCTAAAGCAGAAGGAAAAGGAAAAGTTCAAGGCATCAGAATATTGTATGGGTGTTTAGGATTTTAGTGAGGGGTGAGGGTTCGTAGCTGTTGTTTGATTGTCACCTAAAAGGAGATTGTTGGTGCTGCAGTGCCTTGGATTGTTAAAATCTGACAGAATTAAAATGCCTTTGAGACAGCCTGGAAAATCCCAGGTTTGCTGATATCTGTGTGGCATCCAGGTCAGGTTTCCACATCTCACAGGATGAACTCTCAGTGACTTTCTGGATCTTTCCCTCCTACAGCTGAACTTCCCCTGCCTGTGATGGAGAAAGGCAGGGAAGGAGTCAGAGGCACTCAAGGCCTCCAGTGAGCACATTGATACCTCAGGGGGGGTTTAAGGAGCTCCTCCCTGTTTTTATAAAGAGTTTTTCAACCTCCTTTGAACTACCTTCAAACAGTAAAGGTCCCTCTTCGGCAGCTTGGTTTAATGGAGAGATTCACTGAATTTTCATTCTCCTGCTGCAAAGTGGTAGTGAAGCCAAGCTCAGAAGTCAGTGTCAAAGGGAAGGTCTGTTTAGGAGAATTAAAGGGTTTCATATCATTCATCCCACCTGGATTGCTTTGCATGAAGGACACCAGGTCAATCCTTCACGGACCACAGCTTCATACAAACAGCGTGCATTTTTATTCAAACATGCCAGTGAGAAAACTAATTTGCTGAAATCAAAATTTCCAAATAAAACTTTGAGCATTTAACCCTTCAGCATTGGTGTGCCAAATGCCCATTGCCTGTCTTTGAAGGGCAATTCATTGCTGGTGGTGCTGGGTTTGTCTCAGGACCCTCAGAGACACAACCAAGGCTTCAGCTCCTCCTGGTAAAAGATGAAAATTAAGGAATGCATGTGCTCATTTTTTAATCCCGTGAGCTATTTACTGCCTCCAGTGCAACTTTTGAAGTGCTTCACATTAAATATGTGCGTTAGAATTTTTGGAAGAGAAGATCAGTGGCAAAGAACAACTTCCCAAATCTGCTCCCCTCCTTGAGGAATCCATCCAGTCGCTGTTTGCTTTCTGTACTTTCCTTCCCAACAGTTTGCACTAGAAATGACCCATTTTATGGGCTGCCATTTTCGACTTTGAGCCCTTTAATCCCACACATCACGCTGGATAAGGAATTTTAGCTTTCAGAAACCTCTGCAACAGCAGCACTGAGAGTGTTGCCTTTCAAAACCTCCCTTGCCTGCTCGGTGCTGAAGGAAATATGTAAAACAAGCCTGAAATTGGTCTTGATAATTTTTTGACAAGTTTTAACTAAGCACGGTGACAGGGAGCTCTGCAAGAGAAATTGTAGAAGCCCAGGAACCGAGGCATAATAAGCTGTCAGAGAAAAGATCAAGTAGCATTCCCAAATTCATCTACCCAACATCAACGTTCCAGCTAACAGTAGACAGTGTTAGCCAGATTCTTGCCCTTTTTATCTAGGAAAAGCTACATTTATCAAAATAAGCAAAAAATGTGAGGTATGGAATGCAGTTCATTGGAGGGCAGGGCTTTATTGGTTGATTGGTAAATTGAAACACATGGAAAAGTGCTACATGTAGGAACACACTGCTGACTGTATTACTCCTTTTTTATTGGGTAATCTCTAATAAGAACCAGCTGGTAATAAAGGGCTGAGTTCATGGGAACCCACCCTTTGTTGAAAGCGAGCTTGGTGTCAATACCAGAAACACATGAGCACAAAGAAAACAGATGTAATTGGCTTCTGGAGGTCAGGTTATGTAAAGACCCCGGTGAACAGAGGTGAGGGCTTGGCTGCAGAGAATGACAGCTAAAATAGCCATTATTTCTGTGCCCGTGTGTCTGGGGAGGGGGTGGCACTCACGGGGACCTGGCTGGGGTGGGAATTGGGGCTTTGTGGTGCCCAGAAAACAGGGTGCTCCACCTGAAACAGGCACTTAATAAATCAGGGGACAATCGCTCTTTAGGGAGGGAAAGCTGCAGCTTCGTCTTCAATCACAGGCAAAAACCTGCTCTGAGAATTCGCAGAATGAATTAACTTCAGGTAGCAAAATCACAGAATGGTTTGGGTTGGAAAGGACATTAAAGCTCATCCCATTCCACCCTCTGCCATGGGCAGGGACACCTTCCACTATCCCAGGTTCCTCTAAGACTCACCCAACCTCACCTTAAATGCTTAAAAAAATTATATCAATGAAACCCACATTCACCCACAGCTATTTATGATGTCCTGGAGGGAACAGGCTGCAGATTTCGGGTTAAAGAGATGCTTTGACAGCTTCTGGCACAATAAATAGCATCTATTTCTTCATTCAAAACACAAAATCATCTTTACTTAAAAAGAAAGTACAGAGGAGATTTTCCCTTTTCTTTCTCTGAGGGCAGCAGTGCACTTTACATAAAAATATAACTTAGAAAATTAAAGGATCAAAATGAAAATATCCTGGGTATCATCAACACAGATTTTAATGGAGCATTGAAACCAAGCTCTACCTCCCTTGCATGGATTGGGTCCTTCAGGAAGAAGCTCAAGAGATCTGTTCCTTCATTTGGATTTCTCCATTCTTTCTACAACAAGATGCAAAATATTTGTACAAGTAATGTGGGCAATAATTTTCAAAAAAACTTTTTTTTTTCCCAGCATTATCAGCCAAAAAAATACCTTGACCTGAGGATTTCGTGGGAGGAATTCAGCAGTGACAACTCAAACCCCAAGAGTTGCACGTGACATTTGAGCAGTCCTGTGGTGGCAGCTCTGCCCCATGGTTGGCTCCGTGCAATCCTCAAATCAGGGCTCTGTTGTGACTATTTGTGGTTTGGAGTTCAAACTTCGTTTTCTTCAAACATTCCCAAGTCAAAGACACTCTTTCCTGCCTGCAGGACTCCTTGCTGGAATAGCACTTGCCAAAAAATCCAGGAGAGGCCCAAATGCAGCCCAGGTGAAATCCAGCTCTGGTCAGCAATCCTGAGCTGCATTTGCACCGGAAAAGCTGCAATAATGTTCTTATTTTGGGTTTAATTCTATGTGAGCTGCAGCAATGCCTAAGAAACCCAAGTTCTTCAAAATATTTCATGGAGCAAAGAACCACATCAGAAGGGAAAAGTCCATCTCAACCTCCTGAGATCCCCCCAGGCTGCAGAGCTGAGCTGCTCCAAGCATTCTGAGATGAGATCAATCCAAGGTGTACCAAGTAGGTGAGGGACAGAGAAGGTACCTGGGCAAAGTATGGCCAAAACATGGGAAGGAATTTTTGACTGATCTGCTCTGGGCCTCTCTGCTGCCACATTTTTGAAACACCTGGAATGAGGGACAGATACTCTATAAACTGTATTTGAAAGGTTTTCATTCTTGCAGCAAGGGCTTAAAGGGAATTTTTTATTTTTTTAGCTATTTGCTGCTGTTATTTTAAAGTCAGCTTAATGCCTTAATGCCTTTCAAGAAGCAGAGTTTCCCAAAAAAATAAAAGGGCTGGGAAAGAATTATTAACACAAAATTCAATAACATCCCCCTGGTTTCTCTGAGGTATTGCCTGAGTGACTGCAGCATTTACAAAAGGGATTCTAATCTGAAATGAATTTGCAGCTAATTCAACCTGTAGGCTAGTGACTCTGGGATTTCCTAGATAATACAATCCAGACAGTAATGTTGATGGATGTTAAAGACTTGCCTGTGTAACCGTTGTAAAGCTCTGTCATAAGAACAAATGAGGCATTATTGCTTTAACAAAAGTAATCCCAGTGCTCCAGTAAATTCTGCTCTCCTTCAATATCCCCATTATTAGTTACAGTGACTTAGTGATGGGTCTTCCTTCAAAGACACAACAAACACTTCTCTCCAGGATTTTCAGCTCCTTGAAAATAACTTTATTTTTTTTAAATTATTCATACAGAGTAAATTCAATGTCCCAGCTTTTCTTATCTACGCGGACAAGCTGGAAGAAATGCGGCCAGTGAGGAACAACTGGTACCAGGGTCACGGGGGTGACAAAAGCAGATGGTGATTTTTCATTCCTCCCAGTTCTGCTCCTGACTCAGCCCTGTGAGGCAGGTCAGGAGGGCTGGGAGGGAAAATCCAGCCTCAAACAGCTAAAGGAATATTTTGTGTTTGGAGGAGGCTGAGTAAAAATGGTTTAGCGGCTGCATATTTTCCTAAAGGCTTCTGTTGAAGCCACAGATATTTGGCTAACCTGGAGCAGACTCTTTACTACTTTCACCCCAGAACTAATGTGTTTTATGGGTTTTGATTCCTGGACCAAGCCTCACTTCCAACATCCAGGTTTCCATCCTTCTCTTTGCTCTCCACTGAAATGCTCAGCCTGTCTTTTTCTCTCGCAGGCATTACCAGATATTTCACCCTGTGCCCATAATCTATTTTTTTATCCAGTGCTTTAGTCATCCTCTCACATATTTTATCATTTACTCATCTTTTGCAGAGAGGAGTCCTTCAGAAAAAAATTGGTGCCAAGCCAAAATAACTCTTGACTTTGGTGGCAGGGAAATATTGACCAACAGCGGGGAAAAAAAATATGTTAAATTTGCACACATTTTACCTGTCAAGCCCTGCTGTGGTGTTGCTGTTAAAACTCTGCTTGTAAAGTTTGAGAACCTCTTCTGCTGATAACTTCAGCATTAAAAATACCATTTTTCATGTCTGGTGGTCTTTCTGTTCCTAATGCTTTCCAGGTTTCCTTCTTTGCTTCCTAGCAAATAGCTGATGGACCCGAGCTCTCTGAGCAGCTACTCCTTAAACCTCAGGGGCTTTTTGTTCACTTCTGCTTTTCCTAACGTGGCCACTTGAGATACAGAGAGCATTAAAAAGGGACAATCCAACCCCATTTTTCCAGGGGAGAATTCTGCTATCAGCCACTTTACCCTGGGAATTGCTTGTGGAGCTTTGCAGCTTGGGACAGGTTTGGTTTGTGATGTGAACAACCACCCTGACGCTCTGCTGGTCCTCAGCAGATCCAGCTGGGGCCACAGCTGGACCTTGAGCAGTTCTGCACGTGTCAGGCTGCAGCAGGAGCCAGGAGCCAGTGGTGGGACCAGCTCCCCTCCCTGCATCAGGGATTGCTTGGCTGAGCAACAGGAACATGGCCTGCACTGTGAGCAAGGCTGTGGCTCAGAAAATAATGATAATGATGATGATAATAATAATAATAATAATGAAGTTGGACTACCCAGGAAAAATCACACTTATTAGGAGTTTGCCTCAAACCTGCCTTGGAGACAAAGGTTAATGAGGAGAGGACAGGGAGGGGACGGGCACCTGATCTTCCATGATTAATTTGACAAATGTCTCTCTGGCTGCTGCCCAGTTCCTTGTGGAGATAGAGCTCTTGGATGCATTCACAATGACCTACTTTTCACTGCTGGCCAGCATTTTGCTGCTTCGTTGTTATTGTTGGACTTTGCTGCTGCTTTTGGTTCTGTTGCACATGAGCTGAGTGGCTTGTTGTGCTCAGTGCAGGACTCCTCTGAGCACTCTGGTGCTGACAGTGACAACAAAGCTTTGCATCCTGCAGGATCTGTCCTCTAAAAAAGGGTTAAAAACTCTGGAGTTTATTATTTTCCCAGTGCTGTTGATGCCTTGGGAAGGCTGAGCTAGGACAGAGGCTGGACAGAGCTAAAGAATAAAGCAGGGATTTATTAAAAGGATCTCCTCCATGGATCCACCTTGGGCAGCACAAGAGCCCAGCCAGGGCTGCACCCAAGATGAACCAAAATGGTCCCAAAATGAACCCAAGATGAACCAAAATGGCCCCAAAATGCACCCAAGATGAACCCAGGGTGAACCAAAATGGTCCCAAAATGAACCCAGGATGGACCAAAATGGCCCCAAAATGAACCCAGGGTGAACCAAAATGGTCCCAAAATGAACCCAAGATGAACCAAAATGGTCCCAAAATGAACCCAGGACGAACCAAAATGGTCCCAAAATGAACCCAAGATGAACCAAAATGGTCCCAAAATGAACCCAGGATGAACCAAAATGGTCCCAAAGTGAACCCAAGATGAACCAAAATGGCCGCAAAATGCACGAGCGCCCCCGGGGTCTCTCCCTTTGCTCAGCTCTGCTCCATTTGCACCTTGCAGTTCATTGTCCCATGCCAGCTTTAGCCCCTGCAGTCCCACCCTGCTTGTTTTTCTCTCTGCAGCCCACGGGGTTTGTGCTCCTGGGCTGAGATTTGGATCATTTGTCCTTGGTGCCCAGCTGGAGCAGGAATTGTTTTGTCCCCCTGCTCTGTGCACAGAGCTCACCATCCCCTAAAATGAAGCCCAAAACTGCACACTAAGGCAGCACAGAGTCTGAAAAATGGAAAAGCCAAAACCTGAGGTATCCCCGTGCCTGGTCCAGAGCTCCCAGGATTTTCTTTTACACCTGTTTGCTCCCAGTGCAGAACAGGGAGGGGTTTGATGTTCATCATCACCAAGATAAGGCAGAAGGTGCAAAATGCTGATACCCCATGAAAGACCCCAAGGACCCTGCCTGGGCATGTGTTTTAATGGATAATTGGCACTATGGCCATGAGCTTGGCCTCCTCTTTTTCCCCTGGATCCCTGGAAGTGTCTAAGGCCAGGCTGGATGGGGCTTGGAGCAACCTGGGATAGTGGAAGGTGTCCCTGCCAATTTTTTGTATCCTGGGGTTTGATGTGTGCTGAAAGTAGGTTCAAGGTTTGCCTGTTTGAGTTTTCATCTGCTAAACATGACCACAAACACTTTTCAAATAGATAACGGGACAGCTTGGAGAACTAGCAAGGAGCAGAATGTTCATTTAAGATGTTACAGACAAATCTGTTAATCCAGAAGAAGCTTCAGGTAACAAGACCCTTAAAGGAACATGGAGAAATTGCAAAAAGCCCCCCAGAACTGATGGATCAACAGAAAAATGAATATATTAATGCTGATTTTCCTATTGGACCTGCCAATTCTGATTTATTAGGGAAATAGATCATCATTTCTTGCCTGTTAAATGCAAACATGAAGGAGAGGCAAAGGTCTGTGGGTGCCACTTTATTAGCCCAGCAATGCTGATGGCTATTTAGTCATGTTTGAAACTAAAATAATATTTTCTTCAAATGCTGCTTTTGCCAAATGCAAAGTGAGCTGACATCTGCTTGGCTGGAGCTGGGGTCACATATGAAGTGGTGCCTAAACTGAACAAATATTTCCAATATATATAAAAAAAAAAAAAAGAAAGAAAGGAAAAGAAATGAAAATCATTAACCTTTTGTCATTAGCATGAGCTGTTCTTTGAGCTGCTCAGCAGTTTGAATTAGTGCACCTGCCAAAATAAGCACCAAGTGTTGTTACCCTCTTAGGGACAGCCCTGTTCCATAAATCACAGCCTTTCAATGACAGCTAAATGTGGTTTATATCATATAGAGAGCCTGTGTTTATGAATGTGAGATAAAAGGGGTTTAACCAGTGCAAACACTGAGACTACTGTGTGCAGCCTGTCTCTCTTTCACAATTCTTCTCCTTTTCCTTTCCTGGCATTTCTCCTGCCCAAGCTCACTGCTCCCTCCGAATTTTCTGCCAGTTTTGTTGGTTTTCCTTGCAATTCTTCCTGTCCTGATGTGCAGAACCAACTGCAAAATCCCAGTGAGTGTCCAGCTGGAAGGAAAGGGGATTTTGAGAAATCAATTATTTGTATGTGGTTTACAGCCAGCTAGAGAGATAAACATATGGCCTAATTAATACAAAAACATGTATTTTGCAGAGTTAATTCCTTTAGTATTCACAACTTGCAGAATTCCAGCATCAGGATAAATTCCCCCTTTTTCATTGCCTGAACTCTTAATTTTTCACTCCTTGTCCAGACAACATTTCTGTCGTGCTCCAGAATCACAAGGGAAATGGCAAAAGGGAGATGCACTTCTGCCTGATGACTTCTCTTACAAGAAAATAAATTCAAACATTATTACCAAGTTTCCCAATTGCATGGAAAACCTGCCACCTCCCAGGCTGATGAGATGTAGATTCCTGATCTTCTGAAAGTATCCAAAAACCCTGGGATGTCTCAGGTGCCTGGTTTCCCCCAAGCTGTTCCAAAACATCTCATAAACAGAGCATAAAAACCATATAACCTGAAAAACATCCAGCCTGCAAAGCTGAAGGGAGGTCGATTTAAATGCAATATTCAGAAGGAATTATTCCCTGTGAGGATGGGGAGGCCCTGGCACAGGTGCCCAGAGAAGCTGTGTCTGCCCCTGGATCCTGGAATGTCCAAGGCCAGGTTGGATGTGGCTTGGAGCAGCCTGGGACAGTGGAAGGTGTCCCTGCCATGGCAGGGGTGGAATGAGATAAAATTTAAGGTCCTTTCAGCCAAAACCATTGTACGATTCTATGAAATTATGGTTTAAACCATCCCTAGCCACTCTCAGCTAAAGGTAGCGACAACAAATCCTAAAAAGAAAACAAAGGGGTTGTGGGTTATCCAGGCAACTCCAGGTCCAGAGCAACCACTGACTCACTATTTATCAAGAGTCTCCATGTAAATAGATGAGAACACTGTAATTTTCACTTGTATTCCAGTGCTATATTCTAAGGGCTGTAATTTATGCTAACAGATTTTAAATCCCTTGGAAAAGGAGCACGAGAGGCTGCACAGAGAAAAACCACTTGCTGGCCATGGCAGGAAACAATCCTCATGCACGTCTCCCTGAACCCATTCCAGAGCAATATATTGGGCTGAAATGGTGGAATTATTCATTTTTACTGCACCAAAGGTGGATGGAGGGAAAAAAAAGTCAGATAGGGGGCAGAGATTAAGTTAACATTAAAGACCAGTAGAAGAATGGGGATAAAATACAGAAGAGGTGCATTTCTCTGTTTTTGAGGTTTTGAGTGTGAATCTGGTTAAATTCCACGCCAGGAAATCCCATCCTCGTGGAGCTTTGCCATTGAAATCAGGGAAGTTCAGCTGCATCTCTCATCAGCACAGCCCCTGCTTTGGGATGCTTTGGTGGTGAGGATTCCAGAGGGATTCCACACCTAGGCTGGAAGGACAGGAGGGCAGGAACACAGCCAGGAGAACTGAAACAGCTACAGTTCAATGTGCTCCTCTCAGAGGGAGTAAAATAAATTAAGGCAAGGCGTGGGGCAGCCTCTTCTCCCAGGAAATTTGTCACAGGACAAGGGGAAATGCCTCAAAATACAAGTTGGATATTAGGAAAAATTGTTTAAGCACTGAACAGAAAATGTTGGAGTCACCATCCCTGGAATTGTTCAAACAAGAAGATGTGGCACTTCATGGTATAATTTACTGGGCATGGTGGCATTTTCTCAAAGGTTGGACTTGTCACTATTGGAGATCTTTTCCGATGCTTTTCTTAATGGTTTTGGAGGTCTTTTCCAACTTTAATTATCCTGTGATTCTGTGAGCTGGTATGAAAATTCACAGGAATATCATAGAGATGTCAGGTTTCCTCTTCACTGCTGGGAATCACAGGCACTGCTGGATGCCATCCTCCCCTTGGGAAATGTGTCAGGAGCACGGTGCCTTCAGGAAAATGGGCCCAAATGCCAATTCCTACCAGAAATTTGCCACCCAGCCAAGCTGTCCCAACACCAGTGGCTTTTCTACACCTTGTAGTTGTCCCTAATTTCAGCTCATGAGCTCTGTGTGGGTCAGAAGAGTTGTTATCCCATTCTTGTGATCCCATTCCTGTGATCCCATTCCCCAAAGCAGCCCCAGCCCTACCACAGGAGATTTGTTTCCCATTGGGAAGCAAGGAAGTGCCTGAGCCATGCCCAGCCCTCCTAGGGGAATTCTTTGCCACCTCAGCTGTTCATTCCTAGAAACTCCATTGTCAGGATAGCCCTGAGAGCTCTGTGGATCTTGGAGAGGCTCAGAGCCATTTTCTGCTGCAGCCCCTTGGAACAGCTCCGTGTTCCTGCAATCTCCATTACAACACAATAACAGGAAACGTTTCAGTGGCCTCTGCAGTACTTGGCATATAATTTCACTTTAATGCTCATATTGTTCGAGCATTAATAAAACTGGGAACTGTGATGTAATTAAATCCATTCTTCCCACAGAGAAATGACTGTCTGAGCTAGTGGCAAGAGCAGCAGACTCACAAGTTGCCTGGAGAAGAGAGAGCTTTCCCTTGCCAAGGCACAGCGGACACGTGCTTGGGTTTATATCCCTCTGAAGGAAAAGAGCTCCAGTTGAGAGCTGGAGACCTCTGGTACCTCTGGATCCAGAGCTGCCAGATTTTATTGCTTGAGCTCTGAGATTATCCCGTTAGACCCGAGGATAAACCGTTCTCGCTCGGCTCAAGCTGGGAGACCAAATATCTGACAGTGCCATGGCTCATGTGAACCAGCTGGGCTAAAATCTGGAATTTCCATTGGAGGGGCAGGACTGGGGAGGTGGCAGCCTGGAATTCTCTGTGCAGCCCTGAACGTGGGGATTCTGAGGCTCGTTGCCTCCACCTGCATCATCTCACCTGCAGATGCTCCAGGTGTGCACACACGTTCCAGGCTCCCATCCAGCCTCCAGCTAAGCTCATTCTCTTTCCTTTCCCTTTTTCAGTTTAAAACTCAAATTTTTCCCCTCTCTTACAGGGAAAATAGGAATTCTGGATCCAGTATCAGTTTAAATAAATTTACACCAAGAGATGTCTCACTGATCACAACCTCCTCCATTGACTTTTGGTGGATTTTGTGTTTCATGCTGAAGTTCTGGTGAAAAAACGGCACTAATTAATTCAAGTTTATTACTGATTTCTGCTCCCTGAGATTTCAAAATGCAGCCATTTCACAGGACGTCATCCCAAACCTTCCCTTAAAGTGCCAGCAGCTGCCTTGGTTGGCTGTTGATCCAGTCAGGAACCAAATTCATCTCTGCTTTAAGCAGGGCCGATATTTTAGATCACCATGTCATCATCATGGCTGAGGAGCTGGAAGAAGTTTTTCTTTGGTGGCAGCCAGTTAGAAACCCATCGAGCAGCACAGAGTGCATTTTCAAACAGCCTAAAAGACCAAAAAAAGAGGAGTTTGTCCTGTTCTTGGTGGGGATTCCAAGAGGAATGCGGGCGTTCCTCCTGCCGTCGCTGCGAACTTCGCGAGGTCACAGAATTGGAAATGGAGAAAAGATCAGAGGTTAAGGAGCTCAGGTTTCTCCCCAACACGACCTTATCTCGGTGGCAGCTGGATTCTCATGGTGTGCTGCTGTGTTCTCACAAGGAGCAGCCTCCCCTGGCCGCTGAAGGGAGTCTGAGGCTGGCAGAGCCGGGGCCGCTGGCGGCGGCGCCTTTGAAAGGCTCCCCTGGCTGGCAGTTACAAGATACTGTACTTAAAATGTCAAATCAGGCAATCTGCTCTGAAAGGAAAATTACCGCAGCAATCACAGCCCCAGATTTCCTCGTGGAGCGCAGGCAAAATGATGAAAATCGTTTGGCCACCCAGAGCCTTAATGTTGGAGTGCCAGGTCAAGGAAAGCTCCAGCAATTAGCCTGCTGTGCTAATGACATGCCTGTTTGATATAGGAGCTGAATAGCACCCTGATTGCCCATAATATGATTATGTACATTTCGGGTTGCTTAAAAAAAAAAATAAAAAAAAAAAAGTGATGCCTTGGAAAAATAGAATCTCATTTCTCTGGTATTTCTGAAAGACCTCTGTTTCCTGAAAAGCCAAGGGCAGGTTTCGGCTCCTTGGGTTTCCATGAGTTATTAGACTCACTCCCTGACCTACCTTTAATGAGGAGAAGATGGCATTGTTGGGAAAGATATTAAAATACAGTAGCGTGAGAACCTTGTCCCATCACAAAGCTGTCATAATTCAAGGGGTCTGTTTCTCTTCATGCATCATTAAAAAGAAAAAATAAAGGAGGCGAAAGAAGATTGCTCCAGGTTGGATATCCTTAACAATCCAGTCACTGAATACACAAGTTAAATTCTGGTGGTCAGGAAACATTCTCTTTCCTTTCCCCTTTTTTTTTTTTTAATTTTAAAAGTCTTATTTTGAGTTGATCTGCCATTTCTGAGAAGTTCAAACACATTTTCATTTCATTTTTGTTTTCCTTATTGTTGGGAATAAAATGGATGGCATTGAGTAGGGCAGTAGCAGGATTAGAGTGAAACTGTCCCACAGGAAAATCCCTGCAGGGTCACCAATCTGCCATGCTGGAGAATGGGATTTACCACCAAATGAAACAAAAATAAACAGGAAAAAACCATTTATTCCCATGAAGACACAGCCAAAACACACCAAGGGAAAAAAATAGTTACTGGGAGGATGTGTCCAAAGGACACCCAAACACTCATGGCCAGAAGTTTGCTTGTTGGCGATAAACTGAATCAATGTCCCAGGTGAAGCAGCCCAAAAATCTGAGCAGAACAAGCCTGAGATACCCAACACTCCTGCAGGATATAGGGACAAAGAAAGCAGTGACACCACTGAGGCTGGAGCAGCACAAATGTGAGAGGATGCAGAAAGTGGAAAAAAATTATCCCAAATCTAATTGAGTATTTGGACTGGGAGGAGATCAGGCTTCTTTTAAGATATTCCCGTGGGACCATCACTCTCCATGAGGCAGAGCTTGGAGAATTTGGGACAAAACCAAAACCGAAACAGCGTGACCTGCACCCAGCGCCCACTCTGGGAGCACCTTGGGGGCTCCAGCTCGGGGCATTCCAGCTCTTCCTCCTTGGCATTCTGTCCCCACAGTCCAATCTCAGCCAGGATATTTATTGACATTAAAAACAAAAAGCAAATCCCCTCTTTGGAAAGAGGAAAGGGAAATCTCGAGGTGGTTGGTGCCGTGGGTCTGGGGACAATGGCTGCTTGTGTCTCACCAGCTCCAGCAGCATCTCAAATGATATTCTTTGGATTCCCAAGGAGAGGAGTGGGAGCTTGGGAAAGCTCCTGACTGTCTTCATGCATATTCAGGATTTCTCTTTGCCTTCTGATGAAGGGATAGGCTCTGTCCTATGACTCATGAACAGTCCCTTGACACCAGCCCTGGAGATTTTTGTTTTGAAATTAGGCAAGCCTGGAGCGACTTGAATTTGGACCCGGTACTGACAGGCTAGCCTTGGTTTAAAAGGGGGTTTGACCTAAAAGGAAGTGGAAATCTTATATGAATTTGCTTCTGCTCCTTGAAAGATTTTTTCATCCAAAACCCTTCATTTCCTTCCATTTCTCCCTTCATTTCTGCTGCTCCTGGGGATTATCGAGAGACTTTTGTCACAAGGAGGGGGAAGGAAATTTTTAAAGCATTTTGTACTGGACTTGGAGCCGGTATTGAGACGTTTGAGTTATATTTGTACCCCTTGCTCCACTTCTGAGATGTGGCCCTGGCTGCTGCTGCCCCCCTGCTCTCCCTGGGGTGCTGAGCCAGCTCCAAAGCCCTGGGGTGAGTTTGTGCCTCTGTCCCAGCTCTGGATAAAACCAATCCCTCACCTCCCCTCCAGCCCACCGCTCCATCAGCAGGGAAAATCTCCCCAAGCCACCCCAACACTGAGGGAGGACCAAAACAGAGGCAAAAGGAGCATCAGACAAACCTCAAAATGAACTTTAACAAGAAGAATGAGCAGGAAAAGTTAATCAAAACCACACCAAGTCCTTGGCATTGCTGATCTGCTTTGTGGTGAGGTGCAGAAATGACCAAAATCTGTTTTTCTCTATTTTTTTATAAGACTTTGTACTAAAACATGGTCACTCCTAATCAGAAGTCTGCTGCTCTCTAATTTTACAGCCACAACATTTCAAATGTTGTTTTCCCATTTTTAGTACTGCAGAGGGAAAAGAAAACAAAGATTAAAGTGTGGAAATACAATTAATTCGCACTTGCATCAGTTCTCTGTTCTTACTACTTGAAAGAGCTTTAAATATTCACTGAGTTTCACATATTGCACTTTCCTACTCTATTCACACAAATGGACAATATAAAAAAATTATATATACATGATTTTACTATTCCAGTTTCCCTCCTTGAAATCTGCAGTCCATCATTAGTGAGTTACAGAAGGATAAATTGAAATTCAGACCGGCAAAATTGAATTGAAAAGTCTCAGCTCCAATTTGTCTAAAGCAACATGTTTTATAATTATTTTGTCCTTCCCCTACTAATGACTTTCTGACTCTTTCCATCCCCTGGGTACCCAAGGGATATTCAGCATTATCTGTGCACATCAATAATTTTTATGGGACATGTGTTTTCACTTTGTAGCAGACTTTTTTCATTGCTTAAAAGTAGCAAATAAAGCTCTAATAAAAATTGATGCTCGTGTCCCTTCAACACCAGGTATAGGTTTTCCAGCCAGCCATAGGATTTCATGTTGCAATCCAGATTGCTGCTGTTCCTGGTTCTCCACACAGCCAGGAAAATAAAATCAGGCTGTTGAGGCTTTGGAAGGGAAAAGCAAATCAACCAACAAATATTTGGAGAAGAGTAATTTGGGGAATATTAGATAAACTTTCTTTCCTTACTTTAGCACAGGAAAATTATCTCTACTTGCAGTTTTTTTTCATATTCCTAATATTATTTCTGCATCTTCTGGGTCTCTGCTTTTTGCTGACTCATCTGCCATTTGAGACTTTTCCTATGCCTCTAACTCACACGTCCTTTATTCTCTTGGAATCTGTTTTGGAGCCCTCAGCTCACCCTGTGGGATTCATTTAGATTTTTTAAAAACACTCAAGCTCACATGAAACCTCTTAGTCAATATTTAATTTCAACTTGCAGATGCAAAGACCCTCAAACCATTCTGATTTCCAAAGGAAAGGGGAAACGTGGACACAGAAAAGATTTTGCTGCCGCCAGAAGCCAGGAGGCTCTGCCTTGCGGGGCAGTACATCCCTGGATTCCTCCAGCTTTCATTGTCACTCTTATCAATCCCAAAATCTGCAAAATTTCTCCCCTTCCTGCATAAATAAAGCTGGAACATCTCAGCCACCTCTCTGCAGATGCAGCCTGGGAGCTGTCCTGCTGCTTTTTCCTTCCTGAAGCCATAAATCCCCCCCAAATGTCCCCAAATTCTGAGCTGTTGCTACAGCAGAGCAAAAATTTCAATCAATGCCACACTGGGATGAAATCAATCCCACAGCGGGATTTGAATCCATCCCTGTGCTGGGATTGATTTGCAGAATGAAGGATATCAAATGGCACGAGCCTCTCCAGGAGCCATGGGGTGCCCAGGGGAGGGCAGCTGCATTGGGAGGATGGATTAGGCTCTCCATGATGTCCAGGGAATATCACCTGGGCCAAAATCCCCCAGCATTTCCACCCCAGGAGCGTTTGTGACCTCCAGAGGGTCTCACACCACTCCTAGCCCCAAAGGAAAGGGTTCCTCGTGCATTTGGACCCTGTCTTCCCCTTCTCCTCATAGGTATTTGAGGTTTGGGGGTGGTTTTGGGGTGGTTTTTGGGATGTTCTTCAGCTGCTGATCTCTGTGGGTTTTCCCCATGTGTCTGACAACTTTTGGCTCTCTTGAAACTGTTCAGTTTGAGGTTATTTAGGCTCATCTCTCTTCTCTCCTTCCCTGTGTTAAAGGGAAATGAAATCCTGTAGGTTATTTAGGCTCCTTCTCTTCTCTTCTCTTCTCTTCTCTTCTCTTCTCTTCTCTTCTCTTCTCTTCTCTTCTCTTCTCTTCTCTTCTCTTCTCTTCTCTTCTCTTCTCTTCTCTTCTCTTCTCTTCTCTTCTCTTCTCTTCTCTTCTCTTCTCTTCTCTTCTCTTCTCTTCTCTTCTCTTCTCTTCTCTTCTCTTCTCTTCTCTTCTCTTCTCTTCTCTTCTCTTCTCTTCTCTTCTCTTCTCTTCTCTTCTCTTCTCTTCTCTTCTCTTCTCTTCTCTTCTCTTCTCTTCTTCTTCTTCTTCCCTTCCCCTTCCCTTCCCTTCCCTTCCTTCCCTTCCCTTCCCTTCCCTTCCCTTCCCTTCCTTCCCTTCCCCCTTCCCTTCCCTTCCTTCCCTTCCCTTCCCTTCCTTCCTTCCCTTCCCTTCCTTCCCTTCCTTCCTTCCTTCCCTTCCCTTCCCTTCCCTTCCTTCCCTTCCTTCCCTTCCCTTCCCTTCCCTTCCCTTCCCTTTCCCCGAGCCTGTGTTAAAGGCAAATTAAATCCTGTAGGTTTTTTAGGCTCATCTCTCTTCTCCCTTTCCCTGTGCCTGTGTTGAAGGCAAACCCTGTTTAATGCCAGGGACACACCTAAAGCTGTGCTTGGTGCCCAGCAGAGGCTCCCTGGGCAGCTTTGATCCACAACAGGCTCTGTCCCTCCACTTCTCTCACCTTTTAATCCTTTTCATCCCCATAAAAGCACCAGCCCAAGCTGCTGCTCCAGCCAAGAGCCCTTTCCAGGCTCTGACAGGGCTGGAAGTTGTAATGGAGACTCAGATCAACGCCTCAGCTCGCTCTTGATCTACTCCTGATCTGCCCCAGGGTTTCAGCCAGGGACGCAGGACATTGCAGCAATACCTGCCTGCCCTGCTGGAGCAGCAGAGAGGTGGCCCTGCAGAGCCTGCAGCTTGCCCTCAAGGCCTGGAGCAAACCCATTTCCACCAGGGCTCCCCTTCATCACAACTTAACAGCTTTTTATGGATTTGTGTTGGAGCCGAGTTCAAGTGCTCCAAAAGCAGTGATGTCCTGCCAGTGATTTAACTGGAACCTCAGACTAAAATGTTCCCTTTGCTCTCAGCTCCAGCCTGTGGACCAGGGGTGTGTCTCTTTTTAACAGAAACACCTTTTTTTCCCCCAAAAAAATATCCCCTGAGAAAAAGCAGACAAACCTGCTGTGAGTGGTTTTTGCAAGCCTGGCACAGTGAGATGGGCAGGATCCACTCTGAGCAGGACCTGGCACCAAGGAAATTTTGCAGCTCTTTAAAATGGGACCAAGAAATTCCCACCAAAGGCTGCACTTACTGGAAACCAGTCCCTGAGGGGCAAAATCCTGGTGGTTCCTGCTGGATTTTTACAAGCCAGGTGTGCTGGCAGGAGACCTGCCATGGTCCTGTGAGGCAGGTAGCCTGACAGCTTCTCTCCATCACATCTTTACAGGCTCATGGAACATCTCCAGGCCCAAGGAATTTTGCTCCAGGCATCCTGGTCCTCTCTGGAGGTTGCAGGCTTTGAACAGGGTGTAGGGCATGGAGCATCCTGGCTGTCCCTCATTCCCTGCTCCTCTGAACTGGGACAGCACAAAAAGGATCAGGAGCTGTGGGTAACAGGAGTCAGAAGGGTGGTTTGGGTGACCAGAGCAGAGCCAGGGATGGGTTTTGAGTGATTACAGAAGTCATCACTTCTTGGGAATCAGAGATGAAACAAAACAGCGCAAAGAGGCAAATGCCAGAGAAAAAGCTTGACCAGAAGGTCTGGGATGGGGATAAAGAGCTGGAGGCAGCAAGGAGCAGCAGTGACCCTGCAGTTCTGTCCATCACACAGCCCCATCCTGGCCCACCAACCCCTCATGTCCTGCAGTGGGAGGTGCTGACCCCCCCTGCCCCATCACACCACAACACCCAGCAATAACTCAGCACCACAAAAAATGCCCAGATTTGGGGTTTTTTCCTATTGCCTAAGCATAAAAAAAACCTTTAAAAATTTTTTAAAACCCCAACATTTGGGGTTGGGCTCTTTCCACTCCCTCCTAACAAAGAGCTGTTTCTTTCCCATTTTTCAGGGGGATGTTGGGAAACTTTTGGAGTTTGTAGATCTGAGCGAGGGCGAGCATCTCCTCTTTTCCTGCCGGCGACAAGGGCAGCAGTGATCTAATGAAGTGTACATGTTCTAAGTGGGGCTTCTTCATTTGGAAACACTTGCCAGAGCTCCATAAATGGGACTCCTTCTTTTCTGACCCTTTGCCCTACTTCAAATGAGCTTTTAAACCCTTTGGAAAACATGCGGTTTTGCTTTCAACTGCATTAACGCTCATAATGTGTTATTTTGGCTCTCCTCGGACGTTCAGGTTGAAGGCCCAGATTTTCAGAGATTTCGCCTGGCAATGTTGACAAGCAAGCCCTACTCATCAGGCACCCAAGTCAGCTCCTTTTAAAAGCTCTGTTAGCTCAGCTGTATTTTTCTTTGTACACCCAAATCCTCCTGGCCGTGACAGGAGGCTCCGCGCTGCACACGCTCCGCACAGCTCGTACATAAAGCCCCGAGTGTCCACACGGACGGTGTCAGGACTCACCTGGGCTTTACAAGGCACTAAAGAAAATACCGGTGGCATCTTGCCCCGCTGGCAGCCCTCCCAAAATCCCCCAGCTCGGTCCCCGTGCCAGCAGGGACAAAGGCGGTGTGTGCGCGTTGCCCACCTTCTCCAGCCTCGGTATTTATTCAGCTTTGTGCCATGAGAATTTGAATTTTAAAAGAGGGTTTCTGCAGCTGGAGAGAGCCCAGGCTGGGAATAAAAAGGGAGAGTGGGAGGGGGAAAGGGCAGGAAATTTCTGTGCTGTGCAGGGATGGCTTCCTCCTGCAGGTCCCCTGTGCGGGAGCTCTGCGAGTGGCCTCTCTGCAGATATCCTGTGAATAAGGAAATTTTCCACTCCTATTTAGTGGCTGCCTGGTGGATTTCAATTCCACGGACATGGATTCACAGAATCATTTAGGTTGGAAAAGTCCTTTAAGATCATGGAGTCCAACCCTGTAACACAACACTGCCAAGTCCATCCCAAACCCACATTGGCAGAAAATAAAAAAACACAAACCCCTGCCCCATCAAACCCCAAAAATCACCAGTTGCAGAAAAAATTCTATTTTTTAATTCTTTCTCACCATTTAGAACCAGTTGGTTTTGAGCATCTGCACCCTTAACACATGCAGAAACACTTAATAAATAATTTCTGATGAATTTAAAGTTATACAATGTAGTTTAACCACCCGATTTCATGTTTTGTTCATAATAATTTCATTCACAATAACCTTTAATCACTGATTTGTGACAGATAAGTTGTTTTACTCTAAAGCATCAGAAGATCATTTTGTGGTAAATACATTTTGACCTGAATTATCTAAACAATTTTAGGGAGGGAATACTGAGTTTATTCACCCCACACTGAAAAAAAAACCAGTTCCAGTGGTTAAAATTACAGCCTCATCTCCCTTGGTTCCTGTTACAAAGAGCAGAGGGATTTTAGTTCCTCCAAAAATGGCTCTGAGAAGCCCAGCTCTCACCCACGATGTGGATGTGGAGTTGAATTATTTTATCAGCTCTGGTGAAGGATCTCCCATTTCTCTTTGCTAATTTCCACCCGCACCAACAGGGTGAATCTGATTTCCCAGCCCTCCTTCCTCTGGGCATCCCAGGGCAACCATAAAGCATCACCAATTGAAAGAAATGCAGCAAAGAACAAGGTGACATCAGGCGTCTTTATGTGACAACTTAAATCCAAGCTGTGGGTGATGGTTTGGAACATAAGGAAGTCACTTTCCTCAAAAATACCAATGTTTTATCCACCAAGAAATGGAAAAGGAGGAGGAAAAACCCTTGCCAGACCACATTTAGGGAGAAGCATCTCAGCATATAAATGTTTTTGGGTACGTGACCAGCTCTTTAAAAAGTTATGGTGGATTTTTCTCCAGGAAAGCTTTTCATTAAAGTCATATTTATTTCTTTGGGCTTAAGTAATAACGTAAAGCACTCCTACTTCTTCTAACACACTATTAACAGCATAATTAATTCTCAGCAACAGGAAACAGAAACCTTTCTTCTTCACTTCATCATCTCAGAGTCAGACCTTCAGTCTTCTTCCAGGATCCCTATCAAACAGATGGCTTTTATACTCATAAACATGTTGAGCTCAATTTTCCTCCTGCTGAGTGAAAGATTCAAACAAACCAAACTTCCCTACTACTGCTAGGAAATTCCAAACATCTAGAAATACTTTTACAGATGTTCCTTGGCAAGTGACTCCTCGAAATGTGTGTGGTTCGAAAAAGCCAAGCCCAAAGCAATGAATTTCACTGATGAAAATCGCTGATTAAAATAAAAATGAGGCGGGGGAAAGGAGGGAAGGATAGAAAATAAGAGAAGGAGCAGACTTTTAGCTGGATAACCCAGTTTGGGAGGCCTGGGACAAAGCATTTTGTAATTTCTATTCATTTGTAAGATGGAACCTTTCAAGCTAAACTGGGTTGACTTTTTAATGAACAGTGTCCAAATTTTGAGACAGCCTTGGCGAATTTCTCGCTTCAGGGATGGGAGCCGGTGGTTCAACCACGCTTGGAGCCCGAGCCAGGCCAATTTTTCGTGGTTAAGACTAATTTTAGAGGGTGAAATTTCAGGGATGCAAATCCATGCAAGATGGAATCCTCGCAGATACAAACAGCCCTGGTTGTTTGCTGCTTTTGAGCAGAGCTCTCCTCGATTTAAGGTCTCGCCGTTGCCACGCTGTTCTCATTCCCATTTACGAGACGTTTATCCTGTTAAATCCTAATCCCTGTGTACAACTAAGGCTGATGCACGAGTGGATAACTCTGCTGAATGCCAGGACAATAATCCAGATGTTTCACCTAGTAAATACATGAGATATTTTGCTGTCTGCCAAGCGTTGCCTTGGCAGGCAGAACCTTTGTTCTCTCACCGATGAAAGCAGAGGAATTTCCAGGGGGATTTAGCGATGGAGGGAATGGATGAGAAGTGAGGAAAATTGAAGAAAGTCAGGCTCGGATCCACACAGTCCTGCTCTGGCTGGAAACTCAGCAAACAGAGCATTTTTAAAGGTGTTTTCTGAAGGTGAAGTGGCATCCGTGGGCGTGACGCCGGGGCAGTGAAATACCACAGCACCAACCCTCAACTATTGGCTCCATGAGGAAAATATATTTAATGAGGTTTGGAAATCTGGGATGCCACCACTTCTCCCCTCTCTTTTTCCAAGCATTAACGCTCCCCACAGTTTTTTTCTCATAATGGCTCTCTGGTTTGGTGGGTTTTCCAGCATTCTGCATTTTTCCTCTCCCCGAGTTCGTGTTCGTTACACATGAAACCATCTCCAGACCCCTGGGAAAAACCTCATAAAAATTCAGGAATTATATCATCTCCACGCTGTTTTTAAGGAAAAAACAATCTGTTTTTTTGGAAAGGCTCTAGTGAGCATTAGCAGCACTCTCTCCTCCATGCTCTGTGTGTGTCTGGTTACCTTGCCCTGAGCCAAACAGCTTCATTAAATCTCATTTAATCGCTGGCTGCGGTCAACTCTTGTGACTCCAACCCGAGCTGGAGCAGAAAATCCACAACCTCTGCGCACAAAGCTCATCTCGTTGGGCCAATATTATTTTCATCTTCCTGAACATCATTGTCTGCCCCAAAACAACCAATTAGAGACACTGTTAGTTTTGGAAACAGCTCAACAAAGTGTGTGTGGATCAGACAAGTGCGGGACTTCAAACAGGCAGGCGTGTTTTTTGGCTAATATCGTCTGATAAGGCAGCATTATCTGCACCTTTTCCCTGAGCTGGCTCTCACCCTATTTGAAATAATTCTATTTTACAAGCTGGATGTCAACAGTACCTGTTTATGGAGGGTGACACTGGCTCCCCCCTGCCGCTGGTGTTATCGATGAGGAAGCACTAAGTGGGCGTGTGAGTATTTTTAAAGTACACTGCAAAAAAATAAAATAACAAGGGGGCCCCTCGATTTATCCCTCTGCTAACAAAATAATGAGCCTGCCGCCTACAAATGTGCTGCTCTTCTGGACTTGCTTTGAGGAGAAATCTTTGTTTCTCCTCGCAAGAGAAAATATTGGGGGTATCTTGGAAGTTAAACAATTTGTTTTCCTGGTGTTTGCTGGCTGCATTTCAACTACAAATTTTAGGTTCTTTTTTTTTTGTTTGCCTGTTATGACAAGGGCTGCTGGTCCTGCATTGTAGGGTGGGAGAAACAAATTATCATTTTCATCTCATTCTGGCTCTCCTCAATGCAGTCACTGGATATCAGAACCAGTGAGAAATCAAGGACTTGAAAATGCCTGCACAAGAACCATGATTTCCATATACAAACTGTAATTTCCATAATAAAATTTCCATAATAAAAGCCTTAATTGAGGGTTTTTCCTACAATTTCATGCACACACACAGGACTATGTAGAGGCAGGAATTAATCAATCCCAGTTTTTAAAGCACAGGGTTTCAGAGCTGATAATCAACAGTTCACAACACCTTTCAAAGCGATTTTTAGAGCTGCACAAACAATTTCTGGCCCTGCCTAAAGAAAAACAGGCAAAACCCCAGGGGTGGATGTGTCCAGCAGATGCTCCCAGGTGCTGTGACACATCTGGTAGCAGTGTCCCCTCTTCAGGTCCCCAAAACTCTTACAAAGAAGTTTTTCATCTAATATTCATCCCTATATGTGACAACAGTCCCAAACAATTCCCAAAAGGGTGTAGCTGCCCTTGGAAAATGCAAATTTAGGTTTTCCTGTGCTGTGTGCAGTGGGTGGGGTGTATTTGGATTTGGGGTGCCCTTAGGGCATTGCAGATCCACTGCAAGCAATGAGAGGACACAGGAGAGAAGAAATTTGCGTTTTCGGGTGAAACTCAGGATATGAAAAGGTGGAATATTATTTAAGCAAGTGGTAAGTTTATCTCACGGTGGGTAATTTTGAATTTCCATCATAAAGATGAATTAATTACTACTGGAGAAAATTGCTGTCAAGAGAAAACTGTTCAACAATCAATCTGGCAACTTTCCCAAAATATAAGATAAAAGAAATCGGGTTCATGATGTGTCAACAATGTAATCAACCCTAAAAAATAAAAATCAATTTACAACCAAAACAAAAAACCTAATTTAATTTGCATTTTTGGCACCATGAAAGAACAGTGATGCCAAACACGTTACATTTGGCATATTTGATGTTCAAACACATCCAGCTTCCAATAGCCTCTGATTTTTATTTGGATTGAGTGAGGACTAACAGCATAGAAGAATTTTTCATCTAACATTCATCCCTATATGTGACAAATAGTCCCAAACAATTCCCAAAAGGGTGTAGCTGCCTTGAAAATGCAAAATTTAGGTTTTCCTGTGCTGTGCAGGGGTGGGGGTGTATTGGGATTTGGTGCCCATAGGGCATTGCAGATCCTGCAAGCAATGAGTGGAGGGTGACACTGGCTCCCCTGCCGCTGGTGTTATCGATGAGGAAGCACTAAGTGGGCGTGTGGAAGAGTATTTTAAAGTACACTGCAAAAAATAAAAAATAACAAGGGGGGGCCTCGATTTATCCCTCTGCTAACAAAATAATGAGCCTGCCGCCTACAAATGTGCTGCTCTTCTGGATTTGCTTTGAGGAGAAATCTTTGTTTCTCCTCGCAAGAGAAAATATTGGGGGTATCTTGGAAGTTAAACAATTTGTTTTCCTGGTGTTTGCTGGCTGCATTTCAACTACAAATTTTAGGTTGTTTTTTTTTTTTTTGTTTGCCTGTTATGACAAGGGCTGCTGGTCCTGCATTGTAGGGTGGGAGAAACAAATTATCATTTTCATCTCATTCTGGCTCTCCTCAATGCAGTCACTGGATATCAGAACCAGTGAGAAATCAAGGACTTGAAAATGCCTGCATGAGAACCATGATTTCCATACACAAACTGTAATTTCCATAATAAAATTTCCATAATAAAAACCTTAATTGAGGTTTTTTGCTATAATTTCATCCACACACAGAGGACTATGTAGAGGCAGGAATTAATCAATCCCAGTTTTTAAAGCACAGGGTTTCAGAGCGGATAATCAACAGTTCACAACACCTTTCAAAGCGATTTTTAGAGCTGCATAAACAATTTCTGGCCCTGCCTAAAGAAAAACAGGCAAAACCCCAGGGGTGGATGTGTCCAGCAGATGCTCCCAGGTGCTGTGACACATCTGGTAGCAGTGTCCCCTCTTCAGGTCCCCAAAACTCTTACAAAGAAGTTTTTTCATCTAACATTCATCCCTATATGTGACAACAGTCCCAAACAATTCCCAAAAGGGTGTAGCTGCCCTTGGAAAATGCAAATTTAGGTTTTCCTGTGCTGTGTGCAGTGGGTGGGGGTGTATTTGGGATTTGGGGTGCCCTTAGGGCATTGCAGATCCTGCAAGCAATGAGAGGACACAGGGAGAGAAGAGAAAATTTGCGTTTTGGGGTGAAACTTCAGGATGAAAAGGTGGGAATATTATTTAAGCAGTGGTAGGATTTATCTCACAGTCAGGTAATTTTTTAAATTTCCATATAAAATGAATTAATTACTACTGGGAAAATTACTGTCCAAGAAAACTGTTCCAACAATCAATCCCAACCTTTCCCAAAATATAAGATAAAATAAATCAGGAGTTCCTTGATGTGTCATCAATGCCTTAATCTTAACCCTAAAAAATAAAATCAATTTGACCAAAACAAAAAACCTAATTTATTTGCATTTTTTGCTTCATGAAAGACAGTGATGCCAAACACGTTACATTTGGCATATTTGATGTTCAAACACATCCAGCTTCCAATAGCCTCTGATTTTTATTTGGATTGAGTGAGGGACTAACAGCATAGAAGAATTTTTTCTTATTTTATAATCCAAATGCTTTCCTTGTATCCACTGAGGACAGAGTGCACAGATGAGCAGAGTCCCATTCCATTCAAGGACTTCTTCTCCTTTTCCTACCAGAGTGTCCAAATGTGTTTTTCTAGAGAGAGCAAGGTTCCTGTGAGCTTTGCTGTGCTCAGGCAGCAGCAGCCTCTTGTGCTGTGCTTAATTAGCTAATGAAGAAAAGCACTGCAGAGACCTGGTACCAGACCTAGCCCAGCTGGCCCAGAATCATTCCTCCTCCAGTTCCCTTTGACCACAAGGCTGGGTTATGGCCCAGCCCACCCCGGCCCAGATGAGGTTTTCCATGGCCCACGGTGGGATTTGGGTCAGGCTCACAGTAGCTGAAAGTGAGCAATTACATTTAGAGGGAGGAAAGGAAGGAAAAACAGCTCAACAGCCTGAGCTGGGCCAAATTCTGGAGGTGCACCAGGGAAAAATCGTCCTGCAGTTGCTTTTCTAAGGAAATGAACATCCAGCACAGAGACACCGAATTAATTTCAGAATGATTTAAAATCAGCATTCTCAGGGGGTGTGTGCATGTGGAAAAGCAGGTTTGAGACATAAATATATTCCTTTTGTTGACAGTGGAAGAAACGCTGTTTCCTTTGGTCCTGGAGAAGAGCAAACAGTTGCTCTGATAGTCTTGGCAAATGAAAAACTTTATTTTTATCAGACAGAGGAGGAAACCCTGTGCAGCCATTGCCAAGGAGTTGCACACTACGTGACATGTCCCATTTAGCCCCAGTGCTGCCAGTGAGAATTCTCACAGCACATCTGTTTCACTGAGGGGTTTCTCATCACTCCCCTCCCCTCCCTGGTGGGAATGCCCAGGACAATCTTCCTCGGCTTGCACAGAGGAAATGTTCCTTGTAAAAGTGAAGATGTTTGTAAGCAGTCACCATGATCAGGTGTGACAGTGGTTACAAGGGTTTTCAGGATGAGGGGAGAGACGAGAATGTTGACTCCATGCTCAGAAGGCCTGATTTATTATTTTATGATTATATATATTACATTATAACTATACTAAAAAGAATTGGAAGGAAAGGTTTCTTCAGAAGGCTAGCTAAGAATAGAATGGAATGAATAACAAAGATCTGTGGCTCGGACAGTGAGTCCAAGCTATCTGGTCTGTGGTTGGCTATTAAATCTAAACATCCACAGGAGACCAATCCCAATCCACCTGTTGCATTCCACAGCAGCAGATAACCATTGTTTACATTTTGTTTCTGAGGCCTCAGCTTCTCAGAAGGGAAAAAAATCTCAAGAAAAGATTTTTAGTGAAAAGATGTCTGCGACAACCAGGGTTAGCACAGAATTCACAGAATGACCAGGTTGGAAGAGACCTCCAAGATCATTGAGCCCAGCCCAGCCCCTACCCCTCAGCTAAACCCTGGCACCCAGTGCCACATCCAGGCTTTGTTAAACACACCCAGGGATGGTGACCCCACCACCTCCCCAGGCAGCCATTCCAGAACTTTATCACCATTTCTGTGAGAAACTTTTCCCTAATATCCAACCTATATTTCCCTTGGCACAGCTGAGGCTGTGTGCTCTGGTTCTGTCAGTTCCTGGAGACAGAGCCCAGCCCCAGGTGAGCACAGGCCCCTTTCAGGAGCTGCAGAGTGATGGGGGCACCCCTGAGTCTCCTTTTCTCCAGGCTGAGCACCCCCAGCTCCCTCAGGCATTCCTCACAGGGCACATTGTCAGCTGTACCCTGTGCTATCCTGGATGGCAGAGTGACAGGACAAAGGACAATTATGTGACATCTCTGGTGCAGGTGGCAGCTGAGGGTGAGGATGGTCAGGCAGCAAGGCCCCTCCTGCTCTTCATTTCCCTCTGGAAGAAGGGCCAGCCCATCTCCTGACTCATCTGGACCAGAGCAAGGCCTCTGGAAGAGACAAACACTGGAAGGCAGCGTTCCCAGCGTGGAAATGCTCCCAGCTCTGAGCTCCCAGCACTGCAGTTAACCCTTCCCTCGTGCGGAGCCAGGACAGGCTCCTCTCTCCAAGGAGATCCATTCACTTCATCTGCAGCTGGAATCAGCTAAACCATCACAGCTGGGCTCAAAACAGGGTTGGAAGGACTGAAGAGGGTTGTCACTCCCAGCTTTATCTACCAAAGCTCCACCCCACATTTGTGGAGATGGCTCCATCATAAACACGGGATTGCTGCTGCACAGTTACAGGCCTCTACTCTTCCCTCATTTTTCCAGGAAAAGAAGTTTTTCCTTCCTGCTCCATTCTGCATTTTCCTAATTTAGCTTTGATCCAGGGAGCAGTGTTTTAAACACCTGCATTCCCTGTCTGGCAATGAAACCTAAGGAAAACTCCAGGGAGAGCCGCACTGCTGGGATTCTGAATGTCTGGGCTTTCTGAGCTCTTTCTTTCCTTTTTTTCCTCTCCCCAACAGCTGGCTCTTAGCAGGCAGACTGGTGCTTAAAGCGTCTGATATGATGTGAGAAAGCAAAATAATCACCTGCCAAGGATTTCATCTTCATAAAAGGCAAGGTGTAAGATCAAGTTTCAGATCGTGTGGGAGTCGGGCGCGCGCCATGACACCGCCGTGAACCCTGAGGAACCAACTCCTGTTAGCTTTAAAAACACAACATTCATCTCCTTGCCCCGCCAGACCCTGGTTTGGCAATGCTGGGCCCTTCTGGGAGGATAACTCAAGGGAGAAAGGAAAAGGGAGAAAAAAGAGGGAGAAAGGAAGCTCCCAAAACTGCTGAGATCCATCAACCATCTCCACCAGAGCTGCGTCCTCCTCTTCCATGATGATATTTGGGATCACTTCTGCTCTGCAGCTCAGCCCAAATTGTTGGGTTCACACTCGGTTAGCCAGGGAGAATTTGCCCATGCACACGGATGATGGAAAATTGAGAATAAGGGCTTTCTTCTCATCAAGGGAGTGGGTCTTTCCTGGGGAAAAAAAAATTCTTAAAACCATAAAAAAAGGCAGTTTAAACCTCAAAAAGCTGGCAGGGCAGCTGTCACTATAAAACTCTTCTGTTAACTAAGATGGACTTGTGTTGCAGACTAGGAGAACTGTTGTTGATTTACTTTTCATCTTTAATTAGGTTTTTTGCCTCATTTGGCTCAGAAAGATAAAGATTTAAGGATATCACTTGTTAAGACAGTGATTTTTCTGTCTGAATAAATATTTATGTTGTTGCATATTATTTTTACTGGTTCGTGGATGGATGGATGGATGGATGGATGGATGGATGGGTGGATGGATGGATGGATGGATGGATGGATGGATGGATGGATGGATGGATGGAAATAACATTTCTGGTTTTAGAGAAAAACTGAATCTCTTCCTTCACTGATTTTCATTTCCACCTCTGCAAAATAAAAGCCAAAACAGGTGGCAAAGGATGTAACTCTGACTTAGTGGCCACCAAGCATATTTTTTCACACCTGGATTCTAAAGCTTTTTGTAATAAAGAAATTCACTGGCTTTGCAGATGGGGAAACAGATTCCTGATATTTGGAAACCCAAACCACCAGAATTGCCATGGGCCAGTTTCACTGGGACTGGGAGGAAGAAGCTTTGGCCCACAGGGCTCATCTGCCTTGGGCACATTCCATCACCAACAGTGATTCCAGTCTTTCCCCCAAAACTTCATATAATTGTCCTTCCCTAAAGGAAAACTATCCTAAACCAGATTAAAACCCAGCTCTGAAAACTTTCTAAATAGCAATCAAGTACAAGGTACTTGATCAAGCACATCAGTGCAGGGATTTCCCCTTCTGCTCCAAATTCTGGCCATGATTTCCAAAAGGCTCCTCAGCCACATTAATTTATAAATTTCTCAAGATTTTTTTTTTCTCATTAAGGTTTTGTCCAGACATCTCCTTGAGACCTTTTCTCTGTTGGTCTCATGGGAATTTTCTCCTGGTGGATTTTGCTGTGGCTGTGATGAGCTTGGTTAAAAGGCAAGAAATTTGCTGCTTGTATTTCAGATTTGTGTGCCCGGGGGTTTGGCTGATTTTAGCTCCATTACATCCATTAGATCTATTTCAGATCTATTATTTGGACTACTAACTGATATTAAGGAATTACCTCCTCCTGTAGATTTTACCTATCCCTTTACACAGCAGATAAATTTATTTCAGTGTGTGCTCAGCTACAAAATTGATCCTGCTAATTAGTGAGTAATTACATGTATAAGTCTCCAGGCATTAAATCTGTACAAAATGGGATTTGAGGAAATTTTTGGCGTAATTCTCGTAGGGTGTGAGCGAGAATAGATCCACAGGGAGGCAGGACCAGCTAATTAGGCTTCTCCCCCTCCCCTCGATTTTCCTGTCTCACCTCCTGTTTTGTGTGTTTCCAAACGAGTACACGATAATTACTTCATTAGGAAACTATTAGAAGGGAACAAGAGGGGATGAGTCACTCGTTTTTTGTCCCTGCTTTTATCTGATGGTGAGAAGCGAAGGAATTTTAAAAATCTTTTCTAGGTCAGCGATCCTTCCAAGTGCTCGTGCCCATCTTCCCTCTTCCCTTCCCCCTCCTCGACCCCAAGTGATTTTGCAGAGCCTGGTGTGGATGCAGGAATCTACCCACAAGGAGCCTTTTCCACTAGAAAAGCATTTATTTGTTTTCTTTTAATATTTTGTTCTCTCTAGATAAGGAAAGCCCGCTCAGCGGTACATTGGTTTGGTTTTTTTCTCTTGTTAGCAATAATTTCTTGGGAATTACATTTCGTGGCTCTCAAGCTTTGGCTCAGAAGTTCTCTCACACTGAAGGGTCTGCATGGAAATATTTAAAGACAAGAAGAAACGCTTCAAATTAAAAAAAAAAAAGCTTTTAAAAAGCTGTGTGTTGCACAATACTTCTCCACCCACATTTAGGTCCTCACCGATAATATATTTTTAAAATTGTTTAATACGTTTAGATTGCTTTCTTTTTTCATGGAATTCATTCTATCACTTCAACCACCATGTCAAGAACATGACAAAGAGGAGCCTCCAAATCCACATTTAAGCAGTAAAAGAAATTATCTGGTTCCCAGAAGAGCTGAGCACTCTGCAGTCACAAGCAGGGATGAGGATTCCAGTCCATTTTAAAATGGAAGCCTTAATATTTATTGCATCAGAAATGTATTTATCATCTTCTGGAAAGGAGATCTGGCACAATTTGGAGACAGTTCCCTCAAAGAATGGGAACTGAGTCCCTTGCTGGCTATTTAATCACAGTATCAGCTTGCCTTGCTGTTTTCCAAGTCATTTTACCATTGCCTTGCCAAAACATGTGAGGTCTCCTCGCCCCAACTGCCACTCGGATTAAAAGTGATTGACAAGGGATACAATTAAGGTCTGATTCAGAATTCACCAGGCTTAAATCTCTCTGGTAAGAAAATACTTCAATTCCACCAAAAAAAAAAAAAAAATAAAACCCCAAAAACCCTAAAAATACTCCTTGGAATAACCCTCACGAGTTAATATTTGAATACTCCAGGAGTATTGCAGCAATAGTCAAAAATCGAATGCAAAGTACCTCTGAGCAGTGGCTGGTTCCAGTTCCTTGAAACAACAACAACAAAAACATGAGGCTTTGAGATCAGAATCTCCTGGTGTGATTTGCATATTGATACAGAGCAGATGTTGCAGAAACAAATGCTGCTGCATCTGCTGATGGATTGGCTTCAGCTGCCTGCAGAGGAGTTCAGCAGGGGTAGAGTGTCACATTTGTCATTCTCATCGACTTTATAAGTCCTCTGTTGACCCAGCAGTACCTGAATAATTTTTTTCCCTGCAGTAAATTAGAAAAGGAAGTTTGCAGGGGAAGATGTGGGGAAAGGGGTGTTTTTCCCAGATCACAGGAGAGGTTGGCTGAGGCTGCAGGGATGAGTTTCGCTGTTTGGTTTTACACTGTTCTGCTTTTTTTCCTGTCTTGGACAAAAGGCAGAAAACAAAAAGAAGTGGTCAAAATATTGGTCCTGTCATTCAATAGTTGTCATTGTTTTATTTTCATGTCAGGTTATCCTGATGTGGGCCCTCCCAGCATTTCTGGAGGAGTTCTGTGAACACCCTTAGGAGCTTCGATGTTCCAGTGGTGGATATTAAACCCTGAGCCTCAGGAGTGTCTTGCTCCAGAGTAAAAACTGAGCAGTGAAACAAACAGCGATGGCTTGAATGACAAATTTCTCAAGGGCTCTTTGAGGAGAAGGAAAAGCCAAGGGCATCGAGGTGGGCTGGGTGAAGTTTCTTCTAAATAACAACAAGAAAACCCAAGTGTCCCAAAGGAGTGAGGTCCCGCGGCCACCGTGTGTTTGCAGCTCCTCCCATGCACTGCAGCTCAGTTAAAGCAAAAGGATGGGAGTTGTGCACAAAAAAAAGAGTGGAAATTCAGGGGCAGAAAGATTCCATCTCTGCTCCTCAGAAGAAAGAATTTCCTTCGAGGTGCAGCACCATAAACGTGCTGTACAAACAACACCCAGAATCCCGCATTAGAGAAAACCAAATAATAGGTGCCTAAGGAAATAGCTGGGATTTAGGGGGCTTAAACCCAGGCCCTGCTGTGATACAATAGCCTTATTAAGCATGATATTTTATATAGGATCCAGAGAGTTTGAAGGGTTTGAAGCATGTTTGGGTAAGGATCAGGGGGATTTCAGGAGCTGTGACCTCATCCTGCGTTTGATGCTATCAGAGCTGGGCTCCGAGGTTTGGCCAACTGGAAGGCAGAGCCCAGAGCAGCTCTGCAAGCTCAGTGTTTACCAGCCTGGAGCCTATAATTGTTTTTTTGTGGGGGGAAGTTCAAGGCCACCCAAAGAGCGTTTCACAGTGCTCACCAAACCAATAAATGCTGGAGTTGGGGAAGGCCACAAACCGGAGCTGCCGGCCAAGGCTTGGCTGCCTGGCTCCCTTGGACTTTAAAGCAAATTGTGTGGCTAAAACCTCCTGCACCTCTTGGAAAGCTTTGGGCTTCACCTATGGGCTCAAGCCAAAGCATCTGGAAGAGGGGAAAAGGTCTCCTGTCACCACGACCAGCAATTTTCCTCAAAATAATTAGGCCTTTGCCAGCTCTGAAAGCTGTTGCGTCATCAAAGAATGACACAATCATGGAATGGTTTGGGTTGGAGGGGAATTTAATGTTCAGCCAGTTCCAAATCCCTGCCATGGGTAGGGACAACTTCCACTAGCCCAGGTAGCTCAAACTCTTCAGATTCCAGATGTTTGCCATGTGGGAAGGGATGGTTGGAGCAGGAGGAGCACATCAGGATGGTCCCATTGCACATCTGCCTGGTCTGTTGGCACCTAAGCACACAAACTTGCATCCAAAATGCATGGTAGGGAGTGGGAAAGAAATATGGAAGCACTTACAGCAGTGAATCAGCCGTGGGGATTTTTATAAAGCTTTAATTTTGTATTAGAGCAAAAGGAAGAAGCCCCAGACTTGGGGAGCACCACAAAATGGGCAGCCTTCAAACGTCTGCCTGTGGGTCCAGCTAAACCAGATGGCAAAGGATGTTTTCCAAGGAGGTTTGGGGTTCTCAGCTGATGTGAGATTACGTGTGGCAAATTGTGTCTGTGTTGATTCTGCCTCAGATATTGCACGTGGGATATGGCTCTGCTTGGGTTTGGGCTTGCTTGCAAAGTTCTTCTCCACCAGCCATATGAACACTCTCTAGATTAAATCCGATTTGCCTGGAGGCTCAATCCAGAATAAATTTCCAACACTTGTGATGCTGGGATAGGGCTCTGAAGCCAGGGATAGAGTCCTTGGGGATTTCTTATTTTTTTCTGCTTAAGAGCTTCATATCACCATAAATTCTGCATAACTCTGCTATCAAACAGATTAAATGAGACTTTTGAGAGGAAAAATCAGAGTTTTCAGAGTGTGAGATACATCTGGTCCCTGGGCAGAACTTTGGGACTGTTATCTCTGGAATCTCTCTTTAGCTGGATATGCTCAAGAAATTGTGCTCAGGGGTATAAATAAATATAACTATTTAAATCAAGAACATAGCAATTTACCTGTTTGGGAATTCAAAGTGCTAAAATAAACTCCTAATCTGCGTTAAAGAATTTAAATACACAGAGGTTTGCTGAGGACAATCGATGACTTTGATGTCCATTGGCTCAGGCTGTAACAGCGCAGATAACCAGAGCGCCATTAATAAAATGTTCTTTCTGCCTGAAAATTGAATTAGCTGAGTCTGATACATTTTATATCCCTTGATGACCCAGCACGGCCAGAGCAAAGCAGGAATATAAAAGCCATCTGACGTGCTTTGTCTTGGGCTGTTTTGGGAAGCTCCTCAGCTGACATGAGAAGCAAATGTTCCGCAGTCTCATGGGGTCTTTCTTGGGGGCTGACTGGTTTATAGCTGGGGAACAAAAAGAGAAAAAAAAATCCTCAGCTGGTTTCAGTAGCTATTTGTTACCAACTTAAAGATCAGGTTCTTCAAGGTAAACTGAAAATGACAATCGGAAAATAAACATGAGCCACTTGGTGTGTGTCCTCTATTGGGCTGAAATGTGACCCGTGTGGGGAGAGGTTAAAGGGTTAAATTGTGCCTCGCTCATTATGGGCCTGGAAAAAAAAAACCCTGGGTAAACTCAGAGGGGTGAGGCAGCTCTGAAACCCCTCAGTGCTGCTCCGTGAGGCTCTGCAGTGACATGTGATACCCAATTTCTGGAGTGTCATGGTTATCAACTGCTCAGGATTATAAGAACTGACGTCAAAAAGTGTCGGGCAGCCGCTCTCCCCTTGCTCTGGTTGTCACTCCGAGCTCAGAAGAAAAGCATCAGGGGTGTTTACACATGGCAAAGTTATTAAGGGCCCTCACAGAGGGCTTTAAAGGCTGCAGGCTCACCTGGAAGATGGCTGGCTTGATCTTAGCCCTTTCCTTCTGGCTGGAATACCTTCCTCATAAAAACCGAAATGGGCCCCAGAGAACATTTATGCTCCCCAGCCTCATCCCTCCCCCTGATTTAAACCAGCTCCCAGTAAGAGATTTCAGACCACCCTGAACAGAGCTGCTTGTCAGGCTGCTCATTTGGGGTCAGAAAGCAGCAAAGCATTTCAGCATGTGCCCAGAGTTTGGGCACCTGCTCAATCCTGTTTTCTGCTGACTCCGAGGTGCTCCTGGCTGACAACATTAAAGCACTTCCCTCCTGCTTACATTTAAACATCATTTATTTTTTGCAAAAACAGAGTCTAAATATGGATTTCTGACAGTAGCTGAACTTCAAATGGTCATTTATGAGCTTCTTATCCACAGGCTTCGGGGAGAAAAAGGCTCCTCTCACAGCACATGATATTTTTCTCCTTCAGCAGAAAAAGAAAAAAAATTTGCTTTGAATTAGTAAAGAGAAATAATGTACTGAAGTTACACAATAATGTATTGTGTTATATATATATAACAAGAGAAATAATATATTGAAGTTACACAATAATGTATTGTGTTACATGTATAAAACACACAGGGGTGCTCATGGGACCCAAGTCACCCCTGCTAACAGACATCCAGAGAGAAAGTTTTCATTCCTGGTCCCAAACGGGGCACTTTGAGGAAGCTCTTGAAATGTCTGTGAAATATCTGCCTGCTGAGCTCATATTTTTTCTGTGATACTGGAGATCTCCTTCTTCCACCTGTGTTTTAGAGGCCTTGCCTCTCCTGACAGGCACCCCAAAATGTGAGAATTCAACAAGCTGGAAATGACAGATGCTGGTGTTTCCAAAATATTCCATTTGACCAGGAAGAATATTTTCCAGCTATCAGGATCTCTCCAAAACTGCACTTTTTGGTGACCAGTTTATTTGCCAATAAAATGTTGCCTTGCTCGACTCATTAGATAATCGTGGTCAAATTTGGGGACGAACACATTGTTAATATTTTACACATGAGCCTAACTTGACTCCTTTTCAAGGAGAAGCCACTGAATCTTGGAAAATATCATCAAGCTGTCAGCATTTAGCAGAGAACAAGTTCATAAAGGCTCAAATAAATCATGCTTTATGATGAGTAGCAAAATGGAGATTTTCAGAGGTAACAAAAATAGGAATTCACAGTGCAATTCCACTATTTTAGTATGGTGTTGACTCTTTTTCATATGGTCAGACGCTTTGCATCCTCATATTTGCTCTGGGAATGCAGTGCTGATGTGGGAGATGAAGGGTGATCACAGCAAATCTTATTGTTTGTGTTTCTGTTATTCCTTCCCTCCCTTACCTCATCAAGGTGAGAGACCACATTCATGCTTTTCGTTATTTTCCCTGTTCTGTGTACCACCAAAAAAAGCCAGCCAGGCATGAATTTATTTAAAATCATTCCAGGTTTATCCTTATCTTTCCAACACATAAAAGAGCAGGAAAATCAGCCCGTTCAGAATCAGGTGATTGAGCCTCAAGCTGTGACTTTGTCACTAATTCACACAGCAACTGCTGAGTTTATTTTCCCCTCATTCTGGCCGTGTGTAAAACAGGGTTTATTTTCTTGGTTGTGGGTCTATTTAAGGAGCACACATTGTAAGGGCTCCTTCTCCAAGGGAGTTTTGCTATTTTAAGCCCAAGGGTTGTGTTCCAAAGCCTTGATGTCTCCCTGCAAACACTGCAGCGGCCAATTGCTTGTCACAGCCTAAGCTGCTTTATCAGCAACATGATCAATGGTCTCACCACAACTTAAAGGCAGGAACATTGCTCCTACAGGACTCTGGAGCTTTATTCTGCTACTGCCCCATGTGGATAAAGCATTAAAGGGAGAGGAGCAGCCCCACTCTCTCCATCAGCACATTGCCACGGCGAATTCCTCATGTCCAACAAAACTCCTTTGGAAGATGCATCCCAGCATTTCTCCAGAGCTTTCCTGAGTGTTTGGAAGATTTTTGCCCTGTGGTGAAGGAGAATGAGGCAACCTGGTATCTGGAGAATCAAAAGGAGAGATTAGACAACAGCAATGCATCTTGGAATTCATCCAGTGCGCTCATTATTGGGAACTTTTTCCAGGGAGGAGGTGCATAAATAAGAAAGGGTTTGAAGTGGAGGAGGAGGAGGTTTCTCTGTGACAATATAAAAATGAAGTGTGGTAGCATGACCTTTGCAGAATGCATTTAAACTTCCTCTGGCCCCCCTGGGCTATCCCATATCTGTGTGGTTCACATTACCCTGCTCCCAGAAACATTTGCTTTCGAACAGGAGGGCGTTGTTAACCCTCCTGTCTTCACGGTGGCTCCTTCCAGAGGTCCAACCAAGCTCCCTTCCAGTTCTGCCCCTCTCTCCCCTTGCCCAACTGTTTGAAATATTCTGTTTTTCCTTTTCCAGGTCGGAGGGAGTTGTATATTTAAATTTCTCACGCCTGTTAAAGCTTGGGCAGGTCCCATTACAAAGTCAATACCCAGGAATGGAAAACATCTTCCAAAGTTTCAAGTGAATTCTGGCCAAATTTAGCAGGCGCTGTCTGACTTTGCTCCCCATCCGCAAACTCCACGCTAATAGAAAGGGTTTGCTACATCTGGATCCTGCCCGGGCTCTGATTGTAGATAAGTTTTGACCAAGAGAGGGGCTGGGGGTTGGTTTGGGTCGCACATTTTCCCCTCTCACCTCTGACACGGCCAACACACGATAACAAGAGGAGGGAGCTCCCCGAGGGACGGCGCTCGGGGTCGCCGCGGATTAAACGTTCTCAGGCACGGCTCCTTCCAAAGGCAGGAGCAGGGAAGGGCTCAGAGAGCCAGAGCCTGCTGATTAAGGGCCTTGAAGGATTTTCCAATCCCATCTCGTGGAGCTACTTGCTGTACAACCACCCAAAGCGTGCTTTGACAGAGGCTCAAGTTTGCTATTTAAAGCTCAGCGACAGCGGAGGAAGGCGGAGAGATGTTTGTTTCACTTTGTCCTCTCACTCAAGCTGGATTCTTTTTTTTTTTCTTTTTTTGCTAATGTTTTAGGAATGTTTCCTTATCAGGATTATAAAAAATAAATACAGCTAGCGCTTTGGCAGTCAAAAAAGAACAGTATAGATTAGAAAATGATTTAGTGCCCTTATTTCACTGACTGACCCAGATTGCCTGATCTCAGGAGCAATTATCCATGGGGATAATTGTCCTGTGTGAAGATCTTTGTTGAAATCAGTGGAAGTGTTTGTGCAAGCAGAGTTACAGATATAGCTGCAGATTCAGGCCTCAATTTCCCCGTGTTGAATTTAAGAACAGATTGTTTCCTTTATAACTTCTTTTTTCAGTGAAAAACAGTTCTCTTCAGAGGGTTAAGTTAAATGGAAATGCTGCATTCTGATGAAAATTCTCTGTATCCCTTAACTAAATGTTAATACAGGGAATTTGTTACATGTAGTTCCTCTCCAGACGTAGCTGTGTTTATCAGAATTTCTCTGTAGAGTTCTGACTCTCATATCTGCTCTTCTTGACCATTTTCATGAGCTTTGAGAACTTCATAGTTCCATTAAAACCAAAATATTTTAACCAGTTCTCACCAGTCATTTATGGGGTGATACCACCAAAGGTTGGTTGCTTAAAAAACACAGAAAAGCATGAAAAAACTTGAAATCTGCACAAAGCTCAAACTGAACAGATGAAAATTGCAAAATTAACAAATCAATTTTAAAAAATCACCAAAAGCACAATGTTGTCCTATGAAATATGGGAAATTTCTGCTAAAACCACCAGAGGCATCATTATTGCTACTGATATAAATCAAATTATGCTGGGATATGGGAGTGATAGACAGGTAAACAAGCTCTGGGTTTAAATATGTGAATTCTGGTGTTTTCCCCCACAGAATTTGTGAATAAACCCACAGTAGCTCCTCCAAAATGTGCCCTTTGACATTGGAATATGCTTTAAACTGTGATCCAGGGTGTCATGGCATGAGCTTCATGTTTCAGAAAGGTTTCCACAAACTTGGGCTCGTTATTCCATGACAATTTATTAACACTTCCAGGCACGAGCGCTTCAGGCAAAACAGACCAAGAAGCATGACCCTGCTCACTAACAATATCCACACTTGGATACCAAGCTGATGATTTCAGTGCAGCCCTTCCATGCAGAATTCTGGGAGACTTCAGCTTAAAGAAAGAAAAACAACTTTAAAAGTCACCTTCCAATAAAAGGAGGTTAGGCAGGATTATTCTAAGGTCCCACCTGACTTGGAAATGTATAAATGTATATTATGTGCTTGGATAATTTTAGAATTTTCGTGAAGCCGAAAGGCACATTTTCAGATAAGTGCTAGGAACACTTGGCAAGCCCATCTGAAACATGCTGTAAGATTTTTGGACATGGTGTGTATTTATAAACCACAAAAAATACATTCTATCTCTTGTTTTGTCTCAGCATTAATGGTCAGCTACACTGAGAATGTTTAGAAGAAACTCCAGCCACGCTTTGGAGGAGAAATCTGGGAGCTGCATGTCCACCTCGCCGTGAGACAACTTTTTACTCTGATTACTTTAAATTTTCCCTGGTTAAAAGCAGCGAGAATCACCTGAGAAGTGACAGCAGCTCCTATTTAAACAGCAAAACTCCTTTTCAAAACCTCCTCTGTCCCAGCGTGGCAGGGTAATACAGAGGCCTTTGGGGCTCTCCAGCATTTTCACAGAGAGCCCATTAACTTGGATCCAAATCTGTGCTTGGCCAGACATTTCAAGTCCACAGAGAAAAGATCTGAAAAGCTTTATCTGAGCCTGATAACCATCACAGCTAAAGCATGGCTCGGCTCCTGATTTACATCATTGCTGAGGAAAGGAGAACCGTCCAGTTGTGCTGATAAAGTTGTAGCAAAGCGAAACCAAATAAATCTTAGAGATGCCATCGGCTTGTTTGTTTGCTTGCTTGTTGTCCGATGACATCAGCCCAGTGCCCGGTTTATCTTTATTTTAACTTGAATTGGATCCTTGTCAGGCTCTGCCAGAGATGTGCCAAAGGCACGTAGCAAAACCACATAAAATTCATCCAGTTTGATGTTTTCTTTGTAAACGCTCTAAAACGGGCTTGACTCTGTCCCAGAGGATCATTAAAGTTCCTGAACTTTCTGGGGCAAGCGCGACCAAGTTCAAAGCAAATCTGGCCTTGATTTATGGTTCTGATTGGAGACCAAGGAAAAGTCAAATTTACAGTCTGAGTTTTGTGTTGAGTTCCTTGTGCACTCTCAGTCTGAAACTCGAAGTGAACCTCAGGGGGTTGGAAGCCCAGGAACACTGAAGCCATTGCTGGTACAACGCTCAGCTGGCAAGATCTGGCACAGCCCAAGGAGCTCCTTGGCAGCTCAAGCAGCCTGAGGTCTTTGCTCTGCTGCCAAATGAAGCAGTTTGCTGTTAGAAGCGTTTAAAAGATGAATAAAGTGACACTGGAACACTGCTAAATAGTTTCTGTAGAGATAAGCTGGGGGTGTTTCATAGGAGTTGGGCTGGTAGAACTCAAGCTCCCACCACTCCAAGCATTTTGAAGCATTCCAAGCTGAAGCAGGGAGCATTAATTACTCTCAGAATCACAGGAAGGGGAAAGCTGTGCCTGGCAGAAAGGGCAGCAGCAATTCTGCAAAATTTGGGGGCGTTTTGGGAACGCCATGTCACCGTTTTGAGGCGCAGATGCCAAAAGTGGAGGGCTTAGGGGAAGTAGGTGTTGTGCCATTGTCACTTTTTATGGATGGAGGTCTCGGAGAACAATGCTCCAGCAGGAGCCACTGGGAGGGGAGCCAAGTGGAAATATCCCATCACAGCCAGTGTTTGCTGCGAGGCTGAAGCCTCAGTGCCTTGCCATGACTTCACTGACACAAAGTGCCTGGAACAAAAGAACAATGCATTCAGGCTTGGAAGAGTTCTCCTTGTTTGAATGCATAATAGCGCTCATTGGACAATGAACTCCTTGTAAGATCATGGAAAAACCATTGTGGAAGGTCTGGAATACCTTTTTGCTGCCAGCCCTGGCCTGGATTATGGCAGATTTTATTTCAAAGTGTTCCTGAGGGTTTGAATGTTCAGTCTGTTTCCGCAGGAATCACCCCTGTGTCAATGATTTTCTGTTAATCCCCATCCTTGCTTTGCTCCATATATCCTGATACGAGTTAATTCCAAGGCGATGAGCTCGAATCCATGTTTTTCTTGGACAAAAAAAAAAATAAAAAATGTTCCAAGTCACCAGCAATCCCCCTGCCACGAGTGCAGTTTTGGAGCACAAAGAGGAAGTCTGTTTGAAGGATCCGTCTGCTCATCCAAGATTGTCCCAAGGGAAGAACACCCACGGCTCCAGCCCAGGAGTGAACTCACCCTCAGGAGTCCAGGATTGCTCAGCATCCCCACACGGGAAGGGGTTGCCACAGCCTACAAAGGGTCATTGTATGAAACCATCCAAGTCACCCTGGCTTGGGATAAATTGGGTAAATAAAGGACCTGTCACGCACCAGGCTCAGAGCTCAGTCCTCGCTTTGAGAGACTTGAGAGCTCTTGGATTTGGTTGGGCAGCACAGCAAAATACAAGAAGAAGGTTTCCAAGTTGTGCCTTAATGGAGACCTCAGTCAAGGGTTGGTTTTAATCTGTTTTTTCTTCCCCTTCCTTTAAATAATTCCTTCCAAGAGCGGCATAAAACATGAAGAAGCTGGGGACTTGTCAAAAATCTCCCTATGCAGTCCTGCTCAGCAGTGGGAAAGGACAACCAGGGACACCCATTTTTCTGGGAGACTCCCAGGTCAGATGCAGATGGGCCCCCACACTGCCCACATCAGCATTTCCCTGGTGTTGTTAGAGCAGGAAAGGTGAGCTTGACCCATGGCATGGGAGCAAAAAGGAAACAATTCCCTTTGGGTTTATTTTCTCCAGGAAACCTGGATGCAGGATTAAAGAGCTCCTATAGGTGTACATCATTTCCATCGACTCCCAGCATTTAATTGAGCTGCCAAATCTCCTGTAATTCCCCCAGACTTCTGCCATCCACTAAAAATCAGTGTGTGGAAGAAGGAACAGGAGCAAAGGGAGGCGCACACCAAAGCCTTGCAGGTGCCAGATGTGGATCAGCACCCAGCTGTTGTTATCAGAACAGGTGTTGTGCCTGTTGACAGCAAACCTGCAAAGGTTGGGCTTTTCAACACTTCTGGTTAGCAGGAGGTGTGATCTGGTTTGGATGTGAAATGAGAAATTGCAGCATCCAGACAGAAAAATTCAGGACTTTTGCTATCAGACATGATGCAAGTGGAGAGCGTTCTGCCTGTGCTGTGTGGGGAAGGAAAATGAAATATTGCACATTAAAGCATTGTGTCATTGGAGCTGTGTTAAAGGACTTGGACTGTGAGCACATCCAAACAAAAAATCTGGTAGTGCTTTTTGACTCGAGCAAATCCTGGGTTTTTCTTTAACACTTTGGGGATTTTAATGCCCTTTCCAGCTTTCTGAGGGAGCTGGATGCACCCTTTGAGAGCTGGACACCAGCAGCGGCATTGCTGGATGAGTTGGGCACAGCAGGACCCTCACAGAGTGCCAGGTGCAGGAGAGCAGATCCAGCCCAGGTGACAGCAAGGACAGGTTTGTCCACAGCCAGCTGTACAAACACAGGGCCCTCCTGTCCTGGATCCAGCTGTGTCTTTTCCAGATGTGACTGTGACCTTCCGCTCTTCACCACCGACCGCATGGAGGCTGCTGTCCATTTCCTAACCAATGTCCAGCAAAGTCACCAGAGTTCTCCCAGCCATCCATTTTTAAATAATCTCCTTTCACACCTTGACCTGGATTTGGGAGAGCCCACATGGCCAGTTCTGCCAGGAGAATGATATGGGAGGGGAGGAAATTTGAAAAAAACCCTCATTACGTGCAGAATGAGGGCAAGACACCAGCTGCACACATCTATTCTCACATTGCTCCACCTTAAACCTCACACATGACCCCAACATAATCAGCAAAATTGGCCTTTTGCAGAATTAAACATCATATCTAAAAGTGAAACATTCTTTTTGCGCTGAGCTGAATGGTTGGTTAATTCTCAGTCTCCAAATATAATACAAATCAGTCGAGGTATTTGGCACAAGTCATGGCTTGATTAATATTTTTGGCATTTTTAGTGAGACTCTTAAATAATAGAGGTGGCATCTGAATGGAAATTGGAACAGGCCACTTAGAGGAACAGTGTTTTAAAGGCTTTGGAGAATTAGCAAAAGCCTCCAAAATGTCAGAAGATGTTAAAAGTTCGAAACCAGTTGAGGTCTTATTTTTAAAACGGTGTCTGAATTGATTTGTCCTTCATTTGTGTTTTTTCCCTCCAGTTCTGCCACTCTGAGTTAGGGAGGCAGTAAAATTCCAAGTGATCCCTCAAGCCACAGTTCCTGCCTGCATTTCCACACAGCTCAGAGCAGGTCAGGTATGTTCCTCCCAGCACTGTTTATGATGCTTGACGTTGTTACATCACCATTAAAAATCTCTTCACTGATGTGAAAAACACATTTTGGAGCTTTCTAGGCCATTTATTTTGTCGGCTCTGTGGGTATAGAGTGGACTGTCCTCCCTCCCAGGCAATGCTGGTGTAACTGGATCCAAAGAAAATTCTTCAAACTTTATTGGCCACGGAAAACTAAAGTCAATTGGTTAAAAGAAAAGTGTTTATTATGTTTACTCTGGCATCCCAACCATGCAGAATTATTAATCATTAAGATCCAGATACGTAGAGTTTGCTTTTTTTTTCTTTTCCCTTAAGCAGAGCTTTGCCAATTCATTAAAGATCATTAAGCTGAAATAAGCCTCAGCAAGAATGCTTTTACCTCATATTTTAAAATTATTTTCTGTTATCACACTGCATTTGCTGAGCTCCATACTCACCACTTTATTCCTGAGGGCTGAAACACCTCTTCCTCTTGTCTTGGATAATTTCTGGGGGGTCCTAAAGATCCACCAATCTCCACTGATCTCATCTTGAGCTGAACCCAACTGAAGCCACGGAAAAGTGCAGATTTTTCTCCCCTATCCTCCTTTTATAAAATAAATCAGGACCAATGTGGTCCCTCCATACACAGGGCACATTAAACGAAATAAATTCACATATTCAACGCCAATGAATCATTCTGGTTTCACTGGATCTCCGTTCTCTGCTGAAATGTTTTCTCTTGAGGGCAATCACCGAGGTTTTGGAGGGAAACAGCCTCTCTCAACCTCCCCAGCAATCAGAGCCTTGCTGCACTCCCAGCGCTGGCACAGGTTCCCTCTCTGAGCAGGCCTGGTTATCCCTCAGGCCGGATGGCTCAGTGCATTACAGCCCTGGTAACAGGAGATTGGCACCATTCCTCCAGCTCTGTTTCAACAGTGACAATATAACTGCTGAAACAATATTTTGGTTCCACTGACGTATGTAAAAACGCTCTGGCCAGGGCTGCCAGCAGCTCCATTCCCCCCCTTTCCCATCTGATAGCTCTGAGGAAGAGCTGAGATCCCAGTGGATCTCCCTTTCTGCAGGCTCCTTTCCTTCATCAGGGATCATCCTTTGGTGATCCCTCAATGGGACCCCCTCGGAAGGTGGGAGCAGGATCAGGGGAATTACAAGGCCTCGTGTAAACTGAATTAATAACATCCTGATCCATGCAGGAGTTCTGTGGTGTGTTCACACTGCTGTGGGGTGTGAAGGTCTTAAAAAACATCACTCAAGTAATGGGAAAAGTTCAGTCAAAAGATTGAAAAGATCATTGATCCTGCCTAAATGTGTCCCAGTTTGGGCTTTGGATTCCCTCTGATATTCAGGGCACGTCAGGATTTCACACTGAAATTCCAACATCTTGGCTAACATTGGCTTTGGGTAAATGTTGATCCTGAACAAGGTATGAAAAGAGCCAAGTTTCCTCTCTGAATGCAAATGTAAGAGATTCATCTTCCCAAAAATATGTCCCCCATAGTGGTGGCCAACAAATGGCACCTCCACGTTGACATAACTGCTCTTGACGGCACCCAGTAAGGACATAATTCAGTGCTATATTAGATAACCTACAAAAAAACTTAAACCATGACCTTTCCTTCCTCCCTGCCCTCCTTTTTTCCTGAGGGGGAGGCCGTAGGGCTGGATCTGGGAATTAGAAAGCAACATGGGTGGTGACCCCCCGGTGCCAAGACTGTCATGAAGAATAATCCATATGTTGTGTCTGTGCATGTTGGGAGGTCCCAACCCCGAACACCACAACTGTTTTCCAGCCTGCACAGCTCAGCATGCCCAGGAGAACCATTTAGGAAGAAAGAATTGCCTGGGAAGCACAGCCAAAAGGGGCTGCCCTGCTGGTTTGTTTTCAAATGCAAAGCCAGCCAGGCCACCGTGCTGTGGCACCAAGGCCAGGTTTGTCACCTTTTGAGAAGGCCTCACAAACACCACCAGCAGCTGTGCTGTGACAAAACTCATTGTTCTACCAGCTGGGAGCCACCAGCAGATGCCCTCCTGCTCTGCTACCAGCTGGTAAATCCCTTTCCCAGATAACTGATGGGCCAAGAGAAAACCGAGCTTAGCTTCCACTAAGCTTGGAAGAATTTTCTTGGCAGAAGGATGTGGAGCACTGGGAATGGGCTCCCAGTGCCTGGGGCAGGAGCTGGGCTCCTCAAGCAGCCCCTGTGGACCAGGCAGCTGTTTGGGATCTCTCAGAGCAGGCATGAGCAGGTATCTCCCCCCACTTTCCACCATCCATCACTGAGCTTTACTGGCGACTCGCATTTTTGTTCTCTAATTAAAGCTTCTGTCAGGTACTTTTAAATTATAGCCCCGATTAGGGACTGCAGATCCAAATTCAGCAGGCTTTGGAACCTTGCCATTTTATTTAATTACTTGCAGTAAATTATTTTGACACCCTCAATTAACAATGTCCATCACCTCAGCCCGGCGACGATGAGTGCGAGGAATTTGCCATTTGATCTGTTTTGTCTGCTGGAAGGGTGCAAAGGAGACAAAAAATTCCACCTCTGCACAAACCCAGCAAGTTCTACCACACAGATTAGAAAATATTAATAATTTCCTTTAGTCTGTTAATATTTGGTTCCTAAAGCCAAGGGTGTGTTTTGAATTAACAAAACCATTGCTGCACAGCCAGACATGGAGCAGGGCACTGGTGGAAGGACAGGATGGTCCTTCCTGGGTGTGATGATTAAACCACTCTTTTAGAAGAAGTGTTGCTCCCTGAGAGGCTCATTTGGGTGTTAAATATTTATCCATCTACAGCAGCAAAGTTCCCATTTCATCCATCCATTCCCAGTCCTGGATGGTGCCTGAAATTCCCCATTTGGGAAGGAGTTTCTCTGGGAACATCCCAAAGGCCACTGAGGGTGAATCATCCTGCGAACTTCATGCTTTGCTGTTTCACCAGGCAGAGCAATATTAAACTCCAGCATTCTCCCTCACTTTAACAACCTTGGGGGTGTTGATGGTGGAGCTAATTAGCCATGTTCTCTAATTTATTAAAATCATAAATATTTCACTTCAAGGCTTTCTTCGGGGGGAGGGAGAAGAAGGGGGTGGGAAGGTTAAAGGGAGACAACTGCATGAAATTCTTTGGCTGATTAAATGTTCCATCAGATGCAGCAATATTTTACCTCTCTTAAGTGATTCGGTGGCACATCAGACCTGGCACCTCCTTCTTCACCCTGTTTGTTTTTAATTATGGCCATTATTTTATTTGCCATGGGTAACTTTAGGGCCTGATATGGTTGGATGAAAAAGCCAAAGAGCAAAAAATCATTTCGGTGTCAGAAGCTTAAATAAAGGGCAAAGGAGCAGCAAAGCCATAAAAAAGGATGGAGTTAGAAAGATATAATATATTTGTCTACTGTGGAACTGCAGAAGAATTTTTAGTAGAGTATGTACAGAGACTTATGGGTTTTTTGGGAAGTAATCTGATATCCAAACCTTCCATCTAATGAAAAAATTTGCATATATGCTGCCTGAAATAGATAATATTAACTCTTAAAAATCATAGTCACAAAAACTTCATATTTCTGACACAAAATCCATGTTGTGGCCATTGCAGATTTCACCAAGGGCAGCAAAGGAGCCCAAACCCTGATATGGAAGAAAAATTATTTTCCACCCCTCACCACAACTGCTTAAAGTTTCAGAGATTATTCTGGCTGTGACTGTAGTCCTTGTTTTCCTGTGGAGGCTCCATGCCCGTGGTCATGTGAAGATTGTAGAGAAACCATAAATACGAATTTTGGGCAGTGAGCAGCTGCCTGGGTTGCTGTGGAGGGTCAGCAAAGCGTGCCTCAGTTTCCCTTGTTAGATCCTTATGTTCTGGCTTGTGCTGGGAGAAAAGGGAGAATTTGGGATGAACAAAGATCCTGGGGCTCAGGGATTGTATATTTGTATATTTATATTATATATTGTATATAATATATACAATATATAAACGATATATTAATATAAATATTGTATATTTATATTGCTATATTATATATAATATATACAATATCTAAATGATATATTAATATAAATATTGTATATTTATATTGCTACATTGCATATAATATATACAATATAAAATGATATATTAATATAAATATTGTATATTTATATTGCTATATTATATATAATATATAAAATATATAAATGATATATTAATATAAATATTGTATATTTATATTGCTATATTGTATATAATATATACAATATAAAATGATATATTAATATGAATATTGTATATTTATGTTTGCTATATTGTATATAACATATAATAATATAAAATGATATATTAATATTGTATATTATATATATTTATTATATATTAATATATTGTATATTTAACATTGTATATAACAATATATAAATTATATATTCACATAAATATTGTATATTTATATTGCTATATTGTATATAATGTATACAATATATGAATTATATATTCATATAAATATTGTATATTTACATTGCTATATAAATATTGTATAATTATATTGCTACTATAAAAGGTAGTGCCTTTTATCAGCTGCAGGAGCCTGCAGCCACTGTAACTCATAAAGGAGGAGGATGCGAGGAGGAACTGAGCCCGGAATGAGAGAGATGAGATAAAATGCACGAAAAACACCAGCGCTAAAACCCCAGCTCAAGCCGGGGATGCGATTTCCCTCAGCAGCAGCAGCAGCAGCAGATAAAGGGGCAGACAAAACGATGCTCAAATACCTGGGGGATTACCTGCCCTCCTCCTCCCCCTTCCAAACATCCCCTCCCGCATCCCCGGCCGTGGGAGATGCCAGAGATACCCGGCCCTTTGTCGGGGGACGCCGGGGCAGATGCAATCTGTTCCTCATTGTCCCGTAATAGCTCGATTATCCGCGGCTGAAAACGCGCAGTGGTTGCGCCCAACGAACCATGAAATTGCCGCTGCTCCGAGGAGCCATTCATCAGCAGCCCTGCCGAGACAGCGTGGGGCAGGTATTCATCCAAAACCGGGATGCTGGAATGCTCCGGGGATGGTCCCGCGCTGAACTTTTCAAGGGAGAAGTGAACCCTGGCAGACGATGCTCGGGAAGATCTTCCTGGGGAATGGGGAGGTGAATGCCTGCAGAGCCTGAGGAACGCATTAGGAACGTTGCTGGAGGGATGTGGCTGAGGGTTCGGCGGTTTTGTTGGGTTTTTTTCTTCGTCTTCCTCTTCAGCAGAGAGGAAATTTGGGTAAAACCATTAAGTTTGAATTCCCCGGGGCTCAGGCCGTGTATTTTGTGTCAGATTCATGGTTAAAATGTGAGTTCACGGCACCTGGAGCTGTACGAGGAATCTGGACACAGACAGGGCTCCCTGGGGTGGATTCCTCTTTTAATCACCCTGGCCCCAAGCTTAGGAACTAATTTATAAACTAAATCTAATTCCTACTTGGAAACTGCTGCCCAAACCCCTTTGTGCCAGGAGTTCCCACAGAGCCGAGCTGAGGATGGGATCCTTCCCCACTCCCCAGGCTGTGATGTCTGAGCCACCCCATTGGTCAGGTATTCATCCCAAACCCTCAAGCTTACCTAAAAATTACCCCATCAAGTCAGGTATTCATCCCCCCTCAAAAAATCCCCAGGTATTCATCCCAAAAAAAGTCCCCACCAAGTCAAGCTTCATCCCAAAACCCTCTTAACACCTAAAATTACCCCACTCGGTCATTTTATTCATCCCATGCCCTCAGGCTTATCTAAAAGTTACCTCACCAGGTCAGATATTCATCCCAAAACCCTCAAGCTCATCTAAAAATTACCCCACTGGCCTCTCTAAAATTACCCCACCAAGTATTCATCCCAAACCCCAAGCAAACCTTCTAAAAAGTTTCATCCCCAAAATCCAAGTCAGATATTCATCCCCAAACCCCCAAGCTTATCTAAAAGTTTTTGCCATCACCATCAGAAGAGAAGCAGAAGCTCAGTTTTGCTCTGCAGGAACAGATCCATGGGCATAGATATGGTCTTGTCAAATAAATGAATATATTTGCACCTCAAAAGATAAGAAATCTGATTTCAGCTGAATTTAGCTTCAAAGTGCAGATCCATCCCAGGTCAACTGAGTTTCCCACTGCTGGTGCAAGGGCTCTTTTGGGGTATTTTGCCTGGTATTTATCAGCTGAGCCAGCCCAGCAGGAGCTTGGTGATCTGGATAAATTGGGAGAGCTGAAATTTGTGGGGCTAAAAGAAAAATAAATAGGGAGAGAGTGGGGTTTGTGAGCTCCTCCCTTCCTGCTCCAATCCAGGAGTTTCGAAACTTGATCCAGGGAATCCTACGGGGGGCCTTAGAGGAAAGGAATTTACTCCCACCCATCCTGGGTTCAGCCTAACTCCTCATTTTTTTTGTTATTTGAGCCTCCAGCCTGGAAAAGTGTCTGCAGATTTTCTGCCCAGAGATGCATCCCACCCTGACCCTGTGCTCCTCTGTCCCTCTGCCACCTGTGTGGGACACAGGGGCTGCCACAGCTCTGACCCCAGAGCATCATCCCACACGTGGGGACAGAAATTCCGCCGCTGGCAGGAATTCCCTCCCGGATTTAGAAACACCCCAGGCACAGGGATCCTCTGCAAAGGGCCCTTCTGCTCTCAGAAATCACAAAAACCTGCCAGGAATTCAGTTCAACAAGCTTTCCTCACACCGTGTTTGCTGAAATGAAGTCCCCAGGGTTGGAGATGGTTTTTGCTTGACAGGGAATTGGAAATAGCTGGGACACTGCTTTGCATCTTGCTATTTATCCAAAGCACTGGGCTCTGCTGTCCCATTAAATGAGCGGTCACTGCCAGATCTCTGGCTGGATTCTCCCAGTCCCTTCTGATGAGTGTTTTATTAACTGGAGAAATGATGAGATTTTATGGCAATTCCCAATCTTGCAGGGGTTTGTTGAATAAATCAGATTTTACAAGGCTTGGCACCCATTTATCCACTTTCCATCGTCCAGATTGTCGTGGGGTGGATTTTACCCAGGGAGAAGTGTGAGATAAATGCCTTAATTTCTCTTCAGCTTTTCAATCCATGGTGTTGCATTTGTGCTGGAGCCTGCTGCTGTGTGATGAGGAAGTGTTGTGGTCTCTGAATATAAGAATACTGTCCTCTGTTGATCAGAAAGGAAACAACTGCTGCTCGTACAGCAGAAAACACTGGCAAAAAAAAAAAATTCCCACTGAGAAAATCAACCTGGCTCTCGTAATTCCCTTCCGTGGCTATTCACAGCCTGAGATGCCTTTGGAAGTCGGTGTACACTGGGATTTGGGGGCTCTTAGGTGGTTCATAAATCACACATCACACCTACTTGTGTGTTTTGGCAAAAATAGTGATACATGGGATTGATGCAGAGCTCTCCTGTTATTCATAGTTCAGACTTTAGTGGGCAGAAAAAGAAATGTCCTGCTCCCTAAAAAATGGTGCTGGAAAGAAGAGAGAAAAAAGAGGTGAAATGAGTCAAAATGAGCAAAATAAAGTGCATTTTGGGAAAAACCCGGGGCGTAGATGCCACAGGGCCTGGCCTTCATTAAACACAGCTCTTCCTTCTGTGCAGTCCCCCCACTCCAACAGCTCCCTCTCCCCTTGACAAGGAATAAAACCCCAAAGCAGATGAATTTCCTGGGCAAAGAGGCGAGAGCGGCTGAGTCAATAGCTGGGGGTTATCCCAGGAGCTGTCCTGGGCAGCTCCAGGAGGAGGAGGAGGAGGAGGAGGATCGGGTCGGGACCGGGACAGCGCCGCGAGACGCTCTCTAATTAGCGGCCGTTAATTAGCGGTGTAAGCCTGACGTGCCCCCTCAGGCTCAGCGCTGGCAGGATGATGCTGCTTTTAAAAGGACAAAGTTTAACAATTCAGCAAATTGTCCTGGCCACGCCGGGGGGATCCGAGGGGATCGCTGCCCTGGGGCCTCTCCGGCTGATCCCTGTCCCTCTTTCCTGGGTCATTCCAGCCGATCCCTGTCCCCTTTTCCAGCACCATTCCATCTGATTCCTGTCCCCTTTCCAGCACCATTCCAGCCGATCCCTGTCCCTCTTTCCTGGGTCATTCCAGCTGATTCCTGTCCCTTTTTCCTGGGCCATTCCAGCTGATCCCTGTCCCTTTTTCCAGCACCATTCCAGCTGATTCCTGTCCCTTTTTCCACAGCCATTCCAGCCGATCCCTGTCCCTTTTTCAGCACCATTCCAGCTGATTCCTGTCCCTTTTCCACAGCCATTCCAGCTGATCCTTTTCCCTTTTCCAGCACCATTCCAGCTGATTCCTGTCTCTTCTTCCAGGACCATTCCAACTGATTCCTGCCCCCTTTTCCAGAGCCATTCCATCTGATCCCTGTCCCTTTTTCCAGCACCATTCCAGCTGATTCCTGTCCCTTTTCCAGCACCATTCCAGCTGATTCCTGCCCCTTTTTCCAGATCCATTCTGGCTGATTCCTGCCCCTTTTCCCAGTGCCATTCTAGCCGATTCCTGTCCCTTTTTCCAGGCCCATTCCATCTGATCCCTGTCCCTTTCTCCAGACCCATTCCAGCTGATTCCTGTCCCTTTTTCCATCATTATTCCAGCTGATCCCTGTCCCTTTCTCCAGACCCATTCCAGCTGATTCCTGTCCCTTTTCCTGGGCCGTTTCAGCTGATCCCTGTCCCCTTTTCCAGGCCCATTCCAGCAGGTTCCCATCCCTTTTTCCATCCCTCTGCTGCTGATGCTCAGCACGGGCTCAGTGGGCAGAGCACAAGTGGAGCCAGGAGAGGAATTCAGCTGGATCCCAGCTCCTGACCCCGGTGGGAGCAGGAGGAGAGGTGTGTGTGCACCAGGGTGATGAACTCCCAGTGGGGGACAGGCCACAGAAACACATGGCTCTTTCTGTTTTCTCCAAATTTCAGCTGCAGGCATGCAGGGGCTACACCTATTTACATTAACCGCAGGGGTGTCCTCTCAGGGTGTTTCTCACCACTCACTTGTGAGGATGTTGTTGTCAGAACTGTGGTGCAGCTGAATTACTGCCTAAATCCTCAAAAAGAGGAGGCAAACTGAGATTTTAAAGGAAAAGCCAGCCTTTGGGATGTTTTCCTTCTTCACCTGGTGTTACAGCATCACATTTTGTTCTGCACACATAAAAGAGAGGCGTCGAGTTGAAAAATAAAACCAAATAAAAGCTGGGGTTCTCATCACAGCCAGGAGCTGCAGCTTTAAGGCAGGGACCATATGGTGCAGGATTCACTAATTAAATCACGCCAATTAACCACCCAGCACCTCTGAGCTTCAGCAGCTCCAGGGTTCAGAGGCCTTTGTGGCTCAGGATTTTGGGGTTGCACAGGCTGGGCCTTGCAAAATTCAGCTTTCAGGCACTACCAGGCGTGAACACACCGAGAGTGTGGTTTTAATTTCATTTTCACGTCCCTGGATATGGTTAAACATCCCTGGAGGTGTCCAAGGATGGAACTTGGAGCAACCTGGGATAGTGGGATGTGTCCCTGCCCATGGCTGGGAACGAGATGAGCTTTAAGGTTTCTTCCAAACCAACCCATTCCATGATTTTGTGATCACTCACAATTTCCTTGGCTGTTTTCCTCACCATTTTAGGCTCAGGCTGAACCTGTCACAGCTCTTCCCACAAGTTTTACCTGGATGTGACAGGGAAGGCAATGACACCATCACTTAACGCTCTCTTGAGTCAAATCTTGCTCTAAATTAGTCACTTGAAAGCAACGGGCAGAGCACTCAGCTGGCAAGAACCTCTGGGACAAAAATTTTCCATGTGCTATTTTTACTGTGAAATGGGTCCGACAGCGAAGACTGGGACAGGCTTTTGTAGCAGAGAAGGAGGTACAGATGCCAACTGTCCCTATTTAGGAAGGATAGTTTCTCATTTTTTAAAAAAAAAAGCAAAATATCTCTTATTTTTTTTCCATTCTGTCTTTCTGTGAAAGCTCTCACGGTCCAAAATATGTCAATGGACTTTAAAGGTGTGTTGCTATTTCACTCTCCTAAAAGCGCCTTTTTATAGTTCCCAAAATGCCATGGAAAGCTTGGAAGAGAGCAAAAAATAAGGGGTGTGCTTTCTAGCACAGGAATTACAAATAAAACAGGGATGTCACTGAGTTGTGAGTGAATCTTGCCAGGATGCTGCACAAACCTCCCAGAAATCCCAGGCTCCAAGTCCTTAAATCAATTGGCCACTAGATAAAGTGAAGCCAAGTGACTCAGACAGGCACAAACATCCCAACAAATCCATAAAAACTGAAAGAGTGTCGGGGTCAGAGAGCCCCCACAGCCCCATGTGAGAGCAGCCAAGCTTCTCCACACAGGCCTTGGGGTGAAGACTCGTGCATGAAGAGAAACCACTTCAGTTTCTCTTCTGGTTCCATTTCCCTGCATCAGCTCTGGGATCTCCCTGACCCCAAAGCATGGGAGAATCTTTCCATGTCCTCCTACCACGCAAGGAAATGACTCTTTTACCAGCGAAAAAGCAACTTTTCCAGTTGGCTGGAAAGGCTGGTTTGGGTGTCCACCCACTGCAAAGTGAAATCTGAGCTGTTTTGACTGGACACTGAGTCCCCAGGGCTCGTGCTCTGATGAAGTGCAATCGCTGAGGGAAAAAACATTCCTGATGCAAACACTCTCACTGGTGAAATTCCTCGTCCGTGGAAATCCCATGGCTGCTGGAAATGAGCAGCTCCCACAGGATTCTCTGCCAAGAAAGTCCTTTTTAAGGGATGGCGGAGGAAAACAAAAGTGAGGCTGGAGCAGATTTATCGCCAACGTCAAAGGAACGGTCCTGTTAAACTTGGGGTTGATGTTCCCAGTGCTGCTCCATCCGTGGCTGCTCTGGGACAAACTGGGAATAGTGGGAGGAATGGGAATGCAGGAATTCAACTGGGATGTGTAAAAATGTGTTAGAGACTGGAGCTTCAGTGATCCAAGGGGAAAGAGGGAAGGGAAGGGAAGGGAAGGGAAGGGAAGGGAAGGGAAGGGAAGGGAAGGGAAGGGAAGGGAAGGGAAGGGAAGGGAAGGAAGGAAGGGAAGGAAGGGAAGGGAAGGGAAGGAAGGAAGGAAGGGAAGGGAAGGGGAAGGGAAGGGAAGGGAAGGGAAGGGAAGGGAAGGAAAAGGGGGAAAAAGGGGAAAAGGGGAAAAGGGGAAAAGGGGAAAAGGGGAAAAGGGGAAAAGGGGAAAAGGGAAAAAGGGGAAAAGGGGAAAAGGGGAAAAGGGAAAAGGGGAAAAAGGGAAAAGGGAAAAGGGGAAAAGGGGAAAAAAAAAAAAGGGGAAAAGGGGGAAAAAAAGGAAAGGAAAAGAAAGGAAAAAAAGGGAAAAGGGAAAAAATGGGAAAAGGGGAAAGGGAAAAGGGGAAAAGGGAAAAGAAAGGGAAAAGAAAGGGAAAGGAAAGGGAAAAGAAAGGAAAAAAAGGGAAAAGGGGAAAAAATGGAAAAGGGAAAAGGGAAAAGGGAAAAGGGAAAAGGGATTTTTGCAATCCTCTGTAGGAGCTTCTGGCAGCAGCCCTGCCTCTCCTGGGGTTCCAGCTCAGTTCCCAACAGCAGTTCTGCCAGCTGGAAGGACAAAGCCCCATTTCCAAGGAGTGTCTGTGGATCCAGACTGATTCCATCAAGCCCAGAAATAGCAGGAAATCTGAGACAGGCTGAGTGCAGACAACATCCACCTTCCTGTCCATGGCATCCCTGCCCGCCCAGCTCCGGGGAACCTCCTGAAATCCTCATTTCTTCACTGCCTCCCCGCAGATCGGGAGGAATCCTTTCCTTCTCCTCAACAGTAGCACAAAGCAAAAGCAAATAAAAAACTTGTGCCTATTCCTAGGAGCCAAGGCAGCTCCAGCTCCTTTGGCACCACGGAATCCCACGGGGGAGAGCGAAGTCTGCGAATCATTTGCAGTCATTTTAAGGAACTGTGTCATGGGATAGACCCAAGCACGAGGCAGCTCCATGGATTTCCACAGATATTTCTACCCCAGATGACAGAGGGAGTGAAAGTCCCCTGGGAATGCATCTCAATATTGCTTTTAGTGGCACTCCCTCGGGCTGGGAACTGCTGCTGCCATGGGGGATTTCTCACTGCAACTCAAAATCACTGAAAGGTGCTGCCCAGTAGTGCTGGGATAAACCTCAGGAACCATTCCCTGATTTATTTGTTGATTTTTTTTCATCTCATGACAGCAGGTCACCCCACAGGGCTGGTTGGAGGTTGCAAAATTCCCATAAATTATGCAAACATTTTGCTTCTTCTGTCTCTTTCTCCCTGTCCTTTTTCTCTGCATTCCTATGCAATAAACAGAGCCAAATGGATTTTTTTTTCCTTAATCTGCAGGGAAAAATGACCAATTTTGCTTGCAGGCTGAGAACTCTTGCCAGCTTTCAGCTGGAATGGATTTCCACCACTTTCCTTAACCCCCCAAACAAGAACTCTTCCCTTTTTTCAGTCACCTTCTAAGAATAATGATAAAAACTCAGAATCCAAGCAGGCATTTTTAAAAACTTGCACAATACATGTAAAAAAAAAATCAATATTTGCTAAAACCAAGATTATTTTCCATGACAAAAAGCAGAGAGACTGTAGAGCTGATAGGATGCAAACACTGCAAGAGTCATCCCAGGGTTTAAAATCCAATATTTATTTCTGCTGCTGTCCACACACTCTCGCAAAAGCTGCAATTTGAGTCAAATATTTCCATACATTTCCAGCAGGTCTCCTGTGACCCTTGGGCTTGGGACCAGTTGGATTTTCATTCAGGCTGGTGAGTTCACAGCTCACTGGATATTTCTGAATGCACAAGCAGGGAATTGCTGCCAAACTCGCTGCACTCCAAGGGGCTCCTGGGTTATCGTTCTGCTGGAGGTGGGAGGCAGGAAAAAACACTTGCTGCCTTCCCCCAGCCTGGAGGCCAGGCAAGGGGAGAGCTGGAAAAATGGGAAGAGACGAAAAATACAGCCCTGGAAAAATGGGAAGAGGAAAAAAAAATATAGCCCTGGAGAAATGGGAAAGGACAAAAAAAATACAGCCCTGGGAAAGGACAAAATACATCCTGGAAAAATGGGAAAGGGCAAAAAAAATACAGCCCTGGGAAAATAGGACGGGACAAAATATAGCCCTGGAGAAATGGGAAGGGACAAAATACAGCCCTGGGAAAATGGGAAGGGACAAAAAATACAGCCCTGGGAAAATAGGAAGGGACAAAATACAGTCCTGGAAAAATGGGAAGGGACAAATACAGCCCTGGAAAAATGGGAAGGGACAAAATACATCCCTGGAAAAATGGGAAGAGACAAAATACAGCCCTGGAGAAATGGGAAAGGACAAAATACTGCCCAGGAAAAATGGGAAGGGACAAAAAATGCAGCCCTGGGAAAATGGGAAGAGACAAAAAATACAGCCCTGGAAAAATGGGAAAGGGCAAAAAAAATACAGCCCTGAAAAAATGGGAATGGACAAACAGTACAGCCCTGGAAAAATGGGAAGAGATAAAAAGTACAGTCCTGGAAAAATGGGAAAGGGCAAAAAAAATACAGCCCTGGAAAAATGGGAAGAGACAAAAAGTACAGCCCTGGAAAAATGGGAAGAGGAAAAAAAAATATAGCCCTGGAGAAATGGGAAAGGACAAAATACATCCTGGAAAAATGGGAAAGGGCAAAAAAAATACAGCCCTGGAAATGGGAAGAGACAAAAAATACAGCCCTGGAAAAACGGGAAGGGACAAAACAAAATATTGCCCTGGAAAAATGGGAAGAGACAAAAAATACAGCCCTGGAAAAATGGGAAGGGACAAAACAAAATACAGCCCTGGAAAAATGGGAAGAGACAAAATACAGCCCCAGAAAAATGGGAAAGGACAAAAAACAGCCCTGGAAAAATGGGAAGGGACAAAAAATACAGCCCTGGAAAAATGGGAAAGGACAAAATAAAGCCCTGGGAAAATGGGAAGGGACAAAAAATGCAGCCCTGGAAAAATGGGAAGGGACAAAATACAGGCGGCTGCTGGGATTTTCATGGGTTGTGACCCTGCTGATGGCAATGGGAACAGCTCTGGCACCACTGAGGATCCCAGGAAATCCTCCCTGTGGCATGCATGGGATTGATTTGATCTCTTTGGAGATGTGGAACTGCAAAGAATTATAATAATAATAATTTATGGGTGCAGGCCCAGGGAAGAGAGGGGGACAGCCATAAACAGCAAGAAAGCACTGAGCAAACTGTGGTTTCTATACCTCTATAAAAACTCTTTGTTTTTAGAGAGAAAACAGGGAAAACTCCACAGACATCACTTCTCCTGGCATCTGTAAGATCCATTTTATGATTCAGCAAGATGGCACAAAAAAAGGACTGCAGACTCACCCCAAAGCTGCAGCGAGCCAGTGGCAGGAATGGAAAGAAAACCCCCAGGACTTGTTCCAGCCCCACCTCTCCCCATTAGCCCGCAGGTTTGTTCTTGACACAAAATGTTTGGTTAAGCATTCTGAATCTGCCTGCCAGTTAAATCCTAGGAAATCTAAGGTTTTCATATTTGATGGAGTGAAATGCACCAAGGGATAATCAAAGCTTTATGTCCCAGCCTTATAGAAAAGCATTTCACAATGCTCAAAAAACCTTGTTACTTTCCTGAGCAGGGGAATGCCTAATGACACACACGGCTGCTCCCTTCCTCCAGCTGAAAGTGAGCACGGAGGTGCAGGGAGGGACATAAAAGTGACCAGGGACAGGGACCCAGAGGGGGGACACAGCCAGGGGGGCTTCCAGCGCTGTTACGTGCATGATGCACAGCTAAACCCAGGCACTGCAACCACAAACTCTCAAAAAAATCTCCTTCTTGTCAGAGCCTGATGCCAAAGTGCCTGTGACAGCACCAGCCCCTGGCACTAAAGATGCCTGTTTGCAGGTGGATGGATGGTCCTGGGGTTTATGGTGGGGTCAGAATGAGGAAAATACCAAATTGGTATTTAATTATATATATTATAATATATATATAATATATGATATGTAATATGTAATATATACAATGTGTAATGTGTAATGTACAATATGTAATATGTAATATATAATATATAATATATAATATATAATATATAATATATAATATATAATATATATATATAATATATAATATATAATATATAATATATAATATATAATATATAATATATAATAATAATATAATACATAATATATAATTTATTTTTGGATAAAATATATTTATATATTATATACATATCTATATAATATTCTATATTATATAGATAATAATATAAAGATAATATAAAGACAATAATGTAATATAGATAATATAATATAGATCATTATATATAATAATTATATATAATATATAATATATATTATATAGAAATACTTACATAAATAATATTTATATAAAGTATATAAATAATAATATTTACATATCTACTATATATTATTATTATAATTTTATATGAATAAAACATTAATATATCTATATTATATATTAAAATGTATAATATGCATAAATATTTATATAATATTTATTTTATTTATATTAAAATGTATATAAAGATTTTACATATTATATATTATATATTGTATGTATTATATATTATATGCTACATGTTATATATTATGTTATGTATATTATATAATGTACATTATATGTTATATATTATATAATTATAAATTATTCTCACTCATTGCAGTGGGAAGGAAGAAGTGGAAAATGCTCTGAGTACTGCTTGCCTGTACCTAAATCCATCCCATTCCTCCTAGGAACAGCAGTGATACCTCTATCAGTCTGTCCTCACAGCTTTCAGAATATTAATTAAGACAAAAGGAAGCTGAAAGCTTTCAAATTGTCTTTCAATGCCCAATTTAATTTTTTTCAATTAGCATTAATCTGATATCCTGAAAAGCAGATCCTGGGGTGGACAGACATTATGATGCAGTGACAGGAGCAGGACATAAAATAAAGCACAAGTTTCCCATCCTTTGCAGTTTGCCCTCCAAGGGTGCTCTGCCATGTTGACAACAGCAAGGAGGGAAAAGGGTTTTGCAGAGCCCCTGAATTAATCCAAATTCCATGTTCAGGTTCTAACAAACCCATCACTTGCAGGAAGAGCTGTATTTTTATGCACATTTATGATGTTGTGCCTCACAACCTGGAGGATAATACTTTTCCAGTACTTGGAAAAATGCTTGTCCATTATGGACGAGCTCCACTGTGGCTGAGAGGAGTTTGGCTCCTTCTGCTCTTCAAGATTGCTCAGTTTGGCCAAAAAACACTGCCTGGGTTCCTGCGTGCTGCTGTGGGCTTGACCTCAAAGAACCTCTGTCCTCTTCCCATTGTCCTCTTCTCCTTGTCCCCTTCTCACATATTTAAGCTACCAAAATCCCCAAATAGATAAATTTGAAATAAAACCCCACCTATCCTTACTGGGATAAATGAAAGATGAAAACTCATGTCTTCAAGGTGTTATTTTTAATTTTCTTGTTAAATGTTGCTGTTCATCCAATTGGCATTTCTTTGTCCACACACTAATTTGGCAATCAGGGGTTTGGACAGTGCCTGGTGACCAAATGCTATCCCAAACCACTCCTTGGATGTTCCTTGGGGTTTCTGAGATAAGAAATTCAATTTATTGCTTTGCAACGGGTAAAGAGAAAGTGATTTTATTTATACATCTCAGATAACGTGAGCCTGCAAGAGCTTAAAAATTCCTTCCCCTTGGGTTTCTCTTTATTAGGGCAATGATTCCTTGGATCACCCTCTAAAAACCCCTTTTACACACAGGCTGCTTTTCCTGCTCTGCCAACTCTTAAAGAAATAAAGGGAGGGGAAAAAATTTTAATAAAGTTCCTTAAATCTCAGGAAATGAAGCTTTGCCTCCTTGAGTTTCTTTTAGGAGTGAACGTGGCCAGCCCAGCGCGGGTTGAGGTTTCCACAGGGCCCCTCTGGATTTTCTGATTTTCTGGTATCAGTTCCCTTCTCCCAGCAAATCCCAAAACCGCTGAGCCCTCAGGCACTGGGGTTTGCTCCTGCATGGATATTTGGGGTGAATTCCCAGGAATTCTGTGAGTTTGCCAGCCCCATTCCTGGGAATGCCAGGAGGGAGGACTGTGGTCACCAACACCCTCAAGTCCCAAATTCCGCCCTCTGAACTTAACCCCAGCTTTGAAAAGGGGGCACAGGAAGATAAGAAGGAAAGCAAATCCCATATAACTGCCTTTAAAGGGAGGAGAGGTGGGAAAGGTTTCTTCTTTTTTTCCCTTTTGCCTCTCTTTTTCTGCTTTTTTTCCTTTTTTAACTCCTGCCATTTGTTGCCTTGTAAAAACAGAGGCTTGGACCTTTCAAGGCTTGGAATTCCAGTGGGAATTCCACCATTTGAGGAAAAAGTTCAAGGATTGCTCCCACAGCATTTAGGAGCAGAGAAAATGGTGAAAGGTGATTATTTCTGTAATCACCTAAGAAATAACAATTATTCAGCAGTGTAAGGTGATTATTTCTGTAAACACCTAAGAAATAACAATTATTCAGCAGTGTTTTCAGCTCTTCTTGCTTTCAGAAATATCATATAATATTATAAACACATATAAAATACGTATTATAATAATCTGTCATATAATATAATAAAAATAAAATACTTAAAAATAAGTACTGTGAAGTTTCCCTCCTTTAGGCTTTCCTGGCACTACAGGAAAGAACTCACTGGTTTATTTATGCTCTGTAAAATATTTACCCCTAAAAGCTTTTCCTGGACCTGCAGATGAAAATGTCATTTTCCTGTGTCACCTTTTGTGGAGCTGTGGCAGTGAGGGGATTCCTAAAGGAATCATGTTTCAGGAATTTAAAATTATAAATCATTCTTAAATTATGCTCAGGTTTGGTTAAAAGAGGAATTTCCTCTCAGTTTCCTCTGAGTTTCCTCCTCAGCCTTCATTATTCCCAAGGAAAAAAAAACTTAGGGCTGGTTTCTGACGCAGAGAAGCAAACACCTGATGGCAGCACATAGAAAGATTCCTCAGTGCATTTGTAGCAGCTCCACACTTCACATCACTGAAGTGGCTGGAGGCATTGGGTTTTTCTTTTAAAATCCTAGAATTTGATACTTTGAGTCACCAAACAGCTGCTGGAGCCTTGTGGTGCTTGTTTATAATTCTTTATTTTTTTTGATCTTTTTACATCAAAACCCAAGGCACCTCCTGTTTGAGATTCCATTCAAGGAGAAAATCTCCCAATGCCTTCAGCGGGTCCTGGATGGTGCCTCAAGAAAAAGATGAGCAGGAAAGGGTTCAAAAATAACCTGAAGCAGCAAAATGCAGGATTTCACCTGAAGTAGACCAAAATGATTGCAGACCTCCAGTTGCTGCTTTTGGTGAATTGTGTGATATTTGACTCTGTAATCCAGTTTTATCATTTTCTCCCATTGCTTTAGGCAATGTGGCAAAGGAGCTGCTGCTTTGGAGCCCATTTATTAATAAATGTTTGCATTTTTAAATCAAAAGGTTTGATGGGATCATTCTGGCTGAGGGGGGAGGTTTTCAACACTGAGCTGTCTTTAGGGGGCAAAAATACCAAAATATCTCCCCCTGCCAAGCAGACCCTGGCACTTCTTCCTTCTCACTCAGAGCTCTCTGCAGCTCCACATCCCATTCTCTGCTTTCCTTCGCCCTGAAATCCAGAGGTTTGAGGGCATCTGAGCTGTGCTTCAGATTTCCTCACAAGGTGGGTGAGAAAAATGAGGATTTGGGAGCCAAAAGGCTCCAGGTTCACTGGGCAGGTTAAAATTCCCATCCTGGAGAGGACCACCCCAAATTCATACCTCTCCTGAAGGCCAGGTTCTCCAAACGTTCCTCAAATCCGTTGTGGTTCATCTTGGATTCAGATCTCCACAGCCTGGTGCCCACATACCACCACAACTGGTGGGTAAGGAAGAAAAAATAACTTTATCTGCATCACATCTGTTTATTTCTCTAGGGTGAGCTTTAATTTTTTGGACTCTGCTGGTCTCCTGTGAAAGCACTGCCTGCAGGAGGACTCTGTGGTTAAATCCCTCTAATCCAGCTCGCCCTGGGACTCAAATGGGAGCAGGGTTGAATCCTTTTGAAGCAGACAGCCTTGAGAAGCTCATTCCCATTTTAGAGATTTCTAATCCCAGAGAGTCCTTAGATGGAAGGTTTTGAAATCAAGATGGGAACGGGGTTTTTTGCTGGAAGCAGAGGGACAAATGTCAGTGCCAGAGCTCAAAAATATTTTCTTCCTGTTGGATTTTGGATACAAACAAGGGAAAAGCCCCAAAAACCCTCGTGCACAGACAAATTCAGTGGCTGCAGCTCACTGAGCCTGAATTTTGCTGTTGAAGAGGCAGAACTTTGCTGTCAGAGCTGTGTGAGCCAAATCAGGCTCCTGCCATGTGGGTGGAGCGCTGAGGCCAGGTCAAGCCAGGATACAGGGAGATGAGAAAGGGAAAAGAAGCACAGAGCTGACATGAAAGATGGGGACAAGTCCTAGAAACGCCTGTGGCAGAAGATTGAACTGTCCCCAGAGCTTTGGAAGCACTGTGGGACACAACATCTGGCCACCAGCTGCTGCTCCACAAGAGCCAACGAGCTCTGTGTGCATCCTCCAGGTGTCCCAGGTATGGAAATCCCAGCAGGAATGGACACGTGGGCAGGTTCTGGTTGGACTGGGAGGTCCCAGGAAGGGATGAAATAAACCCAGCTCAGAAGGGGCTGAGCACGGCAGAGCTGCTCTGGTGATACTTTAGGTTTTAAATTTTTCTGTTCTGTTTTGGTGTGCAGCTTTTAGCTTTATGTTATATTTATATTTGTAGCTGTATATTAAGTGTTACTCTATTTTCACTGAGTGGTGAAGACAAAAGAATCTTATTCTAGCTGGAGACTCGAGGACAAATCCCTTCAAACTTCAGGACCAAAGCATCAACAACGTGAAAAGAGGAGGGTGGGCAAGCAAGCAAGGAGGATGAAACTTCATCATTTGAAGCTATTGATTGGACAGTGAACTCCTATATGCAAATGGATTAAAACTTACAAAATGTTGGAGTTCTGGATGCTGAGAATTTCAGACTTTCTGTGCTGACAGACTCTGACCCCCAGGAGAGCACTGCATTTGACCTGAGGCCGTGGAGAAGGCTTCCAAAATGGAATGATAGCACTGGGATTGTGGGTGTGGAGTAGGTTAGAAGTGTGTAATAGCACAGAGTGGAAAACTTAAAGTTTGGGGTTTTAGAAGATAGAAATAAATACGAAGCAAGATGGAGGTTTTAGGGTGGAGGCTGGTTGTTCTTCTTTACCTTCTTCTTCCTTCTTCTCCATGGGTTTGGGTGATGTTTTGTAAATGGACAGAAAAGTCCACATTGCAGGCTTTGCGGGATCAGTTATTGGGTTAAAAGGGAAAATAATTTAGGTATCACTTCTTAATTGGATAGTTTAATCTTAAAAGACCTTGTAACAGGAAATAGTTGGCCATTTTGTGCCTGGTTAATGAAAAACTGCAGAACTCACTGCTATGACGCTGTAACATGGATAAGAAACAATAAACACCTGAGTATGAACACAAATTATTGTCTCAAGTGCCTTCAATCCCAACCTCAACAGAGGTAGAAAAAAGGAAGCAAAAAAACAGCAATTAAAATGTGAGATCTCATGACCAAGCCCTTTTTTGGCTTCCATCTTGGAGCCATCTGGGCACTGCCAGGGTGTGGCCTTTGAAGGCACCTCAATAAATCTCCACTTTATTCCTCTTAACTCCATCTGGCTCCTTGAGGCATCACTGGAACACGAGCAGAGGGCCTCCAGGCAGGCTCAGGAGCAGCAGCCGTGGCTCTGAGCCAGCTCCCATCAGCAGCACACAATTTGTCTCTGGGCGAGGTTGTGCCTCCCCAAGCCCTGGAATAGCTCGGGCATCCATCAGCAGCCCAGCCCAGAGGGAGCTCTGCACCCTGCCGGACCTTTGGGGAGATGAATGAGCCCTCTCCCAGGGAAAGGCAGAGAGGGATGGGCTGATCCCCTCTCACAGCAGGATTTACGCTCCATGATCTTGGTTTGGATCCCCTCTCACAGCAGGATTTTCCCTCCATGATCTTGGTTTGAATCCCCTCTCACAGCAGGATTTTCCCTCCATGATTTTTTTTTTGAAACCCCTCTCACAGCAGGATTTTCTCTCCATGATCTCCAGGATGAATCCCCTCTCACAGCAGGATTTTCTATCCATGATCTCCATGTTGGATCCCCTCTCACAGCAGGATTTTCTCTCCATTATTTCTGGTTTGAATCCCCTCTCACAGCAGGATTTTCTATCCATGATCTCCAGGCTGAATCCCCTATCACAGCAGGATTTTCCCTCCATGATCTTGGTTTGAATCCCCTCTCACAGCAAGATTTTCCCTCCATGATCTCCAGGATGAATCCCCTCTCACAGCAGGACTTTCTCTCCATGATCCTGGTTTGAATCCCTTCCTATAGCAAGATTTTCCCCCCATTATTTCTGGTTTGAATCCCCTCTCACAGCAGGATTTTCTCCCCATGATCTCCAGGATGAATCCCCTCTCACAGTGGGATTTTCCCCCCATTATTTCTGGTTTGAATCTCTTCCCACAGCAAGATTTTCCCCCCATTATTTCTGGTTTGAATCTCTTCCTATAGCAAGATTTTCCCCCCATTATTTCTGGTTTGAATCCCCTCTCACAGCAGGATTTTCCCCCATGATCTCCAGGATGAATCCCCTCTCACAGTGGGATTTTCCCCCCATTATTTCTGGTTTGAATCCCTTCTCATATCAGGATTTTCCCCCCATGAATTCCAAACCCATGGACAGTCACACACCTCAGGATGATGTTTTAACACCACACAATTTCTGCCTCATGCCAGACTCTTGGATTAATGCACCCTAGGATTTGGAATACCCGGCCTTGGAAGGAACCCACCTGGATCACTGAACCCAACACGGATCATCCAATCCAAACCTGGTTAAGGACAGTTAACTAACAGGATACCAAACTACACAAAGCTTTCTTTCAGCCTGAGAGGGAACAAGAAATATGATTATCTTTCTCTCTTTTTTTCTCTTTTTTTAGCAATTATTCCTTGTTTCCAAATCCCTGTCCATTTCCTGGTCCCAGCCCAGACGTGCCATGGGAAAGGCAGTTCTCACGGCGCTTGCACAAACAGGAAGCATGCGAATTTTCAAAAGAAACCCTATTTTTGTGAGGGCTCCTGCTGAGTTTTGCTGACTCAAGAGACCTTGGCCTGAATTTAAATAAGCAGCTTTGGAGGAACCAAACTAATCCTTGTGTCTCCAGGCTCCTTATCTGCCATCCATTTTCCAAAACAGAGCAAAGAGCCCGACTCAAACCCCTCTGCCCTCAGCATGGACTCGCTCAGAGCCTGGTACAGATCCTGTAGGATTGGGATTCTTCAGAATCTCTAGGACTTGGAGCAGTTCTGAAGAATCCCATTTTACTGCTGCCAAATATTTAGGGAATCCCTGTTCCTTCCCACTCCTGGGAAGGGGATCTGGCCAGCTGTCATGCCGAGCTGTCAGAAAGCATCACCTTCCTCCCTCCTGACGCTGCCCAGACCCTGGGGTGTCAAGAGCCATCAGTCCTGAAGGGGATGTTTATTCCTTTTGATGCTGAGGTGGAGATTTGGATCCTCCTGGCATCCTCTTGGAGCAGCACCGCTCCCTCCAGTCCCTCTCCAGCTCGGCTGGGTTTGCTCAGCCTTTCCAAGGGATGGATTTTGGTGCTCTCCCTCCTGGCAGGTGCCATCCTCACCCACAGAAATGAGCCTGATCCCACCAAAACCCGTCCAAGCCTCATTTTGGGGTCTGAAGACGGTGATTTTTTTTTTTCCCAGATGGAAACTGAGGCTTTCAGGCGGGTTGGAAGGGGTGGCTGCTCCAGGAAACAACAAGCTTTTTGAAGAATAAGGTGAAAGGACCTTTTCTGTGGCTGAAATTCTTGACTCTAATTTTAACAACTCTTCCACAACCCCTTGAAAATTGCCACTCTGAAAAAATAAACAGGGCCCATATTCAGCCACTGAACTGGCACCCAGGCTTTTGCTGGGCCACCACTGGGAGTGCCTAACAATAGCCAGCCTTATTCCTGCCTGCAGAAACCATGGGAGAGAGGGGGAGAAAGGCAGAAAGAAAGGGAGAGAGGGCTACTCCAGCCTAATTGGCCCGTGGCTGGATGGGGCTGCTGCCTTTGGGCTGGTTTTAAGTTACATGTGAGCAAGTGAAATGGAATATAAATAATAGCAGGGGGAGAGCTGCAGTGGAAAAGCCAGCCAGTGTCTGCCTGCCTGGCTGCTCTGGTATCCATCAAGTTCCTGCTGTGGTTTGTGTCACTCAGGGCAGGGCGGTGCCCTCCGGGGACCCTCTGGGGAGGGATCTGCCACCCCCAGGCTGGGAAAAGCCCCAAACAAGGGAGAGCCTGGGTTTAGAAGCTCTCTGTGAGCTGCTCTGGTGAGCTCTGGATGCTGGCCTGGCAGAGTCCAGCTCTGCCATCAGTGCCCAGGGTGAAATGGCTGATGGATGCAGTTTGGGATGTGTGTAGGGAAGGAGAGGATTTCCTTCCAACATCACTTTCAGATAGGCTGCAACAGACCCAGCAAAGAGATCTGCACATGCTCTGCTTTTCCCAGAGATCCTCAAGCACAGAGCAGTTTTAAATCTGAATATCAAGCCCTGCTACACCTGCTATAGGTACAGGCAGCACCTCAGCTGACAGGGATGTCTGTACTCCCACGGACCATCTCCCTTTAATAAACAGTTCTTTCCTATCATGTCAGCCCATGTCTCTTGTTTTGCCACCAATGGTTCAGTTTTTCTTTTTTTTTTTTTTTTTTTTTTTCCCAGTAATTTCAATTTTGAAGCACAGGCAGCCTGCAGTACATATTTGGAAATTAAAAATTTTATCATTCCTCTTACAAACACAAATATGCCCCTTGCAGGGGTGAATCCCTTATATTTCATACATAACCACAGTTCTGCCTCCTATTTTTCCTTAGCCTTGTTTGCAAGGGTTTTTCCCCTGTAATCTTCTTTGTTTGGTTTGTTGGGAATTTTTTTCTCTCTGCTATATTTCCTCTTCATTCCTCCATCACTTCCTGCCTGTGTTCTCCCTTCCATCCTTCTCATTGTCTCTGCTGACAGGAGATTCCTCCCCATCTCTGACAAGTCCCACACTTTCCAACCTGGTGGATAAATGGAGCTGGGTTGGTTTGTTTGTTGTTACACAGAAGTGATGCTGAAATGCCTTTATTTATTAATTTCTATATATTTATAACTGAGATCCCTGAAAAAAATCTGCTTTATTGGTCATTGCCATGGATGCATCAAGTTCTCCTCTTCAGGGCTTTCTAAGGCTGCAAGGGAATCAGGTATACACAAAACTCAGGAGGGATTTTCTTGGCAAATCTGAAACATAAATATGAACCATGCAAAAGATTTGGAGAGAAAACAACCCAAAACCAGTGCAACCCTTTGAGCAATCATGGTTTTTCCCCAAATATTTGTTCCCCACCTACCTGCTCCTCTCCATTCTTGTTTCCTGACTTAGGTGCTGGGAGAACATGAAACCCCACTCTGAATAAAATCCTAAAGGGCAAATCAAACCCAAAAAAAAGCTTTACCACAAAGGATGAGTGCAAACACAATTTGTTTTAAGGCTGTGCTTTTTTTTGTCGGAAACATCCCAATCGTGCCACAATGGCCATGGCACCAGGAGGAGACAAAGAGAAATCTTTATGGGATCGTTGAGACAATAGTTATTTGTCATAAATAGAATCTGAGCCTGGCTGGTGCCCAGCCAAACACTGGAAGTTTGTCCTGGCAGACGTGGTGTTACATCACAAACAGGATTATGTCATTATGGTGGAAGCTGCCAGCCTGGGAGTCTGAGGCAGCATCTCGGAGCCCTGGGAAGCAGGGGACAGCTGTCCCTGTCCCCAGCAGTGACCCAGAGCACTGCCGGTGCTGAGAGGTGCTGCCAGCCCGCAGGTGATGGTGGAGGAGAGAGGGAAGCAGAGAGCAGTGTGGAAAAGCACAACCGCAGCATGGTTACACTGCCAGAAGCAGCTGGGAGGTTCACATGGAGCTCCTGGTGTGAGATATGAGATCTCCAGGGGGAATCACCGAGGTTCAGCAGGGAAAGGGGAGAAAATGCTGTGATGTGACAGGTGAGTAGGACAGGGGGGTGAGGCACAGGGTGCCCAGAGAAGCTGTGGATCCCCCTGGGTCCTTGGAACTGTCCAAAGCCAGGCTGGACAGGGCTTGGAGCACCCTGGGAGGGTGGGAGGTGTCCCTGCCCATGGCAGGGGGTGGAACTGGATGAGCTTTAAGATCCCTTCCCAACAAAACCATCCTGTGATTCCATGCATTTGTCCATTTTTACTCTTTTTTTTACCCATTTCATTCACTGCTGCTCTTTGATCATGGAAACCTGCAAAGTTCTCCTTGCTGGATGATGCTCCATGTCTTGACCTCAAGTCCAGCAAAGCAGCTGAGGAAACCTCAACCTGACTTCAAACTCTGCCCTTCTTTTTAAACACAAAATCCCAAAATCCTTAAGGCTCTAAAAGCCCTCTTAGATCATCAAGTCCAACTCTTAACCCAGCACTGCAAGGCCACCCCTAACCCATGTCCCCAAGTGCCACACGGCTTTTAAATCCCTCCACCCCTGCCCTGGGCAGCTGTGCCAAGATGTGAGTTTTTATTGAATGTTTCAAGAACCCCTGTGGATCAGCCCAGGAGAAGAGAGGGATCAGTGATGGGAATGCCCACAGGACAGGCTGCCCATGGCAGGGGGTGGAACTGGATGAGCTTTAAGATCCCTTCCCAACCAAACCATCCTGTGACTCCATGAAAGCACACATTTTTACTCTTTTTTTTCCATTTCAATCACTGCTGCTCTTTGATCATGGAAACCTGCAAAGTTCTCCTTGCTGGATGATGCTCCATGTCATGACCTTGAGTCCAGCAAAGCAGCTGAGGAAACCTCAACCTGACTTCAAACTCTGCTGTTGTTTTTAAACACAAAATCCCAAAATCCTTAAGGCTCTAAAAGCCCTCTTAGATCATCAAGTCCAACTCTTAACCCAGCACTGCCCAAGGCCCCAAGTGCCACCGGCTAACCCATGTCCCCCCTGTGGAAGTGCCACAGGACAGGCTTTTGGAAATCCCTCCACCATCCTGCCCCATGGCACACATTTTTACTTTTCCAAGAATCACTGCTGATCATGTTTTTCCTTGAATGTTTCAGGAACCCCAGTGGATCAGCCCAGGAGAAGAGAGGGATCAGTGCTGGGAATGCCCACAGGACAGGCTGGCTCAGGGGAAAACCCAAATGGCCACACAGGTCAGTGTTTCCACACGTGGGCACATTTCTCTGTGTGAGCAGGCATGAGCTGAGAGCTCACCCCACCTCATATCTAAAAAGCTCAGGCTACAAAAAAAAAAAAAAAAGATAAAAAGAAAAAGAAGGGAGAAAAAAATAAAAAGAAATATTTTGGCAACTGGAAGGAATTATTCTCTCTTCCATAGCCTGGGCTCTATCCATAAATCATTCCATAATTTTTTAGATGTCTAGGGCAATGTTACCATTTGATGAAATAAAATACCGAACCTCTGTGACATCATCTTTTATCTAAAGAGCCCTGCACACTTGGTCATGTTCCTGAGCCACATTTGTTCTGCAGATATTTAGACCAAACCTGACATTTTATAGACTTCCTCCTGCTCGTGCATGTGTTGGAGACAGTTGTTTGGATTAGCACGATCAAAAAATTTAACACAGCCTTTCAAGATCCCATTTTCATCTGGATTTGCACAACACAGAAGAAAGCAGGATGCCAAAAATATGTTTTTTGGAAAACACATCCACTTTGTTGTGACTGTTTGTAGCTGGTGAAATCCTGGGATGCCCTGATTACCATGACCTGTGTGTTTTCATACAAGCCTGAGATAGAAAAGCTCTGTATACAAATGAAAACCGTTAACTTTCATACCACATGTGTTGTACTTATGCCAGTGGGAAACGACAGAGAATGTACAAGGTCATGGTTTACTAAAAATATAAAAGTTTAACATGTGGTGTTAATAGAACACACAACAGGGGTCACTGGTACAATGGAAAATAATTCATTTCCAATGTCAGGCCAAGTAATTCACTAGGAAAGAACATTTGAAAATGTGTTACTTATATCTTTCTCTTTCTGTTCTTCATGACGAGTTTCAGGAGGGGAAAAAAAAAAGCAAAATTGCTGCTAATACCAATGCATAAATAATAGCCACGATTCAGATTTCAAGTGTGTCAGAATAAACCAGGCCCATCAGCCCTACAGGAGCTGGCAAACTCCCACCAGGGTGTGCAGCATGGTTGGACCCTCTTCTCCCTCCCTCACGTTTGACTGGAATGTGCACTAAACCCCACCAGGATGGTTTTAATCCTTGCTCAATATCTCTGCAGATATTGGGGTGCCACAAAACCCCTCCCCAAATTCTGCCTACTCCAGTAAAATGTCAAGCACAGGAATGGCTGCCCAGGGATGTGGTGGAGTCACCATCCCTGGAAGTGTTGAAGGAACCACCGGATGAGCTCTGGTCCAGCTGATAAGGTGGTGATTGTTCAAAGGTTGGACTTTATGATCTCAGAGCTTTTTGCAACCTCAGTGATCCCAGATTCTGTCAGCCCAGCAGGAATGTGTGTGCCCAGAGTTATGTGCCACAAGTGCAGGGATTTGTCTGCGCGAACCCAGCGCTGGAACCCCAGCAGAAATCCCAAAGCTGGTGTCACCCTCCACATCTCAGCTCATCTGGTGCTCCTGCCATGAGCAAGGAGCCAGGCTGAGCCTTGCACAAGCTGGAGCACAGGGCACAGCTGCAGTGTCCCCTCTTTCCCCTGTGACATGCAGACACAGCCCTGCTCTGGCAGGGGCTGCCACCCCTTCTCCCACATCTCCTGGCACCACCAGCACCAGCCAAGGTCCCTCCTACCCCACCACCTGCACAAACCCAGCACTCCACACTTCACAGGCATCTGGAGGAACAAATAATTAGCACCAGAGGTGACAATTTGCCTGCTCCAAGCCACAGATAAATCCGTGCAGTGAAGCCGTGCTGGGCACCACAGCTGCTGCCACAATGCTGCCTGCAAGAAATGCATCTCTGGAGTCACCCAGTGTGGAAGGGGCTAACAGCGGGCCTGTTAGCTAAAGGAGCAAGAAGCAGCTGAGAAGTAAGAAGAAGCTGATAAAGAGCTTTCTCCAAGGCTGTAACCAAGGAGATCGAGAGAAGAAAGATAAGAGCACTGTGCAGCTGGAAGAAACATTTTTAGAAAGTTAAGTGAAGTCACTATAACTTTTCACCAATAGCATAGTATTGACTTATTGTAGCCAATAGTTAAAGTAGAAGAAGAGTAAACAACTAAAAAGTGTATAAAATATCAACCATGTTCACTAATAAACCGTTACCAACCAAGACTGCTTGTAGTCTTTACTTTATGTCGTGACCACCTCAACTACGACAACCCAGCTATTGCATTAATGCTCAGAGAGCTGGTGCAACCCCACAGCTGGCCAGGAGCATCCCAAAAACACCTGTCCTCAGCTCCAGCTGTGCCCTCACCTGCCTGTGCCAGTGTGCCCCACGCTGCTCTGTCAGCAGCTTTTGCCTGGACAGCAGCAGGTGAAGCTGCTTTTCTTTCCTTCCCTCCCTTGCTAAAAGTGCTTTGATTTCTGGGCTGGCTCAGTGAATTGCTGTGACATGCATGTCCCTGTCTGGCCAGGCAAACTGATGGAAAACGTCTTGGAACTGGCTGTGCTTCCCTTTGCTGTCCCTGCCACCTCCAGTGCTGGCTCCACAGAGCTGCCTGGCACCAATGCTGCCAGAGAGGCTTTATGCTTTTCAAGCAAAAAAAAATGATCATGGTCAAGCTAGAAAAGCTGTTGGAAACCTTCTATCCGCTGGACCACAGATCTGTGGTGCTTCTCTGTAGGGCCCAGCTCAAGCCACAGCCAAATTGTTTAGGTCAAACCCTGAAGCTGTTTGTCCTCCCCTGGGAGTCTCGGGAAGAACTGTGAGCGAGGCTGCAGCCTGATTTGTGCCCATCCACATCACCCCCAGCGTCCCTGAAGTTTATGGGATTCTTCCAGGCTGACTCAGTCAAAGGATCATTAAAATAATACAGTGAGAAACAGTCTAAAACCCACGGTGGAGCAATGAAACGGAGCAGACAGACGGAAAGATGGATCAGAGGGAAATGTGTGCTGGGCACTGACAAATCCAGCGTGGGGGCTGTGCATGGCCATTCCCAAAAACAACTTTATGGCTGCAAAACACTTCTGTCAAAAATTGTCTCATTCCCTGCATCCCTTTGGATGCACTGAACCAGATAGTGGGATATTCCTTTGTCACCTCAAAGGGGGGATAAGGATAAGGATATTCATTCCTTTGTCCCCCCAAAGCTTTGAGGGGCAAATGCCAGGGTGGAATTAATCTTTCTTACCCAAACATGAGTTCAACACATCCTGTTTGCTGCGATTAACAACCTGACATAAAAAAGTTACAGGGCATAGAGGACTCATAATAAATTCCTAAGAGATGATATTAGCTGGCTGTTGGAGAGGCAGTGTGTTACAACACACTGAGCTTGCTCTAAAGGATGATTTTTAGGGAGATTTCACTGCAATGCTGTGAATTATATGGTATAATGTGATTTTTTTGGAATTAATTCTCCATTTTTCTCACACCGTCCAAGAATTTGAAGTGAATTTTTTAAAGATAATGTGTGTGATATCTAACAGGATTTTCTGTGGGGTTAAGGATCATGGAGAAACCTGCTGAAGGGAAGGGAGTTATCCTACTGATGGAAACATCAGTGCATCTGCAGAAAGACTGAAAAAAATGAAAATAAATAATTGCAGCACATGGAAAAGTGAAATAGTTCATTTCACAGGCTTCTGTCCGGGTCCTGAGCTGCCCTGAATTAGGCTGAACTCTTTTCTTGGCAGCACAGCCAGCCCTGCTTGCAGTGTCCTACAGGTGAGTGTGGCTCAGAGGATGGCTGATAATTATATCTTAATATTATAATATTTCATATTATAATATTTTAAGCTTTTGCATGGCCATCTGCAGCCTGCTAAACCCACCCAGGTGTGTCTCAAAACACATTCCAAAGGCACGAGATCCCTTCTTTTTCATCTCTGTGCACATTTACAGCAGTTTCTCATCTCCCAAGGAAAAGCAAACTTTATTTTCCTTAGCATCCATTGATGCTTCAGATTATAAAGAAAGGAACCAGTTTATTTTAGAATAAATCATTAAACAATTTTTGCAGATATACTCATGTGTATGCTCAGACAGACAGATACCCTGGCAACTATCATGGGGACATTTTTAGAAAATTTCTTAATTCTCTGGCCCAGGGTTTTGTTATGACATGTAGCTAAGAGAAGGGAGAGTTGTGGTTTCTCTGTCCCCTGCCAAACCCTCTGATTTTCCCTGTTTGCTTTGATAATTTTAAAAAGTAGCAACAATTACAAGGAGTTACCATAGGATCAAAGACAACTGATGGTTGTAGGCTCTGCTGGCACAGGCCCTGGGTAAGGAATATGTGTGGGGATGTGGGGAGGAAGAGGAGGGAAGGAGAGGATGCACAGGACACTGAACTGACAGAGTTTTGTGCAATTCTCCCTCTCTAATCACAGTTAAATCAATTATTTCATATATGTCCTCTCAATAATCTGGGCTATGTCCCTTTTACACCACACCCCTCAGGATGTCCCTGTAAATCAGGGAATATGAGCAATATAAAACATGTCCAAAACAAAATTCCAAAAGCCGACCAGTGAGGTATCAATACTCCATCAGTGCTCTCAGTACTCTTAGGAAGATTTCTTGTTATAAAATTGATTTCCATGCAGCTGCAGGCAGATATATTTCAGAAGAAATCACTTTTAACATCCACCTGAGGAGAAAATTAAGGTGAGATCCTCATGGGAAGGAAAATTTGCAGGGCTGGGATTCAGGGTCAAGGGGAAACTTTTACAACAGAGAGCCACAAAACACCCAGAAGAGCTGAGCTCCCAGACTGCTTGGGTGAAATTTGGACTTAATGATCTTGGAGATCTTTTCCAACCTTTATAATTTTATAATTCTATTAAATAATTTTGTAATTCTATGGCACCCGAGGCAGCAGTGCAGCCCAGGACAAGGACATTCAGGTGGCACTGAGGGCTCAGCACCCAGGGCTGCCACTTTGCCCAAGGAAAGCCCTGAAAGTGCAGCCTCAGTTGTGACCACAGAGCCAAAGTCATTCGGGTGGGAAGAGAACTCCAAGGTCATCAAGCCCAACCTTTGATTGTTGGATTCATTCTTTTTTTGATTTATAGATGGGGTAATTGAGAGGTTTTTTATAAACTTCTGTTTTGTTTTTCATTTTATGTGAAGGGTGAGATTATATAGATGTTATCATTTATTTTATTATCATTATAAGTTAATTAATTTTTAATTATAATATGCTAAAAGTGTTTTTTGGTTTATTAGCTTTGGTTGTATTATGTTATAAATGTTTTTAAGTTAATTATTTAAAATTATTTGTGAGGGTCTTATTATAATGTATTTATATATTTTTTTTTAAGTACTTAGTTTTGATTGTAAGGGTACTCTTTTACTTTTGCTTTTTTTTTACTTTTTTACTTTTACTTTTTTAAATTTTTAACTTTTACTTCTACTCTTTTTTTACCATTTTACTTTTACTTTTTTCTTTTTTACTTTTACTTTTTTTTACTTTTTTGTCATCTGAGTGCCATGTCCAGTCCCTCTCAATATTTAATTGAGATCAGGGCCATAATCAAGACTGAAAAGAGGCTTTTTTGCTTCTTACACCGATTTATGTCCACCTAATATCCCCTAAAAAAGCTTTATTTAGGCAGGACAGATCTGCAGAAGAAAGGAGTGGCACAAACTCAGCAACACCCCACAGAAATAAACCCCACCCAGGCCTGAACGGGGCAAAAATTGGTGAAATAAACGACATCAAATGAACAAATTGCATGTGATGAGGAAGAGGAGGGTGTAAAACCCAGCTCCAAGCCAGCCTGGTTCAAACCCAGGATACTTTTGTTATTTTGTTATGTTGGACGTGATATACACACGTGATCAGGGTTTAAGAAGAAAAAAGTTTTTTATTTTGCGTGGTTTTTAGTTTACATATTTTTAACAAAGTGTGATTTTAAGTCATTATAATATATATATCATATATATTATATACAATAATAACTTTTTATATTATCATAATATCTTATTATAAGTTAAATATATTAGTATACTTATAATATCTTAGTATACTTAGTATATCTTATAATTATAAGATATTACAACTTATAATAACTTATAATATCTTATAATAAGTTACCATAATAACTTATATTCATTGGTGCAAAGCAATTTGTTTCCATGCTGACAGCTTTGTCTTCTTCCCTGCTATGGATACACTGGAAAATCATCAATTGTTATTTTTTCTGTCAGCTTGGGTTGCAGGCCAGCTCCATACGCTTTCCCACAGGACGTTCCCTGTTTGGTCAGGCAGATCTGGCTGGCTGATCTATATTTAACCGGTCCAGAAGCCAAGGCAGAGCTCCAGGTTAGGGCAGGAGCTCGGGGTGCTGCGGCGGGCAGGGTGCCCTGCTCGCACAATTCAGCGCTTTCCTGTTGGAGTGCACAATTCAGTGCTTTCCTTCAGTGAGGAGAGACACACTGAGATTTACAGAGCCCGAATCGTGGCAGGCATTCTCAGCTCCCCATCTGAGGGACGCAGCCTGTGCTTCTTGCCAGTCTCCCACTTCCACCACATTTTTGCAGTTGCAAAATTAGATTAAGAAGGGAGATGAAGGCAAAGGCTTCTTGCTGGCTGTTGGCATTTTGATTCCCTCACTTCCACGGACTTTGTTGATGTGTTACTGCATTTTAAACAAACTCCTTCTTTGTCCTTTCCTTGACAAGAGCTGTCGAGATGGAAACAGAGATGGAGGCAGCCCTTGAACCTCTCAGGGAAAGGATGGAGAAACCCCAACCACTTTTATCCCATCAGTACATGTGCAAAAGCCCCAAAGTGGCCTGGACACAGATGGAGCTGGGCAAAGCAGAGGTCTGGCTGCTCGTAGCCAACGTGGCAGCAGCACAAAAGCCTCGGGAGATGGGAAGATTTAGGGCTCTGAGTCACACACGGAGCAGATTAAACTCAGGCTTCCCACAGCTTCCTGCCCTGCCCTGGTTTCAATCTCCCTCCTCAGCAGGGACACTTCAGCCACGGGCACAACCCCAGCCCTTCAGCAGAGGCATTTCCATGGCACCTGCCCCTCAAGGGTTTCTGTTTCTTGCCCCTTTTTTACATGGGGGAAATTGAGGTGGGGAGATGCTCAAAATTTTTAGGACTGGCTGGTCAAAGCTGTGTTTCTACACCAGCATAAAAATATCTACTAAAAACCTGCATGGACATGTAGGCAACTCATGGAAGTGTCTCAGAGTTAGAAATGGAAGTGTCTCAGAGTTAGAAATCAGGTTTTAAGGATTGGGTTTTTTCCAGTCCCTTTCCTCCCATGACTCGCCCCTCATGCTACAATAGAGAGAACATCATCCAATATCTGAGTGTCGATGGGATTAAATAATTATTAGTAGAATAGAAGAGTTTCTTGTCCATTTTCTTAAGCCACAGGAGCTGTTGGGAAATGCAGGTACAACCTCACTCCCTCTCATCAGGTGGAGCAGGGCCCATGATCAGCAATCACATCCAGATTTAGTTTTCACAGCTGAACATCTCTCATGCTGTCAATCATATCCCCACTTTGCAGCCACGAGCATCAGTGTGAGTTAAAATCCATGGTGGTTTAATTCGGCATCACAATCCCATGGGAGCCCCAGGATGGCAGGGACAGGTGTAAACTCCATCCTCAGGAGGATTTTCCCTTTGCAGGTTGCTTTTGAAAATCCCTGGTGCACTGCTGTTTCCTTCAGGGGATTTGCCTCCTTATCAGCATTTAGCATCTGCCAAGGTATTGAAATGTGATTTAATTTCTCATCTATGTGAGCTGGACATTTGTGTTTCTGCTTCAGTGCTGAAAAGTTCAGAATAAGCCAAGAGGTTCCTGGAACACAACAGTTAATGAGGAAAAGTTGTCTTGGCAGGAGAAACAGTCTCATAGGCTGGTTCGAATATATTAAAGGTGAAATGTTTTGCAGAGGGGAGGATGCTCTTTCCAGCCCGAGCTTTTGAGGTTGAGTTTCCTGATTTGCATTCTTTTGAAAGCACAGATAAAAGCTTGGAGCCATTTCTGCTTCCTTTGCTGTTTGGAAAAGTCCAGGGGCTAGCATGGAGATGCTGAGGGATGTACTTGGCACACACAAAACCAAAAAAAAATGAGGGGAAGCAAAAACAAAACAGGAAGAAATGAAGAGTTTGGGTATGTGCTAATAGGAGTTGTTGCTCCTCTGGTTTGAAAGCTGTTGACTTCACCACGGTGAACAAGTTCTCATGTCCAGCAGCTCTCTAATGGCATCACCAGGGAAACATGGAAGAGTTATTCTGTTCAGATCCATGGATATCAGCAGGACAAGGCACCCTGTGAGCTCCTTCCCACCCTGGATACCTCTGGACAGCCTCCCTTGCTGCACTTCACCCTTTTACATGGGGCTGGTGCAGCCGGAGCAGCCTTGGCAGGCGGGACACCTTGCTGGCTTTATAAAGGAGCTTTCCCAGCGGAGCAGGAGGAGAAGCATCCCTTTAAACCATCCCTTTAAAGCATCAGCACTCACCTTGCATGCCAGGGTCCCTCCTGCCCATTTTCACACATCCAGGGGGCAACACGAGAACTCATAATCAAGCTTTCAACCTCCCTGCTTGGCTCCTGCTCTGGGAGCCTTTGAAGTGGATCTGAGCTGCAGTGGCTCCGAGATGACACTGCAGTCACACCTCTGCTGCATTCCTGGCCCTGTCAGAGGTCTTTGAATCGCTGACACGTTGGCAGCCCCGTGGCCCTTCTGGTGTCCCCTGCATGACCTTTGGGTTTCTGAAGGAGACACCTGAAACCCCAAATGGAAGGGATCAGAGGAAGGGGGAATCCCACCTCTTCTTCATCAGCTGCCAAAGAGCTGTCTCCCCTTCCAGAGGAAACAGCATCTGTCTTATCTCTTTATTTGTCTCCCTTTCCAAAACTTTTCTTTTAGACGTTGGACCTTTTGAAATTGCATCTTGTTTTTCCTTCTTTCCAATCCACTTTCCTGAAAATAAATACCACTGCAGAAGGGAGGGTGGGAGAGGGAAGGAGGTTGTGCTGCTGCTGTGCAGAATAAAGATGAAATCCCAGAAAATTCCTGAGTTTTGATCAGCTGCAAGAGCACAGGACACAAACCAAGCAGCACTGCTGCAGCAGAGAGCAGATTTCCCTTTTTGTGTCAGAGTTGCCATCATTTCAGTGTCAATCCCACTAAAAAGGGATAATACTTTTATACAAAGATTAAAATAAAATTCTTAAAGTAATCTCTGTGTGACTTTGGGCAGTGTAGTAGAACATCAAAGAGCTTCTGCCTCTCCCCATCTCCACCTGCACTCGCTTCTCATTCTCATTCCTACCACATAACACTGACAATAAATCTGAGCTTTATGAGCTGATGAGTCATTTTACAGTGTTGTCCAACACGAAGGGACCAACCCCAGAAATGGCATCAAGCCTGGGACCTCTTGCCAGGAAACTTCACTGCAGTTACTTGGGGATGGTTCCTGCAAATGGAGGTGCTCAGGTGTGTTGTTAATGGTTCCTGCTTTGGGTGCTCAGGGCCAGTTTGGGTGCTCAGGGGTGCTCAGGTGCCAGTGTTGGGTTGATGGTACCTGCAGGGTTTGGGTGTTCAGGTGCCAGTGTTGGGTTCATGGTTCCTGCAGGGTTTGGGTGCTCAGGTGCCAGTGCTGGGTTCATGGTTCCTGCAGGGTTTGGGTGCTCAGGTGCCAGTGTTGGGTTGATGGTTCCTGCAGGGTTTGGGTGCTCAGGTGCCAGTGCTGGGTTGATGGTTCCTGCAGGGTTTGGGTGCTCAGGTGCCAGTGCTGGGTTGATGGTTCTTGCAGGGTTTGGGTGCTCAGGTGCCAGTGCTGGGTTGATGGTTCCTGCAGGGTTTGGGTGCTCAGGTGACAGTGCTGGGTTGATGGTACCTGCAGGGCTTCACTGCCTGCATGCCAAGCCTGGATTTGGTGGGCAGAGATGGCAGAAGGTCCCCTGAGCAGTGCAAGGCCCCGTGGGGCCCCTGAATGTGTCACAGGGTCCTGGGCTGCCCCGCTCCAACCCATCACTCAGGACTTTCTTTTGCTTTCTTGCCCAGGCAGCAAAACAGAGCAGCTCTCATTTCTCCTCAGAGGACCAGCTCGCTCTTGGAAATCTGCTGCCAGCACCATTCCCTCTTCCAAGCTCCCCTTCCCTCCCTCCTGTGCTACAGATCCACAGCCACATTTGCATTTGTGCTTTTCAGCCATGTAACGAAGACCAGAAGGGCTGCTGTGATGGACAGAACTGGTCCAGCTCTTGCTGGATTTTGATGAAAGGCAATTTGATTTCCACAGCCAAGTTATTTAATGAGCCTCTAAAATTACAGCCACAAATTATGCACATACAAAACTATGCATTTGTGCACTGAAGAGGCAAGATTTCCAAAACAGGAAGCCGTTGGTCTGCATTAAAAGCAAACCCTTGCCTGCCTAGCTGGTTCCCCATATCAATGTGCGCAATTATTCAGGCTGCCCAGCCAGCACAGTGCATTGAATGCAGAATGGCCCTGTAGGTACCTAACTCCCCATTTTCACATTACAGATGGCTCCTGCTGTGTTTATACATCCACTTGCTCCAACCGGGCTGCACGTTCCACGTCTGGAGCAAGGGAGGACACGGCTCCCACCAGGCAAGGAGCTCGTGCTGGTCTGGAGCAGGGGGGTAAAGCTTGCTTCCTCCTTCCACCCTCCACCTGCACAAGCACATTTTTTTAAGATGTCTGAGATGCCCATAAATGTGCAAACTTTGCACCCCAAGCACTGTGAGGGTGCTGAGGCCCTGGCACAGGGTGCCCAGAGAAGCTGTGGATGCTCCTGGATCCCTGGGAGTGTCCAAGGCCAGGCGGGATGGGGCTTGGAACAGCCTGGGATAAAAGAAGGTCTCTATTAAAAGGAACTTCCACTCAAGTCTGTTCTTTTACCATGTGGGCTTGAAATATCCTCTTTGAGTAGTGTTTTCCACATTTATGACATAAATTTATTTAATAATAGCAATGTTCCTTGCTCAGTAAAGCCTGCTCTCAAAGAAGGATGCTGGAAGAGCTGTCAGAAAAGGTCTATTACTAATTCCACACAGCTCAGGAAACTCTCTGGGAATAGCAACTCAACAAATTGGATTTCTGTTCTCAAAGTGATTTTTGCTGCAGAGAAATGAGGTGCTCAAGTGACAGTCCCATGGATGACAGCCCCATGGATTTTCCAGAGCCCATGGGAAGCATGAGGAGTACTGCAGAATTCAGAGCAGCACATATTATCCTTACACAGAGCTGTCTCAGTGCAGTTTCCGAAAGCTCCAGAGATCCTGAGCCACCAGCTTTTTTTTAACCCTTGCAAACTCCTCTGTGGGGATTTTGCGCCATGAGCAGATGAAAAATGATCTGCCCTTTTTTCCCTTTGTTTTATTTTGTTTTCTGTTTGTTTTTTTTTTTTTCCTTGAAGCGAGTAAATTGTCTTTTTTGCCAATTCCTCTCAAAAGAGCAGGGTCTCAACGTTTGCTTTTAAGGACTCACACAGGCGCCATCAGTGTGCAAAACCCAGCAGCATTTAAGTGATATTTAAGTGATCTCAATGCACAGTCAGCCAGGGCATGAATTTATTTTTATTTCCTTTTCAGACAAAATGCACATCTTTGTTTTTCATCACGTATTCCCTAATCCAACCGAAGCTTCTATTTAAGCACAGTTTTTTTATCTTGAATAAGTCCTTTGTACAACCTGGCCATTTATAGAACGTTATAGAACGAAAATCCCCCAGAATGCAGCAACAGCTCCCAAAACTGGAGCTCCTGGGAGAGGCAGAGAGCTTCAGGAATAAGAAGAGTTTCCTGTGCAGCAGGAAATGCCACCATGCACCTCCCTGGGCAGAGCAGGATTGGCCGGGTGACCCGAGGAGGAGGTGACAGCAGGGCTGGAAAGGCTGAGCGTGGCACTTCCTAAACTTAGCAGCACATGAAATCCAGAGAGGGGCAGCCTCAGGATAAAGCTCAGGCTTTTCAGCACAGCCATTCTCTCAGCAGTTAAAGTTAAAATCTGGGGCTGTGAGGGCTGGCGAGGCACTGAGAGCTTAGGCAGAAAAGGAGATGCTTTCCAAGAGAAAAAAAAAATAAAAGGAGGAAAAGACTGCAAGGAGGTCAGGGCAGAGTATGGAAAGATTTCATCACCAGCAAAGAGATTTGAGATTTCTTCCTCTTCCAGCTTTTTTCTGGATATCTGAGTGTTTTGGGGGCAGTCATGCTGGAGAACACAGCACTGAAGTGTGCTGGTAAGGCTGGAAGGAGCTGCCAGACAAATCCAACACACTGCAGGAGCTGGGAGCAGGGCCTTACACCAGGAGGGGATTTGAGCCAGTGTTGGGGGAAAATCTTTCCAAAGGATCCACATTCAGCTCAGCTCCAGCTGTGATTCCAGGACGGAGAACATGGAGCATCTTTGTGGAGATTTAAACACCCAGCTCAGGAACCAGCGCTCCATTTCTGCCAAGCTGGACACAACCACCCACAGCTGAGCCTTGGAAAAGTGCAGCAGAGCATCTCCAAGAGAAATCATTTCAAAAACCCAAGCAAAGGAAGCAGCAGAGCTGCTTTCAGCAGTGTGGAGCTAATGGAAACCACCAAAGGATGCAGAGAAGTGGAAGGGACAAGTTTCCACCCTGCGTGCCAGTGTTGGCCCTGGGAACATGTAACATAATGTAAAAATAATATGCTATTAAATATAATGGACTGCTTGACCCAAATGAGTCAAAGGAAGCAAATCAAAATTAAATGTCTCTGTGGCACTAAATTAAAATGACTTTGCCATTATTAAAAAGAAGTGGGAAAGCCAAAATCCGATATCTCACCTTTTGGGGAGTTGTAAATTTATCCCAAATTCCTGCATTTCATATATAATTTAGACAGCATTCCAGTGCGGGTAGAAAATTGCTCCATCAAAAAATGTTGGCTGGCTGCACCCAACAATTGTTGATATGAGAACCAAAATGGAATTTGGGTCAGCATCTTGGTCAGAGCAAAAACCCTGCATAAAAACGCACACATCCTACCCTGCTGTAATAAATTCAGCAATAATATCCTTTCAAATATTGCTCTCCTGCCAGCAGCAGCCCAGATTCAAAGCAGATTCCAAGGCTGGGCTTGAATCCTCTGGTCCCTCCATGTCTGTGCACCTGTGGGAGGGGAAAAGGACACTCTGTGAAGTTTGGAAGAACGAGGTGTGTGCCATGTGGGGAAAAAAAAAAGGTTGATTTGGGCACTATTAGTAAGTGCCAAATATTTGCCACTATGTAATAGGAATGGGAGTAGGTTTATTTTGAAGGATGTCTGAAGCCATGCTGACTGTTTCTCTAAATGCAGAGCCCTCAGAGGTTCAAGTGCTTCAGGATGTATAAAATGTGGATTTTCCTCTGGTATATTTGCTGTTTATAAGGGGTGTTTATGTGCTGAGGATGAGAAGGGGAGAAGGTTTCACTTATTTCCAGAGACCTTGCCAGTTCCCAACAACCTTCCACTTCTTTTAACACCCAGCTGGGAAACAATAATCTTCAACTGACAACAGCACAAAGCAGACAAGGCTTGAAATAAGCTGAGCTTAAGGAGTGCAAAAAGACCTGACTTAGTGTTTAGTCCCCAGCCATGAAACTGGGCTCTAAATCCATGTTTTCAGCAGCTTGGCAAAGACAATTATTAACACCTCTGTTGCAAATTGCATCTCCAGAGTGCTTGGCAAAGGGTTAGCCCTGAAAACAGCCAAAGGTGGTTTGTGCTGGAAATATTGAGGTCTTTGTTGAGCCAGATCAAGGTTGTCACCTGCAGGTCACTAAAAGCTGCCATTCCTGGAAGTTCAGGTGGGAAGAAAGGACACAGTCCCTACACTTTTCCTAGCAGGGGAAAAAAAACAAAACTGCATTTTTTCCTTTCCCAAGGACGTTTTCCATCCATATTTAATGCCTGTTGTGATCAGCACTCCAGTTTCTTTCTGCTTTGATTTCTGATTTCGCTGAACTCAAGGTCATCAGCTTCCCTTTTTTCTGTGCCCAAAAGGAGAAATTGAGGATGTATCTCTGAGCACAGCCTTGCCAAAGACAGTATTTTCCATGGCATCACACCTCGACCATCCAAACTTCCCCTCTGAGCATTTTTATCTTACCCAGGACACAGCAACCCCAGTTCCTGCAGCCCCTGCGAGGGAACAGAACGAGGCTCTGTCACATTTCACTCGTGTTGGGCCTTTTATTTATTAACTCCCCAGCCAAGCAGGCAAAGTGGGGGGAAAAAAATGATGTGGGACTTCGGTACACACAAAAAACATCTGAAACCAACATTTTTGGAACGTGGCAATTGCCAATAAAGAAAGAGGTGATTGGAGATTTTCATATTTGCTCACGTCTTTGAGGATGTTTTGGGCCTTTCATCCCGTTTTGAAGGCGTGTCACCTAATTAGGACCCTTTCATCCCTCTATTCCCTAGTTAGAACACGCCAATCCCTTTTACAGCAATTGATTATGACTTGGAGGTTTCCACATTCCAGCCAGTTCAGAGAGTTGGGATATTTGTGAATACCTGAATAAACTCCTTTAATCCAAAAACAAACTCCACCTGAAAGCGGCCCTATGAAAAGGCCATTCATCCCGTGTTTTCCAACTTACTGCTTCATGGTTTCTTTGGATTTGACCCGACTTCCTGTACTAATGGTCTCTGAATGCATTCCCAATTGTGGCTTCTTGGTCTATAAGGTGCCCAGGGAAGAGGAAAAGGAGTCACACAGCAACTGCTTACACAGAAAACTCTGCCTGCAAGGGCAAGAAAAAAAGAGCTGAAGTTAAAAGGAAACATAAAGTGTACAAATAGCCATCCCCTCCTGCTCGAATTTTTAAAACAAATATTCCCTTGATGTCGCTGCTTTAAAAAGGTCTTGGCTCCTCGTGGTTGAAAAATACTTTTAAAATTACCACTGCAATTGTCATTCCCAAGTGTGGGAATCGACACTCTGTTGATTAAGGTAGGCCAGTGTTGGAGTAATCTGGGAACAGAAGTGCAAATGTGTCAATGATCTCATGGAGAGGGGAGAGACCCCAGAGAGAGGAGATCCCTGCTCCCGATAGCCAGGGGGACAACACGGGAATGCTGGAGCCATGGACAGCAAGGAACCTCAGCTCTGCCAAGATCGGGCCAGCAGAAGGTTAAAAAGTTCACAAATACACATAATCACCTACTGCAAGGAATGCTGTGAGAGAGTTTAGAGGTAGCCTCACACATTTTCACCCTGTTTATATATTTTAAAGTGTATTTTTCTTATACATTTTCACTGCCAGAAATATGACTCTGGTCTAGATGCTTTGTTCAAACTTGGTGTGATTACATCATTTAATTTGGGGTCAAATTCTTCATCAGCTGGTGAAGCTGAATCCACCTAAACAAACCTTCTCAGCCTTGTGAGTTCCTACAAAACCTAAATAAAACTTCTCAAGGGGGTTCATGGTTTTGGGTATTCCATTTTGGAAGCTGCAGGTGGCTGAAATTTAACAAGCTGGGCCCTGAATTACAGAAATGTATTCATCAAAGCAAAAATACAGCTAATACAGATAAAGCAGAGATTCAGAAATCTTTTTTCATCAAAACCCTTCAGCCCCAGAGGTGAGATGGGAAATCCTTCCTTTCACAGCAGCCTTGCTGTCCCCAAAAGCTCTTCCCAGTATTAAAACCCCAATGATGAGACTCAGCAAACCCCAATGATGATGACAGTCTTGCACCCAAGAGCCCTTTTAAAAAGTTAGTTGGTACTTTTTGTAAAACTTTTCCTTAAATACTGCACTTTCTGCCTCAAAAAGTTTTACTGTGGAGTGTGAAAACACCAGGCCCACAGACTGGCTTGTGTTTTAGAATTCCCATTATTTTAGTGTGAAACAGCCAGGCCCACAGACAGGCCCGTGTTTTGGAATTCCCATTATCTGAGTGTGGAAACACCAGGCCCAGGAATTCCCATTATTTGAGTGTGGAAACACCAGGCCCACAGACAGGCCCATGTGTTAGAATTCCCATTATTTGAGTGTGATAACACTAGGCCCACAGACAGGCCCGTGTTTTGGAATTCCCATTATTTGAGTGTGATAACACTAGGCCCACAGACAGGCCCGTGTTTTGGAATTCCCATTATTTGAGTGTGGAAACACTAGGCCCACAGACAGGCCCGTGTTTTGGAATTCCCATTATTTGAGTGTGGAAACACCAGGCCCACAGACAGGCCCGTGTTTTGGAATTCCCATTATTTGAGTGTGGAAACACCAGGCCCACAGACGGCCCGTGCTTTGGAATTCCCATTATTTGAGTGTGGAAACACCAGGCCCACAGACAGGCCCGTGTGTTGGAATTCCCATTATTTGAGTGTGATAACACCAGGCCCACAGACAGGCCCGTGTTTTGGAATTCCCATTATTTGAGTGTGAAAACACCAGGCCCACAGATAGGCCCGTGTGTTAGAATTTCCATTATTTGGTGGTCTGGGGTGATTTATCTGCTTGTGAACACACAGACCTCGATGCCAGCATCCTGTGAAAGGCACGATCTCATAAGGCAGAGGAAAAAGGTGATAGATTTTGGTTTCCTACAGCCCATCCTTGGAGGTGGAAACTCCCAGTGTTGACAGGCCCTCAGCTGAGTGATTAGGATGGATTTGGGCCAAAACTGGTTCCTTCTTCAGGAGAAGACTCATGAATTTTGAAAGTGAGACAGATATTTTGATGAATTTTGATGAATTTTGGGAATGGGACAGATATTCAGGTGTTGCATCTGATTTTCCCCCTTGCAGTGGCTCTCTGTATCGCTCACTGGGTTGCCCACCTGACTCTGGATTGCTCAGGATGTGCCAGAAGAGCCTGTCCCTTGGAAAACAGACATTCCAGCCTGGAGAACTTGGCACTTCTCCTCCACACACAATATCCTTGGTAAAGGAGATTTTTTTGGAACCTATAGCTGACTCTGCTCGCTGGTAGTGGCTTTTTGCCTACAAAACAAACAGGCCCAGAATATGCCTCATTACAGTCACACAGTGGGGTTTATTTTTCTGTGACATTTCGGGAGGTGGTGCAGAAAATGAGCCTCTCTCCAGGGTGATTCACACCGTGGCCAAAGAGGTCTCTGTGGCTGAGAGAAAACCAGTAAACTGTGTGACCTTCCCATTTCCCAGTAAGGATCCAGTGCCCGGCGCCAGCACGGGACAGCAGGGGAAGAGCAAGCAGGGAGGGAGGGCTCTTGGGTTTGGAAACATCTCTGGGTGAAATTTGAAGGCAAAAAAAAAAAAAAAAAAAATGAAGGCAAAGTTTAAAAAACACCAAAACAACTAAACCTCCTCAAACTGAAGCCAATCTTTGATTCCTTCTCTGAAATGACATCATTGCATACCCAGGGCAGCCACAAAGCATGACAGCTGTCCTGGGACTGCCCTGGGAAGGATAGATCACTTCCCTCTTGGAAATCCGGAAGGTATTGTCTGTAATCACAGCCTGCCCGGGCCGGCCAGGGGGGATGGCTTCTGCAATTCGATCCTCCTGCTGCTCTGCTGTTTTGTTCTTGGTCTTGCACACAAATTAGATGACTCCTGAGTGTGGGACCCTCTCCACGGTGGTTGTGCACATCCACAGGCATTCAGCAAGGAGGTCAGAGAGGGTTGGAGTTGGATGGAGAAGCCTGGTTCCTGCGGATGTGGCTGCTCTGAGGTGACAGCTGCAGTGTCCCCTGGTGCCATCTCTTGCTGGTGACATTCACAGAATGTCTTTGTGCTTAACCTCATGTGTGCCAGGCTGTCACTGCCTCCTCTAGGGATGAACCAGGAGATGAACACAGGGTGTGGTTCTGCAGTATTATGGATATTGGGACAACCACATGCAAATAGATCCACAGGGATTGCATTTCCAGGAATCCCCTGACCCCAGATCATCCTGGGATGATTATAACACATTGCCTGGCTTGGAAGGGATCTTAAGGATTATCTGGTTCTCACCCTCTGCCATGGAGAGGTATAATAATAGTGGGGAACCTCTCTGGGTAAGCCCGACTATTATCATATGAATGCCCAGCTAGCTCAGTAAAACAAGTCTCCAGCAGAGACCCAATGACTGAGATAAAGCGAGGCCAAAACCATGTTCCTAGCAAGCCAGTGATATTCAGCTTATAGTGAATCAGCTCTTTCGTGAGTTCAGCTCAGGCAGCTAGGAGGAATCGCTCGGGGCAGTGGCAAGCAGACGAGAAAGAGAGAGGGGAAGAGAATACGCCGAATTTCCGCAGTGAAGGTTTATTCGGGAGGTCCGCGAAGGGACAGCGATTCTTCTTCTCCCAGGAAAGGGGGTACAGAGGGCTCTTTTTATAGCCTTGGCATGGATCCAAAACCAGCCAATGGCCGCAGGTTTAAGCATATTCCTTAACTGACCAATAGCTAAAAGGGTTACAATAGTATTGTCTTAACTGATTAAAGGAAAGGTTCTCAACACGGTCGGGTGAGAGGAAGAGGACAACGCCCGCTCAGGGATGACTCAGCATTCAATTCTCCAAGGAGCTTTTCCTGTATCCTTGGGGTTCACTACAGAGAGGGACATCTTCCACCAGACCAGGGTTACTCCAAGCCCTGTCCAACCTGGCCTTGGGCACTGCCAGGGATCCAGAGGCAGCCACAGCTTCTCTGGGCACCTGTGCCAGGGCTGCCCCCCTCAGAGGAAAGGGTTTCATCCTAATAGCCAATCTAAGCTATTCTCTGCCAGTGTGAAGCCATTCCCCCTGTCCTGGCACTCCAGCTCCTTGCGAAACACCCCTGTCCATCTTTTTTTGCAGGCTCTCTTCAAGTACAGGAAGGCTGAAATTACAGAATCACAGATTATTCTGAGTTGAAAGGGACTCACAAGGACCATGAAGTCCAACTCCTAAGAGAATATCCCACAATTAGGTTACCCCAAAGCCTTCTCTTGTCCTTGTCTTGGTGTCAGAGCAGATCACCATAGAGAATGGAGGAGCTAAAGCCCCAGGAACAGCACTTTGTTCTGGGATTTAACACAATGCATATAATGGACAGCAGGAGTTATACAATCCATGACTGAAAGGAGGGAAAAGGAGATTAAGGTTCTCTAGAGACTTGGTTTTGGATGGTCAAACATCCTGCAAGAGCATGCAGACATCTGCCTGTCAACAGACAAAGCTGGGTTAGGACTTTGCTCCCAGGGAAGGCAGATCAGGGCCCTGCCTCACTCCACAAGCTGCAGTCTGGCAAAAAGATGGACAAACTCTGTAGGAATCTGAAAGATGTATTATTAGGATATGTGTAGCTCGTATTTCATTCTTCCTAAAGTCTAGCTCCATTAATGAAAGCCATGTTTCATTGTTTCAGGGAATTTTAGGGCCAAAGGGACCATTAGATCATCTGCTGTGACCTGGGGAGCACAGGCCAGAGAATTCCATCCACAGAGACAAATAATGTGTGTCTGATTAAGCTCACTTAACACAATGTTTCACTGAGACAATAGAAATGGATGCACTTTCATAATCCATATTTTTAGGCAAGATCTCACAATTTACATTTTCCCCTTGGGAATAGGAGCTCAGACTTTATTGTTCTGCTAAATGGAGATGCTGCCCACGCTGGTGGCCTGGCCAGGCTCCCACCCAGGGGGAGGATGGGGAGAGGAAGCCACAGCCACATCACAGGGATGGGCACCACTGGAGGTCCTGCCAGTGGGGCTGCAGCCAAACCTGTGTCTGTTCCATGGGCAGGTGGGCTCTGCCCACAGCACACCTTGAATTGCAGAACCCAACCAGCAAAATCCTCTCTCCTCCCAAAACCAGATCAAACAAGCACTGTATACACCAAGCACAAGCTGACGACTCTTCAGCTGTTTGCCTTTTTTATTATTATTATTGTTGTTGTTGTTGTTTTTAGCAGAAACATGGTGGAAGATACTCAGACGTTCTGGCTGTGAGCAGAGGGGGAAGCTTTGAAATAAAATATCTTTATTATGGCTGCATATTTCAGCTGGCACCAGATGAAGACTGCTGTGATGAGCACTGCACAAGGAATTGCTGGAAGACACCAGGAGTAAATGGCAGAGGAAGGCTGACAAGTGGTGAGAAACCCAAAATATCTTCAGAACCACTGGGAATTATTAAAGTTTTGAACGTGTTTCGTGGCGTCTCTCTGCTCTTTCATCAGCTGTGGAAATGATTGGCATTTTTTCTCACTCAAAGTTTGGCAATAAGCTGTGTTTTGCTTCCCACAAAAGAGGATCCCATGTGCTTATTTCCTTTTCCCAAAGCACTGAGTGATAAACAGAAGCACAAGGAGATTTTCCCAAGGTCATACAGGAAGTTTAAGGATGGGGACAGGGATCAAAACCTGAATTTCTGAGTCCATCACTACAATCCATAGAGAACATGATAATAAAGGATATATAATGTGGGATATACAATGCACTTTCCTTAGCCTAAGTGATTTTGGACAGGGGGTAGTTGGGAAGTTAGGAAGAGCTGCATTTGGCTGTGGAAATTTTCCAACTAATGCCAGTGCTCATGCAGTTCTTTAAACTGCTTAAATGAGAGCACAAATGTTCATCACAGTGCAATCCCCACCACTTTGCATTTTTCTGCTGGAATCCATGCAAATGGTGATGATCCTGAAAGAGAAGGACTTTTCACCATCATCTTTCACCAGGCCCTCCATTTCCAAACTGGTACAGCTCATTTGAACAGAGACTTTTGGGAATGCTGTTGCTCAAGATGTCCAGAGCACGGAGTAGAAAACACTGACTCCAGTGTCTTTTCTCCTTTCTTTTTTAAGACTCCCTTTTTGGTTTTTTTCTCATCTTGTGGTCCACATTACTCACGGACTGCAAATGATTCCCAAGAAAGCCACAACCAGTGGATTCTCCCTGTGTCTGTGCAAACAGGAGCTGCCCTGAGGTCACCGTTTGCAGCCCATTTTTGGCTGGGGCCCATTCCCACACACGACCACCCCTCATGAGGGGTTGGAGATGACCAGCAAAGCTCTCGTGGTCACTTCCCAGGGCTTGGGCAGCCAGTCCTGGTCAGTGAGTCAGGACATCCTTGACCACCCTTGTGTCTGCCACGCCAGCAGGTCTGGAAGGGGATGGTGCCCTTAAAGCAACACGGGGTGTTAAATAATGACAGCAGAGGCAGTGGGGTGCCCCAGCAGCACCATTCGGCTCAGCACCTCTCATGGGGCTGAGCAGCCCAGCATGGCACACCCAGGGTGACAGAAAAGGCTCCTCAGCTGCTGCAAAGTGCCACTGCAGCCCAGGGTTATCAGGGTTAACATGGGGTGTTAAATAATGACAGCAGAGGCAGTGGGGTGCCCCAGCAGCATCGTGGGGCTCAGCACCTCTCATGGGGCTGAGCAGCCCAGCATGGCACACCCAGGGTGACAGAAAAGGCTCCTCAGCTGCAGGCAAAGTGCCACTGCAGCCCAGGGTTATCAGGCAGGGTGTTAAATAATGACAGCAGAGGCCCCAGCCCCAGCAGCACCATGGGGCTCAGCACCTCTCATGGGGCTGAGCAGCTCAGCGTGGCACACACAGGGTGACAGAAAAGGCTCCTCAGCTGCAGGCAAAGTGCCACTGCAGCCCAGGGTTATCTGGTTTCCAGCCCGAGTTGTGACCTCAGCTCCATTCCCTGCAGCCTTAACCCAGCACTGCTCATCCTGGCTGGCAGAGTCAGGAACAAAAGTCCTCCTGGTCCTGTGAGCTGTCCTCAGGGGAGCTGTGAGTCACCCTCAGTGCTGGGAGATGGGTGGAGGAGGCAAGGAAAGGTGTCACCAGGAACAATCCTCGCTTGTGCTCCGTGCCCCTGGACACAGTGGCACTTTGTTCTGCCACCAGCCTGAGCCAACACAGGCATCCCTCCTCCCCAGCACCCCCTTTGCCAAACAGTAGGCAGAGGGAGTTAGCCCTCAACACCAGAAGCACCAGGGAAGGTGGCAGGTTTGAGCCTTCCATAATCACATTGGAAGGAGGAATTAATTTGGAGTTATCACAAAAGGTGACAGAGTTGCCTTGCTTATGAACTGCTGCTGAGTCTGTGTGTACTGATCTGTCGAGGAGAAAAGAGCCAGAAGCCTTTATTGGCTTTGCTGTGCCTAGTGAAAGTGTCTGCCCTCTTCCACCAGATAAGTTCAGCCTTGTTTATTTTCATTTTAGCTGCTCGGAAAGCGCCGTTCTGTGCTGTCCCAGACAATATCCCTGCGCCTTTAAAAAGGAAAGGAAGTGTGGTCCTGGCAAACACAACCGGAGCAATGAAATATAAATCTTTGTAATTGTTGTGGAGACAGAAAGCAAAACAAACTGTACTTAAGTACATTGTAAGAAAATGTCAGAGATTTGAGGGAATGGTCATTAGCATACGAAATCATTTATCTCCCCTGAGTAAGTGACTTGGACGCAGACCAACCCATTTAATTTTCAGTATTTTTCCCTTTGGGATTTCTTGGAATGTCAGAACTACTATTTTTTCCTCCAGGAAAGAAGATTGACTTCAAGGCTGGTGTTCAGAGGCCACAGAAACAAGCTGAGCACGGTGTCAGCTCCTCCAGCCACCCCTGCCCACATGTGTGCACAAATGCCCTGCTCAGGGTGAGGATGTCCCTGTGCCCCCAGCTCTCCTGCAGGCACCACCTGTGGTGTCAGAGCCCATCCAACATCCGTGGACTCTTCCTGGCATTGACATCCAGCTCGTGGAACATCATCCCCCCCATGCCCACAACGGTGTGTTTAATTTGCTGAAATGAAAATTATGGTTTGCTGGAGGTCTGAAATCCACTGAGTGAAACCATCCCAAGGAACAGCAGGAATGTTTCAGGGTCACCTTAAACCACCTCTGGTTCAGCTGGTGCCCTCCCTGTTGGGACTGTCACAGACAGCCACAACTCTGCCATCGCACCAACATCTCCTTTCCTTCTTTCTTCAAAATCTGAATCTCAGCGGGAGAAAAACTGTTGGCAAAAATGTGACAGGAAGTATCTCCATGCACCTGGTGATGGGTGAGGTGTCCCAGTACTCTCCAGTCCTCCCAGAATGGTTCCTGTCCCAGGAGACCCCAGGCACAAGGATGGATTGAGGCCAATGAGGAGCCCCTCTTGGTTACACAGCTGCCAGGCTGAAGATATTTGAGACACTTCTGGAAACATTTGGGCACCCTGAACTTCTCCCTGCTGGATTCTCGTCCCAGATGGGAAGAAAATGAAGTTCAGATCTTCTGGGATTAATATAATCAGAGAATCTGAGAGGGAAAGCTCGTGAGTCGTTTTGCTCCTTTGATGAGGGGGGTGTCTCCAAGGTTAATGAACTTCATCCTTCCCAGCAAGCAAAATGATCCCACCCGTGTTTCAAAGCAGAGCAGCCTTGCAGGAACCATGGAAAAGGTTTATTCTTTTAATTATAACAGGAAAATTGTGTTTCACCTCACTAGCAAGGCTGTTGCTAGCAGGAAAGTACTGAACAGTACCAAATGTAAATATCTGGCTTTTTTTTTCCTTTTAATAAGGTGGTCAAAAGGTCTAAGGGGAAGCCGGGATTTTGGAAGTATGCATAAAGTCAACAGTGCAGTTAGCAATGGGATAGTAAGATTTCACAGCTCTGCTTTGATCAGGATTTCAGCAAAGTGAAGCCATAGCACAGAATGTCCTCTGAACTGAAACCAAGGCAGGCTTTGTCTTTTATCTCAAATATCAGCTCAGAAAATGAGAATGATGTGAAAATGCTGAACTCATTACATTTTACTCGTGGTTTCCCAAAGTGCTCCAGTGAGGGATATGGGTTCTTAATGGAGATAAAACATTCTGGGACATTCTGAGTGCTTTACAGGCTCTCTGTGGGAGCCAAACAAGTCACTGTGTCCCCAAAATGTTTCACAGTTTGAAGCTGCTGTCCCTTATTAATTGTCCTTGAGTTTTGGAGTGGTGGTTTCACTTTCTTTTCAGAAGACAGATATTTAACCACTAAGAGGTTCAGTAGGAAGGGAATTATTGATTTTGCTTTTCAGCATAATTAGTTATTTTCTTCTTCCTCACACTTTTTTAGTCCTTTCTCACTATTTAACTTTGGTGCCAAGGGCCTTACAATGTTTGTTTGAACTCACATGAGAAAAGAGAAAAGAGAGAAGAGAGAAGAGAGAAGAAGAGAAGAGAGAAGAGAGAAGAGAAGAGAAGAGAAGAGAAGAGAAGAGAAGAGAAGAGAAGAGAAGAGAAGAGAAGAGAAGAGAAGAGAAGAGAAGAGAAGAGAAGAGAAGAGAAGAGAAGAGAAGAGAAGAGAAGAGAAGAGAAGAGAAGAGAAGAGAAGAGAAGAAAAGAAAAGAAAAGAAAAGAAAAGAAAAGAAAAGAAAAGAAAAGAAAAGAAAAGAAAAGAAAAGAAAAGAAAAAAGAAAAGAAAAGAAAAGAAAAGAAAAGAAAAGAAAAGAAAAGAAAAGAAAAGAAAAGAAAAGAAAAGAAAAAAAAAGAAAAGAAAAGAAAAGAAAAGAAAAGAAAAGAAAAGAAAAGAAAAGAAAAGAAAAGAAAAGAAAAGAAAAGAAAAGAAAAGAAAAGAAAAGAAAAGAAAAGAAAAGAAAAGAAAAGAAAAGAAAAGAAAAGAAAAGAAAAGAAAAGAAAAGAAAAGAAAAAAAAGAGAAAAGCCCATCCATAATTTGAAGCAGATGCAGCTCCAACACCCAGAGCTTGGATTGCACCTGGAGGTTCTGTTGGGAACTTCTCCTCAGAAAATAATTACAGATGGATTTGGTGGCATCTGTGACTTTGCCAGCTTCAGTGGATTTGGGTCAGGCCTGTAGCTGTGTAATAAACATCCATTTTAATCCTGAGCACCAGAATTCTGTCCACCACCTGCATTTCCATGGCTAGGTGGAGATAACCTGAGGTGCAAAGAACTAACGCAGGCAAAACAAACATGATAATAAGAATTCTACAAACAATTTCCTACCTATTGCTGTTTTCTAAAGTATTTTCTCCCTCTAAAAAGAATAATTATTAATAAATAGATAATTAAATCTCAGGAATGTTCTTTGATTTCCCCTTATTCTTCTCAACATGTGATTTCCGACAACAAAAGCTCCTCCCAAGCATCTCCTTATCCAAATACCAGCAGAACCACAACTGGCAGAGGGAAGGAACAAGCCCCAGCCTGCATTACTGTGCTGGTCCTGATCTAAACCACTTGGATTTCATGGGAGATCAGACAGAGCTGGAGGTCAGGACCTATTTGTGGAATTATCCCATGTCTGTTACTCTTAGCAAAACCACAAGACCTCACCCAGGATCCTTCTGGTCCATGAGGGTAACAGAGCAAAGCAAAGAGTTGTGAAATTCTGGGGTTTTTAAAGAGAGCAGAATCTTCTAAATCTCTTCTGAACTTCATGCTCACCACCTCGGTGGGGTTTGTTTCTGTCTTGGCTTGAAATCTTCACAAAAAACCCCAACCAATCAAACTTACCAACATTTTCTACAAACTTTTACTCCATTACTCCAGCTTGAGGGGCACAACCATCCAACTGAGGAACAAAAACCATGGAGATGTTTATTTTGGGTGCTGGTGACTAACCCTGCTAAGCCTTTGGCCCCGGGGATGCAGCTTGGCCTGGGTTTTGCTTTTTGCAAGCTGGCAGGTGACAGAATCGCAGTTCCCTTTCCCACTGCAGGAGTTTTTGTGCTGAGGACACACCACCATGCCGGGGGCTGCTGCTGGGTCAGCAGGGAAAGGCAGGAGTTCCCAGCCCTGGGCAGAGCCACATCCTGCCAGGGCCACACTCTGCTCTTCCAGATGAATCCCAGGACACTCAGGGACACTTCCCTGTGCTCCTCATTTATGAGCTTCCTGCTGTATTTAAGGATTATTTCTCCTCTTCACCCTCTTGATGTGATGTAGGGGTGTTATCAGCTAAAATGAGGCTTTACCCCAATCACCTTTACAAATTTTTCTCCCCTTTATTTATTTATTTCTGGCAAATTCACTGGCTATAGACCCATAAAATTGCTTCCTACTTATTCCTTTTCTTCCCACAGCCTTCTCCAGTTTCTGGCTGAGGAGCAGCAGCCCACCTGCTCTATTCCCCATGAATCCACTCCAATAAGGAGGGAAAGAAAGGAAAAAGATGAGGAGGAAAATCCAAACATTGATTTCACTGTAATCAGTTTGGGTGGGGAAAAATAAGGAGAAAAGAAAGGAAAAAGATGAGGAGGAAAATCAAAACTTTTTTCACTGTAATCAGTTTGGGTGGGGAAAAATAAGGAGGAAAAGAAAGGAAAAAGATGAGGGGGAAAATAAAAAATTGATTTCACTGTAATCAATTTAGGTAGGGAAAAATAAGGACAGAAAGAAAGGAAAAAGATGAGGAAAATCAAAAATTGATTTCACTGTAATCAGTTTGGGTAGGGAAAAAATAAGGAGGAAAAGAAAGGAAAAATATGAAGAGGAAAATCAAAAATTTATTTCATTGTGATCAGTTTGACTAGGGAAAAAATAAGGAGGGAAAGAAAGGAAAAAGAAGAGGAGGAAAATTCCCATACAACAAAAACTCCATGACAGCAGAATCCAGATAAACATAGGATAATAAAAAAAGCCTCCTTTGATTGTAGTTGGGTGCCATGGCTTTTCTGGCTTGGCCGAAGGAGCTGAGAGCCCCGTGCAGTCCCATCCCTGCAGCCCAGACAAACAGAGGAAGCGGTTTCCTGGGAACAAAACCCACATGAAAGTTGTGCTGATGGCGCTTTGCTTCCTGCCACTTCCTCCTCTGTCCGCATTTCACACGTGAACCCCCCAGCAGGACAGAGCACCTGGCGCCTGGGTCAGCTTTATTGTCCCATCTGGAAGGAGAGGGCACAGCTCAGCAGGCAGGATCAGCATCCCAGCCCCACCGCACCGCTGGGGTCCCCTGGAATGGCAGAGGTCATGGCAGGCTGCTTTGGGATGGCATCCATCCAGAAGTGGGGTAGGGGTGATAGTTTTGCTCCTGATGAAGGAGAGGAATGATGAGGAGGATTCTATTTTATTAGAAGGTTGATGAATTACTCTATTATACTATTGTATGCTAATTATATATATAGTATATATGTATGCTATTATATATATAGTATAGTATAGTATGCTAATTATATATATAGTATACTATTATATTATATAGTATATATAATTATATAGTACATTATATAATCTATAATACATATAATATTATATAGTATATATAATATAATAGTATACTCTATTATACTATTGTATTAAGTACACTAATTATATATACAGTATACTATTATATTATATAGTATATATAATTATATAGTACATTATATAATCTATAATACATATAATATTATATAGTACATATAATATAATAGTATACTATAAATAATATACTATATATTATACTACTATATTAATTACACCAATTACTCCATTATACTATTATATTAATTACTCTAATTATATATAGTGTACTATTATATTACATAGTATAAATAATAGTATAATATATATAATATAGCATATATTATACTCTTATATTGATTACTCTAATTACTCTATTATACTATTATATTAATTACCCTAATTATATATAGTATACTATTATATCATATAGTATATATAATAGTATAATATATATAATATAGTGTATATTATACTCTTATATTGATTACTCTAATTATCTATTATACTACTATATTAGTTTCTCTAGTATACTATTATTTTAAATTATATTACTATTGTTTTATATTTATCTTTATATTTTTAACTATTTATAATTTTATATTTGTTTTTATATTATATATTTATTTATGTTTATATTTATTTTGTATTTATATTATTTTTATGTATTTTATATTTATATTATTTTTATTTTTGTTATATTACTATTATTTTATATTATATTACTATTACTAATTATATTAATATTACCATTATATTAAATTTTATATTATATTACATTACATTACATTTATTATATATATTACATATTACATATTACATATATTACAATCTGAACTGAATTTGTTAAGCACTGAACTGTATTTTCTTGCACAGCATTTTGTGACTGTCAGTTGACAGTCCCAACACACACACTTGGATTTAATTGGTTAGTGAATCAAACCACTGACACTAGAATTTAATTATTAATTCTCTCCAGGTAAATAATTTTTTACGATGCATTTTATTTGTGAATAAACACAGGAGTAGCAAATGAGATAAGAATTATTGGGGTCTTTTTCTCTGAGGTTCAGAGAATGTGACTTTTAGAAATATTTTTGGGAAGTTGTGCTTTGCTGTTCTCTGTGAAGAGAAATGTGGCTACAGTGGTGGGACAAGAAGAGCTCAAAGGGCTTTGTCCCCTCCACCAGCTCTGATTTTGTCCTTGCCACGGTGCCATGAGGGCCTCCAGTCACAGGGATTTGTGCCTGCCCCTAATAAAGCGATGCTTTTGCTTTATTTGCTTTCATTTAAGAATTAAAAAGTAACTAAATGAAGTTACAAGGGGTTGGGTTTAGAAACACCTTTGGAGTAACTGAATTTCTGCAGCGTTCTGGGCATTCCTGCAGTGTTTTGGGTGGTTCTGGCCTCCCCTGGCTGCAAGCAGGGATCACACAGGGATGACGTTGCCATATCGGTCTCAGGCCTTCCCAAATCTTGTGTAATAAAGCAAAGCACAGAATCATGGAATGGTTTGGGTGGGAAAGGACCTTAAAGATCAGCCAGTTCCAATCCCAACACCTTCCACCATCCCAGGTTGCTCCAAGCCCCAGTGTCCAGCCTGGCCTTGGGCACTGCCAGGGATCCAGGGCCTGCCCACCCTCACAGGGAATTATTCTTTCCCAATATCCGATCTAAACCTTCCCTCTCACAGTTTACATCAAGGTTTTTAACATTTAAGACTGAAGAATTAAAACTTGGGTCTTCCATAAGCACATTTCCCAAGTCATGACAAAGATTCAAAGACTTTAATGGGTTAAAACTCCCTTTTTCTGGCTCACGGCTGCATCCAAAATATTGAATGGACTTTGGCAGGAATGAATGTGACAGCAACTTCGTGGGGCAGAAAACTGCCTAGTTTTTTAAAGAATAAACTTAAATACCTTTAGTACAGTTTAGTTAAGTGCTGTTTAGGGAGCCACTGGACATTTAATGGATCAATGATAGTCTGATAAGACTGGACAATCAGGGAGCTCAGAGTCAAAAACTCTGTTTCCAAATCCAAGCAATAATGCCTTTCATTATAAAAAATGAGGTATTTTTAATTGCCTTATGCTAAAATGTTGTAATTCTACATTTTGCAGAACCCTGACGAAGGACATGAGGGAAGGTTCTCTGCTGAACATCTCAAATGTTAATAAACTGCAGGTCTCCCAGTGGTTTATGTCTTGAAAATTAAGCTTTTAACATGTGTTTGAAGAGTCAAACTTCAGCTGTTTCAGTTAATTAGAAGGCTTAAAAATTGCAGCTTAATGAATTCAGTGCTTGTTTATGTTAAACTGTCAGGCAGTTAAGCAAGGAAAAAGTGTGATTTGGGGAACATCTGATTGCAGCCCATGTGGAATTCCATATGTCAGAGAAGCTGGAAAGCATTTTATTGAGCCATTGTCTAGAATGTGAATTAATTCCCTACTACTTCATAAAAGACTTCTTAGTGGAGTTGAAAAAGGATTTATCATAATTATTGCTCTGGCCCGGATCATGATTATAAATGATACGTGCGTGGATTTTTGTTTATAAAATTCCCAGTTTGCAATTAAAACAAGCTGCAATTTGCTCTTTCCCTGCTTTCTCCTCAGCAGCTGAGCTGGAAATCTACCATTTGTTTTCAAAATTAATACCTGTCAAACATTTCTTTTGGCTCTACAGGGCCAGGAAAAGGAAAAAGAAGAAATGTTTGAAAGATTTGAACAGAAAAGGATTGGTACCAAGCTGGTGGAGGATAAATGATGCCTCATATTTGCTGGGACAAAAGCTGCAACCACTTTTCTTTTTTTTTCATTGCTGCAGAGCCAAATCAAACACCCCTAATTATGTCAAGCACCAGCAGTTTGTTTGATTTTAATGAAATCACTTCAGAGGTTCCTGAACTTGGTTTTTCTCTAGATTATCACTGTGTTTGCAGGAGTTTTGGGGGCAGGTGTGCATGAAAGGGATGTGTTAATTAAATTTAATTTAATGTGTTAAATTAATTAAATTAATGTGTTCAATTAAGGGGATGTGCTAATTTAACCCTGCTAAATTAACAGGGTTCTGTGTGAATCCTCCAGGCAGAGTTTGGATGAGTTTCCAGTCTGGGAACTGACAGAACATCCCAGGAATGACCTGGCCAAGGTGGGGAACCTGGAGTGCTCACACAGACATTGGAGGATGAGGACTGAGTGTGATCTGTTGTCCTGGAGTGTTCCTGTGGGAAACACTGAGCTCCAGCAGGAGAAAAGGCAACCTGAGAATAAATCAGGGGAATTAAGGGTGCAATGAGAAAGGGGAGGTGGCTCTCACACCTTGGGGTCGTCACCACTGCCAGAAATTTGGCATTTATACAGGCTGGAAATGAAGAGCCAGCCCAGGATGAGGTGTGTCCTCTGCTCCCTCATTCCGGAGGTGTAAATCCCTTAAATCCCTGACCCTGTGTGCTCCAATAATTAACATGCTGAGATCATTCAGTCTGGACACCTCAAGTGCTCTGCTTTTCCTCCTTTTCAGCTCTGTTGCCTCAGAGTTTTCTTTTGCATCCCAAACACTTCTCCAGGCACTTCAGGATGCACAAGAGTCTGGGTGAGGAGAGGCTGATTTCAGATGGAACGGATCTATGGCTTTAAATTTGCAACACTTCTAATATTAAATAAGTCTATCTCATAAATATGAAAAATTACTCAAAGAGGATATTCCAAGTCCACTGAAATACCCAACAGTGAAAGAACAGACCTGAGTGAGGCTGAAAACAAATTTGTCATAAAATTTGATCCAAAGAAGCATTTTGAACCTCCAAAAAAATCCATTTCAGCTCAGAATTTCAAGCTCTTAAATGTATCCAATAATTTTAGTCTTTCAAATGTAGTTTTTCCTGCCTGATACCACCTCAGAGTTTGCAAGGAGAGCCACAGCCATCCTGGGCTCTGTGAGCACTGCAAGAATAAACAACCCTGCAGACATGGCCAAGCCTACGAGTCACTTGTGTCACTTGTGGTTTTCCATAAAACCATGGCCCATTCCTTTAGAAATTTTGTTTTAAATGCTGTTGCAAACATCAGTGGTACCAAGTAAGCCCAAAATCAATAGATGGCCCATTAAACATCCTAACTGCCTATGGAAAAGCTTTTCCCCTCCCAGCAAATCAAATTCCCATTTTCCATTCACAAAATTGGTGTGTTGTTTTTTGAAGTTGCCTGTGCTGGATGGTGTTCAAACATCTATACATTTTTATCACAGGTTTTGGGGTAGGGGATTTTTTTTTAAATCTGAAAGTTAAAAGCCTAATGGGATCGCTGCACAGAGAGGGAATAGTTCCCAGGGAGGAAGTAATATATGATAAAAAGAAGGGTGTTTGATTTCAAAGACTTCTAACAGAAAGTTTCAGAAAGCCATGAATAGAAAACACTTACACTAATACTGCCAGCCTACATTATGTATATCAAATAAAAATAAGGGAAAAAAGGTTCTTTTTTTAGCTCTTGGGGGAAATTAAAATAACATTCTTGTGCAGGAGAATATGCAATCGAAGTGAAGGCTTTGTTTATGTTTCATACAAGGCAGGGAAAGGATTTTTGAGTTTGCTGGAGCAAATCAAGCTGGATGCATTTCAATGCCCGAGACTGACCATTGCAGTGATCCTTGTGCTGGCCTTTATCCTGGAGCTGGAATTATTCCTGAGTAATTCCTGAGTGGAATCAGTCCCCACACTGATTGCACTGATGGCCATCACCAGGGCATCAGACTAAACTCAGACATGAACTAACCCCCTTTTCATAATCTCAATGTGTTTCATTTCTTCTCACTCCTTCGTTTCCTTGTTTGATGTGAAGTGTTCCAGAGTGTTTTTCCTTGGTTGGGTTCCTAATTTTTTTCCCTGGAGACAGGATTGCATCCATCATCCTGAGAACATTTCGTGTCAGTCCCCTGTCCCAGTTCCATAAATACATGTGAGTTCATAAACCTTTCAAAAGGCCAAGTTTTTCTCTGAGAAGAAGAAAAATTTTTAACACATGATGAAAGTGAAAAATAAGAGCTGTTTGTGTGTGCAATGTGAGGTTCATGGGAGCTACTGGAACCCCTGGAAATGTAAAATGGAGCTCTTGGTGTTGTTCCTGCTTGATGGTCCAAGCAGAAACATTTGGACCTACTGAACATCAAACAAAGATTTCATTCATTGGAAATATCCTGCAAGGAAAATCCACTTTGCATTCAACCAGCAGAAGTTGGGCAAACCTGGGCCCAGACTGGGATGTGAGCTTGCAGAGAAGCTCTAAATTTATTTACATTTTTAAAAATTTATTTATTTCTCTTTTCCCTTTCTCAGCCTTGTTTCTGAGCAAGTCTGGCTCAGCCAGTGCTGTTTGCTCCAAACCAAACCCCACAGGGAGTTTTCCTCCCCCAGCTCAGGGAAGTGGTGGAATCACCAACCCTGGAAATGTCCAAAAACCACACGGCCATGGCCCTTGAGGACACCATTTAGTGGTGCTGCTGAGCTGAGGGCTGGATTTGAGGATTTTAGAGATCTTTCCCAACCTTAATGATTCTACTGAGCAGCATCAGCCACCACAGGCACAATGAGGTGATGCCTCAGGTTTTAACTTTTCTATTTTTCACATTCTGTGCTGCTTTAGTGTGTGGGTCTGGGTTCACATCAGGGGATGGTGAGCTCTGTGCACAGAGCAGGGAGACAAAACAATTCCTGCTCCAGCTGGGCACCAAGGACAAATGATCCAAATCTCAGCCCAGGAGCACAAACCCCGTGGGCTGGAGAGAGAAAAACAAGCAGGGTGGGACTGCAGGGGCTAAAGCTGGAATGGGACAATGAACTGCAAGGTGCAAATGGAGCAGAACTGAGCAAAGGGAGAGACCCCGGGAGCGCTCGTGCATTTTGGGACCATTTGGGTTCATCCTGGGTTCATTTTGGGACCATTTTGGTTCATCCTGGGTTCATTTTGGGGCCATTTTGGTTCATCCTGGGTTCATTTTGGGGCCATTTTGGTTCATCCTGGGTTCATTTTGGGACCATTTGGGTTCATCCTGGGTTCATTTTGGGACCATTTGGGTTCATCTTGGGTTCATTTTGGGGCCATTTTGGTTCATCCTGGGTTCATTTTGGGGCCATTTTGGTCCATCCTGGGTTCATTTTGGGACCATTTTGGTTCATCTTGGGCTCATTTTGGGACCATTTTGGTTCATGCTGGGTTCATTTTGGGACCATTTTGGTTCATCTTGGGTGCAGCCCTGGCTGGGCTCTTGTGCTGCCCAAGGTGGATCCATTAAGAAGATCCTTTTAATAAATCCCTGATTTATTCTTTAGCTCTGTCCAACCTCTGTTCCAGCTCAGCCTTCCCAAGGCATCAAGGAGGAAAGGAGAAAAGGAAAGGTGTGGTTGTATTCCAGAAATCAGGATTTATCCCTCATTCCCTTGGATGTGGCAGGACAGTCATTTCAGTGCATCCCATATGCACATCCTACCAAAGTGAATTCAAAATAGGAATTTAAATACTGAATTAAAACATGGGAGATTGCTTTCCTCCACCGATTTGCTGCTAACAATGTTTGGCTGGTTTTTATTTGTTGCAGTGTTTGAAGAGGGACTTTTATCCACGTGAATATGGGTATTCATCATGTAAATGAATGTATTTATTCTGTAAAGGCTCACCCTGTCTCTGCTACACTCCTGCAGTTACTTGATAGGAATGTGACAAGAGGAAATTGAATATAAAGTCTACTGGACAGCCAATAAATCAGGCTTATATCTTTCTCTCTACCTCAGACAGGAAGGAACCCAGCTATTTTTAAATCTCTGGTCCATAGAACCAGCCAGAGCTGGTTCTCCTGTTAAAAAATGGGGGAGCAAAACAGAAAAGAAAAATTAGCAAGATTTTAAAAGTCCTATAATTTGTTTACCATGTAGCTCTGAGGGCATTGCCTCCCCTTCCCAGGAGGGCACAACATCCCACCAAAAGCCACTCAAGGACCAATGGCAGATCCAACACAGGGCACATTCATCAGCTCCAACCAAGAGCTGGATGAAACAGAGGGCAATAAAAACAATTTTCAGAACACCTCCAGCACCGAGAGCCCTGGTCACAATCCTAGAGCCACCCTGGCTGGCTGTGCCAGACCCTGTGTGCCAGGCAGGGTTTAAATGCCATTTCTGCACCCCCTGGAGCCACCCTGGCCGGCTGTGACCAACCCTGTGTGCCAGGCAGGGTTTAAATGCCATTTCTGCACCCCCTGGAGCCACCCTGGCTGGCTGTGCCAGCCCTGTGTGCCAGGCAGGGTTGAAATGCCATTTCTGCATGCCCTGGAGCCACCCTGGCTGGCTGTGCCAACCCTGTGTGCCAGGCAGGGTTGAAATGGCATTTCTGCAGCCCCTGGAGCCACCCTGGCTGGCTGTGCCAGACCCTGTGTGCCAGGCAGGCTTTAAATGCCATTTCTGCAGCCCCTGGAGCCACCCTGGCCAGCTGTGACCAACCCTGTGTGCCAGGCAGGGTTGAAATGCCATTTCTGCACCCCCTGGAGCCACCCTGGCTGGCTGTGCCAGACCCTGTGTGCCAGGCAGGGTTGAAATGCCATTTCTGCAGCCCAGAGTTTCAGTGCTGGTTGCTCACACATGACCTGGCCAGGGCTGCAGGGGAGGAGGGATTCGTTCCAAGCAATCCCCCAGTGTGAATCTTTGCTGATTAACCTTTTCATTTGTCTTCCTTTAACAAGCAAGTTACTGCTGATGAGGAGATGAGGGATTCTTAAATTTCCTAGAACTAAATTAACTATTCCTACTCGATTCACTCTGGCTGAACTTAGATTATATTGCCCTCAAGGCTGCTAATTTGAAAAATGCTGTTGGATATTTTTTTGGAGGTTTTTTTTTTTTTTTTTCAGTGTTCCTGATAGGGATCCAAATGCTAATAAGGAATTAAGTTACATTTCTTGGTAAAATTTCTTAATTGCCCCTGTTGGCTGAAACTTGAACACTTCAGAGATTCTGTTGATTGTGTCAGCCTGAATATTATTACATGGAAATCCCTTCAGGATAACTGCAGCTTTTGCTGTATCCATTGCATCATCTTCCTAATGTTGTTCAAACCCAGTGCTATGATAATTTTGTGGATTGGAAGGAAATTAAGTGTGTCCATAAAGCTGTGCCTCTCCAGTAGGGGCTGCACTGTCTTAGAATCATGGAATGGTTTGGGTTGGAAGGACCTTAAAGCCCATCCAGTGCCACCCCTGCCATGGCAGGGACACCTCCCACTGTCCCAGGCTGCTCCAAGCTCCATCCAGCCTGGCCTTGGACATTTCCAGGGATGCAGGGGCATCCACAGCTGCTCTGGGCACCCTGTGCCTCCCCACCCTCACAGGAAGGAATTTCTTCCCAATATCCAACCCAACAAAATGGTTTTTGGCCCTATTTGCTCCATCACCTGGATGAAGCTTCACAATATTTTCAAGGAAATATTTCCCACTATGTAATTTCCCACACAGCCAGCTCCAAATGTTTTAGGACAGTGTGGGAGAATTTCCTGCATCCATGAGCTCAGAATCAAGGGGCTCAAGATTAAAAAGGGGCTCTCTGATTTCTCTGTGCGAGAACACCGATGAAATTCAAAATGAGAGAGGGGAAATTTAAGTCACATGAAGAAGAAATAGGGGAGAAGAAATTCTTCCCTGGGAGGGTGGGGAGGCACAGGGAGACGAGAGAAGCTGTGGCTGCCCCTGGATCCCTGGAATGTCCAAGGCCAGGTTGGACAGGACTTGGAGCAGCCTGGGACAGTGGAAGGTGTCCCTGCCATGGCAGGAGTGGCACTCCGAGATCAATGTCAACATTAAAAATTTATAATGGATTAAAATTCTCATTTATTCTCTATTTACATGTGCTTGGTTATTGTCAGTATTCCCTAAACCAAGGAGGAATGGCACAAAACTGATGATAAAGGGAGATTTTACAGGTACCAAATGTGGGTTAATAGGGCACTTTAAGGTCCTTTCCAACTGAACCGTTCCATGATGATTCTACAATGGGATTTCCAACTGAACCATTCCATGATGATTCTACAATGGGATTTCCAACTGAACCGTTCCATGATGATTCTACAATGGGATTTCCAACTGAACCATTCCATGATGATTCTACAATGGGATTTCCAACTGAACCATTCCATGATGATTCTACAATGGGATTTCCAACTGAACCGTTCCATGATGATTCTACAATGGGATTTCCAACTGAACCATTCCATGTTGATTCTACAATGGGATTTCCAACTGAACCATTCCATGAAGATTCTACAATGGGATTTCCAACTGAACAGTTCCATGAAGATTCTACAATGGGATTTCCAAATCAAGCAGCAGCAGCGGGGCACATCCCCAGGTGCTCTTGCCAAGCCAAGGAAGCAGCCAGGACATGGGGTCAGCCCCATCCCCACGGCTGCAGTGCCTCAGCAGAACCTGCCACTGCCATCAGAGCTCATTTACAACGCGCCTTTCCTACACATGGCCCTAAAAAAGCCCTGCTCCAGACAGCTCATCCGTTACCCCAGTCACCAGCAGCTCCAGAGGCCATTTGTTCCCTTTGAAAAATGGGGTCTCTGAAGGGACAATATTCCCCCCCAGCCGCAGCTCTCAGTGTCTCATTTATCAGCTCATTAAGAACACGGCCCGGCTCGGTGGGGCTGATGCAGAAGATAAGACACATCAAGCAGCAGCCCCTGACAGGAGGAGCAGAGAGCCCTGATTGGACTCAGCTGGCCTTTCCTCCCCATCCCCAGCTCCTCCAGGAATTCCCACCTCTGCCTTATTTTCCTGCTTGTTTTCAGACATCTCTCACTCCAGCCACAATGAGATTTCTGGGTTTGTTTTTATTCTCTTTTCAGGAAATGCATCATTTTCTTCCTCATTTAGAATTGGTGCACTCTCACTGCGTCCCTGCAAACCCAGATCCTCGCTCCACCAAGGAAATGTGGTTCTTGTTTTGCCAGTGTCAGATTCTCAGAAGTAATTTCTGTGTAAACTTTCCACCCTTCTTCTCCTGCTGGTTTCTGTCTTGTGTTCAAAAGGCCTTAAAAGCGTGTCAATTTTCTGTTCCCTTCTGTGGCACTACAATCTTTTTAGCAAATCTCATAAACATCTCTGCTGAAGATGCAAATATAATCCACTGCTGCTGGCTGAATATTTCCTTTTTGTTGGGTAGACACCAGGAGTTATGACCCACAAAGCCTCCGAGATCAATGTCAACATTAAAAATTTATAATGGATTAAAATTCTCATTTATTCTCTATTTACATGTGCTTGGTTATTGTCAGTATTCCCTAAACCAAGGAGGAATGGCACAAAACTGATGATGAAGGGAGATTTTACAGGTACCAAATGTGGGTTAATAGGGTATTTCAGGGTCTCAGGAATTTTGTTCCTGTAATATTTGCTGGGTTTTCTCACAACTCCCCCTTCAAGACAAAAATCACAAGAACAGAAATTATTTTGTCACTCAATTAACAAAAATTTTCAGCTTTCTGAACTCTGCTACCAACTGTGGCTGTGGCTGGATCTTTGAATCTCCTTATCCTTCACTTTCCACTCCAACAACAAACTTGGGACTTTGTCACTGCTGTGACAAGAAGCAGGTTTGAGGTTTCAAAATGTAAAAATGATCTTTTTTTTTTGTTTGTTCTGTTAAATTTTGGGTTAAAAAAGAAACTTTCTATCCTCCTGCACATTTCCCAGCCCTTGCTCTCTGCTGCAGGTGATGCTGCCACGTGAGTGTCACCTCTGTGAGGCACAATTTGCTCTGAAAGCGTAAACAGCTTCTTCCAGAGTGAAAATTTCAGCCCAAAAACGGTTCCCTCCTGGCCCTTCAGCCTTCCTGCCCTCATCCTGATTCCCATCCAGGAGTGGAGGCAGGATCAGAGCTCACATAATGCCCGGCTTTGTTTTTCCTGGTTTATTCCTGCTCTCGGTGACTCCTGAGGGTTTATTCCCCCTGTCTCCTGCATATCTATCTCTTTTCACATTAATTTTTCACTTCTTTGCACTGTTCCTGGTTGGGTGGATGAGATCACGGGGCTGGCAGTGTTGTTTTTGGACAGCCTCTCACCTTATCAGATGGGAGCAGAGCATCCCCTCCACTTGACAAAGCTGCACAGCCACTGAATTCTGCCTTTTGTGGGAGCTCTGCTCCCCAAAACTCCAGCAACTGAGAAGATTTATTGACCTGAGCATCTGTTTGGTGAGAAAACGCGGTGAGGAGCCCCCTCTCGCCAGGGCTGGGCTGGCACTGATGAGTTTTCCTGCCCCAAGCCCCCTGGGAAGCAGCTCCATCCCGTTTTGGGGGCCTGGGGAGTGGGGAGGGACAGCAGGCAGTCCCAAGAGTGGCTGTGGTGTGACAGCACCTGCAGGGTCGTGGTTTTCTGTCATCTGCTTGGCCCATCCCAAATGCTGTGAATTAGAGTCAGCCAGACAAACAAGGGCGAAGGGCTTTTATTTTTTTTTTCCCCATTTGGTCAGAATTGGGAATGTGAAGAAATCTTTTCCTGACTCTGAGGGTAATGCTGCTGTTCCCACATAAATGGGGGAAATTGGAATACACTGTACAACCCTGTGACTTCTTCAAACTTCTTAAGGGTTTTCTCAAGAATCAGAATCCAATTATTTCCCCCTCCTTTTGCCTTAAAAAAGATCACAACCCTCCAACTAGGGGCAGCATTTCAGCTCCCAGTGCAGGATAAAAGGGTCTAGAGCAAGTGATAATCTAATTTATTAGCACCAGGGCTGGGAAAACAGGGACGAGAGAAGAAAGGGAAATGAAGGAGAAAATAAAAGGTGAAAGCATTAAAAACAACATCTTGTACTGAACTTCTCAAATCCTTGTGGCAGCAGGTCCCACCTTGAAGGTTAAACTTAACTTGCAAGCCCACTTTTAAATGCCACAAGCTGAGCACTGGTTTGGGATCCCCAGAGATCTCCAGGCAGAAAAACAACATTTAATATAAAAAAACCCTCAAATTTCTGTATCTTAATGAGTCAAAATGGCAAGAGCTGACAGTGACTCAAGTCTGTGAATTTTATTCCAGTTAGCAAAGGAAACCTTTGTCAGATGAGAAGTTTTTGTGGCGTTTCTGAAGACAGACAAGCTCTGAGTTCACCTGACACTCAGGAGAGGCAAAGCTGATTTAGGAGGAACAAAATGTCTGGGGATGAACCAGGCAAACCCTTCATCACCTGCCTTCACCCAGCACCTCTGACTGGCATCCCACCAAAAGCACCCAACATTCAAAACACTCCCTTGTTTTTCTTCGGGTTGTTTTTTTTTTTTTCTTTTCAATTTCTTCACTTCTAAGTCCCAACCAAGATGAGAAGAGCCCAGAGCAGTGTCAGAGACAACAGCTCACTCTTCCACCAGGAATAGGGGGAGAAGAAAATCAGAGCATATTTTCAAACCAGATAAACCAGTTCCCAATATTTATCTTCTGTGATGCACCAGTTTCATTTTTCGAAGTGAATGGCTCATTCTCTCTTCAAAACCCACTTGCCAGAAAGAAGATTGATTAAATCAAAGGGAAGAGGACATCCCCAGAGCCAGGATGAACTGTCAGAAACTGAGGAAGGTAGAGGATTATTCCTACTCAGAGACAGTGAAAAAGTTTAAGAGAGGAAGTGAGTGATTCCTGTCACCCTGAAGTGGGTGATTGTGCCTGTGTGAAATCCCCCGCTGCCATTTTCTGCACAATCTGCACCTTTTGAAGAAAACTCTAAAACTTTCTCCCAGAGGTGGATGATTTGGTTTCCATGTGAGAGCCTGCAAACTGTGAATCCTGCAGAACCTGGTGCAGGGTCAGGGATCTCTGAGCTGATTTTTCTGTGTTCCAGTGTTCCCAGCTCTGCTGGGCCAGGCTCTGACTGCAGAGAGGGAGGCTACAGCTGCTCCAGGCAGTAAATCTATTAAAGCAGCACTGCTGGTACTCCCTGAGACAGCAGCCAAGGAAATCTGATTTCTTCTCTGCTGTGTGGTTTTCTCAAAGCATTTATAATCTTTAATAACCTTTTCCATTTAGGAACGGAGGAGGAGAGGTGGGCACTGACCCTCCAGCTGCTGGTGGCACCTCCAGGCTCCTCTGCCCCAAACTTTGAGCACTCAGAAGCAGCACAACAAACGGAATAAAGGGATTTTCTCCCTTAGGTAACTCAGGGGGTGTGAGAAGAGAGGAATGTGAGCTCAGGGAGACAGGAGCAGGCCTTGAGCCCAAGGCAGCATCCCCTGTATGGTGGCAGGAGGGAAAGGGGGTGCAGGAGCCCTGGCTCTCACCCTCTAAATCAGAGAGAGGAGCTCCAGCACGGAGCAGCGGCTCTGAGAGCTCCCTGCTGAGGGTTCAAAAGACCAAAGGGCTGAACCCCAAGCTGATTTATTCGCCCTCACAGGCACCAGAGGATCCCGTGTGGGGACAGGACGTGCGGGCTCTGTTCTACCCGGTGTCACCATCAGAGGGATCCTTTCCCCTGTCCCTGGAGGCTCGCCTGACATTTCTTCTGGAAATCAAGCGAACAAAGGCGTGCGAGTTGAGTGAAAGTGCAATTACACAAGGCTTTGAAGTGCCCTGCTAATCCTCTCCTCCCTCGGGACATGAGGCACAGCTCTGAGCGGTGACAGCCATGGAGCTTCACCCAAATGTTGGCTCTGGCTCAGAGCAGAGGTGCTGGAGGAACTTCTGCCTCAGGACAATGCCACAAAGAGCAGCCCAAAAGCCTTTTCCAAAAAAACCCAAAAAACAAAACAAAAACCAAACCCTTTGTTTTCACCATGAGTGAGGAGGAAGAAGCCCAGAGAAGGAGGAGGAATCCCAGCAGTGATGAGAACCCCATGGAGGCAGCAGCACCAGGACTGTGATGTTTGGGAAGCCCATCTCACCTCCTGGGATGAGACCACAGAAGGCTGTGGTAGGAATGAGGGCCCCAACAATTTTAGGATGCATCAGTGCAGCTCCCAGGATGCTCTGAAGAAGAATAGGGCCACATGAGGCTGGTGAGGAGCATACAAATCCTGCCTTTAGCTCAGAAATGAGCTGAGATTTTGCCTCCTGCCTTCCACCAGCTTGGACCTCGGGGGTGCAAAGACAGCAGGAAATCATGGGGCTCCCAGAGTCTCAAGTTCTCTAGATGGTCACAGTGGCCCCTGAGATACATTAGAAAGTCTCTTTTCCCAGCCTGGCAGTTGAAGAAGAAGTCAGAACTCTTAAGTTCTCAGTCTCAAGGTTGTTTATTGTTTCTTAACTCTAAAATTTTTTCTCCTGTCCAGCCGAGGTCCGCTCAGCAGGACAGTCAGAACTACTCTGCCTGCCCCAGGGCGGTGTTATCTTTTTATACTAAAAACTCCATGTACAATATTTACAATTCCCAATACCTATCACCCATGTTAGACAGTGAGCTTCTACTCTGAACCAATCTAAAAGTGCCAACATCACAGCAGAAGATGGAGGCCAAGAAGAAGAAGGAGAAAGGCTGGACACACCCAGATTCCTCCATCTTGCCCCCTGAACCCCCATTCTAAAAACCCCCCAAAATCTATTTTTCACCTTGTGATAAGTTCACTATCATTCTACTTAAACTTTCGTGGCTTGTAATCCTTCATATAAAGGTTGGTACTTGTTTTTTCCAAGGGTTAGATCAAAGGCACAGGGGTCTTGGGCTCTGTGCCAAGGTCTCTGAGCCCCCTGGGCAGGGGCTCCAGTCCTCCAGGGCAGCCAGAGGAATTTCCTGGGTTCCCACACCAGAGGGGCTGGGGAGAGGCGTTCCCACCTGCCTGCAGCACCTTGGCAGTGCTGTTTGCCCCAGTATTTACACAGCCTTTAATGCTCCTGATGTCAGCGTGGAGATGTGTTAATAACCCAATTAAACTGCTCACCCAGCTGTGCCAAATCCCAGCGCTCGGGAAAGGCCGGCGGGTTCGGCCTTGCAATCCTTGGGCCGCGTCGCAGCACGCCAAAGCCACGTCCCCGTGGCTGCCGCGCAACCCCAGCTTGTCCCCACAGGGATCTTGAGCAGGGTTCAGGCAGTGAAAAGCTAAAATCTACAGCTGGATGGACATTGACCACCACCAGCACTTCCTGACCACGTCAGGGGGACAGGGACGCGTGAGGCCGACAGGTTCGGCCTTGCAATCCTTGCAAGGATTGCAGCACACCAAAGCCACGTCCTCCTGGCTGCTATGAGCTCGTCCTCACAGGGGTCTTGAGGAGGGTGGAGGCAGTGAAGAGCTAAAATCTAAAGTTGGATGGACACTGAACACCAACAGCTCTTCCTGACCGTGTCAGGGAGACAGAGACGTGCGAGGCAGGCAGGTTGAGCTTTGCGGTCCTTGGGCCGCGTCGCAGCACGCCAAAGCCACATCCCCGTGGCTGCCACGCAACCCCAGCTCATCCCCACAGGGATCTTGAGCAGGGTTCAGGCAGTGAAAAGCTAAAATTTACAGCTGGATGGACATTGACCACCACCAGCACCTCCTGACCGTGTCAGGAGGATGGGGACGTGTGAGGCCGGTGGGTTCGGCCTTGCAATCCTTGGGCCGCGTCGCAAAACACCAAAGCCACGTCCCCATGGCTGCCACGTAACCCCAGCTCATCCCCACAGGGATCTTGTGCAGGGTGGAGGCAGTGAAAAGCTAAAATCTAAAGCTGGATGGGCACTGAACACCAACAGCACCTCCTGACCATGTCAGGAGAATGGGAACGCACGAGGCCGGCAGGTTCAGCCTTGCAGTCCTTGGGCTGCATTGCAGCATGCCAAAGCCATGTCCCCATGGCTGCCACCCAACCCCAGCTCATCCCCACAGGGATCTTGAGGGGGGTTCAGGCAGTGAAGAGCTAAAATCTAAAGCTGGATGGATATTGAAGACCATCAGCACCTTCCTGACCATGTCAGGAGGATGGGAGTATGCAAGGCTCTGTGTGAGACATGGCAGAAGGTGCTCAGCTCGTGGCCTTCAGAGGTGAGGAACAGCAACTGCCCTTGTGCAAAGTATGGAATTCCCATGGCAAAGGGACTGGGGGATGGCAGGAGAGCCCAGCAGCTGGTGGGGAAGGTGCAGGACAGAGGTGGCACTGCCCATGTCAACCAGGGCTCAGGGCTGCCTGAACTTGCCCATGCAGGGCTGTTGTGACTGTGCCTCTGCTTCCCATCCACCTCAGGAGGGCAGGAATGTTTCCCTGCCCCACTGGGAGGCTGCAGTCACTCCTGTCCACTTATGTTTTGAACCCCCTAGAAGGATGTCCTGTCCCCAGGCTGCTTCTGGCTGCTTTTTAAAATTTTATTTTATTTGAGTTAATATTTTTGCTATAGTCAAGGGTAGAGTTTGCTGAGCTGACCCAAGTAAATATCTTATCACGTGTGCAAAGTTATCAGCACAGCAAAGAGGGATTTTTTCCCAGCTTGCAGGGATCTTCAGAGCTGGGGAAAAGCATTTTTCTAAAAGGTTATTAAATAGATTAGTCTGCTGGCTGTTTCTCCACTTCCCTCAGGTGTCCCCCATGAATGTAACCTCCATCCCTTTGTGGGACGAGGTTGGAAGAAAATGGACTGATTTGATGAACCAGGGGGACACCTCTATGTCCAAACTGAGCCCATTTTTTGTTTCTATTCTACTTACTTTGGCTGAGAAAATGGAAGAGGAGAAACAAGCACAGCTATCTCCCTCAGTTATCCCCTCCCTCCACCAGCTCTGTTTTGCAGAGGTGTTTGCTGGAAAGGATCAGCTGTTAATGTCCCTCCGTGGCTGTCACCCTCTGCATGTGAGCAGCCTGCGGATGTGTCCATATGTCCACATACACAATGGATCCATGTTTATATCTCAGTGTATCCACCACAAATATTTGAATATTGTGGTTTGTTTTTCCTTTAGATTGATCCAACTTCCTTCTGATCAAAACTCATAAGCTCAAAATGCCCTCAGCGCTGTCCTTTGAGCTATGAGTTTAATACAAACTCCTGCAGGACCAAAGAAATTGAAAATTGTGTTACTTGGTCCCACCAGAAGAAAAAAACTTCCACTCCCAAGAGTCCTTAAGCTTGGATTTAACTGTGGGCATGTTTAATGCCAGCTGGGATCCCCAGAGCTGAAAAACACATCCACAAAGCTGAAATTCACTTAAGAGTTGTTCCAAACTGGGACCAGCTTAAGCCTGTGCTTAAATATTTTCTTGAATCTAAGCCTGTATTAGTGGAAAAGTCATTGTTCCATAGTAGGTTTTTATAGGTCTGTGACTTTGGGGTAGTTTTAGTATTCTCAGTAGTTTTTTTCTTTGGATGGCTTCCTCCACTCATCATTAATATCTGGCGTCAACTGTCTTTCTTTCTCATCCATTCCCAGAGACAAGGAAAAATTTTCCCTTCTTTCCACAGATGTATTTATGTTCCCCATGGAAATTCCTCTCTGTGATATATGAACTATTTTCAGAGAAGTTTAGCAAAGCCTAAATCACAAAGGGGAAGAAAACCTCCTCGGCTTGAGTTCACGAGGGGAAAAGTTGGGATTGCAGTGACCTGTAGTGTGAATTTTTTCTTGAGTTTAATTGTTATTTCCATTCAAATCCCTTATATCCTTAGCTATAAATAACACTCCTGAATAATCCTTAATTTTTTTGTCCCTGTATCTGCCTCCCATAAAATTAGGAGGGAATATTTAGGATCTGCCAAGATGACAAAGTGTCCTTTATGGTGGCCGTATGAAAGGTAGAATATAACTTTGGGAGAAAGCAACATGCTTTTCTTCAGCGTAGGATTTCCTCCACAGAGACATCATCACAGACTGTCAGAAGCTGGGCAGCTCTCCAAAGGTTAGAGACAGGGCCAAAACTTACAATTTCTGCTCTGCACAGGGCCAGTTCTGTCTCGGAGATTTTAAAGGCTGTCTGACCACAGCTGTGAAATTCGGAGCTTGTGGATCGTGGAGTTATCTCACCAGCCTGGGCCAGCTCCCAGCCAGGCTGTTCCTGGGGAAACTAGCTGGGAATTGGTTGTAAAACTGGTTGGGAATTGGTTGTAAAACTAGTTGGGAATTTGTTGTAAATCTAGTTGGGAATTGGTTGTAAAACTAGCTGGGAATTGGTTGTAAAACATGGATGGCAGAAAGGACCCAGAGAGTCCTGGGAGATGACTCTGCTGCAGCCACCATGGGAAAGCTCAGCTCCACATCCCTCTGCCTCCCTCCCTCCTCTCCCACACCAAACCACCCCAAAGCCACTTCCTCCACCACGTCCCTTCTCCTTGCAGACTGAGTGTGGGCGCTCAGCTGGGTGTGAAGCTCCCTGTTGGGCAGCTGGGTCAGCTCAGAGCTGTTGGGGTGGTGTGGGGCAGGACTCGGTGTGAGAGCTGTGTGGGGGCACAGGAAGGAGTGTGGGCTTGGATATGTCACATGTGGAGCTTCTGTGGTCCATAAGGTCATCATCCTCTGGGTTGGACACCCCTCAGGGCTCAGCTCCCATGCCTGCCCAAGCCAGGGAGAGCTGTGCAGAGAGGCCAGGCTCTGCTCAGGCCACCCAGGAGAGATGTTCTGCTCCCAGAACCCAAAGGCTGCCTCATTAGCTGAGGGCACAGCTGCCCTGGACAAAATGTGGGTGATTCACCTTCAATCCCATAGCATTCCTTAAGAACAGAAGGAAACCCTCACTGTGAAAAACTCCACGTTCACATCTCTGTGCCACAGCCCCAGGACTGCAGAATCCACACGGGACTGAGCAGCCACGACCTTGGGTTTGCATCCCAGCACTTTCCAGTGGACCCAGAGCAATCCAGGGAGAGCCTGAGCCTGGGAAAGCTCTGCACAGCCCAGCCCAGCTCTCTGGTGGTCGCCCCTGGGCCACAGCAGAGCTGCTGCTCCTACCCTGGCTGGGGCAAAGGCAGCCAGGATTTATGGCTTTTGGATTTTATGGATTTTATGGGCTCCCAGTGCTGCTCCGAGCCCCCAGATGAACACACAGGAACCCCCAGCTCCCTGATCTTGCCCAGCCTTAGGAAATCAGAGGAGATGGATTTTCCCTCAGACATCAGAACTGCAGTAGAGTTTGGGAGGCAAACACAGAGCCCCTGGCTCTGAGCCAAGGGAGTAAGCCTGGGATAGGTTTTCTTTCAAGAATTCCAACTCATTCATGTACTTTCTTAATGATCCAAAGTCTTCGAGGAGTTGCCTTTCAGCTTCAGCTCCCTTTCAATATTTGTCATGTGTGTCAGAGTTGATTCTTCACATTTCCTCTGTAGTTTTAGTATTCTCAAGGAGAAACTTCATTCCTTAGACATTTTAAAGATATTTCCCCCCCCCTTATTGGTTTCTTTTTTTTATGGAAGAAAAGAAGATCCCTTTTAAAGCAAGCAGGGGTGGGAGCAGAGGGACGTGTGTCTCATTTGGAGATGCTAACAAAGAAATCTTAACAAATGACTTGAAAAGGCCATGGAGCCACTAATTCCTCATATTATTTGGATGGACAAGCAACAATCTACAAGCAGTGACCACTTGTCCCCCCCTTCTGAGTTCTTGGAAACCCCAAGAGAATGCTGGCCCTGCTGAGGAGCAGAAGTGGGAACAGAAGCCTCCCTTCGTCCAGCTTTTCTCACAACCTGCCCCCACCTTTGGAAACTCAGGAAAAGGCCAAAAGGTCTCTGCTGAGCCACCAGGGTGGAGTATGACGAGTCCTGTCTTGATGAGACACTTGACAAGAGCAAGGTTGGGAGGCCAACCCAACAAAGCTCGGTGGGTGCCTGCCCAGGCAAAGCCTGAGTGTTGCAAATTAAACACTCAGCAAAGCTTGGCTGAGCCCTGGGAGGCAGAACACCCTCCAAACACCCTCCCTGGGCTCCAAGGGAGTCACACCAGAAGGAGCTTCCACAGCCAAGAGACACAGGAGAGCACCTGGGGTTTTGGGATGTGGGATGGGATTTTTGTTTTCCCCAGCAACGGAAATCATGTATGGCTGCACTAAGAATTAGATCAGGAGACTTCAAAGGGCTGAATCACATCTCAGTCTGCTCTAGGGCTGGCTCTGCTCAGCCTCAAGCCTTATCAGGCAAGTTTGGCTAGGTGATTGCATTTCACACTCTAAACACAATTCTTTTCCTAATTGTCTATAAACTATGCCTACGCCTTTTTGCCACTTGCTTTTGCCAGCAGCTGACCTGTTGATGCTCAAGCAAAGTAAAATATCTCTGAAATTAGCTAAGAAAATAAAACTGGGCAATCAAAGGCTTCAAGACAGGCGGCAAAGCTGTGCAGAGCAGCAGCTGGGTGCCCTGGTTCAAGCTTTAACTTTGTCTGCTACTATTTACTCTCATTAAATCCAGAGTCATCTGGCTTCATTTGGTTTGCCAGAAATTTGCTTTAGGATAATTTAGATCAGAGTCACCAGGCTTTCCCCCACCACCACCTTTTTAGGACAGAGGATAATAATAGAGGATTTTTTTTTTCCATGAAAGCATATGCAATTTCCTCTCTAACCATCCAAAACAAATAATCAGGAGATTTCCCTGTGTTTACAATGGGTCTTTCTACTGACCTTCCCTGCAAAGCACTTTAGGAGAAATCAGTGAAAAATACTCCATGAGAAGTGGGTCACAATTGCTGTTATTGTTACTCAGAAATTATGTAGTGTCTAATCTGAAACCAGACACAACAACTGAGGGCTTCTCTTTGCCCTTTTCATAACAAACCAGTTCTATTTAACAGTAAATACAGTTAGATGCGAATAAATCTGGTTTGTACAGAGAGACGTTGCATGTTTATTAATAATCTTTGTGTTTAGTGTTTAGAGCAGTTCAAATCTGAGCTGTAGCATTGTATAAAAACTTTTCTCTTGGCATGGTTGAGTCACTGTGACTGACTTGGCTCTGCCACTCTTTTTGAACAACCATAATTACATCAGTTTCAAACTGGCTACATGAGCCTCAATTTGGAGCAAAGCAAAGATGGGCAAAATTGAGGGTAATTCTTTCAGATATCGTGGGCAAAGAGATTTATTTGAGGAGTTTTTACAGAATTCTTTACCTTTTACCCTCAGTTTTGGGAGGAAGTGCTGGGGCTGCTTTTAAGTCACATCGTTGGGGTTTGGGAGTTCTTGCTGTGAATCCTCAGCACAAGGAAACCAGGGATGCCTCACCTGCAGTGCCAAGAGCAGGTTGTAAGGAAAATAAAAGCAGTCTTTTTCAAGAGTGTAAAGAGGACAGTTTAGACAAAGGTTGCATTTGCTGCAAGTGAAATTCCACCTCCCCTAATTTCTGGATTTTATTCAGCCCCTCCACATATAACCAAAGGGTGATTTCACCAAAGTTTGAGCCTCAGGTGGTTGGGAGTTCCAGCCCTCTGGTTTTGTGTCCTGGCAGATTCTGGAGATAATTTTGATGGCCAGCTCAGAGCAGGAACTGAGCTGTTGTGTGATGAGTGTTGATGGAGGTGAATCTACACAAAGGGCCCTGCCCAGCTTTGTGTGAGTAAGGATGGAAAGAGATCCCTGGGAACAAGAACCCTCACCTCTGAACTTTGGGGTGTAATTAGGAAATGTTCGTAATCATCACCAGGTCCTGCCAGGAGCTGTGGGTCCATAATGTTCTCAGGACTCAGATCCTGTCATGGAAATGAGGGAGTGCTTCTGTTGAGCTCCAGAAACAGTTTGAGGCTCTTGGTGTGGCTGATCCTCAGTGCCTGCTCCTTCAGGGGGGTCTCACTCCTGTGGAGCTGGTAATGAGACAGGGACCAAAAGGAAAGAGATCACAGGATCATGGTTGGGGTTGGAAGGGACCTTAAAAATCATCTTGTCCCACCCCTGCCATGGCAGGGACACCTTCCACTGTCCCAGATGGCTCCAAGCCCCATCCAGCCTGACCCTGGACACTTCCAGGGATCCAGGGGCAGCCACCTGTGCCAGGGCCTCACAAAGAAGAATTTCTTCCTAGTATCCAATCCAAGCCTCTTCTTTTCCATTGTGAAGCCATTTCCCCTTGTCCTGTCCCTGTCCTCCAGCTCCTGATGAGGGATCCCAGTCCAGCTTCCTCGTAGCTTTTGCAGATACTGGGAGGTGCTGTGAGATCTCCACAAAATTTTCTCTTCTCCAAACTGAGCAGTCCCACCTTTCTCAGCCTGTCTTCACAGAGGAGGTGCTTTAGTCCCTTTATCAACTTGGTGGCCTCACCTGAACTTTTCCCAACAGCTCCATGTTCTTGTATTGGGGGCAGCAGAACAGGATGCCAGGTGGAGTCTCACAGGAGCAGAGCAGAGGAGCAGAATCCCTCCCCTGGCCTGTCCCCAGGCTGGTTTTCAGGTGAAACAGGGAAGGGAGCTCTCCTCCATTTAATTTTCTGCAGGACTACCATGACCACCCAATCCAACCCTGCACAGCTCAGGCATACAGAGAAAGGCACAAGAAGAAGTGAGAGAAAGTAGAGATGACAAAACACAACTTTTCCTATTTTATCTGATTACCTTTAGGGAGGTGGATGCTTTCTGGTGCCCAGTCCTCACTCCTGGCTGGGTTTCTGCTCTGCTGAGGGACGGGTGTAGCAGCAGCTGGGACATGTGGCAGGACAGCACCAGCTTCTGCAGGGGATGAAGAGCTCCTTACACACTGTGAGATCCCGAATCCATCACATGGAGCCTAATGAGGGGGCTGAGCCAGGCCAAATACAACTGTTTAACAGTTTATTTTAACCATCCAATGAGAGCAAAACAACTTAAAAGGATTCATGCTGCCAACAATCTTTTCCTTTTTTTTTTCTTTCTTCCCTTCCTTGCATGGCATTTGTTAGAAATCAGGATTTTTCTTAACTAAATGTCTTGTGGTCTCCTTAGCTTTGTTTCTTAACAGGGTTGTCTTTATGTTAGTTTTCTTTGGCTTCCCAATAGAAGAGTAACAGATTTCTTTTGAAGTTTTTATTGATGAATGAGCTCCTATAAATAACTCTCTGTGGCAGCAGCTTGATCTCAGAGTTTACTCTGGAATAATAGTAGCAATGGGAATGGAGGAAATTTATGGCAGCATGACATGAAATAGTTTAATGGGCTTCATACTGTTTAACTTAATCTTTACAGATGTAAAAACAGAAATACAATTATTGTAACAACTATTATTACATATAGCTCTTCTAAGGAAAACAGAAACTCAGTAAGCAATTGGAGATAGGTAGTGAAGGATTAGGGGGTCCAGCCTCACCGTGGATTTGGGAATTACTGGGTTGGGCCAGTGGATTTGCAAAGGCTCTTCTGGAGAGCTCTGGGAAGGATGGGTCTGCAGGTGGGATTTGGCACTGCCACGGAAAGCTGAGGCACGGGATGGAGGTGCTGGAAGCTGCTGGAACCAGTGGAAGTGGTGGAGCTCTGATTTTGGAAGGAGAAGAAATCAACCCTGTGTTGTGTTCCATGGGCCCTTATTCCACCCGTGTGCTTGGGGAGGATCCCAATCCCACCAGAGGCAAGGGGGGTACTTGGACACATCCCCTGTGTCCTGCAGCCCCATGAGGGGCACAGCTGGAATCCTCCCACTTCAGGAGCAGAAACACCCCACCCACAGCAACCAAGGATGGAGGGAGATCATCAAAAGTCACCTGATAAAATATAATTGAACTGTTTATCACATGTCTGCTCATCACGGGTTTGCTCAGGTCTCTCAGACAATGTCACTTGAGGCAAAGGTGAGACCCAAATGTGTCTCTTTAAGCTGTGGAAGCTTAGGAAAGTGAAAATTTTCTGCCTAAAAAACCATAAAAATTTTCATGAATTTCTTCATAAAAATTTCCCGTCTAAATATCCAACCCAGAGGCCGGCTGGCATTTCAACCCAGCCCAGCATCCCCCCAGCTGGGGGATGTCGGAACCAATGTGCAAGAGGTGGGTGTAAAATCCAGTATCAGAATTCCTAGGAAAGTTCACAAGACCTAATCCAAACCTAAGATTTGGCTCGTGCCCAAGCCCAGCTCCATTTGCTTCTCGGTGCTTTGCAAAGAGCTTGGGTAAATATTGAAACATGTTGGTGCTCTGCGTAATTTCTGTTAAAAAAATCCTGACAGCTTTTGTTTCCTCCTTGAGGGAGCATTATTTGAAACCAAACTGCAGCGAAAATGATCAGCATTGTGCATTTCCAACTGTCTGTTCAGTGGGAAATTTGTGTCCTCCAATCCACGGAAATCGCCCGTGCGAGAAAGAGCTCACAAATTCTCCCTCGATTTCCAAAAATGTGGGAAAGTTTATTTATTTCTCCATGCATTCCTGATTCGCAATGTGCTCTCTAAAAATGTCCCTAAGATTTAGGCTAACCGAGCTCATGCTAAATTTAGCAACTATATTTTAAATAAACATTCTTTACGCTTTGCTGAGCCGGCTTTGAAGCTGGCTTAAAACAAATGGTGCTCGCATGAACACGAGCAATGTTTCACTTTGGCCTAAGAGAACATCTGAATAAGTAATAATGTATTATTCACTGTAATCCGAAAATGAGATTTTAGAGGTCTCACTCAGTCAATTTAGGAGAGATTCCTGTGAGGGATAGCCTGGATTATTTCTGGAAGGGCCCGTTCTGTTCTCTCTGACCACACAAAACTTCCTTTCGGTGTCTAGTTAGACACTGGAGCTGCGAGGCTCAGGGAAATCAGCTGTGACTTAGCACGCACTGCATTTGAGGAATCTGGCCCATTTTAAAGCACTTAATGATTTGTCTGGATAAAGCACTAAAAATATACTGTGGGGAGCAATTATGCAACGTCCAGACTGATGGATTGCATAACCTCATAGACCTTTTCCATCTGTAACTTCTCTCATCCTGTGATCTTGTCTTCTTGGTCTTTCACTTCAAATCAAATATGTGATCTGTTTAATATCCTGAACGCTGTCTCCTGGGAGATCTCTTCTCTGGGTGTGTGGGGCTATGAATCAAGTGAGGAAGCAGATCCTTCTTCCCTTTTTTGCTTTGGGAATTGGCTGCTCCTCACACCAGGCTTAGGAGCAGCCAGCAGGAAGCCAGTGGGTTTTGGTGTGGAAAGGGATGGTCCCTCCTTTGTGTGTTTTCTGTGGTAAGAATTGGAAAGAGAATTAACTTTTAAAATGTGTGAAGGAGAAGAGGCTACAAAGTCCCTGAGATTTATGGCAGCTTGGAATCAGGCATGGACAGCCACACCTTGAGTGACGAACCCTGAATGTGGCTTCTGCTCATGCTTAAATACTTGATTATATTTTATCCATGCTATGAGACCAACTTTAGGAGAACACACACTGAGCCTATTTCAAGACTGGAAGCCCCATTTATGAGGAATTAAACTCCGGAATTATTTTTAATATGCCCAATTTTCAGTTCCCCTCATAGGAAACTCACGTTTGGAGCAAAGCCCCTCTGGGAACCAAACAAGTCCTCTGTGATCTCCCTGCTCCTAGGAGTTAAAATTGGCTGCAGAGCTGGGAGAGGAGAAACCTTGCTGGGTTGGGAGAGGTCATTCCTCTGCAGAGGAAGGGGAAGGCATCTCCATCGCCCACACAGGCTGTGTGCTGTTTATCCTGCATCCCAGGCTGCTTCCACTTCTCCCCACTATTGCAGACTGGTGTTTATAGCCAGCCCTGAGAGGTTGGGAAAGCCAGGAGAAGGAAGATTGCAGGGATGAGTGAAATGCTGGGTGGCAGTTCTGTGCTTGGCAGCTGGTTTTTTGGCCTGTGAGGCAGGTGTGAAACCATTGGCACCAATTCCTTGCAGCTCCTCAGGTCCTTGATGTTTCCCTGGCACCAAAATCCACGTGGATGTGGAGAGGATTAAAGGATGCTCAGCCCCATGCAAAAGGCAGGAATTGGTGAATTGACTGCACACTCATTGCTGTGCTGTTGTTTTTACTGTGTGTTTTTATTTTATGTTTTTACTGTATGTTTTTATTGTACCATGACTTCTCCCCTCTCTATAAACAGATGACGTGCAGAAGCCGTGTGTGGTTACTCATCCAGCCTGCCGGCAATAAGACACTTTTTCTTGGTATTTACCCCCTGTTACAGCACTGGCCTGATCCAAATTAATTCCAAATTGCCCCTCAGAACTGCTCACCGGGTTCTGAGCTCATTGGAGTTAGTGTCACTTTTGTGCAGAGCATGTTAAGTTTACTAATTTCACTCCCTCAAGCGAAACCAAAATCAAGCTCAATGTGGCTTTTAAAGGCTGCAGCTGCACTTGGTCCAACTCCACTCCACCAAAACAGAAATAAGATCAAATGTCAAAGCAAAGCTTCACAAAGAGACAAATTCCCATTGCGTAGAAAAAGCTGGGTCTCCAAAAAAAAGGTCTGTGATAAAAATATACGTCGCGTATTAAACTGAGACTCACTTTTTTTCACCACTAAAAAACTGCTCTTGTGCAGAAAGGGCTCAGACAGGGAGAGGTCCCACGTGTGTGAGTAGGAAAGGAATAAAAGCCCTGTTTGCAGGTCCAAAAAGGTATTTTGGGGGCTGGAATAGGAGCTGAGAGGTGACCAAACTGGGGGTCACAGCTGGGAGATCAGGTCAGGAGAAAGGGAAACAGAGGAGCTGAAGATGCCGGTTAAAAGTGGTGACTGAGAGCGTAAATATCCAATTTTGGGGGGTTAAACCTTTCCATGGGCCGGGCTGAGGGGACAGCAGGGATGCAGGGTCCCTCCCTGTGGGAAGGGCTGGATGGAGACCCATCAAACAATTCCTGGGAGGGAGCATCAACCTCCCACCGCAGCCCGAGCCCAAATCAGCACACAGGGGTGCAGGGAGGGCCTGAGGGCTCTGCTGGGCTCATTTCCCTCCCCTTTCCTGTGGGTGATGTCAGTGCCAGCCTGGAACGGAACCTCGTGGCCAGGTGACCCCCTCTGTACCTGGGACCTGTCCCTAATGCCACACAGGGGTGGCACACAGGGACATTGAACCCTCTCAGCACTCAGCCAGCCCTGGGAATTATGGTGGGGACTGAGCAGTGACACCTTCACAACCTTCTGCAAGTGTTTCTTCATTTCCTCCTTCAGTGCCAGAACTTTCAACAACTCAATAGATATTCAAACGAGCAGCTGCCAGAAATAGGAAGCTAATAAGGGATTTTATTAAAAGAAATTCTATTTAGCAAATCTGTTTTTTAAAAAATAGAATCTATTTTTATTGTCTTTTGTATTGAGAAAATATTCCAGCTCAGCCATTCCAGGGATCTGCCTATGAGCATAATTTTTGGGGGAAGCTAAATAACAATTCTCACCTCTTGGAGATTTTCTGTCCTTCCCCATGTGAGAGCTCTTTGCCTTGGGCTGGAATGAGCAACCCTGGTCCAAACATCAAGGAATTGATGCCAAACTTCCTCTGCAAAAACTGAACCAAAACTCACCTGAAAACCCCACATTTCCAATGTCCAGGTGCTCATTTAGGAGCAAGCTTTGCTTTCGAGACGGGGTGGGATGAAAGGAGGGGAAGAGAAGGAGGAACAATCATTTGGGGAGACATTTCATCAGTTTCAGGGAACAGGCAATTTCCCAGGAACCTTTTTGTAGCCTCTCCCATCTTTTTGTGAACCATCATGTCAGCAGCAGGCCCCACTCCTCCATCCTCCAGCACAAGCCAAGGGCTGTTTCACATCACACCAGCCACAATCCTGAACAAAAATACCTTTATTGGATATAGGTTTAGTTTCATAATGAAAATTGAGAATATAATTTTTTCCCCCAGAAGGGCATTTATCCACGAATATACAAAAGCCTCTATTTATGGCAAACAAAAATACAAAATATTCCTTATTTCTTGCAGTGTGTCAGGATTCTTCCTCCTTTACAAAAAAACTTTAGAAACATAGCTGATGTCTCTCTTTTTTTTTTTTTTTCTGATATTTGCCCCAGCCTCCACAACCCTGCCTCAGTCTTTTTTGGTTGGAAGCAACCGATCCCAGTAAGAGATGGAACAAGAGAAATTTTTGTATTTGCTCATCCATCCCGTTCTTTTTGGCCATATTCATGAGCAGAAACTCTGTGGGGACACTCCAAAGCACCAGTGCTGAGCAGGAAAACCAGTTCCACCCCATGCTGGGTCAAGGCAAGCAGGAATATTCAGGATGAGCCTGGATTGCTTGGTCTGCCACGAGTTCAGCTCCAGTTACCCACTGGGAGGACTGGGCCAGTGGGGAATATCAGGAATTACCATGTGCCTGTGGGTATTGATGGCAAAATTACGGGCGTTATTAATACCTGTGGGTATCGATGGCAAAACAAAACTCAGCCTCCTCCCCCCGGGATGGGGCTTGGCTTCCAAAGGCAAAATAAAAGAAAACAGAGACCTGAAGGGCTCGGGGGAAACCTGCTCCGAGGAACCTGAGGGATGCAAAGAGTAAAGGTGCAGAGCAAAGCCCACGGGGCTTGGGGCCAGCGTGGCGCTGCCTCTGCCTCCACCGCCCACGGGAGCACAAAGCCGCTTTTTACCTTCCAGAGCCGCTCTGGCAGGGGGTGGGAGGCACCCGCCAAAGAGAGCCCGCAGCAAAACGCGCCTTGAGAATGCCCCGAAATCCTGAGTCACCTTTAAAACATCGCTTTAGGGGGGATTTTTTAGGTCTTTCCCCGCGTGGTGAGGTCTGAGTCCGATCTCTCCCTCCCACCGCGCCCCCCGCAGCAGCGCTCGGGGCCGGGGGCGCGTTAATTGTATGGGGGGAGGTGGGGGGCAGCTACTGGAAATTAAACACGGCCTCGGAGAAGGGCAGAGGGAAGCAGGAGAGGAAGGGGATGCCGATGTGGTAAAGCCTCCCGTGCACCTGGGAGTCGAGCATGAGCGAAGCGTTGAGGGCCGGCCCGAAGGCGCCGCCGGTCACCAGCGATCCGCCGCGGCAGCCGGGGCTGCTCCGGGCCGCCTTGGGCGCTGCTGCTGCTGCCCCGGGCGGCGGCGGCCGCAGCCCCTGAGCCAGGATGCTCTCGATGCTGAAGCTGCGGCCCCGGGGGCCGCTCTTGTGCGGCGGGGCGGCAGCGGGAGGCACCGGGGCCGGGGGACAAGGCGCTGTCCCCTCGGCCGGCCGCGGCACCCCCGCGTCCCCCTTGGCCCGCTTGGGCTCGACGGGGCGGGCGGGCGGCCCCGGCTGCTCGGTGCCCTTGGCGTCCGGAGGGCTCGCGGCTTTGGGCTTCCTCTTCCTGCGGCGGTAGTTGCCGTTCTCGAACATGTCCAGGCAGCGCGGGTCCAGGGTCCAGTAGCTGCCCTTGCCGGGCCGGCCCTTCTCGCGGGGCACCTTGACGAAGCAGTCGTTGAGAGAGAGGTTGTGGCGGATGCTGTTCTGCCAGCCCTGCTTGTTGTCGTGGTAGAAGGGGAAGCGGTCCATGATGAACTGGTAGATGCCGCTCAGGGTCACCTTCTGCTCCGGAGCCTCTTTGATGGCCATGGCGATGAGGGCGATGTAGCTGTAGGGGGGTTTCTGAGGGGGGTCCTGCCGGGACATGGCTCCCCCGGGGGTGAAGCCGAGAGCGGCGGGCAGGTAAACCATGGACGGGCTGCCCAGGGGGGACAGGTGGCTGCCGTAGATGTGGCTCATCGCGGCTCCGCGTCTTGCCCCTCGGAGCCGAGCAAAGCAGCAACGCGAGTCCACCGGGGAGCTGCTTGTGCGAGCTCAGCTCCCAGCCCTGCCTGAAGGAGCTCGCTCTGCCTCTGTCCCTGCTTCATAGCTCTTAAAAAAAAAAAAAAAAAAAAAAGGGGGAAAAAAAAAAAAGTTAAATAATTGTTGTAAGTTTGCTATTATATGTTGACTTAGCGCTGGAAAATAAATTGTCTCTGATAAACAGTCGTTTGTGTTCTCAGCCCACCCACATTAATTAAAATTTCATTGCTACAAAACTCCGAGCTCTCTCCACGTGTCTCGCTGGTACCAGCCAATGGTCTCCGGGTTATTCCTTCATTTGTTTATAGAATTAGTCTGTTGATAAGTCTGCCCACCCAAGTCGAATCAAGCTGTGTTTATTTGGAAAAATTTCCGGGCACCCAATATATAAACGCACTGATCTGATGTTTGAAATATCACGTCCACCCTTTGACGCTGTAAGCACACACAGCAGAGCAGGATGTTCACTGCTGGAGCTGGGGAGCAGCGGGCAGGGATCCCCGCAGCCAAACCGGGGCATTCAACAACACAAAAATTAAAAAAAAAAAATTTAAAAATTGAAGAAAGGAAGAGAAAGGGGTGGACGAGGGAAAGAGGCAGAGCTGCGATGGCGAGGAAGGAAAAGGGAAGGGGGCATCAGGTGTGGAGGGGTCCTTGGCACCTCCCGCTCCCGGGTTTCCACCCCGAGGAGCCCCCCGGGCAGGGCGAAGGGGGACCCCCGGTGCAGCCCCGCTCACAGCCCGAGCCGCAGCCCGGACTGCAGCAAAAAGGGGAATTTGGCAGGCCCGGGGAGGAGGGTCAGTATTTGTGAATGCGGGCCTGTTGCTTTATATTATGTACTTTCCTGTTTATAACAAGGAGGGGGATTATAACAACTTTACAAGTGCACACAGCTGGCCGGTGCTTACATTAGGAATTTGTGATGCTCTTTTTCTGTATAAACGTCCAGGTTTGGGGCTGTGTTTTCTGTTGTCGGGTTTTTATTATTTTTTTTTAATTTACTGACGTAACAGCTTTAATCCGAGGCCCCGAGGGATTCCGATGCAGTTGGAGGTGTCGCCTGTGTGTCCCCAATCCCCCCGCGGGTTTAGACCTGTCCTGTGGAGCATCTTTTCTCCGAGGGAGGCAAGAAGAGGCCTGAGGGGGATCCTTGTCTCCTTCAAAGAGAAACATCCCAACAGCGCAGCAGCTCCCACGGGCCTGCAGCGATTTTTACCTGGCAGGGGAGGAGGTAAAAGCCGAGCTCCGGCTGTGCCCCAGCACCACCCTGCCCTGGCCATGCCACCCCCGATTTCCCTGCAAGTTCCCCTTCACCCAGGCGGTTTCTGGCCCAGTGTCGCTCGCCTGTCGGGAGAAGGATTTTCATCCCCCCGGTAAAACGCAGCGCGATGCTGTGGAGCTCCGGATGGGTCCTGAAAGCTGCAAACCGCCAGGAGAGCCTGGGAAACGCAGCCGGGGTGCGCGGGGAGGCGGCTTCTGGGGCGGGGGTGCGGGGGTCTCCCCTCTCACTGGCTGGGCCCACGCGTGGGAGGGGAATTCACCCCTCTAACACCGCCCTCGCCCGTGATTCCGCATCCCTCCCGCGCCCTCCGCGCCCCCGGCAGCTGCAGCACCCGCCCGCCGTGCCAAAAGCGCAATAAAGCCCCCAATAAATAGAGAGAGAGGTGAGAGGAGGGATTTGGGGAGCAGCACCCACCCCCGGGCAGCCTCCCCGCCCCTGGAGCATCCTCACCGGGAGGGATGGAATGGAGCCGCCCGGAGCATCCTCCGAGCAGCCAGCGAGGGTCTTCCCCCCTCACCCTCCTCCTCCTCCTCCTCTCCCCAGCTCGGGGAGTCCCCCGCTCCTTGAGACACTCCAGGCACGGATTAGTAGAACAATAAATACTCGCGTGTACGGCAGGAGACGGTCCCAGGGCTCCCGCTCTCTCCCCGAGCTCCCTCCCCCAGCCAAATTCTTGCTTCCTCCCTTGTTTTCCCCTCTTGGCGGTGGGAAATCCTTGGAGGCGGGGATGCGGCTTTTCTCTCCGTTCCTTTTTCCCAGCTCGTGTGCTGCGTGTTATCCCTGTTCTCCCTTTGCTGCCGGCGGCATCGCTGGAGCTCCTCAGCTGCGCTATCCGCACGGGATCGGCCTCCGAGAGGCTCCCACGGCTGCGGGGGGGCCGGGGAGAAGAGACCGAGGAGGGTTCTCGATGCTGTTGGTTCCGCCGCTCTTTCCCTGAACTGAAAAAAAAACCCAAAAAACCCAATACCAAAAAAAAAAAAAAAACAAAAACAAATAAACAAACAAACAACGCGGAGCCGGCGATGGAGGCGCTCCTGGATGGGTTTCCCCTCCTCTCCAGCTGACGAGCCCCTTTTAAAGCAGCAGCGAGGAGCGGTCCCGCCCGGAGCCCCCGGCAGGAGCAGGGCGCAATGAGAGCTCCCCGTTCCTGCTGCATCCCGGGAAACGGGGGAAGAAAGGGTGGAAATCAGGGATTCCCAATCCCGCTGCATGCCAGTCTCGAGGGGAAGAAGGGGTGTGAATTAGAGCTCCCCGTTCCTGCTGCATCCCGGGAAACAGGGGAAGAAAGGGTGGAAATCAGGGATTCCCAATCCTGATGCACCTAAGGACTGGGGGAGCAGGGGTGGAAATCAGGGATTCCCAGTCTCGAGGGGAGGAAGGGTGTGAATTAGAGCTCCCCTTTCCTGATGCATTCCGGGAAACAGGGAAAAAAAAAGGTGGAAATCAGCGATTCCCAATCTTGCTGCATCCCAGTCTTGGGGGGAAGAAGAAGGGTATGAATCAGAACTCCCCTTTCTTGATCCATCCCGGGAAATGGGGAAGAAGGGCTGTAAATCAGCGATCCCCATTCCTGATCCATGCCGGGAAATGGAGGGAGGAAGCCAAAAATCAGAGCTCCCCACTCCTTCTGCATCACAATTTTGGGAGGAAGAAGGGCTGTAAATCAGTGACCCCCACTCCCGCCTTAGTCCTGCCCGGGGGTGAATGGCGGGGGTAAAACCGAGGTCCCTATTTCTGCTGCATCCCAGGAAATGGGAGAAGAGGGGGTGTAAATCAGAGCCCCCCATTCCTGCAGCACCCCAGGATGTGGGGAGCAGGGCAAAAAGCAGTGATCCCCTCTCCTGCCCCATCCCGGCATGGAGGGGAGCAGGAATGTGAATTTGCGCTCCCCATTCCCGCTGCATCCCGGACTGGATAGGAGAGGGAATGTAAATCCGTGCTCCCCATTCCTGCCGCATCCCGGCCTGGAGAGGGGCAGGATGGGAATTTGAGTTCCCCATTCCTGTTGTATCCCGGCCGGGCACCTCAGCAATGTGAATTTGAATTCCCCATTCCCGCTGTATCCCAGCCGGGCACCTCAGCAATGTGAATTTGAATTCCCCATTCCCGCTGTATCCCGGCCGGGCACCTCAGCAATGTGAATTTGAATTCCCCATTCCCGCTGTATCCCGGCCGGGCACCTCAGCAATGTGAATTTGAGTTCCCCATTCCTGCCCCATCCCGGCCGGGCACCTCAGCAATGTGAATTTGTGTTCCCCATTCCTGCCCCATCCCAGCCGGGCACCTCAGCAATGTGAATTTGAGTTCCCATTCCTGCTGTATCCCGGCCGGGCACCTCAGCAATGTGAATTTGAGTTCCCCATTCCTGCTGTATCCCGGCCGGGCACCTCAGCAATGTGAATTTGAGTTCCCCATTCCTGCCCCATCCCGGCCGGGCACCTCAGCAATGTGAATTTGTGTTCCCCATTCCTGCCCCATCCCAGCCGGGCACCTCAGCAATGTGAATTTGAGTTCCCCATTCCTGCTGTATCCCGGCCGGGTTCCTCAGCAATGTGAATTTGAGTTCCCCATTCCCGCTGTATCCCGGCCGGGTTCCTCAGCAATGTGAATTTGAGTTCCCCATTCCCTCTGTATCCCGGCTGGGCACCTCAGCAATGTGAATTTGAGTTCCCCATTCCCTCTGTATCCCGGCCGGGTTCCTCAGCAATGTGAATTTGAGTTCCCCATTGCTGCCCCATCCCAGCCGGGTTCCTCAGCAATGTGAATTTGAGTTCCCCATTCCCGCTGTATCCCAGCCGGGTTCCTCAGCAATGCCCTCCCGGTGGGCGCTGCCCGCCCCTGGCCCAGCACAGGACCCGGTCCCTCGGTGCTGCCCCAGGATCAGGGATGTGTTTCCTTCTCTCCCGGCCTTCCAGTGCCCGCTATGGATTTTCTGCAAAGTCCCTTCAGAAATGACAGAAGAGTTCGTGGCCTTCCACAGAAACCTCTCTGCCGAGCTCCAGGGAAGGTGGGAGTGCTTGGGAGGGTCGGGGCAGCTCTGCTGGGCTGTGCGGGGCGTTCCTGAGGGAATGTGTTCCACCCTGGAAACGCTGCCTTGCCCGGGCTGTGGGGAGACACAGAAAACCGCTGGCTTTTCTCCCCAAGACAGAAATTATCTGGGGTTTGGGACAGGTTTGCAAACCCGGTGGTGAATGGTAATACAAGAAAAAAAATAAATTAAATTAGGAGACCCATCCACCGTGCTCATCCTGTTCCCAGAGCCACCCTGAGCCCCAGCCCGGGGCCGCCGGCCATGCAGCAGCATCGGCCAGTCCCGGGGCCGAGCCTGCGGCCCTGAGCTGCGGGAGAGCGGCTGTGGGGGCTTGTGCTGCTCCTTCGGGGCTGCAAGACAAAGCTGGTCATGGCTGCCTTCAAAAGTTACCCTGGGCCTTCCTCCTTCCTTCACTTCTTCATTCCTTCCCCTCTGCTCCGGCCAGGCCGGAGTCACCTGTCATGACAGATTCTGATCGCGGTACCGAGATCCCTATCGCAGCTTTTAAACGGAGTCAGCAAAGGATCCTCTCGCCTCTCCTGTGACACCAGCCCATCCCAAAAGGCTCTCATGAGACAGCAACCCACCCCAAAAGGCTCTGCTGTGAAACCAGCCCACCCCAAAGGGTTCTTCTGTGACACCAACCCACCCCATCTGCGACACCAGCCCACCCCAAAGGGCTCTGCTGCAACACCAGCCCACCCCAAAAGGCTCTCATGAGACATCAGCCCACCCCAAAAGGCTCTCCTGTGAAACCAACCCACCCCATCTGCGACACCAGCCCACCCCAAAGGGCTCTCCTGCAACACCAGCCCACCCCAAAAGGCTCTCATGAGACATCAGCCCACCCCAAAAGGCTCTCCTGTGAAACCAGCCCACCCCAAAAAGCTCTCCAGAAACACCAACCCACCACAAAGGGCTCTTCTGTGAAACCAGCCCACCCCAAAGGGCTCTCCTGTAACACCAACCCATCCCAAAAGGCTCTCAGGTGAAACCAGCCCACCCCAAAAGGCTCCTCTGTAACACCAACCCATCCCAAAAGGCTCTCCTGTAACACCAACCCATCCCAAAAGGCTCCTCTGTGACACCAGCCCAACCCAAGGGGCTCGCCGTGGGGTGTTTGGGGTGACAGAGGCCGGGGCCCAGTGACAGGAGGGGACACGGCAAGGGGACACGGCAAGGGGACACAGCAAGGGGACACGGCAAGGGGACGATGCCCGCAGCCCTGCAGGAGCTCTCCAGAGGGACAGGGACAGGGGAGAGGGGACGGGAGCGGCGCAGATCCCACGCGGGAGCGTCCTGCGGGGCGAGGTGGGGAAAGAAACACCAAAAAAAGGAGTTTTGGGGGGAAAAGGGGATGCCAGGAACTGTCCAGCAGCAGCGCGGGGGGAGCTTGCAGAGCCCTGGGGGTGTCCCTGATCTCATCCCCAAATTCCCATCGTCCCAGGGAAGGTGTGGGAGTGATCCCGGGATTGCTCCACGCGGGTGGGAAAAGCCACAGCAGGCACCTGACCTCGGCCATCTCCCCCCACAGCGACCCCGGGACCCACGCAGGAAAAAAATCCCACGGGAAGATGGTCTGCACCAGGGAAGAATTCTTTCCCAATTCGTATTTCCCCCCCCTTTTCCTCCTATTTATTTTATTTTCATCATTTTGCTCCCTTTATTCCCATATTTTTTAATCGTTTACACTCTGTAGTTTCTCTTATTAAGAAAGCACTTTCACTTTTATTTCATAAAAAAATTAATAAAAAAGAAGAAAATATAAAATTAGATTTAAAAACACCCTCCGAGAGCCAGGAAAAACGGCGGGGAGTTGTTTTTTTTTTTTTACAAGAATGTTCCTTAAAATACAGATCAAGTGAGGTTCAGACATTTTTTTCTCATTTAAATCGAGAGTTTCACTGCTTTTTGCCAGCTCTCAAACGCAGGCGAAATTTAACCGGTCAAAACCAATTTAGATCATCGATTTTAACAGCCTGACGTGGGTGTAACCCCTCCCGAACCCAAAAATAAAGGATTTGAGGGGAACTGAGGGGCTGCGGGAGGTGGGATGGGGCACGGTTGGGAGTTTTTGCTGCGTGGATGTGATTTTCCAGCTGGGAAAGGAGCCTGGCTCCAGAAATCTGGGCTTGAAAAGTTCCAGAGACCTCCTAAACTCGGTTTTAGGCTTTGCCGGCATTCCCAGGCTCTCGGGATTGCTAAATCCGGCGCTTTGCCCTGGATTAAAAAGCTTGAACAGGTTAAAAGGTGATTTGGGAAAAGCCAGAATAGGCGACAGCGCCCGGCCTTGCGAACAGGAGCTTCAATAGATGAAAATAAAAAGTTAAAATCAGCCAATTCTTCAACCAAGAGAGGATTTCAAACCCGAAACGATTCCCGAGTGAACTTTGCACCTTTCTAAGACTCCGCGGCGAGGCCGGGTTGAAATGATCGCTCTGACTCCCAGGCACTCGGGATTCCTTTCAAGAAAACCAAATAAATAAATGAAATGGATTTTTGTTTTTTGGGGGGGTGGGTGTTTTCTGCCCTGGGAAGAGGCGGCTCCGGGCGTGCAAGGAGGGGGCGAGGGGAGCAGAAATTCCCCTCCCTGCGCCTCCTGTTTTCCTGTTTTCCCCATGGCAGGCCTGGGAAAACTCCCGAAATTTCGCCCTGGCAGGGATTTGGGATTGAGGGGGCTCAGCCCGGCCGTGGTTTTCCATCCCCACCCTCCCCAGTTGTACAATTCCGGCTCTTCGCGTGAATTCAACCTCGTCTCCAAGAAAGAAACCTCCAGGAAAATCATTTTTGTTTTAAAAACAACCTCTGCCACGTTTTCTGCGTGAAGGAAGGGAAAAAAAATAAAAACCTGTTAAAAATCCCCAGTTTATACACAGAGAAGCGGCAGACTTGGAGCAGAAAAAACCAGCACGGATTTATTTTAAGGTAAGTACAACAATTAGGACCACATAAGACAAACGAACTTTGAAGCAGGTTAAAGCAAATAAGTCCTTAGGAATGGTAAAGGTGAAATCTATTATACAAAACATCACACGTTGTAAATAATAATAAAAAAGTATCAGATACTTTGTCTATTTTTTTCCTTAAAAAAAAAAATCCACCAGCAAAAAATAAATTATTTCCTCGTCTTGCGAAAAGAACAGCTCTAAAACGAAAGAAAATCTATTGCATAATTGTACACAGAAGAAGAAGAAGAAGAAGAAGAAGAAGAAATCACTTGTCATGAATTTGGAAGTTACGAACCGTTGGGCGAGACAAAAATAATCCAGTGAACTCAACTTTAAATATTATATTAATGGCTCTGAAAATCAGCCTGATTAGAAATCCACATATTTTTTACAGCACAACAGAGAACTCAAAAAATACCCAGGACATATATTTATATTTATATATTTATAAACTTTTTTTTTTCCTTTTAAAACGTATAAATGGTCGTTGTGATATTGGTCCATAACTTATTTTTCTGAGACCCCCCTATACTTTAGCATATAAAATTTGCCACTTTTAGATAGACATATATATATATATAATTTTTTTCACCTTTTTCTTTTCTTTCTTTTTTTTTTTTTTCCTTTTTCAAATCCCCTTTTTTTTTTTTTTTTCAAGTAAAATCTACTTGTCCGGAATTTAAGGAAGGCTTTTTGGGATCTTCAAACTCTGTGGCCGCAAAGTCCACGGGAATGCTGGGTCAGATTTATTTTTATTGCCGTGGGTTTATTTCTCCCGATTTTTAAAAAATAATTATTATTATTAATTTTTTTTTTAATGGGCCTAAGCGGGGGTTACTGGCGGCTACTCAGTACTTAGTGCAGTCGTAGGAGTAAGGGGCGGCGTGGCGATATAGGGAGGGCGCGGATCTGTAGGGGATCTGACAGGCGGAGTTGCTGCTCACCTGGTGCTCGCTCAGCGCCGCGCTCTCCATGCCCAGCCGGTGCGACGTGAACATTTCCCGCACGTTGGGAAAAGTCTGCTGCTGGGAGCCGAACGTGTGCCCGGGCAGGTGGCTCAGCTCAGCGCCGTGGTTCAGGTACCAAGAAGCCGCAGGCTGTCCCCCCGCTGCTGCCGCCGCCGCCCCTCCGCTTCCTCCTCCTCCTCCTCCTCCTCCGTGGGGATGCCCGGTGCCCAGCGCTCCGTCCTGCCCCGCGGGCAGGCTCAGCGTGCCCAGCGGCGACGGGGGATGCTCGGCCAGCCCGTCCTCCAGCGGGGCGCACATGTGCGCGGTTCTGTCGCCGCTGTAGAGGCTCATGGCCCGCATGCTGCAGTGGTAGCTCCCACTAGTGTCCAGCGCCTGGCCGCAAGCCGCGCCGTAGCCCGACGGCTGCCCCGCGGGGTAGCCCAGCGCCAGCCCGCCGCCCGTCCTGCCCGAGGCGGCACTCACCGGGCTCAGCTCGCCTGCGGGGGAAGTCCGCAGGGTCATGATGCTCTCCACGCTGAAGCCCGGCAGCCCGTTGCCGGCGGGGTGATGCTCGGGCAGCGCCGCGTCCGGAGAGGCGGCGGCGGCGGGCGGCGAGGCGGCGCTGCGGGGGCTGTCCCGCACGGCCCCGCCGCTGGCCGGGCTCAGCGTCTCCACCTTGGTGATCACGGGCAGCTCGGGAGACGCCGTCTCGCTCTTGATCACCACCTTCTTCTCGGAGGCCGGCGCCGAGGCGGAGGAAGAGGAAGAGGAGGAGGAGGCTTCCTTAGGGAGGTCGGCGCCGGGCAGCCCTGGGGGCTTGGACTGCTCCTTCAGCAGCCGCTCCCGGGCCTCCTCCTTCTCCTTGGACACGTCCTTCTTCTTGAAGCGTCTCCGGCGGCGCAGGAAGCTGCCGTTCTCGAACATGTTGTACGAGTCGGGGTCCAGGGTCCAGTAGCTGCCCTTGCCCGGCTTCTTGTCGTCGCGGGGCACCTTGACGAAGCACTCGTTGAGCGAGAGGTTGTGGCGGATGCTGTTCTGCCAGCCCTGCTTGTTCTCTCGGTAGAAAGGGAAGCGGTCCATGATGAACTGGTAAATCCCATTGAGCGTGATCTTCTTGTCGGGGGCGTTCTGGATGGCCATGGTGATGAGGGCGATGTAGCTGTAAGGTGGCTTCACCAGGTCCTTGGGGGCGGTGGGTTGGTGCGGGTGGTAGGGGCCGTAGGAGCGCCCCATGCCCGCCGCGTACTGCTCGGCGTGGCCCGAATAGACGCTCATGGGGTTGCCCATGCCGCCGTAGGTCCCGGCAGCCCGGTAGTAATTCTGCTCGCTTAAATACGGCACCACTCCCAAAGCGTTGGGGTCCGAGACGGAGTAGCGAGCCTGCATCATGGAGAGGGGCTGCCCGCGGCCGCGGAGCACAGGAGGAAGAGGAGGACGGTGGAAGGGCCTCACCCCCGTCCGGGACCCCTCCGCGGAGAAGGGAGAGAGGGAGAGAGCGGGAGAGAAAGAGAGAGAGAGTCTCGGAGCCGAGCTCAATCCCAGCGTGTCCTCTAGCAGCGGCACCGCAGCGGCATCCTCCGGGTCGCCGGGGGCAGGGTGGTCTCTGGCGGCCTCTCCCTCCCTCTGTATGACTGTGATTCTGCTACACACGCCTACGGCCCGCGGCGGGCGCTGCTGCGGGGAGCTGGGCTGATGGTGGGGGGGGGGGCTGTTCTCGCAGGAAAAGGGAATTTAAAAAAAAAAAAAAAAACCAAAACAACAAAACAAAACCGAAAAAAATAATAAAATAAAAACTTGGAAAAAATGTAGAAAGCAAAAGACGAAAAAGCAGCCTTGCGGAAAGCCCAGTCCTTGTCACAAGAGCGGCCCGAAGCGTTGCGGAGCCCCCGGAGGGGTGCGGGAGCCGCCGCCGAGCTCCCTCCCGGCCGCGCTGCGCCGCTTCAAAACCGCCCCGCGCCGCCGCCGCGCTTTTACTGCCCGCCGGCCCCGCCCCCCGCCGCCGCCGCCAGCCAATGGCAGCGCGCGGCGCCGCGGCCGCAGCCAATGGGAGCGCGGGACGCGGCGGCGCTCCCGGGCCGGGCCGGGCCGGGCCCCGCTCCGGCACCCCCGGTACCCCCGGTACGCCCCGGCCCCTCCGTGCGGGCTCCGCCGGTTCTGCCCCAGAAACCAGCCCCGAGCCGGCCCGGGGATGTGCCCGCTGCCCGCTGCCCGCCCCGTGCTAACGGCGGGGTTTATCAGCGCTGTGTGCGGGCAGGTTGATGGCCGTGTCGCGGTGTCCCGGTGTCCCGGTGCCCGGTGGGGCGTGCTGTCACGGTTTTAGATGATTTCTATGGAATTCATCGGGAGAGGCCGCTGGGCGCTCGCACGGTGGCGGAGGCATCGCGGCTCGGCCCCGGTGGTGCCGTCGTTGCGGGTTCAGAGGTTGCTCTGCCGCTTTGGGGAACTTTGGGGCTATTTTATGATTCTAGAAAATACCCAACAAACCCGACAAAAAGCAGCGAGCGCATTTAAGTGTCTATATTTTATTTTCGTTCTGGGCATTGAGGTGGATTTTCTTGTGGCTGTGAAATCCGCCCCTCTGCTTCGTCCCTAATGAGTTCATTAGAGGCAATCAGAGCGGGACAATTAGGGACGCTTGGTGACCAAGTGTAAACTCAAGTGTCGGGGGAAACTGCTGCGAATTGTTCTGTTCCACCCGGGAGAAGCGGGGATCTGCGGGCGAAGAAACCGAGGTGGGAAACCAGCGATTTCCCCGCTCCGCAAGGGGAAAAAGAAAAAAAATCAGAATATATCTATAATCAAAAATAGCGCTACAAAATCGATTCGAGCCCGAAAAGACGGAGATAAGGCCGAAATGAATTTGCTGTCACTTCTCTCGGGCTCCTTCCCGCCGCCTCCCCCGAGCCTGGCTGCTGCCGCTCTGATTCCCGAGCGGTGATTTTTGGGTTTCTTACACTGTAATTTTGCCTTGCCCTCCTTGCAATTTGTGCGGTTTCGTAAGGCTTTAAACAAAGATATTTTTTCCCCCCGAAGTCGGGCTGGGATTTTGGGCGGCTGCTGGCACCCAGGGTCCCTTTCCCGCTCGCAGCCCGGGCGGTGAAGAGACCGCAGGCGGCTCCGGCCGTGGGAACCCGGCGGGGCTGTTAATTACCGGAGATTTTCTTAATAAGAAAGGAAACGATTTTATGCGATAACTAAAGGGAAGGGAAAAAATTAAATGATGAGGTAGATCCTCTACAAGGAGGGATGGTTAAAAATGACATGCGACGGGAAAAAAAAAGATTGGGGAGTTTCTTCGGGTGTTTCAAAATTGTTATTTAGTTTTGACGGAAATAATTTTGAATGTTCGCGGAGGGTTTCGTCCACCGAGAAAATGTCCGGGGATATTTTGTTTGGGAAAACAAATAGTGAATTCGGCGAGATAAGCTGATACTTGTCATGTAAATGTATGACCATAAGAGAAAACTTTTTTTTTTTTTTTCTGGAATAATTTGAGAACGACTTTACACTTTAATGTTCGGTTTTCAAATAAATCACATTTCTCGTAACAACTCGGGCTGTGCCTCATTGTACGCAAGCAAATAGCATTTCTTTAACGATATAAGTTTATAAAATGCTGGAATTTAATAAAAGAGAGCTTGAGCAAAGCCACCCCTGTGGTGTCACAGTGCTGTCCCTTCCTAGAAGCCTGGAGAAATATCCTCGATGGAATCTTACCTCTCCTCGGCTGAAAACTTTACCGAGCTGAATTTCTACAGAACCCCCAGAAGCAGCAAAAGTTCTTTGCTTGCTGCAGCTGGGCACCGAGCAGAGACCGAACCAGCGAGCTCGGAAAAACCCAAAATTCGAATGGCTTGAAGAAACAAAAATAAATAAAATAAAATCAGCATTATGAAAAATACGGGGGGGAGGAGTGCGGGGAAAGGAGCCCCTTGGAGGAGGAGAGCGGGAGGCGCTTGGAAATGCGGGATTTTCCCCGCGGGGCTCCCTTCGCCCGGTTCTCCGCGGGAGCAGCCGCTTTTCCTCTCGCAGCCTTTACCGGCAGCGGCAGCGGAGCTCTCGGGGCTTTCGGGGCGCCGTTCCCGGCGCCGCTCCGGGGCCGTTCCCGGGGCCGCTCCGGGTCAGCTCCGAAGCCGTTTCCAGTGTAGTTCCCGGGGCCATTCCCGGGCTGTTCCCGGTGTCGTTCCCGGCCCGTTCCCCGGCTGTTCCCAGGCCGTTTCTGGGCTGTTCCCGGTGTCCTTCCCCGGGCTGTTCCCGGTGTCATTCCCGGACCGTTCCCGGTATCATTCTCAGTATCGTTCCCGGGCCGTTCCCGGTGTCGCTCCGGGGCCGTTCCCGGTGTTATTCCCGGTGTCATTCCCGGTGTCGCTCCCGGACTCGCTCCGGTCTCACCTGCCCGCGGGGGCTCCGCGCGGCGTGTGTCGCCCCCCAGGGGACACCGCGGGGACTGCAGGGGGACAGGGACAGACAGAGGGATGGGGACAGAGAGGGGGACGGGGAGAGACCGAGCAGGACAAGAGGGAAGAGGGAGAAGCGTGGGAGAGACCATGGAGGTGGGAACAAGAGAGAGAGAGAGAGAGGAGAAAATGAGTGGGCAAAGGGAGAGGAAAAGTGGGGAAGGAAGGGAGAGAAAAGGAAATGAAGGAGGGAAGGAAGGAAGGAAGGAAGGAAGGAAGGAAGGAAGGAAGGAAGGAAGGAAGGAAGGAAGGAAGGAAGGAAGGAAGGAAGGAAGGAAGGAAGGAAGGAAGGAAGGAAGGAAGGAAGGAAGGAAGGAAGGAAGGAAGGAAGGAAGGAAGGAAGGAAGGAAGGAAGGAAGGAAGGAAGGAAGGAAAGGAGTGAGAAGAGAAAGAAAAAGATGAAAAAAGAAGGAAGGAAGAGAGAGTGAAAGAAAGAGGAAGACAGAAATAAAGGAAGAAGGAGAGGAAACAAGAAAGAAGAGAGAAGGAAAGCAGGAAAGAGGAAGAGAAAATAGGGAAGAAAGAGGGAAGGGAAGGGAAGGGAAGGGAAGGGAAGGGAAGGGAAGGGAAGGGAAGGGAAGGGAAGGGAAGGGAAGGGAAGGGAAGGGAAGGGAGAAGGGAAAAGGGAAGGGAGAAGGGAAAAGGGAAGGGAAAAGGGAAGCTCTGTCTGGCACCAGTCCAGCCAAGACCCATTGATGCACATGAATCGCTCAGAGCTGGAGGGGGAAAACCCCTGAATTCAGCAGGGTCTTGGTCGTTCTGGAGAGAAAAAAACTCAGAAAAGGAGTTTGCATCTGCAGCCCTCAGAGAGGAGCATCCCAATTTATTCTGATTTTTTGGGCTGGCACAGCTGCACTCGGCTCTGACCGAGGATCCGCAGCATCCCGGCCAAGTGGGGTGTAATAATAAATAATATAATATAATATAATATAATATAATATAATATAATATAATATAATATAATATAATATAATATAATATAATATAATATAATATAATATAATATAATATAATATAATATAATATAATATAATATAATATAATATAATATAATATAATATAATATAATATAATATAAATAATAATAAATATACCAACTCTGAAGATATTTCCCCAATTCCCCAGCATGCTTTAAAATAAACCTTCATTAATTTTATTCATTGTTTCATTGTTCCCATGGCCCCTCTATCCCTCCTCAGGAATTTCGGGATTCTCAAGCTCCTTGTTTTTGGGGTGGTTTTAGTAGAATGCACCAATTCTATAAATAATAAATTGTGCAAACAAATCGTTTATTTTCCAATTAAAGGCGAGCAAGAAGTGAACTTGCGGGAAGGCGGCAGATTGGGGAACCCACGCAGAGGCTGGATATTGTTTTATTCACCACCGGCCAGTTTTAAATGGAAAAGTAATGAATGTCAGGGATTATTTTACAAAACACGGGGTGGGATTTTACCCCCAGCCATAAGACGTGATGGAAAGCCCATGATATTTGTGTATATCTCTCAGCACAGCCTTTTTAATATTTAATCCCAGAAATAAATCGGGCCCTCAGCGACGTTCCCTCACGCCGCTTCCCCAACTCTGCCTTCGAGGTGTTTTGAGCCCTCAGCGCCGCCGTAGCCGCCGCCGCGCCCTGGAGGGGCGTGGTCAACGCGAAGGCTCCGCCCCTCAATTCTGCCTCACGCGGAGGCGTGGTTTATCTGCAGTGACGTCACTGCTTCGAGGGGCGGGGGCGCGGTGGTGACGTCAGGCTGATGATATACCGATGGGCGGGGCGTCGCTGACGTCACGGCGCGGCGGAGAGAGCGTGCAGGCGGGAGAGGATGGCGGTGACGTCACGGCGGGCGGGTGTGGGATGGCGGTGACGTCAGGGCGATGGCGGCGGCGGGCCGGGCGCTGCCCTCAGCCGGCCGCTCCAAGTGGGACATCCGGGAGGAGGTGTGGGAGCACCTGGAGGCCTCGGGCCTGGCCGAGTTCCCGCGGCCCGTGCGCGGCCGCATCCCCAACTTCAAGGTACGGCCGGCGCTGGGCCGCGGCTGCTGCTGCTGCTGCTGCTGCTCCCCTGCCTCGCTCTGCCGGGAGCGGCGCCCAGTGTCCCCCAGTGCCCCCAGAGCCCCCAGAGCCCCCAAGATCTCCCCCATCAGTGCCCCCCAGTGCCCCCTCAGTGCTCTCAGTGTCCTCGCAGATCCCCCCCCCCAGTGCCCCCCAATGCCCCTCAGTGGCCCCCAGTGCTCCCCCCCCAGCCCCCCAGATCCTCCCTAGTGCCAGTGCCCTCAGTGCCCCCCCATGCCCCCAGTTCCCCCCAGATCCTCCCCTCCAGTGCCCCCAACTGCCCCCCCACTGCCCCCAGTTCCCCCACCCCCCACTGCCCCCAGTGCCCCTCAGTGCTCCCCAGTTCCCCCCACTGCCCTCCCAGATCCTCCCCAGTGCTCCTCAGTGCCTCCAATTCCCCCAGTTCCCCCTCAGTGGCCCCCATTGCTCTTCCAGTGCCCCTCAGTTTCCCCTCAGTGCCCCCAGTGCCTCCCAGTTCCCCCCCCCCATTGCTCCCCAGTTCTCCCCAGTGTCCCCCAGTGCTCCCCACTGCCCCCCAGTGCCCCCCAGGCATTGCCTGGCAGCCCCTGAAGGAAAACAAACAAAGCCACCTTGTCAATTCCCGAGCCACAGAACGGTTTGGATATTAGGAAAAAAAAATTCACCAAAAGAATAATAAAGTAGTGGCATGCTCTTCCCAGGGAGGTGGTGGAATCACCATGTCTGGATGTGTTTAAAAAAAAACTGCACGTGGCACTTGGTGCTGTAATTGAGGTGTTAGGGCATGGGTTGGACTCGATGATCTTAGAGGTCTCTTCCAACCTCATTATTCTGTGATTCTGTTTGAATTGGAAGGGAATTTAAAGCTCCCTCAGCAGGAACACCTTCACTATCCCCCTCCCAGCCCTGTCCAAGCTGGCATTGGACATTTCACAGAAAATTAATATCCCCTCAATTAAAAATCTGCAGAAATCAGCCTGTCCAGAGGGTGCAAGGTTCTGCATTACCCATCTCTGCTGTGAGCTGGTATTTTATGCAAACAGGGCTCCTCCCACGCTGCCACCAGGCTCCTGGGCTTGCAGCAGTTCCGGGCTGCCCGTGCAGTAAAAATAAACCCCGATGCTCCCCAGAGGAACGCCCGCTTCCTCACGCTGGAAGTAAGTGAGAATGCTCCAAGTAAGTGAAAATCCTCTGCTCTCGGCTCCTTCCCTGTGCCAGGGCTCCCTCCAGGCCTGCTGCTCTCTCAGGGAGCTGGAAGTGTTCAGCAGAGCGCGGGAGGTGAAGGTGGATCCTGACAAACCTCTGGAAGGTGCCCGGCTGGCGGCTCTGCAGGTAAAGGCAGCCCTGAGGAGGGGCTGGGAGGGGACAGCAGAGCCTGGCAGGAGGGATGTGTCCCCTGAGTGAACAAATGATCCTTTGTGTCCTTAAAAAGCCCAGAAGTTTCTCTCTTCAGTTTGTAAAAGCCACCTCATAGGGGACTTCACCTCAAACCTCAGGATACCAAATTTGACAGAAGCCAAAAAGGTCACACCTAAGCAATTCACCAGAAAAAGAAGAAACAAAAAATAATCTCTTTTGTGGAAAAGTAATGAATGTCAGGGATTATTTTACAAAACACGGGGTGGGATTTTACCCCCAGCCATAAGACGTGATGGAAAGCCCATGATATTTGTGTATAATCTCTCAGCACAGCCTTTTTAATGTTTAATCCCAGAAATAAATCGGGCCCTCAGCGACGTTCCCTCACGCCGCTTCCCCAACTCTGCCTTCGAGGTGTTTTGAGCCCTCAGCGCCGCCGTAGCCGCCGCCGCGCCCTGGAGGGGCGTGGTCAACGCGAAGGCTCCGCCCCTTAATTCTGCCTCACGCGGAGGCGTGGTTTATGTGCAGTGACGTCACTGCTTCGAGGGGCGGGGCGCGGTGGTGACGTCAGGCTGATGATATATCGAGGGGCGGGGCGTCGCTGACGTCACGGCGCGGCGGAGAGAGCGTGCAGGCGGGAGGGGATGGCGGTGACGTCACGGCGGGCGGGTGCGGGATGGCGGTGACGTCAGGGCGATGGCGGCGGCGGACCGGGCGCTGCCCTCAGCCGGCCGCTCCAAGTGGGACATCCGGGAGGAGGTGTGGGAGCACCTGGAGGCCTCGGGCCTGGCCGAGTTCCCGCGGCCCGTGCGCGGCCGCATCCCCAACTTCAAGGTACGGCCGGCGCTGGGCCGCGGCTGCTGCTGCTGCTGCTCCCCTGCCTCGCTCTGCCGGGAGCGGCGCCCAGTGTCCCCCAGTGCCCCCCAGTGCCCCCAGAGCCCCCCAATCCCCTTTCAGATCCCCCCATCAGTGCCCCCCAGTGTCCTCGCAGATCCCCCCCAGTGCCCCCCAATGCCCCCTCAGTGGCCCCCCAGTGCTCCCCAATGCCCTCTAGTGCCACCCCAGTACCCCCAAATCCCCCCCAGTGCCCCCCAGATCCTCCCTATTGCCCCCCAACTGCCCCCCACTGCCCCCAGTTCCCCCACTCCCCCACTGCCCCCCAGTGCCCCTCAGTGCTCCCCCCAGTTCCCCCCAGTGCCCTCCCAGATCCTCCCCAGTGCTCCTCAGTGCCCTCCACCCCCCCAGTTCCCCCTCAGTGGCCCCCATTGCTCTTCCAGTGCCCTCAGTTCCCCCTCAGTGCCCCCCAGTGCCTCCCAGTTCCCCCCATTGCTCCCCAGTTCTCCCCAGTGTCCCCCAGTGCCTCCCCCACTGCCCCCAGTGCCCCGGGCATTGCCTGGCAGCCCTGAAGGAAAACAAACAAAGCCACCTTGTCAATTCCCAAGCAACAGAACGGTTTGGATATTAGGAGAAAAAAAAATCACCAAAAGAATAATAAAGTAGTGGCATGCTCTTCCCAGGGAGGTGGTGGAATCACCATGTCTGGATGTGTTTAAAAAAGCCTGCACGTGGCACTTGGTGCTGTAATTGAGGTGTTAGGGCATGGGTTGGACTCGATGATCTTAGAGGTCTCTTCCAACCTCATTATTCTGTGATTCTGTTTGAATTGGAAGGGAATTTAAAGCTCCCTCAGCAGGAACACCTTCACTATCCCCCTCCCAGCCCTGTCCAAGCTGGCATTGGACATTTCACAGAAAATTAATATCCCCTCAATTAAAAATCTGCAGAAATCAGCCTGTCCAGAGGGTGCAAGGTTCTGCATTACCCATCTCTGCTGTGAGCTGGTATTTTATGCAAACAGGGCTCCTCCCACGCTGCCACCAGGCTCCTGGGCTTGCAGCAGTTCCGGGCTGCCCGTGCAGTAAAAATAAACCCCGATGCTCCCCAGAGGAACGCCCGCTTCCTCACGCTGGAAGTAAGTGAGAATGCTCCAAGTAAGTGAAAATCCTCTGCTCTCGGCTCCTTCCCTGTGCCAGGGCTCCCTCCAGGCCTGCTGCTCTCTCAGGGAGCTGGAAGTGTTCAGCAGAGCGCGGGAGGTGAAGGTGGATCCTGACAAACCTCTGGAAGGTGCCCGGCTGGCGGCTCTGCAGGTAAAGGCAGCCCTGAGGAGGGGCTGGGAGGGGACAGCAGAGCCTGGCCGGAGGGATGTGTCCCCTGAGTGAACAAATGATCCTTCGTGTCCTTAAAAAGCCCAGAAGTTTCTCTCTTCAGTTTGGTAAAAAGCCACCTCATAGGGGACTTCACCTCAAACCTCAGGATACCAAATTTGACAGAAGCCAAAAGGTCCTACCTAAGCAATTCACCAGAAAAAGAAGAGAACAAAGGAAATAATCTCTTTTGTGGGGTGTTTTTACCAGAAGCAAGAGCCTCTTGCCCCTGTCTCTGTAAGAGATTTATTTTTCCTTTTATTAAAACTTTTTCTGTTTCCATCACTGCCTCAAAAGCCATCCTGCCGATTTTATGCTGAGCTATCTCGGGTGTGATGCATTTCTCTGAGAGCTCACGAGACCTGGCTGGAGGAGAAAATACAACTCACCTCAGCAACACCTGGCACTGCATCTTCAAGGGGTTTATGTGCAGCTCAAATCAATAAGTGTCATGGAATGGTTTGGTTGGAAGGGATTTGAAGGATAATTCAGTTCCAACCTTCTGCCATGGCAGGGACACCTTCCACCATCCCAGAGTGCTGTCCAACCTGGCCTTGGACATTCCAGGGATCCAGAAGCAGCCACAGATTCTCTGGGAACTTTCCCCACCATCACAGGGAAGAATTTCTCCCTAATATCCCATCTAACCCTGCCCTTTGTCAGTTTAAAACTATTGTTTTATAAAACTGTTTAGAGACATAGCTTTAAAGGAGGAATTGTCTATAAAGGTATGTCCTAAAATATCTTCAAATGTCTGTCTTACCTTTTATTTCTTCAATAAACCTTTTTTGTGCAATTTTCCTGTATTGGAAGAAATTAATCTTACAAGCACTACACCGTCTACAACATAAAAATTAAATATTTGGCCGTGTAGTTTTTATTGTGTGACAATAAAAAATATTTCTTCAGTGTAAAATGAACTTTTTCATGTGGTTCCTCAGGCAAGGAAGACTTTGCTGGTTCCCACGCCACGTCTGAGGACTGGGCTGTTCAACAGGATTGTTCCCCTCCACACCACGGTCTCAGAGGGGCTGAATAAACCTTGGGACAGCGTGGGCTTAGGATGGAGCAGCTGAAAGTTGAAAAAATTGAAATATCTTCCTGTTAGGATGTTATTCCTGGCTTTGTGTACATTGATAATGTTGAAATCAGAAAATTCAATCTTGGCAGGGCAGTATTGATATTTTTCAGTGTCTTTTTGAAAATCATGACTTGAGGTGAGTTAGATCTTTCTTCATGCTCCTCCATCCTGCAGTTTTGAGCTGCTGAACCCTCTGGGGAATATTCTTAGGTGTTAACAGGTAAGAAAGTTGAATGCTGAAACAGGTGGGTCTGAGGCATCAGGGGGGACTGAGTTAACCTTGGGACAGCGTGGGTTTAGGATGGACCAGCTGGAAACTGGAAAAACTTGAAATTTCTTCCTGTTAGGACGTTATTCCTGGCTTTCTGTACATTGATAATGTTGAAATCAGAAAATTCAATCTTGGCAGGGCAGTATTGATATTTTTCAGTGTCTTTTTGAAAATCATGACTTGATGTGAGTTAGATCTTTCTTCATGCTCCTCCATCCTGCAGTTTTGAGCTGCTGACTCCTCTGGGGAATAGTTCAGTGCTGTTAGGTGTTACCAGATAGAAAAGACGAGGTTTTTTATAGAACACAGCACCCAAAGAGCCGCGAATTGTGGCATTTGCATGCATGGGGAGGTCGGGCTTTGCCGCGGTCTCTTGCTGCCCTCTCGTGTTCCAACCTCGCCGCACAGCCGAGGGCTGCGGCCAGACAGCCCTGCCGTGTTTACATCTTTATTTACCATGAAAACCCAGCATGAAGAGCTTACTGCAGGGATTTATTTCCTCCTTTATCTCCTGCTAAAGGCAATAAAGTTCTTCAGCAAACCCATAAACAACCGAGGTTGTTGTAAAGGCTGGTAATTAGTAGTGACTTTCTTTGTTGGAAGTTCTATTGCAGTCATTAACTAATTAAGCTGTTCAGGGCTGAAGAGCATTTTTGCAAGAGACCTTTCTCTTGGCCTGCTGTCTGATCTGGGCTCTTACCACCATGTGTCTGGTTTTTCCCCCAGCCCACTAATGAAAAAGTGCTGTTGGCAGTTTGTATTTACAAAGGGCTGTGCAAACAATCCTTACCGCACTGCTGGGAAGTGCCTGATGGGCATTAGTGCTGATAGTCAGCCACAAATGACTGAATTCTTGGGGTTTCTGCTCTGCACAGAAAATGTGTGGCTCTTCATTGTGATTTTAATATTGTTAATTTATAATTAGCAGCAAGTTGAGTTGGTGTGAGGAGCATTTGCAATGTGCTCTACACATATATTGGGAGTGATTGAATCACAAGGTGTATTTTTAATAGTTCTAAACCTCTGATATTTAAAAACCCAAGTAAACATAATTTTTAATTTCTGCATTCTGGACAGAATTTTTGTTAAGATGCGAACAGATTGAAGAGGAGTTGGTAGGGTTGAACAGGGAGAGAGTGGAGGGAAAAAAATAATTGTATCACTTTGTGTAACTTCAGATTTCTTTGTGCTGTAGCTGTCTGTGTCTAAATTAACGTTGTGATTTGTATTTCAGAATATATTGAAGCATTTGCAGTGCGCTGGTATTCCTCAAGCTTTTAGTAAAGTAGGGAAGTGTAAATAGGAAGTGTCACTTGCCCTCATTTTTAGGAACAGATTTCCAAAAAAGTGTTTCAAAATACCAGCTTTTGATCCTAAATAAAAAACCTTGCTTCTAAAAGTGCCCACCTCCCTCAGCTCTCCTTGCAGTGTGCCAAAATTCCTGTCACTGTAGTAGGGAATCTATTCTAGGATTCCCTGGGGGATAACTTCCCAGACATGTAGAGCTTGGCTAAACATGGAAAAGACACTTGGAAACATGGGGAGTTACTGGGATTTATCAAAATATCCTGGATTTCTGCCTCAGTCCTTGGAAGATTGTGCCCTCTGCAAACCTCAAATGTTGTTTTTTATGCAGGGTGTAAGAGACTTCAGCGTGCCTGTGGGGCTGGATAGCAAAGCACAAGTGGACTTGGTTGTTGTGGGGTCAGTGGCTGTCTCTGAAAAAGGTAAGGAAAAACTTCCAGCAGAAAGGTCCCAAATCCCAGTGGCAGAGCCAGATTTCTCCTGGAGCTGAGTTGTGCTCTTGGCCTCTGCCCCTGTGTGTGCCCAATCCCTGCTGCCAGTCCATTGGGAAGCAGGGGTGCCTCAGGATGCCGTGGGCACACAGCAGTGGCCTCAGAGATGTTCAGGAAAACTCTTGAGGAAAGCAATTCCCTGTGTTCTGAAGGAATCCAAGCAGGCTCCCTGTCAGAGATCTGCTCTGCTCACACAGGCTGTGTGAAAGGACTTGTGTTAGACCTGCTGATTCAGGACCTATTTGGGGATCAGATTTTGCATTTTCTAGTATTTTGGAAACCTGCTGGTGCTGAAAATTTTCCACTGACTTTATCCCTTGCCTAAAATAACACAGTTTTTATATGTGACCCAGACTCCTCTTTACCCACATTAACCTGTGTGGGACATGAATAGAAGGTTCTAAATACAATTGCTAAATAAACTGCTGGGTTAATTACATTGAGTTTGTTTATTCTGAATGAGAAGCTTCTGGGATCTTTTAGGAGTCATTGAAATTGATTTTTTATTTCATTTCAGGGCTGATTTCAAGGTAAGCTGCACTCTGTGAGAGTTGCTGATCTGATTTTTTCCAGAGTTACAGCTTGCAGACTGCTGGGTTAATTACACCATTTTAACAACTTTCCACTGTGCTGTTTGGTTTTTTCCCACTTTTCTGTGCTTTAGGCTGGAGAATTGGCAAAGGGGAAGGTTATGCAGACATGGAATATGCAATGATGGTGTCCATGGGGGCAGTGCAGGAGGACACACCTGTGGTCACCATCGTGCACGACTGCCAGGTGAGCTGAGATGTTCAAATATCCCCTCTGCAGCTGGGAGGGAGCTCTGGGACACTTCCTGCTCTGTCTGCAGAGGAGACATGGAATGAAGCTGGTTTGGCATCTTCATTCCCATTGTCTTTGATGGATTTTCATGTGACAAGACATCAGGAATGGGGCACAGCTTTGGGGAGTTTGTTTTTAGCTACTTAACCAAATCTCTGCCGTGTAGGTGCTTGACATAGCCGAGGAACTGCTGGGTGATCATGATTTAACTGTGGATTACATCCTCACTCCAACAAGGACCATCCAGACCAACTGCAAACGACCAAAACCTCAGGGAATAATGTGGCATAAGGCAAGTTCAGTTTAATCCAGTTAAACCTTAAACCTTTGCTGCTGGCGGCACAAACCAAGTTTAATTTAATCCAGTTAAATCTTAAACCTTTGCTGCTGGTGGCACAAGACAAGTTTAATTTAATCCAGTTAAACCTTTGCTGCTGGTGGCACAAACCAAGTTCAATCTTCATTCTAGTTAAATCTTAAATCTTTGCTGCTGGTGGCACAAACCAAGTTCAATCTTCATCTAGTTAAATCTTAAACCTTTGCTGCTGGTGGCACAAACCAAGTTCCATCTTCATTCTAGTTAAATCTTAAACCTTTGCTGCTGGTGGTACAAGGCAAGTTCAATTTAATCCAGTTAAACCTTTGCTGCTGGTGGCACAAACCAAGTTCAATCTTCATTCAAGTCAAATCTTAAACCTTTGCTGCTGGTGGCTTACTGGTACCAATAACCTGCTGATAAACCCCCATTTTTATATAGAAACAATTTTTAAAATTAGAAATATTTGGTAAAAGAGCAGATGTGTTTGTCAGGTGAAACAAAGCAGCAGCATCTGTGGGCAGTGGGGTTTAAGGGGTAATGGTGAGGAGATACTTTCCTATATCTGAGGTTGCTGTTTCCATGGATTATCAGGAGGTGCTGCCCCATCCTGAAGTGTCCCAGGCCAGGCTGGATGGGCTTGGAGCAATCTGGGGTAGTGGGAAGGGTCCCAGGGGCTGGAACTGGTGGGTAGAAGTCTGTGCTGCTCTGGTTGTGAAGGGAAAACACAACCTGCTGCTGGTACATTCCTGTTTCTGCAGTGGATTCACTTTCCAAGGATAAATCTGTGGCTGGAGCTCGTTTTCAGCTGCAAGAACAGAGACTTTAAATATGAATCTTTATTTATTGGTAGTTCTGTTATGGATTGGCCTTTTCCCCCTGCCCAGTGTCAGAAATTTCCTCAGCTTCCCAAATAGTTTCAGGAAAGCCTTGAGTGAATTGTTTTACTGGAGGTTCCTGCTGGGAAAGCTTTTTCTTTGTCATTGGATTTTCATTTCTGAAATCATCCACTCAGGGAGCAGACCCAATCCTGCATGAGTGAGTACAGCAGGAATGCTGAAATGAGGAATTGTGCACCCACATCTTGCAGAAACTGAGCATTTTTAAGGGAATACTCCCAGGAAAATCAGAAGTTGTTTGTTAAAATTTGCCAACCAGCTGAAAGAGTTAAATTTCTTTAGGTAATGTATCTACAACAAACAAATTCTAGCCAGGACTATTTTTATTCCAGAAGTGGAAGAGCATTTTACCCTGCCTGTGGTTGAGGATTTGAGGTTATAAATAAATAAATAACAGCTCTGTCTGCCCCAGTGCATTTTTTCCATTGAATTATTTTTGAATTGTAATTTTTTTAGGATATTATTGAATGTAATTGTGTTGAAGGCCTACCCCTTGTGCTCCATCCATCTTGCCAACATATTTTTGATCAGTTTGTCTGCCTTGGTGTCAGACTTCTCAGTAAGTGGCCTTGCTGACACTTTTTTATTTCTTTTTTTGTGCCCTTAGCAGAAACTGAATTTTCTGCAGCTTTCACTGAGAATGGAGCACAGATTGACCCTTTATTTGAATATTTCAGTGTTGATTTAACACCTTTTATTTGGAGCTGTATGGATTAAATAGGAATATTGGAAAAGACCAGGGATAATAATCATTTTTCTGTCTTTTTGGGACCAGAACAAAGTGTGGTGTCTGTATGAAGCAGAAATTCCCATTATTGCCCAGGGAAATGAGTGATATTTATTTTGTGTGTGCCTGTGGTGTTCAGCTCTTGCACAGAGGGGTTTGGAGGTGGGAGGTCTGGTTAATCACCAGGGTGTGAAAAAGGCAGCATTTGATAGGGGCTATTTCAGTGTTTGTCTTTTGGATTTTCCTGGCTACTTCTCCATCATTTTCTCTCCATCCTTTTCTCCTTCAAATCCTTGCTTTGCTGCTGCATTCCTGTTCCTCAGAGCAAAACTAAATGAACCAAGAGGCAGTGAGTAAATAAATCATCCACTTCTAAACATGGGCTTTTGTCAACACAGAGTAGCTTAACTTCATTGTGAGGACCTGTGAGGTGGAAAATACATTGTTTAAAAAAAGCTGATCCTTGGGGAGCAGGGCTGGATCAGGCCAGGACAATGTTTAGGAGTTTGAAATCCAGGTGTTTGCAAATATGGGATTACAGCTAAGGGTTGTTGGGAGGATGTGCTGCCAGCAATGCACACTCAGCTCCAGAGAGAAGGAAAGGAGGTGCTCACCCAGCAAACAAATCCATGGCTGAAGGAGCTGCTGCATTTTCCTGGAGTGCTTTTGTGTGTTCTGAGCTGTTTAAGGACTTCCAGGGAAGTGGAAAAGCCACAACATCATCAATACCAAAGAATCATTATCAGGCACTCCAGAAACACTTCAAAATCCCCAGTGCTGGGGGGTGTTTGTGGAACTTTTGTCTCTCTGAGGTCAGAGGTTTGGGACATCAATTTGAGTTACTGGAGGGCAGCAAGAGCTGCTGAGAGCTGAACACTCTGGAAAACTTTTTTTGGATGCCCGTGGAGAATTATTTGGCTTCATCTATCTTGAGCATCCAACCCATTGTTTCTGGGAACTCTAAATTCATGAAGCTACTTGCTTTCTCATTTAATATTTTCTATGGGTAACTGTGATCTTTATCTGGGACACTGGCTATTATATTTGTCCCAATTAGCAAGTTATTTGTGCTGTGCTTATTTTAAATTGAAACTGTACAGACAAATTAAAATATTTGAGTTCATGAAGAGGGAAAGGAGAGTAGTTGGTGGAAGAATCACTATATTTTAGCAAGTATTTCCTTCTGGCTTTGAAATCATTATTTTGGTGAGGATTTTATAGTAGTAGGAAAAGAATTTTCCTGAAATGAAATGAAATGAAATGAACTGAGGGGGAATCCCAGTGGCAGAGATGGAAACAACAAACAACAGCTTTGGGTGTGTGATAGAACATTTGGAAAGAAAAGCTCAAAAAATGCACCCATGCAAGCTGGCAAATCCTTCAGCAGAAGGAAATTGCAGTCAGTGTAGGCAGGGCTTTGTTTTGGTGTGGTTTTTGGGATGGTTGGGGCAGGGAATGTTTCCACATCTGCTCACACCTTTGCAAAGCTCAGCCCCGCTGCAGAGTCCCCAGAATGCCCTGGTGGATTCCCAGTGTGGGCTGCAGAAGCTTCTCCTGAGGGACACCAGCAGGCTGCCAGCTCCCAGCAATGTGCCCTTGGATTGTGTGCACATATTTGGACATTTTGTGCAAATGAATGATAAAATGTTCAAATATGTGCTGGCCTTGCTGTCCTGGCCTTGTCTGTGCCACAAATCCCTGTTTGCTCAGAGCTCCTGGAAACGAGGACACAGCATGAAAAGAGGACACAGCGCGAAAAGTTGGGTCTGTGCTGGAGGTTTTGAACCATCTGGGGTCAGAGGCCTCTGAGGATGAACCTTGCAAACACTTTTGCCCACCTGGTGGATCTGCAGCCCTGGAGGTGTTTGGTGCTGTTTGCTGCCTGCCAGGGCAGCTGCATCATTCTCCATCTTAAAATCATGGAATGGGTTGGGTTGGAAAGGATTTCAAAGGGAATCTTATTCCAAGCCCCCGCACACCTTCCACTGTCTCAGGGTGCTCCCCAGCCTGGCCTTGGACACTTCCAAATGTCCCCAAGGGATGTGGCAGCCCCAGCTTCTCTGAGCACCTGTGCCAGGGCCTCCCCACCCTCCCAGAGAACAATTCCTTCTCTATATCTCAACTAAATTTTCCCCTTTTCCATTCTGAGGCCATTCCATTGTGCTGTCACTGATGTCACAGTCCCTCTCCAGCTTCCTTGGCGCTCATTCAGATCCTGGAAGGTGCTGGGATGTCTCCAGGCTGAACAGCTCCAGCTTTCCCAGCCTGTCCCCACAGGAGAGGTGTCCCAGCCCTCCTTCTAACTTCATGGCCTCCTCTGGACTCGATCCAACATTCCATGTTTTTCTGCTGTGGGGACACCAGAGCTGAGCACGGGATTCCAGGTGGGAGCTCACAAGATCCAGGTGTTCCTGTGTCAGTGAGAATGAAATAGCAGGATAAGGACAGCCTCCCATCCCATGCCATCCATCCCATGCCATCCCATCCCATCCCATCCCTCTCCAGGCCTGCAGTGCTTCCAGGGAGATCTCAGTGCTGTTTGCCCTGCCCTGGCTGCCTCAGGGGTCAGCATTTCTCACTCTGACCCAGGACAAACACATCTTTCATTCCCCACAGAAGAATGGCTCTGCTCAGAGGTCTGGGAGAGCAGAGGGTGAGGAGAGCCCTGGTGTCCAGCAGGGAGGCTGCAGGATCCATCTGCCACCACCTTTTGGGATCAAACCAGGTGTAGCTTTGATATTTGCTGAAAAATCTTTTCTTTAGGATTTTTTCTCCTGGGAAGCTGAGAGGCCTCAGGAACAAAATGCAAACAATGGTTATCTGCTGCTGTGGAATGCAACAGGTGGGTCTGGGATTGGTCTCATGTGGTTGTTTCTAATTAATGGCCAATCACAGTCTAGCTATCTAGGCTGTCTCAGTCAGTCACAAGTTTTTGTTATTCTTTTTCTATTCTTAGCTAGCTTTCTGATGAAATATTTTCTTCTATTCTTTTAGTATAGTTTTAATATTATATATATCATAAAATAATAAATCAAGCCTTCTAAAACATAGAGTCAACATTCTCATCTCTTCCCTCATCCTTGGACCCCTGTGAACACCATCACACCCAGGTGTCATAGCCATGGATGCTGTGGGTTAAGTGCTGGGAGATTTGTGTTGCCACTCAGCATCCAGGACTTTTTTCCTCAGGTTTTTGTCAGAAAGGGGCCACATTTCCCTCCTCAGCTCCTTTCCCAGTAATTGTGTGCCAGAAGAATTTATCCAGCCTGCTGTCCTCTTTCCCCAAGGCTCTCCCAGCCATGGTAGGGATTATTAAATGATTAATTGCCTTTGGTGGGGTTATTTTTAACCCAAATCACTTCAGAGTTTATGGCACAGACCCATGAGCATTTCTTTGGCCAACCCCAGAGGGCTGAAATGTGGAATTGGTCTGGGAGTTGGTGGTCAAGGGATAATAGGGAATAGTTTATGGCACAGACCCATGAGCATTTCTTTGGCCAACCCCAGAGGGCTGAAGTGTGGAATTGGTCTGGGAATTGGTGGTCAGGGGATGACAGGGAACTTCTTCAGCTTTGGTTTCACTAGCAAAGTTAAATCCCAACACTCAATCCAAGCTTTCAAAACATCAGTAAATGGTTTGGCCTTGGTTTTAAAGGGATGGGGGAAGCGTCCAGTACTGGGTTTGCCCATGTTCACAGAGCTGGATCAACCAGACCTGGGCTGGAATGTCCCTGAATTCTGGTTTAGCCTAAAGGAGTAGGTGAGGACAGGAATAGGGATGAGCAAGGCTAGGGAGGACTGAGCAGCCAGCCCAGCACCCAGAAGTGTGCAGCTTGTTGAAAGAGAGGAGGAATATCTTTGGCCTCTCTCCACATGGAAATAAATCCTTGCAATCCTCCCCAGCTCACAGGACAAAAGGAACTTTTTGCATGATTGTAATTAGCAACACATTGTGCTATCACAGGGTTCTTTTATTTGCTCTTTTGCAACAGAGCAGAACAAGCTTTTTCCTCTCCCCTGCCACCCACTGCCCCCTTTGCCCTTTTAGTTCTCACCCCTAAAAACCCCAAAACCCCAATGGATTTGTTTGTTGAATTGAAACCCCAAATGGAGTTTCTGCCTTTCAGTGGCATAAAAGTGAGAGAAAACAGGGAAGGGTTTAGAAGGTTTGGCCCAGCTGAAATGTTCTCCTAGAACCCAGAGAAAAAAGCCCTTAAGGTAAATCCCTGTGCTCTTGTGACAGGAAGGTGTCAGCTGACAGTGTCAAAACTTGTCTAATGTTTTTTACAAATCTTTGCTGATACAAAAAAAAAAAAGTCTTAAATCAGCTGCCTGTGTTGCTTTGGTGAAGGTCTGTTGGTGTTGTGTCTGCACAGGGCTGGATTTTGAGGCAATGACAGAATCACTTCATGGAGGTGTTTGACCAGAACTTTAAAGAAAATAATTCATAGGCCCTTACAAAAATCCCAGAATCACTGAGGTTGGAAAACACCCCCAAAATCATCAAGTCCAACCTGTGACAGATCCCAGGCCAGACAGCTGAGTCCCATGTCCTGTCTTTCCATAAACACCTCCAGGGATGAGGACTCCACCATGGGCAGTAATTCCAACGTCTAATCCCCTTTTCTGTGCAGAAATTCCTCCTGAAACATAAATGCTGTTGTCACTGCATCTTCCTGAGGCTGCCAGGAGCCTGAAACAGCAGCTCCAAGAGCTGCAGGCTGATGCCAAAATCTCCTTAGTGACAGGAGGTGCCTGATGGAAGTCCCTTGAGATTGTGCTGTTCCCTGCATTATCTAAATGCTGCCCTTGGATTGTCCTGGGAATTCCAGGGTTGATCCTCTCAGTGCCCATCTCTGATTGCCCCAATCTCCAAAGCCCTGAGGGTTTGCCCTTGGTAGCATTTCCCTTTCTAACCAAACACCCAACCCATGCCTTGGCAACTGAGTTTAATTTCAGGATGAAAGGAGCTGTTCTTGCGTTGTGCTTTGGGGCCAGGAGTGATTGGGTTGCATGAGAGCAGAAAAATGTTTTTCCTGTTTGGTTTAATTAGCATAGAGCTTCCATTTCACATTTAAATTTGACAGAGGACAACAAACCTTCTTCATTGTTGGCCAGTACAAACAAAGTGAGATCCTTCAGCCCTTGGTTTGATGTTGTATCACTCAGGGAAGGGGAGTTTGCTGTCAAACACAGCACTTGGAATTCTTGGCTGAGAAAAACAAATCAGCCCCAGGATCCACAGAGTAATAACTCTGTGAAATGTGGAAATGCTCTGCACCTTTCTGAGTGTGGAGGCTCCTGCAGCAAGTCCTTGCTGTTTGATGTTGTGTTAGCAGAGCTAGCACAGGCTTTATGGAAATCATGGTTTTATTTAGTTGCAGCCTGAAATAAAACCTTGCTTGTTTGCTCTTCAGAAGATGAAGAGAATTCTGTTGAGTGACTTGCCTGTCACCTCCTCCTGACATTGCCCCCACCCTGCCTTGGCTTTTCCTCGAGTCACTTCAGAGCTGGGTTTCTGTGCCCGGGGAGCTGGGCTTGATGCTGTGCAGATGCAGGCTGGCTGTGCCTGTAACTGGAGGAGCAGCAATTCAGAGGCTCTGGGCTGGTGAGGTCTGAGCTGGGAGCTCTGCAGGCAAACTGGGTTGTGCTGGTGCTGCTCCAGCCCAGCCTGCTCAGGGTGCTGGCCCTCTCACATTCTGGGCTACTAGCCTGGGTCTCTGCTAGCTCAGGCATTGCTTCCCCAGGCTCTGCTTTGCTCCCTACTTTTCAGCATTGGAGCTGGTGTTGATGGATGTTGGACTTGTCCAGCAGCCAAGCAGGAATTCCTCCTCCTCCCAAGCTCAGTGTGCAAGCCAAGAGCTCGAGCACATTAGCTGGGGAACCACTGCATTTCCTGCCAGTGTCTGAGTGCAGCCTGGGGCATCTCATGCCTCACATGGATGGGGTTCAGCTGTTGAGAGGAAGAGCCCTTCCAGAAAAGCTCTTTGGGTCAGGCATGGATGCATGGATGGATGGCAGGAATAACGGGCTCACAGTGTGAGTGCAGTGTCCGAGCACTTCTGTTCCCTGCTCCAGCCCAGCGCTTCCATGTGGGGTCTGAGGAGCTGTGGGTGCTGTGGGAGGTCGGGTGGCACAGAGGGGATGTGCCCCAAGCCTCCAGGGGCCCACGTGCCCCCGCTCAGCTGGGCCCACCATGCACCCAGGAACCCCTGTGCTCAAGAGAGCACCAGCTCTGCTGAATGGAAGGGTCTGCTTCCACCATTGGGATGTGAGGGTTCTGTCAGGACAGGGATTGTGTAGGATTCTGTCAGGGGGATTGGGTAGGGATTTCCTGTGCTGGGGGAAGGGCTGGGATTGTGTAGCATTCCAGGATTGCTCTGCAGAATGGAAGGGTCTGCTGGGCTGGGATGGATCCTGCCAGGGCTGGGACTGTGTAGGGTTCTGTCAGGGATGGGATTGTGTAGGATTCTGTCAGGACAAGGATTGTGTAGGATTCTGTCAGGACAGGGATTGTGTAGGATTCTGTCAGGGCTGGGATTGTGTAGGATTCTGCCAGGGCAGGGATTGTGTAGGATTCTGCCAGGACAAGGATTGTGTAGGATTCTGTCAGGATTCTGTCAGGACTGGGATTGTGTAGGATTCTGTCAGGACTGGGATTGTGTAGGATTCTGCCAGGGCAGGGATTGTGTAGGATTCTGTCAGGACTGGGATTGTGTAGGATTCTGTGGGGTGTAGGATTCTGTCAGGACTGTTGTGTAGGGTTCTGCCAGGGCATTGGAGTCAGGACTGGGATTGTGTAGGATTCTGTCGGGGCCTTGTGATTCTGTCAAAACAAACAGTCAAAGCAAACACAGAGGGAGAACAAGGAGAATGCAGATCTGAAAGCACTCAGATAAATAAATGTCACATTGGAATATTCCTGATTTTGATTGGGATTTGCCTGCTGGATCCACATTGTGCTGCTCACTTCAGGAGTCACTGATGCTTATTTTTGTCCTGCAGTGTGTATTTAGGGAGCTTTCCCAATCAGAGCAGCAATTAGGAACATTTGGAATGCTCTGGCTGTCTGCATGGCAGGAGGATAATAAGGTTCCTCTCTTTTTATGGCACAAACGAGCCCTGATTCTCATCATCTTTTTCTGGAAGGCAAGAAACCCTTTTACAATAATTATATCCATCTTCCTCCTTTTTAGGTCAGCTCTGAGATGCTGGGAAAAATCCCAATCCTAAAGACTCTTCGATGGAGGGAGAAGCAGGCTGGCAAGGATGTCACCCTCCAAGATGAACACCCAGCCCTGGCAGACACCAGCAGAGCAGCAATTTCAGACAGGAAGGTGATGGCTGCAAATCCCCAGCCAGGGGCTGCTCCAGGCTCAGCTCCAGTGGGGAGTGATCCTATAAATCCCAAATCTGAGGGATCTGACACAACCACCACAGTGTATGTGGGGAACCTGCCTGGCAGCCTGAGGGTGAGCCAGCTGAAAAGTGCCCTGAGGGAGCTGCAGGTGGTTCCTGCTGCCCTGACGTGGCAGGGAGCACAGCACAGAGCTTTCCTGGACTACAGGGAGCCGGGGGCTGCGCACAGAGCTCTGTCCTCCTTGCAAGGCCTGAGCCTTGGGGGCAGTGTCCTGAGAGTGGAGCTGGCCAAGAGCCACAGGAACAAAGGGCAAGGAGAAATCAATAGTCACAAATGAGTATGGAGGGGAAAAAAAAAAAACAAAAAAAAAGGTGTTTTCATTGTTTTGTGAGAAGCCAACCTGAAGTTGTAAGGTTTTTTGTAACCCTCAGGTTTAACAAAACCAAATTTCTGCACAAACTTTCCTCATTCTGCACGTGGACATGCAAAGGTTTGTCCCCACAGGTGACAGAGGAGCCGTTTCTCTATAAACAATTGCCCACAAAGCAGCCACACTCTGGTTTTGGTGCTGTTTGGTGGTTTTGTTAAGCCTGGCTTAAAGCCCTGCCCTTGATACCTGTCAGGTTAAAAGGCAGCAGCAGGAAATCTGCCCTGAGGGTAACAGTGCTGTTTACTGAAAAATGGGCTTTGCCTGGTGGAAGTTTTCAATTTATTTTTTATAAAAAAGACCAAGGAGAGATAGATTGTCCTTTTTGTGCCTTGAAGAGTGGCTGTGGAAACACTGGCTTAGTTCTGGCTCTATTTAGAGCTGGTAACATCAGGTGGGAAAGATGGGAACCCTTTTCTCAGCTTTGTGCTAAATCTACCCTTGGTAAACCTTATATTTCTTATTTCAGAGGAAAGCAAATCCCAATTTTCTCTGCTTTTCCCCAAAACTGCTTTTCTGATGGATCAGATAATTATAAAATTATAATTTTATAATTTAGCTATATAATTTTAGAATTCAGCTGCTTTTCCCTATTGTCTCTTCTAATGGGATATGATTCCTTTGCCTTTGTGAAATAACATTATTATTATTATTATTATTATTATTATTATTATTATTATTATTATTATTGTTGTTATTGTTGTTATTGTTGAAATGAAAAGCAGGCACACCATGGTCAGAACTTGCTGGTGCTCAGTCTGCCATGGAATTCTTTGGGAATTTGCTGGAGTTTGATGCTTTGTCACCATCCCTGATGTTCTTCCACATCACAGTGAGGAGGGTGAGGCATCACCACCCAATTTCTCCAGGCACTGTCCTGGACATGAACATTCCCTTCCAGTGGAATGGCCAATAATGATTTATCTGTTATGGCTCTTCTTACCTTTTTTTTTCCCTCTTGGGTTTCCTATTCCTGAAAAACAAGTTCAATTTTGGCCCAGCCATCCTTTCCAAACAGAAGCACTTTTGCCAATGGTGCTGGGCACATAGTCAAAGTAAGCATCTAAATGGATTTTTTTTTTTTTAAAGTAAGAGTTGGAAAGTTTTTTCTTTTAGCCAGGGAATACTGTTAAGTATATTTTAAGCAGATTATTATGCCTTGAGGGTCAGACATTTATTCAGTATTAAATATAAAGTTCTCATCATTATGATGTGGCTCTGTAGGGAAGGGCTGGAGGAAAGCTTTGGAGCTGCCCCAGCCCTGAGCCCAGCACAGGAAGGACAAGGAGACCAGAGGAGGCAGCAGGATGAGCAGAGGGATGGAGCAGCTCTGCTGGGAGGAAAGGTAGAGAGAACTGGGATTGTTCAGCCTGGAGGAAGGAAGGTTTTGGGGTGGGCTCATCACTTCCCAAATGGAATTCACTCCTCCTCCCAATGGAGAGGGACATTGGACAAGGGATGGAGGGACAGGACACAGGGAATGGCTTCCCACTGCCAGAGGGCAGGGTTAGAGGGGATATCAGGGAGAAATTCTCCCCTGTGAGGGTGGGCAGGCCCTGGCACAGGTGCCCAGAGCAGCTGGGGCTGCCCCTGGATCCCTGGCAGTGCCCAGGGCCAGGCTGGACAGGGCTTGGGGCACCCTGGGATGGTGGAAGGTGTCCTTGTTCACAGCACAGGGCCTGGAACAAGATGATCTTTGAAATCCCTTCCAACCCAAACCATTCTGTCATTCTGTGAACTTCTTGTAAGGTCAGCAAAGGATCTGGAACAAATCAGTAGTTCCATTCCATTCTTTGTACAGCTCCAAATGATTTCCAGTATCACTGAGCCCAAATTCAGACTGCACAACCCTCTGGGTCTCATTGCAGGCCTTGGCATTCAAGGCTGAGAGCCAGGGTTATGTTACTGCCCAAACACACTCACTGCATCAGCAGCTTCCAAAGCAGAGGAAAGAAAAGCAAAAAAATAATCATCCATCCCTGCCTGCCCTTTGCAAATGATGGCAAATTGAGTAATGAGATCATTTGCTGTTCCTTTTGACTCTGGGATATTTCTTGCTCTGCTGAAGATATCCAGGTGACCTTAGCAGTTAAAAACCAGTGACTCTGCCAAAGAAAACTTCCAGCATCTCAAACTTGCCCTGTTGCATTTCAGGTGTGACCCTTTTCTGGTCCCATTTGTGGGAATCACATCCTCTACCTTCTTTCCTTTCTTCCCATCTTGAGTTTCAGTGCAGCTCTGTTTGTGTGCTCTGTAAATGTGGTGACTTTGCTTGCTTTCCTGTCAGCCCAGCTTTGTTTGGACAAACATCTGCATGTTTTTCTGTTTGCAGTTGTGGCTCTGAGTGAAGCCCACAGGTGAGCAGTGTCCAAAACCTTGGTTCTTTCCAGCCTGGCACTTGTTTCTGTCATGTGTTTCAAGGCCACATTTCACTGTATTTACCCAATATCCTTTCCCAGCTGAGAGTGAAACTCCAAACCATGCTATGAGGAGATGCTGACTAGGGGTGTGCAACAGGTTGGAAATCAGGAGGAATTTCTTCATGGAAAGGGTGGTCAGGGAGGTGGTGGAGGTGTCCAAGGAAGGGCTGGACCTGGCTCTCGGTGCTCTGGGCTGCTGACAAGGTGGGGATGGGTCCCAGATTGGATTTGATGATCCTGGAGCTCTTTTTCAACTTTTATGATTTTATGAACTGTGATTAGGAAGAAAAATGATTACTGTAAGCTTAAGCTTATTAGTATTTTGAATGGACTGGAAAAATGCTGCAGTGTTTTTATATTTTTAATCAGGTTATTAATAAAGGTCAAGGTCTTTCAGGTGCTGCCATCTCAGTCAGTAATTCCCTCTGAAATCAGGATGGGGCCCTTGGTGCTGCTTTTCTCCAGCTAAAAGACATTTCAGTGCCAGCTGCCAAACTGCTGTTGGATTAAATGAAATTAATTAAACACAAGAGTGGCCAAGGCACAGCCCTGCACGGCCTTCTGGTGTCTGCAGCTGTATGATGTGGATTTTCTCTTGTGGGCTGACCCTAAAGGAAGCAGCAGATTGTGTAGAAAAAGTGAATGGGGCAGTGTGCCTGTGTCAGGGCTATTGTTCCAGGCTCTCTGCATGCTCAGGAAGGCATCACTTAGAGCAGAGTCTGGAGGGGTTTCTGTAACTCCACACAACTCTGAAGTGCAGGAGATTTTATTGAATCCTTGGGTTCTGATCTTATATGAAATCTCAAGGAATTGAAGCCTGCTTGTGTTTTACTTTGGCCCAGGCCAAGGTCATGCAAGATACCAGCAAGCAAACCATAAAATCCATCCCCTGAAATATTGTCTGAGTGAATGAACAGCATTTAAAGAGCAGAATATTTCCTCAAATTGTAATTCCTCATTCTGTACCTGCTGTAGCTGTGACCTGTGCACAAAGACACAAAATGTGCCTCATCTTGGGGCATTCTGACTCAGTTTTACTGCTTAAGGATCATCAGAAAATCTTCAACAGTGGCAAAGCAGTGCCTGGATGCTGCAGAAAAGTCTGAAATGCTGCTGATGGATCTCTACTCTGCTTCTAATAGGGAGTGAAGTGATCCCTAGCCCAGCCTTGGGTGCAGCAGCAGCAGCAGCAGCAGAGCTGTGTGATGAGCAGAAACGTTCAGCAGTACAATGGGAAATGCTTTCCTGAGCCAACTTTGTTCCCAATAATTCAGACTGAGGGCTCTCTATTCTCTGCACAGCCCGATGGCCTCGCCTGTCATGTGGTCAGGCACATTCTTTCCAGCTCCTTTCATGGCACAAACATTTGGGATGCTGCTGTTGAGCTGTTGTTGCTGCTCTCCCCTCTTTTTGAGGTTCACTGGGGGAAGATGCTGGTCTGGAGTGAACCCCTGGGGCTGGGTTTGGCATCAGCAGTGACCACCAAGGTGTTCCATGAGGGATGTGACCTTCCCAGGACATTCTCCCTTTCTCCTTACCCTCCTTTGTGGGAGAAATGCAGAGGGAAACCAGCACGGGGTGGATGGAGCCTCCCCCAGCTTCACGAGGGAGAACAGGGTGACTTTGGAGGGGGTTTTTGTTGGAGGCCATCAGTCCCAGCGTGGTGTGTGGCACAGAGCAGTGAGGCAAGGCTGGAATCTGCTAACAATGAGGCTGAGGTGGCTCTGTGCCACCCCAAAAGTGCACAGGCGTGAGGGTTTTCCTTCAGCCAGCCATGTCCATGCATTTCCTGGAACAGGGACAAGGCCACACAGCTTCAAGCCACCAAAGACAACAGTAAACAAGCTGCCTTGCTGGGTAGGCTCTGAGTTACAAGAGTCAGACACTGTTTGTTTCCAGGGAAGGAAAAAGGGGAGAAGAAAATCTCTCGCCATCAAGGCTTTTTCCTGGATCTCACATTCAGGTCCACATCCAGCCCTCCAGCATCGCCTTGATCCCCTCCCAACAAGCAGCCTGGAAGGACAGAAGTTTTATCCCATTATCCCAATTAAAAAAAAAACACTCAGGAAAGGGATGGTTAAACACTGTCTCCAAGTCATGTCTTTATTTTGTGTATGCTTTTTTAAAAATTTCATCATCTTCTACTGCTCCAAAGGGAGAAACAAACAGCTTTTAGGGAAATATTTCCATTGAAAAAATCCAGCATTGGGGCTGTGTTTTTTTCTCCCCAGGGGTGAGGAGGGGGAGGAAAAGCGTGTGCAGGGATTTCTCTCGTTCCGGTTCCCCCGAAGGAACGGCCCCTCACAGCACTTCTGCCTCTGGAGGAAACATCTGTGGCCATGGCCACGTTCCTGAGGCAAACCCCCCTGCTTGGGAGGCTGCTGTGTACCAAATGCTTTGATTTCCTGGTTGCCATCTCTTAAAGATTATCTGCCTCCCAGAAAAGGGCAGCATTTCCCATGTCCCCATGTGTAATGTCCGTGATGGCTGCTGTAAACATCATGGAACGTTTCCCTGGCCCTCCTCTGACATAGGTAGCAAAATCTCTGCTTTTCATCTTTCAAAGCCCTGCAGAAATGTTTAGGGTCGTGTATCCTGCCATTGTTCTGGGCTGGGCATCCCACTGAAGTGCCTGGGAGAAATGAGTTCAGGATATGGATCTATCTCTGCTCCATCTCTGCTGCAGCCCCAGGAACATCCACATTTTACAGAGGGGAAGGCAGAGATGGCTCCTGATAGACTGGAGGCAACTGGTCATTCCCAGCCCTTCGGAAAACAACAGGAGGACAGGCCAAAAACTCAGCAAGAGTTCTAAAAAACCTCAACCAAGGCCCTCTTGGGATTTTCTGTGTGACAGAATTGATGTTCCCAATGGGGAGCATTGGGATGGGTCTGGGAGCCCTTAATCCCCATGGTCCTTCTGCTCCAGAACTTTCCATCAAGACACCCAGCACCTTGGTATGCCAAGGGACAAGCCACAGCTCCTGCTCTGGGAGACAAGGCATAAATGAGAATTTTTTTCACAGAATTTTTCCCCAGGAACATCCACATTTTGCAGATGGGAAGGCAGAGATGGCTCTGAGAAACTGGAAGCAACTGGTCATTCCAACCCCTTTGGAAAACAACAGAAGCACAGGCCAAAAACTCAGCAAAAGTTCTAAAAAACCTCAACCAAGTCTCTGATGGGCTTTTCTTTGTGACAGAATTGATGTTCCAAATGGAGATTTTGATACCTGGAGCTTCAGGATGGCTCTGGGAGTCTTTAATCCCCCTGGTTCTCCTGCTCCAGAACTTTCCATCAAGGTACCCAGCACCTGCCAGGCACAAACCACAGCTCCTGCTCTGGGAGACAAGGCACCAATGAGAATTTTTTTCACAGAATTTTCACAGAATTTTTCCCCAGGAACATCCACATTTTACAGATGGGAAGGCAAAGATGGCTCCTGATAGACTGGTCATTCCCACCCTTTGGAAAACAACAGGAGCACAGGCCAAAAACTCAGCAAAAGCTCCCAAAAAACCCCAGCCAAGCCTCTCTTGGGATTTTCTGTGTGACAGAAGTGATGTTCCCAACATTTTGGATACCTGGAGTCTTTGATCCCCCTGGTTCTCCTGCTCCAGAACTTTCCAGCACATGGAACCAGGGACAAAGCACAGCTCCTGCTCTGGGGGACAAGACACAAATCAGAAATTGTTCCCCAAATGTGCCACTTCCAGAGGTGTCCAAGTCCCACAGATGTGTTACCACCCCCCCATCCCACACTCTGAGCCAAGCCAGGTTTACCTTTCCTTAAAGAATAAAGCAAACAACACAGGGCAGTGAAATGGGATCAAAAAAAGGCCAGAGGGAAAAAGAGAAACATTCATGTGCTGAAAGCTGCCACATTTCTAAGCATTTCCAAACCCATGGCTACCACTCCTTCAGATTTCTGAGTGAATAATGGTTCAGACAAGAGCCATAGCTGCGTTTTTGCAGAGGGATCTCAGAGTGTTTCCAGGCACCTGCACTGCTCAGGCTCTGCAGTGTGGCACTTCCATCCCTCTGCAGGGACTTCTCTTCACCCCCACACAACTGCTGCAGCAAGTTCTGCTCCAAACGAGCTCCTGGTACCCCCAAAGTCCCTGCAAAACTTTCCAGGCCATGTCATCCTGCTTTCCCAGGTGTGTTTGTTTATTTTTGCAGTAATTAGCCTGAAGCTGAGCTGAGCCTCAGAGCTGCACTTTCTGTGCCATTCCAGGGGGTTTGAGCCTTGCTGCTTTAAATAAAGGAAGGTCTGTGCTCAGGCTCCTGTTCTCACTGCTGAAACCAAGCGGCACTGCCAGTGTCCCACATCCCTTCCCGTGATTTAACCACGGTTTGACCTCTGGAATTGCCGTTTGCTCTCTGGTGCTCGTTCAGAGATCTCTGAGGTGACCTGGAGAAGTGTGTGAGGAAAGGAAATCCCTGTTGATGGCACAGTGACTCCCTCAGTGAAATTTGCCAAAGGATCTGCAGCTCCCCTGAAAAAAATGAGTTCATTTTAAGACTGGAGTTGGAATATTTATCAGAAGTTGGATGAAGCAGAGCAACCTCTGATTCATGGAATGGTTTGGGTTGGAAGGGACCTCAAAGCTCATCAAGGCAGGGACACCTTCCACCATCCCAGGGTGCTCCAACCCCTGTCCAGCCTGGCCTTGGGCACTTCCAGGGATCCAGGGACAGCCACAGCTTCTCTGGGCACCCTTTGATAATGGAAATTTGGATATTGAGCCAGAAGCTCAATAAGATTTATTCCTTCTGTTATGTTTTATTAATAATAAACTCACAGGATCATTTAGATTGGAAAAGACCCCGTGGGATCATCCAGCCCAACCACTGATATAAATATTCTGGTTTTAATTCCTCGCTGGATTCTGACAGGGAAAGTTACTAAAGAAAACAAGGGAGCCCCTTGCCTCTCCTCACTCGTGGAGGCAACCTGAGAATTTCTAGGAATAACATCAGCTTCCAGCTGCAGAGCTGCACTGGGGGCACCTTCTGTTCCTCAGGGGCTCCTTTCATCCACCTGTTTGATCCCTGAGGATGATTCCTTGTGCAAAGATTCCTTGGCAGGGGTAAATCCTCCAGGAGCATCCCAGCACTGCCTTTTCTGCAGAGCATCAGGCAGGAGTTATGCTTGGAAAGGGAACAGATGTTCAGGTGTGGCCTCCCAAAAGCATTGCAGAAATTGAAGTGTCTTTCCAAAAGTGACAAGAGCTGTTCTTTGATCCCCTGAGGTGCACAGATCCCAAATATTTTGGTTTTGAGGGAGAAATCAGGTGCCCACTGATTCTTATGGATCTCATCCTTTATACCTGCTAAGAACTTGGTGCCAAACTCATCCCTTGGTATCCCAAATACCCATTTAAGATTCCAGGGGTTGTTCCTACAGGTTAAATCTCCAAGGTTTTCTGTAAATCTGGATAATCCAGCCCATCTGAGAGCCTCCTGTGTCATGTGCCTGTATCCATGGAACCACTCCATGCTTTTCCATGCCAGGTATTCCCATCTGTCCCACCTGGGCACAGAAAAGGTTTGATCCCAAAATGCTCCATAAAGGAATTTCACCTGGTGTGAAGATGGGATAAAGGGATGTTCCCCCTCACAGGTCTGCATGCCAGAAGGGAAAAAATAAAAATAAAATAAATATATTTTAAAAGAAGTTTTAAAAAATTAATTAATAAGGAAAGAACCCAAGCTTTTCAGCATCCACCAGGTGGGGAAAGGCTCCAAACCGGCCCTACCTGGACGGGCTTGGAGCCAAATTTTGGGGAAGCCGCGGGTCGGCGATCCCGCTTGCTGCCGCCAGGTGGCGCTGCCGGCACAGGAACGGCACCGCCCCCTCCAACGCCCGGGATCGAGAATCGCAGCGGGATCATCGGGATATCACCGGGATCATCGGGATATCACCGGGATCATCCCTAATATATCACTGGGATCATCCCTAATATATCACCAGGATCATCGGGATATCACCGGGATCATCGGGATATCGCTGGGATCATCCCTAATATATCACCGGGATAATCCGAATTTATCACCGGGATCATCTGGATATCACTGGGATCATCCAGATATCACCGGGATCATCCGAATTTATCACCGGGATCATCCGAATTTATCACCAGGATCATCGGGATATCACCAGGATCATCCAGATATCACCGGGATCATCGGGATATCACCAGGATCATCCGAGATATCACTGGGATCATCCCTAATATATCACCGGGATCATCGGGATATCACCGGGATCATCTGGATATCACCAGGATCATCCAGATATCAACGGGATCATCCAGATATATCACCGGGATCATCCTGAACCCACCGGGATCATCGGGATATATCACCAGGATCATCCAGATATCATCCGAATATCTTTCAATATCCTGGGACCATCCAGATATCACTCTGAATCCCATATCACGGGATCATCCCAATCCCACTGGGATCATCTGGATATCACTGGGATCCTCTGAATCCCACACCAGGATCATCCAAACCCACTGGGGTCATCCAATCCCACCAGGATAATCCAAACCCACCAGGATCATCTGAATATTACCGGGATCTTCCAACATCCCCAGGACCATCCAGATCCTATCGGGATCCTCCAAATCCCACCGGGATCATCCACATCCCACCAAGATCATTCAAATCCCACCCAGATCATCCAGATCTCACTGGGATCATCAGCACCCCAGGATCATCCAAACCCACTGGGATCATCTAAATCCCACTGTGATCATCCAAACCCACCAGGATCTTCCAGCACCCCCAAGGATCCCTCAAACCTACCCAGGATTGTCCTAAAATCCCCAGGATCCCTCAGCTCCCTGGGATCCCTCCAATTCTCCCATAGGATGCTCCAATCTTCTGGGATCATCCAATGTCCCTGGGACCCTCCAGCATTCCTCCAAACCCCCCGGGATCCTGCAGCCACCCAGGATCCTCCAAACCCCTCAGGATCCTGCAGCCACCCAGGATCCCTGAGAAACCCCTCACCACCATCCCCACCCCAATGCTGCCTCCCAAAAATGCTGCAGATCATCCCAATGGACCCTACAGGGGTCCCAGCCCCACATCCCCTCTTCCAGGCCTTCCTTGGGATCCCTGCACCGTCCCTGTGCTCCCTCCAGCTCTGTCCCCACGTGGGGCTCACAAACACCCCTGGGGACACGAGCCCTCGAGCAGGTGACAGTGACAGACACAGCTGCAGCTCCATGGGGGCCTGGTAGGGATGGGGGGAAACATCCTGGGAGGAGCAGAGGGAAGCACCAGAACCTTTTGGATTTGCCAGAATTTGCCACCAGAATCCCTGCACAAGGCCTGGGGACACCAACGTCCCCTGACCCAGAGGGGACAACCTGCCTGGAGACACCAGGCCCTGTTTTCATCACGCTCCAGAATTCTATCCCTGTAGAAAATTCCTGGGTAATTCCATCCCTGTAAAAAATTCCTGGGCAATTCCAACCCTGTAGAAAGTTCCTGGGCCTGCACAGGGCATCAGCAATGAGAAGCTGTTTCCTGAAGTAGAAATGCCAAAACCCCGAAAGAAAATGGGTTTTATTCCCTAAGGATTGGGATGTGAGGGATGAGGAGCAGGGAGCTGGTGCTGAGCTGAGCCTTTCCAGCAGCAAATCCCACATTTCTGAGCAAACTCTGCCTCGCTGCTCTCCCTGGGGTCCCACAGCATTTCTGGGCAAGTTTATCCCTCCTCACCTCCTCACACAGCCCAACACTCCTGGAAAAGCACAAGCAGCTTGGGGTTTCTCCAGAAAATACTGGGGTTTGCTGAAAATACTGGGAAAAACCCCCTTGGGCTTTTGCAGATGGAGAGTTGGGGGCTTTTTCAGGAGCTGGGGGGGTTTGCAGATGGAGAACTGGAGGTTTGCAGGAGCTGGGGGGGGGTTTGCAGGAACTGGGGAGGTTTTACTGGAAATGGGGGTTTTGGAGGAGCTGGGGGGTTTGCAGATGGAGAGTTGGAGGTTTTGGAGGAGCTGGGGGGGTTTTGGTCCCTCCTGGCTGCTGGAGGGCTCTGGGATGGAGAGCTCCTGTTTAGACTGAGCTCACTGGCTTGAGGAATATGTGGCGTCCCCGGAATGCAGCTGCTCTGTTTTTCCAGGTTTGGAAAGCCACGGGAGGGAGAGGAATGAATCACATCAGGCTTTGGTGGGGAGCAGATACAGAACCCCTGCGAGCTGGGCCCGAGCCTCACAAGGTGCTGCCTGCCCTTCCCAGCCTCCAGCAGCACCAATGCCAAACAGGACCCCAAATCAACCCAAAATCAACCCAAAATCAACCCCAAATCAACCCAAAGGGATGAAAACAAACCTTGGGAGTGATAGTGGCATTTCAAAGAGCTGAGCTCCTAACACTGGACCATTGCTGAAGCCACACCTAGTACAGATATTTGCTTCAGGAGGAAAAAAACCCTCTGGTTTCAGCTTGTACCTAAAAGGATGGAGACAATGTGCTCACCACCTCTGACAGGGACGGGGGAAAGATCAGCCCATAAAAACATAAAAACGGGGAAAAGCAATAATGCTGCAGGCAGATTGCTGCTGGCGTAAAGAGATCTAAACAGAGATTTTAAAAACCCCAAAACATTAACAAAATTTAAAAAAAAAAATCTATCCCAAACCCCACAGTGCTCCTCAAAAAACCCCCACAAAACAACAATAAAAACCCCACTCTGAAAAGGCCTCCCTCAACTCTAATAAAGCCTTGCCTTAATCACAATAATATTATACATTTCTCCCCTGTTACAGCGAACTTGGACTTTAATAAAGCTGATTCTAGAGCTGGGCTAATTAGTGTGCAGTGATTAAATTTCTCTCTCTAAAGGCAGAAATCCACAACCACGTAATCAGATTAATTCGCCTGCATCTCTTTTTTACGGGCGTCGATATTGAATATTAATAGAGACAGAAAGGCCCATGAATTAAAGCAAAAAAATTCTGGATATTGGAGGATCCTGAATTAGCCCAAATACCCCAAATTTCGCAGGAAAATACCAATATTTAAATGCAGATTTATCACTGCCCCGTGCACGATGGAGACGGTGCAGTTGATCCGCTTAATTTTTATACCTTCTTATTAATCCCTAATAATTTGGGTTCATTTGGGTAAATTTCCTTCAATTTTATGGATTTTTATTTCTTTTTCACGTGGGAAAACCCGCGGGAAGTTTTCCTGCCGGTTCGGAAAATTCCCGGGATGGAGGAGGAGGAAAAAGGAGCCGCGGGCTCCATCCCGGCAGCCTCACGCCTGGAATTCGAGGGAGAGGCACAGAGCTGTCAAACAGCGCCTTTAGCCTTGGAAAAAAAATGCAATAATCCTAATAATAAAAAGTTAAAAATAAAAAGCACCGCCGCTTTTCCTCCTTCTGCGTTTCAATAGCCTCAATTGAAATTGAGGAAGGGAAATTGGCAACCAGGACTCCGCCAAGGTGAAAAAACCCTAAAAAGTCGATTTTGAGTCTGGGACGGGGACGGAGGAATTATTGCCCAAGGGTTTGCAGGGCCGGACTCCTCATTAATTAAGCTTAATTACACCGCATGCTCGTTTATTTGCTGCTCATACAATCGTGAAGCCCATGTACAAATAACATACAGGTTTTATTTCGGGATTTTTTTTTTCTTTAGGGACAAAACGTACACAAAAAAAAAAGCGAAAAAAATAAAAAAAACAAACCCACATAATTACAATTTTATACAGTGCAGAAAGAATTAAAATAGGTGTCACCGAACTGTACAACGTCAGGGTGGAAAAAAAAAATAGAGAGGGGAGGGAGGGGAATAATCCTTCATTATATATATATTTCTATAAAAACATATGGAGGATTGTCTTTTCACAGAGACCACGGTCGCTTGCAAATTTACAAAGGTTAACTAAAAAAACCCAAATCTATATGGCAAATATTGCCAACAGAGATTCCCCGATTTAATACTGATCAACTGAGACTATTCATGTCTCGATTATTAGCAACAACAACGACAACAACAAAAAAAAAAGAATTGTAGAATAAATAACAGGATGAGCATGGCTGTCTCTTTCCAAAGTGCCTTGTTCTCTCTGCATAGGGTCTGATCCTGCAGTCTTTATGCAGGCAAAAAAGCCAAAATTCATAGTTCCAAAAAATCCCTCTGAGAGATTTTTTTGCCCGCTGGGTGTTGGCCGGCAAAAAAAAAATTTAAAAAAAAAAAAAAAAGGAAGAAAAAAATTTTTAAAGTATTTTTTTCCGGGCTCGAAGTGAGACGGCACCGAGGGGATTTGAGTTCGGGGTCTTTTCCAGCCCTGGTGGCATCGCTCACCGCCAACTCCCAAAGTGAGTTCGCAATTTCGTTTTTTTTTTTAAAGAAGCATCAAAACCTCACTTGGCAAAGCCTCACCCCAAACTCGCAGCCGCGGCTTTCGGGACGGACGGGGGGGCTGCTTTTGCTTTCTTCTCCATCCCTCCCCGAGCAGAAGAAGGAGGCACAGACGGGCTCAATGCTCAGCTCGCTGCCGAAGCTCTGGTCCGTTCCTGCTGCCCAGAGCCAGGCTGGGACATGGGGATATAGGACATGGGGACATGGGACATCCCCTGGCACCCAGAGCGTCCTGGGGGATGCTCATTGCCCGGCTCCGTGTGTTCCTGCTGCCCAAAGCCAGGCTGGGACATGGGACAGGGGACATGGGACATCCCCTGGCACCCGGAGCGTCCTGGGGGATGCTCAGCGCCCAGCTCCGTGTGTTCCTGCTGTCCAAAGCCAGGCTGGGACATGGGACAGGGGACATGGGACATCCCCTGGCACCCGGAGCGTCCTGGGGGATGCTCATTGCCCGGCTCCGTGTGTTCCTGCTGCCCAAAGCCAGGCTGGGACATGGGACAGGGGACATGGGACATCCCCTGGCACCCGGAGCGTCCTGGGGGATGCTCAGCGTCCGGCTCCGGCCCATTCCTGCTGCCCCAAGCCAGGCTGGGACATGGGACAGGGGACATGGGACATCCCCTGGCACCCGGAGCGTCCTGGGGGATGCTCATTGCCCGGCTCCGGCTCCCAGGAGCGGCGTTTGTCCGGCCCGGCTCACATAACGCACGGCTTGATGTCCTGGTATGTCACTTGTTGGTGGTAATAGGAGCCGCTGCCCGCCGAATGCATGGAGGAGGAGGCCATGGCGTTGAAAGAGAAGACGAATTCCTTTCTGTCGCACATGCTCGGAGACTGCGAGTGATACCGCGGGATGCCTGCGGGACGGGGGAGAGAAGGTCAGGAGTGCCAAGAAGTTCAGCAAGGGAGGGTGAGCAACGCGGGATGGGGTTAAAAAAAAAATCCCAAGAACCCAACCTGCCCGCCCGGCCCGCTCCGAGCGCGGATTTGGGGCTGGTTTTGGCACATCGGGGCTCCGCGGGTGCGGGCAGGTGCGGCAGAGAGAGCCCCGCGGCCCCGGGACGGCGATTCCCTGCCCGGCCCGAGGGCACTGCGAGCAGAAGGGATTTACCTTGGGTTTAGGGATTTTCGGTTTTGTTCCGACACTCGGATTTATTTTTCTTTCGCCCCAGCTGCTTTTCCCACCGCCTCGGCCCGTGCGGAAAATGCGCCGGGTGCGGAGCGGGGCAGCTCCGTAGGCGCCGGTGGGACCGGGAGGAGGCCGGGGCCGAGAGCCGCCGGGAGCGGGGCTGTTCCTGCCGCCCCTTCCGCCACTGCGGCATGGAAAAGCGCCCCGGGAACTGGGGGTGCGCTGGGCAGGGGGTGCCCCATCCCGGAGCGCTCCCGCCGCTCTTTTGGGTGATAATCGGAGCCTTTCGGTGAAGGCCGCACACGGGCCCGGTGGCTCCTCGGGGCGGATTCCCAGCTCCGTTTTCCAGAGGCCCTGGATGCGCTGAGCTCCGGGAACCGCCCCGGGGCCGGAGGGTGCCCGTGGTGGGCACTGCCCCGGCCCGGCCGGGACCGGGGCTCTGCCCGGGTTCTGCAGCTCCGGCCCGGCCCGGCTGATGCATTTTCCCCGCTTCGCTTTGTGTTTTTGACCCGTTTGTTCTCCGCTTCGCAGCCGTTCCTGCCAGGCACGTCCCGCTCCCCCGAAGGCCCGCGGTGATGGGCAAGGACCCCCAAATCTGCCCCATCACCCGCCCATGGCTCGGGGGCTCCCCCGTGCCACGAGAGCCCCGCAGCCACCGCACCCCGAGCGGAATTTGGGCAGCAAAGCGAAACCCAGCGCTGGCCTCGTCCCTTCCGAGGCCTTTTCCCGGCCAAACACCATCTCCACTCCAGCCTCAGGGCAAATGCAGCCCCGACAGCTCCAGGGACGAGACCGAGCCGGGGTTTTGGGGCACGGGAGGATTTGGGGGGTCCGGGGCGGCGGATGGAGGGAGGTGATAAGCCTGGAAAACACGGCCTTGAGATGTGTGAAAAACACAGCTGGTGGCGGGGAAGGGGCTGGGGTGGCACGGCGTGGGATGGCGATGGGGAATTCCTCCCTTTTCCCTCCAAGTGTCGAAGGAGGTGGGAGAGCCCAAGGGAGAATTCCCGGCCTCTCCTTCCCGCAGCTCCCCGCTGCCCGAGCCCACCGGCCTTAGGCCTGGGGCGGCCCTGGACGTGAGGGAGCCGCCGGGAGAGCGGAGCCCCGGGCCCGTGAGAGCGGAGCCCTGACCCCGCAGCGGGGAGAACCCCGACGGGCGGCCCCCGGGAAAGGAAGCGAGGAGCGAGGGCAAGGCATCTTCCCCTCGGGAGCAGCATTAAAGCCGCCCACGAAGCGGGATCCTGGCTGGCAGCGGCACCGCCGGCATCCAGGCGGGCCCGCAGCCCCGGCCGAGCCCCGTTTGCGCGGGTGCGCCTCACGCGTGGTCGCGCCTTACCTTGGAGGTCGGCGGTGTTGTGGCTGTTCTGGTGCAGGTAGGGCTGGTCGAGGGAATGCGTGGAGAGGCTGGAGGAGAGCGGGTTGGCCGTGGGGTTGCAGGGCGACAGGGGCTGCTGCTTGATGTAGGACGCGCCGGTGTTGAGGGCCGCCGAGGCGCTGGGCGCCCACGCCGAGGCCGAGCTGGAGTAAACCGAGTGCGGCTCCATCACGCCGCCGGCGGGGAGCAACGGGGATGCGGGCACGGAGCTGTCGTGGTGCGGGTATTCCCCGGCCGAGGAGCCGGTGCAGCCGCCCATGTAGGTGTGCCCACCGTTGGCGGGCAGGTGGGGCACGGAGTGTCCCGCCAGGCCCATCCCCTCCACGTTGCTGGACAAATGCCCGTTCATCATCCCCAAGCCCCCTTCGAGGGAGAGGCTGTTGGGGGGGCAGGAGAGCCCGCCGGCCGAGCCCTGGAAGCCGTAGCTGTCGGGGAGGTGGTTGAAGCTGAGCCCGTTCATCATGCTGTACATGGGCTTCAGCGCCTGGCATTTCCTCCGGAACCCGCGGGGCCGGCGGCGGAACGAGCCCTCCTCGAACATGAACTCGCTGGCCGGGTCGATGGTCCAGTAGTGGCCCTTGCCCGGGCGTCCCAAGCCCTTGGGCAGCTTGATGAAGCACTCGTTGAGCGAGAGGTTGTGGCGCACCGAGTTTTTCCAGCCCTGGTAGGAGCCTCGGAAGAAAGGGAAGCGGCTCTGCAAGAACTGGTAGATCTCGCTGAGGGTCAGGCGTTTGGAGGGAGAGCTCTGGATAGCCATGACGATGAGGGCGATGTAGGAATAAGGCGGCTTCTCCGGCCGCCGGATCCCCGCGTTCGTCTTCTTCGCCTTGGGGCCGCCGCCGCCCGGGGCCCCGCCGCTGCCCGGGGCGCTGCCGGCCGCGCCGCCGGTCCCCGCGGAGGCGGCGTCCATGGCCGAGCTCTGCGGCTGCTTCTCAGCCACGGAGGACATGGGGCCGTAGCTGCTCTGCACCGGAGGAGGAGGGGGCTGAGAGGACAGAGCCTGCTGCGCTTCTGCAGTCATCTACGGCCAGGTCCGCGGCGGCCAGCCCCAGCCCCGGCCCTCCTCCTCCTCCTCCTGCCGCCCCCCCAGCGCCCCCGCGAAAGGCCGCGCTGCTGGGGGCTCGCCACTCACCCACCGCCCTCCCTCCGGCGTCCTCCCGGCCCCCCGGCGGCTCCGCTTTCCACCGGGAGACTTCACCCCTCCGTGGATAAACAAATGGAAGCGACGACACCCCCCACCCCCCCTGTGCCTCCTCCTCCTCCTCCCACTTTATCCCTAAATCCGAGCGCGGCTGCAGAAGGCGAGCGAGAGGCGGAGGGTCGGGGGGGAGGCGGGATGGGGGGGGCGGGTGGAAGCGAGCTGAGCTCGGCTGCTGCTGCTGCGAGAGACGAGCCGGGGCCGCCGCCCGCGCCTGCCCCGCTGCCCCTGGCCGGGCCGGGCTCCCGGCGCCGCCGCCGTCCCCTCCGGAGGCTTTAGCTGGGCTGGCGCTGCCGCTGCTGCGGGGAGCTGCTTCCCATCGCGGTGGCTGTCGAGTCTGCCCCCGGTCCCGCCGCTCGCCTTCTACTTTATCTCTCGCAGCGGCGTCTGCCGCTCCTTTGACAGACGTAAGCGCGGAGCGGAGATCCCCGCCCCGAGCCGCTCCCCCCCGCCCTCCCGGCCCCGTGCCGGCCCCCTCCACCGCCGCTCCCCGCTGGTGGGCAGCTTTTAAAGAGCCCTTTCCACGCCGCCCTGCCCTGCCCCACCCGGGGGGGCTGCACGCCGCGCCCCTGCCCGCCGCGGAGAGAACCGCGCGTGTATCTCTGTGCGTGTGTCCGTGTGTGATTTATACCACGCGTGACCGTGAGGCTTCTCCATCCCCTCCCTGCCCCTTTTCCATCCCTGAAAGCACAGACCGGGCCCCACGGGCCGGGGAAGGCGAGCGGGCAGCGCGGAGGTTCCGCGCGTGGCGTGGGGCGGCGCGGCGCTGCCCGGCCCCGGCTCCGCGCTGCGCGCAGCTTCGCCCACTTCAAACCCCCTCTTCGTGCGCTCTTTTTAAGCTCGGCGGGCCCGGGCAGGATGTTTATACTGCGCAATGTAAACACGGGCTCGGGGGTGCTTTAATAAAAAGAAATCGGCGAAAACTGCCGCTGCCTCGCGAAATGCCCTTTTCTGCCTCCGCCGCCGCTCCGGGAATGGGCTGCGGACCCCTCGCCCTCTGCGGAGCTGCTTTAGGGATGAGGGTGGCTCGGTTTGGGTTTTGGGTTGTTTGGGGTTTTTTTCAGGGGGGTGTATTAATCCGTGCTGGAGTTTCGCGGCTCCGTGCCCGGAGTTTGACGCTCAGCTCCGGCGGTGCCGCGGGCACACGCGGCGGGTGGGGGGCAGGAAAACAGAACACCAGAGGGGTAGAGACCCCCTTTTCTCCTTCCCTTCTCCCCCTAAAGCCATCTCTCTGAGCACCGTGCGGCCGGCAGAGCTGTCACTCGAGGTAAGTCGCTTGGAACCTTTGTCACCTTGTCGCGGCCCGCGCGTGGAAAGCGGCGCGGTGCGGGGGTGGTGACATTCTGGGTGGGCACGGGGGAAGGAGCCTGGGCTCTCGGGGCTGCCGATGTGCCGGCTGCTGCCGCCTGCTCCCTCCCGACAACGGGGAAAAGAAAAGAGAAAGGAAAAGGGGAGAAAAATCTGTGCCGTGCCCCCGCACCCCTCTGCAGGCCTCGCCGCAGGGCTGTGGGCGCATCCCTGAGCAAAGAGAGAGAGGGGACACCCCCCTCCCCAAGCCCCTCGCCTTCCAGCTTCGCTTTTCAAGGTTTGAATGATAATTTAATACCTTTTAAAGGAAAGATAGGCACCGATCTGGTTTCCAAACTCCCTCCGCGTTATTGGCGAGCAGTTGTGAGCAGCCTCCGGGGCGCCTGTCACATCTGTGGTACGACCAAGAGGGATTTCACATCAGGGTTTTCTATTTTTTTTTTTCTTTTACCTTTCTATCCCCCCCCCCCTCCCCTCTTTCCCCCCCCCTTTTTGGAGAAAAAAATCCTTCAGGCAGCACCGACCCTCCCGTTCCCGGTGCAAACGGGCCCGGGACAGGCACGGGAGAGCCCCGGGCCGGGGCAGGTAGCCAGGGAGGGGTGGGACGAGGTCGGGACAGTTATTTCTGGAGCTTTTCCCCGGAGGAGGAGGAGAACGAGCAGCCCTGGCTGCCCCGGGAGGCGGCGGCCGCTGCTCCCTCTGCGCGGAGCAGAACGCGGAGCACGGGGCTGCTCGGGAAGCAGGGAAAACACCCCAAAATCGCTTTTTTGGGGAGCAATCACCTTCCCCGCGGCTTACATCCCCGAGGAGGCTGGTGGAGAATATTCCCTCTGCTTCTCGCTGCATTTCTTTTTCTTTTTGCTGTGGGAGCGCATCTCTGACCCTGAGCTTTGCTCCGCATCGAATGTTCCCCCCCCGGCTCGCGAAAAGGGTGGATTTCTTTGTTTGATATCACTCTGCGAGCGAATCTCCCCGATCTGCCCCCAAAACACCCGGGGATGGAGCTTTAAACACAGCACAAAGCACCCGTGGAAAAATCCCGTTCAAATCGTTTGCCACCGGCAGCGTTTCCACGAGGAAATAAAATATCTCCGAATTTAAAAACCCCAAAACTTTCCGTGGAAATCAAACTATTTCCCCTCAAAGAAAATCAGTCCCTTCACGAGTGCCCTTTCCCCCTCTCGCAATATCTTTTAGGAGGGGGAAGATTTGGTTTGCGATGCATTTATTAGAGCTAGCAAACGTTAAAAATGGGAATATCTCGCTCCGGGTCTTATAGGCCTCGTCGTGGGAATTGCAGAAATGTTTGGGGGTTTTAATCTGAGCGCACGAGTTGGGGAAAGGAGAGTTTGGGGAGGAAAAGCCTGGTGTACGAGGAGGAGGAGGAGGATGGTGTGGGGGAAAACGGGACTCGCTTTTGGTGTTGTCTGCTCGTGATTTGGGTGGGTTAATCGGGTCCTCCCCAGCCCCCGACGGGCAGAGATAAAAAGAAGGGAGAAAAAAAAAAAGAAACGACAAAAATTAAATTATCATCTGCCCCGGATGGAGCTTTAAACAGACAAAGCACCCGTGGAAAAATCCTGTTCAAATCGGGGCAGCGTTTCCCACGAGGAAATAAAATATCTCCGAATTTAAAAAACCCCAAAACTTTCCGTGGAAATCAAACTATTTCCCTCAAAGAAAATCAGTCCCTTCACGAGGCCCTTTCCCCTCTCGCAATATCTTTTTAGGAGGGGAAGATTTGGTTTGCGATGCATTTATTAGAGCTAGCAAACGTTAAAATGGAATATCTCGCTCCGGGTCTTATAGGCCTCGTCGTGGAATTGCAGAAATGTTTGGGGTTTTAATCTGAGCGCAATGAGTTGGGGAAAGGAGAGTGGGGGAGGAAAAGCCTGGTGTAAAGGAGGAGGAGGAGGAGGATGGTGTGGGGAAAACGGACTCGCTTTTGGTGTTGTCTGCTCGTGATTTGGGTGGGTTAATCGGGTCCTCCCCAGCCCCCGACGGGCAGAGATAAAAAGAAGGGAGAAAAAAAAAAAGAAACGACAAAAATTAAATTATCATCTAGCGCAATTAGCCTCTCCCATCCCTCTCGGAGCCGCTTTCCCGACCCCACCAACACCCCCGGCCCCGCCGCGCTTCCCACCCGGCTCCTTCCCTCCCCCTGCCCCAAACTCGGGCCGTGTTTTGTGTAAAAATAGACAAACGCGAGCTTTCTTCCTTTTCCTGCGCCCAAGGTATTTTTCCTAGCTAATTGCTTAAGTGAAGTCAACTCGGCGAGCAGGCCGGTGTAACCCGAGGATGGAAATGGATCTAGGTGGGATTGTTCCAGGGTGCTGCTCCGACAGGGGCCGGGCTGTTCCTGCGAGCGCGGACCACCCAGGCCGAGGGGAGTGACCGCCCCGTGTCCCCCTCCCCGCTGTCCTGCTTTGCATTAACACCACCCGCGGGACCCCCCCTGCTCCCCAGCACCAGCCTTTCCCCCTCGCCTGCTTTGGGGTTTTTTTCTATTTTATTTTATTTTTTATTTTCTGTCGCCGCCATCCCCGTGGCCGCTGGCCCCAAATCCGCAGCGAATTGATCCCTAAATGTTTATTTAAAGGCGAGGGGGTCGAGGATGGAGGGAGGAGAGCTGGGGGAAGGTGGAAGCACCGAGGGAGAGATGTTTTTAGGGAGATGCACGCACACCCCAAATATTTTTTTTTTGCGGGTCCATCACACGGCACCGCTTTGGACCTTTCCCAGTCCCAGCCTTGGCCTCTCGCATTCCTGGAGGCAAAATCTTCTCCAGGACCTGGAGAAGATTTTGGGAGAGGAGAAGCCGAAATTGGGAGTGTAACGAAGCTGCCCAAGTGTGTGAGGCGGCTGCGGGGAGATGCGGGCTGGCTGTCGCCACAAGTTCAGGCTTTGGCCAGAAAGGGAAAAAAAAAAAAAGGAAAATCTTAATCTCCCCCTTTTTGTCTCCCTTTTCCCCCCTCTGCCCGTCCCGAGTCTCCCCCCGCCCTTCAAGCCCAGATTTTCCATGACGTCCTTCAGTGAAATATTGCAGCACAGGAATTTACAGCCTTCTTCAGCTCGGGATTTTTTTGCTGTGGAGTTTTCTGGCAGGAGCCGCTCCCTGCAATACAAATCGGTTGCAGCGATAATAAGCTCGGAGCGCTACCACTCAGACACAATCGCTTCCCATAGAGATCTTCCAAATATCTCCGGGTATTTATATCCCCGCTCAGGGACGGATAGCTAGAATGCTTTCCCGGGGGGAAAAGCTTTTGGGCTGGCTGGGATTCAGCCCCGGAGAATTTGGTACCGAGAGAAACAGCGGGGCTGAGCCGGAGCAGGGCTGGGACGCGGCGAGTGATGCTCCCACACCCCACAAATTCGACCTTAAAAGCAGCTCGAATTGTAAATCCAAGTGTAAATCCAGGTGTAAATCCACGTGTAAATCCGTTCCTGAGGCATTCAGGCTTTCCTGGACGAGGTTTCTTCCTCGGGGGCCCGGGGTTAGGGATGCTCCCAAAGCAAACAGAATCCTTGGGATGGGATTTCCCTTCTCCCAACAACTTGGCATAGCGGTGGCATCCAAACAAAATTCATAACCGCTTCCAGCTTTTCCAGCACCGAATCCCGTCAGGATAGAGATAAAATTGTGCTGGAGAAACCTTTCGATTCGCTGCTGAGCTTTTTGTCATCGGGAACCACCTCCAGCCCCCGGCGACTCCCGATGCCAAAAGTCCGGCTGAGCCAAGCCGGCCCGGGGGTCTCCAGAAAACGAGGAGGACGAGGGAATTCCAAGGGTTCAGCCTCATTTCCAGCTGTATGGAACATTTTTGTCCTTTAATTTTGGTTTGTTTTGGTTTGTTTTTTTCCCCAAGTTTAAAGCAAAACCCTGTCGAAATCCCATCAATGTGCCGGTGCTGGAGGAAAGTGGAATTTTAGCATCGGGCAGGCGAGGGTCACCAGTCCCATTTCGGCGTGTCCCCCAAAATCCCTCTGCACCGAGAGGTGGGAGAAATTCAAACGGAATATCCCACATAAAGGAAGAACAGGTTATTTTCTTCCACGGGTGCCAAAAGCCGCGGGGACCGTCCATTCTGGGGATAAATAACGAGCAAGGTGGCGGCGTGGATCGCTCCTAAGCATGCGGGGAGATGCACAAAACAAACGCGGCGGGTTTGGGGAAGGATCCGGCCTCCCTTTTCCAGGGCACAGCACCCCGGGGGTGAGGACAGCGCGATCTCCAAGAGGAAAACCCCGAGGGGAGGCTGGGGGGACCCACGGGGTGCAGATCCAGGTGGGCTCCTTGCAGGGAAAAAGGATTTTATCCAACTCGGGCTGACCCAGAGCATCACCCGGGCGGGGGTGGCAGCTCCTGGGCACTGCCCTGGGCAGGTGTCGGGCCCCCAGCAGCCCTTGTCCCTTGTCCCTTGTCCCTTGTCCCTTGTCACCTGCCCAGCGGGCAGAGCCGCCCGGGCAGGACGGGCAGGGACAGGGAGGGATGCTGAGAACGGGGATGTCCCTGGAGGTACCGGGGGAGCAAAACCCCGGGGGATGGAGGTCCCTGGTGCTGCAGAACCCTCCTGTTCGTGCCCACGGTGCCCGGGGACGCAGCCCTTGCTAAAAGCAGCTTTTGCTGTGGGGAAGCTCGGCGTGTTCTTGTGGAGAAAGGAAAATCGCGCAGGAGCGCGGCTGGGCTGCACAACGGCCTGGTGGGCTGCGGGTTTTAAACCTGATTTCGACACTCGCAGAAACTCCGTGTCCCCCTTTTCCCAGCCCAAAGCGGGGTTCGGGACACGGTCTCACAAACGCCGTCAGAAATTCCCTCTGTAAAGAGAAATTCCCGCTGTTGTGCTCTCCCCGATTCTTTCTTTGCAAAGATCTGGGGATAGTTTGCCTTGGAAGCTTTCCCGACCAAAACTCTTTTCCACCGCCAGAATTCCCAAATAATGATGTTGTGCATCAGCGGGTTCTGCGTGGTGCAGGTTCGTGGACCCCTCTACTTTGCAGCTGCCAGAGCAGAGATTTAAAACACACCAAAAATTGGTTTATCATCTTTTCCACCTCCCGATAACAGAGCAGCTCCTCGTAAATCGATCCCTTTTGCACAACCAACACCTATTTAAATATTAAAAGCGACCTGGAGGGGCTTTAAAAAATGTTCTGCAGAGAATAACAAGCTCGGCTGGCATTCGCAGGGAAGATGAGCTGTGGATCCATAAAATGCCGGAACCAAGGTGGGAAAACTTTCCCCAGCTCGGGTGGTTGTGCCCCGAAGTTAAACGATTTCTGCAGCAAAGGGATTGATTTTTATTTTGGAGAGAATCTTCCTGGGAACGGGAAGGGAACGGGAGCATCCATGTGTCCATCTTCCCGTTGTGAATATTTTGGGGCTTTTGGGGTAGATGTGCCAGAGGAACTGGGAGGAATTCCGAAGCCAGAGAGGAATTTGGAAGGATTATGTAAAAACACCCAAAAAAACCCAAAAGAACGATCCACTGAAAACAACAACAAAACAGCCCCACCTAAAATAAAGAAAAACCGCACCAAAACTGCCCCAGAACTCTTTAAAAATTCGAATAATGAACCCTGAAATGGTTTTGCTTTTCCCGTTCTCAGAACCGCTCGGAAAATTGCAAAACTCCCTGCGCGTTTTGCGCAGCACCCTCAGCTCCTCTCTCCCAATCTCCCTCAAGTTCAAGTTGTCAGAATTCACCAGCTAATTTTGCGTGAACCCTCTTTAAAATCGGGGAACGAAGGAGTTTCTGCAGCTCCTTTCTCCCGCAGATTTTGCGGGATACCTGCGCGCAGAGATGCTGCCCGAGGGCTGAGGCTGCAGCATCAGAATTTTCCTTCCGGCATTATTCGATTTTCCTCTGGAAACGATCGAATTTGACCGCTTGGCTCAGAGCAGCGCGGGCTGGAGGAGTTTTTCCCCACTCGGAACAGCGGGGAATGCCCCGTGTCCCGCGTGGGGACCCGGCTGAGCCCCAAAAGCGATGGGAAAGTGCCCGAGTGGGAGCGGGGCCGGCGGCTGAGCCCTCCCGGCTGAGCCAAACACAGCCGAGCTGGGAAATCCGCGCTGGCACTGCAGGAAAGGGATGATTCTGTCCTCGGGAAAAGGGTTTGGAGCTGAGCTGGAGCACAGCCCTGGGTCTGGTTTGCCCCGCAGCCCCAGGAAAGGAAAACAGAAATGTTTCCAAATATTGCAATAAATAAATGGACGGAGAGATTGTGCTGGAGGGACAGAGGATGAAAGAGAAAAACAGAGAGCAGGCGGGATGGGCAGGAGGGAGAAAAGAAGGAAAGAAGGAGAAATGAAAGAGAGATGGGGGGAGAGAGAGAGAAAGAGGGAAAGAAAAAGGAAAAAAGAAAGAGAAACAGAAGAAAGAGAACGAGGAAAGAAAGGAAGAAAAGAAAGAGAAGAAAGATAAGAAAAAAGAAAGAGAGCGAGAAAGAGAGTGAGAAAGAGAGAGAAAGAAAGAGAGAAAGAAAGAAAGAAAAGAAAGAAAGAAAAAGAAAGAAAGAAAGAAAAAAAGAAAATATGAAAAATTATATAAAGAACGAGAAAGAAAGAAAGAAAGGAAAGAAAGAAAATGAAAGAAAGAAAATAGAAAGAAAGAAAGAAAGAAAGAAAGAAAGAAAAAAAGAAAAGAAAGAAAGAAAGAAAGAAAGAAAGAAAGAAAGAAAGAAAGAAAGAGAAGAGAAAAGAAAGGAAGGAAGGAAAGGAAAAAGGAAAAGAAAGAAAGAAAGAAAGAAAGAAAGAAAGAAAGAAAGAAAGGAAAGAAAGAAAGAAAGAAAAATTAAAGGAAAAAAAGAAGATCAAGATTTAAAGAGAACTATTAAAAGAACAAGAGAAAAGACAAAAGAAAGAAGGGCGAAAAATACAGAAAAGGGGCAGAATGAGAAGGAAACCCCAAAAGCAAAAAACCTAAAGAAAGCAACACAGCGAGTACGAAAAGGGGAACTATTTCTCTGCAAAACCAAGAACACGACACAGAAAATTCAATGTTCCCCCTGGCAGACGGGGGTGAGAGGGAGGGGAAGCGCAGCCCGGAGCGGCCCGGCCGCTCTCGGTGCGCGGAGCGCGGAACGCGCCGGGAGCGGCTCTGGGCAGGGCGGATCGCGCTCAGCGATGCCTTCCCTCCCTGCAGGAACACGAGAGAGAGCAGAGGTTTAGCAGCGATTTCCCCGTGGGTTTTCCACGCGGGGCTGCGCTAAGCCCGGGTTAACCCCGCGGGGAGCGCGGCGCGCCCGGCCCCGCGCTCGCTCCGTAGGTGGCCGCGTATATTTGGGTTGGAGCCGTGTTTATGTTCATGAAAAAGGCTGAGATTACAAACAGACCACTGAATGCCCGCCGTGGTGCTGCCGGATTGGTGGAAGATGTGTACTTTTAACCTAATCGCTTTTAGGGGCAGCAAATCTGATTTAAAATGATGGGGAATTATTATTTTTAGCGGTAAGGAATTAAGGATCTCCGGGGCTGCCCCTTTCCGTGTGGTTTCACAGTGGAGAAGGCGGGAATGGAGAAGGGTTACAGGGAAAAAAACTTCAAAATTTAGGCATAAATCCGACCAAAACGAGCCCTGGAAAAGGGCAGGGAAAAAGGGGGGTTCATCTCCCCCTCCCTGAATCCACCTCGACCCCACCAAAGGGATCTCAGTGGAAATGGAATTATGTCCCCCAAAACCTCGGCTGCTGGGGACTTTGTGCTCAGGGGTTTCTCCTTGCCGGGTGCAGATTGGAGGAACCTGAAATTCACTCCAAAAACTCCGTTAATTCACCCATTTCGGATGGGACAGATATGTTTGTACATATGAAATAACTCCAGTATATATATAATAACTCCAGTCCTTATAAATGCAACTAAGAAAAAATAAATAAATTAATTTACATTAAAAGTAAAATATAAGGACTTTAAAAATTAATTTTGTGGGGGTTGGAGCAGAAATTATCATCCTGTAACTTTGTTTTCTGGGTCTGGTTGTGAGGTCAGTCTCTTTCTTGTTTTCTTCATAAAACCTTTCTCCAAAGTCATTCTTGACCCCCCAGCTGCTTATATCTCTATCTATATTTGAAAGTTAGAACAGCTGATAGTTAAAAAAATCAGATTTTTACAGATTTTTTCCCTCGTACTCGATAAACCCCCAGCACAGAGGGATCCACTTGAGGTCCCAGGCAGAGGATTATTTTTCCCCCAGGAGCTCTGGGAGCGAACGTGCGCTCAGCCTTTGGCATCTCCGTCCTTTCCAACACTTTCCTTTTGTGGGCAAAAGCTCTCGGCAGAACAGCCCGAGCGGCAGAGCCCGGCAGACCTGCAGGATCTGGACATTCAGATATTTTACTACCGTTAAAATCCCTCATTGACTGAAGAACAAAGAAAATCCATCCAATTTCACGTTGGAAAGGGATGCGAACAGCGTTCGGGGCGAGGGAGATTTTAGCAGTGAACGTGTTCGAGAAAAGCAAGAGGAAAAAGAAAAATCCCTTAAAAATCCCAAAATTTTCCCCGTGCAAAGGCTGTGCTGCAGTAGGGATGCAGGGCAGAATTCCCCCCGGAGTTTGGAGGCAGAGGAGTGCTCTAAAAAAACCTTTTTCTGCCTTAAAACATCTTTAAGGTGTCAAACCATCTGCCCGAGCCAGCGAAGTCTCGAGGTGCGGGGCTTAGAGCGACAGCAGCCGAGTTTCTTTGTTCTCTCTTGCACCTGGAATTAACCTTTATTCCCTGATGCTTTTCCCCTCTCTTTCCTTGGTGTTGTTTTTTGTTTGTTAGGGTTTTGTTTTGTTTTGTTTTTTGGTTTTGGGTTTTGTTTTGTTTTTTTGGTTTTGGGGTTTTGTTTTGTTTTTTGGTTTTGGGGTGGGTTTTTTGGGGGTTGTTTTTTGTGGGGTTTTTTTTGAGAGGGCGAGCATTGCATTCCCTCGGTGACATCCAACGATTCTGTCCGAGGCACGGAAAAACAAAACCCCAAACGCAGCGAGTTCGAATCCAACATCACCAAACCCAGCCCAGCGCTGTGCGAGCCAGGTAGGCCCTGCAGAGCTGCCGGGGCTGGGGGACACCGGGGCTCCCCCAGCCGTGCTGCTGGGTCCCCGAGGGACACACAGACCCGTCCCCTGCCCTGCCACACACCCAGGGACACCCCCGGGGCTGTAACCCCCGCATCCGCCCGCGCTGCTCCCTCGGAGCCCCGGGGATGCCGCGCGGGGCGAGGCAGGAGCAGATGAAAGTGATGTCACATTAATGTCAGCTCACAGCTCGAGCCCACACAGCCTTGATTGCTCTTATTAATCTTGCCAATTTGTCTGTCAGCACTCGGCTAATCCCTAAATAGCCTCCCAACAGGTGCTTTATGCTTCCGCCACATCGCGGCTCGCCCGCGGCCCCCGGCAGCGCCGCTCGCCCTCCCCGGTGACAGCGCCTCTGTCCCCGCTCTGTCCCCGCTCTGTCCCCGCTCTGCTCCCCGCCAGGGCTGCCCATGTTGTTTAGTCTGTCCAAAAACAGGGCTCCGAGTTTTGGGCTTCCCTGAAGGCAGTGATGAGCGGGATGGGGGGAAAGGGAGATGATGGAAGAGGGGAATTACCTGGGGGTGAGCAAAGCCTCCATGTGATTTGTACCGTTTCAGGATTAGAAAATAGATTTGTGGCCCAGCTGTCTCACAGCGCTGTTCTTGTTTGTGGTGGGGTTTATGGACAGGGGAGAAGAGGAAAACAAAAAGTCTGAGCTGAAGCTGCAGTGGAAAAGCAAATTTAAACCTGAAGTTTTGTCATAAACTCGTGGAGTGGTTTGGGTTGGAAGGGATCTTAAAACTCATCTTGTTCCAGCTCCCTGCCGTGGGTTCCAACACCTTCCAGCAGCCCAGGTTGCTGTTTACCCTGCACTTAAGCTGAGGGTTGATTATTTTCTTTACTAGTCTATCAGAAAATCCACTGGCTTGTTGTGGTGTGTGTTCAGCCATAAAGTCCCAGCGACGTCAATTCTTTAGCAGAAGACTGAAATTATTGTGTTGTGAGGCTTAATCTTCCTAAAGTCGTTATTTAGCACAGCGGTCTTAAATCACAAAACACAGATTTTGTGTTTGGAACTCTTAATTGCTAAACTCAATTAACTGCTAAACCCTTTTAACTGCTAAAGGAGAGTTCAGGTTGTTTTCCTCTCTCAGCGTTAGGAGGAAAAAAAAAAGAGATTTATTTCTGTTGCACTCTGCTGCATGAAGTGTTTCACACACAGGTTACAACCTGGTGATTCTGCTGTGGCTCACCTGGAGGAGGCTCTGCTCTGGAGGAAGAGCCGCCAAACCTGGCTTCATGCAGCAGGTTCCTATTTTACATCCAAAGCTGGCTGGGGCTGTTCCCAACCCATCAGGAAGGAAGAGCTTTCAGGAACATCTTCAACCTTTCCTCCAAGAGATGAAATGGTCTGAATCCACTAAAAGAGCTCAGAGCTGCTCGTTGTTAACTCTTGGGTGCTCCAGATGAGATCCTAAAATCTCCTAAAACCACCATTCCTCACTGAAAGCTCTTCGACTCCATCCTGACCTGGATTTATTATCAGGAGACAGATTTTTGTTTTTCCTTTTCTTTCTCCCTGAGCCATTTATTTCATCCCATGAGTCCATCCATCACAGCGAGCTGGAACCGACCTGGGATCCAGGGATATTCTGGGCTGTGCAGCGTGTCAGGAAATGGGCAGCAGCCCCTCTGATGCAAATATTTGGACGAGGGAGAGGTAGGAAAGATTGTCCAAATGTTTACTGAAGGCTGTTGATAGCCCCAGGATTTATAACTGGTGGATAACGCCTGCCCCCACACAGCTCCTCCAGCAGGTGCATCCAGTTCCCACATGACGTGTGGGATGCAGGATGGAGCCAGCCCAAGGATCCAGCTCCCTTTTCCCAGCTGCTCCACTGGTTTGGAGCCCATGGAGCAGCAAGACAGGAGCTCAGGATCCACTCCAATGATTCCTGCCCCTGAGAGTAATTCCAACCACTGGAAAAAACAAAACGCAACCAGTTGGAATTTCTTAAGTGAAACCAATGCTCAGAACTGTTCAGGCCCATCAAAATATTCCCTGTCACTCTCCTTCAGTGCTGTGGAGGAAGAAATTCGTGGCATTGTTGTGCTTGTTGTTCTTGGCATTTCAGTTCCTCGCTCCCAGCACCAGGATTGGAGCTCCTCTGTCTCCCAGCGAGCCCCGACTGCTGCTGGGGGCACAGCAGAAGTGCTGGCAGAGCACTTTGAGCCATTGCTGGAGCTCAAACAGCTCCAGCTTTTCAGAGCCCACTGGAAATGTCCCATAGCTGCTGCCAGGTGGCCTCTTGCAGCCAAAAGAGGGGAGCACATCCAATAAAAACCAGGCTGATGGACTAGGAATGGGAGTGTAGTCAAGGGAAGGCTCTGCTGCCTTGACAGCCCCTCTGTGACCTACTCAGGAGGTCTCTGCATGATCCAGAGGGACCTCGGAGGGCTCCAGCCCAAATTTCTGCTCGAGGCAGGTCCATCAGCAGCTGTGGGCAGGATCAGCCATGGCTTTGTTCAGCTGAAACCTCCAAGGAGAGGGTCCAAGAAGCAGGAATATGGACAGCCCAGCAGCAGAGGAGCTGTCAGTGCCCTCGTGTCCATCCAAGAAGGTTGGGAGGCTCTGCTATGAGAGCAGAAGCTGTTGTGGCTGTAATTCCCTCCACTGTGTGACTGAGGAGCAATATCCCATAAAACTGGAGAGATCAGCACGGAGATGAGTCACTCAACTCTGGTTGTCTCCTTCCCCTGCACTAATTTGCAAGTTCTGGTGATGCTGCGAACACAGACTCAAGAATTTAACGTGCTGCAGACACCCAGACAACTTTTTTTAGCAGAAACAGCAACTGCTTCAGCTGCAGAAAACCCTTTAATTCTGTTAAAGAATTATATTAAAGAATTGTATTAGATATATAAAGAATTATTCTTATTCTATTCTATTCTATTCTATTCTATTCTATTCTATTCTATTCTATTCTATTCTATTCTATTCTATTCTATTCCTATTTTGCAAGTTCTGGTGGTGCTGGGAATGTGAACTCAAGGATTTAACGTGCTGCAGACACCCAGACAGCTTTTCTTAGCAGCAAACAGCAACTGCAGAAAAACCTTTAATTCTGTTAAAGAATTCTGTTAGATCTATAAAGAATTCTATTATTCTATTCTATTGCTATTTTGCAAGTTCTGGTGATGCTGGGAACACAAATTTAAGGATTTAACGTGCTGCAGACACCCAGACAGCTTTTCTTAGCAGCGAGCAGCAACTGCATCAGCTGCAGAAAACCCTTTAATTCATCACAGCCCTGCAGGAGCAGTTTCCCAACTGCTCTGGTGGGGAACACAATGGCCCTATTGTTTTTCCAAGGGGAGATTCCTTCATTTCAGGCTCTTGCATAAACTGTGTGTTTTCTATTTGTCACCTGACTCATTCCAGTGGCCTCCCTGAGATGGGATTGAGATCAGTGGCAGGGATGAAAGGAATCCTCTCAGGCTGAGGACCAGATTGTCAGAGTCACCTCTTCTGCTTTGGTTCACAAACTGGGAGGAGAACTTGGTGTTCTTCTGAGGGGGGCAGGGGGGAAGTTGTGCAATAAAATATATGGGAAAGAAAGGAGTAAAGCTCAAATTCCAAAGTCATCTGCTGTGCTCCATGAAATGTTTCCATGCATTGAAAGAATTCAGTCTTGTGTTTGATGTCACATTCTCGAGGTGACCTTAGATGGGGAGTCCTCACTCCGGCTCCTCTTGCCTTGAACACATTTTGCAACAGTTCCCAGTGTTGGTGACTCTTGGTAACATCCCAAAAATGCTGGAAATGCTTTCCAGGCAAGAATTTGGAGCCACCCAGATGGGATACAAGAACCAGCCCCAGTGGGTGGTTGGTAGCTGGGACCAGCACTGCAGGTGTAGGAAGATCTGAAGGTTTCACGGTGGCCATGCATCAATATCTTCAGGTTTCCTCAGCTGTGAGCCCTGGGGTTGTGTTTGGGCTCCAAAGAGGCTGGAAGAGCCTTTCCTGCAGGTTTCTCTCCTTGGAGAATGTCCAGAGGGATTGCACATGGTGGGAGCTGGCTCTTCCAGCGTGTGCAGCCTGGTGGGAATGGCAGAGGTAAGGTGAGGGAAAAGGCAGGGTGTGTTGGTGGGGACACACACACAATCCTTCCACCAAACTGATCAATGAAATCCCCCAAGGAGAAAGAATTTAACTCTGTGTTACCTTTCCATACTGCTGGACCTCTGGGTTGGGATTAATTCTCTCTTTTCCAGCCAGGTGAGAGAGATTGATCCTTTTATTTAACTCTGATCCCACCAAGCCCTGAAATCCAAGGATCTCATATGGGTTTTCTCACCTGGAAACTCTGCTGCTCTCTGCCTCGCTTTGCTACTGAAATCCAACCAGGAGAAGGCTGCAAACCCAGGAGGATTTGGGCCAGGGTTAAGCAAAGCAGGAATAAAAGAGCTCAGCACATCCTGTGTGTCTGGGCTTGGAGAGGGTGAGCCTTGGCTTGTGGTCCACCCCAGCCTGGTGCTTTTGGCTGTACAAAATTGCTTTTTTTTTTCACAAAACAAACCATTGCTGACAGATTAAAAGGGGTTTATCCTGCAGAATTTTCCCTGCCTCGTCTGCCAGGGAACACACAGGGCTCAACTCCTCTTGCTTGGAGTAAATCACAGTGTGGGGCTGCCTTATCTCAACCAGAGCCCCTGAGCAGGAATGTCCAGCCCTGGGCCACCCAGCCCTAATCCCAGGAATCAGTGTCTGCTCCAGGGCCCCTGCTCTGACCCTCCAGAGCCATATTTTAGCAAGGTCAGGAGGTTGGGTGGTAAAAGGGGAGTGGGGAATAGCTGGGAGAGATTCAAGGCTGGCCCTGCACGGAGATTTCCTGGAAATGCTTACACTGGCCTTGGAGGGGAGACTTGAGCCTGTTCCTCTCTCCAGATTTGCTGGAAATCTGCTTGAGGTTATGGACACAGCTCCAGCTTCCAAGTGTCCTGCAGGAGGGTGCTTCACACTCTTTTCAGTGGTTGCTTTAATGGATCCAGGTGGATTGAGGGAGGGTTTGATGTGCAGGCAGCCCTGCTAGGAATAATTTCATCCCTGGTTCCTTCCTAGGACAACAAGACTGCTTTTAGCTCGTGGGGAAGGATAAATAAGCAGGAAAATCAGATGGGATAATGGGAGGGCTCTGTCAGATGGAAGTGAATGAGTGGAGAAACAGCTCTGTGCGTTTCCTTCATCCATCACAGAATATTTTGTGTGGAGGTGATTCAGCACCTGCCAGCTTGTCAGGAGAAAGGACAGCAGTGGGCAGAGAGGGTCCACTCTGTGCATGTGGAAGAACCATTCCCTCCTGTGTGGAAATGTTCTTTGGGATCAGGTCAAAAAATTATTTCCTGTGAAGTTTCTCTGTAAAATCTCTGTTGCATTTGGCTGGAAGGACCAATTTAGGGGCTTCATCCAAGAAATGGTTGTGCCAAGGGTTGCTGAGTGTGGGCTGAGTGTCCATCAGGAACAGGGAAAGGCTGGGTACAACACCATTCCCAGGACATATTTCAGTCGAGAGAATGAAAAGGGGTGAAAGGGAATGCTGCAAACAAAATCCTGATTTTCTCAACTTGCTAAACTTAAATCAGTTTACTCTTTCTTTTGTGTATAAATTCTTCTTGAATGCAGGGGAAAATATAATTTTCTTCTCTCTGAGGGTTGGTATCAACAAAGGATGGGATCCACTGCCCAGTGAAGTAAGAATTGAGGGTCCAATATTGAGGGTTGCACAACAACTCATTAAAATGAGTTACTCCAACTCTTCCCAAGCCTTTTGAGGGGCTCATTTTCAGGAGTGACGCTCAGGAAGTCACTCTTGCCCAGCTGCCCCCTCCCTCCCATCCTGTCCCTGTCCCACTTGAGCCACCCACAGCAGCATCCCTGAATTCCATTCCCATTTCAGCCCTTGCTTTGCTCCATGGCAGAGCACAGGAGTCTCCTGCCACAGTCATATTTTCTGGAAAAATCCCTTAAAAATCCTTTTGCCCAGGATTTTTCTCCTGGGAAGCTGAGAAGCCTCAGAGAAAAAGGAAAACAATAATTATCTGATTTGCTTCTCCAGTGTTTTGCTGCTTTGGAATGTGTTTGGAGATTGTTTACCCACAGGTGATTGTTTCATTGGTTTCATGGGAATTGTTTTGACTCTTTGGCCAATCAGGGCCAAGCTGTGTTAAGGTTCTGGAAAGAGTCACAAGTTTTCATTATTATCTTTTTAGCCTTCTGTCTGTATTCTTTCTGCATTCTTTAGTATAGTAGCCTTTTATATAATATAGTATATATATATGTGTATATATATATATATACACACACACATATATAAGTATATATATACACACTTATATATATGCTATATATACTGTATACTTTTATATACTAATATAATATAATATAATATAATATAATAATATAATATAATATAATATAATATAATATAATATAATATAATATAATATAATATAATATAATATAATATAATATAATATAATATAATATAATAAATAGAATATATAATATAATATAATATAATATAATATAATATAATATAATATAATATAATATAATATATATATATAAACATATCATATACTATTATATACTAATATATACTATTACATACTATACTATACTATACTATACTATACTATACTATACTAAATACTATTATATTATATATACTATACTATATATAATTATATATATATATTATATATAAGGCTAATTTATTAGAAGGCTAATTTAATAAGTTAATAATTTATTATTAATAAAATAATTTTATAATAATGTATTTATAATTAACAATAAATTATTACATAATAATTTAAAATAATAATAAAAAATGAATTCGCCTTCTAAGAACATGGAGTCAGATTCGTCATTCCTTCCTGCCATGAGGCATCCTAGAAATACAATGATCTCCCTCCCTCCCTCCCTCCCTGTCTGCCTCCCTCCCTCCCTCCCTCCCGTGCAGCTGCTGAGCTCTGCGAGGGAAAGGCTCCCAGATGTGCTGGGGAGGGAGCAGGCAGAGCCCTGAATTCCACTCCTTGCCGTGTGGACTCTTTGTATATTTTGTTTGAAGGGGGAAATATGTGGAGTCCTCGGAGGAAGGCTGGGGACCAGGCACAGCCCTGGCAGCTCCGGCACCGCGGGGCTACGAGGTCCTGCAAGCCCCCTGCCCTTGGCCCGCAGGATGGGCCAGCTGAAACCCATCAGCGTCACCCAGCAGGTCCCCAAAGCCTCTCCTGGAGATGGCTCAAGGTGACCAGACCCTTTGAGAAAACGTGGCTTGGCTCAAAAGCCAATAACACCTAAACACCCGCAGCTGGAATTTTTGGTATTTTTGGCTCAAGGATGATGTGCTGTAGCAGATCAATAAATATTCACACGCTCCAGAGCGTTTTGTGGGGTTGGTTTCAGTGCATTTAGCTGTGGCACTTGGTAGCTACTTGATTATTGCGTGAGACAATACGTTTATGAAGTGTTGGCCTTCATTTAGTTAAACACTTCATTGATGTCTAAGACCAAAACGGCATGAAACTAATTGTTCCCGTGGAAACAGGAACCCAGAGAATGATTTCATATCACAGCTTGGCAGCAGAAAAAGAAGAAACCTCTGTAATTGTTCCCATTAACCCAGCGCAGGGGATTCATGCTCAATCTCTACCGAGCTCTGCTCTGCTTCTGCTGTGAATTAGGGGACAAAAAGTCAGCAGAGAACCACATTAAAAAGGCCCGAAACAAGCTGTGCTTTATGGAGCATTTGTAGTTCTGCCACCAAAACCATTTTTCTCTTCTGCTTTGCAGGTTTCTGGCCAGCAGCACTGAGGACAATCACTGAGGCCAACTTTTGGAGATGCTGGGTTTTAACTGTGTGCCTGCAGGAGGGACAGGGACATCCCTGGCTGTGCTCTGGGCTGGACACAGGACAGCCCTCAACCCTCTCAACCCCAAGGGTGAGTGCTTAGAAAATGCAGAAAAACCAAATCTGCAGTGAAAAAACTGGGGAGAAGAGCCATGCAGAGCAGTCTGTGTGTGCAGGAAATATCCTGAACCTCCTGCCTGAGGTTTTCCCTTTCCCCCATGGGATGTGCTGGTGACTGGGGCATCTCGAGGGCATTGTTCCTATAGAAAATCCCTCATATCTCTGTACCAGAGGAGCTCCCATCTCCCAGTTCTCCGGATTTCCCATCAAACTGAGAAATCCCCACCCCAGTGAGGAGCTGCAGCCCCTGCCCAGCCCCTACCATGGAGCATCCCTTGCAGGACCAGTTTTGGAAGCCCAATGGCTCTGCAATTCCTGTCTGGGCACCCACACCCTCTCCCTGCCCTCATGGAATCATCTCCACCATTTTCCCACTTTTAGGCTTTGCCCCTAAACCCAGCCCCACCAAGCCCAGCAGGAAAAGGGAACCAAAAAAGCACAAAACCCATCCTGACCACCAGGCCAAGCCCACAGCTCCCCTGGCGGGACCAGCAGGCACAGACCTGCTCAATCCCAGCACAGAGCAGGTTTCTCTGCACTAATTACTGCTAATTGAGCCACTTGACTGTCGGGGAGCCCTGCCCCGGCCAGGCTGATTGAGTATCAGGGAGATAAGGAGCACTCAGCACAGGTAATGGGGAAGTGTTGGCAGAGCTGGGCTGGCACCTTCTGGAGGGGTTATCTCTCCTCCCCAGAGCACAGGGCACCCAGTTCCAAAGGGAAACACTCTGACCCTGAGGATCTGTGCAGAGCCTAATAGAGATCTTTAAGAGAGGATGAAAAGCTTTTTTAGGAAGTGCCCTGTGGGATTTTGGTGACTCAGGAGCTCAGCAAATCAAGCTGGCATTCATTTCTGAGTAACTCTTTTAAATTTCCTTAACATGCATTTTATTCCTTTGGCTGGCTTTTGCTGTTGTTAATTTAACACCATGCAAATGAAACTTTAAACATTTTTCCCCTTTTTTCTTCCCTACAGAGAATTTCTTTTTTTCTTTTAACAAATGCTGTCTCTCTCAGAACTTTTGTTATTTTTCACCACCTCCACTGACCTACACAGAGTAATTCAGCTCCTACCCCATCCTGAACACCAGGTAGGAGTTACTCACACCTACTTACCAAAGTGGAAACTTGGACGGGGTGACATTGTTGTTCTGTTTTTTCTTTTCAATTACTCACAGTTGTAAATAGGCAATCAAAATTACTGGATATTTTTACAGCCAACTCTGAGAAAAATCTTGTGTGTGGATGCAGCCCCTGGCTGTGGGTGCTGCCACACCTCACACCTGGGAGGTGAAGCTCACAGGGTCACAGTCCCTGCCCACAGCAGTGCCAGTGTTTTGCCTCAGGGATGTAAAAACCAAGAAAACATCACCACTTCACTCCTGGAGTAGCCAGCAGAGTGTGTCCATGGCTATCAAATCAATGAGAGGGCAGCCACACACCTGAGAAGCTGCTGGGTCCTCCAACCCAAAATTCAGGATGTTTTCATGTCAAGGATCCCCGTTTTCTTCCTCGAGGTGCCTCAATCATCTGCTTCTCCTCTTACCTCTGTGCACTTCCAGTTTGGTTTAATTTCCCAAAGTTTCCCAGCTTGTTACACAAAGCTCATAACAAAGTCTGTGGCCAGCTCTCTCTTTGATAATTCCTTCCCCCCATTTGTTTATCTCAAGTCCTGAGCTTTGTTCCAGGCCCAAAACCAAAAGCCTTTCTAGCCCGTTCTCCTCTTGACTTGTTGCAGATGTAATGAAATAAATCTTTAGAAAGAACAAACCTTCACTTCCTCTCTCCCGTCTGATTCAGTCACAAACCCCAGGAAAGAAAAATAAATCACAACCTGAGCTCGCCTGGTCTCACAGGATTCCAGTCTGGTCCTGCAAGCCACCTTCCCAACTGGATGTGTCCATTCCTCACAGAAATCAGTGAACACGGCCACCAAAAAGGATCTGATAAACATGAAATCCTTATTTTGAGCATGGCCAAAGTAAAAAAAGACAACTTGTAATCAGCCCAAATTAAGGTTGATGTGGTGGTTGATGAACACGACCATGCTGGTGGTGCCTTCCTAGAGCTTGTCCTTGGCACTGAAGGGTGATGTGTCCCTGGCTTGTCTCTCAGCCCCTCGTGTGGCTCTGCCTCTCTTTTCTTCCCTGCCACCCCCACCCCAAGGAATTTTAGATCACAACCAGAAAAATCATCTGTTTGGGTTTCCCAAACTGGCCACAGCAGAGGTGGAAATGTTGTAATGTTGCGATGGCCCCGACGAGGGGACACAATGATGTATTTGACTCCATGGATATTAGAAGGCCAATTAATGACTTTGTTATACTATATTCTATACATTTAAAATTGCATCTGCCAAGCACTTAACCCTGCACGCAACTGCTCACACTGTTCTGAAACCTGTGACTGTCACCAACATTCCTCACACACACACACACACACACACACACACACACACACACTCTCTCTCTGGCCCTGATAGGCCAAGGAAACAAAACCCCATCACTTTGGGTAAACAATCTCCATCTTGCATTCTACTTTTGCACAAACACAGGCACAGCAAATGATAAGAATTGTTTTTCCTTTCTCTGAGGTTCAGAGAGTGTGAATCTCAGAAATGTTCTTGGGAAGAATTGTGCCTTGCTTTTCCCTGTGAAATGTGGCTACAGTGGAAATTCCCTCCAAACAGAGTTTGTCCTTCTGCTGAGAGCTGTTTCCATGTAAAACCTCTGCTGCTCTCCCATCAACCATCAAGGGGTGCTCAGATTGTCTCCAAATACACCCCAGCCATGAGGTCTGACCAAATCCCTGTTTTCAGCTGGGGATTCCATGGATGTTCTGCTGCCCTGACCCTGCTCTGGGATCAAACACTATAGGACAAAAATAATATGAACGTTGACACATGCTCTGTTCAAGGTAAAAGGGACTTTTTAATTTCTGACTCCAACATTTATAGATTTCCAAAAGTGACAGTGGATTGGAGGGTGACAGTGCCACCTCTCCAGTGACACTGGACAAACCAACAGTCCATCAAATTTCTCTTCTTCCATAAAAGAATGCAAAACAAAGCGTTATTTACATAATGTGTGTGAAAAAGCTCATTACAAGAATGTAAACCTCAGAAGGCTTAGAAAATCTGACAAAATCAGGGCGACACCACCCATCAGCCCAAAGCCCTTTCCAGAGCCCACCTCCCTTGGCAGCAGCCTGGCCTAGGAGTGGACTGCAGGACACAGGGTGCCCTCCACAGGGATGCCAAGTGGAGAATAACTCCTTAAAAAATGGGGCTGCCTGTGTTTGCCTAACAAGGTCTTCTCTTGGGTCTAAGTTCAAGCCAGGCTCAGCTTTAAGCTGGGAAATACTGGAACTGTATAAAAGGGGTGGCTTGATTTACCAGGTAGGTTCTGCCCAGTGGGTTTTGCTATTCCAAGGGTGCTTGGAGGAAGATATGCAGAACCACCACAGCTGTCAGAAGATTTTCGGGTTGTGTCCCTAGCCCTAACTTTCACTGATGAACCAAGGCTTTTCTCTTTGTGTGTGTTTTGTTTTAAATTTAAACAAGAGCCCTTTGCACACTCGACACAATCCATCCACTTAGCACTGAAGAAAGTGTAATTAGACACTTGGAGAACTGGAAGAAATTAACTCTGACCACAGCCCATCACTCAGACTATTACTTAATAATATTTCCCAAATGTGCAAAGCACTTAGTTCTGGAATAACAGGAAAGAAGTGTAACTTCTCACCCCGAGCAGGGCTCTGCCGTGTGAAGCACACAGGAAAACCTCACCAGCACCAGGAGATGTTTTGCCACCTCCCATCATCACCTGAGGGCCACCAGGAGATGGGAAGGATGCCATTCATGGTCCCCAATCCATGGCACTGAAGGGCTGGAATGGAGTCAAGGGCAGTGCCCAGCCTGAGGTGTTCAGGTGTGGTGTTTGCGAGGGATGAGAATCTGACTCCAAGTTCTCAGAAGGCTGATTTATTATTTTATATGTTATATGATTTGTTATTTTATGTTATATTAATTATATTATATTAATTATAGATCATATCATATCATATCATATCATTTATTATGAAAAATAATTCTAAATTATTTCTAAATATATTAAAATATAGTTATATAAAATATATATTATATATTAAAATATATTATATATTATTTATCTATATAAATATTTCTATAAATATATAATAAATGAAAAATAGTATTATAAATATTTATAAATATATATAATTATTTCTATATAAATAATTATTTAGGTTTTATTATATTTTAATTTATTATTAAATTATTTAATAAATCAGAGGGCTGATTTATTATTTTATGTTATATTAATTATATTAATTATATAGTATAATATAATATCATATAATATAATATCATACCATATCATATCATATCATATCATATCATATCATATCATATCATATCATATCATATCATATTATAGAATACTGTACTAAAACTATGCTAAAGAAAGAGAAAGGATACATCAGAAGGCTTAACAAGAATGAATAATAAAACCCCATGATTGACTCAGAGTCTGACACTGCTGATGGTGATCGGCCATTAATTAAAAACAATTCACATGGAACCAATCAAACATTCACCTGTTGGTGAACAATGCCCAAGCCACATTCCAAAGCAGCAAAACGCAGGAGCAGCGATCAGAGGATTATTGTTTTCATTCCTCCCAGCTTCCCAGGAGAAAATCCTGGGCAAAGAGGATTTTTTTCAGAAAATATCCTGGTGAGTTCGGGCTGCGTGCGAGGAGATCTCCCCCAGCTTCCAACACGCCACGGAAACCACGGAGAAATTGCTGCTTTCCTTCTCCTGCAGCGCCCTGGCCTCACCCCACGCTGCAGAAGCCTGGCTAGAAAGAGATGATTGTGGTCCCTGCCCATTTCTTTGCTCACTAAAAAGGCTCCATTCATCCTGGTTAATTTGGAGGGGTATCGGTGGCATGAGCTGGAGCTGAGCGTCGGCGCCGCATTGCAGCGAGCCCCGCTCGCTGGCCAGCCCAACCAGGGACACAGATATCCTTCCTTTGGAGCTCTGGAGGGGAGCATTTCTCTGCTTTTAAGCACAAGTGTCTTTGCTGGCCGTGGCAAGTTTTAAAAAGTCCTGACGAAGCAGGGCCGGGTCATTTTCTCAGCCAAAACAAGAGGCTGTTCAAAACGTGGGGGAAAAGGTTGTTCTCGTGTGTTTCTGCTTCAGGAGCCAACACAGCCACCTTCACCTGCCTAAATTACCCCTCACACATCAATGAGGCCGTGTCCAGAACAATGAACCTCTTGCCTTGCTGTAAAACACTGAAAAAATTTTGATTTTTTAATAGAAACATCCGTGATGCCTTAAATGCTGAAGTCATTGTGAATTACAACTCCCAGGATTTCCCCATGTGTGTGGGAAGAGCTGCAATGTAATTGCTTTCAGCAGAATATCACTGCAGTCTATAATTAAAATATATGAGATTGCCAGTTTCAAAATATTTAAGTGATTTCATCTGGATTTAGGAGAATGTGTCTCTGTGAGCAGCTCTTTTAAAATGATATTTCTATTTTCAGTGCATAACATGGGTCCTGGGTGAAAGAAAAAGATGATTTTGTGGTGTTCTTTGTCTGAGGAAGCACCTGGAGGAGGGAGGTTGGAGACACAGAGCTCAGAATTCAACAGAATACTCCAGTTCTGGGGAAATGCGTGGTGAAAGATGAAGTGACATTACAGAGATGGAGGGGGAGGTTTCACAAAATAAAAAAAAAAATAAAAAAGGATTACAATAAATAATATTAATATTAATATTAATATTAATATTAATAGTGCTGTAATTCCCAGTGTCCCTGCAGGAGGGAGAGAGTCCCATCTTTGTCTGCAAAGCTGAGTGAGGGATCTTCACTCAGAGATGAAAATAAATAATACAAGAAGGCAAAGATGATAATCCTGTAGCTGTAACGAGACACAAATGCTGTTTTGATGGTTTTCTCTGAAAGGAAAACACCAAGCCCAAGTGATTTAATTGAAGATCTCCCAGGCTTTGCATTCAGCACGGCCACAGAGGAAGGGAAATCTACTTCTATGTGGCAGAACATGAGTGGTTTTCCCAGTAAAATAAAAAGAAAGATGAAAAAAAAAAGGTTTTAAAGAGGTTTATTTTGAATAAGGACATGACATGAAGGATCTACTTTGTCCATATGAGAGACTGGGATTAGATTGGATAAAACACAGAATTTGGGGTTTTTTTTGAAAGATTTATGAATTCATGGCATTACACTTGTCTGCTTCACACTGAGCCCCTCTCCAAGGAGCCCTTTGGCAAATGCTTTTGGGGAGGAGAAAAGGGAGAAACTCCTGGGCCATTAAAGATGCCAACAGGTAGAAATAAATGTTCACCTATTCACTTTCTGAAGCAGCCTCTGAGCTTGTCCAGAACAAACACCCAAAGATCAGGATGCAGCTTTTGAAGCTGCTGAGATCTTTAAACTGAAGGAATGGGAGGGGTCAGTGCTGGATTTCGCTTCTTTTTGATTTAGAGATGGGGTAACTGAGAGGTGCTTTAAAAACTTTTATATTATTTGTAGTCTCATGAGAAGGGTGAAACAATACAGATATGATAATTCACACTACTACAATTAGAAGCTATTTAAAAATTTTTCTACAAACTCATTTCCCACAGGTCGGTCAGCAAAAGTACAATTTTATTTTTGACAAGGAAGCCTGGAGAAAGTGAGGATTTTTTTTTTTTACCTGAGGGTTCACAGGGGGCTGTGACCACCTGGGAGGAGCAGGAAATGCTGTGAGGAAATAACTCCTGTTTCCTCTCAAGGCTGGGAGATGCAAAGGACCCCACAGGCAACCAAAGTTTGCTGTAGGACACCAGGGAAAAGGCAAGAGGGCAGATTAATCCCATTTTCTCTGAAAAAAAAGCATGATTAATGCAGCTTGGAGGGAGCTGGAGGAAGGGGAATTGCTGAAAACCATGGAAGGAAGTCCCTGGCTGTCCCTGGTTGATGCTATATATGGTGCTTGGTCAGTTGTGCTCGAGGAGCAGCAGCCAGGGTTGCATTTTTATTGTATTTCATTTGAAAGCAGAAAAAAAAAAAGGTCAAATAACTCATCTGTGTTCAAAGAGCCCGTGGTGATGGATGATGCTGTGAGTGGCAGCTGCTGAATTTCCAGCCCTGAGAGCATTTTGGGGTTGCTGGAGGGGTTGTGTCAGTGGCCTGTCTGTTCCCATGCCTTTGGGATTCTCCCAAACCCAGTTTTGAGCCCAAATTTCCAGCCCTGAGAGCATTTCTGGATCTGCTAGAGGGGTTGTGTCAGTGGCCTGTCTGTTCCCATGCCTTTGGGATGTTCCCAAATCTCAGTTTTGAGCCCAAATTTCCAGCCCTGAGAGCATTTTTGGGGCTGCTGGATGGGGTTATGTCAGTGGCCTGTCTGTTCCCATGCCTTTAGGATTCTCCCAGCCCAGTTTGGAGCCCAAATTTCCATCCATGCCTTTGGGATTCTGTTCCCATGCCTTTGGGATTCTCCCAAACCCAGTTCTGAGCCCCAATTTCCAGCCCTGAGAGCGTTTTTGGGGCTGCTGGATGGGTTGTGTCAGTGACCTGTCTGTTCCCATGCCTTTGGGATTCTCCCAAACCCAATTTTGAGCCCCAATTTCCAGTGGTTTTGGGGCTGCTGGAGGGGTTACGTCAGAGGCCTGTGTCCCCATGTCTTTGGGATTCTCCCAAACCCAATTTTGAGCCCAAATTTCCAGCCCTGAGAGCGTTTTTGGGGCTGCTAGAGGGGTTGTGTCAGTGGCCAGTCTGTTCCCATGCCTTTGGGATGTTCCCAGCCCAGTTTTGACCATGTGGGCTGGCTGGGCAGGGATCTGGGTCAGGATTGATGCAGAATCCTCTGGAGCAGAGCTGGGGTTGGTGTGGGGACAGCAGTGAGCAGAACCAGAGCATGGAAAGGGGATTTCTGCTGCTGCTGCTGCTGATTCCCAGCGCACAGATAACCCCAGGATAACACCAGGAGCTGTGAGGACAGAGACTGGAGGTCACTCACAGGTTACTCAAAGGTGAAAAGGCAACTCATGGTCACAGAGTGGCAGAGGAACCAGCAAGGAACCAGTTCCTGCTGCCTCAGAGACATCCCAGGGGATCACAGCTCATTCCCTGCCCACCCCAGAAAGCCACAAACTCACTTTATCATCAGCACCCTGAAATCTCAGTGCCCCAGTTCCCACCTGCCTGGCAGCTCAGGCTCACCTAATGGGACAGGAGCATTTATTCCATCGTGAGCTGCTCACCCCAGCGTGATTTCTCAGTGTTAGGGACGTCAGGTTGTCCCTCCTCTTTCCAAAAACACATTTAGGGTCCAAAGCATCTGGGGCAGCATTTGTTGCAAATCCTGACAGGCCTTTTCTCCCAGCAGCACTGATAACCAGCCCTGCAGAAAGTGCAGGAACATCCCCCCTTCCCTGCATTCCCCTTTTACATCTGCTCCACATTTGCATCCCAGAAATTAGAGAACTGAGTTATGTGGAATTACAGAGCTGGAGTATGGAACTGATTGGGTGTTCAAGCTAAATAAGATGAATTTAAAGATCTCTCCAGGAAATTGAGTGGAACACCCAAACTGACATGGGGTATTAAATATTATATTTGTGCCGTTGCTCTTTAGAGCCCGTTGGCATCGAACATCTGGGAGCACGATTTGGAGCACAAAGAAACTGAATACCTGCTCAAAATTATGCTCATCAGAGCTCAGAAATTAAAATATTACTGGGTACACTCTGAGCCAGCCCTTCCCTACAAGGTAGGGCTATTAAAATATGATTAGCTGAGCCCTATCTGCTCTCAGAGCTGTCAGGCACCATTACAGCTGAGAGGACCTCGATGCAGCAGCACTGGCACAGCCCCTGCTCCATCAGCAGCAAGATGCTGAAAAAACTGAACCAAAAACTGAACTGAACCAAAAACTGAACCAAAAACTGAACAAAAAACTGAACCAAAAACTGAAATGAACCAAAAACTGAACCAAAAACTTAACCAAAAACTGAAATGAACCAAAAACTGAACCAAAAACTGAACAAAAAACTGAACCAAAAAATGAACTGAACCAAAAACCGAACTGAACAAAAAACTGAACCAAAAACTGAACCAAAAACCAAATTGAACCAAAAACTGAACCAAAAACTGAACTGAACCAAAGACTGAACCAAAAACTGAACTGAACCAAAAACTGAACCAAAAACTGAACAAAAAACTGAACCAAAAACTGAACTGAACCAAAAACTGAACCAAAAACCGAACTGAACCAAAAACTGAACTAAAAACTGAACCAAAAACTGAACTGAACCAAAAACTGAACCAAAAACTGAACCAAAAACTGAACTGAACCAAAAACTGAACCAAAAACCGAACTGAACCAAAAACTGAACCAAAAACTGAACCAAAAACCGAACTGAACCAAAAGCTGAACCTTGCAAATGTTCAGCCCATGAGGAGGGGAAATAAAAACAATTAAAAGGAGAAGTTGGGGGGGTCTCAGAGGAGAGGTGGCTTTGGGCTGCTCTTTAAGCTGAAAGTTTGGACGTTTGGGGTTTTTTGTGATGTGGGAAGAGCTTTGCCCTTCACTGCCTCGAGCGTGTGCTGCCTCTTCATCATCACCCAGTGCAGAGACGAGGATTCCTTGCTGCCACCGCCCCCTGCAATCACAGCTCCCTGTCCCCACCGTGGTCACATTTCCAGAGCTCTCCGTGGGTGGTCAGGATTGCATTTCCCTTCTCCTTGCTGGGGAATAAAATTCAAACCACCACAGAAAACCTGCACAGACCGGGCTCAGGTTGGGATAATCACCACACTCTGCTGCTCCTGGAATCACAGTGAGGTATCCATACATCTGCATTTCCAGACATAAAAAATGTCCTGCATTATGTGATAACCACACACACACACACACATATATATATATATATATATTTAAGTGTGGCTGCACTAAACTACACTTATATATATAAACATATATATATGTATATGGTAGGAAAAAATCATATACATCTATTTTAATATATATTTTATATATTAAAATATATATTATATGTAATATTTAAAATATATTTTATATATAAATAGAAAAATATATTTTATATATACATATATATACATATATACTTATATATATTTATGTACATATACATATATATATTGAAGTGTGGCTGCACTAAACCACATTTATATATCTATCTATCTATCTATCTATCTATAAAAATTATATATATTTTTAATATATATTTTCTATATTAATATATATATAATATAATATAATATAAATTATATTTTATATATAAATATCTTTTATATAAAAATATAACAATATATATACATATATACTTATATATTTATGTACATATACATATACACATATATACATATACATATAAATATAAAAATTATAATTTATTAATATTTATATATAAATATATAAATATAAATATAAATAAAATATATACATATATAAGTAAATATATATATATATATAGAATATATATATTATCTATTCTATATATAAATAGATAAAAATATATATACATATATAAATAAATATTATATATATATATATATTAAAATTTTTTAAAAAAATATATATATTATTTATTTTTTTCTTCCTCGGCCACCCGAAGAAGAAGCAGCTTTACAAACACAAGGCAGAATTGCAGGTTTTTTTGTTGGGTTTTTTTTTGGTTTTTTTTGTCAGGACTGAGGCCAGGCGAGGTGCGCGGTGCCAGCCCCGTGTCCCCCTGTGCTGCTCCCGAATCCGGGCACAATTCCCGCAAAAGCCGAGGCAGCGCTGCCGGCCCGGCCCGGCGGGAGCCTGCCCGTGTCAGGGCTTATTACCGCGTGTTTTCACACTTATCCCCAAGGTGTTGAACTCGCCCCCAAGGTTAATTAGTAATTTATTGCCCTGTCATCAGTTCGACGCTACTAATGGCTTCAATTTAGCCCCAGGGCTTTTGGGTTTCTTTTTTTTTTTTTTTTTTTTTTTTCCTCTCCTTTTATTTTTTTTTTTTTCCTCCTGCTTGCTTTGGAGGATCAGCAAGTTGAGGTAAAGGGGAAAGGGGTAAATCTGCTTGGAAAAGTGCCTGAAAAAATAAAAAGCTGAGGATCACAGAATCACAGAATGGGTTGGGTTGAAAGGGACATTGAAGATCATCTGATCCCAACCTCCTGCTAGGAGTAAAGGGATTTTTCCACATCTTTTCCCCCTTCTCCATCCCTGGGAGCAGCAGGACTGGGATGTGCCTGGGTGATTCTGGCTCTCAGTGCCTCCTCACAGGGATCCACAGGGCAGGAATTGAGTGATTTTAGGGAAAAAATGGAGAATTAGATCTTGTCAAGAATCCTGGGGGGTTCTTTCAATTAACAAACAAATCCTTTACAACTCACTCTAGGGGGGGATACCCAGACCCAGAGGGAAGCAGGAGATTTGGGATTTGGGATTCCTGCCCATCCCTGTGCTGGATCATCCCAACCTCCTGCCACGACCAAGGGAATTCTTCCACAGGGAACATCTTTTCCCCTTCTCCATCCCTGGGAGCAGCAGGATTGGGATGTGCCTGGGTGATTCTGGCTCTCAGTGCCTCCTCACAGGGATCCACAGGGCAGAAATCAAGTGATTTTACAGGAAAAAATGGAGAATTAGATCTCGTCAAGAATACTGGGGGGGTTCTTTCAATTAACAAATTCCTTGCAACTCACTCTAGGGGAGGATGCCCAGACCCAGAGGGAAGCAGGAGATTTGGGATTTGGGATTTCTGCCCATCCCTGTGCTGGGATGAGCCAGTGCAGGCAGCAAGGTGGGAACGTGCAGCTCTCAAATCCCTGCGAGCTGTCAGCCAGCGAGGAAAAAGGCATGACAACTCTTTGGATTTGGATTCTAAAAGGAAAAAAACCTCCAGTTTTCACCTCCATGCACATGGATTCCCAGAGCAACATCTGCTGTTCCCCTGCTGCTTTAATTTATGGCCATTAACTTTAGGGCTAAGGACAGTTTATGGAAAAAACCACCTGCTTTCCCCTTCTCCCGGGGCAAGGGTGGAATTTTCTCTGACTCTGCCTCCTAAATAAAGCTCCCTGATGATTCATGCCACGGCTCACACACACACACATGCCTTATGTTAGAGGCCCTGTCAAGATGCTCATGCCCCTCTGGAGCTGGAGGATTTTGCACAGATCTCATTTATCCCCATCCCCAGGGCAAATCTGAGCCCTGAGCCTGGCTGCCCTGCTGGTGATGGCCAAAAAAAAAAAAAAATCAGGTTAGTTTGGGTTGGAAGGGACCTTTAGAGGTCTTTTAGTCCAACCTTCCTGCAGGGACATCTTCAGCTCAATCAGGTTGCTCCTTGTTCAAGCTGACCTTGGATTTTGGGGCATCCAGCACCTCTCTGGGCAAACTGTGACAATTTTTTATGATCTTAATGTGGAAAACTCCTTCTATCCATGGGCCAGCCTCTTGTAGAAAATCCTGGGGAGCTCTGTCTGCATTAAGGTCGCTGCAAAGCCACCAAGTTTTGCTTCCAGCTTGGATTTCCACATCCCAAACCTATCCCATCCTTTCCATCTTGTCTCCAAACCCACCTTAGACAAGCACCAAGCTCAGGCCAGCCCTCGTTGTGCTTTCTCAGCCCTTTGACACAGATGCCTGGCTCTGCTTCTGTCATTCTGAAAGATTGGCTTTCCCTGATGGAGCTTTCAGTCAAGGAAAAAAGGAAAAAAATAAAAAAAAAAAAAGGAAAAGAAATCAAAATGAGCCTTGTTGGCAGCAAAGAGAAGATAAAACCTGGACGCTCATCCAAGCTTGTGTTTGAAAGCTGATAGCCAGCGCTGGGCAGCTCCAGAGGCCCCCCAGGCTGCAAACACCCCTCACCCAGAGCAGGGGGTCCCACAGGGCTGGACCCCCGGGTTCTCCCCCTTTCCCACCCCCACAGCGCGCTCCAGCCCCAGCCCTGGGGCAGATCTGGCTGTGCTGGGTTCTGGGAGCGTGCGCGGAGCGACGTGGGGTGGGGGGAGAGGCCTGTGACTAATCTTGCAGCCTTTCCTTCCAGTGTTTAAGGCAAGGGAAGGCTGTTTACAATAAAAGCCAGTGATATTTTTCATCCTTCCAAATGGAACAGGGGTTCTATAAACAGAGGAGGCTCAGACACAGCAAACACCTGCTGAAGGGAACCGGCCCGAGGAGGCACGCGAGGGCTCGCTGTCTGTCCGTCCATCAGAGCTCCTGATGGAGCCACTCGTGGCCAAGTTCAAGTTGAAGAGCACAGCACGGATCTGCTGTAGTGGGGAGGATGGGATAACCAAAAGCGTTAGCAAAGATCCCCTGGTTTTCCTTGGGAGGTTGTGGAGCAGGGAAGAGATTTCCACCCCCTGGACTGAGCTAAGGTTTGCACATTATGAGTTATTCCTCATTTGGATTTGTGGGCTAGGAAAGAGATTTCTACCCCCTGCACTGAGTTTAAGTCTGCACATTCTGGATAATTCCTCAGTTGGGTTTTTGGAGCAAGGGAGAGATTTTTGCCTCCTGCACCGAGTTGAGGTTTGCACGTTCTGAGTAATTCTTCAGTTGGATTTGTGGACTAGGAAAGACATTTCTACCCCCTGGACTGAGTTTAGGTCTGCACGTCCCTGGGTAATTCCTCTGTTGGATTTGTGGAGCAGGGAAGAGATTTTTACCCCCTGAACTGAGCTAAGGTTTGCACATTCTGTGCAATTCCTCTGTTGGATTTTGGAGCAAGGAAGAGATTTCTACCCCCTTGACTGAGTTCTGCACATTTGGGTTATTCCTCAGTTGGATTTGTGGACTGGGAAAGAGATTTCTGCCCCCTTGACTGCGTTGAGGTCTATATGTTCCTGGGTAATTCCTCAGTTGGATTTGTGGAGCAAAGAAGATATTTCTACCCCCTTGACTGAGTTGAGGTGTGCACACTCCTGGGTAATTCCTCAGTTGGATTCTGGAGCAGTTTTTCTGTAGTGTGGTGTCACACTTGCAGGGAGGACCCCAGCTTGGGAAGTTGTGGAATAACCTGTCAGAGCTTCCCTGCAGCCCTCAGCTCAGGTTTCAGCCCTGCACCAAAACATGTAAAGCTTTGATTTCGTCCAAGCTGCTGTGGCTTTGAGCTTTTCCCAAACTAATCAAATCAAACACAACCTTGCTCACATAATCCTGCAGGCTGGGACTGAAATCAGCAACTCCTCTGGCTTCAGCCGTGTCTTGTGGTGGTGAATTCCAAGGATTAATCATGGATATCTTCCCACAATACAGCCTGCATCATCCCCCTAGTAATTACTGACCTGAGGGAGCTAAATCAATCTCATAGCCTCTTCATTTGCCTTTTATTTTTTTTGGTTTTTTTTTTCAAAAAGGCTGGTCAAAGCCACCCAGAATTGTGCCAGGCAGCACCTGTGAGCCACCCATGGGTTTGGAATCATGGAATGTCCTGAATGGGAAGGATGCCACCAGGATCCCTCTCCCCTGAGGAGTGACATTCCCCATGAGCTGCCAGAAGAGGAATTTCCAGAGGCCATTGCTCAAAACCATGACAAGTCCATCCTCATTAGGACTTCTTTTTTTTCCTTTTCCCACCCCTCCAAAAGCAAGGCAGCGAAATATCCTCAATTCCAGCAGGGATTTCTCAGCTTGGATAAATCAGCCCAGCCCCACCGATGCTGTGGAGCCTCTCCAACTCACACCTACTCCAGCACCTGCTCTCCCATATTTTATATCCTGCATTTCCCTGGCTGGGGACGAGCAAGGCTCCATCAAAGTCCCTGTTTATCTGACATCCCATCCCAGAGGGCGAGCCAAGAGCTCGGCACCCATCGGAAGCGTGGCTGATGAAGTGCAAAGGGAACCGTCGTCTTCCGCGGCTGCAACTCTTCCCAAAGCTCTGCTTCCAAGACATTTTTCCACCTGTCACAAGCCAGGCTGTCCGGCTGAGCCTGGGCTCTGGGAGTGTGTGCTGACAGGCTGTGTGTAATGTCATCTCCCTGCTCCCAGTCCCGCTCCAAGCTCGGGAATGCAGCGGGCAGGGCTGAGGATGGCTCTGGTGGAAAGGGGAGGATGAAAAGTTTTGGTTTCAAACTGCATTTTAAGAGGTTGGGTTTGCTGCTGTCTGTGGCGGTGGTCACAGGGGTTTTTGAATTGGGGAAGAGATGAGGATCTGACTCCATGTTTCAGAAGGCTGATTGATTATTTTATGATATATATTACATTAAAAGTATACTAAAAGAATAGAAGAAAAGGTTTCATCAGAAAGCTAGCTAAGAATAGAAAGGAAAGAATGATAACAAAGGCTTGCGTCTCAGCTCTCTGTCTGAGCCAGCTGGGCTGTGACTGGCCATTAATTACAAACAACCAACATGGACCAATCACAGATGCACCTGTTGCATCCCACAGCAGCAGATAACCATTGTTTGCATTTTGTTCCTGAGGCCTCTCAGCTTCTCAGGAGGAAAAATCCTGAGGAAAGGATATTTCATAAAAGATGTCTGTGACAGCTGTCCTAACAAACAGGTTGGCACAGGTGATTTGTTATCAGCAGAATTGAAGTCAGGCTGTCCGTTCAGAGCAGTGTCTGTGGTCACTCCCAGCTCACCCACAGCAGCCTCTGCATTCCCTCCCCATGAGAAATGCCCAAGGTTTTGTTCCATGTGCATTTTCTTTATCCTCTGAAATTAATTGATACTCACAACTTCCATGGATTCAAAAATTAGAGCAGCAAAGATCAGAACATGTATCATAAAACCATGGGATGGTTTGGGTTGGTAGGGATTTTAAAGCGCATCTCATTCCACCCCCTGCCATGGCAGGGACACCTTCCACTGTCCCAGGTTGCTCCAAACTCTCCAGCCTGGCCTTGGGCACTGCCAGGGATCCAGGGGCAGCCACAGCTGCTCTGGGCACCTGTGCCAGGGCCTCACCTCCCTCACAGTGAAGAATTCCTACCCATTATCCCACCTATCCCTGCCCTCTGGCAGTGGGAAGCCATTCCCTGTGTGCTGTCACTCCAATTCCTTATAAACAATCTCTCTCCAGGCATTAGAAGGCTGCAAACAGATCACCCCAAAACCTTCTTTTCTCCAGGCTGAACAATCCCAATCCAAGGTACTCATCAAGCCTTGGCCACAGCAGTCTTTTCTCAATACACACTTTTATCTCTTCTCTACCAAAACATCTCTATCCAAGAAGAAAATAATGGGAATTTTGTTTCCTGGCTCTGCATGTGAGACACACTTTCTGTTTCTTGGGGGTTTTTTGGTTGTTTTATCATTTGTTTTCTGTGAAACTCTTGCTGTTGGAAAGGAGATAGTCACAGAGCTGCTAACATTCTCTCTTTATGAAGAAATGTGGCTTTTCATCCTTAAATAATTATTCATCTTGTTCCTTAATATAGACTCGATATAGCTGCCTTACAGTGTTCCAGTAACAGCCAGGCACTATCTCAGAATCGTGACTCATCTCCTTATCCCAAACTATCCCTGTTCCTTACAAAAACACCTGGCTGAGCACTCTTAAATATTTATGTCATCCCCAAATGAGAGACAGGACTGGTATCAGCAGATCTGAGCGCACATCCAGGTTTAAAGCCCAAGTTTTCAGCTCACCCTGTGTTTTTTAGAAGGGTCAAACCTGAGCAAATCCAAAATTTGCCTCTTGGCTTGGGGTTCTTTAGGAGTGGGAAAGCAATCCCATCTTGAGCAAATCCAAAATTTGCCTCTTGGCTTGGCTTGGGGTTCTTTAGGAGTGGGAAAGCAATCCCATCCTGAGCAAATCCAAAATTTGCCGCTTGGCTTGGCTTGGGGTTCTTTAGGAGTGGGAAAGCAATCCCAAATCCAAAATTTGCCTCTTGGCTTGGCTTGGGGCTCTTCAGGAGTGGGAAAGCAATCCCATCTTGAGCAAATCCAAAATTTGCCTCTTGGCTTGGGGTTCTTTAGGAGTAGGAAAGCAATCCCATCTTGAGCAAATCCAAAATTTGCCGCTTAGCTTGGGGTTCTTTAGGAGTAGGAAAGCAATCCCACCTTGAGCAAATCCAAAATTTGCCTCTTGGCTTGGCTTGGGGTTTTTCAGGAGCAGGAGAGCAATCCCGTCCTGTGTTGGGGTTTTCATTGGGATGAGGTGAACAGAGCAATGAGGGAATCCAGCAGAGCCCCGGCAGGCTCAGAGCTCCTGTGGGGCATCCTCAAGGGGACAAGAGGGATGGCTGGGGGTCCAACACCTCAGGACCAGCAGGGGAACATGGCTGGGGGTTCACTGTGAGTTCCCAGCCCGGGGTTGTAGGGTTGACCTTTGGTGGGTCAGTTTGGACCGCATCTGATCCCACTTCCCCTGGTTTTGTAACATCTCAAGGAGTGCTGACACGGGCCAAGGCGTTCCCGTGTAAACACTGGGAGAGTCCGGCAGATGAGACTTGGATCTGGACAGGGGAGCTGGGATCCAGCTTGTTGGCTTGAGCTCCCCTGTAACTCACATCCAGCTTGGGCAAGCAGAGCAGCAGAGCAGAATTCACGTGACTTTCTCCCCTTTCCCAGCCCGTCCATGGATTCCTCTCTGTCCCAGGAAACAGCCATGGTTCCTAACACTCCGTGCTCTGTGTAATTCCACACTCCCTCCCTCCCTCCAGGTCACCTTTTGGCTGCTTCTCCTGCACCTCCCCGAGTCCAGCATTATCTCTGCTGATTGTTTCCAACTATAACACATCCTGGATTTTTTTTTTTTTTTTTTTTTATCCAGATAATATCAAAACTTCTTCCAAGCTACTTTGTCCTCCAGCCAGTACCTTTTAAAGCTGACAGGAGATGAGTGTGACTTGTATCTCACAAGGCTGGCTTTCCACTTGAGGAATGTGGGCACCACGCAGGAGTGCCAAAGAATTATATATAACACAGAATTGGACAAATGCAAAGACAGATTTAAATAAACCTCAGTTCCAAACGTGTCAATACACTTGTGTTGATTGCTGGGCTGGTAGAAATCCAGGCTGGATGTACAGACCAATAAAACAAGAACAGTCACAGCCCAGAATGAGATAACTGCTCCTCAAACTGCTTCTTACAGGGTCCTGCTGGGTGGGTTGGCTGCCTCTGGATTGAGCTCCACGGTCCTGTGTCTGTCCCTGGTTTCCACGGACTGAGCGCAGAACCAGGATCTGTGTCCGTGGACCAAGCACAGAACCAGGCGCTGTAACCCAAATTCAGGTGCCCAGAGCAGAGGATCTGCCCCAGCCCAGAGGGTCCCAGCAGAAGCTGTGCACAGCCACAAGGCTGGGCAGGCTCCAGCTGAGCAGTGACAGCTGCTCTGTCCATGCCAACCTCACCACAACCTCACGGCTCTGTCTCTTGGCCTTCACCTTCCTCCTCCTCCCAGCACAACAGCAGCAAGAGCCCAGCTTGGCTGGACCGCAAGACTCAGCTTTGCCTGGGCTGATGTGAGATCTTGGGTGGCTTTTCCACCGTCCCACTCCCACCCAGGCCCCCGTGTCAGCTCCTCAGGGGCTGCACTTCCCCCTGAAGCCACCGAAGCCAGCGGAGCTGAAACTCATCACCTGACTCACTTGGCTCTGGACCTTTGGTTGTGGACTTCAAGGAGAAGAAACTCCAGCACTCCATGACTTTTTCCTGACCCCAGAAGAGCTGAAGTAATGCAATGTTCTCTGGTCATGTCCAAATCCCACTGGAGCCCTCAGTGGAAGAGGCCACGAGCCCGTGCAAGGTACGGAGCCCGCGCTTGGAGACCCCGGCCCGACGGCTGAGAATGTTAATTGTTCTCCATCGCCCCCAGTGATTTCAGCATTTCATAATTCCTCCCCTGGCTGACAGCTGGATTCTTCCTTAATTACAAACCCGTTGGAGTTGAAAAATCAGACATTTCCTGGAATTTAAACAACCAATTTTCCACCCGTCAGCATCCAACAACACAACCCTACAGCTTCGTTCTGGAAAAAAGCCGTCAGAGAACGCTGGATAAACAGGGGGGAAAAGGGATTTTGAAAGACTTCATACATCCAAATGCAGCATTCCTGGATCTTTGGATTCCATTGAAAGGTGGAAATAGCACTGACAGAACCACAATCCCATGTTTTTTAAAAGGCAGCATGTGGTTAAATACTGTGGATGGATCTTTAAACACAGTGTTGGCATCTGACTGTGCAATTATTCCTCTCTGCCTCAGGAAACACATCTTCATTCAGAATAATTGCAGAATAAATGTTGATTTTTTTTTTCTTCCTCCTCACCGTTTGCCACAAGATTTGTTCATTTTCTCTCTGCAGCAAATTGTTGTGACAGTTAGGAAAAGCTGCAAGCTCCCAATTCTCAGCCTATTGAAAAGACAAAAGGGAAAAAAAAAACCTTGGACAGCTGCTGGCCTTCAGAAAACTCCAGGAATGGAGACCCACCATGCTGCATCCTAATTGCATCCTTGGGGAACAGCAAAGAGCCCCAAACCCTCATCCAGCAGAGGCAGAAACAGCAACACCACTTGACAGGACATCTCAGCTGCTTCTTTCTTTTCCAGAACCCACAGTTTCAGCCATATGGGCTTTTATTTTATTTTTTTTTTTTTTTATCAGTCTCTATCTCTCGTGGTCATGGGAAAGAAATAACCCTTCATCTGTAACTGATTAACGAGGTTGGTGCTCGACTTTGCAAGGAGCCTGAAATGGGAGCTGGTGGAGATCTGAAGAGCCTTGCTTGCTCCTGTGAACTGTGTGCTGTGACCTCCTGGAGGGATGGACCCTTTGCCTTGACTGGGAGAGGACAACTGCAAATGGAAAAAAAAAAAGAAAGAAAAAAAGGCAACATCACATACCCCAAAATGACCTTTGAAGCTGGGACTACACAAAAAAGCTGCCCCAGCTTGGAAACCTTGAGGCAAGGGCTTGAAAGTCACTGAGTCTGGGGCAGCTGTGCAATGAGGACTTTCCAGAGGAAGCAATTTTACTTGGGAAAGCAATCCTGGGACTCGGAGTCCTGCTTGAGCAATGGAACTCGAAGAACGTTTGCATTTTGCATCGTTTTGGGTTTGTTCTCCCCTTGGGAGCAGCTGGGTTTTCCCCATCTTGTCCCATTCTCATGGTTTGGTCTATTTTGGCATCTCCTCCATTTTTCCTGGCTTCTCCTGGTGTTTCCTGGGGGAGGAGGGTTCCATGGACAGCTCCATTGCCCTCCTGTGGGACACGAGCTGCCCCCGCCTCTGAGCCAGGGCTCTCAGGGAGGCCATTGAGGACCAGCAGGGATTTGCACTCGTGGGGACCATTGAGCCAAGCCCAGTTTAAACCCGCTCAGCTCAGAGCATCTGCAAAGCCGAGCCTGGGGTGGGGGGATGATGCAATCGGGACCGCGGAGATTTCCCCATCCTCGGCTCATTTAAAGCAGGTGAGAAGCTGTGGAAAATGCTCTGGAAACAGCGCAGCTCACGGTGGGAGATGGTTTGTCCCTGGACACAAGAAGGAGCGGCTGCCAAAGGCGTTTAAAAGCTCCTTTGGCCTTCGGCAGGGAGAAGGGAAGCCAAGGAAGAACACCTGTGTCAAGGAATAGGAGCAAACCTGGAGAGCGCTTGGAAAATGGACTTGCCAGGCAACTTAAATGGAAATGTTATTCCTGAAGTCTGTTGTCAGATTTGTGCATACCTAACGCAGAAACCCCCAGCAAAATACAAAAAAAAAAAAAATAGGATAAAAGCCCTGAGGGTGAACAGAAAAACAAATCCCATGTGGGTCACTACAGCTGGGGGGAAATCTTTTTGGGAGAGGTTGCTTGAGCCATTTTTTCTCTCAGCATCTTGCTGGATGCAGCTCACCAGAGAATCTATTTCATCCTGTTAAACTCGATTTAGTGGGAGTAGCAGAGCCCGTGGAGGAAAACCAACGATGCCAAGGTAAATCTTCCCCCAGTTATTAGTGCTGGGAAGGGCTGGGAAGACCTTTAATAATAAGGGAGGCTGAAGAGGGATGTCTGTTTTTCATAATTGCACAGTGCTCCCAAGACAGCTGTTCAGCCATCTTGAAAATCAATGTTTTGATGCCCTTTGAACCTTCTTTTCCTGTTGAGTGTCTCTCCTACAGGTTGCTCCCCAGGATGAAAACAATAAAAGCAAATATATAACAGTAAAGGCCTGAGGTTAATGTCTTTAACAAGATAATGTTACTTAAGGGAACTGTAAACCAAATCATTCCTAAATTCCATTTGTTCCTTGCAATCTAGGATATATTATGAAACCATATGTGTGCCTATGGATTTTTTACAGGAACACAACTGCATTTCCACATTGTGTGTTCCAGTATTCCAGCGCCACGCAATTTGCTGACAATTATTTTTATTCTAATTATTAATACTTCTATTAATATCTTGCTCATGCAGCTGTGCCATAAAGAATCACAGCCTAACATGTCTGGCTGTGGGTTAAATGTGCAAGATCTGAACAAATTTGCACCAGGTCGTTTTACCAGGAATGTCTTTCTTTGGATTGAGTATCACAAGGAAATTCAGTCCAACCAACTGGCACATGCCCTTATTATTTTTAAATTTTCACCAGTGAAGAGCTTGCAAAAATTGCTTCAAGCTGCCTTCCTTGTGTGTTTGGGAACTTCAAAAGAGAAAAGCAAACAGGAAAGGGTAAATAATCTCCTGAGCACATGTGCTGGGTTTTACACCCACTGGAAATTCCACTCAAGTCGTGTTCAGGTAACTCTGTCCAGAAATTCCTCTTGAAGAATTCTCAGACATGCACTGCAATTCAATTAGCTGCGAGCAAATTTGATATGAAATGAGACTCTGACCCTATGTGTGTGTTTTTTGCCTTGATTTTCAGGGAAATGGGAGCCACAAAGAAGCTCAGAGCAAAGGAGCGAGTGGAGTTTATTTAACTTTCTATTATCTCCAATGCTATAAAGCCTGGAAATGAAACAGAAACAGAATCCTGCACAACATTTTGGAGCTTGTCCAGAAGAAATCTAAGGACACTTGTTCCTGCTGATGTCTGCACCACTGGATTAATTTCCATTAAGCCAAGGGAAGGAAAAGCCCTGCCAGTCACAGTCACTCTAGGATGGCAAAAATCTCCATTTCTTGTGCCTTCAAATGACAAACTCACACAGAAGCCATGGATGCAGGAATTTAATCACCATGAAAAACCCTGAAAGTTTGGGAAATATTGGCCTGAATCCAATGTTTTCTACTCTTTTCCTCCTCCTGAGCCTGTCAGGAATATTTGGCTTCGTGTCTGCCACAGGGATCAGGCAGAGTGTGAACCAAGAATCTCCACGTGGTCAAGATGGAAAAGACAAAGTTCCTTGCCCCTGTTTATTTCCTGCATAGGTTTAATCAGCCCTTTTAATTAACCCAACCTTCCCACACCATCCCAGCTGCTCGTTAATTGTCCAAATTCTTCCTCCTGATCAGAACCATTCTCCCACCATTCCCAGGACAAAACTACATTTTCCCAGCTCATGTTGCACCTGCCTTCATCCATGGGGTGTTTATAATGGGATACAACAGAAAATGCTGCTCTTTAAGCCAGCAGATATTTTAATTTCTAATTATTAAAGAAAACACATTACAAGGTGATGATTTTCCTGGTAGCAATTATATTCCCAGAAAAAATATCTTCTATAGGGGATTAAAGGAAAATAATAAAAGAAAATCACAACAGCTTTCAATGTCTCTCAGATTTTTTTACACTTGGAGTAAATCCTGATTTATAACTTGGAAAAAAAAAAGATTTGATAAACATTTGATTATGAGTGGCAGATTAAGGTCATAAACAACAATTACTCATTATTTCTTAGAAGCTGGACATTTCAAATTAAATGTTCAGGCTGTGGTTCTAAAATGAAAATAATATTTTTTTTTTTTACACCTCATAATTGCAGTTAAAACTGGCCTAAGGATGTTTTGGGTACTGAGAGCACAAAGAAATCTAAAAATCCACTTGTTGCTGTCACTGGGTAAAGAATGACAAATTTTGAATAAAAATCAGCGTATTTATATCTAAAAGCCCTTGAGCACTTTTGGCTCTCAGCTGGTTTAAAGCCCCTCGTGGTTTGTGGCTGGTTTTTCAAGGGATCAGATCCTGCAGCTCTTTGCTGTGTGTTTGCCAGTGTGAAATTCTCACTCTGGAAAAAGCAGAGAGATTTGGGATCCCGGGAGGTGGAGACACATGGATTTGGAATGCCTGTGCCAGAAAGACAAACTGACACTCCATGCTAACAAACACATCCCAAAACAGCAAAGAAACATTCACCTCAACCTCCCACCAACCAAAGTTATTTTTAGAATTTTTTTTTTTTCCTAAATTAAAAAATAACCACAGAAAGCCCCCAAAATCTTTTAATCTAATCTTGGCTATATTTTCCCCTTCAATGCCTGAGGGATACAAGATTATTTATAACAGGAAACCTTTGATTTCTGAGCTTTTATGTTTGGGTGGATTTTTTTTTTTTTTTTTTTGCAGCGTTCCAACTCGCAAAACACAGAGTTGTTGGGTTTTTTAGGGAAAAAAAAAAAGGCAAATTGCAAAGTGCATCCAGGGCTAATTCTGCTGCTGGAGCAGGATGAGCTCCATGGGAAGGGCTTGGATGGTCCCACCCTTTGGAGAGCAGCATCCCTGGGTGTTCCTGGCAGGAATGGCCTGGACACAGCAGGGACAGACACATTTAGGGCCCCCTGGGGAATTCTCCTTCCCATTAGCACGGCCAGCGTGAAACCTGCAGCGGGGTCAAGGCAGGGCCTGAGCATCTCCCTGACAACAGCACGGCCAGAGGGGCCTCCCCAGCCTTCCCAAGATCCATGGAAAGAAAGTTTCTCACTGATTTCCCAGCCCGGAGCCAGGGCCATGAGAAGCACATGGATGGTGCTGTCCCATTCATACTCATTTATGGATTTTTCCTCTTTTATGGATGTAGGGGAAATCTGTAAATTCTGTAGGGACAAACTGGAAAACCCAGTTTTGCCTCTTGGGAAGTCGTGTGCAGACACAAGGTGTGTTCTTATTCTCAGGAAAACTTTCCCCACAGGATACAACCCAAGGGAAAAAACCATTCCCGACAAAATTTCAGCTGGATGGAGGTGATTTCAGGAGTTGGGCCATGAGAAGCACGTGGATGGTGCCGTCCCATTCATCCTCATTTATGGATTTTTCCTCTTTTATGGATGTAGGGAAAATCTGTAAATTATGTAGGGACAAACTGGAAAACCCAGTTCTGCCTCTTGGGAAGTCTCAGCCCATGCGTTGCTCTCTCCAGCCCCATCCAATGTGGCATCCCAGCAAATAAACCTGGCTGAGCTCTGCCCGATCCTAAAGAGGGTCCTGCTCCACTGCTCTTCCCTCCATTCATTCCTTAATTCAGGGATGGATCCCAAAAGAAGGAGCCCCTGCCTTCCTGAGTGACAGGTGTCAATCATGGCAGGTGAAGGCAGCAGCACAGGGCTGGGAGTTTGTTCAGACACAAGGCGCGGTTTTATTTTTAGGAAGACTTTTCCTAAGGACACAGCCCAAAGAATAAACCATTCCCGACAAAATTTCAGCTGGATGGAGGTGATTTCAGGAGTTGGATCAACAACCAACTTCTCTGAAGAAACAAATCTTTCCAGCTTTTTCGTGAGAACCAAAACTCTCCAACTTCTTCAGTCCACCATTCCCACTTTCTTAGCAAGTTAAAAAAATCTTCTCTGATGCCTCGATCCTTTGAGAGCTCAGATTAATGATATATTTATTATGAAAAATCAATTTTTAAAATCACAATTTTCTTGTTTTATTCATTTAATTATTAATAAACTCACTAAAAACAAAAACCAGTGAACATTGAACAATGTGAGTAAAATGGAATGGGAATAGTTTGTAAAGATCACCATCAGAGTCTAAATCAGACCTAGAAATGTCTTTAATAATTAAAAAAAATCCTCATGTGATGATCCTTTTCGTGCAAACTTCAATGCTTAGAAAAACAGGAAATTTTCTCTGCATTTTTTTTTCTTAAAAATAGAAATATATGCATGTGTAGATTTAATGAGGTCCTTGCAGAGGGCAAGATCAATGCCAGGCTCAGCTTATGAGAGATAAATCAGATTTCTGCACACAGAAATTTTCTTCTTGCTGCCTGCACAGGCTAAATGGGATTTCAATAATCAGACCCTATATAAATTCAGCACTAACAGCTTTTTATTGTCCCATTTATTCCTGCCTTAATTATGGTTCTGATGAAGGTGATAATGGTTTCTCTTTTGCTGGCAAGAGCCTGGTTCCAAGCAGGGTCTGGGCTTGGCTGATCTCCTGAGCCCCTCACTGGGAGGATGAGGATGGACAGAGGAGGCTGAAGAGAGGAAATCCATGAGCAAGAGCGCATCCCTGGCTGTGCCATCCCATATCCCATATCCCATGTGCCATATCCCATATCCCATATCCCTTCTCCTATATCCCATGTCCCAAATACCAAATCCCATATCCCATGTCCCATATCCCTTATCCCATCTCCCATATCCCGTCTCCCATCTCCCATATCCCAAATACCAAATCCCATATCCCATGTCCCATATCCCATATCCCTCATCCCATATCCCATATCCCGTCTCCCATCTCCCAAATCCCATCTCCCATATCCCAAATACTAAATCCCATATCCCAAATACCAAATCCCATGTCCCATATCCCATATCCCTCATCCCATATCCCATATCTCGTCTCCCATCTCCCATATCCCATATCCCATATCCCATATCCCATCTCCCATATCCCTTATCCCATCTCCCATATCCCATCTCTGACCCAAGAACTCTTCTTCTTGTTGTTTATTCTCTCCTATTCACACTCTATATTAAAAAAAAAGTGGTTTCTTTCCATCATGACCAAACTGGAGCCATCACAAATGTCCAGGAAAGAGAAAAAATTCATGACCTGATTGAATGTAATACAAATATTTTTACAACAGGACAATATTTTTATTGCTCGAGGTTGGTTAGAGAGGCAGGGGACAGGGAGAAGGTGACAGAGATGGGATGTGGTGGGTGGGGATGTCACTTCTCCCATCTTTTCAAGGTTCCAACCACTTCAGCCACAGCCACCAGCCAGGAATCCAAACCCAGGGAGTGGAATGCATCTGAGGAGATCACTTTGAACTCAAACCACTGAGAATAATAATAATAATAAAAATGAAAAAGGCTGCCCTGAGCTCTGGCAAACCTATTCCATTGAGAGCGGAGTTCTCTCCTTTCCCTATGAAAAATGATAGTTCCCCCTGGCTCTCCTCTCCCTTTAATCTCAGTGATGCTGCATTTATTCCAGCTGACCATGGACTTTCCTTCTCCTCTCTCCCCCTCTCGCTCCAGAGCATTCATGAATGGGAACATTTTTCTTACTTCCAGAGACATTTTGAAAGGTTTCAAAGCAAATTCTCTGGAAGCCCAAGCAGAACCCACACCTCCCCCTGTAGTGTGTCCATGGAGAGGAGAAATCACCGTGACCCCATTTCCCTCAGGAAAAATAAATCCCTTTCCTTCCCTCTGAGCTGCGGCTCCAGGTGGAACAATTTAAGCCTTTCCTGCCACCTCCAGGCACTGAGGTTGGTAATTGAAATCCTGAGGATGGGAGTTGGCTGGTGGACAAACAGGGAATTGCCATTCCTTTGGATCTGCCTTGCTTTCGGATGCTTTCACTGCCAATTGATCTCTGTTTTCATTAAAAATTGATTTTTTTTCCTCTTCCTCTCGAGCGGGGCAAGGTGTTAGGAGTGTTACCCTTTGGAATTTCCATCCCACCGCGTCCCTCTGTTAAACTGCCTCCAAGCCAGCCAGGAGACTCCTCCAGGGAGGGCTGAGGAAACCATCTGGCTTTTTGTGGAATGCTTGGAGTGCTCAGCCTCCGTGCCAGCTCTGGCAGGAGGGCTTCCAGGACGACTGACTAACAGGAATGGGATGGACCCGAGCAACCTCGTGCAACATCAAAGCTGCTCTGGCTCTGACGGCCCGGGAGAGCTTAAAAAATCCCTTCCAACCTCAGTTATCCCATGGATTTAAGGTTTGAGCCTCAATCTTCCTGAGATGGTCAAGCCCAAAGGCAGGCTCTGATTTTATGGGGTAGAATCAGAGAAATCGTGGAATGGTTTCGGTGGGAAAGGACCTTGGAGTTCATCTTATCCCATCGCTGCCATTCCACTGTCCCAGGCTGCTCCAAGCTCTGTCCAAGGCATTTCCAGGGATCCAGGGAGATCCACAGCTGCTCTGGGAATTCCATCCCAGTCCCTCCCCACCCTCCCAGCCAAGAATTCCTACCCAATGTCCCATCTAAACTTCAGTGGGAAGCAATTTCCTCTTGCAGAGAACCTCTGTCCATCTTCCTCGTAGGCCTTGAGGCCCTGGGAGGCTGAAATTGGGATATTGGGTCACTCCAAAGCTTTCCCTTCTCCCCAGACTGAACAACCCCAATTCCCAACGCTCCAGCCCCCAGAGGGAGTCTCTGTGTTGTGAAAAAATGATTTAAAAATGAATCCTGGATCAGAAGAGTGGGAAGAGGGAGGCCAGGAGGAAGCACTTAGGTGAACTCCAGATACCAGAGGCTTGGAGCTCCAGCACCAAAACTTTTTCCAAGGTCCTTCCAAACACCCCCCAAGGCCAAAAGAAACCAAAAATCCCTTCAAAGCACATCCATGCCCAAACACAGGAGGCTGGAAGGTACCAGAGGGCTGCAGGAAACTCTTCCAGCCCCGCTGTTGTGTTTGTGAGGAGCCTCAGGCACTATAAACAGCTTTATTTGTGTGAGCTGTACCAGGAGAATCCCAACAATGAACAATCCCAATTCCCAATGCTCCAGCCCCAAAGGGAATCTCTGTGTTGTGAAAAAAAAAAAAGATTTAAAAATGAATCTTGAACCAGAAAAGTGGCAAGAGGGAGGCCAGGAGGAACCACTTAGGTGAACTCCAGATACCAGAGGCATGGAGCTCCAGCACCCAAACACCCCCAAAGGCTGAAGGAGCCCAAAATCCCTTCAAAGCACATCCATGCCCAAACACAGGAGGCTGGAAGATACCAGAACGCTCCAGGAAACCCTTCCAGCCCTGCTGTTGTGTTTGTGAGGAGCCTCAGGCACTATAAACAGCTTGATTTGTGTGAGCTGTACCAGGAGAGGAGCAGCACAAAACCAAGGAAACTTGGCTGGGAAAAACACCCAAACACATCAGGGTGAAGAAATGCCCTCCAATCCCTCATCCCTCCTTGGGATCCCTCACATGGAAACAAAAAAGTAGAAGACAGAAAGAGAAGATGGAAACAAAAATTGTCACCAACATCCGCTGTCGTTTTCCTTGGATTTGTGCTGGTGGCACAAAAAGCTCCTCATCCACCTGCTCCAGGCACAAACCTAGAGGGAATAAGAATGATATCTCAATTAAAACCAGCTGGAAATTATCCCACACACATTTTCCTCGTTCCAAGACACCAAGATTTTGACCAAAGCCAGTTTAGTTTTTCTGGACATGGGTTTTTATGGAAGCTTTTTTTCCTCTTTTAAATTGGTGGAGAAAAAGAGGATGACCAGATAATTTCTGCAGCAAGATTTTCTCTTTCTCGTTGCTTTGTCTCTCTTTTAATTTTATTTTTTTTTAACAATTTTTGGGCTGATCCTTTTTGAAAGAGTGGAAGCACCCCTCAAAATGTGGGCAACAAAAAAGGAATAAAAGGAAAGTTGTGTGGAAATGAGGAAACCTAGAAAGATCAGGGATAGTTTGAGGTCCTGCCTATGGACAAATCTGTTTAAAAAAGGACTCCCTAACCCTAAGTTTGCATCTCCTCCACCTCTGTGCCTTGATCTACCTGTGGGACAAGAAATTGGGTCTTGGTTAAGGTAAAAGGCACCTTAGGGAAGGATCTCCAGTCTGCCACAACATATCCCAGGAGGAAACAGCCAAGATGTTCTGCATAGGGAGAGCTCACTTTGGTCCTCCCAGCTTTATTTTCCAGTCCTAAAGTTCTCTGGAAGTTGGACTTTGGAAGTTTTGATGCCATTTTAGGGAAAAAAATCAGCACCCACACATCTAAAAAACTGCAGACAGATTCTGATTCTCTGCTCTGTGTATCCCACCCCAGTGAGCACTTCACCAAATGTAAATAAAAACAGCTTTTCCTCTTCTGACTCGTTCCATGCAGCTTTACTGGGGCCTCCATGTAATCCATGGGATTTCTGCAGCATTTAGTTTTAACTCAGTAATTTGTATGGCTGCCTGAGGTGCTTCCAAATGTGCTGGAGCTCAGTTTTGGTCTCTTCCCAGCTGCCTGATTAAAACCATGGAATAAAAGAGCTTGGCTGAGGTGACTTTTAATTCTTCTTTCCTCCTCCTTTTATTTTTTTAATCAAAAGAAATCTTTGGGGTCAGGGGATGATTCCAAGCAGCCCCTTGGAAAGGGCACCTGCTGGAAATGCTACAGAGCAGTGGAGGAGAGTTTTTAGACTCTGAGTGCCAAAGGTTATGGCAAACATGGGAAAAACCAAATTGCTTCTGATCCTCCTCTCATTGCAGCATCCCTTTCAGAATGGTGCCATGAGGAAAAGAAGATTTTCCCCCCTTCCAAAGCCTTAATGAGGATTTTGGAGCCTCTGATGAGGGAACAAGCCATGGGTTAGGGAGCCCGTTTTTAAACAGATATGTCCATAGGCAGGACCTCAAACCATCCCTGATCTCTCTAGGTTTCCTCATTTCCAGACAATTTTCCTTTTATTCCTTTTTTGTTGCCCCCATTTGTGTGGGTGACAAATGTGCTCGAGGGCGTCCTTTGGGGAATCAGCAAAATCTGGGATCAGGGAGCACCTTCCCACATCCAGAGGAAACCTCCAGCCCGCTGCAGAGTCCTTTATGGGGAAAACAATTCAGTGACAAGAGGCAAAATCTTCCCCTCAACGCACAGAGAGTGAATTTGGAAGCCTGTGAACAAGGAATGACTTCTCTCCTTGTCACGTCCATACAGCCAAGAATCAAAATCTGGGCCTTGGAACTGTTTGGGGCAAGAACTCCCAGCCTGGAGTTTGGGTTTCGTGGTATCTGGCTCAGCATGTCCACCTCATGTGGATCAAAGCCTACATGGTAGAATTAAGCAAATACAATCAGTGTAATGTGATTCATTCTTGTCCTGCTCAGCAGATGTTGGAACAGATGTCAGGTAAAAAAAAAAAATAAAAATCTGCCGGGGAGTGAGTGTGTTATTTTGAATTAGTGCGTTTAAGAGAAGGGAGTATCTTTATTAATCCCATTTAAGGTGAAAGAGAGTATTTACGGCTTTGGTTCCTGGGAAGTTATCCTCCCTTTGCCTCAGATTGTGGGCAGAAATCTGTGGTTCCCTATCAGGACCAGGGCAGTGCAGGTGGGCTGGGATCCTTTCCTATCACCCTGCTCAGCCTAAATATCAGAAACAACATTTAAAACACTAAGGAATTATAGGGTTGAGAATTTGGAGTTATTTCTAACCTGCTCTCAGGGTAAAGCCTTTGATTTGGCTGGTGTTGCACAGCTGCCTCCATTATATTCTGGGTCTTTTCTCCTGTTTGATTAACACATTACCAAAAATCTTTCTTTTTCTGGGATTTCTATGTCAGCACTAAAATCAGGGGAGTTCTGTTACACACCTGATTAACCACAGAATGATAATAACTGCTAATTAGTGAGGCAAACGCTCTAATTTTAGGCATTTATCTGCAGCTTTAGTGACCACCCAGAGATCCCATCTCCCAGTTTGAAGTCACGAGTGGAGCAGACCCCGAGCATCCCCGCTCTGCTCAGCCAGGAATGGCTCTGCAGAATTTAAAATCTCTGCCTCCTTTGTTAGCCAGAACTCCACAAACCCTAAAAAACCCCTCGTAGCTGATAAAGAGCTGCTTGGAAAAGTGCCTGGCCATGAGTAACCCATCTCAAATTCCAGATATTCTGAGGAAAATTGTTTGGCCTGCCAGAGCAGTAGTGCAGGACAGGTTGGTGGGGATGGGAAGGGAATTTCTTCCATGTTGGGTGAGATTCCTCTTTGATTAAGCTGTATTTAATCAGCTGATGGGAAAACCTCAGGATCCAGGTGGTTTTTCCTCATCAGTTCCATTGGCTTGGAGAGCTCCAGCCACCACTCATTGAAAAGGAGGAGAAATCAAAGCAAACAAATGGGAAACTTTGGGGTGACTCTGCTCCCCCACTCAGCATTTTTATATCAGAAAATAACATCAAGCCCTTCGTCTTCAGGGGTCATTAATTTCTTCAGGGATCCTGGATGGTTTCCCTCTGAATCTCTGTGGAGATGCTGCTTTTTATAACCAGCCCATGTCACTGGGGAAAGTTTCTGCAGCCAGCACATTCACTGAGCCACCAGTGCTGACATTTCCCCTGTGATGTGGCTTTGTTAACTCTGTCTGGCCATCCACATAAGGTCATTCCTTGCAAGAACCAGCAATTCCACATCCACACTGCAGCAAACCAGCAAAATCCGGGCTTCAGTCGCATTATTTCATTTATCACTCATTGCCCTTCATGATAATTTGAGTCTTTTTTTCTGATTTTCTCCATTTCTTTGCACGTTACAGCCCCGTCCACTGCACACAGAGAAGTTGCCATGTTTTGGAAACCTTTCAAGTGGTGAACATATTTAGATGTGTGCCTGAAACACGAGCTTGTGTTGTTGCTATAAGGGTATGGATCTTACTTTAGCTACAAGGCTTGGGAATTCAATTAGCAGAAGAATGTGGAGCAGGAGGCAGCAGAAAGCTGCTGCTTGAAACTCTCCCTAATTCTGATTTTCTCTGGGACCCTCATCCCACCACTTCACCTCCACACGTGCCTGATCCTTTCCCATTCCTTTATTTCCCCCCCTTGCAGAATCTGCTCCCAAATTCAGCACGCAGGCTGGATTTTGGATCCAGACCCCAAAGCTCCTACCTGGGCTCATTTCCAGCTGTGTATTTGTACTTTTCAAAGCCTTTTCAAAGAGAACAGATGCCCACACCTTGCTGCGTTTTGGAGAAAGCTGAAATGATCCCTGAAGCAAATCCCTTCTGTGATCCAGGGACCGAATTCTGTCCTGTTTTTGACCCAGCAGTCGCACCAGGATGCTGCTGCTTGGCCACCACAGGGATTATTTTCATTTTTTCCAAAACAGAGGAGACAGAGCAAAGAAACGCTCCAGGCAAAATTCCTGCACACAAAGTGCTCGAGCCCTAAAGGTGTGATGAAAGCATAATCCTGCACATAACCCTCAGTTCTGCTGCCTAAAATAATACTCCAGGATGCTGGCAGGGGAATACTACGCTTCCTGTGAGTGTTTCAGTTCACATTCTCCCAAAAATAACACAGCAACTGTTAACACCTGCACTTTTCAACATTTCCTTGCTAACAACAAGGAGATTAATGGGTTCCATTCAAAAAGACCTTTTTGACCTCATTTATGATGTTGAGAAAGTCAGGAAATTGCCTGCTAATCCAAAACTTGATAATCCCAGGTTTCTTCAGGAAAGATCCCGGCTCGAAGCGTTCAGTGGGAGAAGGGCTGGATTCAGGTGGGACAGGATCCATAGGGACTCCCAGCAGGTGAATCCTCATCCCTCTGTGTTAAGGGATAAACAGGAGAGGTGGGAATGCAGGAACAGAAGTTACCCAACCTTCCCAGTGCTGCAGACCATGGGGAAAACTTCATTTGGCCAAGATCCGCTCCCATTTTGGAACAACATGGAAAGAGGGGAGCGTGGGGGGATTGCAGCAGCTCCCGGGGTGAATCCTCATCCCTCTCTGTTAAGGGATCAAGAGGGAGGTGGGAACGCAGGAACAGAAGTTACCCAACCTTCCCAGTGTCGCAGACCACAGGGAAAACTTCATTCAGCCAAGATCCGCTCCCATTTTGGAAAAACAGGGGAATAGGGGAGCCCGGGGGGATTGCAGCAGCTCCCGGGGTGAATCCTCATCCCTCTGTGTTAAGGGATCAAGAGGAGAGGTGGGAATGCAGGAACAGAAGTTACCCAACCTTCCCAGTGTCGCAGACCACAGGGAAAACTTCATTTGGCCAAGATCCGCTCCCATTTTGGAACAACACGGGAATAGGGGAGCGTGGGGGGATTGCAGCAGCTCCCAGGGGCTCTGGGCAGGATCAGGCCAGGCTGAGCTTGCAGGCAGGACCTGGGGTGACCCAGCAGCTCCTGGTGGCTCAGTGCCACGGCAGCTGGGGCTGGCATGGGAAGCAGGAGCTGCAGGTTGGCTGCTCCTGGGAGAGCAGGGGCTGGCAGATGGCACCACACTGTGCCTCTGCCTGGGATTTCCAGAGCAAAACTTCTTCCAGCTCCTCACAGACAGCCCCTGCCTTCTGCTTTCGATTTCACAGAGGGCTGGAGGGTGTTTTTTTTATCTTTTCTTGTTTCTTTTCAATTTATTTGTGTATTATTAACGTGGACCAAACCTCCAAGAGTTTGTCAGAGAGGTGCAGGCTTGAGAAAACAGCCTTGCCCAGACTGTTCAAAGTACAAACATATCAGCACCTCTACCTGCTTCTGCTTCAGGAAACATTCAGCCAGTTGATCAAATACCATCTTAATTACAGGCAAAAACGAGCCAGGAAAAATCAGAAATAAGGAGCTGTGCATCTCCTTCATAACAGGAGGGAAAACAAACATGAAACCAGTGCCTGGATTCAGCACAGGATGGGCAGGGACAAGCTGAGGATGCTTCAGAGAAGGAGCAGCCTCAAAGAAGGGAGGTTTGTGCAGGACAGGGCCACTTCTGTCTGATTGATCACAGAATTACAGTAACTGATGAAAATCTGGTAATCAGTGAGGTGAACTCTCTTTTAGCCATTTATCTGCAGCTTTAGTGACCATGCAGAAATCCCATCTTCCAATTTAACTCCATAGACACATCTGGAGCAGACCTTCAGCATCCCCACTCTGCTCAGCCAAGAATGTTTCTGCAGAGTTTGACATTCCCTTGAAATCCTATTTAAAATGCTTCTTCAGACTTTTCCATTCCCCTGAAATCCTATTTTTCCTCGTGAAGAAACTCAGCCCCTAATTAATTCAATTAAGAGCTGCCTTTCCTGGGGAAGGAGCTGGGTGTTTCTGTGATGCTCTGCTCCTCATCCTCCTTTTCCCCACTCAATCCCTGCACCTCTGGGAACTGGAAAGAGCAGATTCCCTCTGGAAAGCCCTGCTGGGGAGAGCGGCTGGGATAGGGATGGAGCAGAGAGCTCAGGCTTGCTGTAGGAGTGAGGCTCCTGCCAGGGAAGATGGGCACATGCAGAGGGTGATGCCAGCCCAGAGATGGCACAGACGGACCCAGCAGCACATTCCCAGTGCTGCTGCTGCCTCCCTGCTCTGATCCCTTTGCTTTCACTCCCACCTCCTCCCTCCTGCTCCTCTGCCACCCTTTAGTGCCCACCCAGGCCTCTCCCTCTCCCCAGACCTTCCACTGCTCAGCCCAATGAACCACCCTAACAAACTCAAAAATATTCGATTCCCAGAGCCAGCATGGATGGATCGATTCCCAAATCCATCAGGAAATAACAAGGCGCCCCCATTGTAGAGATTTTTTTCCCCAAATTGTACCGATGGGGTTGTTTTGTAGACCCAAAGCAGGTGGAGGGGAGGGAAACCACCGTGGGCATTGGAGTCCTTTTGCTCCATAGGAAGTTTTCAGGCAGCTCCAAACAATTGGGGCTGAGAAAGTGCAGCTGATGTTGTGTTTGTGCAGGGGGTTTGTACCCAGGGCTGGGAGCTGGAGCCCATTGTTCAGGAGCCTGGGTTCCCCACAGAAGTGCAGGAAGCACAGGGCACAGCTGAGGAGACCCTGGCCAAGGTTCCTGCAGGGATTTTCCCAAGGCGTGCTTTGTCTGCTGCTGGAAAAACAGAAAAAAAATCAGAAATATATCAATAATCCTCTTTTGGGGTCAATCAGAGTAAAAATTCAAAGAAATCTGGTCAAAATGCTTGGAAATTTCTTTTTTTTCTTAGTGAAAAGTTGAAGAATTAAACACATCTTCAAATGCCTTCTGATGCCTTTTTTCCAAGTTCCTCACTCATTATTTTCCCTCTGGAAAGGTAAAGAAAGTTAAAGAACTAAAGGGAATTTTATTGACAACTGTTTGACTGGCTTTGGACTTGAGGGAAATGCTGGATCTGGTGATTTCTCACTATTCTTATCTGACCACACTCCAAAAAATGCCCCATTCTCTTAAACTACAAATCAAATGCCTCTGTCAGTGCAAATAACGCTGAAGATGCTCAGAAAGCTTGAAATCTCTCTCAGCCTGAGACCTCTTCATGTTCTTTACATTCCCTCAATGAGAATATCCCAAAAACTCCATGTACAGGTCCCTCAGTTGTGTTATCCCCAGCTCCACTCAGACCCAGGGGTTTATAATTGCATCAGAATAAATTTCTCAGCTAAAAGGCAAACTGGGTGATGGGAAGAATACAGAGAAAGGGAGGGAAAGTGTAAAATAGTGCAGGAAGTTGTTATCTCCGAGCAGAAAAAGTAAATATTTTTATCCAAGAAGGATGTAAAATTGAGATATCTTCTGAGCTTGTGAGAGAGGGAAATGTTCTATCCTTCAAGAGCAATGGATAAAATAAGGGCAATAAATAAAAGCCTGATCAATGCATGGCTCCAGCTTGACTTGGATTTTATGTGGGTATAAACCATGGCAGGGGGTGGAAGGGGATGGGATTTAAGGTCCCTTCCCACCCAAACCATTCCATGATTCCATGAAATCTTCACATGATCATGGTTCCAAACCTGCATTTACCCTGGCCGACCTTCATTGGTGGCCTGAAGGCTCCTGGGTGTACAGGAACCATTTGTGAAGAACAGCAAAAAAAAAACCTAAAATTGCTGCTGGAAGCCTTTCTTCAATGGTGAGAAAAATAGGGAGGGAAATTCCCACCCAGATCTGAATCCTGACAAATCACTGGAAAAGGCACTGAATTTTGGGATGGATTGCTGATTTCTCCCAAGATTAAACCAGGATTAGGCTCAAGTAGCAAAAATCTTTCTGAGAGGGGGGGAAAGGCTGAGCACTAAAGGGTTTCAAGCTCAAGAAGAGCCAGAGTGCAGCAGTGGCTCCTCCCAACCACGAGTAATTAAATATTTTTAAATTTTTTCCTGAGAAATGAGAGAGTTGATTCAGAGATAATAACCAGGATAAAACAACTTTTCCTCTGCCCATCCCACCTCCTCTGCACTGCTTGGGTTCCAGGACAAACCCAGATATTCTGAGGAACAGGAGGGATTTCAAAAAACCTGCAGAGCCACCAGAAAGCTGCTCCCAGACGTGCACAGAGCATTTTGTGCTAACCAGGGAGCAAACTCCTCTGCAAAATATTATTCACGGGACTGAACATCAGCCAACTGCAAAAACATTTTCTTAACTTGTGGGTAAACAGTTTCCAGCTCTGGCCTCTGCCTCCCTGCGTTATGGTAATTTCACACTTGAAAATTTCACAAATAAAACGTCCAGAGCCGCTTGCAGGAAAATTGCGGTGAATTAAAATAAGCAGCAATTCGGTTCTGTCTAAGCTGCTCTGGTCTTTGTTTCAATTGCTTTGCCTGATTTGAGCTGAACTTCTGAATTAGGAGCAGGGAATCTGGGATATTTTTTGATTTATTTTTTAAGATGCAGTTCTAGGGGACAGTGTTATTCAGAGAGCAGCAGGCAGGGAAGGAGGCGCACTGAGGTCAAGGCAGAAAGGAAAAGCCAAGTGAGAACTAAAGAGGGGTGGAGTGTGCCCAAAACCCACCAGATTAATCCTGCCTGCATCCATCTTCTGCCTCATTTGGTGCTGGGCTTTGAGACACAGGGCCAGGGGGCTCAGGACAGGCTGCAGATGAGATTTTGAATGCCCATTCTCAGTATCGGAGTAATTAGAGAGGTTGGCTGAGGTTTTGATCCAGGGCACGTCCACAGGGTCTTTTATGAAGCTCATTTATGGTTACCCAAGCAGGCACAAAGGAATGAGGCCAAAACTCTGCCTGGGACATCCTGCACTTTTCCGGCCAGGATCCCAGCACAGCTCATGGGCTGATCCCCAGCTCTGGCTCAGCACTTCCCACAAAGCTGAGCTCAGCTCATCCTCCTGCCCGGCCCCAGCAGAGCCCAAGGTCCTTCCTAAGCCTCAGCCCCAGCATCACCACATCTTGGGGCTGTTGGAATGTGACCTTTCCTCCCTGGTCCCTCCTGGAGAGAAGGAACATCTCCATGCAGGTCTGTTGCCCACGTTCCAGCTCATTTTTCACCCCACTTTTGACGCTCAGATCACTCAGACACCTCAAGCCCTGGAACACTTTATTGTAGCTCGTGCCATCATTTACCTTGTCCACTAAGCCTTTGATTACATTAGGCAAGAAAAAAAATTTCATCTATGCTCTGCAGCTATTCCTTAGGCTGAAAATAAAACTGGAATTGGCCAGAAAGAGATGACATTTTTCTTCAAGACAGCTGAAGGAAGCATGAAAACTTCTGTCCAGGATATCCGGGACTTGGCTGGTTCTTTCTCCTCCCTGAGTTTTCTCACCAAATGATTTTTGTTTATTTTATTAAAAAGTCTGTTCCTCTTTGACAGGTGTCCTATAGGCAGAAAATGTGTCTTGGCTGAGGGCAGGGAGGGAATCAGTCCTGGGTTTCTTCTCAGGAGTGATGGAAGTTTCTCTGCTGAAGGTGCACGGCAGAAATATTCCTGTGTTTAAACTCAGTGTGATGCATTCAGGCCCAGAACTTCAGGGGGGATAAAATTATGGAGAACTGCAAGGCTCCAATAGAAATGGAAGTGAACTCGCAGTGGCAGGTGGAATAGGATCCTGTTTTGGAATTGTAAATTGAACGGAACAGAGTATTGAACTTTACAGAGGTTTGGCAATTTCGGAAAGGAGTTTTGTAAAATTAAAAGTTTAAATTAAAAAAAAAAAAAACAACAACAACAAAAAAAAAATCCACAATAAAAAGGCAAATGGGCAGTTAGCCAGGATCCACTCAGCCTTTAAAACACTCAGTTATCAGCAAACACATCAATTTAGTGCAAAGTTCAGTATTCTGCAAGGTTCTGTAGCAGGAAATTTGGACGGATCTGCTCTGGCACTAAAAGTGGTTACCAGGAGCCTCCCTGCTCCCTCCCACCTCTGCCCAACCCATGGCCCTGCCCTGTTGGGTCACCAGAGCTGGAAAATCCCAATCCATTGGATATTTTTTAGAAAGGCACCATCCAGGAGCAGCAAGATTCACTGCAAAACCCTCTGAAGCTTTTTAGTTCAACCCCTGAACCCCAGTGGTGACAGGGGGTGGTGTGAGGATACAGCTCCTTTTCACTCATCCCTAGGCACAACTCACCCAGCTCCCTAATTCATTGATTAATTGACCCCTAATTAATTGAATCAGCAGGAAAATGAGCCCTACAAAACCCTCCCAGCTCAGCCAGGTCAGAGTCTCAGGGCCAGGAGAAGGGATGGGATGGAAATAATGTGGCAAGAGGAGGGAAAAACAGGGCTGCAGTGATGGAGATTAATCCACGCTGCTGTATCCACAGCATTTTGACATGAGGTCAACAAATAATTCCTGATTTTGCTGTCTATGGCTGCAAGTCATCCCAAGGTTATGGAGAAACTCAAATGCTTCCCTGAAGGATGAGCCTCTGCAGGAGTTAACGGAGGAAAAATCCAAATTTGGGGTTTTGTTTTCCACAGATCAAGCTCGAGGAAGAAACAGCAAAGGAATGAATCAGTGAGGGCTGGGGAAGGACCTCAGATTAATAACCTGAGTCCGGGGAGGACGGAGAGTGGCTGAACACATCATCAACATGAGCATCACCCCCAAACCTCCGTGTACCAAAGCACCAGGAGTCAGATTTAACTTCAGCCATGTGTCCTGCTCAGGCAGTTGCTTAATCACCCTAATGAACACAAACAGTCCCCAGCATTTACACCCTCTGTTAAATATCAGCACCCTAAACCAAAATTATGGTAATTTCACACAAAAACTGCCAGCAGAACAGACCCCTTTGCACCCACAGGCAGGGGTCAGTCAGAATTTCCAATAAATTCCATAGCAGACAATTTGTACTTTCAGTAGAGGATGCTCCATGGTAATTCTTTGTTTTTATCTTTTATTTCATCTTCACAGTCAAACTGCCCATTTGGAAACCTTGTTTTGAAAAAAAAAAAAAAAGCAGAGGATGTACCCTTTTAGCAGATTTTGCAAATAATGGACGGGTTTATCAGTTTGGGGAATGGAAAAAAAAAGGAATTTCACCTCACACAAAGCCTTTTGTGAGTTCCCAGCACTACAGGATCAATTAGGAAGGCTCTTCATGACTAATAGGTGGATGGGCTTCATTTTCCTAGAAATTTTCCTCACAGTGTTAAATTTGGAGGACCTGTGCCCAATCTCCATGAAGATCTGCTCCTTGGGACCCACCTGAGCACACCATGGTCACTTTTGGGCCCTAAGAAATCAGAGGGGACACTTTGACATGGTGGGGGGATGCCAACCATGGGTGAAACGGGTGAACCCCAGCTCAGGCAGAGACCTGAAGTGTTTTTAGGGTATTTCAGGGGGAGATCTGAAGTGTTTTTAGGATATTTCAGGGGGAGATCTGAAATGTTTTTAGGATATTTCAGGGGGATCTTCCATGCTCTCCAACGTGTTGATCCATCCAGGGGTGGCTGTTCCCTTCCTCCCTCCACAAGTGGCACAAGAGAGGAGGAGTTAGAAAGTTGACGTGGCAAATCTCCAACCCTCTCCAAGTACAATTTATTAAACCCAGCAATTAATATCAGGGAGCAGAGCCTGCTTCAGCAAAAGCCAATCCAATATGTGGGGAAGAAGGGAGAGCAGGAGTGATTTAGAAACTCCCATTTCTTGGACAGGGGCACACTTAAAAAGGCTGCTCTCATAAATCTGTGGTTTCTGGGCCTTTTTGGGCTGTGTGTCTGAGCACTCCCACAGCAGATAGTGGGACGTGTAACATTCCCAAGTCCATGAACCCCAGTCACATGATGGTAATTACTGCAGACCTTGAAACACAAAGACCAATAAATTCAGCATTAAGAGCACAGCTCCCGTTCGCTTACTCACAGCACAGAATTTGGCCAGGATTTGCATGGGAAGGTCTTATCCCTTCCAGAATCTTGATTTCTCAACATGTTGTTGATCCTCTGGATACCTCTGACCACATGTTAGACAAAGAATATTCCACTCAAATGTCCTTAAAGGGTCCAAAAATTCCAACCCAGCGGGTGCTGGCTCCTGATTCCTTGGGCCTCTTCAGAAATTCAGGAGCTCTTGAGAGGGGGGAATTATAACAAAGTATAAGTGAAGTTTTCCTTTCCAAATACAGAGATTCTTTAGAACACAGAGCTGAGTATCTTGGACTGACAGGACAAATATGGGATCACTTCATCCCAGGGAAGATGGATCGCATGTACTGAAATGGGGAAGCAGGTAAAATATGGGGTGGGAAAAGAAGAATTCACCACCCAGTGCAGCAGACGAGAAGCACCCACACTTCAGCATCTCCCCAGAGCCAGCTCCTAGAGCTGAACTCTGCTTTTTGTGCAAAACCTCAGAGATTATTAGAGGGAAAACCAGCACTGTCTGTCCCTCAGCTGCTCCATGGTGTCCCAGTGTGGTCTGTGCACGCTGGTGCTGTGACTCACGAGCTGAGCAAGCACAGCCTGCCCCGGTGCTGGACCCTGCTGCCACAGCCGAGCTGCCAGCTCTTTGAAGGAGATAAAAGGTCCCCAGCTCGGCCAGGACAAATTGGCACCTCTCCACCTCCTGGGAGATTTACATATGTATTTTCAAAATGAAGCAGTCATTAAAAGGCTGCTCCGCTGGGATAATTGCAATTATCCCATTCTTTCGGTGGCCCACTGTAAACAGAGAGTTCAGTGTCTTGTCTTGTGCTGGAGCAGGAGTCATCCCAATCCCAGCACTTCCTCTTTGGCAAGAGGCAATTCCATCTGAATCACCACCCGGCTCTTGCTCCATCCTCAGGCTCTGATGGTCTGATAACATTTACTCAGAACTCGAAGCAATTAAAACCAAGATGACACATTAAAACAATCCCAATTTAGAATCCATCTTTAAATGATTATTTGGAGCTGATTGAGAAACGGAATTTCTGCTCTGCAGGGAAGTCAGACGTTTCAAAATTCCCTTTCATCACAGCCTGGAATGCAACCTGAATTTGGCTTAAATCCCATCTTAGTTGGACTTTCGGCACCTGGGACTTGCAAACTGCTCAATGTCAGCTGTCACTTCATCCCAGAGAAAAGTGCAGATGTTTCCACATGGGGCGACAGAGTGGCCTCCATTAAAATGCACTCAGCACTGTCCCATTAATTAGCCTCAGGAGAGGCACAGTTCCTGCTTTTTCCCCAAAGCCTTCACGTGGGCACAGCTGTGCCCAGACCACACCCAACACATGAGGGACAAATCCAAATTTTGCCCCACAAAGGCAAAATACAAGAACTTTTGCCCAGCAGAGCCAGAGTTCATAAAGAGGGAGTTGTGACCTTTCTGAACTGGACGGGGATGAAATTTCCACTTTTTCATGGGATAATCCACCCAAGGACAAATAGGGAATGTCACAAGAGGATTTCTCCCATCCTTTTTTTTTTACATATAAGGGAAAGCAGCAGTCAGTGTGTGCAAGGAGCTGTCAGTGCCCATCAGGGAGATGGAGGTGGAGATTCTCCCCCACTGTGGTCTCCCTTCTCACTCCTCACACACTGCAGGCCCCGAATTCCCTCCTGTAGTGATGGATTCATCCAATAAAACCAGATCCAAATTTAAGGAGCAAACCACAGGGAAGGCATCACACAGGAGCATGACCTTTAATCCCTCTAATTTTTGAGGGCTGTTGAACTTACCTGCTGTAATCCAAAGGTGAATTTAACTTTTCAAAGAACAGGAGCTTTCTTTTTTGGCTGTTTTTGAAGTGTGGGTGCTACAAGGTCTTTCCTCCTTTATTTTAGGATGGAGGAAGTGGGAGCAGACCCACTTCCTACCAGAAGGGAACAAAGGTTTTTACTGGAAGTAGCTGGGTTTGGTAAGAGTTTTCAACTGGTATTTCTGGCCAAAACCCTGCTCATCCGTACTCTCTGCCCAAGTTCTCTGTCATTCTTGGCTGCCTGTCTCAAGGGTGAAGGAGAATGGGTGGACGAGGTCCAGACACTGCTCCATCCAAGGAGGAAAATCCCTCGCAGCTCCCAGGTTTATTTGGGTGGTTGCTGCCTTGCTGCTCTCTGGCCATGGATCTCACAAGAGCTGCCCCCTCAGTGCCCTGCCCTTGCTCCTGGAGCTGGTGGGGCTGCAGTGCTGCAGCAGCCCATGGTTCTACCCCTGGTGGGGAGGATGGAAAGCCTGAAACCCCTCCCTGCGCTGCACAATCCATCTGCTCCAGCACTTGGGCATGCCTGAAATATTTTGTCCAAGCCAGGCCTGAGATCGTGGCAATTAAAGGCACCATTCTTCACCCCCGAGCTGTAAAGGGCTCTCCTCTCACAACTGCTTGAGTGATGGGTCATTACTCAGCTGCCTTCACAGGAAAAAAAACCACTATTTCCAGTGAGTTCCTTGCAAATGAAATGACTTTCTGGTTTATTGAAGTCGCATTGGCTTGAGTGGCCTTGTCATCACCGAGTGCCTTTGACTCCTGCAGCAAACCAGCCCCAAGGAAATCCTGAATGACTCCTCTGTCATAGCTGAGCAGGTGGGGGAAGAGGGGGCAATGGCCTTTGGAGGATGGGAACACATTTCTGACTCTGAAGAGCTCCTGAGGAAGAAAATCAGAATATGGGCTCTGATTCAGCAAAGCAATTAAGTATGTGCTTTAAGTCAAAGCCTTGCTTAATTCCTTTGACTCCAATGGGATTTAAGCAAAGGCTTTAGGCTGAGCTGAATTCAGGTCTAAAAATTCCTCTGACGTTTTTTCCCTCCTGGATTACAGTGAAAGAAAGTGGTTATGGTGCATGCCTGGAGAAGCAGAGGGGTGATGAACTGTGGTGCACATCCAGTCTAATGTAAAGCTTTAAAAATCACTTGGCAGGAGCTGAGCCATAAATTAAACTGCTCAACTGGTCGCGCTTTGCAAACCAGAGCCATTGTCTTCCAAGGGCTTGAGCTTGACAACTTCCCCACTCTGCTGCGGCCGACCAGGAGAAACTTTACACTTGATAAGTCCTCTAATATGGCAGGGAGAGTCCCTGCCTCCCCTCCTGCTCCCCTCCTACCTCTTTAATGAGCATCCCCATTAGCTCGGGAGTACAAAGGGAGTTCACTCCGCGAGCCTTTGTGTTCTTTGCATGTTAGGAGGGCTAAGGAGCAGTTCAAAAAGCAATCTGCCCAGAAACCACAGTTTATGAGTCCCAGAAGTTTCATTTGCTCAGGTCAGACTGAAAGCTTGGCTGAAGATACAGCAGAAATTTTTCTCTGTCAGGCAACAGAAAGCAGTACAAAGAACCCAGCTGTTAGGTCTCATAGCCCAGGCCTCTAATTAAAACAGTGGAAAATTAGATAACTTCACAAATTCATCACTGCCACCACTGGCTGTCAAAAAAAAAAAAGCTCGGGGGTTACCACCCACCTTTTGTTTATGTTGTAAGCAGTGTCTCCATCTTGTGTGTGTGTATGTGTGTGTGTGTGTGTGTGTGTGCACAGAGCTGAGCTTTCCTCCCTTCCCCCTGCTCGCAGCCACTTTTTTGCACCTCATTCAAAAAAACTTCAGATGGGACTGGAAAGGGGCTGTAAACTAAGTTTGCAGACTTGCCTCCCCACACAGATTTTTAAAGTTTGTTTGTTTTTTTTTATCTATGAGGGAAAATGAAAAAGGCTGAATTTTTATTGTTCTTAGAGGAGGAGGAAGGGCAATGGTTCTTCCCAAAGATGCAAGACCCAGTCGGTGTGGTGCTTCTGAATGTCTGGCATGAGGTCAACAAATGTCATTTGCAGCTCATGATCATCTCTGTATTTAAAAAACCCCAAGCAAACAATGCCTCCATCCCTAAAATAAAGGAGGAAAGACCTTGTAGCACCCACGCTTCAACAACAGCCAAAAAAGAAAGCTCCTGTTCTTTGAAAAGTTAAATTCACATTTGGATTACAGCGGGTAAATTCAATGGCCCTCAAAACTAAGAGGGATTAAAAGTGTCTCTTGCATTAAGCCTGGCTTTTAGGGAAAAAAAAACCAACAATGTTCCTTCAAAGAACAAAGGGGAGATATTCACACCTGAGCAAGCCACACCAGGTATGAACCAGCTTCTCCTGCACAGGGGACCAGGAGGGGACAGACCATGGAACCACAAAGGGTGAGAAGCAGATTAAAGATACCAACATTTCATAAATGCAGAAGTGAAAAACTAATTTAGGGTTGGGCCTGGGAATTGTTCTCAGCTTAAATTTTATTTGAGACTGTGGGGTAGAGGAGGAACAGGGCAGATGCATCAATCCACAGGGTGACATCCACACAAGGCGGCCAACTCCATGATTTGGTGGTTTTTTTAATTATAAACCCTGTGGTTTTTAATAAAACCCCTGTTTTGTTTTTTTGATTTTGTTTTTTTTTAAATTATAAACACCTGAATATTCAATTCTCAACTGAATGCCTGAATTTTTGGGCAGAGCCCAAGCAGCCAAGGCTGACCAGGAGGGGACAGACCATGGAACCACACAGAGGGAGAAGCAGACTAAAGATACAAACATTTCATAATTACAGGAGTGGAAAATAAGTTTTGGGTTGGGCCTGGGAATTGTTCTCAGCTTAACTTTCATTTGAGACTGTGAGGTAGAGGAGGAACAGGGCAGACGCCTCAATCCACTCAAACGAGGTAGCCACCTCCATGATTTGGTGTTTTTTTAATTATAAACCCAGTGGTTTTTAATAAAACCCCTGGTTTTTTTGGTGTTTTTTTAATATTCAATTCTCAACTGAGTGCCTGAATTTTCGGGCAGAGCCCAAGCAGCCAAGGCTGGTGAGGGCAGCAGGTTCGATGTCTCCTGTCCCACCTGTCAGGGCTGGGGACCTGCAGCTTGTGCTGCTCCACTGCTTTCCCTGCCCTGCTCTCCTGCAGCATCTGGGAAACGTGGAAAAGGAGCGTTGTTTTGGCAGAAAAAGCAGGATTGCAAGAGCGTGGATAAGAATAGAGCTAATAAAGACACTGTCCAAGATGAAGAGAAAGATGAGACAAAGATCTACGTCAAGACCGTGGCTACGTTGACCCATTAATTAATTTCCAGTCACAGGGCAGGAATAACTTCCATTCCAGAGCAGGAATTTGCTCCCCGAGTGAAATAAAACGTATTTGCTGGGAGCCATTTGCTGAAAGGCTGCGCGGAAAGCACATGTGGTCCCTCCAACCAAACGCGTTTTCCCTCGTGCCAAGGGGAGCTGAGGGCACCCAGAGCCCCCCCAGCAGCTCCAAAGTGGCTCCATCAAAGCTTTGTGGGATCAAACACCACGGGTGGCCCTGGAGGATGGAGCTGAGGGTGAGCACGTGCCCACACAGCCCTGGCTGCAGTCACTGCTGGCACCAGGGGCTCCCAGCCGGCCGAGCCGCCGTGATTTGTGTCTTTCTATAATTGGCACAGTCCTTCCCAAAAAAAAAAAAAAAAAAAAGCAGCACCACCAACCCCTTCCCAGCTCTCACCAACAAAAGGTAAAGACATTGAGAAGGACGGCGTTCTCTTGTCACATGTTACCTTCTAAATCTTGAGTCTTCCTTTGTACTCTGACAGTAATTTCACATATAGACATGGCTGCCAAGCGAGGTTTGTTTGATGTTCTTTCCTGCCTTTGTAATGGAGTTTCCTTTTAAGCAGGAGGAGGCGGAGGGAGAGGGGATGACAGGGGCTTATAAATATGGAAAAGACACTTTTTGGCATAAAATTCACGTCGCATTTAAAATATCTCTGTGACTCTTTTCTTTTTCCCGCCCGTGAAGCCGGCCACCTTTGGGATTGTCCACTTGGAAAATCGACTGTTAAAAAAAGAAGCACAGAAGGGAAAATCATCGTGGCTGGAAAATGTTCAAGACTTTGGGAAGCAAAAATAATAGCCCAAAAAAAAATCCTCTGCAGATCCTGGAGTGATGTCAGTGTTCTCTGAAAGGTCACACTGGCACTGAGGCACCTATGACAGGTAAAGTCAAGGGAGCAATGAGTGAGCTGGTGCTCTCTGGAGTGACCAGATCATGGAAAACTTATACATTCCATAGGAGAAAGGCCGTAACACCCGTCCTAGGTCTGAGCAATAAAGTTTGGGATGGTTTCTCCATGTTCTCCATAGATAAGGCAAAGCAGGTGAGGATCACAGCCTGCTGGGACTGTGATTCACCCATCAGAGATGTTAAATTGCACCTCAGGGTGAGTGATCCCAAAAATCCAAGTGGTTACACAGGAAGATCATGAGGGAAGATCATCCAAAAAGCAGGTGCCTGATCCTCAAAGTCACTGTGCTGATGTTCCCAGAGGACCAGACCTGGGATCCTTCCACATCCAGGGCATAAAAACAACTGATGTGGAACAAGACACGGTGAAAAGGACGAGTTGGAATTGTGTTATTGGGAATTGTGTTATCCCAGCAAAAATCTGGATGGAGGATGAGATGTCCCAGGAATCCACCAGCCAAACGCAGACAGTTGCTGTCCATGGGTGGCTGGTGAGCTCAAGGCTCAGCTCCACTCAGATTCCACATCTAAATTCCCTGAAACTTGCTCGGAGCTCCTCAGGAAGGACCCGCACGTCTCCCTGCCTTTTAGCACATAACGGATGTGCCTTTCATTTATCCCCAGGACTCTCTCCTTCAGATTGCTCTTGACACTCCACACTTTGCCTGACACATGAAACCCCCCTCCTCTGATAAATTTTCGTGCCTTATAAACAAAAGCTACAAAACAGCCAACGGCCCCACATCCCTGCCAATTTTAGCATATGGAAGAACAAGGAGAAGACAAGGGATTTTTTTTTTTTGTAGGAACACCAGAGTTTGAAGCAGAAAGCTCCATTAGTCCAGCTAATGAGGGATTGTTCCCCGTGGTATATTCCCCTCAGCACTAAATGACTCAAATGATAGCCCTTCCAACACTTCCCAGGGGAAACTATTCCACAGCCTCATAGATCACACTGTCAGGAGCTTTTGGCCAGCTGGATTTCAAAGGCCACGAAATGTGCTCGGGTGTTTGGCTTGGAAAGCCTTGAAACGGTTTTGGGCGCTCATATTTGTGATACCACAGGCATGACTTCAGCTGCTGGAGCTCAGCACCCAGGTCCTGCACACCTCTGTCCCCAAGTGCTGGGATTGGGCTCAGGGAAAGCTGCTGCAGGAAGGAGAGCCCTGAGCGGTTTTGTTGCTCCCTGGGCAACTGCAGCCTAAATTGTCTTGAAGGTTTGAAAGACTTGGGCTGATGTTATTCCAGGGGGAAAAAAATATAAATCCGGGTGTTTGATGTCGTGGGGTTGCCAAGAAGTGTCCGTGAAGCTACCAGAGAAATTTGCTGGAGTTTCCCTGTTGAACTGGAGCCCGGGAGCAGCAGATCCTGGTTTTCTGCAGGTGGTTTTCTGTCAGCCTGGCTCCAGAAGGTGGAAATTCCGTCTGGCTGTGCAGCAGGTGGGATCTGAGCTCACTCCTTTCCAGATCCCATCTCCATTTTGGCTCAGTGGCACTGGACACACTTGTCCTGTGGATAAACAGTGCCCAACAGGGAGAATTTGACAATTTCCCACTGGAAAGAGCAGAATGGCTCTGCAGAACCCATCTTGAGGGATTTACCTAGAGGAAGTAAAGTTACCTGAGGAATTTACCTAGAGTACCATGCGGGTGAATCAATGGCTCCACACACTGAAAAACTGAATTTAAAACAACAGGTAGGAGTCTTCTTGCACCTGGAAAGCACCTCCTGCCCTTCCAACAGCACAGGTTGGGTGTTTCACCCACAGATCCACTCTGGGAGGAGGCACTGCTTGGGAATAATTTAGGATTAATTCAGAGGAGCCTCTTCCAGGCAGGAATCTGGGATTGGGTGTTCTCACACAGCTCAGCAGCTCGAGGCTTTCTTCCTTCTCTAAGCTGACCTTAATTCACCTCCTTCAGCCCCAGCGTTCTCCCTCTAGAAGTTGTAAATCTGACATCCCAGCTTTCTTCGAAATGGGGATCTTGGCAAAGCTTTGAGGTGTTTGAGAGTGGGCAGAACAACCCCTTTTGTCATCATCTGCTTGAAGACAATGCCTGTAGTTATCTGCCAGGACCCTGATGCTGTACAAACAGCACAGAAATGGGACCTGCTTTACTCTGAACTGTTTAATCCACTCAGGCTATGACTTCAAATGTTCTGATTTTAGACCTAAAAATAACCCAGAATAGAATGTACTCTTCTCCTGTTACCACCCCTACCACCAAGGGGAGAAATAAGGAGAAGCCCAACCACTTTTGAGGGTGAAATGTGATAACAGGTCCAGCGAGGGAAATAAAAGCCATATAAACCCATCTAAATGCATGCAAAATGCACTCCCTTTCTTGGCAGGATGAATTTTTATGCAACTCAGGCAGGGAAGTTACATAAGGAATTCCTCCCCATGCACTTTACTGGGAAGTAAAGATGTCACTGGAATTCCTGTGTGGTTAAAGCAGAAGAGAAGTGTTTATGGGAGAAACTGGTCTGAAGGAAAAAAAAAAAAAAAACCTCATGGATGCTTCTTTCCCAACCCTTTATAGGGATTGAAATCCCTGGGCTGGTGTGGGTAAAATCTTTGCAAACCATCCAGGTTCATGTGGGGGATCCCATTTCCACTGTCAGAGACAATGGGGATGGGATGAGGGTTTAGGCCCTGCAGCTCTTTGACACCTTTCAGATCTCTGGGAAGGGAAAACTGGGGATAAGCCATTCCCCTGGCTGCAGGCAGGCACTGATGATCCAACAAAAACACTTCTGGGAATCAGGGCTGCTCTTTGACATGGCACACAGGGGGGTTTTTGTTGGGTTGTGTAACACAACACCAGGTAGATATGAAAATGAGAAGCTTTGATGGATCACACCTCTCCCAAAACCCATGGAAGAGGCTCTGGAAGCAAAGCTGACAGGGATTACTGCAGATAGAGCTGCATTCCTGCAGCACATTAAGCCGCTTTATGCCGTGCCACGACTTGATATGACAACGTAACACAATAGGGCAGGAGAGCAGAGAGAGAGGAAGAGAAGGGAAGGAAGGGTTTGTTTGGGGAAGGATTATCTGCTTCCGATGAGGGCATTCCCTCCCAGGGCTGGGTGGGCGCTCAGATGGGGAAGGGTCTGCTAAAGGACAACTTTTGGGTGTCCTTGGGCTTCTCAACACGAACAACCTGGAATCAAAAGAATTAAGCTCAAATGCGGGCTGAAATTTTAATCTTTCCTCACATCCAACCCAAACATTGTTCTGCTTTCTTAAGGGATTAGTAATTATTATGACAAATAACATTGCTTCATCCCCAGTTACCCTGCAGTTTCTTGTGAGCCGCTTCCTCAGACCTCACACTGCTGGAGCAGCCACCACTCGTGATGAGAGTTTGGAGAGTCATGGGTTGGGCAGTCAAGAAACAAAAAACTTCATTTAGGCACTGCCTCTTTATTCCTTAATTCTATTCCTATTCCTCTGCTCTTGTTTAACTCATCCATTTCTAGATGAACATTATCCAAGCAGCCACCACTCGTGATGAGAGTTTGGAGAGTCATGGGTTGGTCAAGAAATAAAATACTTCATTTAGTTCCGCATTTTTCCTTAATTCTGTTCCTATTCCTCTACTCTCATTTAGCTGATCTTATCCATTTCTAGATTAACATTATCCAAGCAGCCACCTCTTGCAAGGAGAGTTTGGAGTCATGGGTTGGGCAGTCAAGAAACAAAATAATTCATTTAGGCACTTTTCCCTTAATTCTATTCCTATTCCTCTACTCTTGTTTATATCTCATCCATTTCTAGATTAACATTATCCAAGCAGCCACCACTCGTGATGAGAGTTTGGACAGTCATGGGTTGGGCAGTCAAGAAACAAAAAACTTCATTTAGGCACTGCCTCTTTTTTCCTTAATTCTATTCCTATTCCTCTTATTTAACTCATCCATTTCTAGATTATCCAAGCAGCCACCACTTGTGATGAGAGTTTGGAGAGTCATGGGTTGGTCAAGAAATAAAATACTTCATTTAGGCACTTTTCCTTAATTTTTCCTTATTCCTATTCTCTTGTTTATCTCTCCATTTCTAGATTAACTTGTTGTGATATTTGACAGTCTCATCCAAAACTCTAGATTAACATTATCCAAACATCCACCACTTATCCAAGCAGTGATGAGAGTTTGGAGAGTCATGGGTTGGGCAGTCAAGAAACAAAATAATTCATTTAGGCACTTTCCCCTTAGTTCTACTCCTATTCCCCTGCTCTTATTTAACTCATTTTATCCATTTCTAGATTAACATTATCCAAGCTGAAAGTTTGGCAAAGGCGCTTTCAATTCCCTGCAATATCTTGGTTATTGTAGTCAAACCACCTCTCAGATTTCATTCTATAGAGCAAAACACTCAGTTTCCTATTAGGAAAATAATCCGTTTTCAGTAAAGGCTTTCCCAAAATCCACTTATCTTTCCTTACAATGCATTTCTGGACCTTGCTGTTGCAGAAGGCACAGATTGATGGCTAAACGCTATGGGAGGAGGAGGAGGAGTTTCTTTTGAAAGGTATATCCTAAAAAATACCTAATAATCCTTTGGAAAGGCCACATTGGAACAGACTCTGCCCATGGCAAGTGCTCTCACTAAAATGTAAGCACTCATTTAAGTGCTTTGCAGAATCAGGGCTTAAATTCCTGGCTTTATTCAGCTTGATAGCAGTGACAGAATGAAGACAGGGGGATTATTTCATAAAAGGTTCTTTTGCCTGTGTTTCAGCAGCTCTCACTGAGAGCTCAGCAACAATCCCAGCGCTGTTAAACTTTTTCAGTGAGGAGAAGGGACCAAACACTGAAAATCGATTCTTAATATTTGGCAGCACCCCTGAAGAAGAGATTCCAAATCCATCCTCAAGGGTTGTCATCAAACCCCACTCTGAGCTGGGGTTTGGAGCCCTGAGCCCTGGGGGAGGCTGTGCCTGTCACCTGAGCAGGGCTGTGCTGCTGTGAGCCAGGTTTTCCTTGGAAAAATCAGCTCTGGGCATCTCCTGATGCTGTACTTCATGTCAGCATGCCCGGAATGGACATAAATCAGGAGAGCTCTGTGCAGAAACGCAAACGAGCTGCAAATCCCTTCCAAGGAGCTGGGGAGAGCCTTACATGAGCTGACATTCCAGCTCTGCTGGGTTTAAACCATCTTGGATGGGACAACATCAGCTGCGTTCCCAAGAAAGCTCAGGAGAAGTTTGTCAGCTGGAAATTCTGCCTTGTTCACACACAAAAATCCCGGAGAGTAAAGCACCAAGGGGGTTGAAGGTGACAAACAGTATAAAAACAACATGCATTAATCCAACATGTTGTTCCCAAAGAGGAATAAAAAGCTGGTGAGTTTTGCAGGAAAGTCATGCCCAGGCTCCTGGGAAGATCTTTCAGGTGGGTGTGAAGACGTGAGGACACAGAGAAATCTGCTTTGGTGCCTGGCAATGGGATCTTAGGGAGGCCATAATCAGCCTGCACATTCCACCTTCCACTCCACGGTACAGAGAGCTGGGTGTGATTTAAATCAAATTTTCAATTCTCTCTTCAGCTTGGCCCATCATTCCGAGAGCGTGAGGCCAAGCAATGAGCTTTGGTTGGACTGAAGGTTTTTCAGTGTTTTCAGGTGTCGCTGCAGGTTTTGATAACAGAGTTCCAGCAGGACTGGAGGCACTGGTACAAGTTTTCAATGAAAACAGCACCTACATTTCTGCCAGGTCATTTTAGAGCAAAGCTGCAGTGCAGCCTAACCCCAGCAGGATTCTTTGCCCTTGGTATCAATCCAAACTCAGCGGTTATTCCAGCTCCTGATGAGAGTGATGGGATCCACAATATCCTGCAGTTATTCTGAGCTTTCAGCATTCAACATTCCCCATTTCGATCTTGTCCCCAGTCCTTGCTGTTCCAGGGGGTTTTGTCCATGGAGGGGCTGTCGTGACACAAACCAACATCTCCTGGTGTGCCTGCAGCCCCAGCAAAGGCCAGCATCGACCTCATCAGGGTGGGGATGGGGCAAGGGGACAGGGGAAAAAGGGAATCACTTGGATTCTTGGTCTCAAGCCTGAGTGCACTCACAGAAAGGGATTTGTTCATCACAAAAATTGAATTCACACCATTTCCCTGCTCCGAGAAGACAGATGACATCAGCCCCTTGGCAGGAGGTGCTTCAGAGAAGATTCTAATCCGTGTTCTGACAGCAAAATTCACTGGAGCTGTTGCTCACGCTCTGTCCAAGGTTTGATCATGGCTTGAATGTGGACCTTGTGCTGGCTGACAGCAGAGAAAAGCTTTGTGGCAGCTGACAAATGAGGTGGTGCCCTATAGATTCAAGTGTGATTGTGATGTGCAGCATCAGCCTCAGAGCCTGAGCTGAGCAGGGGGTGAGGGCTGACACTAAAATCTACTTGGGCTCAAATACAGCAGCATGTGCTGCATGCTCCCCAGACTGCTGCATCTTCATCTCTGCCTGTGGGGAAAAATAAATGGGCATGTTGGACCAAACCCGTGGTCCTGTTGTTTTTTATGGCTGCTTTACAGGCTACAATTCACAAGTGAGTAGATAAGGCTGATCTAGAGTAGCTATCTGGAAGAAAAACACTGGAATATTTAATGTATTGAGCGCAGTAAAGGACTGAGTTTCACAGCTTGAGGTTGGATCTGTTGGGATTTATCATCCTTATCCAGAGGCCAGGGCAGCTGGCAGTGGCATCAGGGTGATTCTGCAGTCCAGAGGCAGCTGAGGAGTGAAAAGGAATTATTTCTTACTGGGAATATATCAGACAAATCCGTTGGTGCTTAATTGAACCTGTCATTAGCAGAGTGACCATCTAATAATTACAGCAGCCCAAAGATGTGGCCTCATGTCCCAGCCCTCTGCCACGGCAATGGCCAGGTTTTATCAGGGATGAAAATCAGGGACCATTCCAGATTCCACAGAGGATTATCTGTAAATCCACCACAGGAAGCAAGGAAAGAGCACCAGCAGGGATGCAGACGATGATTGAGCTCCTGAAGCCTGGATTTCCACCTTGGCTCTGACAGGCTCTCCCATGCCCAAAACCAGGAGTTCTCTCCTTGTTGCCTGCATGAGAAGCTGAGCCCAGAGCAATTCTGTGCTGTGACTCAGAGCAGGGTGGCTGGAGGAGAGAAAGGATTGAGGGGGAGCCCGAAGGAGCCTTGGCTGAAGGTCACCCGCCCTAAAAGCAGAAAGTGCATCTCCCCTTTTGCCCAAACCCTCGTCCAGCAGCTGCAGAGCCAAGGCACCTCTCCCTGTCTGAGCCCCCTCAGCTGCAGCTGCTCTGCATCTCCTCCTCTTCCGAGCCAGGGATTTTCTGGTGCAGCCAGAATGATCAACCCAAAGAAAAGTGCTGCCGTCCCAATTAAACCTTCTTTTCTTGTTCCTCCTTCCGCCCATCTTGGCTTATGTTCAAGAGAACAAGAAGGAAACAACCAAAAACCACAGTTAAAAAGCACCAGGACAGGCACCAGGAGTTGGTTTAGCTTCTTACAGTGTCCAGCACAGAGAGGAGCAAGGCTGGAGCATGCCAGCAGTTACAGAATCATTAAGGTTGGAAAAGACCTCCAAGATCATGGAGTCAAACCTTTCTCAGTGCTCTCTGCAGCTGTGCCTGGAACTTGAATGGCTCTGGAAGTGCACTACATGTGGACATGCTTTAAAAAAAGATGTTGAGATTAGGAAAACATTATTTCACTGCAGGAATAACACATTTCAGCTGCCTCTGCTGCTGCTCAGTGGGAAAAATCTCTTCCAGCAGAAAGAGGATTTGTTGAGGAAATAAAGGGACACACACTGGAAGAAGTTGGGATTTGGGATCTGGGTGGTTTGAGGAGTGGAGGTGCTGGAGAACATTTTGAACTGGGTTTTACCCAAGCTGTGCTGTTCCTCAGAGGGTTCAGTGACTGCAAGAGGAGCAAGTTGGCACCACAGCTCCTTCCAAGGAGGCTCTGGCTCTGAGCACCACCATGGCACCCTCAGAGGCAGATCCTGAAAGCTCCGCCTGGGATTGCTGTGAGATGTGTCCAGTGCCAGGTGGATCTGACACACCCTGGAGCATCCTGCTCCTGGGAACAATGGCCAGACTTCCACACCAGAGCCTTCTGGTGGTCACAACCCTGTGGTAGCCACCAGCCTCTCCAGCTAGCCCTCAGCCCAGAGCCAAGAGGAGCTGAGACTTGGATAGGGGTGATCAGTTTTACACAACTTTACACAATTTACACAATTCACACAGCACTTGTGCTTCTCTAACAGGACAGGAACTGCACGAAACTTTGCTTTGCCTCTCCCAGAAGCCTGTGGCCATCCTTTGGAGGGGTGGCCAGATTCAGCCACCCACCAGAAGCAGGTCTGTAGGTCACTGGCAGAGCTGCCAGAGCAGAGGAGGCTCTGCCTTTCCCAACGCCCATCCCACTGGATGACACCAGAAAAAAAGATTCAAATTAGGGAGTGTTTTTGAAGGCAGCGTTTTTGAGAGTTTGTTTTTCTGGCTTGTTGGCCTTTTCTCCAAAGGGATAGAGTTTCTCCAAGGGAAGTTTCTTTTTGCAAAGTGACTGACCCGCTGGCAGCAGTACAAAGTTTTAGGAGATGAACTCATAGTTCTGAGTACGATCCCTCTGCGCTGTTGAGAGCTGCTAATGAAGAGGAGCAGGGAGCAGCTAGAAAGGAAATCAGAGCCAGCAGCTTGGGAAATGGAAACAGGGAATAACAAGGTCCTGCTCTGCCACAAGCATCCCCAAGGCAGAGCGGTCAAGCCCCTCAGAGAGGGGGAGCTCGAAGGGTCCTCAGTGGTATTTGTACCTCAAAATCCCTCCTCCCTCCCTCTCATCTGCTGCCTGACTCTGGGAGAGCCTAATCTCCCCGGAGTTACTTTGAAGTTAGGCAGGGATTTAGATTTGTGCCTCTTTTAAGGCAAGGCAGAGCCCTGCGGGAGAGGCGAGCGCTCCTCGCCTCCCTAACACAGAGCAGGCGCTGTGGGTGACATCCTCCTCCTCCTCCTGCTGCTCCTGCTCCTCCTCATCCCCTCCTCCTTGCATGGCAAGGGATCAAACCCCTCCTTCCCAGCCCTCCCAGCCTTCCCAGCCCAGCCTTCCCAGCCCTTCCCATCCCATCCCATCCCATCCCATCCTATCCCATCCCATCCCATCCCATCCCATCCCATCCCATCCCATCCCATCCCCCATCCCATCCCATCCCATCCCATCCCATCCCATCCCATCCCATCCCATCCCATCCCCATCCCATCCCATCCCCATCCCATCCCATCCCATCCCTATCCCCATCCCATCCCATCCCATCCCAGTCCATCCCATCCCATCCCATCCCATCCCATCCCATCCCATCCCATCCCATCCCATCCCATCCCATCCCATCCCATCCCATCCCATCCCCCATCCCATCCCATCCCCCCCATCCCATCCCATCCCATCCCATCCCATCCCATCCCATCCCATCCCATCCCTATCCCCATCCCATCCCATCCCAGTCCATCCCACCCCATCCCAGCCCATCCCAGCCCATCCCAGCCCATCCCTGCCTGCTCTGCCTCCTTCCCCCAGCCCTGGGGCTCTCCACACACTGAGATTTTGGAGGCCCAAATGCTTCCACTGCCTGCAAAGTCCCCCAGAGCTGCCCTGAAGGTGCTTCCCCTCTTCCCTTGGTTCATAAGGATGGTGAAGAGGAGCTGGACCAAGCCTTGCAAAGGGAATCCCGGATCCATAAGAATCCAGGGATTCTCAGAAGCCTCCTCCCATCACAGAGATTTCCACCCCTGACCTGCACGGCACCTTCCAGCCCAAGCAGCTCTTCCAGCGTGCAGAAGGGAACACGATCTGTGCTGTTCAAATCCACCGAAGATGGATTGCTCTCCTTCCTCACTTCCTTTCCAGGGAAGGAGAGCAGAGCCAATGTCAGGCTGTGAGTCACCGGAAGAGTAAAATTGAATCCTTGGGGCCAAAGCTTGAAATGAGCCTTGCCAGGGATTTTTCCCTCCTGTTTTTTAAATACCCTTGAAACTTCTCCCCCCTCCCTCGTCACTGGTCCACGGCACTGCAGAAAAAGTGACCTCAAAACACCGCAAAGGGTTTTCACTTGGCAAGCTGCTGAAAATCTACCTGCTCCCCCCCAAATTTCGAAATTTAAAAATTAAAAATCTTGTTATTCCTGGAGCCTCTTAACCCCTGTTCCGCTCTAACCCCCAGGCCTTGCCCAGCACAATGAAGGCTGTTGGAAAGGGCAGCACCTGGCCCAGAGCAGATGTCAGGAAGGCCACCCAGCCTTTGTCCCCTGGCAGGGAACGTGAGATTCCCAGCTCCAGCTTCATCCACCGCTCCCCGAGCAGGACAGAAGGTGGCTGGGATCATTTAATGTCCCAGAGGGGCTTTGCCCTGAACCTGTGGGAGCATCCAGGCAAGGATTTGATTCGGGGCAGTGTGAGATGTGCGGCACCTCTGAGGTTTATAACTTGTCAGAGCTTATCTCCTTTTGCATCGAGAAGTGTCTGGGAAGCAGCCAAGGGCACACAGCACAGGAGATAGCAAGTGGGAAGGGAGAGGAAAAAAGTCAAGGGGAATACAGGCATATTTATAAAAATCAGAACAATAGTTTCCCAGAGCTGTGATAAGAACCATTTTCTATTTTCTACCCACAAAAATGCAACACTGATTTTTTTTTTTTTTTTCACATGCATTTCTCCTCTTTTCTTAAAAAGAAAAAGCCAAACCCCAGCACTTTGCCTGAAGCCAGGGCTGTCATGAGAGCAGCAGCCAAGGTGGAAGGGGTTAATCCTTGAGCCTCCCAGGTGGGGAGGAAGCCTGCGGCCTTGGGGAAGGACCCTGGTGGGTGTTTGTTCAATCAGCTCAGTGCACAGCACCCCCTCCAGCCTGAGGGGATTGGCAAGAGCATCTCCAGGGGTGGCCTGGAGTCATAAACAAGCAGGGCTTTGCATCCCCAGCCAGCAAGGGGAAGGCTGAGCTTTGCTGGCACAGCTGCCGCGAGCAGGATCCCTCTGGCTCCCTGCCTGGCCCTTGCAAGTGTTATCAATCCCTGCTTCCACGGACATTAAAGAAATCAGACTTTCCTTCTTGCTCTTGCACCCCCTCCCTCTAAATAGCAGCTTGAAAGGAAACAAATTTAGAGCAAGGTCAGAGGGATGCAGAGGCTGTTTCTCATGCTCTGAGGAAATCCTAGCTGGTGGATGGTGGAGGGAGTTATCTCCCAGCCCTATCTGGACATGAATGCAGAGCAAGGCTGGGAGGGGTTTCCCAGGAAGTGACAATGCTGCCCCCAGCCCCTGTTCCTCGTGGCAAGGCAGGATCCTCTGTGCTCACCATTCCCAGCAGCCCTGTCTAGGATGGGTGCATCCCTGGAATGTCCAAGGCCAGGTTGGATGGGGTTTGGAGCAAGCTGGGATAGTGGAAGGTGTCCCTGCTGGCGTTGGAACTGGATTATTTTAATCATCCTTCCAATTCAAAGTGTTCTGGGGTTCTCTGATGATTCCATGGCTGTCATTTAGCCTCAGTGTCCAACAGCAGCATCTCCAGACCAAAACCCCCTGAACTGACACAGAGCCACTCCTCTGATTTAAAAAACCTGCTCACCTGAGCTCACCCCAGGACTGAATCACATTTGATCCACACTAAATCGGTGTTTGTAGCTCCTCTGGGATGAAAGCATTACTGAGGCATGCTTGAAGATGGAAGCAGCACTTTCAATATCTATTTACCCATGCAGAATTGGATGTAAGCTTCTATAATTAAACACATCCTTGCATGAAGCTAAGGAAAGCCACAGAATCTTCCCTCCCCATGTAATCACCCCAAGGTGCAGCAGAGTATTTCATCTGAACAAGAGTTTTAACAGTTTTTAGCTAAAACCATTCTCTCTGTCACCCTTGCAATTTCTTATGGGCAGATCTTTGTCAGGGGAGGAGTGACCCACTCAGGTGCACTTGGGAAACAGCAGAGTTGGGAGAAGAAATCAACTCCCACCAGGATTCTGGTTCCTCATCCAGCCACAGGGGATGTTCCCCCCATCCCCAACCCCTTTAAATCCCCTTTTCATTCACCCACTTAGGCCAAGTAACTCCAAACAGGGAGAAATCAAAGAAGGACTTTAAGTCCATGTTTAAAACAGCTTATGGATTTTGGAGCTCCTTCCAGCTCCATCTCAGCAACGTTGTGCAGCAAGCCAAGGTTTCAGACGTGTGTCATCGGGGATCGCAGTTACAAATGAGATTAAGGAGTAAAATAAAAATCACTTGAGCTGGAGATAACTCACTTGCTGGCAGGCAGCGAGGGCCTGAATTGATCTCCTGGCCCATGCAGGCATTTCCATCTGCCAATAACACCCAGCAATTCGTCAGTGCTGCAGCATGCAGTGTTTATAGCCTGGGGTTGTAATGAAATCAGCATCTCCCACAGGGAGCTTAACCCCTCCACAGGCTGACACAAGTGGTGGAGCAGAAAGGAAATACCCAGCCCAGCCCTGGCTTTGACACACAAAAGTCTCAGGAAACATCAGAGCTCTTACAGGGTTGTGGCAAACTCTCTGCATGAAAGCCTGGAGAAGGGGTTTAGATCTGGTGGGACACCCAAAGCTGCTCTGGGAGCATCCACAGGGCACAGCTTCCCCTTTCCCACCTGTGGGGATGGATTCAGGTGAGCATCAGCTTGGGCATTGCACCTCCACTCTATCAGCCCTTCAGGGGCCAGGCACTTGGTCTGGCAGACCTGGAAATGCATTCCAGAGGGGCTTTGGCACTGCTGAGAGAGCTTCACTTGGGATCTCTGTCCAATTGTCCTGAATGGACTCCATGAGATAACAAACACAGACCGTGGAATCAGCCTTCCCACACAGGCAGGAGCCTGGATCTGGACACGTTTAGAGTCTCTGCAAAGCCTTCCAGGGTTTCCAGCCATAGCCCTACCAGTGCAGCCCACTTCCAGATGTTGGAGATCTTCTCCATCTGCACTTCCAGGGGCAGGAGAGCTGTGCCCCCCGCTCAGCCAACAATGACTCTGAGTCTGTCCTTCCATCAGCATCCCAAAAAACTGCTGTGGGATAAATCACACCCTATAGGCACTGCAGAGCCTTCCATTTGCTTTTCCTTCCCCCAGCAAACTCCTTTAGGCACGAGACATTTTTTCCAGCCCACGCTTTCCTAAAGGACACTGCGAGGTTTTGTATAAACAAAGAAATGAGGCACGACAGTTCGAGACTGAGGAGAAAATATCGCAACCATCCCAACAACATCAACAGTTTAGAGAAAACACTTGGAGCTGTCAATACCCTGCTCTGAGTGGTGAAAGGTTTGGGACATATTCCAGTTTCAAGTAAGAGACACTTTGCTGGTTTGCTTGCAAATCTTGGGGTCAGACTGCACTTCTCAGCTGCAATCCAGAAATGGTTCTGACTCCGTGGCAATAAGAACATGGAAAAGTCCAAACCAGGATAAATGCTTGCAGCCATGAAAAATCTGAAATTAAAGAGCTGTCTGCCAAGAGAGGAGCTCGATAGTTTGGCTCCCCAAAGCTCAGGTCTTAAAATATATCTCAGGGATCCATGGCTGCACATTCCTAACCCCAGGCTGCTGTGTGCAAAAAGTCGGATTGATCCTGGTAGAGGCGCCTGGAGCAATGCTTCCTTCCTTCCAAAACAAATATTCAGTGGGGCAGTGATCCCAAAGAGCTCCTGAATGAAGCTCTACAAGCCCTGCTGAGCCCTTCACTGTGCCACGAACCCACACTCAAGGCCAGGCTCACATTTTGGGCACAGATTTCCATGTTCTGGGCAGGCCCAGTGAGGTTTTCACAGCACTCTGGGAACAGAGCCCACGGGAGGATCTTGACCAAGACAAGAGCCAAGCTCAGCAGACTGAGCCATGTTTAAATCCAGGTGCCAGCAGCAGAGATAACAGAAGCGAAGAACTGAAGTAATCAAAGGTGTTACTCATCCATGACTTGGAGTGCAAGCAGAGCCAGGAGCCCAGCCCAGGTGAGGAGCCAGCAGTGCCTGTGCTGATGGGCACCATCCCAGCGTCCATTCCCAGAGGCAGCAGCTGTGGCCAGGACAAGGGGAATAAGGGCAATCAGGGCTGAGCTAATAAAAACAGAGCCCAGGAATGCAGGGATGGTGAGTTTGGGTCACCGGTCTGATGGGGAGAAGAAGCCACCAGCTACCAAAACCACTGGGCTCAGGGGCTGGACTTGAGTGCTTCTGTAGGGTTTGCGGGTGAAGAGCTCCTGGATTGCTGGGGTTTCAGCCCAGCTGATGCAGCTCCCAGCCCAGCAGGTACCCCAAATGCCCTCAGACACCCCAGGCTGGGCTCAGCACAGCTGTTTTGCAGCTGTATTTTGCTGGTGCAGCAGCAGCAGCCGGCTGAGCCTGCAGATGGGCCCAGAGAGATTCCCGGCCTCCTCCAGCTCCGGAGCCCAGGCTCAGCTCCCATTAAGCTGGGTTTTATGGGCCTCCCCCCGAATGTGAGCACGGCTGTGTGTGTGCAATCCCAGGGATTTACAATCCATTCAGGGATCATTTGGGACTGGCATTTTCAAATGCTGTATCCAGAAGCCTGGATCCACTGGGTCTTTGGGTTGTTTTAAAGCGAGTTGATTTTGGATTTGAAAGCACAGCCCCAGCTCTTCAGCACAAATTGACTTCCTGAGCTCTCCTGCTTCCTCCAAACTCTTCTCCTGGCAACCCTTGTTGCTTTAGGATTCCTGGACAACTCTCCAGCATCTCCTGAGGACCTTCCTCCCCCTCCAACCTTTTCCCCTTTTGATCACTGCAAGGCTGCTAATTCAGTTGGCAACAAAACACTCTCTCAAGCAAAACTAAGACAATGAGCTGTGTCAAATCTCAGAGGCTTGAATGAGTTTTAATTTGCAATATTTGCCTTTTTTCCCCCCCCTTCTCCTTTAGACTTTGGATTCTCTGTCTTTCTTTCACAGCTAGATTTCTACGCTGTCCATCTTTCCGGGCATATTTTATGTTTGACGTTTCTCAGGTTTCCCCCAGCGAAGGGGAGTCCAAACTCTCAATTATTCCTTCCCCAAGATGGGTTTGCATGAAGACAGGGGATTTTCTCAGGAGGTTTGTCCCACACTGCCCTGCTGGAAGGGAAGGCCGTGCGGAGAGCCGTGGGGAAGCTGCATGTGCAGGAGGCTCAGCAGGACTCTGAGCAGAACTGTCAGCAGCAGAAGTGGCTGCCCGGGGGGAACGGCTCCGTAATGAAACCAAGGTGGCCGAGCTGCTGACAGCTGCAGAGCAAGCCAGAGGAGAGGTGGGTTTGGGAGCAGAGGGGAATATTTCATCTTCTCTGACTTGATGAGTTTGCATTGGCACAAGACAATGAGGAGCAGATGTCAGCCAGAGATGCCAAACTACCCCGTACATTTTTACAGCGGGAATAATGACACTCCTTCAGACCACTAATGTTTGCAGTTTCTCAACAGCATGGAGTGATTTTTTTTTTAGAAAAACCCTCCTCGAAGTTCTCCAAGAAAGGGTTTTAGCCAGTGCTGATGGCAGCAGCAATGATTTCACAAGGATAATCAGATAAAAGCCCCTTCCCAGGGCTAATTGGATGCTGCAGTGATTCTGAGCCATCTGCATCCATCAAAGCACACTTACCTGGGATCATTAAATGTGAATTTCTTCCCCAGAACTTTCTCATGGCCCGCGTAACTTTTTTGCCTTTCCTCTTGCCTGAGGGCTCTGTTAATTCCTAGAAATTGTACAATCATTTAGGTTGGAAAAGACCCATAAGATCATTGAGTTCCGCGTAATAATTCCTCTATTACAACAACTTTGGAAACTCTTGGAAAACTGAAGAGCTCAGCTGGGCTCAATTTCATCGTGGATGTACTTTCGAATAAACAAAATTCAGGAAGTTTCAGACCCAGAAAATGACCTATGAGCATCCAACAGATTCAAGGTTAAATTGTTGAGCATTGGAAAGGGCTGCCCAGGGAGGTGGTGGAGTCCCCATCCCTGAGGATGTTCAAGGAATGACAGAGCTCTGGTCTGGTTGACAGGGTGGTGGTTGGCCAAAAACTGATGATCTTGGAGGTCTTTTCCAGCCTAAATGATTCTGTGATATTTGAAAGTTTAGAATTTTAAGGCTTTGTTCTCATGAGTACCCGTAGAGGATTAATATTCTGGTTTGGTTTTATCCTTCTTTTCTTGGCCCTGCACTTCCATGTGATCACGTAAAGCAAAACATTTTTGAAGCATTCCCCTGAAAAACAAGATCCATCCCAAGAAAACATCCCGACCACCTCAGGGGTTTTTGTGAAAGCACAGAGAAAACAGGGAATTGCTCCATGATGTCATCAGCTGAACTGCAACTCAGAAAGTGTTTAATTTCAGGGTTTGCAAGACCTGCATTTTTCCTAGAAAGATCCTACAAATCCAGTGTGTGAACTATAGTTACCTCTTTACAACCTGCCAGATTTTTCCTCATTAATGAGACACTGTTAAATATTCCAGCTCACCTTCCACAAATCTATTGTGGCCTGTCCTGGAACCCAGCTCATTTCTGTAAATGCATATATTATTATCTTGACTTCCTCCTGCTTATTGGCAATGCCTGGTAATCTTTCAGTTGTGGTATGCAAAGCCAAACATGAACCAGTATTTTCCATGATGGTTGTAATTTTGGCCTGTAATTTTATCACTCCAATCTAAATCCACTTCAGAAACACCATAAACGAATTGTCACCGAATGAACTGAGACTTCTGAGTGGTTTAGAAGAGTGATTTAATAAAAGGAAAATATAAAACAAATGTAAGACATAATATTTTTGGCAAAAAGGTCAAATATTTCTTTCTCTTTACCTCATTTGAATGCAAGGACCTACTTCTTTTAATGCACTCCCAGCAGGTTTGTTTGTCTTGGATTATGCAGTAGCAGATAAAACATTTGTCCAGTGAGAGTTGTTTAAAAAGAACCCAAAACCCAACAAAAGCAAGGTAAACAGATCAAATTTGCAATATCCTTACCCTAATTTTTTTATAAAATACCAAATGCTAAGTGCTAAAAATATGCCCATGTTCTTACTGCAGGGTTGAAGCCGTTTTCACAGTTTGCAAAGCCAAACACTCCCCAAGTTGCTGTAAGTTTATTTTAGGCCCTGATCTGGATGACGGCTGCGAGGCTGCCTCACTTCATTCATATTAAGAAACAATATACAGAGGATATAAAGTGATCAACTGTGTTTACACTGAGAGCAAAAAAAACCCCTTTGCATAAGTAGTAAACAGGGAATCTGGGGCTGAACACAAAAAGCTGATGCTGATCATTCCTGAAAGGAACATTCCCAGCACAGGCAGCTCTGGAAAAGGCAAATGATGACAACCTCAGGGTTTTCCAGGAGTAACCCCAAAATAACCCTCCAGAAGTCAAACATCCAAGGCTTGCAGGGGCGCTCACAGTGACATGTGAAGGTTTCAAGCAACGGCTTTGCAGGAGGAAGGGAGGGAAAAAAAATCCCCACGTTTATTCATAAAAAATTTCTGCTTCAAAACTGCAGTGGGAGCCTGTTTATAATAAACCACCAAATGATAGAGAGGCTGCTGTTTGGCACGGGAATGGCCTGGGAGAGGCTTGTATTACATTTCTCTCCCTCAGCCTTCATGGTATAAGGCAGAACAGGCTGAAATTTATGTTCTCCTGGTACTGCCGGCCCGGCTGTGCTGCTCCAGAGGCACTTCTGGCACAGGCCCTGGCTGTGCTTTATGTTGCATTCCTCTGGATTTATTGCCAGAGGTTGGGGTGAGGGCAGAGGGGCATTTCTGACTTCTTTATGGTGATGGAGGCACTTGAGGGGGCCAGGCAGACACAGATAAGTAGCCCCAGAGGCAGCTACTGACCACCACCCTCTTATTGTGTCTCCTGCTCTGGCCCAGCTTGGTTTTTAACACCAGACCCACATTGCTGGGTCAGGGTTATGTGCAGGTCTGCGGAAAAATGGGAAAATGGGAATTACTTTCACTTGGCAGAGTTTTTGTTGCTTAAGTTTTGGTCATTTCTGCCAGCTTAGCAAGCACAGCTGTGAGTGAGTCCCATCCATCCATCCATCCATCCATCATCCATCCATCCATCCATCCATCCATCCATCCATCCATCCATCCACCATCCATCCATCCATCCATCCATCCATCCATCCATCCATCCATCCATCCACCCATCCATCCATCCATCATCCATCCATCCATCCATCCATCCATCCATCCATCCATCCATCCACCATCCATCCATCCATCCATCCATCCATCCATCCATCCATCTCTCATCCACCCATCCATCCATCCATCCATGCATCCATCCATCCACCATCCATCCATCCATCCATCCATCCATCCATCCATCCATCCATCCATCCATCCATCCATCATCCATCCATCCATCCATCCATCATCCATCCATCCATCCATCCATCATCCATCCATCCATCCATCCATCCATCCATCCATCCATCCATCCATCCATCCATCCATCCATCCATCCATCCATCCATCCATCCATCCATCCATCCATCCATCCATCCATCCATCCATCCATCATCCATCCATCCATCCACCATCCATCCATCCATCCATCCATCCATCCATCCATCCATCATCCATCCATCCATCCATCCATCATCCATCCATCCATCCATCCATCCATCCATCCATCCATCCATCCATCCATCCATCCATCCATCCATCCATCCATCCATCCATCCATCCATTCCCCATCCATCCATCCATCCATCATCCATCCATCATCCATCCATCCATCCATCATCCATCCATCATCCACCCATCATCCACCCATCCATCCATCATCCATCCATCCATCCATCCATCCATCCATCCATCCATCCATCCATCCATCCATTCCCCATCCATCCATCCATCCATCCATCATCCATCCATCATCCATCCATCCATCCATCATCCATCCATCATCCACCCATCCATCCATCATCCATCCATCCATCCATCCATCCATCCATCCATCCATCCATCCATCCATCCATCCATCCATCCATCCATCATCTTTTGATCCACAGGACATTTTCTGCCAGAGGCAGCCTGGTTTGACAAACCCTGTCAAAATTACAAAGATCCAAGTCAGGAAAGCCAAACTCCACTAGGATCTTCTCTCCCAGTTCCTGAGATGGAGCAAAGCTCTGCTAGATCACTTTGCTTTCTTTGGATTGAGGATTTCTCTATCACTGTAAGAGAACCAATGCAAAAAAGTTGTGTCCTCCAAGTCTGATGGAAAAAACAGGCCTCAAAAATTTTAAAAAAAATTAAAATTCCAGGTTCAGGCCTCTCCATCTCTGAATTGTGTCATGGAGAGGGATCTCTTGTCCTTTGAGGACGTTTCTGGTCACAGCAGCTCCTGGAGGATCTGAGCATCCACCTCCATGAGATATTTTGATACTAAAGCCAAGACTATGTTATCAAAATATTTAATGGAGCTGGATTCTCAGGTTCCCCCAGGAGCTGTGAGTTTGACACCCACAAAAGCCACAGAGTCTCCATCAGGACAGGCAGAAACCCCTGACTGAAGCTGCTCAAAAGTTTTCTCAATTTGAGAAATCACTCCAATGCCTTTTGCAAAATATTTTGCGAATCTCTGATTAAAGAGCTTCTAAAGAATTGGATATTTCTATTTACTGTTATTTTACAGATGTCTCCCCTGTCAGGGAAACAGTAGCAACATAAAATACAGGGCTGGAATTGCAGTTTATGCCTTGACCCCTACAAATTACTCATCAATGCAACAGCCAGGAAAAAACAGGAATCGGGCAGAGGAAAAACAAGGGAGACAAGGTTTGTTCTGTACAAACCTCACTGCTGTGCATAATTCAGTCTTCAATAACAATGTTTCAACAGGGTATTGCCCAAAATGCCCTCAAATTCTACTATGTGACTAAAAACATTAATAAACATAAATGGACACATAGACAAAAAGAAATTCTCTTTCATGGCAGGCCAGGGCTCAGTTTCTACCAAGATGGACAATTTATTTACATTTCTCCTTCTTTGGATTGATCTTTCCACCAGCACAACACAGAAATACTCAGGTCATCTCTTTGCTGATTCTTTTCCCCTACTTTCTTTATGAGATAATGGTCAATTAGGACTCAAAACCAACCAGAACTCTTCCACTCATTAGTGGAAACCACCAGGAGTGGTCTTGATCCACTCCTGACATTTCTTGTAAGTTGTCCCTTATGGTTTACAAAGACACTCAATTTTTTAGGTTTTTTAATAATTTTTATACTTTATTCTTTCTATTTATTTTTTGCACATCAGTTGGAAGAGGAATTGGATTGGGCTGTTGAACTTTGGCTAATCCCTCTTCCCTTGGATTGCCATGATTTTAGGATTTTAGAATCATGGAATGGCTTGGGTTGGAAGGAACATTAAAGCCCATCTCCTTCCATCCCCTGTCATGGGCAGGGACACCTTCCAATATCCCAGATTGCTCCAAGCCCCATCCAACCCAGTCCTGGACACATCTGGGGGTGTCCTTGTGTTTGGAATGTCAAAGAAAAGGCTGTTTGCATGGGAGTGGGGTGTTTAAAATTATATTCCAATAGGGATTTCCAGGTTTTTTACAGTTTTAAATTATTTTATTCATGCTGGTCTCAAACAGGCTTTGGAAGCTTCAGAGGAGAGGATGCAGAAGATGAAAGAATGGGAAATTTGGAAGAGAATGTGAGGAAAGAGACAGCAAAACCCCAAAAAGTCCAAAATGGAGGTAGGGAACATCAGCGAGAAGAAGAGGAGAATAATAACATGGGTGCCCTCTAGTCAGCACCACGGTTTCTCATCTCCAGCATCCCTCCCATGTTTAGAGATGGGCAGGACTTGGGGTCTGGCATCCAGCCACCATCCTGAGGGAAACGATGCCCAGGCACATCAGGGCATCCCACAGAGGGCCCCTCGTGTGGGACCTCGCTCCGCCCAGCTGGGTCCCCCTCTCCTGCCACGTTTGCTCCAGGAGCTCTGCGATGGCAGCACTACCAAACATGCCCTGGGATCTGATTTCCTTTCATGGCCAGGTGCTTTTAATAACCCGCTGCCAACTGCCAGTGGTACGGCTGAGAGAGATGCCTGGAATGAAAAAGGGGGAAGAAAGAGAGGCAAAAAAAAAAAAAAAACCCTCAATGAAATAGAACAGATAATTTTGCAATTTAATTTTCCATCTCCTCTAATAATGGTACCGGTGTCATGCTGATGGATGGAACTGTTACATGCGGCCTCTCAAGATTAATTCCCCTCCTGTAACTTCAGCCGTGATTTTCCAGAGCAGCCTCTTGGCTCCCTTATTCAGTCTTCCCCCGGTCCCTTCCCCTCTCCCTTCCCCAGGCTTCTCCTGCTCTGAAGAATGTTTTGGATCAAAGCCAACAAGGAGAATTAGGCCGGGTGTCAGGGCTGGATTTCGTGATTGCTGAAGAGACTCGGGTCCTTTTCCTGAAGGAGAACATGGCTTTTACATGAAAAACATCAGCAATCAGACCTGAAAATCCTCTGTTGCTTATCTGAAACTGCTGACTACTGCACAAATCTGGGATATCTGCTCCTTCCAGGATCTCAGAGGATCTACATTTTTTTTTCCCATCCCGCTCGGGCAGAAATCTCTGAAGCCCATTAAAAGTTTCACCGTAATCTGAGCTCCATATTTTCTCAAGACAGGAGATCTGGAATTTAAAGGCAAGGTTTGATCTTATCTATTCTTTATCTGATTAAGGTGGCTCCACCAAATAAGATTTATCTATAAAGAAAATAATGCAATTAATGTCCCGGCTGCCCAAGTCTTTGTGAAGACCTCTCAGATTTTGCTGAGCTCTCCAATTAAATGTAACTCTGTAAACCTGAGCAAACCTTTATCTGAGAACAAGCAATGCTCCTAAATTAAATTTGTGGAGTTGGTGGAAGGGGTTCAGGGTTTTTTTGTGTGTGAAAGGGACACAGAGGCTCTGTTCTGAGTAACCCCCAATCCCTCTCAGCCTGGCAGGGAGCACACACACCACTAGCAAGTTCTGCTCCTACATTTGTATCAGCAAGGAATTTTCTCCTCCTGGCACGTTCTCTGGCATTCCACAGCTGAAGGGGCTCCAGGGAAAAGCAAATTCTCTGTCCTGGCACAAGGGAAAGGGGCTGGTCCCAAAATTGTGTGAGGCACCAGCAATGAGCATGTGCTGAGGACCACGGTGCCCCTGGCTCACTCCAAGATCCAGCATGATCTCAGTTGGTCCAGAGATATCCTAGTAGGATATCCAGATGTTTGAACATCTCCAATAAATGCAAAAAAATCTGGGGGCTCTCTTAGGTCTCCAGCATTTTTGGTGATTCATGAGGTCTCCCATGGCAAGACCTTGGTTCTGTTAAAGGGGAAAAAGCAAAAAGGGGCACAAAAATTAGATCATTTTAAATATCAAGGAATTTCAGTTTCCAGCTGAAACTGAGCAGCTTTCAGCCCTCTTCAGGCTCCTCTCCAGCTTCTCTTTTCCAGCTTCTTCTCCTTTGAGAGCCAGAGGTGGAGGGAGCTTGGAAACACCACAGTAGCAGGGGCAAGGCTGGGCTGGAAAAGAGTGGAGGGACAATGTGGGAGTGCCATTCCTCTGCAAACTGAGTCATCCGTGATCCACCTTGGACACCATCCTCAGCTTTTTGGGAAAACCAAGTCAGGCGCAGCGTGAGGTGGGAAGGGTCAGCAGGACTGGGTTGGAAGGGGAGGTTCCACCATGGGCAGGTTCATCCACTGCAACTCTGATTTTGCTTATCTGTGCAAAAGCAAAATATCATTGCTGGTTGATACCACCCAAAATATTTCCAAATTTCTTTTCCTCTGGACTCAGTCTGAAAAAAATTATTTGTGCGCCAAGTCCTAGGGATTCTTTTATCACCTTGGCTTCAGACTTTCCCAAGCTGAATTTTGGATACAACAACCTCCAAGATGGAAAAATGTGTTCCCATCCTGAAGTCTGTCTTAGCCTCTTGTTCATTCAAGATCCTGATGGGGAGAACTCTTCCCATGAAATAAAAAAATTGAAATAAAGTTGCTTTGAAATTTGTACTGTCAGAAAAAAAGGCAAGCAGAAGAAAGTTCACACACCTGTTAGTTGCTATTTTCAAATGCCATTTATATATATTTCTTTTGCTAAATCTCAGAAATCACTGGAAAATGATCCTCTTCTCTGGATCACCTTTATCTAAGCCTAATTTCTCTACTTAAAACTTCATTTCACAGGATTAATGTTTCTGACCTTTCTGGTTGTTCACCTCCCTGGCCCCATTTTCTTTGTTCGTGGAAGACCATCAACAAAATTCCTTTCTTGTTAGTGAAAGTCTTTTTTTTGATAAACATTGCTTGGAATATACATCTTTTTGTTTAAAAATGGTGATGCTACTTAATAACAAATGCTGAGACCTCAACAGATGAGCTTTGCAATCCAGGCTGGAAATAATTTAAAGCAACGTTGCCAGATGTGTAGGGCAGGGGCAAATCCCCAAATCATTTTGTCACAGCCACATGGACCCAGTGAAGTCATTGGAAATGGTCATATCAGACCTTAGAGAGGGCTCCTCACTTGGCAGGGGCAGATCTTCTGCTGATCTTTATATCACAGGAGGGAATGGATTGAAACTGAACAAGAGCAGGTTTAGATGGGATTTTGGGGAGAAATATTGAAATATGTCCCAATGAGGGTGGAGAGTTCCTGGCACAGGGTGCCCAGAGAAGCTGTGGCTGCCCCATTCCTTGAAGTGCCCAAGGCCAGGTTGGATGGGGCTTGGAGCAACCTGGAAGATGTTCTTGCCATGGCAGGGGGTAGAACTGGGCAAGCTTTAAGGTCCCTTCCAACCCAAGCCTTTCCATGATTCCATGATTCCATGATCCCTTCAGTTCCATGATGCCCCCCAAGCCTTTCCATGATTCCATCCCTGCTGCTGTTCAGGTTGGCTGAAGGCTCCATGGTGGCTCAGGGTGGCTTTGAAGGGACTGGGCACCCTGACATGGTGAATGATGACACCTGGGGGCCCTCAGGTAGATCCAGAAGCTGCAGATGCCACCCTTGGCCACAACCAAGCCTGTCTAGACCTGGATCTGACACACGACATGAACATCTTCATCTTCCCTCAGCATGGAAAAAGCTTTCAGCCCAAGGGCTGGAATCACTGGAATCACTGGAATCACCCCATCCCACCCGGCAGCAAGCTCTTCCCGCACCTCTGGGGTGCAATGGGGCCTCACCCCATCCCTAATCAAAGATCTTGCCCACCTCCAGCCCAGCAGTTCCGTGCAGCAGAGCTGAAATTCCCATTCCTTGTGTAAACACGGCGTATCTCTCCAAGGGTGTCCATAAAACTGCGGGAAAGTGCAAGCTCAGCAGCTGGAATGGGCCGGGTACCTCCGCGCAGCGAGCGGATCCCAGGTGGTCTCTGTCACGGGAGCTGATTTATGGGAACTCTCTCCCTCTTGGGCTGGTTTTATTTAGTCAGTGGGAGTTTGACAGCCCAGAGGTCACAGACACTCCAGTCACTCGTGGTTTCTCTACTGAAATGGAGAAATGCCTGCAGGGAGGGGAGAGGGGGGACGGGATGGGACGGGGAGAGAAGAGCGGAGCTGAATGCACGCTAGTGTCAACCCCTGGAAAAACAGCAGGTCCATAAATAGTAAAGGCTTTGGGAGATGAGGGGCGATGAATGGTGCCTTAATCACAACTGAAATGTCAGGGGAGGAGGGGGAAGGGGTCTGTATTTATTCTCTCTTGCATGAGATTTCAAACCAGAGAGGCAGCATCCTTGGGGAGCTCACAATGAGGTTTTTCTGTGCATCCAAGGAAGGAGCCTGTCCAGGCTTCTCACAGCTTTTTTTTTTTAACCAAGTTCAACTAAAATTTTGGAAAATGAGTTCATGGCACTGGTCCTTTCTCGTTTCTGCCGTTCTCTTTGGACTCAGGCAAGACACTTCAGATAAACCCTTGCCTCAGTTTAATCAGGTTGTGGGAAGGCATCTTGAGATATCTTCAGAGATCTCCAGGGGAAAGGTTCAGCAAGGAGGAGCAGCAGATCCCAAAAGGCTCACACACAGCAAATCCATGGAAGAACACCTCCAAAATCCTTCATACTTGAGCCAGTTCCACTTCCTCTGAGATCCAAAGTCTGGGACATTGCCACACCCTCTCTCTCCATGCGGGGCACGTGTTCCCTTAACTTTGTCTTCATTAGAAATGTGTCATTTGTGATCTCAGCGGTACCTCCACACGGAGCCAGGATAATGCTATTGGCTTTCCTGGAGCTGGGCTGGATTTACATCAAGGTGGATGAGATCAGTCTATTAGCCTCCCTGGCAAGCTCCCTGGAACGTGGTTACAATTTGCTCTGCTCCCTGAAAAGCTCAAATTTTGGCCAATGGCTTCCCCTCCCTTGTAGAATGTGTACATCAAGCTCACCAAATCCCAAATGTCCTCCAAAGTCCCAGAGACCATGGTTTGATTTCATCCTGGATGTTTAGTGCTAGAAGAAAAATAGTCTGGGTTTTATTTTCTAAGGTTCCCAGCCCAGGAAATGCAGGAAGCTGTTCAGTTCAGGTTTTTCTTGTGTGACAGATCAGCTTTTTAATCCGCCTGCTGATACAATGCTCAAGTATAATTTGACTTTCCTAGGGGAAAATCAACAGCTGGAATAGTTACAGAGGAAAAAAAAAAAAAGAGCTTTTCCCAAGAAAATCTCCCCTCAAGTTCATAGGAAATTGCAGTGACCTACAAAGCACAGAGTAAGAGTTGATTGGGCTGGAAGGGTTAGAGATGGCTGTTGGAGCTAATTTTTCCCCAAGGAAGAAACAGTTTTTCCTGCTTTGTGAAAGAGACCTGCTCCATGGGAAGGGATTTGGACTTTATCCCATGGGCAGCCCTTGAGCAGCCAGGGAAAGGCTCCTTCAGGAGGGGTAGCAGAGCAGGGAGGAATGTTATCAATCTGAATCGGGCCCTTCTCTCCCAGGAGCGTCACAAAGGACCAATAAACACTCCAAGATTTCCTGATAAAGTGGATTTCACCCATGTAATCCCATTACAGGGGACCTGCTGGATGGTTTGTGTCAGAGGGAGATAGGGACCAGATGAAGGGAGCTCTCCTGAGACAACCTCGGCATTTTTGGGGGTGGGAGGCCACTGCTGTCGATGGAGAAGTGCAAAAGCGTGTTACCATTACCCTGCAGGAATGACTCAATCCATGTGGACAAGGGCTACTCCTTGCTCTTGGCTGAGGGACATCCCTCCTGCTGACGCCAACACAGGAGCCATGGGAGTCCAAGCAGATCCTGAGGTGGATAAACCAGCATAACAAATCCCATTTCCAGCTTGGGATGCTTTACTCACACCCCGTGTGTTCATCCAGAGTGTCATGATTTGCCTGGTTTCGGACTGAGAAACAGTGGAAAAATATGGATTATATCATTATAAAACATATAAGTTTCATGACTCACTCTAACTCCTGTGTGATCAGTATTCCTGAAACTGGAGCAAATTATTTAAGCACTCAGTGTGCACTCTAAGCTCCTTACAAGCAGCCCGTTAAGAAACCTCTTGTCCCTACGTGTTCTTTTGCTCAATGAGGTGTTAAATAGGAGATGCTCTTCAAACAAACTAATCCATCCAGGAGAAAATATACAAAAGAGAGTCTCTGGGATGACATTTCCCGCTGCCCCAGCCCGTCAGAAACGCCGCCTGTCTTCTCCCGGAGCCATCAGCCAGGGAGAAAAGGATGAAGTGGGAAAAGTCTCCGGCTTAGCAAAACAGCTGCCGCAGACTTGAAAGGCGAGGGGCAAGGTAGAGAGGTCTGCCCGAGATCACAGGCACTTGTGGGCAGATAGGATCTGCGGGAAGTGAAGACAAGGTGTGAGAAGTCTGTTCTTTCTTGTATCATCGCAAGGGCCCTTTTTTGAAGATAAGCTCCTTTTCAGGGGGGGACGGGGACGGGGGGGGAGGTCTTTGCACTTCAAGGGCGGGCGCGTTTCCACCTCCCCTCTGTTTGTTTTCTAATTTTCTTTTCACTCTCACGTCAGGCTCTCGGTGACCCTCTCTCTCAGCAGCATCACCAGCACCTCTTCGGGGCCCTGCAGACAGGGGTTAAGAGGCCTCCCGAGGGAAGGGAGTTTTACAGGGATCTGGAGGAGACAGGCAGGGGCTCAGGTGGATGGGATGAGGGGCAGGGAAGGCGTGCAGGGAAAAGCCAAGACACCCAAATGTGCTGCAGAGAAGTGACCACCACGGGGATGGACCATGGGAGAGGTGCTGGTCGCCTTCAGGATTTCTGAGCACCACGGAAAGAAGACTTCTTCTGTACCCACACAAGAAGAAAATCATGGCAGGGGAATTTGAAGAAAAAGCAGAGAAAAATCCAGAAATGTGGCAATTTTTTTGGTGAGGGGCACTCCAAAACCAAAATCTTGCTCACCTTCTACCTCCTCTCTTTGCAAATTTGAACTCTTCATTTACAGTTTCCACTGCTTAAAAATCCTACAGATTTTCCCTGCTTTATGTAACAGCTGAGGGAAATCCATAAGTGAAAGGATGCTGGGTTTGCTGTGAGCCCTGAGGATGGGCAGCCAGCAGGAGCTCAACTGCCAAAAAACAGCATCTTCTGCCAAACATTTCGGTTCAGGGATCTTCTGGAGATTTGGGGGGCATGGCAAGCAGTGCTTTCGTGCAAGAATGGTGTTCAGCCTCCGTTCAAAAAACAGCGCAGAAAAATCCAGGTGTGGCTTGTCTACGTTGGGTTGGTAACACAAAACACAACCACGCTCAGGAAACAAACAAAGAGAACAGAAGGGAGCATCGCCAGGGAGAACAGAAGGAAATGACATGGGGAATGTTGGTGATTTCCCACTAAACTCATCCCACATCTCCGAACCCATCCCAAACCCGTGACACAACCGCCCGTCTTTTCCTCAGCTCTTCCTTCCTCTGCCTCTAATCCCTTAGGACGCAAACGAGCCAGGCCCAGGGGTTTAGGAGCAGGAACAGGGGATTTCAGGCTCGGGAGCCCCCGGGGCTGAGCAGGGACCTGCTGCTGCTGCCCGTGTCAGGTTGTTGTACAAACATCACCTCCCGCACAGCCCCGGCGTGGTCCCCAAGTCAAGCACTGGAGACAGTTTGCCCAGTAGTTTGACCTTTCACCTCCCCTTTACTAAATAGACCTAATTACTGCGTTTGTCTGTCATTTAAGCAACAAATGACTCCATTGAGGTCATCTGAGGGAAGCTGGAGTTCTTAGCTGTCATCTCGGGAGAGCTCGGCTAATTTTATCCTGCTGGGGAAGTAAGCCCTGTGAAATTTTGCTGGAGGGCTCGGTTACAATCACGGTTTCCTGGGAAGGGTTTGGTGACACGCTCACGGCTCAGGAAAGAGAGGTATGGCCCCACCAGCTCCTCCTGGTTCCCAGTCCTCAGGGATTTCCAGGGATTGTAGGAGAAATCTTAAAGAAAGAAATTTCTGGGACCAGCGAGAGCAAAGCAACCAAAGCAGAGCAAAGTGTAACACTGATAATTATAATAATAAAAATAATAAAAATTATAATCATAATCATAACAAAACCCAGTAATGATATGGTAAAGCCATAATGATTATGATTATACTAATTATATTAATATTGGCAATAATAATAGTAATAAGAGTAATAACGCAACCGGCAATTTTCTTTTCTAAATCCAGATTTTCCCACTGGAAATATCAATAGTCCCAGTGTGCTGACAACCTTTTGTTGAGCCACAAAAAGAGCCAGAAACTGCAGATGAATTTGTTTCAGTGGCCTTTCCTCCGCAGCTTTCCATCCTCGCGGTTCTGATGGCTCCCAGTTGGGTGCTTTGTGGGGAGCAGGAAAAATGGTGATGAAAGAGGGAGGTTAAGCCTGAAGAAAACTCAAAGAAACCAAAATGTCTGCATGGAAAGAGGAGGCAAACCTAAAAAATGGGTTTGTTTCCCCCATGCCTGCACACGCAGTGATCCCAGAATGAGTTATGGGGAGGGAAATATATCTATTTCCACAAAGAATTCCTGCAAATGCTCCCGTGCCTATTTGTACATGGAATGGTTTGGGTTGGAAGGGACCTTAAAGCCCATCCAGTGCAACACCATGGGCAGGGACACCTTCCACTATCCCAGGTTGCTCTGAGCCCCATCCAGCCTGGCCTGGGACATTTCCAGGGATCCAGGGACAGCCACAGCTTCTCCAACCTTTGCCAGGGCCTCCCCTCCCTCACAGGGAAGAATTTCTCCCTAAAATCCAATCTAAACCTGCTCTCTTTCAGTTTGAAGCTAACACATGGGCTGGGGTACAGGGCTCTCTGGTCAGACACGTTTAGAAGTTGTGCCAAGGCTCTCATCCCTGCTCAGGGAATATCCCTGCTCTTCCAGCTGCTCCAGCTCCAGGATATCTCTGCCAAAGATGTTCTCCTAGCTTGCCCCTTTGGCTGCATCTCCATTCTCTATGCATCTCCTTCTCTGGCCCTTCTCTGTAGTGCTGGATGTCCCTCCCTGTCCTCACCCCTCAGTCCATCCCCACCCCTGCCCTCTTCTGTCCCTCAGATTTCTCAGATTTAAGTCCTGGCCTGTGGACCTGCTTTTTATTTTTTCCTTCAATTGCATTTCCTTTGATGGTATCTCCATTGCAGAGTGTTTGTAAGCCCTTCCTTTCTGTTTTGACCTTCAACAGATATGAATTTTGGCATGCTTTGCTTCATGTCCCTGCAGTTGATGGCATGCCATGCCTTTTGATGGCTTTGAGTTTTTCCAAGATTTGACTTTTTTTTTTTTTTTAATCCATGCCACGTCCCTCTTGTCTTTCCCCTGCAAGTTGTGTCTTCCTCCTTGCTTTTTTGCCCTGCTTTTGCAACAGCTGTGAGGTTAGTTTTGGCCTCTTTTGGTCCTTTGCACTGCACCCCATTTCATCCCGTGATCCCACCTCCACCCCAGCCTCGCAATTCTAACGGGGACCTCCCCGTTTCCTGCCAGGCTCCTCCTCTGGGTGCCAGGGGTCCCCCTTTGAACATCTGCAAAGCATCTCCGGGCTCCTCAGCCCCCTCTGCAAAGCTCTCCAGCACCGTGGTGCCGCGAAGACAAAACAAAACATGACAGCAGCCGGGGTTGTTGTTGTTCCCATCGCGCTAATGTCAACCGAGCGCTTCCTCCCACTGTCGCCGTCTGTCTCCAGCCATGTCCAATGTCTCCTCTGCTCCAGCACCCTGGCAGGCTCAGCTGAGGGAAATCCAAGGGCTGCTCAGCCTCTGGCACTCATAAAGATCACCCCTGAGTGAGGGAAACACCTTGCTTGGAGCAGCTCTGAGGGATCGGAGCCGTCCCACTCCAAAAGGAAGAAAATATGGGATTTCATCCTGAATTTCTGTAGCACAGGAGAGCCTTGGCGGCTGCTTGGGGCAGTGGGGTAGAGCCAGGAAGGGCTGGAGGCTCAGCAGAGCCTGTCCCTCAGCGCAGGAGGGGCTCCTGGAGGGAACAGCCCCGTGGAGGTTTGAAAGGCGAGAGGATGGTGACGGATCGGGCGCGCTCAGCCAGCCCCGTCTTTCAGCAGGGCTCAGATTAAGCCTGTCAAACTCAGATCTTTTTCTCCTTCTTCTCACTCCCCCTTTCCCTGCTGACACAACCGAGCAGCGCTCAAGGCGTGTTCCATCGGCAAAGCGAGGTGTTCTTTGCAGTGCAGCAAGGCAAAAAAAAAAAAAGCCTAAACAAGGGATTTAAGTTGCTGTATTTTTGCTTTCCTGGTTGGTGAATCTTCCAGGGATTTATTTTCTCTCTACCAGCAAAATTTGCTTCATCAGAACCACTGTAAAAAGAGTTGAAAAAATATTGCAGTGTTGTCTTTGCCGAGAGGTGGGAGCTGTCCTGCATTGCCTGGAACAAAATAAAACCAAAATTAAGTTATTTTGTTGTATTTAGCAGCGTTTTGTGGAGCACATCACTCCAATCTGAGGGGAGGCTGTGATCCCACTAATAAAGTGGTTTTAGGAAGGAGAGAGGAGCCTAAACAAAACCCAGCCCTCGCAAAAGCTTTTCATGTGCAAATCACAGAAGCGGGAAAATAGAGACGGGACTTTATCGTTAGCCCGTTGCAAAATTTAAATAAACATCATTTCTTATGCTCCAAGGAGATTTTGATGAAAAGGTGAATGTTATTACAGGTGCTTAAAGGCTTTTTAAAGCCTTATATCACGACGTGGGATGAAAATGGACAGAAAGAGACAGCAAACATTGGAATAACATCCTCCTTTAGTTCCTCCACTGACAGATCCATGTTTCATCAGAGCCCAGGCAGTATTTTAATAAAAAAACACAGCCTTCAATTGTAGAGCTGTTCACCCAAAACAGAATGATTTTCTCAGGTTTTCAACCCAATTTTTTCTCCTTAAATCTCATCTCCTCCTGCTCCTCTCCGTCACCCATCAAGAGGAGCCTCCTGAAACTACGTCAAGGGAATGAAGCAACACCAAATTCTCTTCCTTCTTAACGAGATGACAAATTCTGTTTAGATTTTGGCATCTCTGTGCTGACAGAAAGGTTGCTCTTAACTGATGTGTTTTCGTAGAGTGTTTGGAGAGACGCTGGAGGAGGCACCAACACCTCCCAGGACTGGAATGGGGAAAAGGAGAAGTGTAAAAAATATTGCTATGTATTAAAAAAAAAAAAAAAAGAGTTGCAACATCTCACCAAGTTCTCAGGTTTTAGTTCAAGGAAAATGTGTACAGCTGCAGCCACCACAAATTCCAGGAGCTCGGATTGAAGGAATAAAGTCTGTTTGTTGTGGAAAGGCACAGGGAGGTTGTTTGTGGAGAGATAGGTCAGTGTGGGACCATCAAGCACAAGCCTAAATTGTGACCTAAAACACCCAGCCCAAGGAGCCACCGTGAGTTTATTGGTTTGAATTGAGGATGGGTGAAATCAGCTCAAGGCTTTTCAGGAAAAATAAATATCTATGGGAAAGAATTGTCAAAAAAAAAAAAAAAGGAGAAATAAAACAAAATAAAGAGTGTGGTGGAGCCTTTGAGCCAAGCAGTGGGAGTGCTGACCTCCTGCTGTCTGTGTACCCTTCCTGAATAAATATTGCTGTCGTGAACAGATAAAAGATTATTTTTATAACAAAATTAGCTTCTCTCCCATTCTCCACTGGTTTTGCTTTCCAGGCAAAACACTGAATTTCAACTGAATGGGTAAGAGGAAGCATCCCAATGCCCAAAAATTAAAAGAAAAGCCTGATAAAAAACATGGAAAAAAATATTATCTGTGTGTTTTTCTTGGTTCTTGCCTCATTTCCATAGATCTGATTGCTGTGGGTACCTGTGTTTGTCTCTTGCCTCAGCATTGTTCTGGCATCCACTGATGGACACACAACTCAATCCCAAATGTGCTGACCTTGGACTGGATTGGGTGCTCATCCCCCATCCCACATGGAGGTCACAGCTGGGAATGGGCATTTTCCTCCCATCTGATGGTGAAAAGGGACCTGCAACACTCAAATGCCCTCTTTGGACACGAGTGAGGACAGGACATAACAGGTTACAGGTTCTGGAGATCCCCCGGCCAAGGTGCCTTTTTCCCTGGGTGTTCCTTCAGTGGAGATGAAGCAGCCTGGGAATTGTGTTGAATCCCCCTTCCTCTGGCAGCTCTGGGCATCTCCAGGCCACTTGAGGACAAGCATTTCCACCCCAAGTTTTCCATTCCATGCACACTGGGACAAAGACAAACCTGTGCCGCCCCGCTTCCTTCTGGTTAACACTAAAACACTGGGAACACAGGGATGATTTTTTTTTTTTTTTCCTGTGTGAAGGAATGTGCATTAAAAGCTGAAACAAAGGACACTGAGGCTCCAACAGCATCCCTGCAAACCACAGCCCATGTCCAGAGGAAGCTGGTGAGCGTGCTGGCTCTGCTTGCTCCAGCTGAAGACCATTTGCCCCATTTCCTCACGGCTGTCTCCTCCTGGCTACGCATTAATCGGATCCAGCCACCAGCTACGCACCTCGAACTTCCTTCAGATCACGCCTGGCATATTTTGAGCTCATTTTTGAGGGATTCATGTCCTTTTAAACTCCTTTCACCCTCAAAAACCTCCTGCAAGCCAGAGAGGCAACAAATGCCTGCGCTGTTCTCATGCGCGCAGGGGACCCGCAGTGGTCACCCCGCGGTTGGCCTTGGGGCAATAAATGTCCTTCCCTCAGCGTTTGAAGTGCTCCCAGGGGAAGAGCGAGGTGAGGTTGTTTTGTTATCTCAGGTACCCAGGGAGTTTTCTGGGGGATGAGCCCGGCGTGCCTGTGTGCGCCCAGACACACACGCACATGAAAGGCCCCGTTATGAGGCTCCAGCTGAGGTAAACCTCCTCTAGACCTCATTAGGATTGGGGCTGGACTTGGCTCCCGGGTTCAAACTCCATCTGCTGCCCTCAAAAGATCTTTGTTAGATGTGTTTTCGTGTCGTGCGGCTGAGGAAAGCTGATACAGGGAGAAGTTTTGGATCTGGGTTGCTCACGGTTTCCATTTTAAATTTGGGATAAATCAGGATAAATTTGGGTTTACTGTGGTGTGTTTAGGAGCCACTTGCCCTGATGTATGGCTGTAGCAACCCACCCTTGTAAAGAGTTTTCGCTCCTTCCCCACTCCAGTGCTGTGCAATAAGAATTTCAGTTGGATTTTGAAGCCTTTTCCCCTCTCAGATTCAGCACAGAGAACAAATCCAGCAGGAACCAAAAAAAAAAAAAAAAAAGAAAGTAGCACTCAGCAAAAGCCGCCAGATTGCAAAATCACAGCGGGTTTGGACCTGTTATTGGCCTCTTCTCCTTCTCATCCCCCTTCCTTATCTCTCCCTCTGCCCTTTCCCTTCCCCTTTAAACCGCAGGGAGCAGCAATCGGGTCATTTATCAGCGTCCTGCGGGCATCTGTGGCTCCCAGTCCTGCCGTGCTGGCTCCGCACCCTGAGCCACCCGGGCTCTGCCTCCCTCCGGGGCTCGGGATGCCCGGGGCGCTCGGGATGCGGCCGGGATGCAGCGGGCGCGCACCACTGCTCCCTTCTGGAGAAGGATATTTCGTATTTCTAGCACAAAAGGCTTTTTTCCCCCCTCTAGGATAAAAGCTGGGGATGAACTGATAAGAGCACGGAGCCTGCGGTGACAGACACCGGGTAAAACAACCCCCCAAAAAAAAAAATTGCTTTCAGTGCCTCATATTTTGTGATAAATTAATTTCTCTCACACCCCTTGGTAAAGAAGGGGCAAAGCCCCTGTGTGGTGTCTTGTTTGTGGTGGTTTGGAAAGTAAAACTGGATTTCCTAAGGAAGAGTGAAACCACGGACGGGAGGGTGCTGGGATTGGGGTGGGGGAGATAAGGGAGGGAGCAATCCCATATAAACTGTGGGCAGCAGGTTTGGGGGGAAAGGAGGGCTCAAATCAGGTTAAAACAGATGTTCCAATGTCTGGGTTTTGCTAAACATTTCATATTCAAAGTGTCCAGGGGTTTTTAGTTGAACCCTGTCTCAGCAGATGGGAAAAACCTGTTGAGATCAAATAAAAGCATCAACCTCTTTACCAGCAGACAACCCCAAAAATAGATTTTTTTTTTTTTAAGGCTGAACGACTCCAATTAACTCCTTTTTATGGTTGCAGTTGTCCTCCAGGAAAGGGAATCAAAATTTTGGGGTGTTGCTGCTCTCAGCTGAGGGCAGCAGGAAATGGAGAAGAAAATAAGAGGCTCCTCTGGCTGGGCTGTAAACTCTGAGTGATAAGATTTTCTTATCACACAATTCCAGGGAGGTTTAGATAAGGTTGGGGCTGATTTAATAAACTGCAAGCTGAACTTCCAGACTGTCCAAAAAATCTCTACGTCTTTAATTGCTCTGGAGAGAGGGGGGGAAATTAACAACTTCATTTAATTTTATTGAAATAATTACAATGCTTAATGTAAGAATTGTTATTTATATAACCCCAGGATCAATCAGATAATAAGAGGCTGTAATTATTAATTAATATTGCTGCAGTGTGTGAAGCCCCAGCAAAAGCAGAGCTGCAGCAGGGGGAGATAAGGGGGTGAAATTCCGCCCTGGAATCCACCCGGCTGTGTCCCTTATCTCTGCCCACAGCTGTGGGGACAGGGACACATCAGGAGCTGGATCCTGCAAGGGTGAGGGATGCTCCTGGAGCTGGGCTGGGGATCCCAGGGATTGCAGCCCCTGGCCAGGCACGGCTTCTCCTGCTTTATTTTAAAGGAAGGTTTATCCTTGTCACCGAAGATGGAGCATGGAGGAAGGATTTGAACCTTTAAAATGGGATTTAGGACAGGGAGGTGGCAGAGTCCTCCCCAGAAGTTAAAGGAGACCTTTAAAAAATGATTTTTTTTAAAATTTACATGACCTAAACTCTCTTTGCACGCTCCAAATTCCCCTTGGTGCTACTAAATATCAAATGTTTATTTCATCAAGATCTTCTGTGCATAGGACAATATTAAAAATCCACAGAAAACTAAAAACCTATGGAAGGACACATTTGAATGCAGGTACAGGTCAATTTGTTAATTTATTCAAGCACTGTGGTGGGATTAATAAGAATTCACAAATTCAAACTCAGGTTAATGATGAAAATTTGACTGCACACTGGTTTTAAGGAAAATCCAGGTCTCATTCCTTGCTTGTTCTCTGCCTGAGGATCTGGGAATTTTCTCCTCTGTGCCCTGAATGTTGTTGTAAAACAGTAAAACCTCCCTTGGGCTGCCCCATCCTTCGTTTACAGCTCCGTGCTGCAGCTCACCCTTTTCCACTCAAAACGCAGCATTTCTCCCTCAGATCATGTCTCACTGCAAATCAAAACTGAAATAACCCAGCAGCCCTAAATGTATTTCTAATTTCCTTCAAATAAACCATTTTGCTCTGTCTGGAAAATATATTCCAAGGAGGGAAGTAGGGAGGAAGAGCTATCAAGATATTTCTTGATCTCTTAATTTTGTATTCATCTTAAGAATTTATCTTCTTTTTTCTTTTTGAAAATAACTTTTTCTTTTCCTTTTATCCATATGATCTTCCTTAATCATGCTGACATAATTTTAAAATTCCTATTTTTTCAAGGAATAGCTGCAACATCAGCACAGCACAAACACGGAGCTCTGTGCACAGCAGGTATCCAGAGATAAAACTCAAAAATGACATTTCCTACGTTAAAAAACTCCATAAATAAAGGTCAAAGCTGGACTCTGTAAATGGTAAAACACAACCTGGGTGTGAAAGTCACTCTTAAATTCCTTGTAATCCTGACAGGAAGCAAATGTCCTGTCAGGGGGGGATCGAAAAGACAAATTGTTCCTAGGTTTGCAATCAAGGCTGACTTAGACAGATGAATCCAAAAGCACAGAGTGGAAATTAATAAAAGCCTGAGCAGGACTTTGAAGCAGACACAGGACACTGCCAGTTCATTTAGCTTTTCCAATTAATTAAGAAGAAAGCTTCATCGGGACGCTGTTCCAAACACATGGAAATCGAGGATTCGCTTTCATTCCCCCCGAGCTTGATCAAGGTCTAGCTATTTAAAGAACAAATATTCCCATTCCTGGGGCAGAGGGATCTGCTGCTCTGGCATCATCCCTCAAACTGCAGGGACGGTGCAGCTTGATTTAGGCTGATTTTTAAATAACGAGAAACTCATTGTTTCTTTCTCTTGAATTTTAGCACTCAGATGATAATGATAATAATAGGGAAGAAGAAGAAGAAGAAGAAGAAGAAGAAGAAGAAGAAGAAGAAGAAGAAGAAGAAGAAGAAGAAGCAGCATTATTAACATTATTATCAGCATTATTATTAGCATTATTATTAGTAATATTAGCATTAGCATTAAGGTTTATTATTTTTAAAGTAGTAGAAGTGCAAACCCCTGTGATAAACAAAGATGCCATTAGGAGAAGAAATATCAAATCCAAATCTGGGGTGCTGGGAGCAAATAAATTGAAAGTAACACCACAGCAACCTTTACCTGGGTGAAGGAAAAGCACATTAAAAAGGGGAATTTTGGGCAGGGAGGTTGGCTGGGCTCAGCCCTGCAGCAATTTCAGCGCTCAGGGGGTGGAGGGGAAGGAAGCCCAGCTATCTCCAGGCTGTGTGTTAATAAATGTGCAGGAGGTTGTTCTCCTGGTGGAATGCATAAATCCTCCGCGAGTGCCTGGAATGTGAGGAGCAGGGCTGAGCCAAGGCCAGTCCTGCTGCCCAAAGGATGCCTCGGTTATTAGCACAGGCGGCCCCGAGCCTCTCCCGGGATTTCAATCCTGCTCGGAGCCCGGTTCAGGAGGAGCCGAGGCTGGAAGGGCTTCCTCCAGCAGGGCAGGGAGTTAAAACCTTATTTTGGGCAGACAGCAGCACCTCTGGAACCCTCCCAGCATGAAGAGGCTGCACCAAAATAAACACAAATCCCTCTTATCACCGAGCCAGCCCAGGTACGAGGCCATACAATTTATTGTCGTACAGATTGTTGTTATCACTTTCAACATTTCATAACAATTTCTGTCACAGTTGCCCCAGCTATTTTGCAAAGAAAGCTTTGATTTTAATTTGATTTTACTCCCTGCTCACCAAACACGAGGGTCTTGGAATGATAAAAACAAAATTTTGGAATGGTTTCGGTTGGAAGGGACCTTGAAGAGCATCTCCCCCTTTCCACATTTTCCACAAATCTTCCAGCAACACAAGCAGAAGATTCTTGATGCGCAGCAGAGCAGGGAAAGAGTTAATTCTGTGTTTGCAGCCCAAAATAAAGAATCTCAGCTTCCACCTTCCCAAAAACCACTCTGGGCCCCGGAGGTGCATCGGATGTGTTTGGAGGACCTGGGTTTGGAGGGGATCCCACCCCACATTCTGCCCTCAGCTCCTGATTTCCAGCAGAAAGGAAATGAATAAAACCCAGGTTCTCCATTCCCAAATCAACTGCAAACTCAATCTCGCGCTGTAATTGCAAGGAATCCTACCCCAGCCCTTGCTGGGTGTCCAGGCTCAGCTGGAGGACACCGAGCATAATTCCATGTCATGGATACACCAATTTATTAGCAAAGACTTGGGGCTAAAAGCTTTTCCTCTTGGTTTGGTTTGCACGGCGGGGATGAGGGGATGGGAGGGAGGAGGTGACTCCCCTGGCTGTGCCATCTGACATCAATTGTGCCACGGAGTTTCCAGGTTCTGGTGAAAAATGTAAGAAAACACGTTATGGAATGTTTACAAATGCCTCCCTAAAAGCTCAGTATAATTTGAGAGCATCTTTTGAGGCGAGAGGGGGGATTTTTGGAGGTCCAGGCTTTGCAGGGCTCTCACAAATTCCCTCTCAAAGGAATTCCTCACAAACCTCTTTGCAAACTCCTGCAATTATTATTCTCTATCCATGGGGGAAAAGGCAACAAAAATAAAAATATTCCTTCTTTTTGGCCATCCTCACCCACAGGGGGGTGAAAGCAGCCCTGCCTGGGGGAGCCATATCCTTGCTCCAGAGGCAGTTTTTGGGTTTTTGCCAGAGGGGAATGCTGCTCAGCAGGCACCATCCCATTCCTCACAACATCCTAAACTGGAGCACAGGAGGTGGCAGCAGCCGGGGAAGGCACAGAATGGGATGATGAAGCCACCCCATCTTGTCCTGGGGTGCAGAGGGCAAAGATCCACTTTGAATCCCAAAGGATTTGCTGCATCCCATCCCATTCCCACCCTTGGGAAGCCACAGGGGTTTGGCTCAGGGGAAGAGGGATGGGCACAGAGGGTTTGGGCTCCTCTTTTTGGGTGAGCATCAAACAAGAACCAGGGGAAGGGATGTGTACGTGTGCTGCTGCAGGTGGCTGGGCTGGAATGGAAAAGAAAGATTAAAAGGAAAACAAAAACCATATTTTTGTGATATTTTTCCTGTGAAATTCAGGAAACCATCCCAAATTTCCATTGCAAGGCAAGCCTCTGCAATCCAGCAGGAAGTTGGAGCAGACTGCCTGTCCCCAGCCCCAGGCACACACAGGGGACAGCACTGCCCACCAGAAATCCAGGAAACTGGGAAAAGGAAAAGAACATTTCTGCACCATTTCTGGCCCTTTTTCAGCCTGAAGTGCAGGTCTGTCATTGTTACCAAACTGGAATAGAAACAAGGGATGCCTCCAGCCACAACCAAAAAAAGCAGCAGAGGATTTAAATTTCCATCTCCCGTTTATTAGAAAGTGCTTTTTGCGCTGGGAGCCCTTTCAGCATTGTTCCAGCACAGGCTCTATTTAGTGTCCAGCAGGAAAAGCAGGTCTGAAGGTTTCCTCGTGGATTGCAAATGGATCCCAGAAACCCAAACTCCAGCAGTTCATCCTCTGCTCCAGCCCCTGGTGAAATTCAAGATCATTTGGCACTGGGATAATTAGGGATGACATTCCTCCCATGTGCCTTTCAAGATTTTATTAAGATTTTATTTGTTTTTATTTAAGATTTTATTTCTTTTTCATTAATTTTTATTACATTTTTATTATTTTTAATTCATTTTTATTTACATTGTTATTAATTTGATTATATTTTATTGTATTTTATCATTTTTATTAATTTCATTTGAGATTTTATTAGTTTTAATTATTTGTATTATATTTTTAACTTATTTTTTATTTAAGATTTTATCATTTTTTATTTTTTATACCTTTGAGAATTAGGACATTTTTAGAGGGAAGAAGGAGGGAGGAGGAAAGGGGACCTGGGTGCTATGTGATAAGCAATTGAACTGCTCTTTTTTAGCCTGGAAGAGACACAAAAAACCAGGGAAAAGGGGTTGGGGACACCCCAAAGGAGAAGAAATTCCCGATGACAGGAATTGGGGGACATGAAAATGAATGTGGAAGCTCCCAAGGGACATGGAATTGTGGAAAAAGGGACTGAGGGACACAAAATTATTGGAAAAAGGGGATTTGGGGACACCCTAAAGGACACAAAAAACCTGGGAAAAGGGACTGAAAGACTGGGGGGCTGGGGACTTTCAGGATCAGAGAAAGACTTTCAGGACTTTCAGAGATATGAAATTCCTGGGAAAAGGGATTGGGGAACATAAAAAACCTGAAAAAATTGATTGCGAATCCCTAAAGGAACACAAAATTCCTGGGAAAGGGAATTGAAGATCCCCAAAAGGCCACAAACCCCGTGGATACAGATGTTGGAGACCCCAAAAGGCCACAAAATGGGAGGAGATGGGACATTTTTGGTGCCAGGCTCATGGATGGAGCTGGAAGTGTTCAAGACAATGGGGTGGGTGCTTGTGATGACCCTAAAAGATGCTTTTCCAGGTATTTAATGGAATTAGAATTAGGACTCTACAAGCTGCTAAATCCATGGTGGCTCCAACCTCTCATCAACGCTTCAGGAACAAACCCTGAAATTTTGGGGGCTTTTCTGGCAGCTTTATCTCTGAAAAACCCAGCGTGGCATCACCCAAAGGCCAGCCCTGTCCTTGCACCTGATGCTGGGCAGAGGATGTGCAGCCGTGTGGGATTCTCATCTGCGGGGCTCCTCCGGGGGGAAGGCTGGGAGTGATTTAGTGATTTCTTTTCCCCCAGCGGTTGCGAGGTATCCTCTCCATTGTTCTGCAGGCCGGGAGGGGTCAGAGGCAAGGCAGGGAACAGAGCTCAGCCCAGCTCACGCAAGGCTCCCGGCAGTAAACAGAATCTCCTCAAAGGTCACCCCTCCTGCAGCCACCAAAGGAAGCTGCAATCATTTTTCAGCCCTTTAAACGCCAGGCTCCCGTGGAGGATTTTCCTACGCGTTGCTGGTTTGCGAGGAGGCTGCTTAGGAGGCATTTCCTTGCCAAGAAAAGCTTCTCTTTCCTCCTGAAGCCTGGGCTAGACCCAGGCAGCTCTCAGCAGAGTTAAGGGTCAGGGGTGAGACCTGGGCTCTGCAGGGCACTCCAAAGCAGGAGGATTGTCCAGCAGCAGCAGAGAAATCTGGACAAAAACCGTGCCAAAATAATGCTCAAAACACCAGTGAGAAACCCCCATTAATGCAAGAATTATCAGCTCTGGGCTGAGAACTTGTAATAACTTTCTAGGCAGAAAAATCACTGATTTCATCCCTTTTTCCTCTCCTAAATCATGGTGAAAACCCTTAAAATTTCTCAAAACCACTTTCCCCTCTGAATCCCTGCAACCACATTTTTAAACCCACTTTTCCCCCTCATTTCTAGCAGGGAAATGGGTCTCTCCTTGTCACTTACCCTCCCCGTTTCTAGGTTGAAAAATCACTGATTTCATCCCTTTTTCCTCTCCTGAATCATGATGAAAAACCTTAAAATTTCTCCAGACCACTTTTCTCTCCCTGACTCCTGTGACCACATTTCTAAACCCACTTTCCCCCCCTTATTTCCAGCAGGGAACTGGCTCTCTCCTTGTCACTTACCTTCGCCATTTCTAGGTAGAAAAATCACTGATTTAATCCCTTTTTCCTCTCCTAAATCATCGTGAAAAACCTTAAAATTTCTCCAGACCACTTTCCTCTCCCTGTCCCCTGTGACCACATTTCTAAACCCATTTTTCCCTTATTTCCAGCAGGAACTGGCTCTCTCCTCACCACCTCCCCAAACACCCAGCAAAAGCCTGAGCCCTGCTGGCAGGATTTGCAGGGCTGAGCCCACCAGCAGCTCCCCAGCCCTAGTTGAATTAAGGGCTGTCAAAGCTGGCATGGCACGTCCACCCTGAGGACTGACCCTCCATGAATTGTGTTTGCCAGGCTCCTGGATGGAGCTGGAAGTGTTCAAGACAATGGGGTGGGTGCTTGTGATGACCCTAAAAGATGCTTTTCCAGGTATTTAATGGAATTAGAATTAGGACTCTACAAGCTGCTAAATCCATGGTGGCTCCAACCTCTCATCAACGCTTCAGGAACAAACCCTGAAATTTTGGGGGCTTTTCTGGCAGCTTTATCTCTGAAAAACCCAACGTGGCATCACCCAAAGGCCAGCCCTGTCCTTGCACCTGATGCTGGGCAGAGGATGTGCAGCCGTGTGGGATTCTCATCTGCGGGGCTCCTCCAGGGGGAAGCCTGGGAGTGATTTAGTGATTTCTTTTCCCCCAGCGGTTGCGAGGTATCCTCTCCATTGTTCTGCAGGCCGGGAGGGGTCAGAGGCAAGGCAGGCAACAGAGCTCAGCCCAGCTCACGCAAGGCTCCCGGCAGTAAACAGAATCTCCTCAAAGGTCACCCCTCCTGCAGCCACCAAAGGAAGCTGCAATCATTTTTCAGCCCTTTTTAACGCCAGGCTCCCGTGGAGGATTTTCCTACGCGTTGCTGGTTTGTGAGGAGGCTGCTTAGGAGGCATTTCCTTGCCAAGAAAAGCTTCTCTTTCCTCCTGAAGCCTGGGCTAGACCCAGGCAGCTCTCAGCAGAGTTAAGGGTCAGGGGTGAGACCTGGGCTCTGCAGGGCACCCCAAAGCAGGAGGACTGTCCAGCAGCAGCAGAGAAATCTGGACAAAAACCGTGCCAAAATAATGCTCAAAATACCAGTGAGAAACCCCCATTAATTCAAGAAAGATCAGCTCTGGGCTGAGAACTTGTAATAACTTTCTAGGTAGAAAAATCACTGATTGCATCTCTTTTTCCTCTCCTGAATCATGGTGAAAACCCTTAAAATTTCTCAAAACCATCAGCTTTCTCTCTGAAAAATCCCTGCATCTCTTTTTTAAATCATCGTGATAAACCTTAAAATTTCTCCAGACCACTTTCTGCAGGGCACCCCAAAGCAGGAGGATTGTCCAGCAGCAGCAGAGAAATCTGGACAAAAACCGTGCCAAAATAATGCTCAAAATACCAGTGAGAAACCTTCATTAATGCAAGAAGGATCAGCTCTGGGCTGAGAACTTGTAATAACTTTCTGGGTAGAAAAATCACCGATCGCATCTCTTTTTCCTCTCCTTTTCCTCTCCAGACCACTTTCTGCATTGTCCAGCAGCAGCAGAGAAATGAAAAACCGTTAAAAAATTTCTTAATGCAAGAAGGATCAGCTCTGGGCTGAGAACTTTTTCTGGGTAGAAAAAAATCACCGATTGCATCTCTTTTCCTCTCCTAAATCATGGTGAAAACCCTTAAAATTACTCAAAACCACTTTCCCCCTTTAACCTCTGCAACCACATTTCTAAACCCACTTTCCCCCCCCTTATTTCCAGCAGAGAACTGGGTCTCTCCTTGTCACTTACCCTCCCTCTTTCTGGGTAGAAAAATCACTGATTTAATCCCTTTTTCCTCTCCTAAATCATGGTGAAAAACCTTAAAATTTCTCCAGACCACTTTCCTCTCCCTGTCCCCTGTGACCACATTTCTAAACCCATTTTTCCCCCCTTATTTCCAGCAGGGAACTGGCTCTCTCCTTGTCACTCACGCTCCCCAAACACCCAGCAAAAGCCTGAGCCCTGCTGGCAGGATTTGCAGGGCTGAGCCCCACCAGCAGCTCCCCAGCCTAAGTGCGAGCCCAGTGTGAATTAAGTGCTGTCAAAGCTGGCATGGCACGTCCACCCTGAGGACTGACCCTCCATGAATGGCCACTGTGTTTGTGGGAAGCAGCCTCCAGACTGCTTCTCTGCTGCCCAGAGCCCCAAGGTGTGTCAGTAAAAACCTCTGGGTTTCATTAGGCAGCCCCTGGCTGGGTACATAAATAATAAGGCTGTTGTCAGATCTCCCCGTGGTGTGGAAGGGCAGGTCTGGAAACCTGAAGGCCACGACCTTGGTGTTTCTCAGCAGGGACCCAAGCGCCCTCGGAGCCAGAGGAGTGGGAAAATGAGAGTCTGTGTTATGCTTTAACATGATACTGACAGGCAAATGTGATTTCTCAGAGTTCACTGCGGCCAGCGCTGATCTGGTTTATAATCTCTGGCCTGGCTGCAGCTCCGGGGCTGCTGCAGGAGGGGATGGAGGCACAGGGAGATTCCCTTTGGAGCTGTGCCTGCAGCCTGGGTGCTCCTTGAGGGGAGGGATGGGCAGGCAGGGCCGTGTTTGGGGTGAGTGTTAGCGGTCAGGAACACGTAATCACAACAATGATTGTACATAGGTGCTTTCATTGAAGAGCTTTGGGCAGCAGGGGTACTCAACCCAAATCTGACTCCGACCTGGGTTCGGGATGAACATGTTTTTATGTTCTATCATTATATAATTTTCATGGTAATTGTTAAACTTACATTGTTCTATTGCATACATAGATTTCAGCCAAGCATGGGCTCCTTGTGGCCCCCTTCAACTTCTAACATAGTTCCTCATGATTCTTCTTATGATTATACAATAATTATATTTAATTCCTAAACAATCATCACATCTAACAATTATATCATTTATCGTACAGCTTACGCAGGTGCAACTTCACACGATCTGGCAAAACACAAAGCCTAACCTTTTCAGAGTGTATTTTTAACATTTTTCCAGGGCCCCACTATCATGAGGAGAAGGAGAATGATGGGTTCAGTGGTTTGGGAGGAGGTGGCAGAAGAGCAGAGCTGGGATCCTCAGCCCCGTGGAGAAGGGGCCAGGTGAACCAGCTGAAAGGTTCTGCCCCACTGGGAGCTCCAAACATGGACCTGGCAGGGATGGCAGCCTCTTCCCCTGGCCTCCGGCTCCCTTCCACCTCTGCCCCTTCCAGGAAATCCCTGCTCACTCCTCTGCTCAGCCAAGGCTGGAGCCGTGCCTGACCCTGTGGATGTCCAGGAGGGACCCTCTGGGGCAGGGTGGGGGATCAAGAGCTCTCAGGGCTTTTCTGTGTTGGCCTTCCATGGCTCCATGTCTGTGCATCCCAGCAGGACCAGCAGCAAACACGGAGCAGCTTCTGAGGCACAGATCCCGGGCAAGGATGAGAACTGGGGGGTGAAAACTTGTGGTGTGAAAACAGGGGGGATGGAGGGAAGGGGTTTGGGGATGATGGCAAAAACTGCAGGGGCTGGAGGAGGCCCAGTGGGGCTTAGGGATGCTTCTTCCTTCATCCTGGGGTTCAGGGATGATTCTTCCTTCATCCTGAGGTTCAGGGATGCTCTACCTTCATCCTGGGGGTTTGGGAATATTTCTACCTTCATCCTGGAGTTCAGGGATGCTTTCCCCTTCATCCTGGGATTCAAGGAATTTCTGCCTTCATCCTGGGGTTTCAGGGATGCATCGCCCTTCATCCTGGAGTTCAGGGATGCTTTTCCCTTCATCCTGGGGTTCAGGGAAGCTTCTCCCTTCATCCTGGGGATTTGGGAATATTTCTCCCTTCCTCCTGGGGGTTTGGGAATATTTCTCCCTTCATCCTGGGGTTTCAGGGATGCTTGTCCCTTTATCCTGGAGTTCAGGGATGCTTTTCCCTTCATCCTGGGGTTCAGGGAAGCTTCTCCTTTCATCCTGGGGATTTGGGAATATTTCTCCCTTCCTCCTGGGTTTCAGGGCTGCTCTACCTTCCTCCTGGGGTTCAGAGTTGCTCTCCTTTCCTCCTCTGGGTTTGGGAATATTTCTCCCTTCCTCCTGGGGTTCAGGGAAGCTCTCCTTTCCTCCTGGCATCTGCTGAAGGAGGAAGGTGCCGTGCTGTGCCCGAGCTGGCTGGTTATCTGTCATTTCCAGGTGCATTAGCTGTACACACAGCCCAGCCCGGCCCAGGGGAGGGCTCCCGAGCCAAGGTGAAGTTTCAGGAAAGCTCAAGGAGGTTTCCAGTTTTGGCCAAAAACTCGGGGGCAGACAGAGGCTGTTAACTCCAGTTTGGTGCCTCGTCAGGGAGCCGTGGGTGCCAGTGCCAGCCGGGCAGGGCAGGGCTGGGGCAGGCAGGAGAAGGTCAGCAGATGCTTTTAGGAGCTGTGGAAGCAGCGGTGGCATCTCTCCAGGAGCACACTCTGCCTCCTGCCCGGGAATGCATCCCCTGCAGAGTTAACAGAGTTAACCAGAGTTAATTGGAGTTAATCAGAGTTAACCAGAGCTGGCCAGAGTTAACCAGAGTTAACCAGAGTTAATCAGAGTTAACTAGAACTAACCAGAGTTAACCAGAGTTAACCAGAGTTAACCAGCATTAACCAGAGTTAATCAGAGTTAACCACAGTTAATCAGAGTTAGCCAGAGTTAAACAGAGCTACCCAGAGTTAACCAGCGTTAATCAGAGCTAACCAGTTACCCAGAGTTATCCAAAGCTAACCAGAGTTAATCACAGTTAACCAGAGTTAACCAGCATTAATCAGAGTTAACCAGAGTTAACCAGCATTAACCAGAGTTAACCAGAGCTAACCAGAGTTACCCAGAGTTACCCAGAGTTAACCAGATCTAACCAGAGTGAACCAGAGCTAACCAGAGTTAACCAGCGTTAACCAGAGCTAACCAGAGTTAACCAGCGTTAACCAGAGCTAACCAGAGTTAACCAGAGTCAATCAGAGCTCCTGGCGGGGCCGCAGCGGGGCCGGAGCCCCGGGCAGGCGCAGCCCGGTGGGCGGGGAGGATGAGGATGCTCGGGAGGATGAGGATGCTTGGGAGGATGAGGATGGTCGGGAGGGGAGGATGCTCGGGAGGATGAGGATGGTTGGGAGGATGAAGATGCTCGGGAGGATGAGGATGCTCAGGAGGATGAGGATGGTCGGGAGGGGAGGATGAGGATGGTCTGGAGGATGAGGATGGTTGGGAGGGGAGGATACTCAGGAGGATGAGGATGGTCGGGAGGATGAGGATGGTCGGGAGGGGAGGATGCTCGGGAGGATGAGGATGGTTGGGAGGATAAAGATGCTCGGGAGGATGAGGATGGTCGGGAGGGGAGGATGCTCGGGCAGGGAGGATGAGGATGGTCGGGAGGATGAGGATGGTCGGGAGGATGAGGATGATCGGGAGGATGAGGATGGTCGGGAGGATGAGGATGGTCGGGCAGGGAGGATGAGGATGCTCGGGAGGATGAGGATGATCGGGAGGATGAGGATGATCGGGAGGATGAGGATGGTCGGGAGGATGAGGATGGTCGGGCAGGGAGGATGAGGATGCTCAAGAGGATGAGGATGCTCAAGAGGATGAGGATGATCGGGAGGATGAGGATGGTTGGGAGGATGAGGATGCTCGGGAGGATGAGGATGGTCGGGAGGGGAGGATGAGGATGCTCAGGAGGATGAGGATGGTCGGGAGGATGAGGATGGTCGGGAGGATGAGGATGGTCGGGAGGGGAGGATGCTCGGGAGGATGAGGATGCTCGGGCAGGGAGGATGCTCGGGCAGCGGGAGCTGCGTGCGGAGCGCGGTCGCTGTGTGGTCCGCGGGGCTTTGCGTGTGTGGTCCTGCAGAGCCCCGCTCATCTGTCCAGAGGCTGCTAACTGCCTGCTGAATGACCACGGCTGTTTACTTTAGCTCTGTCTGCACCAACTGAACTCTGATCGCTGCCTTCCTCCAGCTGCGCCGGCTCAGGACCCCGGCGCGGAGGAGCGGGACAGGGATCCGTGTGTGTGTGTGTCTGTGTGCGTGTGTGAGGCTCCAAAAATTTTTAAAAAAGAGAAAAGAATAGGCTGCAAATGGACTCCAGTGTAAATCACGGCGAACAATTTATGGGCCGTTTTGTCTCCCATCATTTCTGCTCAGATCCCATCCGCCTCCCCCCCTCCCCTTCTTCACTCAAACAGAGCAGGCTCATAAATTGCCCGTGCTGAGTGCTGGCAGAAAGGTTTTTCATGTTCCTGACAGCTGCAATAAAAATATGCCTGTGTGTGTCTGGTGGCTGCGGCAGGGCGAGAGCTGGGAGTCCCTGCAGGGTGCCCAGGGTGGGGACAGGGGTGCCAGGGGCTCTGGGGGGGCTGCACTGGGGTGGGGACAGCGAGGGGACCCCCAGCGTGGGCTGTGATTCCAGGGGCGTGGGGGTGCCCTGACTGCACATCCCTGCTGGGATTCTGTGTTTGATAATGCCATGATTCCATTATTGTGCTGTGATTCCATTTTTGTGACATGATTCCATTTTTGTGCCCTGATTCCATTGTTCTTCTGTGATTCCATGTTTGTGGGCACTCTGATTGCTCATTCCTGCTGGGATTCTGTGTTTGAGAATTCTGTGATTCCATTATTGTGCTGTGATTCCATTTTTGTGACGTGATTCCATTTTTGTGCCCTGATTCCATTGTTCTTCTGTGATTCCACATTTGTGGGTGCTGTGATTGCACATTCCTGCTGTGATCCCATTTTTGAGAATTCTGTGATTCCATTATTGTGCTGTGATTCCATTTTTGTGCCATGATTCCACTGTTCTTCTGTGATTCCATGTTTGTGAGTGCTGTAGTTCCATATTTTACTGGGATTCCATGTACAAGAATGCTGTGATTCCATATTTGGGCTGTGATTCCATTTTTGTGCCCTGATTCCATTGTTCTTCTGTGATTCCACGTTTGTGGGTGCTGTGATTGCACATCGCTGCTGTGATCCCATCATTGTGCTGTGATTCCATGTTTGTGGGTGCTGTAATTCCATATTTTACTGGGATTCCATGTTTATGGGTGCTCTGATTGCACATTCCTGCTGTAATTCCATATTTGTGCTGTGATTCCACTTTTGAGAATTCTGTGATTCCATTATTGTGGTGTGATTCTATTTTTGTGCCATGATTCCATTGTTCTTCTGTGATTCCATGTTTGTGGGTGCTCTGATTGCACATTCCTGCTGGGATTCTATATTTGAGAATGCTGTGATCCCATTTTTGTGCCATGATTCCATTTCTTTCCCCCTGTGATTCCATGTTTGTGGCTGCTGTGGTTCCATTATTGTGCTGTGATTCCATGTATGTGAATGCTGTGATTCCATGTTTTACTGGAATTCCATGTTTGTGGGGGTCTCTGCTGTAATTCCACATTCCTGCTCTAAATCCATATTTGTGCTGTGATTCCATGTCTGAGAATGCTGTGATCCCATTATTGTGCTGGGATCCCATGTGTGTGAATGCTGTAATTCCATATTTTACTGTGATTCCATGTTTATGTGTGCTCTGTAATTCCATATTTTACTGTGATTCCATGTTTATGGGTGCTCTGATTGCACATTCCTGCTGGGATTCCATTATTGTGCTGTGATTCCATTTTTGGTGCCCTGATCCCATTGTTCTTCTGTGATTCCACATTTGTGGGTGCTCTGATTGCACATCACTGCTGTAATTCCGTATTTGTGCTGTGATTCCATATTTGAGAATTCTGTGATTCCATTTTTGTGCCATGATTCCATTGTTCTTCTGTGATTCCATGTCTGTGGGTGTCTTGATTGCACAATCCTGCTGTAATTCCATATTTGTCCTGTGATTCCATGTTTGAGAATGCTGTGATTCCATTATTGTGCTGTAATTCCATTTTTGTGCCAAAATCCCATTTTGGGGTGCTCTGATGGCACATCCCGGCTATAATTCCATTTTTGTGCTGTGATTCCATAGGTGTGGGTGTGCTGTGGATCTCACACATGATGTAATTCCATGTGTGTGCTGTGATTGTATGTTCATGCTCTAATTCCATGTTTTTCCTGTGATTTCACACGTGTGTGGTATGTTATTGCACATTCCTGCTGGGATTCCATATTTTAATGGGATTCCATGTGTGTGAGTGTTGTAATTCCATATTTGTGCTGTGATTCCATGTGTGTAAATGCTGTAATTTCATATTTTACTGGGATTCCGTGTACGTGAATGCTGTAATTCCATATTTGTGCTGTGACTCCATGTGTGTGAATGCTGTAATTCCATATTTTGCTGTGATTTCATGTTTTTGAATGCTGTAATTCCATATTTTACTGGGATTCCATGTGTGTGAATGCTGTAATTCCATACTTTGCTGTGATTCCATGTTTGTGAGTGCTCTGATTGCACATTACTGCTGTAATTCCATATTTTGCTGTGATTCCATGGGAGTAAATGCTGTAATTCCATATTTTGCTGCAATTTCAAGTTTTTTGAATGCTGTAATTCCATATTTTACCGGGATTCCATGTTTGTGGGTGCTCTGATTGCACATTCCTGTTGTAATGATTTCTCAGCCCAGGGGGATGTTTGAGATGCTGATTGAAAAAAAAAAATCAAATCTGGATAAAAAAGGCAATTCATGCCCTTCTTTAATAAACACACTCCCTAAACAAACATAAATCGATTTTTGGATCAAGCACAGTCATTTTTCTGGTGGGAATTTCTCCAGGATATTTTTAGCTTCAGTTTTGAGACTCGGAATCAAACTGAGTGGATAAGCCCAGGCTATGGAATTTTTCAATGCAATGAAATCTGGATTCAGGCTGTAAATTTTGCAGCTGTAATGGAAATAATCTCATTCCTGTCAGCCAGTTTGGGAGGAAATCCCGCTCAGCCACAGGATTCCTAGGAAACAGCTTTCTCCTTTCCATCACTTCTCCATGTCTGCCTTTTTGAATGGTGTAATTCCCACAAAAAATTTCATGGGAAGCAGCAGCCCAGCAAGTTCCAGGGGGTACAAAGCGTTACCCACAAAAACTCGGGAATTTTCATCCATGGAGGGAATTTTTTCCCTCTATTTCTGCATTTTGTTCTGACCCACTTTGGTTTTTCCTCTATCAAAAATCCCCTTGCGGAGGGTTTGTATCTCTACCAGTTTAGAAATATTTTCTTGGGTAAAAAAATTAGAAATCTGGTGAAGAAGGTACAGAGTAACACACAGGGACAAAAATGAGAATTTAGTTACAATCAGAGCACCCAAAAATCCACATCCTGTAATTATTGAGATTTGTTAGGAAAAGGCACAGAGACCTGAACCTGTTCAGAGAGTTTTCCCAACAGGAACACTCAGTTAGAAGGAAATCCAGACAAAGCCCGAGCAGCGATGGAGGTGGGAAGAAGAGAGGGAATCCCCCAGAAAGCCAAGTGAGCATTTCTCAAGTGAGAGCCTTCCCTGGGCTGGAAAACAGCTCTGGGATGTTCCCGAGCCTCAGGATCAGCAGCCCCGGGTGTGCCTGGCCTTTGTAGCTCTAAGTGCCTCTGTAGGGAACAAAGGAAGAGAGTAAAAATTGAATTATCCACTTAAGGTTGTGTCAGCTTTCCATCATAAATCTTTTTTTTTTTTTCTTTTTTCCCAGGGGTTTATTACTCATCTGTAAAAATCCCTCCCAGACTTTGCCTTTGCATGCACGATGCTTTCAAGGCTGGAAAACAAAAAGATATTGAATCTAAGAGGGTGCAAAGCGAGCATTTTATGGAGAAATAATTATTATTTCTTGCAGCTACGGCAGAGGAATGAAACCTTTCCTCTCCTTTCCTCTCCTTTCCTCTCCTTTCCTCCCAGCTTCCACCCATATTTCTATTCTTATTCTTCTTTCTTATTCTGATTCTTATTCTTATTCTGATTCTGGTTCTGGTTCTCATTCTCATTCTTATTCTTCATTCTTATTCTCATTCTCATTCTTATCCTTATTCTGATTCTTATTCTTATTATCCATTCTTATTCTTATTCTTCTTTCTGATTCTTATTCTCATTCTGATTCTGGTTCTGATCCTTCATTCTTATTTTTTGTTCTTATTCTTATTCTCATTCTTATTCTTATTCTTATTCTTATTCTTATTCTTATTCTTATTCTTATTCTTATTCTTATTCTTATTCTTATTCTTATTCTTATTCTTATTCTTATTCTTATTCTTATTCTTATTCTTATTCTCATTCTCATTCTCATTCTTCTTCTCATTCTTATTCTTTCTGATTCTTATTCTTATTCTGATTCTTTGTTTTTATTCTCATCCTTATCCTTATTCTTTCCTTATCCTTATTCTTATCCTTATTCTTATTCACATTCTTCTTTCTTATTCTTATTTATTTTTGTTCTTGTTCTTGTTCTGGTTGTGATTCTGATTCTGATTCTGGTTCTGGTTGTGGTTCTGATTCTGATTCTGATTCTGATTCTGATTCTGGTTCTGGTTCTGGTTCTGATTCTGATTCTGATTCTGATTCTGGTTCTGATTCTGATTCTGATTCTGGTTCTGGTTCTGATTCTGATTCTGATTCTGATTCTGATTCTGGTTCTGGTTCTGATTGTGATTCTGATTCTGATTCTGATTCTGGTTCTGTTTCTGGTTCTGGTTCTGATTCTGATTCTGGTTCTGGTTCTGGTTCTGGTTCTGGTTCTGACTCTGACCCTTCATTTCCCACTCCCATACCCTCATCTCCATTGTCACTCCTGTGTTTCCCACTCCCACGCGGTGCAGGGGGAGCCGGGGGTGCCGGGGGCAGGGGGGGTCCCGCGGAGCCGTCCCGGGCAGGGTCCCCCCGCCCCGGGCGGGCGCCAGGCGCTGCCCCGACCCCGGCATTAACCCCGTGCCCCGGGCGGGCGCCGCCGAGCCCCCCGGGAGGGGCCCCTGCAGCGCTGCCCTTCTCGGGGGCTCACGCAGCCCACCGAGGAAAAAAGGACAATTTGTCCCTTTCCTTCCTTTTTTTTTTTTTTTTTTTTCCCTCCCTGCGTTTTTCTCTTTTTTTTCTGGTCTGGCTCCAATTTACGGGAGAGAAGGGGTTCGTTTGAGTGGGAGGAGGAGGAGGCAGTTTGGGGACGGAAAAATGGTTAAATGGGGAAGCAGAGAGAGTCTGGTGACAGAAAAATGGTTAAATGGGGGAAAATAAAGAGTTTGGGGATAGAAAATGGGTTAAATGGGGAGAAGACAGAGTTTGGGGATAGGAAAGTGTTTAAATGGGGGAAAAGAAAGTTTGGGGATAGAAAATGGGTTAAATGGGGAAGAGAGAGCTTGGTGATAGAAAAGCGGTTAAATGGAGGAGAAGGGAGAGTTTGGGATTAGAAAAGGAGTTAAACAGAAGAGAGAGTTTGGGGACAGGAAAGGGGTTAAATGGGGGAGAAGAGAGAGTTTGGGGGCAGAAAAATGGTTAAATGGGGGAAAATGAAGAGTTTGGGGACAGAAAAATGGTTAAATGGGGGAAAATGAAGAGTTTGGGGATAGAAAATGGGTTAAATGAGGAGAAGAGAGAGTTTGGAGATAGAAAATGGATTAAATGGGGGAGAAGAGAGAGTTTGGGGACAGAAAAGTGGTTGAATATGGGAGAAGACAAAGTTTGGGGATAGAAAATGGGTCAAACAGGAGAAAGAGTTTGGAGATAGAAAAATGGCTAAATGAGAGAAGAGCGAGTTTGGGGATTGGGGGAGAAGAGATTTGGGGAGAAAAATGGTTGGGGAGAAGACAAAGTTTGGGGGGGGGGAAAGACAAAATTTGGGGTTAAATGGGGGAGAAAAGAGAGTTTGGGGATAGAAAATGGGTTAAATGGGAGAAGAGAGAGTTTGGGGATAGAAAAGTTTTACAGTCTCCGGGGAAAAAAGGTTAAGTCCAACCAGGCTGGGTTTGGTGGCTTGTGGGGTTTGTCACCACATGCTGTCCTGCAGGAATTGTGTGCTGGGGGGCAGAGGGGTCCCAGGAGCCCCCAGTGCTTTGCCACACCAGCCCTGACAGATGTGACTCCAAAATAAAGATGTTTTTACCTAAAAAACCCCAAAGCAGAACAAGAGCCTTGGGGATGTGTCCTTGCTGGGTGCTTGCACCTCCTTTTTTACCCCATAGTGGGATTTCCCTTCCATCTTCTGCCCCCCAAACCCCATTTCTGCCGGATCTCGTATATTTAATCCATTTTCGATCGTTTTAAGGCTGGGATTTGCACACAGGGCATTGCATCCCGGAGGATGAGGAGAGGCTCCGGAGGGAGGAAGGTGCCCTGGGCCCCCAGGGAGGAGGAGCAGGCTGGGGATGCCCAGCGTTATCCCTGCCCAGGATGCAGGAGTGAGGCACTCGCAGGGAAGGAGGGCGGGCTGGGCGGCGGCGAAAGCTGATCCTCGGCTTTCCATCACGTGAAAATTGAAGCGCATGTGCCTATAATGAAATATTTCCTCCCATTTCATGGCAGCTCAGTAATTCCTGATGGCAGGGAGCCTGGGAAAACAGATCCCCCCTGCTCCCACCCACGGCGCCTGACCGCACGGGCAGGACAAACAAGGGCTTCGTTCTGCCTGCGCTTCCCCACCTTCAGCATCCTCCAAACGCAGCCTTTAGCCCCCCTTCCTCATCCTCCAGCCAGGAAAATCCACATTTCCAAGGGAATTTCAATGCGGGAATTTCCCCCTGCCCTTCCAGCCCCCCGGCACTGCTTTCATTTATTTTGGAATTATGTGGTTTTTCCAGCTCTTCTCCATTTAATTAAACTTTGACCAAAATCCTAAGCAGGGCAAGAGAATAGAAAAGAGGGGGTTTTGTGCCAGAACAAACAGAGTAATAATATTAATAATAACAAAAAACAACAACAACTTTGTTCTGCCAGCACTTCCCCACCTTCAGCATCCTCCAAAAACAGCCTTTAGCCCCCTTCCTCATCCTCCAGCCAGGAAAATCCACATTTCCAAGGGAATTTCATTGCAGGAATTTCCCCCTTTCCCATCCCCAGGGCTGCCACCCCAGGCACTGCTTTCATTTATTTTGGAATTATGTGGTTTTTCCAGCTCTTCTCCATTTAATTAAACTTTGACCAAAATCCTAAGCAGGGCAAGAGAATAGCAAAGAGGGGTTTTGTGCCAGAATAAGCAGAGTAATAATATTAATAATAACAAAAAGCAACAACAAGCCCTTAAAGCCCTTCGGGGCTGGGTTGTGGGAGTTGAGGCTGCTGGGATGAGGCAGGCAGGGCACTGGGAGTCCTCAGGCCCTTTGAAATTCCCCTGACATGGAATCAAAGCAGCCAAGGACAGCAGAAAGCCGCTGGAGCATCAGATTTCAGCTTGGGATGGCATTTTCCTGGAAAAAGATAATAAAAAACCAGAGAAAGTGGCACAGAAATGAGCAGAGATGAGGGTCAGGGTGAAATCCAGCTAGGACGGGGAGGGAGAGGCTCTCTGGGATATGCTGGGATGGAGGAATTCCATGGATTGAGGCAAAATTCCAGCAGCAACCACCCGCAAGTCCTGGTTATTTTGTGTCTCTGTTTATTGTGGTGACATCTCAGGACGGGACAAAATTTGGGCTCCACGTCCAGCCCAGTGAGTTCCTGCTCTGCCATCCTGCCAGAGGAAATTCCACTCATTTTCAGGGAATGCCAGGAGTCATTTTTCTGTCCTGCCATAGGTCTTGCCACAGGGATTTACAGCTTCTAACACTCTCTTCTCCATTTTTTAACATAAAAACATTGTTTGGGACTTTTTTTTTTAATTCACAGATTTTTGAACCCGTAAAGAAAAATCATCATTTTCTCCCTCCTGCTCTCATTCTAAATTTAATAAAGAGTCAATAAATATTTAAATTTAATAAAGAGACAGTAAATATTCTTGTTCAGGCTTAGGTCCCGAGATGCTGTGGACAGGATGGAGTTGGGATCACAGAAATTCCTCAGCCAGACAAATGCTCTGTGTAATCCCTGACAGGAGCCAGCCCCAGATGATGTGAGGAGGAATCTTCACATCTGCATATGAAATTACCTGCCCACAAAGAAACCGTGCTCCTGCTGCTGATCACTTATTTAAAAAGATTTTTTAGGGAATAAGACTACTTTTTTAAAATTAATAAAAATTATCAATAATTAATGTTATTATTATTTAAAACTAATTAAAATAATTAAAAATAAAACTTATAAAGTTAATAAAATAAAGGGATTTAATAGTTAATAAACTGATTATAAAATGAATAAAATTAATCAAAATTCTTGTTAATTAAAAGTATTACTAATTGAAACTAATTAAAATAATTAATATTAAAAATACTATAAAATTAATAAAATAAGGGGGTTTAATAGTTAATAAACTGATTATAAAATGAATAAAATTAATCAAAATTATTATTAATGAAAAGCATTACTAATTAGAACTAATTAAAATAATTAACATTAAAACTGTTATAAAATTAATAAAATAAGTTCAAATTAACTATTTTAGGTCTTGAGATTTATGGGACAGGATGGAGTTGGGATCCTGAGGAGGGGAAATTCCTCAACCAGACAAATGCTCTTTGTGTAATCCCTGACAGGAGCCAGCCCCAGATGATTGCTGTCTGGGTGCAAAGGAGGGAAAATGGCTTCACATCTGGCTGCCTGGAATTTATTAATCTGGTGCCATTAAAGCTAAGAAAAAGATGTGGGAAAACAAAGCTCCCAGATTTGCTGCAGAACCGATCACTTATTTAAAATGCAACGATATTTAAAAGTCTATGAAAGAAAAAAGGGTGCTTATTTCTGGACTTTAATATTTAATCCAAAACTAATTGGAAAAATTTATAAAATTAATAAAAATTATCAATAAATAAAATTATTATTATTTAAAACTAATTAAAAAATAATTAAAAAGAAGAAAAAGCTGTTATAAAACAGGTTTGTGTCCGGGATGCTTAATAAGGCAAAAACTGCAACCAAAGGGAAAGGGGATTTAATAGTTAATAAAAATCCTGATTATAAAATGAATAAAAAGAGCAGCCTAATCCCCAAAACCAGCCGTGGAAACCCTTCCTCCAAGGACAAGGAGCTACCTGGCTTTAATAGCTGCAGTGACCTTGGGAGGGTGGATTTGGCTTGGGTGTCAGGAGGAATTGTTCTCTGGGAAAACTAATTAAAAGGCTGGACAGGGCTAAAATTTAAAACCCAAACCATTATTCTCCTTTGCTCAAAACAGACAGACACACATCCACTGCTGTGTTCAGCTGCATCCCCACCAAGCCACACTCACACCACATCTCGTGGGGTTTTCCACCTAATTTTGGTCCCTCTTCCTCTAGAAACCATTTCCAAGCTCAAAGGGAGGCAAAGAGCAGCTTCCAAAAAATACTTTTGCCTCCATGGAGCACCCTCCTTTTCCCCTCAGGCTTCAGGGCAGGGTGATGCCACATCTGTGATATTTTACCTCACTCCCATCTCTCCTACAGTGCTCTCAAAATAAAATTCTCTTCAGGAGAAAAAAAATCATGTTCTTTATCACTTATTTTTGCCAGTTGTTTTCACATCCACCCCATTTTCAGCCTTCCCAAGCCTGAAGCATCCCTTTACTTGCTGCTTTACTGGAAGAGCCGTTCACGTCTATAAACAAAGCTGATTCTTCCTGATTTTATCTTTCTCCATTTTATTGTTTCCGGTTGTTGTGCAGCCTGGACGATGCTCCTACGGGGACTTTCCAAAAGGAGAGAATCCAAAGTGACATCAAATAACATCCAGGAATCCAACTGGGGGGTGGTTATGAATGCATGACTACCTTTTACTGGAAGAAGTGAAACAGGCAGGAAGAAATTTGGGCTGGGTGGGATCAGCCTGGGAGAGGCTGATCAGCTCCTGGGTTTGGGCATTTTGATGGCTCAGGGAGAAAAGGAACCATCACAAAAATGCTCAAAACCCTCCTAAAAAGAACTTTCAAGGAATAATCACAAAAATGCCCAAAACTCTCCTAAAAAAAAGAACTTCCAAGCCTTAAAATTCACCTGTTGATGGGAAGGAGGGAGGGAAGTTCCTCTGTCCTACAAACACTTTGGGCTGGCACCTTTTCCTTCCAGGATCTGCTGTTTTCAGGATTTTAAAACCCAGTTTAGCTGCACATTGATCCTCCTCAGCACACTTCTGGGGGGAGGAAATGCCTTCAATCCCTTTGGAATCTTGGAAACATCCCCCAGATTACAAATCCCTTGGCCAAACCTGACCGACTCCGTTACAACTTCCAGGGTAATTTTTGCTTTCCCATTCCTTCCTCCTCACTCCCCATTTAAGGAAAGTTCATCTGATTCCTGGAGGCTGCACCCACGATTTTCTGAGTCTTTTTAAAACCCTTCCAAGCCAAAGAGCTCACGTCACTCCCTTATCAGATGGGAGGATTTCCACCGGGAGCTCAGGGATGGGAAGTGCTGTAATTCCATGAAGGCAGGAATAAGTTGGATTGGGATCCTCTGCAAGATGCAAACCATGCAGGATGAGCCCAGGAGTGTCCAAAAAGCAACTCCAAACCCCAAAAAAATCCCTGTTTTATTTTCTCTCTCGTTCCCTGCAGCATCCCAGCTCATTCCCCAGCCCCACATGGGAGCCCTGGCTCTGGAATCCTCCCAGTGCCACCAAATCCAACCAGGAAAACCCCTCGAGAAGCAGCAGGTTCGGCACATCACTGCAGCCTGCTTCTCCCTTGCAGATTTGCCTTCCTTTCCTTTGATTTCTCCACAGGAAAATTGCTCAGACCCTCCAGGAGTGAAGAGCAATAAACCTGCCTAAGGCAAGAACGACCAAGCCCTTGTAAATAATCCCATTTCTGTAACTGGAAGGGTAGAAAAGACACGTTCAGGGTTATAAGATTCTCTCCGGCAACATTTCAGTGTCACATCTGAACCATTTTTTGGCATTTCTGCTCCTCCTCTGGCAAATTTGGGATTTTTTTGCTTCTTCTACAGCATCACTCTGTGCATCTACACCAGGCTGAAAAATCTGGTTGGGTTTTGTTGTCGTGCTTAAAAAATTTTCATATTTATGGCTGAAGTTCAGAGGGCAAACAGGATCTGTGTAAATTCTTCCACATGTCACATAACAGCCTAAATTCTGGGATTAATAATAAAAATAATAAAATAAATAAAAAAATAATCCAATTTTACCAAGCAATGCAAGTTCTAAAGGTGGGAAAGGGGAAGCAGATTTGGAAGGGGATTTTGGTTTTGGTTTATGCAAGGTCACTCCAGAACCTGCCTGGATGTCAAAAAGGATAAAATCAACATCAGTTTATGGTTTGGTGGTGGTTTATTAGGTCTTGACTTGAAGTTTTAGGTTCCTTCACCCAGTTCCTGGAACACAGGAATAAAATATGGATGAGCAACACAGGAATAAAATATGGCACATGTGGGGATGGGGATATTTTCCTGATGTGGTGGACACAAAATTCACCTGGCCAAGCCAGATCTTCTGCAAGCTGAGATCCTGCTGGTGCAGAGCTGTCCTCCAAGCCTGCAGGTAAATGAAGCCTTCAAAAGCACCAAAATCCAGCTGCTCTTCTCTCCTCCCATCCCAGGGCTTTCTTTAATAAATCCCATCCTGGGAAAGTGGAAAACAGAGCTGTTTCCTGCTTTTGGAGCATTTTCTCAGTCGTTTTTTCCCAAAGGCTCCCAGGGCCAGGAGCCAGGCCTTGTCCAGACCTTCCTGGTGGGAAGGGCATTAAAGATGTGACCCCCTCTCAGCCAAGGAATGGCCACGTCAGGAGGGCAGGACTGGGACAGGAAAGGGCAGTGATCCTTTTCTCTCACAGGAAGGCCCAGCGGGAGGCTGGGTTTTTAAACCCCACCTCTCCCAGTGCCAGCTATCCCATCCACACCCGCTGAGCGCTGCAGGAAAACCCGTTTGCCAGGCTTCAGGGAGCTCTGTAAACACAGCCCAAGCGTGGCTCTGGGTGACAAATGCCCGCGTCAGGCAGCAGCTGCCAAGTGCCAAACCGGCATCCTGTCCCCAGCCAGGCACATGTGCGAGGCATCCGCGCTCCCAGAATTGCTGGACTTTTATGGGCATGGGAAAGGGAGGCTTTAAACACTCCAGATTTCTGTGCGTTGGGATGTGCTGGCTCAGATACCCCTCAGAGGTGCTCTGGAGAGGACACAGAGGGGCTGGCACAAAGCAGAGGCTCTGGGATGTGCCATCCATCATCTTCCCACTAATGGATCTTCTCCCAGGTCTGTCCTGGTTTGTCCCAAAAATAAATTAATATGGCCTCTAGTTCCATGTTTTCGTCCTTCAGGTAATCGTGGCAGTGACAATGATGCCCTGGGTTCCTGTGGAAAGTTATAGGAAATTTTTACAGGACAAAGGAAGGGATTCCCAGGAGGAAGCTCCCAACCCTTGGAAAAACCCACATGGCTTTGAGTGGCACCACTTCCACCGGCCTCAAATCAGCAAAGAAAGCCCAAACCACTGCCAAAAAAAAGGTGGCAGAGGACTGCTGGAAAATGGGATCACATTCAAATCCTATTCTCTCCAGAAATAAGAAGGAAAAGCTCTATTTTCTGGAGTAAAAGCTGAGCTGCACTTTGCATCTGGATCTGGATGGGGTTGTGACAAACCTTAGAACACACAGACTCCCAGAAAAGCTCCTTTGCACGTCTCAGCCTGTCTTCCCTAAGGAATCCCATGGCTGCAGAGCTGTGCCTGCTCTCTTTGAAGGGAACAGCAAAGCTTGCATTGACAGGAGCAAACCCGAGCCCATGAAGTGCAGACTCTCACAGGAAAGCCCATGTGCACTTCCCTGTGCTCTCGCAGCCAAAATCCCTTCAGCACACACCTGCTTTCTGTTTGTTTTGGTGAAAACATGGAGAAGCTCTGGCTCCGCTGAAAAACTGTTCTGATTTCTCTCTAAAAAAAAATTTTAAAATACAAAAAACAATTCAAGTAAAGCATCACTTGCTGATTTATCTCTCCTCTTTTGGGTTTTAGTGGGGTGTCTGTGGAAGGCTCTGGTGGAGCCAGCTCCATCCATTGCCAGCATTGTGCTCGGCCCCACGAAGGTCCTGCCTGCTTTGTTTGTTCCTCTGAGTCATCTCACAAACATCCCAGCACAAGGTCCAGAGACTTCCAGGGAGCACAGAGAAGCCAAAATCACCAGATGGAGCAGAGCACATCTTTAAGGGGATGACATTTGGCACGAGAAGCAGGAGAGAATCAGGGTTTGGTTTGATCTGCCCCAAATTATCTCACCGCTTCTCCGCAGGAAATTGTTGAGGTTGAACCAAAATCAGGATCAAGTTTTAGATCATTTTCCCTTTGCACATTCTTTCAGGACCCCACATCTCTCAGTATGCAACCTATTAATTACAAATCCACACACACACTCACATCCCATCTGATTATTTGGGCTTCAGCTGACCCTGCAGAGGGAAGCAGATGAAAGCAATAATCAGTTCATTCAGCTACAAAGAGAAAATTAAAAAAAAAAAAAAAAAAGGAATCAAAGCTAGATAAACATATCCTGTTCTCATGGAAAACAACAACAAAAAGGGCTGAACTGGCAGGGGAATTAACAGAGCTCTTCCACACCTCTGTCAAAATGGGATGCTGGAATCTGTGCATGGCAGAGGACGTTGAGTGGGGACCACGATGTCCCTGCTGTCCCCTGGGACCTGAGGGAGGCAGGGCACCCCAGCCTGGCGCTGGCAAGGCTGATTTGGCTAATTTGGGTCTTGTCTGGGGCTGGTTTGTGCCTGGTGGGAGCTGTCAGCCCTCAGAGTGAGGCTGTTGGTGCTGGAGCCTTGCACAAGGCTCTGCTGGCTTTTCCTGGCCGCAGAGCCCCCCTTGCCAGCAGGGCAGGGCCGTTCCCAAAAGGCCTCTTTGAAGATGGAGACACCACAGCCCCAGCGTCCCAGGGCTCCCTTCTCAGTCCTGCCCTCATCCAAGATGGGAGGAGAAAATGGAAAATGGAAGAGGATGGAACTTTCTGGAAAAATCCTGACTTAATGATATTTTTCAGTTGGATGGAGATGTTTCCCTAAAGACAATTCACAGCACTTACAGCAGACCAAGGAGAGTTTCTGGCTGTTTTAGACAACAAAACCAAGTTGGTGTAAAAATTCCAGCCTTTTTCATGCTCCACAGAGGCACGAATCAGATCTGTGGGTTTTTTTGGTCATAGTGTGATATTTAAAATGATTATTGTTAGTGTGATTTAAGGTGATTATTCAAACAACCAGGGATGTTATAGTGGAAAACCTTTAGTGCTTGAGGGGCAGACCAGGCTTCCCACTCAGCTGGGGGGCCACAAAAATGTCATTTCACCTGGAAAAATAAATTATTGTGCCAGATTTAGCTGCCTATCATCCAAAAAAAAAAAAAAAAAAAAAGAAAGAAATAACTACAAGGGGACCACCTGAGAGCTGGGAAAATCCAAAGTTTTGCTAAGGAAGAGGAATTCCCAGCAGCTGCAGAGCTGGGCCAGCACACTTCGGAATTACGTGCAGAAATGACTGCAGAGAGATGCTATTAAGCTGAAAACTGTTCTCACCATGAATTCCAGGGAATGCAGGAGAGCCTGCGAGGGAAGAGCTGAGGACAGCACATATCCCATTACATCTTTAACCACCCAGATTCAATTTTGAGCTCAACACAAAACCCACAAAGAGAAGCCAGGAAAAACGAGCCTTTTCGAATCAAGAGAAGGGGACAAATTTCAAATAAAATGTCCCCACCTCCACTAAAATCCCAAATTAAGCAACAGCCTCGTGCTCTGGGAAGTTATTTCCCCTTCAGTCGTCTCCACTTGGCCCCCACTGAGCTGCTTCACTTTAGCCTGGGATCAGGTTTGTAAAATCCAATGTTTGCAGCAAAATCCACTGGAATTGCACACAGGGCTGGATCGCAGCTCCTGCCACAAACTGCTGCTTCCAGCAGCTTTCTTTACCCTGCAGCAACTTTTCCAAGCACAAGGCTTGACGCTGTGCAGGAGGCAATGGCAGTGGGAGATGCTTTCTGTCACGGGGGACTGAGAACGAGAGGCTGTGGGCAGGGGGCAGAGCCAGCAGAGCTCCAAGAGGCTCCGTTTGGATGACGTTTTCATGCCTTGCAAGAATCCTGACACAAATCAGGGCTGGGGCACGCTGGGGGTTGTGGGGATACCTGGCAGGAGTCTTCCCTGCCACATTCTATAGTGCAGAATAAATGTGATGAATGGTGCAGCTGTGTGCATGGCTGGAGGCGCAAATCTGTGCTTGGGGGTGATGTGGAGCATCACGGTGGAGAAATATTTCCTCGACCTTGATGTTTTCAGCCAAAAAATTTGAAGTTTAAAAAAGAAGGTGCACTTCACCTTCTTCAGGCAGGTCCAGCAGATGGCAAACCCATTTTTGGCCAGGAAACTCCAATCCTGCAGGAATCCCACACGAGGGAACCAACAGTGCTTTCAAATCTGGCTCGGAGAGAGGGACCACAACCATTCCCATGGACCAGAACATTCCTGGGTATTTCACCCTGCAAGGTGTGAAATTTTTAAATTTAAATTTAAATAAAACGGGTGAAAATTTGATATTTGGGGGACAAGAAGGCAAGCAACGTTTTGGGGTCAAAACCCCATCAAATTGATAATTTCTCTTTGAGCCTGCTTGAGGATGAGATGCACAACAGCAAGGAAACGTTTTCAGTCTGGACTGTCAAGGATGGAAGGATGTTTGTGGTCAGGGAGAAATCTGCCACCCACTGCTGCTGCTTTGGTGTCCGATTTCTGTGGTCCCACTTTATTCACTGACTGAAAGACACCAACACAAAAACAAATTCCAAGCTATAAAGTGGGATTTCCAGATAATGCATTATTCCTTAAGGGAAGAGAAAAAAAGAAAACAACCAAAAAGCATTGGATGGCTCTCTTTCCTTGCTTCATTGACCTTTTCATATTTTCCAGCATTTTTGCGGGATTTTTTAATGATTTCCAGTGATTACTGGGAAGACCCCAATCCTCTTAGCTGTCCTCACGTAGGTCCACACAGGATCAGCCCCTCATCCAGTAGCACCACAGGCCTGAAACAAAACAAAACCAAAAGCAAAGATCATTGCCAGCGATACAAAACCTCAACGTCTCGTCTCAAGGATTGGTTCAGCCACCAAAAATTTGGATTCTGGCTTACACAAACCAGCCAAAAGCCTCCTGAATTTGTGAAAGTCAGCTGGAGTTTCTGGAACCCTTGGAAAGAAGAAAGGATGGAGAGATGTGGCCTTTTTTTTTGCTGTAATTTTCCATGGTCCCAGACTGATGGCGATGGGCTGGGGTGGAGGAGCTGCAGAGCAGCAACTTTGGGAGATGATCCAAGACCCTGCACGGTGGTGGCAGGAGCTGCAGGAGAAGTCAATGCTCTCCTCTCCTTGTCTTCCCAAGCCTTCACCCTTCATTTAGGGCAGAAAAGAGGAGGCTGTGCCAAGGTTTGCTGCAGTTTGGGGGCTCAGATGTGATTTATGTTTCAGAAACATTCCAAAGTCATCACGCTGCTCTCCATACCCAGCACTGCCATACCCCATCCAAAACTCACACTGGACTTTCCTGTCAGTCCCCGCACCCAAAAAATCCGTGCAAGGAGCACGACCCAACTCTGGTCTCTGATCCAGAGTTTGGACCTGAGACCCAAACCCTGATCTCACCTACACGAGCTGGGAATTACAAGAATTACGAGATCTCCTTCTTTCCCCTACAGATTCCCCAGTGCGTGAGCACTTTGAAGCCCCGTTTATTCTCCTTTTTCTCATGGAAAAAAGAAGCCACTGCATGGCCTCATGCTCAGAGTGCTCAGAGCAGGCTGTGTGCTGGCTCAGAGCAGAACTGCTCAGTGGGAATTAGGAGGACTGAGAGAGCACTCCCACATGCTGGGAGCAGCCCTGCCTTCCCCTGCATGAGGCTCCTGCCCACTGGATCCGTGTGTTCCTGGGGATGACGTATCGTGTTACTAATTCCCCTAATTGCATGTCTGGGCTAAAAACAGGCTGAGTTTTCCTAAGAAGTTACATTCTTAATAACATTACTTCAAGCGCTGCGGTAAACCCGAGTCGATTTTTCAGCCACGCACGTAGGTTATAAATCAGGGGAGAGATGCAGATAGTGTTTACCTTAAACTTGTTTATCTGCCTCTGCCACTCATTTGTTCTGGGGTTTGCCAAGATGCAGCAACACAAGATAGAGAGACTGGAAGGGATTCAAGCTTTCCTTCTCCAGGCTCCTACTGCGTGGAGCCTTTCCAGGAGCACAATGCCCCGAAATAACCACACGCAAAATTCTTTTCCCAAAGAAATTCCAGCAGGGAAATGGAGAACTAGATGGAGATTTCCCTTCTTTTCAATACCCCAGACGCTTTGCCTTGTTGGAGCAGATTGGCTCTTTAGTGAGTGCCCATTTGAAGTGGAAAGATCCTCAGGGGAATCTTGGATGTGGGACAGCCCTTACAGATGCGCCTCTTCCAGGGATGCACGGCCCTGCCGTGACGTATTTTGATAACTCAGAGATTATTTTGGGCTCCAGCTTTGTTGCCTCGCTCGGAGCAGCTCCCTGGAGACCCCCAGGAGATGGTGCAGAGCGCAGGAGGTGGGGAACACGAGCTGCCCCCGAGCCATCGCTGCTGCCGCCGCTCCGGCTCCGTCCCCTCCCATGGGGACCAGCAGGACAGCGTGGGGCTGAGTCACCAGAGAGGGGGACACGGCCCCAGCCGTGCACAGCAAGATGTGCCCAGGCACTTGACCCAGGAGTGAAGCAATCTGGAAGGTGGAATTTTTTTTAGGGGAGTGGGTGTTGGGTTTCCAAATGGGATTTTTTTTTTTAATTATTTTTTTTCAGCCGTGAATATCAATCCTGCAATTTCCACTGGGGTCAGGAAATGACACACATGCGCATTGTTGCCACCTCCAGAAAGGAGAGGGAAGGCTGCCTTTGGCCATGGCCCAGCAGCAGTGACCATGCACTTTTGGGAAGAGCATGAGCTCACCATGGAAAGGCCACTTGCAGAGGGAAGAGAATTGTTCTCCTCCTTTTAGTGCCAGCATCTTCCCAAGAGCACCAGGAAAACGTGGAGACACAGAGAAGCTCTCCTTTGAAAACGTGGGAATTTGGAGGAAAATCCTGCCCAGCAGGCAGCCAGAGCAGGGGTGGAATTTTGTGGGAGATTTCCATGAAGAGATGTCCCTTACTGTCCCCATTTCCCTTTCCCCACCAGCAGCAGTTTGGGATGGGCGGCAACGCCCAAGGTAAATTCTCTGAAGGACTTCAGGAAGAATTTCTTCTCAGAAAGGGCTGTTAAACATTGGAATGGGCTCCCTGGAGATGTTCAGGGAAGGCCTGGATGTGGCACTCAGTGTGCTGGGATGGCTGGGGATGGGTCAGAGGCTGGATTTGAACATTCCCCATTCCAGTGGCTTCTCTTCCTTCCTCACATCTCCATCCACCCCTGCTGGACTCCACCAACAGAGCCAACCTGCCAATTTGTCACAAATGCATTTATCCAGGATTTTCTTTCTTTTTTCTCTTCTCTTAGCTTGGAGGGAAGCAGGGAAATGAAGGAAAATACTCAGCTTTGGGATATTTGGAGTGCATTTGAAGGTGTGATGGCCTTGGAACAGCCACTGCCATGCCAGAGGAATGAGCTTGTTGCAACACAGGGGAGGAAAGATGTGTGCATCACTTCCCAGCAGCAAATGCTTTTTCTCTCCTGGGTCTTGGACACTTCAAGCCTGGAAAAAGTGGATTTTTACTATTTTTAAGTGGTGAAATTCCAATACTTTGTATTTTCAGAGATCACTCATAAACCCGACCCTGCAATTTTCCATCTCCCTTCATTTACGCCGTCCTACTTAAATTACCAAATTATCAACAAAAATTCTTTCAAGGCAATTTTTTGTCATCAAGATCACGACAAGGCAAAGGTCTAATTATGAGCAAGTCTCAATGAGTCCTTTTCCACCCCACACACAGCTGGAGCAGCGACAGGGATGTGTTTGCATCTCGCTGTTGCTTTGCTGTGAATAATAGATTTCCTGTTTGCCAGGACTGATGAGCTGGAGAAAATAACGACAATTAAAAAAAAATGTATTGGGTGACTGGCCAGAAACACAGTGTAATGTACTTTTTAAAGAGAGCTTGAGTGGTAAATAAAATTGGAGCCCAGACTGGCTGTTTTTTATGTCAGAGCCAAGTGAGTTCAGCTCTGGAAAACATCCAGGGGACCTTTCCTGCTTGGGAGGGCAATGACAGGGAGGGTCGGATGAGATTTTCCCTCACACAGGTAAAGAGGGTGAGGTTGGGTGCAGGGAGCACCTCCTGCTTTGTGCTGAGTTTACTGGGGGCCAGATCCAGCAAAAACCTAGAAATTTTTAGGAGGATTATGTCTGTCCCCACATCCAATAGGAAAGAGGATGACCAAGCTCTTGCATTGATCTCTACAGGGAAATCTGAGCCCTGTTCTTCATGAACCAAGCCCGAACCTCTCTGAAAACTCAGATGAAAACTGGAGACCTCAGCATCTCCATGTGGCCCCCCCAGATTTAAGCTTTCTCCCCCAAAGGAGGAGCTGTGGATGCTGCAGGAGCAGTGTCATCCCACCTCTCCAGGCCCAGCTGCTTTGCTGTGCTCCACACCAACCTCTGAGGTGTTTTCCTCCCCTTCCTCGATTGCTCAGTGCGCATTTTTGTGGGCTAAATTAATGCATTTTTGAAGTTGACAGCTCATTTACAGCCTCAGATGGTCAAAACCAAGGAATTTCTCTTGGCCTTGGGTTGCATTTTGTGGGCGATCCATGAAATTGTTGCCGTGGGAGAGAGTTTCCCTCCACCACAGACCTGATCTTTGCTGAGCTCAGTCAAGCAACCCCAAAACATTCTGCAGGACACTCATCCTGTTAATAATGCCCTTAATTAATGACACACATCTTTAATGAATTAGGCACCCCTTCCATTCCCAATTCTCCTCTTTCTTTCTCTCTCCAAGCCCTGGGATGATTTTCCAGCGATGACCCAGGGCAGGGTGAGGTGGCAGAGGTGACACCAGCAAAAAGAGTGGCAAAGTAGGAAAATTCACCTATCCCACCAAATTTACCTGAAAATTTAGCTGAAAATTTACCTGTCCCAGCCCTCAGCCTTCCCCAGGCACTGCTGGGAGCAGCTGGGCAGTGGCACCTCCTAAAACACAGAGGAAATATTGATACCAGATGGGCAACTCTGGGAGGGATTTTGTGGGCTGGAGATGTTTCCTAGAAATCCAGAGTGTCTTCCCCATTTCCCTGACTCCTATTCTAAAATAAGAGATGTTAAACCCAAGGAGAAATCCTCCTGCTCACAATTTTAGGGCTTTTTTCCCTTCCTGCTCACCTGGTTTCCTCTGTTCTCCTATTCCTTAAATTCACTTGATTTTTCCAGCTCCAGAGCTGAATTCCTCCCTTTGAGGTTTGGAGTTGTCTTTCCCTTCTTTTTAATATTTTTCTCCCCGTTGAACAACAATTTTTGATACTTGAGGTCTTCCTAAAAATCCCTGCTCATCCTGAGACCCTCAGGCATCCTATAAATACAACAGAGAGTTCCTGTCTAATTCTACTTTTAATCAGGGTTTCACAATATTTAATAAAAGGGATTTTTTTTCATGTAAGTAAGAGCACTGGGATAGCAAATCCAGGAGATAACTTTGAAGTGGGAGGTCAGAAATTTTATCAAACTGAATCTGGAAGACACTGAACAAAACTCCAATGGTTTTAAGGTTGAGAACCCTTTCAAACTCCTTCTTTTTTTTTTTCCAAGTCACGGCAGAGAAAAAGAGCCGTTTGTTAGAAAAACAGTGTCAGGGAAGGTCCATGTGGCATCTGCCAATGTTACATCACCAAAGCTAAATCTCTGACAGATCTGTAAACAGCAACTTTTCATAGAGATGTCGGCAGAGCCTGGAGCTCGTGCCTTTCAGCACAGCGTTCCTGCCCCTGCAGCCGGGAGAAAATGCACGGAAAAGGATCAAACCTCCTCACCCTTTCCCTGTTCTTTACATGTTTGGAATTAGCATCAAAAGCTGAGGTTTTCCTTTGAAATCAGAATAAGATGCTCCAGCCTGGGGCAGGTTGCACGGCATGAGTGCTGCTCCATCCCAGACCTTGGGCAGCAGGATGGGATTTGGCTGGGGAAGGTGATCCCCACTTCCAAAATAATGTCCTGGGAATCCTCAGGGAGCCTCCGGGAGATGAGGGTTGAAAAGTCACCTCTGTCCTCAGTGCTCTCAGGGCCAGAGGGTGCAGTGAGGGGCTGGGGAGATGTGAAAGTGAATTAAAGTCCCTGATACCTCTCCCAGGATTCTCCAAAACCTCCTCCAACCCTTTATGGACACAGAGCCAAAGCAATCCTGCTGGGGAGAGCAAGGCTTGGCTTGTTCTGCTTATCAAAGGATCAGGTGCATTTTAATTTGAATAAACAAGAGCTTAAGATATTACAAAACCCTTCCAGGAAGCTGAGTGTGAGCAGCTTACATTTATTTTCTGTTTTGCTTCCCTACCAGACTGATTTCTCTGCTCATCTTCTGTGTTCTCTCTTTTAAATATGAGTTAAAATAAATCCTTCCACTCCGAGCTTGACTCCAGAACCAATATCTAAACACATCTCATGTGAACCTGCACTGCAATTAACGGGATTTGCTGAAAACACCAATTTCTGCCACCTTTCTGAATTTTTGCTGCTGTTTTTCCTCTTTGTGGGACACACACTCCACTTGCTCTCAAGAGGAAGAGAGGTTTTATTCTATGGTTTTTCTTTCAGAATAATTTTAGCCTCCTCTTGATTTCCAGAGGAACTCAAAGGATGTGCTGATGCCTCCCAGGGCTGTGCCCACCATCCCCAGGGTGATCTTCCAGGAGTTGGAGAGACCATGTGAGACATCCTGCTGGAGCTGCTGCTGAAGTGACAGCCCCTCCACAACAGCAGATTTTCACTTCATCCATATTTATAGCAAAATGGAAACAAAATGTGCTTTAAAGTAAACAACAGAATTTCCAGAGTCAGGCTGATTTTCTGGCTTTGGTAAATTCCCAACCAAAGCTGGGAGCAAGCAGGGAAAGGTAAAATAGGGAGAGGGGAAATTCCATCCTGACTGAAGGCAGTGAGAAAACAGTCACTGATTTTTTTTTTCCCAAAAAACCTCTATAAAAAGCTCTATAAACTGGGAAATAATAATATTAATAATAATAGTAATAATAGTAGTAATAGTAATAGTAATAGTAATAGTAATAGTAATAGTAATAGTAATAGTAATAGTAATAGTAATAGTAATAATAATAATAATAATAATAATAATAATAATAATATAATTTGGGAGCTAAAAGTAAGGAGCAAAGCTGGTGGCTTCCCTTTGTGGAACAAAAAGCCTGGGGATAAAAAAAACACAACACCATCTATTAAGCACTGCAAAAATTGAAACTGAGCTACAGAACGAAACTTGATGTCAGGATGAACCACACACTTACAGAGTTTGCACTCGTGTTTGCATCCTTGTTTTATTTGCACAAGCTCAAGAAGGGACAGCTTGCCCCGGTGAGCATTTGCAGAAGAACAGATTTACCCAAAGCCGGTTAAATCAACAGCAGGCGAACGTCAGCACGGAGGGCTCTTGGGTTTTTCCCTGGCGTCACAGGAGGAAGGTGAGGGAGCAGATGTGACCACAGTGTGTCATCGGGGCTGTTTGGTCAGGGTGGCCGCAGGAATCCAGCGAGGCAGCCCAAGGAAAGAGGGTCCAAAGTGTGGGAAGAGCCAAGAGTCCATCCTGTGAGGAGCAGCTGAGGGAGAAAGGAGGCTCAGGGGGCCCTTCTGGCTCTGCACAGCTCCTGCCAGGAGGGGACAGGGAACAGGGACAGGGACAGGAGCAGAGGGAACGGCCTCAGGCTGGGCCAGGGCAGGCTCAGCTCGGACAGCAGCAGGAATTTCCCCATGGAAAGGGGGGTCAGGGATGGGAACTGCCCAGGGAGGGTTGCAGTGCCCATCCCTGGAGGTGTCCCAGCAATTCCTGAGGTGGCACTCGGTGCTCTGGGCTGGGGACAAGGTGGGGATGGGGCACAGGTTGGACTTGATGGTCTTGGAAGGCTTTTCCAACCTCAGTGATCAGGGATTCTAAGAACTAATGGCAGAACTGAGAAGTTGGCTTGTTGGCCTGAGGAATTGTCCCCTCTGGCCACCAGCAAGAGCCCAGCAGGCTGATTGGGACAGGGATGATAAAAGAAACATTTCCCCTGGATGAAATAGAATCTGCTTTGCCCAGGTTTGGATAATAATGTGGATAACACTTTGGACTCCTTGAAGCTCCCATGAGAGGCTCTCACTAGGCTTCCCAAACATTTATCTTCTGGTCACATATCCCATGTCTGTCCCACATCTTGGAGAAGGAGAAACTGCTGCAGGCAGCTCAAGGCTCTGGACAATGATCCAAGCAGGACTGAATTCCCTCAGAACTGTATTCAAGCCCAAGGAAGCATCAGGAATTACCAAAATCACCTCAGAGCTCAGTTGGTGTGACAGTGCTGGTGACTCAGGCCACAGAGAGTCCCTGTGTGAGCACGTGTGGGGTGTGACCTGGACACCTGAGCTTTGTTTTGGGAGACACCTGGGTGGCTCCTTGACATCTGAGAAATGTGAAGGTCCTCACGGGGAAGGACCCAAAACACTCCTTTGGTTCCAAATCTTCTGTGACCACAACGAGCTCCTTCCTCATTCTGCTCAGGAGGCGGAAATTTTCCTTGCAAACCCTTGTCCCTATAAATGCCAAGGAAGCCAAGAGAAAAACAATAACTATAATAAAAATAAATCAGCAATTATGCAAATATGTAGGGGGATGGCCACCTGTGACACCTACAGAGGGTGCTGGGGGTGATGGCCTGATCCAGGGCTGGGATCTCCAGGAATCATCCCCTTGGTGTCACGACACCCCCTTCTTACTCATCCCTCTGACGCCCCAACACATCCCGGATTTTCCAGCGTGGCTTCACATGGACTGTGGGCTGGACACAGGGAAAGCCAGCACATCCATGACCCCAGACGTCATCTCCACGTGCTGCCCTGCTGCAGGGTTTGGGGAGCATGACTCAGGCCCCGAGCCTGCCAGCTTGTGAGGAAGAGCAGATCCACCATATCTGGAGGTCAGCAATGAGGGATCAGCCACAGCCTGGTTCCACATTCTGGGAGCAGCTGCTCTGAGCCATCCAGGCCCTTCCCAGCCCAAAGGAAACCCATCTTCATCCCCAGCAGCTCCCGAGCTCTGCAGATCTCCCTCCCCGGCAGCATCTTTGCTCCATGAATTATCCTGGGCTCCCTCTCTGCCTTCGACTCCGGCCAGCCAAGCTCCAGGGCACGCTAAATTCAGCCCCACATTTATTATCCTAAAAAATGTGGGAAATTGGAAGGGTTGTAATTTCCCAAATTACTTTTCTTCTCACTAACAGAAGCTGGCAGCAAATATATTTCAAATGTAAATATTTAAATACTTACTTGCAAGCACAATTACCTTTTTTTTGTCCGTGACTTGTTTCATTCAGAAGCTAAAAATACTTCCTCAGGAAGCAAACGTCTACGCTGGATTTTGGGGAGAAATTTTAAATCCCTGGCTTAATAATTTTACCAAGAGTTAATTATTCAAAGGGTTAATAATTCTAACTGTGTTTTCCCTGCTTTTTGGAAATCAGAAAACACATGGATATGAAATTGCAAAAATGTGGCAGTGTCCAAAAAGGACAATACTTGTTTATAACAGCCAGATTAACGTTGTGAGGTTCATTTAGCCTTCAGCTTTTCCTTGGCTCCTTCTGAGCGTGGAATCATTCCCCCGAATGCCTGAGAAATGAGCAGGCTTCAACGTTTTTATTTATTTGGATGAGCACAAAGTGAGGGGAAAAAGTTCCTGCCTGCTCTTGAGGCGGAGAAATCGCTGTCGCTCCTTTCCCCCGCGCCGGCCGTAAAATGTACAGAAATGTAAAGCAATAAAAATTTTATGAGGGGTTGTTTTTATAATGTTTACCAACCTCCTGCCTCTCTGACGCTTTCCAGAAGATAGGATTTTAATAGGGCTTCTTTCAGTCCATAAGGGAAAATCCTAATTTTAGAGGGTTTTCAGCACAGTGGTTTTTCAGCATCTGCCCCCCGAATTTCTTCCTCTGTCCCTTTGGCTTCACTGTGAGCTTTTGGTCATGGAAATTTAAAATATAACATAGATAAGAAATAATATGTAGGTGTAAAATACAAGGGAGATGTAAAATATAATGTAGATGTAGAATATTACATAGATGTGAAATATGATGTAGATATAAATTACAACATAGATAAATAAATACTGTTTCGGTGTAAAATGTAGATGTGAAATATAATGTAGATAGAAAATACAATGTAGATGTCAAATATAATATAGGTAGAAAATCCAATGTGGATGTAACTAAAATGTAGATAGAAAATAAAATATGGATGTAAAACACAATTTAGATGCAAAAAATGTAATGTAAAATGTCATGCAGAGATAAAATACAACATAGACGTTAGATATCATGTGGGTGTAAAAGATCTTTACATTTCATCAACAATTAGGAAGTTTTAATTGGGGAATAAATGCTTGGAAAGCATTTCTAAGAAAGTAAATAAAAAATTAAAGTTACTAATTTTGCTGCTGATTTGAACAAATCACAAAGCCACACAAGCTAGACTCTGAAAACTTCTTAGAGCAGCGATTTTTTTTTTTTAAATCCCATTCTTGTGAATGACCTCCCGGATTTCTCCAAAGGTACCAAATCCATCTTGTGCTGTCTCGGCAGGGGCAGAGGATCTCTCCTTTTCATACAAGAGCTGTTTATTAGCCCGAGGTTGATCCCTGATTTATCCATGTGGATTTCCAAAGCTCCGTGGGCTGGGTGCACGGCGAGCCCTGTGCCTGTCGTATGTTCCCCACTGACGTGTTTACAAGAGTTTTGATTTACACCTTCCAGGTGTTTCTCTTGGAAAATATCCCTGCCTTTGGTTTACACATTTTTCCAATATGTTTGTGGTCATCAGCAAACTCCCCCATTTGTTACGGGAGATGTGCCAGGAATAAGGGGGTGTAATTTTTATCTGGAACTCACTGGCAAAAATTGGATTTTAAAAAGAACCAGGTAATTTATTGACAGAATTATTAAAATTCACAAAATCCATATTTTAGATTAAATGAGAGGTTTTTTGCTCAGAGACTGGGTGTCAGTCTCGTGCTTGTGGTGCACTTTTCTTGTTGCAGAGCAGCCAACATTTAACCTATAATGGGGTTAAACATCTTTTACAGTTTTGTTTGTCACCTTTTTTTTGAAGAACCCAAATTATCTTCACACAAAAAATGAATGCTATTTATGTCACCAGAAAATATTTTATATTTGTTTATTTTATATCTTTATATTTTATATTTATAACATCCAACCATATTTTCAGTGCAAAGCTTTTCATAGAACCAAGGCTGGGTATATTCTGAGGTTGGCAAAATGCTAAAAATAAAACCAATTTCTTTCAATTTATTTTTAATTCCGTGTAAGTTTAGCATCAATTTTTAACGCTGGATTAGCGCTGCCTTTTCATTCCAGGTCAGAAGCCAGGTTATGTTTCTGGAAGGCTTAGAAAGAAAAACTGTCATTTATTAAGGGGTACAAAGTAACTCAGAAAATTGTTGTTTTAATTCAGAAGGAAAAATATTTTCTGGGGCTCAGTTTGCCTTTGCAGAAATAGCAAAACCTTCTCCTTTAGCACTTGCATCTAAACAGGTTTTCCACATCCCAGTAAAATGTTATTAAAATTATAAATACATAGTCCAATAATATTCTCAAAACAATAGATTTTAATAAAATATTAGAATAATCCTTCAGTATTTTTTCCAGATAAATCTGCACTGGAGTCCACAGCATTTATCTGCAAGAGAAGATAATTAACAGAAAGAATTTAGCTGTTAATTTTATTATTTTTTAATGAAGCCCTTCACTAATTTAATTTTATCCTCATGCCCATTGAACATCATGAGCTGGGTTTGGGCTCTTTAGAAGACACAAAAATCTGGTGCATATTCAAGATGAGAAATTGAAATAACAGCCATGTGAGAAATGGGAAAAACCACATCGTGCCAAACCCCTGCAGAAATCCTGGGCAAGGCAGAGTCTTCCTTTCCCTCATGAATCACCTGCAGTGCCCAGAGAGGGATTCCTAGGGAAAATTAGTGGAATATTATCAGCCTTTGTTATGGAGTTAAATGAAGGAAAGAAAACTGGCGATTATTTGAATTCCGAGCGTGTGGTGCTGACAGCGGGAAGGGAATCTGGAAACGCTGATCGTTTTATCTAAGGAAACCTGGAAATGTAGATTTATTCCGAGGCTCTGGGAAGTGAAAAGTTCCATTTTCCATGCTCACCCAACCCCAAACTCCTCGTGCAACCCTTCCCTCAAACGCCCTCCTTGGCGAGCTCATCCCAACCAGCTCGTGAGTCGCCGTGGGGTGAACACTGGGCTGCTCTTCCCGAGGCAGTTTTCCTTGGAATTGGGAAGCAAATCCCGGCAGCGAGGGATTGCACCACATAAAAATAAGAATATGAAGCAATCCCTCAGCTCTAAAGCCAGAAAAGATTGGATGGTTGTCAATGCATGGTAAATTGGGAGGCAAAGATTAGCAGCCTTACTTTGGAACCTCCAAACATCTGAAACCCGTTTCCTGTTTAAAAAAAAAAAAAAAAGAAGAAGAAGAAAAAAAAAGTCAAATCTAGGTGGATGACCTCAGGCAGGATTCTCTTTTTTTATTAACAAACTCAAATTGTACATCATCATGGCAAAAAAAAAAAAAAAAAAAAAAAAGGAAAAAAAAAGGGCCGCTCTTGGTGGTCTTGATCCCTTCTGTATATGAGAGAAAGGGGATGAAAAAAGCAGAAAAAATAAACTTTACCTTCTCACTTTCAGGGTGGGCAATGCCATTCCGGCGGCGGGGTCCTCGGCTCTGGGAAGTGTTAGCGCTGTCACCGCGGCCCCGGTGGGTCCCAGCGCTGCGCTCCCCGCTCTGCGCTCCCAGGGAAAACATTCCCTGAATTCCTGCTCCTTTCTCCCGATCCTCGCCCGCCATCCCAGCGCTGCAGGTTCACAGTGCTACTGTCAAATTGCAGGGGACAGGGCTAATCTAAAGCAGCAGCGACTCAGCAGCGAGGAAAAACATTGACAAATTTGCTGTTTCCAATCCTTTCTACTCTTTCCAGTCTGTTGTGTTTTGGTTTCTATTTTTTTTTTTTTTTTTTGTCCCAAAGCTATAAATACACAGCAGCAGCTGTAACTTGTTGCTGAAATGTGCTTTATAGATCTGTTCTGGCACAATGCTTGTTTTACTGGGTTCAAATTTGATATTGGGAGTTCTGATTTTTTATGTCTTTAATGGTCCCGCTGGCTTTGAGCTGCTTGTTACTGTGCCCTGGTGAGGTTGGAAGCTCTAAAAGCTCATAAAAAAAGGTAACACATGCTCAAAGATCCATTTAGTTATTAAATAACAAAAAAAAAGCTGTTATCTTTTTAAAGCAGTACATATTTCATGTTTATTCGCTGATTTAATGTAAGGTCTTTGGCAAACCACAGAATCATTAAATTTGCCTTTTTTTCCCTGTCTTTGGGACACTGATTTCTTACTGGACATCTTTCATAAGGTTTGAGGGTTTGACATTGAAGAAAATTCTCTTCAACCTCAAAAAGACAGAACACAGGTTGGATATGATCTAGTAATCAGCATGAAAAAAAAAATCAAGGATTTTTTGGCCAGTCAATCCTATGCCCAACCAATAATTTTGGGAAATTGCAGGACTGAGAGGTGCACAGGTGTAAGCTCATAATTTAATATATCATTAAAATCTATAAACCATGTGAGCCAACTCTTAGCCACCCACTGACGTCCTCGAGCTGCGAATCGGACACAAAATTTATAGCAAGGCATTTATAATTCCACATTATTATAAATAATTTGCCCTTTATTGCAAATAAATCACCCTTCTTCACCCCAAAAGCTGTTCCTAGGACACAGCCTGGAGAGGGACATTCCAGAGTGCCCTGACACCCATTCCCAACAATCCCAGCAGTTATTTTTCTAATGAGCGATGACTCCAACATTAAGAAAATCAATTAATCTTCTGTGGGCTCTTTCAAATGAATCCTCATATTATCTGGCTATGCCCTCAGCCAGGATAGTTTAGAAAATGCCAGCTCCTATCTTATCTTGTCACTTCTTACGCTGATGGGGGGGAAAAATAATGGCAGTGAGAGCCACAGGGGAGGATAATTAGTAAAATCAAGTGACTCGCTGTTTGTTTGCCTGGCAAAATGAACTTTTACCCCTCCACAGCCACTCCTCCCCCCGGTTTTCACCATCTTATCATCCAGCATTTGACATGACAGGTTAATGAGGAAACCCCCAAATTGGGCTTCTGCAGCTAATTGCGCTCGTGGTGGCTCTGGGCTGGGAGGGCTCCAGGATCCCCAGGAAATTTGAGCTCTTGAGGGGGGAAAAGGCTGAAAACTTATAAAAACACTCCATATAGACACTGAATTTCTGAATTTATTATTGCTTTGAATTCTGGGGGAATAAATCTGCAGATTTTACAAGATCCTGGCCTGAAGAGCAGTTTTGATTTCTTCTCTTTTCAGGAATTTCATAATTATTTTTAAGGTGACTGAAGCATCCCCCCCAGTCTCCCCCCACAGTGTACTCCTTTGGAAAACACAATTTTTAGACAAAAATGCAAAAAATTCGAACAACTGAAGACAAACTTTTTGCTGTGGGTGTGAAAGAGAAGCGCATGGAGGGCTCTCCCTGATAATTATGCAGTGGTGGCATGAAGAGGTGTCCCTGTGCTTGACATCACCCTCTGCTACCACCCAGCTTCTCTCAGAGCTTGGGATCTCTGCTATTAATTGACATTTCCAGGGATGGTATTTTCAGGGCATTAATTTTTTCCAGTGATTAGTAGGGATGATGCAAAATTTGGGGCTGTTTTTTAGCTGTTGGTCTTTGCTGGGGTTTGGGAGTTTTTTGCTGGTTGGAGTCAAAAGTGAAATGTCGTTGATGAGTGAGATATGGCCCAACCCTTCTGCTCTCAGCAGGGAATTCCCCCCTTCACTGACACAATATTTTGTCCCAATCACATTTATTCCTTCTCTTCTCCCTCTCTGACCCCCACGCCAGCATCTCGGCATGCTGAGATCACCACAAAATGGGATCTTCCCACTGAAATTTTATGCCACCAGGAAAATCAGCTCCTGTCCCACACAGAGAAATGCTGGAGTACTCAAGGAGTCGGGAACATGCAGGTGAGTGAGGAAAAATCACTTTCTCCAGCTGCCTTTTCTCCATGGAAAATCTGATACCGTTAAATGGCCATTTTTTGGTAATATCCCATTCAGAAAAACTGCTGCTTAGATTTTCCTCCAGAAATCTTCACTTTTGCACTTTATTTCATGCTGTTCACCCCAATCCCATGGCCAACACACAGGGCCAAACTCTCAGAACAAACCCCTTAGTCCATTTCTGCATCGAATTTCATTCCCAGTCCCTGGATTTATTGACATTATAATGGGCAGGCCACACAAACTGCAGCCACGGGGCCAATTAACGGCACAGACAACTCCAGACATTTGAGAAGTTGCTAAACTCGGTCTTGAAAACGATCTCGGCTTTCTCCCTGTAAAAGGATCTCGCTCTGTCATCATGCATTAAACTGGAAAGCTTCACGTTGGAGAGCAGCACAAACTCATATCCTGATAAGGCCTCACATCATATTTCAACAGATCCTATCTCCTGTGCCTTCGGTCCTTATCTGCCATGGCAATCTGAGGGGGGTTTGCTGAGGGAAAAGTTGCTGCGGACGCTGTAAGAAATTTATTGGTGTGTTTTATTTACATTTTCTGCCAATAATTGATGTCAGGTTTTCAAGTCAGTGCTGCTGAGTAGATCCTTCCCAAGGAGAGAATGGAATGGGAGCTCAGAGCTCACCTCAATCACCAGCTCTGAGATGACATGGATTTAAAAGCGATATTAGAGTCCTGTTCCCAAACAAGATCCAAGTGTTGGACTCAATGATCTCAGAAGCCATTTCCAGCCATAACAATTCCATAATTCCATGGCTGTGTTCATAAATCTGGCCATCAGTCAACCATTAGCATGAAGTCCACCCCAGCAAGCCCTTGATATGATTTTTCATAAACACAACAGCAAAACTTACCTCAGCTGTGCTTTTCCTCCCAAATTCCAACGCGGAGACTCAAAATGACCGAAACATTTGGAAAAAGTTGTGTTGATTTCTCTGAATTGTTCTCCCCATCAAAAGCCTTATGAAGGTCACCACCTTCTTTTTGACATTCATGGAAGCATTACAGATAATGCCATGGATTCCTTTATTTTAAAAAAAGTTCAAAGGTCCATTAAGGCCTTCCATGCCGTACAAAAGGCTCAATCCAACGGAAACCATTTTTCTCCCCCAATTGTTTGGAGCGGCAAGAGAACCAAACAATCCGTTATTCACACAGATCTACCCAGGAACCTGTTTCCCGTGCCCAAGACGTCCATGCTGTGCCTTAACAAAAATAACTTTCCGCTGGGCTGCTTGGAAACATCAAATTTATCCAGAAGGAAGAGTTTTATACGAAAATCTGGGTAATATTTGTAGGTATTTGTGGTAGGTGAGAATTGAGATCACGGGGTACAGAAGAAAATGCGTTGTCTGAAATTCAAGTCAAATTTTGTGCCTTAAACTCATGGCTTCCATATGATGATGTCGAAAAATACACTAAAATAAAAGAATCGGTCTGGGCTGACCGTTTTTCTTGTGCAATTGTCCAGTTTTAAGCCAAATCCTTGCTTTCCTACCATGATTTTGGAAAACAACGCCTTTCGGCGCTTTTGAAGGGACCTGCCTTGAACGGAGCTCGCTGTTCCCCCATCTCATCTGTCCAAGCTGCCCTATGTAATACCAATGTTATTTCCTTGATATTATAAATAGGATTTGGGTTGAATATGAATAAACTCATACCCCTTGGTATGCTTTGTAACTCTAATCAGCGTTTTCCTGCGAAAAGAAAAGGGCAAAAGAAAAAAAAAATAAAAAGGAGGAATGTTTATGTGGAAAATAAAGAGGTGCTAATTTTATCTTGTGAAAGTGGATATCTCCTTACGTCCCTCCAACTTCGAGGAAGATAACCAGAATGTATTATATCATCTAAATCCAGCATCCTAGGAGATCAAACGGAATAATGTACACATCTGCCAGGGCTGATTGAAGTATTGCTGGTGCTCACTTCCGCTTCGCTAAGTATGTGTTTCATTGATAGACGGAATTTGCCACCACCATGAAAGAAACTCCGAGTCCTCTGTTTGTGCCAGTTGATTTCTGTGATATCTCGGAGGCTTTTAAAATAGGGCTCCAAAATAGATGTGCCCTTGTCACCCCTGTGTTTAAGCTCTCTCCAACAGGAAATGGCACGGGTTCAAATTTTTTTCTGCTGGAAGCCACATGGAGATAGATAAGAATCATGTCTTGTCTATGACTAAGCATTGACATTTAAATGTTTAAATTATAGTCAAAATGATCCATGGTGAACCCACCTGAGACTATTTTTCTTTGTCTCAAGTCCTACTTTCGAGCCTCTTGAAAGGGAAGGTGGAGCTCTCGGGGTTGTGACATGACCATGTTATGGGAAGGAAATGGAAGCTTGCTTTATTGTTGGTCTTCAAAGACGGTTTTGCTACCATGCACCGCATCATCTCCACCAGTTTATCCCTGGCTCCTCCATCCTCAGGATGGTTGGTTTAAAGCACCAGGTTTAAAAGGCAGGATGGATTTGATCGCTTTGCCAAATCCCAGATGTTGGCTTCAACACGCCTGGAAAAAAAAATATATATTAAAAAAAAATGAGTGGTATTTCCTTGGAACTGCTGTTTCTTCTAGAGGCAGAGGGCAGCTGGAGGGGTGAGGAGGGCTGGGATGTTTATGAAGTGTGCAGGGAATTTGGAAGGAAGCTCACTGAAGGAGGACAGATGGCTCGGGGAGCTGGCAGCGTGACACCGAGCCTTTCACTTCTGGGTCGCCCGGTTCAAGCGCAGCCTTGGTCAAGGATGGCACGGAGCCATCTCCAGCAAGAGGCTCTTCCATGAGAAATGTGGCTGGTGAGGAGCAGCTCCTTGCTGGATGGAGGAGAGGGACAGCGTTTTTTATTCCTGATCCATTGTGGAGAGGCTTGGGAAATGTGAGGGATGTACAGCAGGGACTGGTTCGGTGGCGTGGACTCAGTGACATTGTCCAGGCATCACCTCCCCAAGCCAAGAACAGGGATCCCCACACATGCAGGTATTGCTGGGGGTAGGAGGAAGCATCCCCAGAAATGAGGATGTGTGTCCACCTGCTAGCACCAGCCCTGGATCCTGGAAAGGAAAATCTCCTTTGATGCCTGTTTAATTCCTAACAATATTCCTATTTTCCCTAGGTGGACCCATGGAGCAGCATCTCCTTTTATACATGGAAAACAAGGAATCCCTTTAGTGCACTCAGATCCAGCCTCATTGGAACTGTGGTCTCATGGAAACATTCCTGGTGTGTTGGGAAATCACTCCATGTTTTAGCCTCACTTTGCTGTTACTCTTTAATTTCATTCGAAAATACCCAAGGTTTGGAGGAGTTTGGACTTTTAAGTTGCAAAATAATTTTTCTGATCACTCTTGGGTTTTAGTAAGTGTTGCAGGAGAAAGGAAGGGAAAAAGAAAAGGAAAAGGAAAAGGAAAAGGAAAAGGAAAAGGAAAAGGAAAAGGAAAAGGAAAAGGAAAAGGAAAAGGAAAAGGAAAAGGAAAAGGAAAAGGAAAAGGAAAAGGAAAAGGAAAAGGAAGAGGAAAAGGAAAAGGAAAAGGAAAAGGAAAAGGAAAAGGAAAAGGAAAAGGAAAAGGAAAAGGAAAAGGAAAAGGAAAAGGAAAAGGAAAAGGAAAAGGAAATTTTCCTTGATTAGGAATATTCCCAGATCTTAAAGTAAAAATCTTTGATTGCAGAACACCTCCCTTTTTTTGCATAAACATTATTCCTATGCATCCATTAGGATCCTACCAGCTCAGCTTCAGAAAAGTTCATTTCACAGTTTGAGTCATTGGGACATTTGATATATTCAGTCTCTTATGACTTAAATATTGTTTGGGGAATCCAGCAGTCCAGTGGAATCCCACAATGGCTCTTCACAAATTAAATTTTCACAGGGCAACCACAGCCAAAGGTAAATGGGAGGGAAGAGCTGCTGCTGGGATTCTCCAGCTGGGGGACTGGGGTTTGGCAGTTTAATACAGAAAATTATCAACCCAATCACAAGTTTATAGCTCTGCTGGCAGCTGGGTGGTGTCTGACATGGATTTGTCTTCTCACAGACATCTCTGGTGCCTGAGATGGCCAGGAATGTCCGTATCCTTAAGCATAACTAGGCAGATAGAGTAAGGAATTAAGCTGCCAGGAATTTGCATTTTCCAAGCTGAAGTCACTGACAAAAGTATCTCTGGTAGGAGAAGGATTGATCATCCAACAAAAGTCAAGCAGAGAGAAAGTTGACTCTGGAGTAATGGGCAAGAAACTTGGAATATGAATTCCCACAGTTCTGGAGTCCAACACTTCCATGAGGAGTGTTTGGATCGATACCAACATCACTGAAGCTGATAAAAAACCATGGAAGATTCATCCAGCTTTAGAGTGAGCCACAGAACTCAAATGCCTCTCACTGGGATAACAAATGATGGACGCACGTCACTCTTAATTCCTTGTTTAATGCTTAATGTTTAATGTTTACTTTTATTAATGTCATTCCTTTGTCAGGAAGAAGGACACGTAAAGAGAAAGGGGGGGAAAGGGATATTGTGTGGGTTTGGAGGTGAATTTTCCTGTGCAAAGGGATCATCCCACCAGCAGAAGGAGCTCCAGCTGAAATCCTGGCTCTGCTCATTTGGTCCTGATGAAGTTTATGGACCTCAGCAGAGAACAAAGGGAAAAGGTGAAACAGCCACATTCAGGAGCAGAGAAAAGTGGGATGGAGCTCCAGGCAGAGGAAGAACCAAAAAGTGGTGTGGGCACAGGTGAGGGTGTTGACACTTCCTTGTCCTCAGGAACCATGACCTTCTGTTTTCCTGGATTTCAGCAGGATGTTGTCACTCCTGGTGGGCCCTGCTGGCAGCTGACTGGTGGGGTTGGCACTCAAGCAAGGAACAAGACCCAAATTTCTGCTTTCCATTGGCTTTGGAGATGCAAAGTGGCACAAAGGGAGCACTGCTTTTTCCAGGATGAGGAATTCCCTGAACCTCTGCCAGTGGTAACTTTCGATAGTAAACAATAGAAGAAAGATTAAAAAGAGAAGGAAAAAAAAATTAAGCTACAAAGGTCAGAGGAAATGATCCAGTTAGCATAAATTAACATAATTATTATTAGTAGTAGTCCAGGGAAGTTCTCAGGTTTAAGGACAGAAAATAAAACCACAGGACACCAAGCCAAGAACCAAAGTGCCTCCAGCAGGTCTTCACAATTATCCAATGTTTCTGCTCAAAACCAAGTAATGGGATATGGGAAATGCTAAATATCCTCCAACAAAGTACCAGGAATGCCAGCAGTGCTTAATTCCATAAATAAAATGCACTCCTTGCTTTAAAGCTGATAAAGCTGCTCTTCTGCCCCAAGCTGTTCCACAGGCTGCATTTCCCTGCAGAAAGTTATCCACAAGGAATTAGCTCCCTTATCCTTTGTTTACATGTATTGATGATAGTGCAAAGGCACTAAAGAACTTTGATAGGAGATTGTTACTCCTGACTCACTGAGACACTGCAAAAATCTTCCCCTGGAAGACAAGAAAAGGCCATAAATTGCGCAGCATTTTTTCTGCAAGTTCATGCTAATTTACTCTTGCATCATTCATGAGCCACAAAATGCCCTGGGGTGTCTTTAAAGATATAATTGTTTTTAGAACTAAATAAATTCAAAAGGCAGGAGGGATATTCCTCATTAACTTCCTGATTTAGAATGCCAGAATCCTTTACTCCCTTATCAAATCACTGCACAAGAAAAATGAACAACAAGATAAACTTGAAAAGGAGCAGTAGTGTTTTGCTGATTTAAATACTTCTCATTTTTAAAAATATATGTCTTATGGATGTATATGAATATGTTATATATATGCACATATGAAAAGGGAAAATATCTGTCTTTCCTAGTGCAGGAAAAAGAAGCAATTGGAAGCAGCAACTCTTGCTGGTCTTCCCCTCTCGGCAACACTTCTGAGGTTAAAGGAATAAAAATCCATCAATTTGTACAGGCTGACCTTGCAGCATTGGGTTTTAGCTGAATTCAGATGTGCAGGATTAACCCAGCAAAGTTTACATGACATTGATTTAAGAGCTGCCTTACGGGACCTTCCAGCGAGTTCCATTAATCGGAATCTTTAATCGGGCCTTGGGATGAGGAAAAAAGTTGCTCGGCAGACGTGCAATGTATGATAAACAGATGTCCCCATGCATCAGATAAACCCAAATGCAGCCAGGGATCACTAATCAGGGACATGGTTTGGGGCAGGGAGCAGTTCCTCAGCCACGGTTTTGCTGAGATGGAGATGGGATGGAGATCTCCAAGTCGGAAATTTATGGGATTTCTTGCCTCCCATTGAGCGTTCAGGAATCATCCAGGAGCACCAGTTTGGGAATAGACTCCCAGTGCTGGGGAGGAATGACCATGTGGATGGTTGGACCATCCAAAAAAGGCAGGATTGATCAGCAGAGGCTTGGAAGGGTTTCAGTGGGAGTCACAGCAAGCATGGAATCACCTGGTGGTCACAGCACTGGAGCGGGAAAGGACGTGGCTCTGTCCCCAGCGTGAGATTCCTTGATTAATTTTGCACTGAAAGTTCTCCAGCAAAACACGCTGAGTCCTTGGAGCAGAAACTTCATTCCAGTTCTGGATTTGTCATTTCAGTTTGTTTTTTATTTTTAATATTGGCTTCTCTCACTCAATATCTCATCTCCTCCGCAGTCAAATTTAAACCCCCATTTTTTACTTTCATTTTGTCGACCAATTTTCTTTCCCCATTATCTTCTTCTAATGCAACTCCTTTTCCTTACACCCTTCACACCACAGCTGGGTCACCTCATTTACCATTGAAAGGTACCAAGAAACATCTCCTTACTCTTGGGTCTCACGCCTGAGTCCTGAATCTCTTGGAAAATCCCACCCGAACTCCCGTGACCCTGGCTGGAGCGCACCCAGCCCAAACCAGCATCTCCAGGGAAGTCAGCTGTCAAATCCCAGCAGATCTCCCAGGCAAAACACAATTTTTCAACTCCTTATCGCCCTGTTGTGCTGGGGCAGCTCTCGGCAGGGACAGGAAAAGGGCAAACAGCCTCTGGAGAGCCAACGCCTGCCAAATTCCCGCTCGTTTCCACTGCGCGGCCGTGCCAGGATTTCACGCAGGAAAGCCAGCCGCGGTTTTCGGACGTGAGCTTGAAGACCCATTTCCTGAGTCATTAGGATTGAAATTCCACAAAGAATAATAGGAATATGAAATCAGGCTGGGGTGAGGGATGTGTGCATGGAAGGATGTCACCCAAGGAGGTAAAATTTCTACCCGTTTTTGAATGACAAGATGAAAAATTTTAGAGCAGGAGTTGTTATCAACTTAAAAATGGCATGGCTGGCCCATCCACCTGGATTGCACCAAATCCAACTGGTTTTAGCTTTAAAACTTCATGTAAATCTCTCATGATTGCCACAAACCTCCCTCACCCTGAGCAGGATCTTTATGGCAAGAGTTTACACGTGGGAGCCAACTTGCAGCTCAGAATTTGGCCCATTTTTTTGGAGGACATGCCAGGAGTAGCCTGTGATGTTGTTTGGTCTCTGGAGGCAGCCCAAATGAGAGCAGAACAAAGCTTTGATGCAAATGAAAACCTACCAGTGAGTGCAGCTAAATAAAGAAAAAAAAATGATTCTTTGTTATGGAAACCAGCGGAGGAAATCTTGAATTAGTCAGTGCATCGTGACCTCTCTCTGCCCTCCTGAAAAATGTGCATTTTCTTAAAGACTTTGGACTTTCCACTGCCAAAAGGGAGAAACTGTGCGACATTTCCAGCCACCTGGTACAAAGCCTGAACTTTATTTAGCAAGGGGGAAAAAAATCATCATTACTGTACAATAAATGTTAAAAAAACCTGAGTAAAAAGCAAGATTTGTGCAAAGCTGAATAATTTTGAGTGGCTACATCCAATCATGGCACAGACAGGAAAAGCTTGAGTTGATCTTGTGAATGAAGCATGTGGTAATTGTTTCCGTACATCCTCGTTAAGATGAAAAGCTACACAAATAAACAACAACAAAAGCTGCTCTGCGCCAATCAGGGGCTCGTTCCAAAAGAAATGAAAAAAAAAAATTTAAAAAAGGGGAAAAATCTGGCTCGGAATAGTTATTCCCATGCTTCCTACTAGGAGGAGTCATGGATTGATGGGAGCTACGGGAGGTGGCCCTGCAGGTTTTGCCTTTTCCCTGGGTCACGCTTGGGCAGCGCCGCTCTGGCACGAGGCTGGGCTGGGAGTGAGTCAGCGGAAGGTGAGGAAGGACATGGAGAGAACCAGAAGTGAACGGGGAAACAGGACAATTAACACCGGGGAAACTGCCCTTGAGGGACCCAACGGAGCCACGACAGAGAGGAACCTTCTCCAGACGAGTGAATCACGACGCTGCCACCCACCAGGTTTTACCGCCACCGACGGGGGCTCGCCAGAAAGGGTCCCTTTGAAGTTTTGAAAGGGACAGGGCAAAGGTGACCACCATGCAAGCTCCAGGAGCCCTTCCTGCAGCAACTCCCTGCCACAGCTGTGTCCCTGGGATGGCGACCCCTCTAATTCGGAGCGGGAGACGATCCCCAGCTGACATCCGCAGCGCTGGCTGAGGGCTGCACAAAGAGCTGTGTATTCCCCATAATTGTCCTCCTTATCAGTGTGGGTGAGTGTGCAGTAGTCTAAATCACACAGTCATGACACTCCACATGGCTGAGCAGGAAGAGCCCACTTGGCCTGGGCTAGATTAGTCTAATCCCACCTCCCTTGTTCTGTCATAATACCCCTCCGTCCCTTCACTCCCTATAAAAATATCCAGCTGTTGATTAAAATTAGTGAACTGTTGGCTTTGGGAGCCGAGTTGGCAGCTTATTCTCTGTATTTCCTAGATATCTCTGGATGAATTCCCCATTTACTCGGCGGCCTGATCCTGTGAACTGCCAAGCTCTCCCAGGCGGGCGGGATCAAGCCTTGGCTCTCGGGATAAATCAGGGCTTCCTCCTGTTCCTGCCCACCAACCTGCTCCCAGCACTGACATCTTCCCTCCACGGGTGTCAGGCTGCCTTGGGAAAGAGGAAAACAAGCGCTGGCCCGTCAGCTGGGTGCTCTCAAGAGTTCCACTCCTTTGGAAAGGGGACTAAAATAAAAGTTCGGCTTAATGCCCCCCACCCCTCTGCAGGCTGTGACAGGAGGCTGGAGGAAGCCACCAGGCCCTCCTCAGCACTACATCTTGTCCAAAAATCCCTAGCAGGCTGCAGAACACCAGGATTTTGAGAAAAATGCTGTGAAATGTGAAATATTTCCACGTCTCAGCCCGGATTCATCTTACAGAGCCTTTGCTGTGGCAGCAAGAGCTCGTAAAGAAAAATATTGGGGTGGGGGGAGAACAGCCCATGCAGAGAGAAAGCAGATAAAGTCGTGTGGACAGTTGGAGGAATGTTTTGGAGAGGAGGATTATTTTTGTTTTTTTAATTGGTTTTCTTCCTGCAGATTCTTTCTGGAGGGCTTGGTGAAATGCTGGGAATCCTCAGCTGGTGCATGTTGCTGCTGGGTTTGTTTTCCACCAGCAAAGGATCTGCCTGCAGCTCTGTGGTGTCCCGGGAAGCTGGTGGGAGATCCTGGCTTTTCCTGGAAGGGCTGGGTGGCTCAGGACACCGCAGATGCAGAGCCAGGCATCAAAGCAGCAGCAGCAGCCTTCTGTTTACAGCCATGGCTGCCCCAAATCCGGGTTCAGTGGGAAAATAACCAGCCTCAGTGACTCCATCCCGTCCTGAATGGGATCACCTGGGTCTGACAAAGGGAAAGTAGAGAGATGTCACCTCACAGTGTCCCTAAAGCAAGACATGGCCATTGAAGCCACTGTGCTTGTCCCCACTGTTGGGACCTCTCCCAGTCCAAACACAGAGTGATTGTTCCAGGAAAGTGGTGCCGGAATTTAATACAACTTTTCAAACTTTTTCCATTAAAAAGGACCTTGCAGCTCTGGTCTGTCAGCAGCAGTGTACAAGGAACAGTTTTGAGGAGATCCTTCCCTACAGAGCTGGAATTCCAGCAGGAATATACAAGGAGGATCAAGCTGGATTCCACAGCTCAGGCTGGGGGTCAGAGGTCCTGTCATTCGGCTATGAAATCTTTATTATAATTTTCAAAGGGAAGCAGAGATTCTGCCACGGTCTGTACAGGAATAAAATCGGTCTTCAAGACATTTTGATGATTTATTTTTAATATCATGCTCACTTTATTATGTTAAAAGCATAGAATCATGGAATTACAGAATTGTTGCAGTTGGAAAAGGCCTCTAAGATAGCCCAGAGGGGATTTGTAAGCACACATCAATCTCCTGGGGCACCATGGAGAAAGACAAGGTAGGAATAATTTGCAAAATATTTCCTTAAAGATGTTTTTCCCCAACTTTCCACTTTCTTCATTCACTTCAGTCCGTTTTCTGAGTGAGCACGAGGATGTGGGATCTCCTGGGATAGCAAGGGTGAAGGCATGAGCTAAGGGGAGTCAAGGGAAAAGACCCAGCAGAGTGGATGGACGGGGCAGGGCACATCCTGGAGAAATCATTCCAGGAGAACTGGATCCTTTTGGACATGCTTGGGTGAAAAAGCCTAAAAAAGAGGATTTTCCTGGTTCTGAGAGCCAGGTTCCCACCACAGAGCACTGCAGGAGCTCCCTCCTGGCACAGGGGGGAAGCATTCTGGGATCTGACAGGATTCCAGCACTCTGCTCATTGCCCACTTATCCCTCCAGCCCCTGAAGCAATCTGCTTTTGGTGTGTCATTAACTTATCAGCTCGGCCTCGATTTATCTGCATTCACCAAGATCTGAAGTTGTGATGTTTATTCCCACCACTCCGTGGGCGGAGGGAGATCCGCTGTGAAGATTTTCCAGCAATTCCCTTTGTGCTCCTTTTGGACCAAAGCTTTGGATGCAGCTGCACAACTGTCATCGGGTCTCTGGGCAGGAGAGGAGGGACAGCTGAGGGCCTGAGCCCCAGCAGGAGTCCCATTCAAGCCCTAAAACAATCTGATGGGCACTGGAAGAGTCATCTTTTCCAAAGGTCCCGTGGAATCTGGTGCCGACAAACTTCAGCCTCCGGCATGGAAATTGAACAGGCTTAGAAAATTGAACAGGCTTAGAAAATTGAACTTGTTCCTACCTCACACCCTTTGGAACCTGCCAAGAGCCATCTCAAATAATTGGTTTGATGCTCTGCAGGATTTTCAGTCTCCTAAAAAGAGAAAGGCACAAGACAAATGCGGTTAGCAGAATTTAGAGCGGATATCGCGAACGGTGGAGGTGGTGGTTTCCCAAAGAAAGGGTGTCAAGGAGTTGTGCTCATCAGGATGGACACCAGTAATAAAAATTCCCAGAGAAAAGAACAGGAAGTGGTGCCTTGGGTGGTGCTGATTGCCATGAGATGACTGGGAGGAAAATTAAACATTAAAACCCATGGAAGTGTTGTTTTCCTTTCTGTTTCCCACCCAGCTCAATGTGTACATCCCAAAACTTTCCTGAATCATGATTTTCACCAAAATTTCTGCTTGCCACCAGCAAGGGCAGCCTGACCTGCAACATTCCTGGCAAAAAAACCAAAACAAAACCCCAAAAAAAACCCCAAACCACCCAGCAAGAGGAACACAGCAAGGATTTGCAGAGCAAATACAATTTTCTGCCTGTGAACCCTATGGCCAGCTCAAAATCCATGAACACAACCCATGGAAGAAAGGGAGACCATGGAAGGCATTTGGAGAGCAGAGGATCAGAGCTTTGCAGAGCAATTCTGAGCTCAGGGTGGATTGGAAATGCTGCCACGGAGCAGGAAAGCACAAAGGGGCTGCAGGATTTCACTTGTGCAATGCCCACGGCTTCTCCTCCTGGAGTTTCTTTGTTCTTCCTCTACTTTGGATCCAAAATGTTGAATGTGCCAGCCACATTGTCATAAACGATTGCATTTTCCACAAAACCTCCCTTTGCAATCACCACTGAGGAGAACAGAGGAAATTTTGGGAGTTTTTTCCCAAAATAATAATGAATATTCAGCCTGAGATTGACAACCCCATGCAAGAGCGAGTCTAGAGCAGATTTAGACAGAGGGAACAATCTAAACAGCTTTTATTTTATTACCCTGATATGTTTAACTTTTTTCCACCCTTTTCCAGAGACTGGAACTGTAGGATTTGCCCTTTGCAGCTGTATGAACTGTATGTTAAGAGTAACAGAGCTGTCTCAAATCCCTTTGTATTCCAGGGACATTTTTCCAAGGCATTTTGTCTTCGTAACAATACCCAGAGCTCCCTAAATTTTGGGAAGGTCATTTGTTTCCTAGCAGAGAGATTCCCTTATCCAGAGCTTACTAGAGCCCAAACAACAATTTATAAACTCTAAGCTCCTTTCTCCTTCAAGATGAAGTGCTTTAGTGTTGAAGCCAAACTAAATCTTTAAATGGTATAAGAGGCATTTGGATTTTTTTTCCCTGCCCAGCTGACAGTAGGTTTACAGTTTATAATCTGGCCTTTGTAAAGGCATTTGTCAGCCTGGATATTTCATTTTAAAACACGACCACCCATGAGGACGCACAGACAGGAAGCGTTTGTTCACTTGCACCAACAGCCCATTTGAAGGTTGGCTGCAAAATAACAGAATTTAGTCACAAAGGCAAACTTTTTTTTCCCCTTTTTTGGTGCATTATCTCCTAACATCTCGTTTTAAAAAGCAGCTTTTCCCAATTTATTGTTCTTCCTCTACTTTGGATCCAAAATGTTGAATGTGCCAGCCACATTGTCATAAACGATTTTTTCCAAAACCTCCCTTTGCAATCACCACTGAGGAGAATAGAGGAAATTTTGGGAGTTTTTTTCCAAAATAATAATGAATATTCAGCCTGAGATTGACAACCCCATGCAAGAGCGAGTCTAGAGCAGATTTAGACAGAGGGAACAATCTAAACAGCTTTTATTTTATTACCCTGATATGTTTAACTTTTTTCCACCCTTTTCCAGAGACTGGAACTGTAGGATTTGCCCTTTGCAGCTGTATGAACTGTATGTTAAGAGTAACAGAGCTGTCTCAAATCCCTTTGTATTCCAGGGACATTTTTCCAAGGCATTTTGTCTTCGTAACAATACCCAGAGCTCCCTAAATTTTGGGAAGGTCATTTGTTTCCTAGCAGAGAGATTCCCTTATCCAGAGCTTACTAGAGCCCAAACAACAATTTATAAACTCTAAGCTCCTTTCTCCTTCAAGATGAAGTGCTTTAGTGTTGAAGCCAAACTAAATCTTTAAATGGTATAAGAGGCATTTGGATTTTTTTTCCCTGCCCAGCTGACAGTAGGTTTACAGTTTATAATCTGGCCTTTGTAAAGGCATTTGTCAGCCTGGATATTTCATTTTAAAACACGACCACCCATGAGGACGCACAGACAGGAAGCGTTTGTTCACTTGCACCAACAGCCCATTTGAAGGTTGGCTGCAAAATAACAGAATTTAGTCACAAAGGCAAACTTTTTTTTCCCTTTTTTTTGGTGCATTATCTCCCTAACATCTCGTTTTAAAAAGCAGCTTTTGTTTACGGGAAGCCAGCCCTCTGCTCTAAATTTGGAAGTTCGACGTATTCCCCTAATCCCCACGTCCTCTCAGGGATGCTGGCTGTGCATCTTTGGCCTCCCAAAAGACAGAGCTGCTTTTATCTTCTCTCCCAGGCTCCCCAGTTTAACTGCCCCACCAGAGGAAGAGGAGTCTTAGCGCTCCAGGGGCAGAGGGGAAATGTTCAGCCCAAGTTAACAATTTCCACTGCAAGGGCTGCAGCTTCGTGCCCATCCTATTTTTTTCAGATGTGTTTCCACCTTTAGCACGGATTTGGCCATGCCAAACGTTGGTTGCTTTTGCAATTGAATAGAAATCTGTCTCATAGCTTATAAGAGGATTTCAGTTCTAAGATTAAGGTATCTCTTCATCCATCCCATCAGGGACTTGACTTTTTCTTTTAAAGAAAAGTAGTGAGTGCATTAGTAATTAACCAACACCAAACCCACCACACTCATTAGTACATTAACCAAGAAAACTCAAAATGAAAAAATCTTAAATTGACAACCCAAAACCACTACACCAAGACAAAAGGGAAAGGCAAGAAATAAGATTTGAAGTTAAAAATTAGCGACATCCACTTCTGAAATGGATGAGTTTGTGTCTCCATGCCTGGGGCTGAGGGGGAGAAAGCAAGGCCAGAGCAGAGGGGCTCTTCCAGACAGTACCACACAGAATATTGCATTCCTTCCCCCAGCATCACAAGTAACACTCACTTTTTATCTCTATTGCTCAAAGGTTTAAAGGGAGGAAATAGTTCCAGCAAGTGATAAGGCTTTCAGTTTTTTTTATTTAACTCGGTTGCAAAATATAACAATAAATAATAATTACCTCAAACACCCACGGCCTGGGGTTTAGCTCTGTGCCCCCATCACTACTTGGGGGACAGACCCCTTAGTACCTCAGAAGTTTTAAGAGTATTCTGAGATTTTCAACCCCCAAAATATTTGCAATATTTGCAATCCTTTTAATTCCCTACTTCCTACTGGGTCCAGCAGTTTCTTGTCACCCCGGAAAGCTTTTGCAACCCTTTTTTTGTTCCTTGGCTGCTGCTACAAACTCTGATGTTCAAGGAGTCTTCGACTGCAGAAACCATGATGGTAAAAAATTTTTTTTGAAAAATTCGAAACAAAACAAACAGAGGATGGAAATTCTCCAGTTCATGGAATCTCAGAATGGTTTGGCCACCCTGTGCCATGGGCAGGGACACCTTCCACTGTCCCAGGTGGGTCCAAGCCCCATCCAACCTGGCCTTGGGCACTGCCAAGGATCCACAGCTGCTCTGGGCACCCTGTGCCAGGGCCTCTCCACCCTCACAGGGAACAATTCCTACCCTGGGAGCCCCCTCAGCCATATCTGATGGGTTCCACAAGAAAAGTGCAAGAGCTGGTGACGTATCCAGCACCAAAGAGGATTTTGAGAAAGTTTGTAGGGAGAGACACAAACAGAAATCTGGGCGAAACAGCAGGTCAACATCAAAAGGGCAACAGGAGAAAACCTGTGCCATGAGAGGGGAACAAACACCCCAGGCAGGCTATTTTCAGCGCTCTCTTCACATCCCAAATGCCAGTGCTGTTTCGCCCCAGCCCCGCAGCTCTGTGGCACCGTGCAAGCCAAGGGAAACCTGCTCTGTGTCCAGCTGTCCTCCCGCTGCAAGCCTGGCTTCATTCTGCACGGATCTGACAGTCCAGAGCATTGCTGCTGCCTCCGGGCCCGTTTCCTGGCTGCCAGCAGCAGCTCTGCCAGGGCAGGGCTGCAGGACGTGCCTGGGGTGCTGCTGCTGCTTCTGGCCATACCTGAGCCCGTCCTCTCTCCAAACTTGGGCTGGGAGGCAGCTGCGGTCACCAGGTTGAGCCTCCCGCTGTTCCTAAGCCTTTCCAGGCACCCTGGAGAGCAAACACACTTTCCAAAAGGGATTTCTCACCGTTGCTGATGGCTCGGGCCGTGCTTTTAGTGGTGGGGCTGTGCAATGTAAGCTCGGGGAGGGAAGATTGTGTTTCCCTCTCTCATCGGAACACGTTGTGCTAATTTGCCAGGGCAAAAATCACCCTTTTGTCTCTTCAGAGGAGGTGTTGGGGCCAGCAAAATCTTTAAGTGGACTTTAGCACATGTGGTGGTGTTCACAGGGGTCCCAGGACGAGGGAAGAGAGGAGAATCTTGACTCCATGTTTATTATTTTATTATATATATTATATTAAAAGAAAATTATATATTAAAACTATACTAAAAGAATAGAAGAAAATATTTCATCAGAAGGCTTGAAAGCAATAGAAAGGAATGGAATGATAATAAAATCTTGTGACTGACCAGAGAGTCCGAGACAGCTGGACTGTGATTGGTCATCAAGTCAAAACAACTCCATGGACAATCAAAGATGCCCCTGTTGCATTCCACAGCAGCAGATAATCATTGCTTTTCTTTTCCTCTGAGGCTTCTCAGCTTCTCAGGAGACAAAATCCTAGCAAAAGTATTTTTCATAAAATATGTCCGTGACGAGCACGTGGGGTTGGATTCCACCCTGCTGCTGGAGGTGCTCCCCTGCCCTGCAGTGCCCTGCCCAAACACCAAAGCCAAAGGAAATGTTTGTCCTAAGTATGAAATGTGTCTCTGACGGGAAATAAACTCCTGCTGAAGCATTTGAGCCTGATCCAGACCCAGGGAAGGAGTAACCTGTGGAAGTGGAGGTGGGACACCTTGGAGAGTGGTCCAAGAATTGAACCAGGGAGTCGTGGAATGGTTTGGGTTGGAAGGGGCTTTAAAGCTCACCCTGTTCCACCCCTGCCGTGGCAGGGACACCTTCCACTGTCCCAGGCTGCCCAAGAGCTCCAACCAGCCTGGCCTTGGCCTCTTCCAGGTATGGGACATCCACAGCTTCTCTGGGCAAACTCTTCCAGTGCCTCACCACCTTCCCAGGGAAGAATTCCCTCAGTCCCATCCACACCTACAAATACACCCCCCCCCAAAAAAAAATAATCTGAATTCCCCTTGCACCCAGATGAAACCTGGAGCTGTGTAAAATTCCAGGGTGCTTCAAACACAACCCCCAAGTGGTCAGAAGTGGGGCTGGGGCTGTCCTTGGCCTTCCCTAATCCACATCCCTCCTCCCTCAGTGTCATTCCCTCCTCCAGCATTTCCATCTGCTGCTGAGAGCAGCCTGGATCCCCAGGTGAGGGCTGGGTCACAGCTCCAGCCCTGGGATTTAAAAAACATGAATCTCACCTGTTAAAGACAGGAAACAGCCAGCTCTGAACCGGGGCTGGCTGGTTTATAGGGAAGAGCATCAGGAAGGCTCCAACACCAGGAATACTCCACTTTTTGTGGAGCCAGACAGTTAGTTAAACCAGGATTAACCTGTGGGAAACATGGAGGTTTCCCTTTTCCTCCAGACTGAGTATTCTAGAAACAAAAATTACATTTTCCTCCAGAACGGCTGCATCCCTGCATGGATCAGTGCCAGCCCTTGGATTGATTTCCACATTATCATCCTCTCATCCCTCATGACTCTTTCAGCAGCTTTTCCTCATTTCTTGCTAGGATTCCATAATCAATAAACAGGGATTCCATAATCAATAAACCTCATAAATTTCGGAGACAACCCCAAATTTACTTCCCCCTTTTCTGAAGTCATTCAAAGCCAATACCTTTTATTTTCCATCCCCTTTGCTGAACTTGAATGCAAAGCATTATTCAGCAATCTCACGGCACTGAAGAGAGGAGGAATTGCCTTTTCCAGTGCCTGAAGCTGACTCAAACCTTCCTGGCCAGGGCTGTGCTGTTAACCGGGAGCTCAGCAGTGGGGATTTAGGGACGCGGCCCCCTGAGCCTGGGAGCAGCCTGGGGAACCTGAGGAATCCCTGCCTGCCCCTCGCAGCCCCTCCTTTTACAGCTTTTGCAGGTGTAAAACCACCTGCTTTCGTCTGAGCTGGGACGGGTTTGAAGGCATGTCCAGGGATGTGAATTCGGGCCAAGCAATTCCAGGTCAGCTCATGCACTCCATTCTCAAAATCACTGTGCTTTGCAGGAATCTGGGTTTCCCTCAGCCTTGCTGGAGCTGTCTGCTCCTCCCTGTGGTCATTAGGGCTGAGTTTAAGTTTTCTGGGAAACCTGGAACAGCCCCACTGACCCAAATCTTCATTACAGACAATAAAAATGATTTTATAACGCTACCTAAACCACTCCACAGCGTTTCAGTAAACAGTAAATTTATTTTGGGTTTGTGTCTCAGCTTCAGTTTTCCTCAAAAAAGACAATTCCATTATTAGTTTAATCCTTCTGAACCTTCTTCCCAACACTCAACCTTTATTTATTATTTGTAAGGGGCATCTATCATCCTGCCTTGGAACTGTAAATATTCTACTTACACCGAGCACAGCACATCCTTTCTGTTTAAAATCCGAGCTGGGAGGTTTTATATAAATTTTTTCCTTCCCAAGTTGAAAGGTGCTAAAGATAAACTTGCAAAGATCCCAAAATTGTGAACCACAGCCTGGGCCCATCCTGCAGCCCAGCCCACCCAAGGGATCCCCTTTAAGCTTGGGTTGTGTCAGTGCCAACACCCAAAAGATAATCAAAATTAGGAAGAAAAATAATTACCTGGAAACAAGTGGTAACTGAGTCTAAATGCAGGGAAGGAGGAAAGAAGGGACTCTTGGAATGCATTCTTGGGAAAAATTATTTTCTATTGACTCTCATGACTGGTCCTAAGGCTACAAAGGATTTCACTGGATCCACAGGATTTGTTAAGGGTTTTATTACATGGCTGTGATGTAGGAATTTATAGGGATTGGGCACAGGGAGAGGAGAATATCACCCAAATTATTAATCCAAATAATTTGAAGGAGCAACCTGCTCGACCAAAGGCAATGGGGCAGCTTTGAATGGTGCCTGCAGCTTTTCTGAGGCACCAAATAAATAAAAAGCAGAATGGGGTGGGTTTTCTCCAGGCACAGCTCTGCAGAGTGAGAATCACCTGCTCCCTCAGCCCCCAAAACCCAGGCAGAAACACAGACTCCGTGCCAGTATTTCAGCTTTTCAAGATTAATTTGGTTTTATTTGCTTCATTTCCAGCAGAACGAATCCCAGGATTCTCCTGGCAGGCCCCGAGGGGGGCAATTTATTTTTCATTAGTCCCAAATTAGCCCAACGATGAGGCAGCTTTTCAAAAGGAGAAGTTTGAAAGTGGCTCCTTTCAGAAGAAAGTCAGAACGAGGCACTTTGAGGTTTGTTTGGTTTCTTAATGGTTTCTGTCCCCTCTCTGAAATCCTCCTGGCTGCCCAACGCAAACTCAGGATTGATTTTAGCGCAGCCAAAGGTGCAGCTGAACTATTAAATTACATAAAGCAGGAGGCCACAAAGGTCTCCTTGACACTGGCACTGGCTGTGGTGATAATAAAGTGCTGTTTTCACATGCCTGGGGTCGGATTCAATTTGTAGGGAGGATGGATAATAGGGGGATGTGGCTGTTTTCAGCTTTCCCTTGATCCCTGCCCCTGCCCTGGAGTAATGAATCCCAAAAAAACCTGTTGGCCCAGTGGGTATTTCCTCTCCCAGTAATCCCAGTCCCACGCTGGAGCAGCTTTGGGCTGCCACCTCCTCACCTGAGCATCCCTGAGCTTTAACAAGCCATTGGCACCATCCTCACTGCTAGTCAGCAAGGGGTTAACACCACCCTGGCCCTGGGAAGGCTTGGTCAGGAGCAGATCCATGGCAAAACTGAGTCACCACCACTCCAAGGCCACTCTGCCCTGGTGGCTTGGCCAGCACCCAACCAAAGGCAGAGCACCCACACCAGGTGCCATCAACACCCCACCAGGAGGAGGTGATCCCACACCACCCCCTTAACCACATTTTTTCTTCAGAGCCCCAAAAAGTGGGGGTTTTGGGGTGTTTTTCCCAGTTTTCCTCCCATTTTCCACCAGGGAGATCTGTGCTCGTGGGTGTATTCCCTCTCCCAGTAATCCCAGTCCCACGCTGGAGCAGCTTTGGGCTGTCACCTCCTCACCTGAGCACCCCTGAGCTTTAACAAGCCATTGGCACCATCCTCACTGCTAGCCAGCAAGGGGTTAACACCACCCCGGCCCTGGGATGGCTTGGTCAGGAGCAGATCCATGGCAAAAGTCCATGGCAAAAAGCCCTGGTGGCTCACCACCCACACCCATCAGGCCACCACGGGGAGGTGATCCCACACCACCCTTTAACCATTTTTCCCTGAGCCCCAAAAGGCTTTTTTGGGTGCTTTTCCAACCCACACCCATTGCCACCATCACCCCACCACCTTGGTGGCTTGGCCAGGTGGTGCCATCAACACCCCACCACGGGGAGGTGATCCCACACCACCCCTTTAACCACATTTTTTCTTCAGAGCCCCAAAAAGGGGAGTTTTGGGGTGCTTTTCCCAGTTTTCCTCCCATTGTCCACCATCACTCCAAGGTCACTCTGCCCTGGTGGCTTGGCCAGCGCCCAACCCACACCAGGTGCCATCAACACCCCACCACGAGGAGGTGATCCCACACCACCCCCTTAACCACATTTTTTCTTCAGAGCCCCAAAAAGTGGGGGTTTTGGGGTGCTTTTCCCAGTTTTCCTCCCATTGTCCACCATCACTCCAAGGTCACTCTGCCCTGGTGGCTTGGCCAGCACCCAAACCACACCAGGTGCCATCAACACCCCACCACGAGGAGGTGATCCCACACCACACCTTTAACCACATTTTTCCTTCAGAGCCCCAAAAAGTGGGGGGTTTGGGGTGTTTTTCCCAGTTTTCCTCCTATTTTCCACCAGGAATATCTGTGCTCATGGTGCAGGCATGGAAAGAAGGGGTGAGAGGATGTTTCCCCAGTGACCTCACCAGCCCTGAGTAAACTCTCTGACCAAAAGAGAAGGGCCAAGGGAACAATTTGTGCTGCATCCTTTAAATGCCAGATCTCCATTTGCGAGCAGCGTTACAGGAACAATCAGGGCACTTAATAGCCAGCTGTGAGGCCGTCAGGTATAAATATTTACAGAGGTCTCTTGCAACATGGACATTCCTCCAGATGCGAGAGGATCCCAGGCGCTCCGTGGCATTTTCACCTTGTGCAGAAAGAGCTCTCTTTCAGGCAGGCTCGGCCATAAAACGACAGAAATAGCATTTTATGGAAAACCCACACCTCACCCACTCCTCAGGAGCTGTTCCCTCTCTTCTCCTCTTTTGGAATGGGCGGTTTTCTCTGTTTTTGACTCAAATAAGAGCAAAAGTTGCTCAAGGCATGGAGAAGCAGCGTCCTGTGGAAGGGCAGTGATTGCTGAGGTGTACAAAGGCAGGAAATTAAGCGGGATGGGGTGGAATTAAGCAAAAGAAAACCCCTCTTTTATGGCAAAGCCCCTCAAAAAAAGAGTTTGAAACCTTCTTCCTGAAGAGATCCAATACTCCACAAACCACAGTGCTGGCAGAAGGGGTAGAGGACCTGATGAATAATTTTTGTGGTTAGGGATAGACCCAGGGACACCCAGTCCAAACACAGTGGAGACTTTCAGCAAGTGAAAACCAGACCTCCAGCCCATCCTGTGCATTGACTGCCATTGTTAAAACCATCTCTTGGTTTCTGTGCTCCCTAATCACCTTTTTCCTTATTCTAAATACAAATTCTCCTTCAATACCAGATTGCGGCTGAGAGCCTGGGAATTACCATGGAAGAATCCAGGTCCTTCCAGATATTCCCTCTTTGTGTATGAAACATAACCAAGGAAGAAGTAACTTCAAGGGGCAGCTTTTTTCTTGATGGGGAAATGAGGTTTTAGGAGACCAGAATTATGGAATCAGGGTGTCCAGCCATCAACCTGATGAGATTGACCATGGGCAGGCTCTGCAGCATTCCCAGATGTGTTATTTTTCACCCCAGACACCAATTTTCACCTGATTTGTAGGACTTTGTGATGATAATAAAGTGCTCTTGTGTTTATCAGCCTTGGCCAGAATGGGCTGCTGGGTTCAGAAGTGAAAGTTGTCCACCCCATTTCCCTGGAAGCCAGAAGATGTGGAGGGGGTGAGGCAGCACCACCAGCAGAATTCCTAGGACCGAACACAGGTTAAATCCCAATTAAAACCATGCCATTTTCTCATTTTTTAGGGTCACCCTGCTCTCCTTCTCCACACACAACAGCATTCATCCAGCACCAGTGGATGCTCCAGTTGGGATTGGCAAATCCAGTTGGGATCGGCAAACCCAGCTGCCCATCCCTCCTTTCACACCTCCAGAAACGCATCCACGGCTTTGGTGGGAAATGATTGCAGTGCAACCCAGGCTGGAGCCAAGATCAGGGAATAATGGCAAGTTTTCCATGCAAATCCTATCGGTGGGTTTCTAAAAAAATCCCCAAAGGTGCTGATTTTGTGCTGGAAAGGGAACAGAAGGCAGCTCGCAATATTCCTGCCTGCCTCCCTTTACTGATTCCAGACGCCAGGCCAGGCAGGATCTGGCTATTTTCACTATCATGTTATCACTCCACAATATGTCAGCAAATTCTTGTCCAAACATGATTTTTTTTTTTCAAGCCACGTTTTATCACTTCTTTTCCATAATCATGACTGATAGTGAATCTAATCTGAATTGGGCTCGGAGGAGGCACGAGAACAATGAGGTGCCGTCAGCGCAGGGAAGCACATCCCCTTTTATTCCTAAAGCCAGATCCCCTCAGTGCTGAGACAAGGCTGGAGAGCAAAACATGCACCTCTTTAGGCACCTGAAATTGGAAATAAATCAGGGAATGTCAAAATATGGGAATGTCAACAATGGTGCAGAGGATCAGCAGCTCTTGGGAGCTGCTGGACTGGCTCAGCTGACAGCTCCAAACCCAGGATCCTGCTCTGGGCACATCCTTCTGTCCCAGAGATCATGGAATCGTGGAATGGTTTGGGTTGGAATGGATCTTAAAGCTCATCTCATTTCACACCTTTGCAACCTGGCCTTGGGCATTTCCAGGGATGGGGCAGCCTCACCACCATCACAGGGAAGAATTTCCTCCTAATATCCAATTTAATCCTACCCTCCAAAGTGAAAACTTTATCCCTCCCATCCCCTTCATTAAGTATTTCTTTCTCTTTTTTCCTTTTTTTTTATATTTCCTTAATTTATGTGTTATTTTCCTGCTTTATTAAAAACCAGTATTTTCACTCGGAGGCAATTGCTCCCATTTAATCTTCATTTACTTTCTTATTCAAATAGGTTGTAAATAAATTGAACAGCACATTTGCTTGATTTCAGAGGGACCCAGCAAAAGCCAAAGCTTTACAAGTTCACATTTTGCCTCAAAAATTAAAATCAAAGAAAATCAAAGCTTATCTGAGACGCGTTCATCAAATACAATATCCCTGCTCTGCTGAACCCGGGGCAGGCTGACCATTTCTAGAGATTTAAACCTGGAATTTTGTGTTTCCCATACTCAATTGCAAATTCAATTCCTATTTTGGAGTCCAGCTCTTGACAGCCCAGAACCAGAACCTTTTCTCCCTACAACACCCTCTACCTGTAATGACAGCTCCCCTAGTTAACAGAGGTGACACCTCCCCAGGCCTGAGAGCCAAACAAGCCCTTGGAAATCTGCTTTTTGCTGCACCCAAAGTGTTGACACGGATGGGGATAAACCCAGGGAGTGCAGAGGGCAGTTTCTTTCTCCAGGCAGGAATATTTTTGGACGATGTTGCAGGGTAAATAGGAGGAAAAGCAGTGGTTTAGCAAACACAAATCTCTCCAAGCTGCCAAGCAAAATTAACCCCTCTCTTAATTTTTTCAGGTTTTTTTTTTCTGAGCTGAACAAGGCTCTTGGGAAGGGGAATGGGTTTTGTGCTGTCACACTCAAGAGGTAACTGAGCCTTTCAAGTGCTGATCTGACTTAATCTTTCAAAAATGTGTCCAAATTGCCTGAGCAAGGAAAAACCCATCCATCCCTGCCCTCTCCCCAAATGGAGAGATCCTTCAGAGCAACTCCTGCATTCCAGAGGTAATAACCTCCAATACCTTAAGTCAAAAAGCCAAGCCAAGCTCCCCAGATAATGCATTTGGGATTAAGGTTAAATAGGCTCCCGTCACTAATAATGCATCTGCTCCCCATGGGGAGATTTGGTGGGACTTGAGGGATGGAGCTGCTCCTGCAGGGCTCCCCAAACAAAGCCAGGGGAGCACCAGGAGCACCCCAACCCCACCCCGGTGCCCCCTTCCTGACTCCCACCCTGGCTTTGCAGGAGGGCACAAAAAGGGGGGGAAAAAAGCTGGATTCAATCCATTTGGAGCTGGCTGGATGTGTCTGGGATGGAGACAGATGCTGTTTAGACAGGCTGGGTCGGTGGGTGGCCGTGTGAGGAGACCATGGCTGTACAGTTTATAGAAGGCTCCCAGCATAAATGAACTGTTGAAGACCATTGGAAGCCTCAGTGAAATCACAACACGCAGGAACACGGGGGAGGGAGGGCATTAAAAAAAAGGCTCTTTTTGAAAAGGCACGGAGAGCAGGGTTTGTTTGGAGGGACAGGGGGAAAATCACAATGAGGGGGGCTCTGAAGCCGCCATTCATGAGCCCCAAAGAAAGTAAACACGCCCAGGAGGGGCTGAAAAAAAAATAATAATTAAAAAAAAAAAAAAAAGCAGATCTAAATAGTTTTTCCTGCATCAGGGCTAAGGAACAGACGTGCCTTTGCCCTGCTCCTGTCTAGTCTTGCTAGGTGGAAAGCTAATATTTGAGGTCATGCTCCAGTGGGGAATATTTGGATATTAAAATAAAAAAAAAACTGTCCAGGCTGCTTTGCCCATTGCCAGCCTGCATAGCATAACAAAAAAAAAAAAAAAAAAAAAAGAAAGAAAAGAAAAAAAAGAAACTGATTTGGAGTTTCCTGGGTTTATTTAGAGATAAGCCCGAGGTGACCTTTCACTCCCACACACACACACTCGCCCAGAAATGGAACTGTCTGATCCTTGAGGTCTGTGCTCAGGAAAATCCAGAGTTTAATGTGGCAAACTGCACCAGAATCCTGAAATCTGGAGATTGACAGGCTCTGGGACTGCAAGGAAGTTTGCTGGGAACGAATTCCAGCCTGTGTTCCACACTTAGGGAACAACAATCTGCAGAAGCTCCTTGCTAAACCCCGAGAGCCCAAATCCACTTTGTTCCTACATTTCCCTTCTCTGCTTCAAGGTAGGAGCCAAAGACTGGGAAAATATCCAGGATATCCCAGCTCCTTTCACTCTCCTGCTCTCAAAGAAAAGAACATCCCAAACCCTCAAAATTAGAAAAGATCAGATCATTTTACATGGATCCAAAGCATCTCTGTGAGTATTTTCCCCCCTCCTCATCCCAGGCTGGAGCTGGACTTTAAACTGCTCCAAAATCCCACGGGAAAGGTTCCATGGTGGCCTTGGAACCTCCAGGTTAGGGGACGGACTCGATAACGTTGGAGGGATTTTCCAACCTCAACGATTCCATGATTCCATGAAGGAGGGAAGGGCAAAAGGAAGAAAACACACGGAAATCAATCCCAGTGCTGGGATCAGGGGTGGGCTGGGAGCAGAGGACTTCTGGAGCTTGGTGCCACTGGTGGGATCACCCCAAATATTAGTAAGTTTGATGTACAATGTGTTAAAACATAAGACAGAAAAAATCATCAATTTTGGGGGATTTCTCTGGCTTTAGGACTTTTCCCTCTGCATGATAGGGAATGCTCAGAGATGGACGCCCCCAGAATGGAGAGGGTAATTTGGAGGAGGCACAAAGAGCTCTAAATCCTGGAAAAGCTTTGGCAGAAACCCAGATCTCACCTCACCAAAATGGATTTAAATGGTGCAGGTTGGGAAGGAGCAATGAGCCCTAAGGAACAGCAGGGCTGTGGGAATTCCAGCATTGGAAGGATCCATGGATGAAGCTGGATGATCCCAGGCTTTCTTGGGGATGGCTCCTGGACAAAAAAAAAAAACAGCAAAAAAGAGGAAAAAAAATCAATCAAAAAATTTCTTTTTGATGAGAACTGCAGCTAAACCATTTCCATCCTGGAAATAAAACATTTTCAGGTCAGAAAAGAGGAATTAAAATGCATCTAAAAACAATTTACTGTCCTGAACCAAGCCATGACAAATTTATCTGTGGAGTTTGGAGGATTTCTCTCCGTTTATTGGCATTGCAAGTGTTACGATGAAAAATAGAGGCATCAAAAATAAACTCTGCTACTTCATGTTTAAACTCCTGTGACTCCCTGTACTCTGGATTTTCTGGACCTCCACAAGAATTCATTCACTGAAAAAATAAAACTGTCCAGCTATTAAAAAATGTGCAGCCTCATCCTAATTAGCGGCTGATAAAGCGATGGAAACCATATTTCTCCCAGTTTTGACCAAACAAAACTAAGATTAGAATATCTAACAATAGAAATTCCTTTTAATAGCATGAAAAAAAGAGAGATCAGAGTGTGTTTCACCTATCAAAGGTCATTTTATTTAATTACAAATGCCACGGAGTATCAGAAACTAAAACATTAAATGATATTAATGCTGAAGAGGCATCTCCATGCCCATACATTACACACAGAAGCAAGAGTTCAAAGCCAATCTTAATTAATTATTTGAAATATCTCCAGCTCCCACCTTTCCCCCTCTCCATAAAACAAAAAACCAGCCCAGGTTCATCATCCTGGGGCCAATCCCACTCCCCCTTTTGCCGCGGGATCAAACTCTGATTTCCACTGCCCCATTTAAATTGCTTCCACGGCAGAACCGCGCCCTATCAGCAGCGATTTTTCCTCCTGTCTCGCCCCTGCTGCTGCCTTGATAAGGGGAGTGCTCCCCTGGCCGCGACTCCACGCTTAATTAGCTCCAGATGCAGCCTAATTAGTCAGTCTGCAGGGCCAGCATTGTTCCCTTGTCACCCGAGCCCGAGTGGAAGAGCTGAGGTTGAACATGAGAACCAGATGCCGGCAGCAGCGCCGTGCCCATCCCGGGATCCCCCTGATCCGGGGCTGGGGGACAACTGTCGGAACTCAGCGCATCCCTCCGGGTGCCCAGAGTTGCCAAGGAGGGCTCAGAGACCCTGCCCAGAACACCTGGGGATTTGATTTTGACCCTGGAGAGAGTTGACAGCTTTGTATGAGGACATGGAAGTCACAGAAGTTTGAATGGTATAATTACAAAATGATCACAGGGTGAAAATGCAGATTTTAGGATTTTTGGTATGGGGGTTATGGGGACAAGATGGAGGAACTTGGGTGTGTCCAACCTTTCTTCTTCTTCTTCTTCTTCTTCTTCTTCTTCTTCTCCATTTTCTGCAGTGATGTTGGCACTTTGGGATTGGTTTAGAGTAGAAGTGCACTGTCTAACACAGGTGAAAGGTATTGGGAATTAAGTGTAAATATGTTATAGGTAGTTTGTGGTATAAAAGGACAACACCGAGTGCCTGTGGCTGCCCTGCTGAGCAGATCTCGACAGGGCAGAGAGAAAATTTTATAGATAAGAATGAATAAACAGCCTCAAGAGCAAAAAGTGAAGAGTTCAAACTCGTTCTTCAGCTGTGTGGGCTGAAGCAGAGACATCCTGCACATCTCGGGGCAGGAATTAACAACCAGCTACCCGAGAGACAACAAATGTTGTGTTCCAAATGTTGTGGTGTTTCAAATGTTGTGTTTGAAAGCCACGGGCACGGCAGGAGCCCCCTGTGGCTCAAGGGAGGGAAGGGGTCACAGATGAAAAGATCCCATTCCCGCTAATTCTCCATTGGCGCATCCTCGTGCCGGGATTTTGGGACAAATTGCTTTGATATCCAGCACAGATTTGTTCAAGCTTTTGGTGTTTCCCTAACCTCACCAGATTTAGCCTTTAATTCCTTTGGTGTCTCTTTATCCTCACCAGATTTGGCCTCTAATTCCTCTGTAATCCCACGGAGATACCTCTAATTTCAGCGCAGAGTTTTTCCACGGTCCTTTTGGCTGATTTCAGAGGTTGGCTTGATGGAGAGGCACTCCACGTCTGGAATTAGGGAAATCAGCAGGAAAATCAGCTGGACAAAGGATAGACTCTGGGATTGCAAGGAAATTTGCTGGGAATGAATTCCAGCCCGTATTCCCCACTTAGGGAACAACAATCTGCATAAGCTCCTTGCTAAACCCCAAGACCACAAATCCTCTTTGTTCCTACATTTCCCTTCTCTGCTTCAAGGTAGGAGCCAAAGACTGGGAAAATATCCAGGATATCTCCTCTCTCCTTTCACTCCCTTGCTCTTGAAGAAAAGGAACATCCCAAAACCTCAAAATTAGAAAAGATCAGATCATTTTACACAGTGGGCTCGGAACCACCAGGTTAAGGGTTGGACTCAATAACGTTGAAGGGATTTTCCAACCTCAACAATTCCATGTGTCCATGAAGGAGTGGAGGACAAAGGAAGAAAACACATGGAAATCAATCCTGATGTTGGGATGTCCAGGATATCCCAGCTCCTCTCTCCTTTCATTCCCTTGCACTCGAAATAAAGGAACATCCCAAAGCCCACTTTCAAAGGTTGCCTTGCTGGAGACACAATTCCATGTCTAGAATTAGGGAAACCAACAGGAAAATCAGATGGACACAGGGCCTTACCCTAATGGCATCTGACTCACTCACAGACCTGACATGATTTGTACAAATCAGGAGGGGGAAACCCAACCTGCAGCATCAGGAGTGTTCTTGGAGCAAAAGGATGAAGGAGGAAGGGAATTTATGTCTTAAAATTTGTTGTGGTTCTGAAATTTGGGTTGTCTTATAGAGCCTTGGCTGAGCAGAGCTGGGAATGGTTCTTCAAATGCTTTCCAGGTCACCTTGCTGCTTGATTTTATCAGATCAAATTAAGACAAAACCAATTTGGTTCGGTGGAGCCTTCTGCCATCTCAGCAATGCTAAAATTTGCCACATGAAGGAGTGATTTCCCCATATTCCAGGGACATCCATGCCGTATAATCCCTGGAAAACTGACAGTTCTGTCCCCGTGGCTTTGCTCTGTTTCATTTGGAGAATGAACTGGAATCCTACACGGGAGATCCAGCCAAGGAGACTGACCCCAAAGCAGGAGCAGTCTGTGGGTGAGTTCTTGGAGACACGTGCCTGAAAGACAATTCCTTGAGCTCAGAACAGCTCTGTGCAATGTGTCCTTCACCCAAAATTGTGATTTTGGATGAGGAACCAGCTTAAATGACATGAAACCCCAAACTGCTTCCCCAGAAACTTCACACAAACGCCACAATGGTGTCATCAGCCCCACTGGAGGAAAAGCTGTTTGTGCAAAAACATTATTCAGTTTAATTGGGAGCTAAAAGGACTCCATGAACAAGTCCTGCAGCTCAGAGGGGGTGCAGAATGTGGGATGAGCAGAACAGGGTCCTTTCACTTCTCAGCTGGTTTGAAGGAAAGCCAATAAAATAAATGGGAAATACTCCAGCTCCTCTCGTTCCTCCCCACCCTCTCCCATCCCTGACATCATTGCTGAGCTGTCCCTGTGACCTGAGCCCATCCCCATACCAGCAGCATGCCAGCTCTCTCTGCTATTCCTTTAAATCCAGCAGGGATGGGAATTTTTTTCCTATTTTAAGGAAATTTTCCCCCATTTTCCCCCAATTTTTTCCCCATTTTTCCCATATTTTTTTCCCATTTTTTTCCCACTTTATATCTCTTTTTTAGGCAACACACCAGAGATTTCCACAATGTTGCTTGTAGTTATCCTCCCTAGGAAATTTTTACTCCCAAATCCCCTTGGAAATTGCAATGACATCAGGGAATCATCCACCCCCAGAGCCCCTGATGAGCCAGGAGGGACCCTCGGATGTGGCTTTGTCACCCCCTGTCCCTCCTGTCCGGCCAGCAGCAGCCTCGGCGCAGGAAACCCAATCCCAAGGCATGGTTTTAAGTGTGATTACAGATTTTCCAGGCTTTCCCTGTGCCTAATTATGGTGGGCCTGTGAGGTAAGCAGGGGTAGGTTTCAGGATTTGAATGGTTTAGTGTGGAACAGAGATCCCGTGCTCGTTTTCAGGGAGTTGAGGGGAAATTGGCGGCTGCGTTTGAGCACCAAGGGACTAAAAACAAAGCACGGTGAGGTCTCTAGTCCAGCTTCCTCTCAGCAAGTGTCCCGTGATTCCGCTGAACTCACCTAAAATAAAAGGAAATCACAGAAAACGACAATGGCAATTTTTTTTCCCTGTGTTTGGTTCCTGTCTTGTCAAACCAAACTATCACTGAAAATCCACCCAAAAGCACCAGACACCAAATCCTCGCTGTGACTCCAGGCCTGGATGATTTTTCTGATGCAACCAGGCTGTTTAGGAGGTTCTTGGTGTGAGGACTCTTATTTGGCATCTTTTAGACCCTTCTGAGCTGAAATCACTCCATAATTTACCATCTCCTCGAGTTCAGAGTGACCATCCTGATCTTGAAGCCACCCACACACAGAACAAGCCTGGAAATTTGGACCTGAATCCATAAAAACCCCAGATTTTCTATTTTTTACCAGTTTCCAAATTTCTTCCCATCAGATCCTGCTGTGAATTCACCAGCAGGAACACAGAGAGAGAGAGAGAGAGAGCAAAATCACTTTCCTAAAGTCTGGAAAAAATAATCCATCCATGGCACATCAGGTTGAGGAAGAGACATCTGGCTTTGATTAGGTTTTATAAGGTTGATAGCAAATAAGGGTATTAGAGTTAATTTACTTATTTAGAGAGAAACGACTCAATCACAGAAGCCGTGATTGTGCCTGCATGTTTGGAGAGCTCCAAAATTCCCTCCAACCTCCTCTGGGAGTGAGACCCTGCCAATGGGAAAGAGGAGTTCCTTTTTCCACAGGGATATTCCCAAAGGGATGCAAAGATTAGAGGGAAACCAGCGGGAGTGAGTCCTGCCCAGACTTCCTGGCTGCCTAGGAAAACGTGCCAGGGTGGGATTTGGGGGTGGAGGTGCAGCTGGAGGGTGAGGGAAGCTCCTGGAAGTGCTGGAATTTATGGGAATGGAGACCCAAGGAGGATGAGATGCTGCAGGTGAGACAGAGGGGAAAACGGTGGGTTTGAAGGGATTTTAAATGCAGAGGTTTTGCTTGGAAGGAACATCTCAGGGGGTGTAGATCAAAGCCAAAATGTCCCTTCCGAGGTGTCACATCCACGTGGCTTTCTGGACATCCCAGGGATCTGCCTCATCCTCCTGGGAGGAATTTTTTGCTTCCAAATCCCACCCTGTGTGAATCTGTGAACCAAGCACGGCCTTGCACTGCTCTGTGTCACAGTAACCCCAAAAACCCCAGCTCGGGCTCTCCCCACAGAGAGCCTGCGGCTGTCCCAGGGAGGAAAGACGGGAGTTCCCGTGGAAATCTGCTTCCCCCCGGGGTCACTCCATCCCGGCTGGCACCCGATAGCCCCGAGGAAGCTTTCAAGGGCCCTTTCAGCACCCCTGAGTCCCAGACACATCCACCCCAGGGCTCTCTGTCATCAGCTCTCTCTGCTCTTGCTTCAAATCCAGCACGGATGGGATTTTTTTTTTTTTCCCCATTTTAAGGAAGCAATAAACATTTTTATTCTCATTTTCGGGTGGCACACCTGAGATTTCCACAATGTTGCTTGTACTTATCCTTTCTAGAGATTTTTTTTTTCCCCTCTCCTGTTAGTTTTCTGTTTTAACTTTTGGCAGAAAAGAAATTGCTGCTGCCACCAGCTGGAGTTTTTGGGGAATAGCCCCGAAACGTTTCCTTGCATCCCACGGACACGGTTCCAGCTGCTTGGACTTTTATTCCTGCTCATTGCAGCTAACTGGAAACAAATTTAAGCCCAGATTGCTTCTTGCAGGCGCAGAACAAAATTATGTGACAGCTGATGAATTTTTCTTGAGCTGGATTCCTTCAGTGCCAGGAATTCAGACAGAAGTTAAATAAAATCCACTCTCAGCTGTAATTTCATCATTAAAACAGTCGTGAACAAGTGGAATTTTGGAGGCAAAAAGTGGTCTGAGGAGTGTGGTCCTATCCATAATTTCTTTTAAATAAATAAACCTGGAGAAATAATTGAAATGAAATTTGGGATGATCCCCTGATAGGTGGTGCTTCCTTTCAGGGTCGTGGTTTAGGGTGGAATTGGCAGTGCTGGGGTTTTGGCAGCCCCAGAGGTCTTTGCCAACCTAAATGAATCTTTGGCTCTTTAGTTCCTCCTTCTCCCTCTTCCATGATTAATGTATTGATTGAAAGGGAAAAGCTGTGAATTTGGGAAGGATCAGCAAAACACTGGGGATGGCAGAGGCTGAAATTGATTTTCATGGAGCTGAGCAAAATTTTTCAGCGGATTTCAAGCCTCGCTTCCAGCTGCAGCCAGCAAGACCCATAAAAAAACCTCATCCAGAAAAAAAAAAAAAAAAAAAAAACACTTTTCCCTAACTCAGTGCACCTCACTTGGATTTCCTGCTCTGCATTTACACCACCAACACCGAGGAGCAGAGCTGGAAGAGCCAAGGCAGCCCCGAAAGGCCAAGCCCAGCCCAGCAGAGGTGATTTATGCGCAGAGCTGAGCCCCCAGATGGATGCTCTGGGCTGCTTTGCAGCAATGCCACTGGCAGATAATTTTTGATTTAATCCATGCCACACAGGGCAGTGGCTGTGCTGACCCTTGGCTTTTAACCCTGAGACCTTGGCTGCTCTGGCTGGAGGAACTACTGTCTGTCCTCTGATAACCCTGCCAGAGCTCAGCTGGGGCTGCTATCTCACACAGGCTTTATTGATAAGGATGTGGAATCGGCCAGAATGACCACCCGGGCAAGGTTTTGTATTTAAACCCCATGCAGGAGAGACTTTCTCTGCTTTTTAGGCCTTGGATGTACCCAGAATTTTGGGGACACCCGCATTTCCCAGCTGTGCTCAACACCTCAAAAGCTCTGCCCCTGTTCCTATTCCATCATAGCAGAATATTCCCAAGCCTCAAACCCCTTTCCCCAGCCACAAAATGCACATATCTCATTTTTTATATCTAATATTTATATGCCAGACCAGGCTGGATTTCACCATTGTAAGAATTTAAAAACAGCCTCAATTTAAATATATTTCTCTTTCTACCAGCTCAAAGTGAGTTTGGGTTTTCCAAGCCAAAGGCATCACTGTCTCCTGGTTGCCACTCCAGCTTCTCCCACTAGCCAAAGCACTTTGAATAATGCCTTTTTAAAGTGATCCATTCTTTCTTTTAATTTAGATGATGAATTCCTTTCTTTAATAGCTCTGCATCTGAACCCCATGGAATATTTTCATCTGTCACCCATGTGAGGTTCAGCTTCATCCCCTCTCCCTGTTCGCCCAGCTTAACAGGAGATGGGAGAGAAGCGCCTGGAAGCATAATGAAACAAAAAAAAAAGGGGGGGAAAGAAGGAAAAAAAAATATTAAATGATGGTCGGGAAGAGGAGGAATCCCTTGAGAAAGATAAAAATTGCTGGGAAAAAAAAAAAATCGAATGATGGTCAGAAAGATCAGGAGCCCCTTGAGAAGAGGAGCAGCGCCTGGAACAGGAGGCGGTGCTGGACGCGCATTCCCCAGGGAGTGCGTGCAGGAGAAGAATTCGGGTCTCACCTATCCCTGTGCTGGGCGGGATTTATCGCCCTGCTCCAGGAAAGCGCAGGAATGATGGATTCGGTGCTGTGCTGGGAAAACAGCCCCGCTCGGGGAGCGCCCGGAGCCTGCGGAGCGCCGGCAGCGCGGGGGGATGGATGCGTGCGCTGATAACGGGCCGGGCTTTATCTCCAGCAGAATTTCAGGCTAATCTGGGCTTTTAAAGAGAAATGTGTTTGGGAGAAGCCTGGCCGGGCCGCAGGTGGCTCTGGGGAGGGGGGGTGTTGCTGGAGGGATGCTCGGCATTTTTTTGGGGAGGTGGGTTTGGGGTGGCCAGAGCGCAGGGTGGTCCTGGCAGGGCTCCCAGAGGGTTTCCATGGGGAGCCGGCTGGATCTGCCATCCCCGGAGGGCAGACAACGCCCAACAGGGCTGCTCAGGGCTTCCCACTCGGAGCAGGGATGCGCAGCTGGCAGATTGGCAGGAGGGAGATACGGCACTGCCCTCCTTTTAAAAGGGAGCACAGGCAAAGCTTTCCAAAAATTGGGTTTGCCCAAGCCCACAAAGATCCATCATTCTCCCAGAGCTATGACAGCTTAAAGTCTGCGGTCTCCCCGTCCCTCTCCACCCTTCTTATTCCAACATCTGAAGGAGGAACAGAGAGGAATGAAAGTGATAAAAAATTGCTATAAAATGTTTAATATCTATAAATCAAGTCTGCAGCTTCAGCACTGCCTTTTGCCTTTCCCTCGCAAAGACTGAACGGTTGCTCAAGAAAATATCTTCCAGTCTCAGCCATCCTGGCTGCAATCAATAATATCAGGAATTTATTTTGGGGTTGAAGGGACATTTCTGTGCTTGAAGCAGGCAGTTGAGAGGCTTTCATTAAAAAGTTAAATGAGGTTCAGCTCGGTCATAAAAGGTGACATATTTCTTTATTCCCCTCTGTCACTGCAGGTATAAATCAAACCCTTGGTATAAATAGGTTGGATAACTGGATCCTTGGCAATGAAATCATAAAGGAACTTTCTCACTGACATCAGGGCCTGAGCTGTGGAGATTTTCCAGTATCCAAGAAAAGCCAACCAGGCAGGTCCCATTTTCATGGATCACCCAACCACTGTGGGAAATGTTGCACTGAGCTCCCTAAACATCCCAGGTTTTATCAGGGGCTGGGGAGGAGATGGAGGATGCGGGGACTGAGGGATCCATGTGCAGGGATTGTCCTTGGCAGTGTGCTCCATGCCCATGATGATGGAATGTGCTCATTCCCATTGGGCACAGGCTCCTCCTGCTCCCTCTGTGACATTGCACAACATCCCAAGTTAAGATTTTGCCCTTCAACACAGAAGGAGCTTTACTCAAGCAACACAATTATCCAGGATGGAACAAATCCCTTGTTGCAGTGCTGTTTCTCCAGCCTCAACTGGACGGGACTCACCAATTCTGGCAGCAACAATCTGTCTTTCTTCCAGCTCATCATCCCTACATCTTCCTCTCTCCAGGATGTTTTCCCCCAAGGTCATACTCCAGCACCTCCCTGGGTCATTCCCACTTAACAACTCTGCAGGAAAGGAAATATTCAGAAATCAATCTGCTTATTTCTTGTCTTGTCTTGTGTGCAAAGATTTCTCAGGGCAGGAGGCAAACAGGTTGCCTAAAATTCAATTTGTTTTCCTCTGTATTTTTATCTGTGGCTACGACTTTTAAAATATAAAATTCGTGGCACACTCTGGTGGTAAAAATTAGGGAAGAGAGGAGGTTAAAGTCACATTTCACCTTTGCATTCCCCCATAGGGGACTTTTGGGGTATTATTTGTAGCTCTTTGCTCCATCTCTTCCATTCCACACCCAGAGCAGTGGGATCTGGAGTCAGGATTTGGGGTTCCAGATGGAGCAGTGAGATACAGAAAAGCCTCAAGGAGCAGGAACTCTGATGCAGCTCCGGTGCCCAGCACTTGCCAAGTATTTACATTTACATATTTAAAAATAAAAATAAAAAAAAATTGTCACTGGTAAAGGTAAGCACAGAAGAAAAACTCGAGGGAAACATTTGGCAAAGCATGGTGGCCCAAGGAAAATCCAAACAATAGCCTGGGAGGAACAAGGGCAGGGGCGGAAGGGTAAGGCTGCGGATCCGTGTGCCGCGGGGAAGGCTCAGATTTAACTGGATCTGGGACCTCCTGGGGACAAACCCACAACCCCACTCGTGTGCAGGCTCCTGAAGGTCTTGTGTGGAGGCTCCCAGTCCCGTTTCATGGTGGTGATGTGGTTTTGTCTGGCCCAAAGTCTCCCTCTGCAGACCAATCCCCATCCCTGCCGCCATCGCCGTGCTCCGCTCTCTGCCGGCGGTTGGGATTTGTCGCTGTCTCTTTGGATCTCTGACAACGTGAGGTTTGCATGTCCATTTGCCTGTGCAAAGCCTTTCCTTGGGACTCATCCATCATCTTCCAAGTTAAAACAGAGCTGCTTGTCCAGAGGAAGTCATTTGTCTCTCACGAAAAGAGTCGCCCTCCCACCCCCGCCAACCACTCCGTGGCGGTGCAAGCGAATCCATTAACTTCCCTGGAAAATGCATCATCTGACGTGGGGACTAAACTTTAGACTAACAAACCCCTGGAGAGGACATGAAGGAGCCATCTCTGTCACCCTGCTCAGTGCTCAGGTCAAAGCCTGACCCCTCTTTCCATTAAATCTTTGACTTTTAAGGGAAAACATCACAAATTGGCAGCGAGTCCGCGTTTGGTGGCCGGAGTCAGCGCCCTGATTTCCAACCTCCCAAGGAGGCTCTTGGCTCTCTTTGAAACCCACCTCTGGAGCCGCTCCCCTCCTGCTCCTCTCAGGGGAAAGCGGGAAGGAAATGCTCCTTTGAGGGGAATGGCTGAAAGGTCCCAGAAATAAAGCCTGGGAGCAGGAGGGAGCCCGCGGTAGGAAGCAGCCACTCAGCCACCTCGCGGGAGCCGCGCCGAGGGCAGGGCTCCAAAGGAAACACCCCAAACTCACGTTCAAGTTTGTTTTCCTGTGCTTAACCCCATCTTTTAATATTAACAAGTTTTCCACAGCGCCTATCCCAGATTTGCAGGCCTAGAAGAAGCACAGGAGATAAATTTTCCCATCCCAGCAACCAAGCAGGACCCAGGATATTTTTTGTTCAGATAACTCCAAGCATCTCCAACTGGGTCACAACCTTTCTTGGTCACAAATAAAGGAGATATCAACTGCCACACTTTCAAGTGGGAATTCCCATGTGCACACAGGAGAAATTATTTTTCAGGGAATTTCATCTGCAATTCCGCATAATTTTGAAATTTTTGTCCTGGAAGTTTTCATTCACATCATTTTATCTTTCATACCTGTGGAAGAGAAGAGCATTTACTCCATGAACTCTCACATTGAATGATGATTTTCTATTATTTATAGTATTTATATTATTTTTATATTATTTATATTATTAAGTTTTAGAGTTTCTCTAAAACTAAACAGCCAAAGTTAAAATATTAATAATCCACAAAGCTAAAAAACCAACAAAATCAGTGCTCTGCTCACTGAACTGCTTCCTTTTCTGAAAAATTATTTTTCATTCTTTGAAACTATTTTTCAATTTTATTTTGCTCAAGAAAGAAACCCCAAAAGGAATAATTCATTTAGGTTTAAAGAAAAGAGTGGAAAGCCAAATTTTTTTCCTTCCAACTGATTGGGAAGTGAATGGTCTTTGTATTATATGTATAAAATGAAATGAAATAAAATAAAAATAAAATAAAATAAAATAAAGTGAAATAAAATGAAATAAAATAAAATTAAATTAAATTAAAATAAAATAAAATTTAAAAATAAAATAAAAATAATATAAAAATAAAATAAAAATAAAAAATAAAATAAAATAAAATAAAATAATTAAAAAAAAAATAGAAGAGGCAAATGAAAACTGATGGGAAACCCTGGTGAAAAATGAAAGATCTTGGAAAGCTTATTCCTGGACTTTCTGGGACAGACCTGTGGAATCAAATACAACTGGGGAACGTTGCTGCTTTTAGGCAGAGCTTGTAACAGATTCAGATTTAAAGACAACAACTTTATTTTTCTATGGCCTTGAGGGGATTAGGAGAGGAGAGGAGCCCTGCTCACCACTGGGGATATAAATCCTGGAGGGTCACTCCGTAGCCATCCGTCAAGCCAGAGGAAGGGAGGAGGCAGAGTCATTTTCAGTAGTAAATTTGGGAAGAACAAGCACTAATGGCCTAAAATTAAGAAAGAAAAACATCAGGCTAAATAGTAGGAAATGCTTTATAATGGTGAGGTCAGGCAGACAATGGGGAAACCTGTCAGGGGAGGTCAGGGGCTCTCCAATAACGGAGATGTTCAGGGATGGCCCCAGGAGCCACGGAAAGGGGGCTCAGCTGGAATCTCCTCCCTTGAGCCCCTCGCATGGGGCCGCCCCCGTGGGAACGTGTGTGATCCCAAGGTGGTGGGGATCTGGGGAGCAATGTCAGGTTCCTTGCAGCCTTTCCTGCAGTCTCCCACCCAGGAGCAAGGTGCAGGGTGGGCTGGGGGGCTCGGAGCAGCCGGCGCTGCTCGGAGCAGCCAGATCTGCCCCAGCTGTTCCCTGCTCCAAAGGAAAACAGAGGCTGCCTGAAGAGGTGGGATCATCCACGCAGGGAAGGAAGAAAGGAGCCTTTCAGCAGAGCCCTCCTGCTGGGAAAGTGGGGGAGAGGGAGGCGGGGGACGGGCCGGGGTCCGCGCGGATTCCAGCGCCAGGCGCTTTCCTAAGGCTGTCAGGTTGATTTCCTGCTCTTCCCGCACGGACACCTGCGCTCCGTTCCCCACACGTCGTTAGGGTTTTCCAACCTCTGGTGTCCATCATCGCCCGCAGGCAATCAGAGCGGAGCTGTGATGAATGATCCGCGGGCAGTTTATTATACACACTAAATCCTCTTCGCTCCGTGCTCCAAGGGTGGGCCCGATACATTTTATTCCTCTTCGGCTTGGATTTGGGTCGTGGATGTGTTGGATGCCCCTGGTAAATGAGGGATAGGTGCTGCACGCCGTGCATTGATCCAAGCACAATTATTTCCCATCGTTTCTCTGGTGAGAAGTCAGTAACGCTGGAATTTTTCTGTATTCCTGGAAATCCTGACCACGTCAGAAATGCCACCCAGCCAGAGCAGGGAATGTCACTGTGACAGCCCAAATCTCCCAGCAGAATGAAGCTGGAGGTGTGACAGCAACTGGAGGGTGGAGATGCTGAGATCAGATTCAGGAAAAGCCAGAACAACTCACTCTCCCATGCAGAGACCACCATAATTGGGTTTTTTTAAACAGAGATAATTCCTAAGTCTAAAAAATGAAAAGCTTGGTGTGGGGCTGGCCTGGGAGCAGCACAGGGACATCCATCCATGTCCCCAGAGCTGCCCTCTCCTCAGAGAGTCCTTCCTGCTTTGACGTGCTGTCCCAAACACCTCCCGAAGGCGACTGCAGCAGGCAAGGGAGTGTTTCTAATGGAGAAGGTGGAATGAAGTGCTGCTAACACAGAGCAGAGGGCACAGCTCCCAGAAAAGGACTCTCCTTCCTCCAGCTGCCCCCTCCAGCCACACCAGAGCAGGTTTCCACCAGCCCACTGGAGCAAATTCCACAAACTTCTCCCTCTTTGTCAGGAGGCAACGTGGGAAAGATTTTTCCACAGCTCTGCTGCCACCCAGGCATTTGGAGATGCTGTTCCCGATTTTCCCTCTCCAGTATCAGGCTCTTGGTTCCAGGATGCTCCAGAGCAAAGCCTGTGAGGAGGTGCCTGGTCATGATTTCTTGCCTGGGGAAGTCACGGTTTTATGGAAGATGATGATGGACAAGCGCAGAGGGCTCCAGTGCCTGCAGCTCGTGTGCAAACATGGAAATGGTTTGGCAGATGACAGGAGGGGAAAAAACAAGCAGGGAGCACTCTGAGGAGGCTGAGGAGAAAGGAGGAACTTCAGAGGAATGGCAGCGACTGCTGGACTAAAGGGCAGCTTTTCCCTCTCCAAAAGCTTTGTTTCTGTCCAGCTCCTGGGGGAGGAGAGTTGGCCTGGAGCTCCAGCAGTAACTTTGAGTAACTTCTCAGGAAACAGCTTATTTAGATAGCACTGCCTATTTTCAGAGGAGGGGAGAGAAGGACATATGGCCTGTTACTAATGAATGGCTTTTCCACAACTAATGATGTTTCCAGGGATGGATACTCCAAGGTCTCCCCAGTATCTCCGCTAACAGGATGGATTCTGGCACCAGGAAAGCCGAGCTTTTCCACGCACACACACTCTGATAGGAGAGAGTTAAACCTCTCCTCTGCCTCTAATGGAAAATTAAGCAGGCATGACGCATCTGCTTAGGAGCCTTTTTCCTTATCTCCAGGATCAAAAAGAATTCCAGGGCTCCAAGAGCAGAAACTGAGAGCAGTTCATTCCCTGCCAGCGCGTGCAGACTGGAGGAGTTCAGGTTGGACACAAGTTAAGGGTTGGAGTCTCACAGCAATAAAGAGATTGTTTCCACTGCCTGCAGGAGGAACAGCTTTGGATCTTGATTTCTCTGCTCCGGCTTGCAGTAAATAAAAGCTTCAAGCAGAGCCCATTAAAGCTGTTTCAATTTCCAGGCTCTGGTCTTTCTAAAATTAACTCTTAGATGATTCAATATACACAAACGCCCCTTGGCTGAGGAGGAGAAGGATTCAGATCATCAGATGTTCGTCACAACCTCCTGGGTCAAGGATCTGCCAGGAATATATCTGTGGATTTGCCACCCAGCCTGAAAAAGTCTTCAGCAAAGAATTCCCAGAGACAATAAGGATTCTACATTTAGAGAATTTTGTCAAATCACGGTGTCCAGATCCTGTTTTGCACAAGAACTGGTGCTCAGCCTTGTATTCAGGTTCCTTTCAAGCCTCAATCCACAAAGCCAAGCCGTTGGGAGCTCGTTCCACCTCAGCAGGGTTTTAGGTGTGAGCTGAAAACCACAAACCCCAGTCTCTGAAGGACCCGAGGGCTCTGGGCACGGCTTCTCCTCCTTTTACAAAGCACAGCCCCTCTGAAAGAAAGCAAACAAAACTTAATCACTGCTACCTTGAAGCAGTCAGCCCCACATCCCAAGGCAGAGCAGGTCCCTAAGCCCGAAGTGTTGGCTCTGGGAATTTTGATCTTGGTGGGGTTTTGCTGTGTCTGGGGTTGCGCGAGTTTTTCTAACGTCATTTCTGATCAAGGTAGCTCCCAGTAACAACTTTCAGCATCTTCCAGGTCAAGGTTAAGAGGGAAAGGGAAATTGCACAGGGGAGGTGCTGCTGCTGCTGCTCTTTGAGGTGGCAGGGCCTGGGAGAGAGGGGATTGTGCAGAAATTAAAGGAGTTCTTGTAATCCAGAGGAGCTGCAGCAAGGAAAGGGGAAAGCAACGTTTGTGACACCGTTAACAAATGACAGCAGTGTGCAGATGCCTGGAAACGAAGCCAATGTCAGCTTTAAACCCATCCATGGCAAATTGATTTCAAATCATCAGCCCTGTGCTCCAGCAAAGGAGCTGTTTCTGCTGTTTTTCAGCAGAAACAGCCTGTGCATTTGGAAATCACTTTAACCAAGTCTGGAAAACATCCTGCTAAGCAGGACCTGTCTCCCAGCAGAGTCCAGGCTCACACAGATTTTGTGCTGGGCAGGCTGGGAGCTGTTGATGTTAATTAACAGCAACTTGCCCAGAGAAGCTGTGTTTGCCCCATCCCTGGAAGCGCCAAGGCCAGGCTGGATGAGCCTTGGAGCACCCTGGGATAGTGGGAGGTGTCCCAGCCCGTGGAACTGGATGAGCTTTAAGGTCCCTTCCAACCCAAACCATTCCACGATTCTGTGATTCCCATTCAAACCACATCCATGGTTTGCAGCATCATCCTCTCCAAGCTCAGGAGAGCCACGTGGAAAAGCTGAGCTTGCAGCCCTCAGCTGCTCTGAATTCCACATCTGCTCATGAAAATGAGCCCCCAACTCCTTTTGCTGCATGGAGCAGCTCGGATTTTTCAGGGGAAAAAGGGAAAAAAAAGCCCTAAATGAAAACTCCTCCCCAAAACCTCTCAGGTACACAGAGGGTTTGCAGCACACGGAGCAAACACAGCCAGAACCTCATGGGAACCCCATCCCAGATTCATCAAGCCCTCCCCCAAGCAGCCAAGGAAGACATTAAACCTTCAGGCTGCTGGGGAATTGCCAGAAGCTGGGAATGCCAGCACCAGCTCTATAGAATAATTGGCAACGACAGCAAAATTTGATGTTATCCTTGCAAATCATCCCTGTCAGCCCTGATGGGATTTGGGGATCACTGAAGCACAGAGGACAAGCTCCCTCTGCAGAGGCCATGGATGCTGGGATCTGGAGGGCAGGATGCTCCACAACAAAGGGAAACAGCTTTTCCATCTCCAAACCCTGACCCAGGTGTCTCTACATGCCAGGGCTGGACTGGGACAGAAAATCTGGACCACAGGAATAATCTGGATGTACTGACAGGTAAAATGCTGTTCCCACTTGGTTTTGGGGAAGAACCCAAACCTTTTGCATTTCCATCTTCCCTTGGATTACAGTTTTGTGGTTTGCAGCCAGGTGTGGGTTTGTAACTGCAGTGAATGCAGACCCAGCTGCTGGAAAATTTGAAATCCAAACCACTCTGGTGGAAAAAATCCCTTGCTTGTTAGAAGTCCATGAGCAGCCTCAGCCCTCACCTGCATGGCCTGTGAACCTCAGGACCCTCCAGGACCCTCCTGAAAGACCCCAAAATCCTTCCTGCTCCAAAGAACTTCCACTGATGGGAAATTCGGGTTCTGTCAGAGCAACAGCGCAAAACCATTTGAATCCAGAGAGGTGAAGGGAAGAAAAGGGAATTTTAGGAGCAGGAAGGCCAGGCAGGAGGGAGGGTTAGGAGAGAACAGCTGCCACCTCTGTCTCCAGCCCTGGGGTTTGGGCACCCCCTCTTTACCTGACCCCCACATTCCACAGGCTCCAGGATTCCAGAGGGGAACAATGAGGAGATGCCATCATCTACCCAAGCAGTATTGTACAGAGCAGTGGGAGAAGCTTTAAACAGCCCCTCAGAGCTGGTTTGGAGACAAATCTCCAGCCACGGCCTTGGTTTCTTGCCTCCCCAGCTGCCTGGCGCAAGGCAGTTGATGGATTTGGGGCCTTCAGGCTGCCTGACCTTTCACAGCCAAGGCACACGGCCGCTCCTCCCGCCTCATCTCCCCCAGTGCCCCCTGCTTTTCTCTCCCACAGCCCTGAGAACGCCTTTCCTTGTTTTGCAGAGCCTCCTCATTGTTCCTGGCAGGATGGGCAGAGCGCGGGGCGCACAATGCGGTGCCCTCTGCTCAGGATGTACGTTGGTCATCCCAGGGCAGGAAAATGCTTACAGAGGGGCTTCCTCAGCCAGCTGCCTCCTCAGCCTCCCTCCCCCTTCCCACCAGCTCCTCAGCACCATCCTGGTGCTCTGATTACCCCTCACAGGAGCTCTCTGCAGGTCACCAAAACCTTCATCGCCCATGGAAGATCCCATGAATATTCAAAGCCCACCACAGGTGAATGCATCTTTCTCCCAAAACTTGCATCCCACCCACCCAGGGCTGGAAGAGTAATCCAGAGGGTTGTGGAAGAGTAATCCAGAGGGTTGTGGAAGAGTAATCCAGAGGGTTGTGTCCATTGTGTCCACCCCATCTGATGACAGCAGCCTCCATCCCCACCAACGTCATGTGAGCAGTAAATGAGTCCTGGAGTCCTTTCATCCCCTGCCAGCCTTTGTCCTTGGCACACATGAAACTCCTGGGCATCCTGAGCGTGGGGCCAGCTCTGGTCTCCATCTGGAACAAAGACTTCTCTGGGTGTGCAGCTCTGCAAATGACATTAATGAGTCTATAATTAGTTCTTTGCCCCTCGTGGCTCAGGACAGCGCGTCCACGTCAGCCCCACGTCGTGGACATCCTCCCTGGGGGCTTGTACAACACAAGGAATTCTCCCTGACATCATTGCTCCTCGTAAATCCCAGATCTGAGGCGGCTTTTTCCATCTCTCAGGCCTGAGTTCACTTCCTGAAACGTCTTATGGTAAATCAGGAATTGGGGGTTTGGGTGGCAATCCCACACACCAGGTTCCTACACACCCTGAAGAGTTCGGGGTGAAATACAGACTGGATTTTCTCGGGGCAATAAGATTTGCTTCAGAGCTAAAATATTCATCAGTAATTATCTCTCAGTGCAAACCATGTCAGGACAAATACATCTACAAGGACAGGAATCAAAGAATCACGCAGAATCAAAGAATCCCGGGATTATTTCGGTTGGAAAAGAGACCAAAAACCATCAAGTCCAACCTGTGACCCATCCTCAGCTTGTCACCAAGCCCAGAGCGCTGGGTGCCACATCCAACCATTCACTGGGCACCTCCAGGGATGGGCACCCCAAAGCTCCCTGAGCATTTCAATGTTTGATCTCCTTTTCTGGGAAGGAATCCCCTCAGTGTCCAGCCTGACCCCCTTCAGCAGTGAGCAGTGCTGGTGTGGGGCCGTGGGGATCTCAGGATCACGTGGAGCTGCAAGCACTGAGGCCCAAAAATTTTCCTCACACCTCCACTGCTCTCCTCGCTCATCCAGAGGGAATTTCCTGGGGAGGATTCATTCCTACATCAGGACAGAATGTCCTGCTTCCCCAGCACTGAGCTCCTGTTCACACCTCGCCTCACCTTCACCTCACCACCACTGCTGGTGCTGGATGTCCTGAGGGGAGCCCAGGAGATGATCAAGGTTGATCCCTGTTTGGGGTTTGAATGGACCTTAAAGATCCATTTTTGAGGTCCATTCAAGCCCAAACCGTAAGATCATAAAATCTCATAAGGTCATAAAATCATGAAGATTATAAAGATCATAAGATCATATTCCAACCCAAACCATTCCATGATTCTGTGCAGGGACTGGGGAGCTCCCCCTGACTTTACACCATCAAATAACTCCCTCCTGTCTTTCCAGAGGCTCAACATCCAAGACCTTCCTCCAATTCATGTGCAGTCACAGACCAGATGACCTACAGGGCTGATGGCTCAGCAAAACTCCTGAGCCTGCCCCCACCAGTGGGAAAGAACCAGTTAAAAATACCAGAGTGGTTTGAATCCCTTTTCCTCTGAGGCCTGAATGAGCCTGAGGGAGGAAAGTGCTCCTCAGGGCCCTGACATCTGAATGTGCTGCTGAGGAAGAGGTGTGCAGCACACGCACAATAACTCACTGGGCTTTGAAGGCTCCAAGTGGCCTTCGGATGACAATTTGCTCACAGAGGCCATAAATACACAGCGTGGCTCAATGGGCTCTGGTTAACATGGGAAACAACCCAAGAAAGGGATTTTGGAGTTGTGGTTTTGCATTTTTTTCATGTGTGTTCTGTCCAAGCCAGGAGCCTGAGGAACAGCAGGGTTTGGGGAGGGGTGATTGCTTGACCCAGCAGTGAAAAACAAGATTTTGAGTGCAATTAACAGCTCAGTTTGCTGTCTGTGGTTACTTTTATTTATTGATTAATTGGGTGCAACTGCCTGGTGGAGTTCCCAGATTTTGGGGAGGAAAAGATGTTGGAGAGATGGGAGAAAAATCAGGGATAGAGATTGATTATCTCAAAGCCTAAAGGAACCTGGAGGATCCTGTTTCACACTGTAGGACCCAGCAGACACACACATGGGAAGATGCACCCATGGAGGTCACTGGCCAGCAGTTTCCAAGATTTTCCCCAGGTTTCCAAAATAAATTTCTTTGCAAGCAGAAAATATCTGCTCGGATGGAATCCTCCTTAGCCAGGTCCAAAATCCAGGGCAGATTTTCCAGTGATGTCCATGCACCAGTTTGGACAGGCTGCAGAAAACTTCTCTAGGTCTCCAGAGAGGAAGCTCACCAGGTAACTCTTGGTTTTCACCGTGCCCTTGAACCTCAGCCTTTTCCACCCCAGCTAAACCCGAACATTTTGATTGCAAAGCCACCAAAAAAGGCGGTGTTTGCCCACTTAACCAAAATCCCTTCACCGCACCATGACTTTGTGCACGTGGAGTGGAAAGGGGACACGGCCAAGAGGCTTTGCTGAAGCTTCCCTGGATTTTTATCCCACTGACAAGAGATTAAACATCCTTTGTGGTGTCCCAGAAAAGGGCTGGAGCTCCTGGATCTCGGCTAAGCAGAGGAAGACAAGAGCTTTTCAGGGATCCCATCCAAGGCCTTTTTTCCCAAAGCAAAACAAGAATATTTTCTGGAAGCATCGAAGGCTTCTGCAAAGAGAAATAAAATTTTCCAGCTCGGGTTTGGTTGGAGCCAAACCTGTGTCCTCATGCAGTGGGTGAGGGAAAAGGGTTAGGAGGGAACAGTGTTTGGCTCTGGAGGAGAAAAGCCTCAGGCAAAGGAGAAATCAAATGAGAAATCATTTTTAAAAATCCAAAAGGAAGTTTCAGACCCCTCTTCATGATTCATCCCTGCATCGCTATTTGTCAAAAACTATTCAAAATTACTCTTCTGGCCCATGCTGCTCTTCCCCACCTCTGGAATTCCCAAGTATCCTCTGGAATTCCCAATGCTCCTCTGAGCATCCATGATCCTGGGCACCCCCAGCACCCACCTTGCTCCAGAACCAAAATAACCCGGGACAAATCCCTCCCTGGCAGCTCCATAAGGAGAAAAACAGGGCACCCTTGTTTTCAGTATCTATTCAGTGCCTTAAAAGAGCAGGAAATTCGGGCCATTTGCTTTATCCATTGTATCTTCTGTTATTCATCAATTTTGGAAAACAGCCTCTAAAATTGTTTCCGGCTCTCCTTTCCCATGTAAATCACTCCAAGGTTTTATGCTTTTGTCTTTAAAAAAAAAAAAAAAAAAGAAAAAAAATAAAAAGAAGAGAAAAAATAGCCAAACATTCTGTTGTCCACAGCAATTTTTTTTTTTCACTTCATTCCAATTTAGCAACTCGGTGGAGCTCCCCTTTCCCTAAAAGCCTGGAAACAGAGGAAGCAGTTCCTGCCTGCGGCTGCACGCAAGCAGCAAATGAGCAAATGCCACAGCTGAATGCTGTTTTCCTGTCCCCTCGGTCCCCTCTGCCCCCTCTGCCTGCCCCCTGCAGCACCCAGCCCCAGGAATAACCCAATAACCCCTGTCCTGCAGGTGCTGACTCTGCTCCAGCCCCCGGGGATGGAAAAGGTTCTCTGCAGCCAGGCTGTGATGCTGCACTTTGGGAATTCAAGGCAGGTGTTGAAATGTTTGGGGATTAGGGAGAAAATCGGGATTTTGTTTTTTTTTTACACTCTAGATGTGTCTAGGTTTGGGAGGAGATGTGGAAAGGCAAATAGAAATGGGATGTGACCAGGTTAGGGTCACATGAAACACAAGACACACGTGAAACCCTGGCTTGGATATTCCCTGAGGGAAGAGCAGGAATGGACCAGGTTTCACTGGGAATCCCTTTGGTTTTCCACCAGGGCCCTGCCCTGCTGATCCCACATGGATCAACACATGGACATTTCAGGAGACACTTCACTTTATGTTTATCTCCAAGACCCAAGTTCAAGACTCATCTAAAATGATTTTATATATACATAAATATATATAAATATATATAAATATATATATATATATATATATATACATCTATAAATATATAAATATATAAATATATAAATATATAAATATATAAATATATAAATATATAAATATATAAATATATAAATATATGTGTATGTGTGTGTGTGTGTGTGTGTGTATGCGGATATGGATATGGATATGGATATGTACATGTGTATATATATGTGTGTGTGTGTGTGTGTATATATATATATATATATATATATATATATATATATATTTGGGAGGTTTAGGCTCCATTTACATTAGATTTTGGGAAGGAATCCTTCCCTGTGATGGTGGGAATCCCTGGCACAGAGCAGCTGTGGCTGCCCCTGGATCCCTGGAAGTGCCCAAGGCCAGGTTGGACAGGGCTTGGAGCAGTGGGAGGTGTCCCTGCCCATGACATTGGATGAGCTTCAAGCTCCCTTCCAAGTCAAACCATTCCATGATTTTGTGATTTATCTGCACCCATTTCCCTTAAAAACATGCAAGAAGACCCCCAATGCATCCATCCTCCTCTAACCCTTCCCAGAAGGACCAGAAGGAAGCTGGAATGATCTCAGGATGCGCAGAGTCACACCAGCCAGTTTCCAGCAGGTTCACACACAGAGGAGGCGGGGAAAAAAATAATAAAAAATATCAAAGCAAAAAGAAATATTCCTGTTGCAGCTCTTGCTTCTGGAAATCCCCTGTTTGACCCAGAGTGAGTCAGAGGAATTGTTGACCTTGGAATTATGATGGGAATGCTGTGTGACACAAAAGGAGAGCCGAGCAGCCTGGCTGCAGCCTGGAGCGCTGGGATGAGCCAGGGGCTGATGAGCTCACAGCTCCAACCCTGCTGCAAATGCAGAGGTGGTGTGAAGAGAGAGCTCTGCTGCATTCCAGCAGGAAGGTAAATAAATCCAGGGAAAACAGCTCCCCAGTGGCTGCACCCTGCATGGAAACAGCCCATCAAACCCAGCATCATTGCAATGGGCAAGAAACAGGTGGTCTGGATAGCTCAGCAGAGTATTCCCATTTTAATTCCCATTTCTGAGGATGCTCATCCAATGCCTCATGCCTCAAAGCAAACAGAGAAGGAAAATCCACTTAAATGTATTTTGGCCAGGAAAAGTTTCTCCATAAAATATCCTGGCGAAGCCAAGCTTATTTTTAGACCAAGCTGACCCACCTAAGGAGGTGTGGAATTGTGTAATTAACTAATTAATTGATATCAGAGTTGTTGCCACTCTGGGAAGGTAAGTAGGGAAGGAAGGTGGATTTTAGTCACTGTCAGGAGAGAAAGGTCAGAGCCTGGAAGCTCATCCCACACTGGGAATCCAGTTATGAGAATGTGGGCTGGCCAGGCACACACAGGTTTGGAATATTTGCCGTGCACTGAGGTGTGGATGGCAGGTTGCCCTTCCTTCCCCTCAGACTGAAAAATCCCCTCCTTTCCTGGAACAAGAGAAAATTGGGAGGAAATTGCAATGATTTCTTTTTCCTTAATAATTTCTTTCGTTGCCAAGGGGAAAATCCAAATGCTACATCCAAGTCAGACCTTGGGAAGTTTTATGATGGACTTTTATGGTATATTATGGATTATCATGGATCTTTATGGAAGTTTTATTATGGTTTTGTGGGGGGGATCCTTGAAGTTATCACTGTCCCTTCTGATACCCAGCGGTGCCCAAAGCATGAAGATGGAACATGAATTTTACTGGAAAATCCCCCTGATTTTTCCCCGTGCTGGAAAAAGGCAGGGATGAGAGGGTTGGGATTGTTCAGCTTGGAGAAGAGAAGGCACTAAGGAGAGCTTGGAGCCCCTTCCAGTGCTTAAAGAGGCTCCAAAATTGCTGGAGAGGGACCTTGCAAGAAGGGCTGGAGACACAGGACGAGGGGGAATGGTTTTCCACTGGCACAGGGCAGGGCTAGGTGGGATATGGAGAAGGAATATGGACATTGGGAACTCGGTCGGCTTTAAGATCTCTTCCAAACCACTGCACGATTCTGTGACTAAGGGAACAAGGCCAGACCCAGCCGAGGAGCTGATTTTTGAGGTTTTTGAAATTTCCCGCAGCGGGGCTTTTATTCACCTCCCGATTTCCCAGGAAAAGCAGAGGTGGGCTGCATACTTTGGACTGATAAGGGCAAAAAGGAGTCCCTAGAGCCTCAGCCTGACCTCAGCAGTGGTGTCTCACTTCCACCTTCTCCTGGAGGATCCGTGCCTGTTGCAATTGCCCTCCTGGTGTTTTCTGCGCCTCCTCCGCTCCAACCCCGGCCTCCTTCCGAGCAGGAGCAGGAGATAAGTGCTTAATGAGCGAGCAGAGCACATAGTTTCCCTGCAAGAAGCATCTCCCTGGGTTCCTGCCAGATCCTGAGCCTCTCCCCCGTGCAGACCGCCCTGGCAGGCAGGAATTAGCAGGGGATTTCAGAAACTTCCCACCCATCGGGAACCCACAGCTTTCCAACTCCTAAACCGACCTTTGGGGGGATTTTTTAGGGGGGAAAAAAAAGGCTGGCGGTCCCACTTTGGAGCTTTGGGACACCCAGAAGGGATGGCTGGAGTTTAGGGAGCTGGGTTTGTTAATAGCTGGAGCAGAGGAAGGCTTGGCCTCCGTTCCTTAGGTCACAGTGACAGCAGAGGAAATCTGGCAGGGCCACGCTGAGGGATGGAGATTGCTCTCCAGGGTGACTCCAAAAGGCAATAAAAAGAGAAGACAATAAGGAGAGAGATAATAAAAACCCTCCAGCTTTTGATTTTCTCCCAGCAATGCCAGGCTTTTCAGGAAGGCCTAATGTTTGCCTACAGATTTACTGTCCCCCAGGCACAGGGGGCAAAGGGACAGAGGTGACGTGACTTGGCAGCTCCAGCCAAGGATTTGCATCCAGCTGAGCAAAAATTGGTGGCTGGATAGAAATGGGGTCAGAATTATCTTTTCCCCTGAAGAGGCCTGAAAAAGGAGCAGGGCCTTAAATCAGAATTATTCCTGCTGGAGGCAGCTTTTGCTCCCTGTAACAAACACCAGCTTCTTCTGACAGGAATAGGAAAGGCCCTGGAAAAACAAGCTCAGGGCATGCAATCACCAAGAATCCTTGGGATGATAAAAGCTGAGGATGGCCATTCCAGGGGCCAAGAGCAGCTCCAGTTGCTCTCCTTGGCCTCCACCTCAGCAGACTCTCAGTCCTTGATGCAGCCACCACCCAGAGCTCAGCTCAGTCCCACGAGCTCACCCTGAGCACACAAAGAGGGTAAAAACCTAAATCCAAAATCATCACAGAGCCCTGAGGATCATCTCTCCTTGGAGGGCTTGGCTGGTCCCACGAGGGATGAACCGGGGTGGTGGGATCTGATTCTCATCCATCCATGAACGCCCACCCAGACTGGGCAGCAGGTGAGGGAGGATGAGCAGGTGCAGCCAAACCTGGACAATGAATTCCTCTCACCTTTCCCAGCCCTGGCTCTCCAAACCTGGGTGCTGGACATTCCCAAGGGATGCTCCTGCAGGAGAACCCAGCCTGTGGCCCAAACCCTTCGCTGATGATGCTCCAAGGACAGCAATGGGAAGGGATGGGCTGGGGAATGGGGTGTGGAAAAAGCAGAAAACATCTTCTGAGAGGAGATTGGGAGGTTTGTTTCCACACTTCACCTTCTCTTCTTTCTTCCCCTTAGTACAGGAATGCCTAAGTAGATATATTGGAAAACACTGGAATGTTTTCTTCCAGGGCAATTGAAATATTATGCTGATATTCAAGAATTATGGAATTCCATTAACAATATGAAAGGAGAAGACTCAACTGGGCTTTTTATAAAAAATTCTCCTCTTGATATAATTTGGTGAAACAAAGGTCTTCTCCTTCCTGAGAAGGATTTGATGGCAGTAAAGCCATTTCCTATGGAAAGCAGCTCTGCCTGGCTAACTCTCCTGGCTAAATTCCACTTTTTTTTTTTTTTAGTTAGCCAGGCAGAGCAGCTTTCCATTAGATCCCATTAGATCCCATTAGATCCCATTAGATCCCATTAGATTCCATTAGATTCCATTAGATTCCATCAGATTTCATTAGTCCCAGGGATCATGGGATTGCATTCCATGTAATTCCAATGGAATTATGGGATGAACTAATGGAATCCCAATCCACTAGATGCCATTAGCCCCAGGGATCATGGAATTACATGGATAATGACCGGTGTCATGGCTGGTGGTGAAAACGCAGCACACGGAGCACCCAAGATGTTCATTACTGACTGAACATCTTGGTCTGGGGGGGAACCCCTCCATGAGCTAAAAAATAAAACATTTATCCTCATTAAGGTGACATAATTCTTAAGTTTATTCCCTTTTATTGTTTTCTGGGTGGTTTTAGTTTTTTGGGGTTTTTTGTCAGTGCTCTCCAACCACTGACTCTCTACCTCAAAAGCCAAAATCTTTCTCCACCTTGACCATGTTTTGGATGCCCCCAGTGAGGTGACTCCACCAAAAGTCATTCACACACCTCATAAACACTGCCAGAAATGCCTGGATATTGGAAAAATCCAAAAAGAAACCCAAGCAAAACTAAAAACCCATGCCTTTTAGCCATGGATGTGTGGAAAAACACATTAATCTTGCAGAACACGGCCAGCAGACAGGAGCCAAAAGGTTGCCACCGGGGTGTGGTGAAGGGTGAGACATTTCCATGCTATTGCTCAGCAGGTCACAGCAACAGGATGCTGATAACATCCTGCAAACTTCCTCCCTCAGCTGGCCTGGAAAAAAAAAAAAAATCCCGAAAATGAAGGCCCTGAGGCACATCAGGAGCAGCCGAGCATTCACAAATCCACCTTCTGGGAATGGAGGGTTCCAGGGCAGGCTGGGGATGGGGAGCTTTTCACTGGCTGTAAAGGGGACAAGTGGGAAGGGAGGAAAAAGGGGAAAAGGGGGGAAAAGGGGAAAAAGGGGGGGGGAAAAGGGGGGAAAAAGGGGGGGGGGGGGGGGAAAAGGGGAAAAAGGGGGAAAGGGAAAAAGGGGAAAAAGGGGGGAAAGGGAAAAGGGGAGAAAGGGAAAAAAGGGGAAAAAAGGGGGAAAGGGGAAAGGGGGAGAAAGGGGGGAAGAGGAAAAAGGGGAAAAAGAGGGAATAAGGGGGAAAGGGGGGAAAGGGGGGGAAAGGGGGAGAAGAGGAAAAAGGGGAAAAAAGGGTAAAAAAGGGGAAAAAAGGGGGAAAGGGGGGGAAAGGGAAAAAGGGGGAAAAGGGGAAATAAAGGGGAAAAAGGGAAAAGGGGGGGAAAGGGGGGAGAAAGGGAAAAAAGTGGGAAAAGGGGGAATAAAGGGGGGAAAAGGGAAAAAAGGGGGAAAGGGGGAATAAAGGGGGGGAAAGGGGGGAAAAAGGGAAAAATGGGGGGGAAAGGGGGGAAAAAAGGGGGAAAATTGGGGAAATAAAGGGGAAAGAAGCGGGGGGGAAAGGGAAAATTATGCAGAGCTCCATGGCCAGCAGGACTTTGGGGTGATGGCTCAGGGATCACAGTGCTGGCACAGCCGTTCCTTTTATTGCTCCAGATGGATTTGACATGGAAAAGAGCTTTTTTAATAGCTGGGTTTCCACTTTTTCCTCGTCCTTAAGAGCTCAGAGATGTTCAGAGCTATCCTCTCAACCACACAGAGATAAATCCAGGGGAAGGGAAAGCAACAGGAGGGGATTTCTCCCTCAAAAGGCAGGAGATTCCACCACATCCAACACGTTTAAAATCCATAAAATGGATTCAATTCAAGCTTTGACAGGGACGAGCAGGATTTCTGCAGTGCACTCGGGCTCGTGGCAGGGGGCAGCAAGAAGAAAATTGTCTGCCCAGAGCACTGAGGGATTTCTTTTCCCCTTTTGCAAAGGAAAACACAAAGAGAGGCTCAGAGAGAGAAGTGAAACCTGCCTGCAGAGGAAAATGGCTGAGAATAAAAATAAAAATAAAAAAAAAATAATCTAAATATATCTTGGTTTGAGCAAAATAATTTCCTCCAACAAGGTCGCTGAATTCCAATTCACGCCAGTCATGACACTTGGTTCTCAGGGAGGGTGGGACAAGGAGCTCTGTGAGATGCCAGCGGCATTCCCAGAGCCCAGGGAAGGGATTTTACCTCTGAATGAGACTCAGCTCCCCCAGACCCTGCACAAGCCATTTCCAACCATTTCTTCTCTGTTTTTAACTCTCAGTCCCCCAGAAAGGGAGAGGTTCTTTGGGAGGATGGGGGACAGCGCTGGTGAGGGAAACACAAGGAAAATGCAATTCCACCCCAAAATCATCACTTGGAGTGGATGAAACCTGTGGAATTATAGAAGGGTTTGGATTGGAGAGGATTTTCAAACTCATCCAGACCATCAGACAGGATGAGTTTGAACTGGATGAGTTTCCAACCTTCCCCCAGACCCTGCACAAGCCATTTCCAACCATTTCTTCTCTGTTTTTAACTCTCACCCCCCCAGAAAGGGAGAGGTTTTTCAGGAGGATGGGGGACAGCGCTGGCGAGGGGATTTCTTCTGCTCTGAGCAGTGTCACCGGTGCTGGGCCAGGTTCAACCACAAACCTGAGCTCTGGGGACACCAAACACGCCACAAACACAAGGAAAATGCAATTCCACCCCAAAATTCCCTCCATTCACTTGGAGTGGATGAAAGCTGTGGAATTATAGAAGGGTTTGGATTGGAGAGGATCTTCAAACTCATCCAGTCCATCAGACAGGATGAGTTTGAACTGGATGAGTTTCCAACCTTCCCCCAGACCCTGCACAAGCCATTTCCAACCATTTCTTCTCTGTTTTTAACTCTCACCCCCCAGAAAGGGAGAGGTTCTTCAGGAGGATGGGGGACAGCACTGGCGAGGGGATTTCTTCTGCTCTGAGCAGCATCACCGGTGCTGGGCCAGGTTCAACCACAAACCTGAGCTCTGGGGACACCAAACATGCCACAAACACAAGGAAAATGCTGCCCCACCCTTTAATTTCCTCAATTTTGCTCAAGTGGGTGATAGTTGTGGAATTATAGAAGGGTTTGGATTGGAAGGGACCTTAAACTCATCCAGTGCCACCCCTGCCATGGCAGGGACACCTTCCACCATCCCAGGGTGCTCCAGGGTTCTATTCATTGCCTTAAAAGAACAGGAAATTTGGGCCATTTGCTTTATCCATTGTATCTTCTGTTGTTCATCAATTTTGGAAAACAGCCTCTAAAATTGTTTCCGGCTCAAAAAAAAAAAAAAAGAAAAAGAAAAAAAAAAAAAATAAAAAATAGCCAAATAGTCTGTTGTCCACAGCATTCCATTGTCCACAGGTTCTCCAAGTCCTGTCCTTGGACGCTTCCAGGGATCCAGGGGCAGCCACAGCTGCTCTGGGAATTCCCTCCCAGCCCAGGAATCCTTGCCCAACATCCCATCCAAACTCCCTCTGAAGCCATTCCCACTCTTGCACAGCAGCTCAGAGCCCCAAACCCCCCCTTCCCAAAGCACCAGCTCTGCGTCTGTGCCGCTGAACTTCCAGCCCCATGGAATGCGCCCGCTCCCAAACAGGGGAACAGCTGGGGGCAGCGTCCCCGCGCTTATCTCCCGTCCCCAATTAACCCCTTTGAGCTGCCACCCCTGCTCCCCCTTATCTCCCCCCGGAGCTTTCCTGTTTACATTTCCCGTTAGAGCCCTGCCATTAACGCGCTGGCTGCTTGGGAATGCCGCTGGATGTCCCTGGGGATGAGCAGCGCCCCCCCCACACCTGGAGATGCCAGCAGAGATTTGGGGTGACACCCCCCCCCCAGAATGCTGATCATGGGTTTGCCCGGTTTTGTTTCCAGGGAAGGAGCAGCCCAAAATGCACCCAGAGGGGATCTGCCTTAGGATGGATGCAAGATTTATCATTCCTAATTTATTTGCCCGAATTAGGAAATTCCGAAATGATAATTCCTAAATTGCTATTTTTTGCAATTTATTATTCCTAACAAATAATCCGCAAACCAAAAATATTTCCCGCGCTGGGGGCGCAGTTTTGGCTGCACATCCCAAAACTCCAGCTCCGGGCAGCCTTGGCACAAGGGGAGCAGCCTGAGATGGTTTTGTGGGCTCTGTAAAACCTGGCACAGGGAGACTCCCTGATCCTTAAAAGGGATCTTTTAATCCATCAGTCAATGCCCAGCACGCAAGTATTGGCACCCCTGCACGGCACAGTGCTGCTTTTCCCAGAAAATGCTCAGATTCCCCCTATTTCCCCTCATCTCCCCCCATTTTACCCTGCAGCAAATAGAAAAGTTCAGGCACTCAGGCACAGCTGCTGGTGTCTGTCCAGTCCCAGGGTGGGGAAGGGAGGATGGAGAATTATCAAAAACTATTTACACATTTTCTTCCATTCTTATTTCCCAAACTACCCCTAATTTCCACCAAAACGCAACGCCACAGTGATTCCCAGATCTCCATCCAGGAGTGGGTCAGGCTCCAAAACCACCAGGCATTTTCTCGGAGAGAAGAAGAAAGAAAAACCTGCCCAGATTTTGCCATCAGGAGAAGACCCCCCCACCCCAAGATTTAGATCCCAAACCCACCCAGCGCCATTCCCGGTGACGCCAGCTGGGGGAAAGCAGAGCCATAAACGCCATCCCTGCCCCGAGCCGGCGCAGATCCCTATCGGAATCAAAGCCTGGATGTGTGGCAGGGAGCCTTTGGTGTTATATGGCACCCAGGGGAGCTGCGGATGTCGCCTTCGCAGGAATCCCGGGGAATTTAGGGAGCTGCTGTGCCTGCCCCCATGCGCAGCTCGGCAGCAGGGTGAGAGGAGGTGCCACATAAAAGAGCAGGCTGGGGGCAGATAGGGATCTTCAGGGAGGGAAATTTGGCAGGAGGGAGAAGTAAAACGAGGAGGGAGGGAAAATAAAAAAGAAAAAAAAAGGAAAAAAAAGAGAGCTTTGAAATCCAAGCCCTGGTCGGTCCCAGCTGGAGGATGAGGGGATGAGAAGGGAAGGGTGGGCTGGGAAGAGAAAAGGGAAAGGGGGAAAGGCAGCCCTGGCATGGGGTGTGGGGTTGTTGCTCACACCTTTCTGGGGTGCACACACAGACAGCACACCAGGCCCAGCAGATACAGGTGCTGGTGACTTCCAAGGAGGTGTCCTCAAGGAAAATCCATCTGGCTCCAGCGCCTGGGAGCTCTTCTGCGTAACTGATAACCCCAAAGCAACAATATTCGCTTTATTAATATGTGGCAGAAGTGCAGCAGAAATAAGCCCAGACCTGGAGGGAGGAGTAGGACATTTTAAGCTTCAACATCCAGAAAACAGCAAAACTGCACTCTGGGTTTGGCCCACAACATTGACTTTTTTACTACCTGAGATTACAGACGTGCTCCTGCACTGTCACTGCCCTGTGCTTCCCTCCACCCTCATTTTTCCAGCACATTCAGCTCATTTCTTTCTTGCCTTCCATGCAATAAATCCTGCTCATCCTCCGAGTGTGACCAGCCCCTGCTGCCATTCCCACATTTCTTGGCTGATCCCTCACCTGGGGTTCCTCTGCAGCTGCCATAAACCTGGAAAGAACCTTTTCCTTTGGGAACCCCTTCAGCTGCTGGGGCAGAAGTGTTTGGAATCGACCCCTGTCCCTGCTCCTGCTCCCACGTGTTCCCCAGCTGCAAATTCTGCCTCCAGCAGCCCTGACCCTGAGCTGGATCCCCCCTGGACTCTCTGGGGCTGTGGGAATTCACCTTTCTGCAAGGATGAGTGAGGGAATTGCCGGTCTTGTTTTGCCCTTTCCCTCCAGCAAACCTCACTGCCAGCTCTGCAGCAGCCTGAGCTCCTCTGGCTGGAAAAATCCTGCTCCTTGCTGCTGGCTTTGAGCAGGATATATAGATATAAATTAATAAAAATAAATATTCATTTACTTAATTAAATATTCATTAAATATGAATTATTAATCTATATTTTAATTTGTTGTTAATAGAAATTTATATTAATTTATATAATAAATAATTTTTATATATTATATATTATATATTATATATTATATATTATATATTATATATATATATTATATATTTATATTATATATTATATATATATATATATATATATATAATATATATTTTATATTATATATATATATATTATATAATTTATATTATTATATAATATATATTATATATTGTATATTATATATATAATATAATTATATATTATATATATATATATTATATATATAATATAATATAATATAATATAATAAATTTATAATATATATAATATAATATAATTAATATAATTTATATTAATATAATATTATAATATAATAATTGTTATTAACTTATATTAATTTATATATTAATTTATTATTAATATAAATTCATATTAACTTATAAATAATTTTATGTATATTATATATTTTATTTTTTATTTTTTATATTTTATATTTTATATTTTATACTATGTATAATATATGTATAATATGTTATATATATTAGATGTATAAATTTTATAATTTATATTATATAAATATATATATTGATTTATTATTATTTATATGCTAATTTATTATTAATTTTTATATTCATTAAATTAAAAATATTTTTCCTCCACCCACCAGGGTTAAGAACCTTGAGGTCAGGCTGAGGCTGCTGGCAGCTCGCTGCCCTGTGTGATTCCAGCCCCATTCCCCCTGCAGGAGCTGATGTAGGATGGCATCCAAAGCCTTTGGCTGTGCCAGGAGCAGCGGCTCGGCTGTGCCAAAGGAGAGGGCGAGGAGCAGGAGCGGGCACGCTCAGGTGCTGCCCTGCCCTGCCCGCTGCTCCAGAGGGTGCAGAGCATCCTTCGGTGTGCCAGCTCCCATTGCCCTGCGCTGCTTGCCAAGGGCAGCCCGGAGGAGCTGAGCTGCCGGCGAGCCCCTGAGGATGTGGGGACATTATCCAGCTCGTTTGATGAAATCCTACCCTGGCTGGCGAAGGAAAAATCCGGCAGCACAGCAAATCCTGCCAGGGGGCTCTGGGATTGGATTGAAAACACGGCAGCCACTTGGTGCAAAGAGCCAGCTCGGGATGAATTCAGGCTGCTGGTCCAGAGCTGCCTGCTCGTCTGCTGCTGGCAGAGCCGGGATGGGCCGGGAATTGTCGGTGTCATGCCACCCTCCGGCCCCTGGATCGGGAATTGTCGGTGCCATCCCACCCTCCTGCCCCCTGGACTGGGAATTGTCGGTGCCATCCCACCCTCCTTCCCCTGGATCGGGAATTGTCGGTGCCATCCCACCCTCCTTCCCCTGGATGGGGAATTGTCGGTGTCATTCCACCCTCCGGCCTCTGGATCGGGAATTGTCGGTGCCATCCCACCCTCCTGCCCCTGGATGGGGAATTGTCAGTGCCATCCCACCTTCCTGCCCCTGGATCAGGAATTGTCAGTGTCATTGTCGGTGCCATCCCACTTTCCTGCCCACTGGATCAGAAATTGTCGCTGTCATTCCACCCTCCTGCCCCTGGATGGGGAATTATCGGTGCCATCCCACCCTCCTGCCCCTGGATGGGGAATTATCGGTGCCATTCCACCCTCCTGCCCCTGGATTGGGAATTGTTGGTGTCATCCCACCCTCCTGCCCCTGGACCAGGAATTGTCGCTGTCATTGTCGGTGTCACCCCACCCTCCTGCCTCCATTGTCCCCAGGCAGCACCCTGGGGGAAATGGCTCTGCTCCATCGAGCACTGGGTGTGTGAGGAAGGGAACGAGGGGATCCTCAAGGACCTCTCCAGCGCAAACCAGCCCAGGATTCTGTGGGCACAGCTGTGGATCCAGGACTTGCACCTGAGGCTCATCCCCAGCAGCTGGGTGTGTGCAAGGCAGCACCACAGACATCCCCAGCATCCAAAATGTGCATGATATGTTCAAACCAGCACCCAAAACATGAATAACATCCTCGGAATGGGATGGACACCACCCAACATGCACCCAGCACCCCTGGAATGTGATGGAGAGCACCCAAAATGTGAACAGCACCTTTGGAATGTGATGGAGAATACCCAAAATGTGCACAGCACCCTTGGAATGTGTTCAAACCAGCACCCAAAATGTGCACAGCACCCTTGGAATGTGCTGGAGAACACCCAAAATGTGCGCAGCATCCTCGGAAGCTGCTGCAGAGCACCCAAAATGTGCACAACACCCTCAGTACATCCAAACCAGCACCCAAAATATGCAGAGCACCCTTGGAACCTGCTGGAGAGCACCCAAAATATGCAGAGCACCCTTGGAACGTGCTGGAGAGGGTGCTGTGCGCCTTTTGGATGCTGATCCAAAATCCCACAGCACCCTTCGGGACCTGCTGGAAGACACCCAAAATGTGCACAGCACCCTTGGAATGTGATGGAGAGCACCCAAAATGTGCCCAGCACCCCTGGAATGTGATGGGGAGCACCCAAAATGCGCCCAGCACCCCTGGAATGTGATGGAGAGCACCCAAAATGTGCACAGCACCACTGGAATGTGATGGAGAGCACCCAAAATGCACCCAGCACCCTTGGAATGTGATGGAGAGCACCCAAAATGTGCCCAGCACCCTTGGAATGTGATGGAGAGCACCCGAAATGTTCCCAGCACCCTTGGAATGTGATGGAGAGCACCCAAAATGTTCCCAGCACCCTTGGAATGTGATGGAGAGCACCCGAAATGCGCGCAGCGCCCCTGGAACGCCTTGCGGAGCCCGCAGGATGCTCGCAGCCCTCGCAGCATCCTCGGCTGCGGGTGGCTCCGGCTCTCACTAGAGGGAGGCAGAGCCACGAGAAGCCGCAGCGGGAGCTCCGCGGGCAGCCCCAGCATCCTCAGCCACCCCAGGCAGCCTCTGAGGACGGGCTGAGCTCCTGCTCCGGCCCGAGGCCTTTCGCAGAGCTGGAGCTCCCCGGGATGGCAGCTGGGCTTGTCCGGCTCTGTTCTGGGGAGCTGGGGTGCCCCGGCGTTCCTAAATCTCCCTCAAACCCCTCATCCCTCACATCCTCAAAGGCTGGAAAGTGCCGGCACCACTCACCCGGGGATGCTGGCGCACACCCTCACCCAGGATGAAAATCAGAGCACTGAGGGGTGGCACCGTCACGATTTTCTGGAAAAATCCCTTTGCCCAGGATTTTTCTCCTGGGAAGCTGCGAAGCCTCAGAGAAAAAGGAAAACAATAATTATCTGATTTGCTTCTCCTGTGTTTTGCTGCTTTGGAATGTGTTTGGAGATTGTTCACCCACAGGTGATTGTTCCATTGGTTTCATGGGAATTGTTTTTACTTATTGGCAAATCAGTGCCAAGCTGTGTCGGACTGGAGGAGAGAGTCAGGAGTTTTTCTTTAGTATCTTTTAGCCTTCTGTCCGTATCCCTTCTGTATTCTTTAGTATAGTTTAGTATTCTTTAATATAATATAGATCACAAAATAATAAATTACCCTTAAAAATAATGAATTAGCCTTATAAAATAATAAATTAGCCTTTAAGAACACAGAGTCAGATTCATCATTCCTCCCTTTGATACCAGGGGTCTCAGAAAACACCACAGAGGGGTTTGCCTCAATTCCTTCCCCAAATGGGTTTGAATTGGGATGTGCAGAGCCCCAGGCTGGAATGAGCCCACGTTTGGCAGAGCCCTGGCTCCATCTGATCTCATCTCCTTCCATTCCTGAAAGTGCAGAGAAAAATCCCTGGGAATCAGTGCCATGGGGATTAAAGCAAGAATTCGGGTCCTTTGGGACCAGGTCATTGCTCACAGGTGCTTTAGAGCAATGCTTTATTTCCCCTAATTTTATTATAATAATAATAATAATAATAATTAATAATTAATTAATTATTATTAATTATTATTATTATTATTATTATTATTATTATTAATTATTATTATTAATAATAATAATAATATTATTGTTATTTTATTCTTTCTTTTTATTTTATGACTTTTTAATTTATATTTTAATATTTCCCCTTTTATTTCCCCTAAATCTATTATAAAATTATGAACCTATTACGCTCAGGTAGTAAATTTGCTAATTGGCAGCCAGAGCAAGCAGGAATGGAGGAATAGGAGTGATAAATCCATTTTCCTGTAGCACCAGGACTTCCTGGAGGAAAAAAGAATTATGGAGCTGCTGAGAAGTGGCTTTTTAAAGAAGGCAAAATGGGTGGAAAATCAGAAAATTGAGAGGTTTACCTCAATTTCTTCTGCAAATGGGTTTGATTTTGGATGGGTTTTAGCTGGGACATTAAAGTTTGAAAAGCTTTCTAAAGAGTTTTATTCATAGATACACAGGTATTATGTTGAGGCATAAAATATATACACGGATATACATGGATAGATGGATATACAAAATCCAAAAATAAAATATAAATGTGACCATTCTCCCCAGTTTTTCAGGAACAAGGAGCAATTTTTAAAAACCCTATATAATTTCTATGTTAAGATAATCAGAAACTTATTTGCCAGACTGGGCAACTTGTTACACTTTTAATGGTTAGATGATATTCAGAGGGATTAAGAATAAAAAGCTACAGAGACTTGGTGCAAAAGCCCTTTTTAAAGCGAAATCCTGAGTGTTTCTGAAGAAAAGCAGATATTTAAAGATCAATAGGAGAGAAGGGTTCCACTTCCCCTCTGCCTTAGGGAAAGGAAGAGCCCAGGCAAGGAATAAGTTAAATTTTTAGGGAAGTCTGACAAAAGGTTCGATTTTGAAACCCCAGCGTGCCTTTCCTAGGCTGATTTAGGGGAAAAAGCAGAGTTTCTGCTTTCTCATTAGCCCTCGGGGGGACGTTTGTGCTGCTCAGCTGCCAGGGCTGCACCTCCTGCAGCTGAGACTGGTGCAGAATCCCCCAGAGCAGCTCCCATGGCAAAGCGCCTTGGAGCCCCTCTAATCCAACACCCCTGCAATAAACAGGGACATTTCCAACCAGCTCAGGCTGCTCAAAGCCCTGCACATCCTGGCCTTGAAGGATTTTAGGGACAGAGCAGCCACCACCACTCCGGGCAATAAACAGCAGAGTTTTTCCACCCTTTTGGAATAATCTCCCTCCTTTTATCCAATTATTGTTTGCAGAAAGTGCCTGGTCGCACCAATATTCCAGATATTTCCAGCAGTGCAGCCAGCACAGCTTTTACCTTCCCCAGTGCTGCTCTGCCTTTCAGCACACAGAATTTAGAGCATATTTACAGTTTATATATATATATACACCACATTTATAGATATAATTTACAGTTATATCACCAAAAAAAGCACCTTTGGAATGTGATGGAGAGCTCCCAAAATGCACCCAGCACCCCTGGAAAAGGTGATTTTTACCCCCACTAAACCCAGCCCAAAGGGGGTGCACATTCGGATTTTGTCAAACCCACACAGGCTGTGTTTGTCCCCAGCTCAGCAGCGCATCCCACAGAAAGAGGAAATGGTTTGGAGGCTGCAAAATCTTCTTTTTTTGTTGGTTTTTTTTTTTTTTTTTTCAGATGAACCGAGTGTAAATTAAATGCTGACCGACAGGGAAGGGCGTTTTGCACTGGGAGAAAGTTTAGCAGTGGTCAAGCAGTTCCCACGGGTGGTTCTGTGCAGGAGGGGGATCAGCTGTGCTGCAGGGCACGAGGTCTGGGGGAGGAAATGCTGCTGCAGCGCTGCCTTGGGGTGCCCAGACAGCTTCAGAGCTGGGATTTGGTGCTGGAATGACCAGAACTGGGGTTTTTCCCTTGGCAAGCAGCAGGTGATTCCTGCAAGCAGGCAGCTGAGCAGAGGTTTGAGGTTAAACCCTTGAGAGCAGGATTGAGAAAATTATTTCTTTTTAACCCAGAGCCTCGCCTGAGTTGCACCTCAGATCGGGGGATTTGAAGTGAATTTTTGGCTCTGGACACCCAATATCAGCCCCCGTGGAGCACCTGGGTCCCGCCAGACTTGCAGCCCTGCTCTTGTGGCCAGGTTTGCCCTGGTGAAGGAGGAGGACACTGAGAGGCAGCAGCCCAAGGTGTCCCCAGGCAGCTGTCCCAGGGCTGCTCCCATTCCCTGTGGGATGGAGAAGGGAAGGGAGCTCATCCCAACACTCCCCTCATCAGCTGCCCAACAACTTATTTATTTATCTATCAGCTCACACAGACACCCCTCTGCTTTTCCAAGCAGAAAACCCCAAGGAGAGGAAGAGAGCAGAGCGGAGGGAACGCCACCATCCTCACCCCCATCCTCAAATTCTGTGCTTTTATGAAAAGGGAGCCTTGGAGAGTTGAGGACAATTCCCCAGGGCACTTCCCTGAGGATGGGCTCTGCCAGCAATGCCCTCCCCAGCTGCCCTCGAGCAGCCCCCACTCCCCCAGAAAGGATTTCTGGACTCCCACTTATCCCCCTCCAGCTCCAGGATCAGGGAATTTATGCTCCATTGCAAGCCTTACAGAAAATCTGCCAGCAGCCATTAGCTCTGATAAGGCTCCCCCCGGGGGCTCAGGCAGCTCTGGCTCAGGAACAGCCTCCTCCAAGCGTTTCCAAGGGATGCAGAGCACATTTCAAATGAAATCCAGGGAATTTGCTGCCCTACCAGCTGCTGGAAGCAAAAAGGAGCAAGCAGCTGGCTCAGCAAACACCTCCAGCCCTTGTAGGTTACAGCCTGACATGAGCTGCTCCAACCACTGAAGCATCAGGGGAAAAAAATAAATAATCATGGTGCAGTAAAAGCATTTCCTCTCCTCTGCTCCTAATTAGCCTCATTAACCACAGCAAGGCGCTGGATTTAAAGGGTTTGTGGTTAAATAGGTGTGTGGGAGAGGTGTCTGTATAAAGGTGAGCATTGTTTGCTGAGTAAGTAATGGAAATTGGATTTTAAAAGCTGTTTTAGGAGCAGGGCTAGTGCTGCTGTAGGTACACAGAATAATTCTACTAATTGACTATGATTTCTAGAGGTAACAATGCAGAAATACAAAATATACTTTCCAAAAATATCCCTAGGAGAGCCAGAGCAGAGAGTTGTGTTTGCTGAGGGGACTTTGCTGTTTCCATTCCTGACAGAAAATTTATGAGGGCCAGAAATGAGCCCAAACATGGGGGGGACCAGCTGGAAAACCATCAAAACCCAGGTCCCTGGTGCCTGGGATGACTCTGACCATGTTCTCTGTGACAAAAACTTGCAGCAGATTTAGAAATTATTAATAGAAATTATGCCCAGATTTGTTGTTTGGTATGACCTGAGACGAGGAACAAGCTCAGGGGGGAAAAGGAGGTTGGACTTTTAACCTCCAGAGGTTCCTCGCAACCCTAAAATTCTGTGAGTTTATGAAAAGGGAGCCTTGGAGATTGAGCTGAGATAATTCCCCCATCCCTGAGGATGGGGCCTGCCAGCCCCTGTCTGGATGCGGCCCAGGTGCATCAGCGAGGTTTCCTCAGAGCTGCAGATCTTCCCTGCAGCAAAAAATTACCAGTTTTGTGTCCTTCCAAGGCAGCCAAATCCCCCTGGCTGGGAAAGAAGTGCCCATGGGTTTCAAGGTTCGTAATGGAGGGAAAAGCCACGGCTTTTCTGCGCTTGGGGAAGCGATTTTTGGGAGTTTTCAAGGCAGAGGCAGCTGGGTGCGAGCAGCCGCTGGGTGGCAATCGCCATCCGGCAGCGCCGAGCATCCCTCCCCTTCACCCCGCATGCAAATGTGGGAACATCTGGCAGCGAGGACTTGTAAAGATAGCCCTCAGCTAAGCAAATGCAGGAACAGGGGTTCAACCAAGCTGTCATGTAGTTAAAGCGCTTTTTTTTTAAAATATAATTATGCCTTTTTTTTTTTTTTTTAGCCCTCCAATGCTCATTTGCCTGTTGTTGTTCTCCCTGCTGCATCTTGCTGGGTTTTATGGGCTGTCTGCAGGGGCTGTGGGGTGGCACAGTGTCACAGAGCTGTGGAATTGGGTTGGAAGGGACTCTAAACCCCATCCAGCCCCAACTCTGTGCCACAGGCAGGGACATCCACTAGACCACGCTGCCCTGAGCCCCATCCATACCCATCTTCATCCTGTGCTCCTTGTCATTGGAATAAAACTCCTCATTTGCTCTCCCTGGCTGTTTTGGGCAGGGTTGGGTGCATCTTGGGGCACTCGCCAGCGTTCTTGGGGCACTCAGGCAAGAGTCAGGAGGCTGCTCTGAAACGCAGCCAAGGCTTTTGTGCAATTCCTCCTCGCTCTCTGCAGGCTGGTTTGGGGTTAGGGCTGGAGGACTGGGAAGGAAATCTGTGGTCTGGGAGTCTGGAGCCTGCTTGGGCTGGGAGCTGGGCTGGATTCTCTGAGCTCCTGCAGCCCTGGGTAAATCCCTGTGTGTCCCTGGCCACTGAAATCCCTCCCAGTGCAGTGGGACATCAGCACAGTCCTGGCCAGGGAGGAATTCTGAGCACAAGGGAATATCTGAAACACCCAGGGAGCTTCAGCTGTGCTTCCAGCAAGTTTTGCCACTTATCCTGCAGAACAGCCCAGCTGAGCCTCAAACCCTGCTGGTTCAAGCCTTACTCAGCAAGAGGCAAAACACCACCCAGACCATTCCTTGGGCTGGCTCTGCCCAGGTCTCCACTGCAGCTTCCAGAGCTGCTTCACCACCAGTGTTCCCCTGAACCACCGTGACAACAAGCCTTCATCCCTGAACCACAGCGACAGCAAACCTTCATCCCTGAACCACAGCGACAGCAAACCTTCACCACCACCTCCATCCCTGAACCACAGTGACAACAAAGCTTCAACCATCACCTTCATCCCTGAACCACAGTGACAGCAAACCTTCATCCCTGAACCACAGCGACAGCAAACCTTCACCACCTCCATCCCTGAACCACAGTGACAACAGACCTGCAACCACCACCTTCATCCCTGAACCACAGCGACAGCAAACCTTCACCACCACCTCCATCCCTGAACCACAGTGACAACAAAGCTTCAACCATCACCTTCATCCCTGAACCACACCAACAACAAAGCTTCAACCACTACCTTCATCCCTGAACCACAAACCTGCAACCATCACCTTCATCCCTGAACCACAGTAACAGCAAACCTTCACCACCACCACCATCCCTGAACCACAGTGACAACAAAGCTTCAACCATCACCTTCATCCCTGAACCACAGTAGCAACAAACCTTCATCCCTGAACCACAAACCTGCAACCATCACCTTCATCCCTGAACCACACCAACAACAAAGCTTCAACCATCACCTTCATCCCTGAGCCACACTGACAACAGACCTGCAACCACCACCTGCATCCTTGAACCACAGTGACAACAGACCTTCAACCATCACCTTCATCCCTGAACCACACTGATGACAGACCTTTATCCCTGAACCACAAACCTGCGACCATCACCTTCATCCCTGAACCACACTGGCAGCAAACCTGCAACCACCTGAACCACATCGACGACAAACCTTCACCACCACCTTCATCTCTGAACCACAGCGACCACAAAGCTTCATCCCTGAACCGCACTGAAAACAAACCCTCACCACCACCTGCATCCCTGAACCACAGTGACAGCAAACCTGTAATCACCATCTTCATCCCTGAACCACAGTGACAGCAAATCTGTAACCATGACCTTCATTCCCAAACCACACTGAAAACAAACTTTCACCAACACCTTCATCCCTGAGCCACACTGACAGTAAACCTTCAAACACCACCTTCATTCTTGAGCCACAGCGACAACAGACCTGCAACCACCACCTTCATCCCTGAACCTCACTGAAAACAAACCTTCACCACCACCTTCGCCCCTGTACCTCACTGACGACAAACCCTCACCACCACCTTCCTTTATCCCTGCCTCACAGAGATGCCTTGACCAGACCTGGGATTGTACGGCCAAGGCTGGGTTTGGAGAGCCCCAAGATGTTGGGTTGGTGGCCATGGAGAACACCCCAGAGCAAACACTCAGAGCCACCTCTTCCCCCTGTCCCCAAACCACTGCCCAGGGGAAGGAGGCGATGGGGCAGCATCACTGGGGTGATGGCGGTGAGTAAGAGGCTGTGGTTCCCCTCTGGGTTTGTGGGGCCGAGCACCATGGCTGCGATGCTGCGATAGGTCCTGGGAGCCACCACTGTGGTCAGCACTGCAGAAATAGTGCAGTGGAGCGGGCAGAGAAAGTGCAGTGGGTGCTGGAGTGAGGAGAACCAAGGAACTGCTGCCATGGGACGGCTCAAGGTACCTGGGGCTGGGGCAGGGGCAGAGGAAGGGGCATGGTGGGACAGGGAGGGGTGGGATGGTGGTGCTGGGCCGCTCCAGGGTAGCTGGTGCTTATCTGAAATGGGGAAAGGGGGAGATTGGATGGAAGGGTGGATATGAGGAGGAATGGGGAGGAAAGTGGAAGAAAGGGATGAACAGAGCAAGGTGAGACATCTGTGGAGTCACCTGCAAGGTGCATCTCTGTGGGCTTGGATGGACTTGCCAAAGGAGCCAGCAATGGACTCGATGCTGCCTGGGGCATCCAGTGAGGGGGCACCAAGAGCCCATTCCAGTTTAGGGAAGGAACCACAGGCTGCCAGCCTCACTCCTTCTGAGAGGTGGTCGAAGCAAACCTCCCCCAGCATGGCAGCCAGGCTGCCTTGTTCTTCAGGCTGGGTTCACCTCTCCTGGTCACAGGTGGCCCCACTGCCACCCTGAGCGCACAAGCAAAGCGCGTGTTTGTCATCACCTCAGTGACAAGAGCCCGTTTCCAGCTCCAAGAACAACATTAACCATAAAACCATCTTGTTCTTATTGGATGAAGACACCAAGTGAAGGATTTGCATGGGTGTGGCATTCCCAGAAGGGGTGAGGCAAACATCTCCTCTCTCTGTGCTCATGGACACAAATGCCCTAAATCAGCTGTCACATTTCTCATGCTAAGTGTTAAGAGAAAAATATCTCCATGGCTTACAAGAACTTTGCTGGTGACCAACATCTGCTCCCAAAGAATGGCTGCCAAAGTTTCCAGGAAACCCTCCAGGCCTTTTTTATCATATTTACTCAGTGTTGTAACTCAGTGCTAGTGGCGCTTTTTAGGAGAATGTCTCGAGGGATTACAGCCCTGCTTTTAAAATCCTGCCAATGATCTAACAAGGGTTAGGTGGAAGACATGCTCAGGCACAAAGGGACTTTGTCCTCCAGGATTTTCAGACACGGATCTGCAGATACTCAGCCACAACAAACTGTTGCTCAGGCTCTCCTAACCTAGAGGATGACAGAGGTTGATTGAAGAACTGGTTTCTGGCCAACTGGGCCTCCAGTTGTTCCATCTCCAGATGTTACCTCAGGTAGCATCAGCTGCCCATGGCTGCAGAGATGGCCTCACCGAGTGTGGGTACAATTGTTTTTCTCAACCAACCTGACCACCAGGTCCTTCCTGTTACCCTCCAGGAGCTGCTATCTTGGTTGGCATCAGCTGCTTGTGTCTGCAGAGAGGTTTCATGGGAAGCAGGAGCTCTGTGTGGCTGTGCCCATGTGGAAGTGAGGGCCCTCCTGCAGTTTCATGCAGGTGGAACCAAGAGCAACGGGAGGCACCAGCACCGAAAGTCCTGTCTTGGTTTCAATGGTGAACCACATGGTTTTGTTGTATTGTTTTTATTCTCAGGCCCAAAAATTACTCCCATCTGGTTATTTCCCCCGAAACCATCGCGCACCGGCACTCAGCCAATCGGAGCGGGGCTCCTCGCCCAAAATTCCGTTCTTCCCTTTTATGGTCACGATCTGGTCTCTCCAAAGATAAAAAAAGGTAGGCACGGACCACGCCAAGATGCGGGCGGTTGGTTCCACATGACAGGTTGCCCCGTGACCCGCTCCCGTCAGGCCACCGCAGGGCCAGAAAAGAGGAAAGAACCCAGCGGGCAGAAGGTGAGAATAACAGTTTTGGGCTCAAAAAAACAGAGTGCCAACAGGCATCTGAGGTGGTGAGACACAGAGAGCTCTGACCCATCAGGGCAGAAGATGAGAATAACAGTTTTGGGCTCAAAAAAACAAGAGTGCCAACAGGCATCTGAGGTGGTGAGACACAGAGAGTTCTGTGGATGAGGTGTCAGCCCCCGCTGAGCACCCCTGCTAATGACCACACTAGTTGGGGCCTGGAAACAGCACTGGGCACCATGGCTGGGACTGGGTGTGGTTCTGGGAAGACTTTCAAGGCTTGGCCCAGAGTTAGGAACTTGTTGCTCTTGTTGTCCAACTGGTATGGGAGGAGAAATCTAACGGAGGCAGCTTGATGCAATGAGGAAAGGGTTTTCCTCCTCCCAGCCGTGATCACGGGAGCTGGCAGACATTGATTTCTGTTTGTGTGTTCACACTTTGATGGCATTTCCAGCCCTCAGCCACAAAGGCCTTGGCATGCAACACCTCAGGCCCACCTGAGGTCAGTTCATGATCAAAGCCTGATCTGAGCCTTGTCTGCAAATTCAGTCCTGGCTGAAGACAACAGAGGTCAAATCCCACCACCAAGTGCCAACCCAAACCTTCCCAGAATCAGAGGTGTTTGGATCTTCAGGTGTTTTTGAGCTCTTCCTGGTTCCCAACCAGGAGATTACACATCAGTCTCTGCTCAGCTCATTCTGCAATCGAGAGGACACCGATAACCAACGAGCCAGCAAGGAAACCACTTTCACGCTCTGACCCTGAGCAGCCTCCCTGAGGGCCTTTAGGAGTGCTGGATTCTGACAGGGTTTGCGATTATTTGCTCTTTTCTAGCAGGATGAGCATCCAGAAGCAGTCGTGGAGGATCAGGGATTCAAATCCTGGTGTCTGACCAGGCAACTCCACCAGATCCCCATCCACCCGCCAGTACTCACCACACAGCTGCCTCCTCCTGCCCTCCAAAAAATGCAGAACATTTCCCAAGCACAATCCCTCGTCATAGTTTGTGACTCTCTTAATTCCATTCTCAGACAGAAAAAGAAACAAATTACTGGAAGAGGCAAAGCACCCTTAGAGCAACATTCGACTCCTGTCTGAGCCAATCCTTGATCTGGGGCAGCCCTGGAAGATAAACAGATAAACGCCCTGGAACATGTTTATTCCCAGCACCCCAGTGTATTTCCTCATAGTGATCATATTTAAATCTCCTCTCCTGGCATGAGTGCATTCAAGTATTTGGTTAGAAGGCGGATTCATCTGCCAAGCAGGAAAAAAAAAGAGGTGGCATTGCTTAAAGAGGATTTCATGGAAGTCGTGCCTGGCCCAGGCTGAGTTTTTGTCACTTTAAAGCTCTGTAACCAAGGCAGGAAATTTTGTATTAATGAGCAGGGGAGCAGCTCTGAGTTTCATCAGCACTTCTAGGGCAGAACAGGCACCCCAAAGCTGCAGAGGAGATCTCATTTCTCTCATGTGCTGCTTCTGACAGTCCCATCATGTAAAATTAGAACATGGGAAGTTTCAGGAACGAATTCTCAAATGTGCTTCAGTTGCAAGAAGTAGAAGAAATTAATACCATGGGGAAAATTTCCTCCCAGGCTGAAACTCTTGCTTGACGAATGGAGAGAGAAATTCTCTGCCAAGTCATGGGCACAGAGAGTGGGGAAGGGTGGAGGAGGGCGGATATCTAATCTACTTTTAATCTCCAAAATTCTTGACTCAGACTTTCGTGGCTCTTCATACCAAGAGTGCAATTCCTGCTTTGCCAATTCCCCCTCGTTAAAGGGATGCAGCGACAGGAGAGGCAGGAACAGAAGGAGCATTTCTGGGCAGCCAAATCTGCAAAGCCTGGGTAATGCCACTGTATAAATTCATGAGCCCATTCCTCTGGGGAGCCAGGCTTTAGTGCCAAAAGATATTGCAGAATTACAGCAATCACAAAACAATAAAGAGCTTGGGAAAACGCTGATGAGGGAAACCGGAGAAATTAGGGTAGTTAGAAAGACAAATGAGAAGGAATAAAACCCAGGTATTAAATAATTGGTGGGAGGCAGGAGGTAGATTAAGAGCTGTTTTCATGGCTCGGACCCCGAGCACAAGGAACCATTAGATGAAAGGAATAGATGGGAAATCAAACCCCCCCAAAGGGCAGCACTTGCTCTTGGCAGAGGTAATTAGAGCAGGGAGTTCAGCCTGAAGCCACCATCTGAAGAGGTTCACTTGAGCAGGGAGAGAGAATTCCGTGTGCTCTGCTATTAACAGCAACAAAAGCAGCTCTGAAAGGGCTTTCAGACACCCAGCCCCCTCCTCTCTCTTGGCTCTTTTCCTTTCAACATCTGCAGGGAAGCAGCTGCTGGACCACAAGGCTGAAGCAAGAGCCTGATGGAGCCTTGGCATTGGCCAAGAGAGACCTCAACCACAGCAGGGACTGCTGACACCCACGGGAGGCTTCCCCCACAGCCTTGACCCACTCTGTCCTGGAGATATTTCAGACCAACCCCTTTATTCATCATCCCTATGGATGACCTAAACTCAGCAGATTTCTGGGAACCCAGCACTGTGACAGCTCGTTAATGTTTAACTCCAGATTAGGGGCTTGCTGCTATCAGAGCACGGGGGAGGCAATATTGCCCTGAGCCCCGATAAGAGATAGCACATCCTACTCCAGGAGTTAAATAATCAGGGATTAAATAATCAGGGGTTAAAAAACACACCGGAGCTGATGGAGGGTATGGCCTGACTGGTTTACTCTTTGCCTCACATTGATACAATGCTATAAACCAAAGAAGAAAAGTGAGAGTCCCTTATTACAGCAATGGTTAACAGGACCAGAAGGAAGCACAGGTGATTATTCACCCCTTTAGGACAAGCTGTACAATATTTGAATATTTGTTAATTTTTTTTTTCCTGTAAATCTCCAGCTCCCAGAGTCCTGTCATTACATGAGAATATCACTCTTCCTTTTTTTGAGAAACAAGAACTGCCAAGCCTCCCTGAATGGAAGGACAAGACACAAAGGGGTATTTTTTGTGAAGACTGTCCCTTTTAACCTAATTTTTCTGGGTTCTCTGGGGCTGACTTGTGGCACTCTGGGACACCTTGGGTTTTTTTGCGTAATTCCTGACCTTGGCAAAAGCACAGAGAGATGGTGGCCAGCGAGATAAAATAACGGAGGTGATTAATACTGCCTCTTTAATTCTGCTAAACTTTATAAACTGCTTGACCTCAGCAAGCAGGAGCTCGAAAGTGAAAATAAAAGCCAGGACAAAGGTCACTAATTCCATGCTGGGAGTGGCAGAATTTGCTTGGCTTTCACAAATACTCTCCCAGAAGTTTTATGAATGACTTGTGGGATTTCTTGGTGACTCTCACGTCCCCAAACAGCCTCCAGCAGCTGGGACCAGTCCAGATCCAGCACTCAGGGATGCCAAAGTGGGACAGACACGTCAGGGGCATCCCCGTGCCTGCACCACAGGTTGGAAATGGGATTTCCTCTCCACTTCATTGCAAAACTCCCAGATGAACAAGTATTTCTAAGGGAAGAAGGGAATGGCTACAATCCTGCATTTCCAGCCTCTCAACCTCTCAAAACATCAGGAGGCGAAATTTGAAGGAGAACAACCCAAACACTGAGGACTTTGACATTCAAAGCTGCATTGCGGATGTCCTTCTCTAAACAGTATTTTTAGTTCAGGAGCAGCGGCTCCATCTGCTTCTTCCTCCTTTCCTATAAGTTAAATAAAACCCAGATTCCTGGAATCTCAGCTCCTCGTTCAGCTACACTTTTAGAATCCCATCACGTTTTGATTTTTCTCCTTCTGGTCCCATCAGTTTGCTTTAATACTAAAGGCCAATTTTCCAGCAACCACAAGTACCTGGAATTTAGCATCTCATTTTCTCCTGTGTTATTCCCCTCTCTCCAATCAGCAAAAAGTTTTCCTTCAGATGAGGAGAAAATGTCATGCTGTGCAGGGCTTCTATCACATCCTGAGGGCCAAAGGACACCTGAAACAGGGTTTTTTACATGGGGTGACACTTTTTAAAGCTCATAACCCATGGCAAAAAATCACAAACACCTGTAGATGTGCCTGATGATATCCCAGCCTCTGCCCCATCTCCTGGGGGCTCCACCAGGTCTGCCTTGGAGATTGGAATTTTGTGGCGTGTGCCTGGTCTGCAGTGGGGCTACCTCACAAGTTTTGCCTTCATCTTCTGAAGGGTTTTTCTGTTCTTTGGAAGGTTTCAGGCAGAAATAGTGTTTCCCCAAGCCAAAAATAGGCTTTCAAATGTGTAATTATTTTCAGGGTGCCTGCAGAGAGAGAGAGATCTGCTGTGAAAGCCATGGTGCACCAGGGACATATCCTTCCCCCACTGCTTTGGGCCAGCAACTGGAAACACCAATAAATCAAAGGAAAAAAGGAAAAATTCATGGCAATTTTTGGGAATAACCCAAAAAACTGTCATTCCCCCTGATACAGCTGTGCATACAAGATGCTAGAAGTCTGCTTGACTTCGAATTGAATATTTTGAGGAGCATCCTTGGACAGGAAACCCAGCCGCTCCTTACACTCCCCACCCTGCTGCTCTTTAGCAGGGCTTGACAAAGGGGTTTGCTCTCCCATCCAGGCAAAGCCAGGCAGGGGCCGAGCAGGGCCGTTTGAGCCCTTGCAAAGGCCCTTCAGCCTGGCTGGGGCTGTGTTTCCTTTCCTGGGAGGGCAGCGGAGGCAAGGCCAAGGGCCCGCAAGTGGAGTTGCACAACGCCAGGCCAGCGCCGGCTCCCAACCGTCAGCGCTCGGAGGAGGCCGCGGCGGCGGGAGGGGAGGACGTGCAAAGCCTTCTGTGGGCCCCCCCCAGGCTCTTTTTATACTTTAGAGAAGTTGGGTTCATCCCTAAGTTCCTCTCCCACAGATTGTTCCTGTTGTTGTCGCTGCTCCGACCTCGCCGATCATGTGGCTGCTCGGGGTGACCTGGGCGCAGCAGAGCCGGTGCTGGGAGCTCCTGGTGCCTCTGCTGGGGACACTGGGGACACTGGGGACACAGACAGAGGTCCCTGTGGCTCCACAGCCCCCTGCTTCTGCCTCCTCACCATCTCCTCAATGCACTTTTAGCTAACTTGCCCCATATGTGCGGCTGAATGCTGTGGAGCTCTTGATCATGTCACCGAGGTGCAGTGATTTTCCCAGCCATCACAGCTGGATATTGCATGCAAAATCCACAATCTACTAAGATTATAAAGCAGAGATAGATCTCGGCTTTGAGTCTGCGGGCTGAAAAAAATCATGGCAAATAATCCATGTTTACTCGGTGTGTGGTTTTTCTTTCGACTCTCTGTCATCTTCTCCTTCAAAAGTCAAAGAAACAAGGATTAGACAGAATTAAAACTTGGAGACAAACAGGATTCCAATTTATTACAATATCCAGGCTAATCTGTTCAAGAATAATTTAAAGATCCCAGTCAACATTTATTAAAACTGTAGAAAGCTTTTGAGCACCACTGACAGTCCATCCCTTTAGGGAACTCGCTCCTGCTTTAACTTCCTAAATACAAAATTCTCTCTGCTCCTCTACCACCTCTACCTTGGCAGCTGTGCCAGGGAGAACCTCTGGTTTCCAGCACCCCAAAAAGCTGTGCCCAAGCAGAGAAAAGGGATTTAATTTTTGGGGAGCATCCCTTGAACAGGCTTGGCAGGAAGGGCAGGGTCGTGGTTAAAGGTGAAGCTTTCCCTGCTGCTGCTGGGTATCTTCCAGATTTTATCTGCTGCATCCTGCCTGGGTTCAAATTCCCGGTGGTTTGGGTGCAATAAACCCTGATTTGTTTGTGGGATCGGGTTTGCTGGAGGGCTCAGCCAGGAGGAAACTGAGCTGCAGCCCTGCTTTGATGCACACCTGGGCATGGCCACCCCTCTCGGTCCCAGGGACTGCAGGGACACCGAGCCGGGGGCAGAAGGGACAGAACCCATGGAATAACCCGAGCTCAAAGGGACCCACGAGGGTCAGCGCTCCTGACCCTGCTCAGGACAGCCCCAAGAATCATTTCAGGTTCTTGAGGGCATTTTCCAAACCCATGTCCCTGCTCCCAGGGCAGGCAGGGAGGGCTTTGATGCACACCTGGGCATGGCCACCCCTCTTGGTGCCAGGACTGCAAGGGACACAGATCTGAGGGCAGAAGGGACAGAACCCATGGAATAACCCGAAGTTCAAAGGGACCCACGAGGGTCAGCACTCCTGACCCTGCTCAGGACAGCCCCAGGAGTCACTTCAGGCTCTTGAGGGCATTTTCCAAACCCATGTCCCTGCTCCCAGGGCAGGCAGGGAGGGCTTTAACACCCAGAGCAAGCACAGTCAGAGCTCTGCTGTGGAACAGGTGATTAACAGGTGATTAGGCAGCGGTGATTGATGAGACAGCTCCTTGGGATGGCTCTGGGACAGCAATTCCCCCCAGTGCTCCATTTGGAGCTGCTGGGCTTGGATGGGCTCTCAAGGGTCTTTTCCAAGGTTTCCAGTGCTGGTGGCCAGCGATGAATCCCATCCCTTTGCCTCCCACCAGCTCCCAGGAGCACTGAGTGGATTTTAGCACAAAAATCTATTTTTATAGGGGGAAAACCCCCAAAGAGCAAAGCAGACAATGGAGCATCCCACCCAAATCCATGCCCTGCAAATCAGCAGGTGCAAACCAGCCCATCCTATCTAATACTTGAAATTTTCCAAGCCAGTGACCGTTTCCTGCAAACTGGATTGATTTTCAGCACAATTCCTGCTGGAGAGAGCAGTCGGCGAGTCAAAAGAGCAGACTTGGTTATTATATAAAACAGGATGAACAATAATGGTGAGACTCTGACCGTGCCCGTTGCATTTATGGCTGCAGCACGTGGGCAAGGGGATTAAGGTGTGCAGGGAGGAGGGACAGAGCCAAAACAGCCCCAAAACATGCAAAAAACACAGAAAAGGGGTGGTGGAGGGGTTTTTTGCCATCTCCCAGTGATGCCTTGAGAAGACTGAGCTAGAACAGAGGCTGGGCAGAGCTACAGAATAAAGCAGGGATTTATTAAAAGGATCTCCTCAATGGATCCACCTTGGGCAGCACAAGAGCCCAGCCAGGGCTGTACCCAAGATGAACCAAAATGGTCCCAAAATGAACCCAGGATGAACCGAAATGATCCCAAAATGAACCCAAAATGGTCCCAAAATGCACCCAAGATGAACCAAAATGGTCCCAAAACAAACCCAAGATGAACCAAAATGGTCCCAAAATGCACGAGCGCTCCCGGGGTCTCTCCCTTTGCTCAGCTCTGCTCCATTTGCACCTTGCAGTTCATTGTCCCATCCCAGCTTTAGCCCCTGCAGTCCCACCCTGCTTGTTTTTCTCTCTCCAGCCCACGGGGTTTGTGCTCCTGGGCTGAGATTTGGATCATTTGTCCTTGGTGCCCAGCTGGAGCAGGAATTGTTTTGTCTCCCTGCTCTGTGCACAGAGCTCACCATCCCATAACATGAAGCTCAAACCCACACACTAAAGCAGCACAGAACGTGAAAAATAGAAAAGCTAAAACCTGAGGCATCCCCAGTCCCTAACCGAGCTATGGGAGGTGGTGATGGAGATCTGCTCCTGCTGTTGCAGAAAGCACCATGAAGCCCCAGCTGGGATTGTCACTGATGCCACAGCAGTGGGAATTTATGGCAGCAAAAAGAAAATCATGGAAAAGTGATGAAATCAGAAGTTTCAGGGTTTGGAGGAAGGGACAGGGAGATGGTTCCCAGTGGAATGGCCTCTCCACTGAGCCCCTGAGGCTTTCCATGCTCTGAGCTGCAGAAAGCCCATTCCAAAGGCCCTGTGGAGCTGCTTCCAGGCTGCCAGAACTCTCCCTCAATGGGATTTTCTCTGCTTTCTCCACATTTTCCCTCAACAACAGACCTTTTGCCCATGTGATTTTGGCAGGACCTTCCAGTGAGGAAAGAGCAGTGAGGATTTGGGGGAGTGATTTTCCACAGCCCTAAATCTTCCTCTGGAGAGAGGAGCCCTCTGTGGCAGGGCTGGATCCAGCCAGGAGCTCTGCCTGTGGAGCGGTGGAGGATTGAATTCTTGATTTCAATCTTGGGGATTGAAATCCCCACCTTTTGAGGACTTGGAGCCACTTTCCTGCCTTCACCTCCCTGGCAGAGACAGGGATGTCCCAGGAGACGATTCCCCTCTGAGGGAGCTGGATCTGCAGAACAGGGGCACCACCTCCAGCCATTGGGGTTGATCCCCAATTCCAGGTTCCTCCATCACTCAGGACCATGGAAAATCACACCTGCTCATGTATTTCTATTTTTTTGTTAATTTTTTTCCCCTCTAACAACAGCCTGTGGTTTTCCCAGTGATTTAGCACAGGCTCTCAGCAGCTCTGCCGGTCTCGTGCCAGACTCTGCTCTCAGTCAATCAGCCCTAATTAACACTGACTCTAATGGTTCTGTGCATTCTTCCTGCTCACACAGAACATTCCCACTGTTCACTTCCCAGGCTGTGCTTGTTGTTTCTAGCCAGATCTTTTCCCCTATGAAGCAGAAATCCAGAAGGATTTGAAGCTCCTAATTTCAGAGATTTGCTTAGAAGTCACGTTTTTCACGCTGCTCTATTTATTACAAACAGAAAACCACATTTTTTTCCAAGCAAATACCAAGAATAAGCAGCTAAAAAAGAAATCAACACCCTGAACAAGTCCCTGTGATCTCAGCTCTGTGTTTTAGCAACACTGGAATTGGGATATTTGCATTTTGTAAAGGCGTGAGCAAAGTTTGTTAGCAGCAAAATAATTCCCAGGCTCCCTGTAAAACCCTCAGTACAAACATTCCCACCTCCAATGGCCCAGAGGGTGGAATTTAAAGGAATCCACACAGAGAAATGTTTTTAGCCCCTGGAAGCACCAAGGAAATATTTAATACATGTGGAGGGAGGGGTTTGGCTGGGGGAGTGCAGCAGGGAATGTGGGATCAAGGAATGCACCAGGGGCTGTCCACAATGATGATCCACATAAATAGAGGGGAAACCCTCTGGATTTGTTATTGCTGAGCTTAATCTTGTCTGGAGGTGCCTGTGGAGGGTTTATGGGTTAGAGGGGGGATGGTTTAAGGATTATCACAGCCTGGAAGCAGGGGTAGTGTATCATTTCTGGAATGGTTTGGGTTGGAAATGGGCAAGTGTGGTCAGTAATTGTTGGGATGTTGTTGGGGTCTCTAGGATGAGGTGAGAGATGAGAATTGGCTCCAAGTTCTTAGAGGGCTGATATGTTATATTATGTTATGTTGTACTATATTATATGTTATGTTATGTTGTATTATATTGTATGTTATGTTATGTTGTATATGTATTATATTGCATTATATTATATTATATTATATTATATTATATTATATTATATTATATTATATTATATTATATTATTATTATATTATATTACATTACATTACATTACATTACATTACATTACATTATATTATATTACATTATATTATATTATATTATATTACATTACATTACATTATAATTATATACTAAAACTATACTAAAGAGAGGGAGAAAGGAGACATCAGAAGGCTAGAAAAGAACGATGATAAAAAACCCATGACTGACCAGAGTCCTGACACAGCTGGACTGGGATTGGTCATTAAGTAAAACAATTCACATGGAACTAATCAAAGATGCACCTGTTGGTAAACAACCTTCAAACCACATTTCAAGCCATCAGGTAATTATGGTTTACAAAAATATTTTGTTTCTCAGCTTCTCAGGAGAAAAATCCTGGCAAAGGGATTTTTCATAAAACATCACAGTGACAGGCAAGGACACCTTCCCAGGGGATCTGAGAGCCCACAGGTTTGCTGGGAGCAGCACAATGTCCCACCCAAGCTGCTGGAGCGGGTCCGGAGGCACCAGGGTGATCAGAGGGATGGAGCAGCTCTGGCCCCGAGGAAAAGATGGGAGAGCTGGGAGTGCCCAGCCCGGGAAAGGGAAAATTCAGGGTGGTTTAACTGGGGCCTGAAGGGAGCCCACAGGAAAGATGAGAGAGACAGAAATAAGAGAGACTTTGGGCAAGAGCTGCAGGGACAGGAGAGGGGGAATGGCCTCGCACTGAGGGGACAGGATTCGGTGGGATTTTGGGAAGGAATTCTTCCCTGGCAGGGCGGGAGGTGCTGGCAAAGGTGCCCAGAGCAGCTGTGGCTGCCCTGGATCCCTGGCAGTGCCCAAGGCCAGGCTGGATGAGGTTTGGAGCAGCCTGGGACAGTGGAAGGTGTCCCTGTCACAGCAGGGCTGGAACGAGATGAGATTTAAGATTCCTCCCATCCCAAACCAACCCACGGTTCATGATCCCACTCCCAGTGCTGCTCTGGCTGTGTCCCCTCCCCACGTCACTCTCAGACCCCCCTCCCTGTCCAAAAGCCACCCCAGAGCCATCCCAAGCGCCATCTCAGTGCCCCTTGGCGCCCCACATCCCCCACCCCAGCAGCCCTGGCTTGTCCCGGCCGGGAAAGCGGTCGGAAAATGAAAATGAACTTTCCCTCAGCAGCAGCAGCAGCAGCAGCAGAAACTCTGGGGCCAGGCTTGATTATTTTGGGTGGCAGCTGCAGCCAAGCAGAACCAGGCCCGGGCTGTCCCCACCTTCAAGCAGCACCCGCCGTGCTCTCACCCCTCTCTAGCGTGGTTCCTGCCCGCCCTGCCTGGGGGGGATTTGTCACTCAGCCCCAGCCCCAAACCCCACCAGCACCATGTCCTGGCTGCCCTCAGCACCCCCAGGAAGATCAAGCACAAGGCAGGGCCAGAAAAAGTCTTTATTTCCTTATAAGCTCCATCATTTCCACGCAAATCTCAGGTTTTTTACCCTCCTCGCTGTGGCTTCTCGCACGCAAGGAGTGTTTTCTTGAGAAAGCCGTGGCTCAGGGGGGATTTTGGAGGGTGGGTGACCTGCCCTGAGCTGTCCCCACAGAGGGGTGGAATGGGGAAACGCTCCTGAGATGCTGCACCCAAACGTTGAGCTGGTTTTGGAAAGATTATTTGAATTTTCTTTTCAGTTTTGCACTACCTTGCGGCTTCATGGGAACTCCTCTTTGGGCCCCGAGCATTTTCATTAAGGAACAAGAATCCTGTTTTTTTTTACAGCCCTTCCTCATCAGCCAAACCCAAAGGGAAGAAAGAAGATTATTACCCAGGAGACAACGAAAGTGGAGCCTTCCTAAATCTGGGCTCTGCAGCTCGTGGCTCCCTGCAAGAGCTGCAAAGAGCAGGGACAAAAACCCTGAGTGAGAATGGGATGAGGATGGGATGAGGATGGGATGCTCCAATGCCAGGGCCTGGCAGGGTTCTGCTGCCCTGAGAGGCATCTCCAGCTCTGTTTGGGCCCCAAAAAAATGAGATTTTGGGGTTGGGAAAAGCCCCACAATCTCTGTAACCACCCTCTTCATGTTTCCTAATGGCCTTTCTGCAGGGGTTATTATTGAGTAATGCCTATTTGGGTGAAAAATTGCACCATAAACAGCCAACAGGGAAGGAAATAAATAATTGCTAATAAATGTCAAAGTGGATTAGCAAATCAGAAAGGCCAAGGAAGAGCAAATTTTTTTTTTTTCTTTCTTTTTTCTTTTTTTCTTCTTTATTTTCTTGGCTTGGAAAACAACTCCTTGCGAAGATTGGCTTTAATGAAAACTATTTCAGTGCCTTGCAGGGGAGTTAATGCTTTGTCATTTCCTCAGAGTGGGTTAAAATCTGTCTGACTCCCCCACAGTCTGCAGCCAGCCTGGAAAAACAACCTTTTCTTCTGTAAAATAAGGGAAAAGGCATAAAAAATTGATGGATTTCTCCTGAGCACACCAGAACCTTGGAATATTGGATGCAAAGAGCTCAAGTGTTGAGAAAATTGGGGAATTTGTCAGGTTTAGCGACTCTCCAGGGTTTGAAATTTCACAAGATGATGTGCATCTCACTGATGTTTAGCAAAAAATCAGCTTCCAGGTCCATTCAAAAGTGGGGGGAAATAGGATTGAAAGCCTTAAATAAAGTGTGAAACCAGATCTAAATGAGGGAAAAGTGGGATAATAAAGATGACAGTGCTGTTCCTCCACGGCCAGGCGGTGGCTGGGAGCTCTCTGTGCAGCCCCTTTCTGGAAGGAGACACCAGGTTTGCTTTGGCCACCACAAACCTTGGATTTAAAGACTCATTAACATCCCTGCAAAGCTGTGCTTGCCAGGCTGGCTGCTGGGAGCTCTAAAAGTGACTTATGGAGAAAGGAAAAATGGGAAAAATGAGGAGAAACTCCCCCTGAGCTCTGCCCTTGGACCAGCAGCACCATCCCAGGGTGTCCCCCTTTGCCAGGTAGGGCTGGTTCCTGATCTCAGGTTTTTAAGCTCAAAAAAGCTGATTTTTTACAAACCAGGATGCAGAGAAACAGCTCCATTTTGAGCTGCTTCAGCACAAATCCCGGGCAATCCTTTTTTCCCCTGTTCATTTTCTCCTCTTTCTGTGAGAAACTCATATTTCCCTGCTGCTGTAGTGAAGAAATAAAAACCTCCCGAGAGCAGAGGATGCTGAAATGAATGGCCAAGCCCTCTGTTATTCCTCGTGGCTCCCCTAACTCCTGCCAGCTCAACTTGTGGTTGAGATTACAGCGATAAATCACAAGCTTCTCTTTGAAATAACAGCTCTGATTTCACCCAGGGTGAGGAAGGAGAAGGAGAAGGAGCCAGGGGGGTTGTGCAAGGTGGGGGGACAGGGATGGGACGGATTCCCCTGGCCTTGGTGGGGAATACAGGGGGTCCCAAACACCTGGATGGGAAGGAAAAGCACTGTCATCTTTGTTATTTCACTTTTTGTTGATTTAGATCTGGTTTTACAATTTATTTAAGGCTTTCAATCCTATTTCCCCCCATTTTTGAATGGACCTGGAAGCTGATTTTTTGCTAAATATCAGTGAGATGCACATCATCTTGTGAAATTTCAAACCCTGGAGAGTCGCTAAACCTGACAAATTCCCCAATTTTCTCAACACTCGAGCTCTTTGAGCTTCAATAAACACTTGAGCTCTATTGAGCTCAATATTTCAAGCTTCTGGTGTGCTCAGGGGGTCCCATACAAAACTCCAGGCGTGTCCTCAGCTCGTGGGCCATGGGTGGACATATCAGAGAGAGATTTTCATGCTGTCCTTGTGCAGGGATGGAGGGTTTGGGTGTCCTCATGGGCAGGATGGGGCTCAGCTGGAGAGTGCAGCTACACTGGGATTCTGGGCTGGACCCTCTGTATGAGGCAAAGGTGCCAAACCTGCAGATTTCTCCCCAAAAAAACCCAAAATCTGGAGGTACAGCACAGCTTTTAGCACCTTTGGGCCCCAGAATGCAGCTCCCTGCGAGGGTGGTGACCCCACAAAGCAAACACAGGCAATGCCCAGAGGTGATGGGGAGACCCCCAATAAACCCATGCCCAAGAGGGCTCCCCCATTCCTCCTGCTGAGCACCCCCAAGCAGAAACAACCCCAAAGACACCTTCAGCTTTTCGGTTAACCCAGACTGAGTTTCACCTCATGCTTTGGCATCTTCAGAAACTTGCAGCACACCCCTATTTTTAGCCTGTCCCCTCAGCCCCAGCTGCTCTGGCTGGGAGACCCTCACAGGACTGCTGTGGCCAGGCCAGGCGTTATTTTGGGGTGTTTTGAGCTGTGTCCATCTGTGCTGGGCCAGGCTGGGTGAAGGAACGTGTGGTTTGAGCATCTGCGAGCGAGGCAGGCCGGGCAGGAGGAGCAGAAACGGCTCCAAGGGCTTTCTGCCCGTGGCCAGCAGCAAATGTGGAAGTGGCTCTTCAATCCTGGCCTCGGGGAGGGTTAAATAAAGAAAAGGGTCGCTGGGACTGGTGGGTTTTGGTGCAGCTGAGCCCAACCTCACCCTCAGGAGGGGGGAGATGGAGCAGCTCCGAGCCCAAACCCATCTGAGCTCGTGATGGGGCAGAGAGGACAAGAGGCTTCTCCTCTGCTGTGTCACCCCTGGTATCTCCTCCTGCAACTCCTGGCTCTGCCACAGGGACCTCAGCATCGCTGTTGGATTGGCCAAGCCCTGGTGCAACCCTGGGTGCTGGAGTTGACCCCAGTTTTGCTCTCCTGAGGGGCAGATCCACAGCTCGCCAGAAGCCACGGCTCCAGCGCTTCCCTTTTCTCAGAATGAAGGGAGATGTTTCTCCAAGAGCAACACCAACATTAAAAAAGAAACCCCGGCCCCCCAAAAAAAGCAATGCTGGAACTTTTACTTTCCCTGTGCCATTTGCTAAATTTCAGGTGGGATTTGGGAAGTTGCTGCAGGTTTGGCAGGTTTCGACTTCGTGTTTTCACTTTTTAAAGCCTGCTGTGGTGGCTGAGATCTGCCGGCCTCTCCCACACTACCTTTGCCTGGAAATACCCACTGAGACATGGAAAATAAAATTTAAAAAATCTCCAAAGGAGCCTCTGGTCTCTCTGATGGCCTCACCAGGGTCAATGGTGGGAGCAGGAGGCCGTGGGTTGGTGGGAGGCAGCTCTGATGCTGCTGGGGACATGAGAAGCTTCTCCAGAGGTGGTGGCCAGGGTGGTGGTGACTTCAGGTGTGGACATGGAATGGCCACCTGACCTTAGAATCCTGGAATAGTTTGGGTTGGAAGGGACCTTGAAGACCATCTCATTGTAACCCCTGCCACGAGCAGGGACAGCTCCCACTATCCAAGATGGCTCCAAGCCCCACCCAGCCTGGCTTTAAACACTTCCAGGGATCCAATCCTGGATGTGAATCCCTCATCACCCAGCCTCTGTGGGGACATTGAGGTACCCAGGATTTCTGCCTCAGCCAGGCAATGTAGGATGGATCCCAGCACCACCTTCACCATCGTCCACACAGGGGAGGCCCATGAGCTCCTGAGTGAAGCCTCCACCCCAAAACTGGTCACCAGAGCTGTCCCATCCAAACCCAACCATTTGAGCTGGCCATTCCCACCTGGGCATCACTCCAGGCCATGGCATGGAGCGTCCAAGCCTGCCCTGATCCCAGCCCACACACCAGAGCTGAACTTTGGCCCACACCGTGCCGGCTGCCCTTCCCCTCACCCTTCCCCTCGCCCTTCCCAACCAGGGCTCGCCTTCAAAGCACACGGCTGAGGATTTATAAATAAAAGAAATAAATAAGGTCTTTTTATGTTCAAATTTAGCCCCGGGCAGACAATGTGTCCGCGCGGTGAAAGACTCGGTTTCCTGTCTGTTTGTCGGGGCTCCTTAGAAGCTTCCTCTGCATAACAAACCCGGCCTGGAGGGCGGAAAGGGTAAGGACCGAGCTCTGAAACGTGAACAGAGGGATTGCACAACAGCCCTGGGCCAGGGGCAGCCTCCAGGCTCTGCCATCCAGCTGGATTTGAGGCTGAGGGTGCGGTGCCCACCTGCCCCGGGTGGCTGCAGATGCCCCGGCAGCATCAGCAGGGGGAGGCGCGCACCCCGACCCAAAAATAGTCCTTGGGATCCACAAAATGACTCATTTGGTTTCTGGACCAAAAATATCTCCCTGCTCAAGGCTTGGGGGTGAAAGGAAAAGCCGGATGGAGGCTGTGTCACAGTGCTGGTGGATCCTTGGCCTGGAGGAGGTTTGGGAGGCTGATCCCAGCTGGGAGTGTGGGAAGAGCAGAGCCAGAGTTGAGAATGATGATGCAGCGTTGTTCTTGTGGTATTTCTGGCCCAGCCAGAAGTGGGAAGTATCAGAAATCTCATGAGGCCTTTTGTGAGATTTCCAGCTCTTTTGCAAACCTCCCCTGAGGCCTGGATTCATCTCTGACCTGGTTTGCTCTCTCTTTTTTTGTTGTTTATTCCTATAAAACACCCTTTTGCCCTGAAGGGATGCTCAGTTCTCTCTTCCACCTTGGTGTAGATACAAGGATGTGGAAGGAATACAAGGATTAATGTCCCATTCCACCCTGCAACCTCCTGTACCAAAATAAGGGGACAAGGAGTCCATCAATAGCAGCAGGAAAAAGGAAATAAAGTAGGAAAATTAATTTCCCTCATTCCCTGGCATTCTCGATATGGCAGAACAGCCATTCCTCCCCAACCCTGCAGCTTGCCTGACACAGCATTTATTGGTTAAGGAAAGTTTGGGACACCAAAAAAAGAGCTGCTTCATTAAGGACTCTATTAAATATGTCCCTTTACACAGGAATGTCCCCAAACTCAGCTCCTGCACCTATGCCCAGCAAGTTAAGACTTCAGGGACATGGGACCCTGCAGCATTCCAGGCTCAGCCCAAGGGAATCCATTTCCCAGCGTGGCTGGAACACCAGCTCCCCTCCACAAAAAACTTCTAGTTCCTTCAGCTCCAAAGACTTGGACAAAATACTTTGGGGAAATTTTCTTGGAGAATTTTGTTTGCTCCAAGCCCCATCCAACACTTCCGAGAATGGAGCAAACCTCCTGGGAGGAGGAAACATGACAATAAAATCATTTAGGTCAGAAAAGACCTCTAAGATCATCAAGCCCAGAAGTTTAACGAGCCGAGGCAACCACAAATAGAGGTGACAAAGGAGAGGCTCAATCCCATTACAGGACACCCATAGGGAAAAGAGGTTTGGCAGCTCTCAGGGCTTTTCCCCCTTCAAGACCCTGCTCCAGCCCTGAGGGACACCAAACCAACAGGGGGTTTTAGGGCCAAGCCTGGTGCTGACAGGAAAGCAGCTCACGTCCCACTTCTCACCCGTAAATGTAAATGAGCCCCGAGGCCATTCCTGCACCCACTCTGGTACTCATCACTTTTCCTGCCAGAATTCCTGCAAGGAAATTCTGATTTTTAAAGCAGGGGCACCCCTGGGCTCAGCATCTCGGAGCTGAGATCTCGCTAAGAGCAGATTAATTAATTCTCAGCAGAGGCCAAAGTCTGAACTCAAGGCTTGTTTTGTCCCAGGGAATGGATCTCATCCTGGCTCATCCCAGCAGGAAAAGTCCTACTTGACTATTCAGGAAGCTTCAGTAGAATAAAATAAATATTTATGTTGTGAATTTTGTTTTTCTCTGCGCATGGGTTTTGTGCGCTGCAGCTCATTGGTTTAATTTTTTTTTTTACTTGCTTTTGAAAATTTGGTCTCAAGCCAGAATTCCTCTTAAATTCCAGATTCAGGAGGAGGCTGTAACACAAGCACATAATAAATATCTGGAAAAGAAGAGGGGTTACAGGATGGGGAGGACTTTCTTCAGCTGGTTTCAGTGAAACTCCAGGTTTCACCTGTACAAAACTGAGAGCAGCTCTTGGTGTTGGGGGAAAGGAGCTGGGGAACTTTATTTTGCAGCTCTGTGAATTTTCAAAGCTTAAGCACTTGCCTTTTGTAGGCAGTGGAGCTACCTCAGAACCAGATGAGATGATCACCTGCAGACTCTGAGGCTGAAGCATGTGATGGAAAGGTTCTGGTTTTGGGGAGAATTGGCTCTGTCCCAAATCCAGCCTGAGAAAAGGCTGATTGAACGTACAGAACAGCAGCTGTGGCTCTGCCAGCCCCCACTTGTGACCAAAAAAAACCCTAATAAAACAGCTAAAACAACGGAAAAGTAAGGAACAGGAGAGATGTGATCAACTCACCACTATTTCTTATCTCAATAAAAAACAGAGGTGTGCTAAATCACCTCAGATTGGGGTCACAGGTCCATGGGCCACCTCAGGCACAATTCCTGGAAACTCTGGGCTTACCACATCGTGCCCAACTGACAGCTCAGGCTGGAGGTGAACCTTTACAGCAGGCCAATAAAAGGGAAAACAAACGTTACCATTCATTCCCATCCTCCTATTTTAAGATCTGGCCCTGCCCTGGAATCAGATCCCATCTCTGGCAGCACCTCAGCGTCCATCGGCGACAGCCACACAAATCAAGAGTGAATTATTAAATTCTCTGGGCTCCTTTCCAGCCTCACCTCTCCTGATAGCCCTGCTGCGCTGATAAGGAGCAGGATGTCTCAAGGACTGGGCTGTGATGAATCAGCTCCTCCTGAACAGCTCCTGGTTGTTTGGAGATGAATAAATTCACCGTGGGGCAAGGTGAAAACCAGCCTCAGGGTATTCAGCCTCTGGAAAATGAACCTTCATGGGCAGGCAAAGATTTTCCTGCACCTGGGGTTGGAGCTTCTGTGCAGAAATGCTCCAGAGGCCCCAGGCATCGTTTATTGCCTTCCTTTCATTTCTCACTTCAGAAAGAGGCTGCTGCAAACTCCACCAGTTTCATAAAAATTACAGTTACTGGCATCCCCAGTTTTCCACTGTTGTGCTTAAGTGTTTAAACTCTTTAAAGTGTTTAAACTCTTCAAAATGTGGCTGCCCCATCCCTGGAAGCATCCAAGGCCAGGCTGGACAGGGCTTGGAGCAACCTTGGGATAGTGGAAGGTGTCCCTGGCCATGGCAGGGGGTGGGATGAGCTTTAAAACGCCTCCCAACCCAAACCTGTCTGGGATTCTGTGAGTAAGAACCCAGATTAGGAGACAGGACCAGAAATGACACAGTGGCACCTTTTCCTGCAGCAGTTCTAAAAGATGATGTCACTTTACCAGAAGCACAGAATAATTTCTCAACAAGGCAAAACCCAAGGCCAGGTTTTGCTTTCACATCAAGACCTCTGCAGTTTCAAAAACAGAAGGGAGAGTTCCAGGCCAGGTAAAATAATCTGGGACAGAAGGGATTATTAAAGGGCACCTAGTCCCAAACTAGATGGCCCAAAGGCCATCCAAATGGGATGGGTGCTGGCCAACCAGCCTGGCCAGACACCTGCCTGCCACACTAAATCCTGCCTGGTACTCAAAAACCCTCCTGACACCTCTTGGCTCCATGACTCATCCTCACAGCTTCACCCAGAAAAATCTGACGGGGAAAATGAAGAAATTGTGCTTTTTCTAAACCCTCCTTGAGAACCAATTCCCCTGAGCCATCACTGCTCTGCATTTCATGAGAGGGCACAGCCCTCAGCCTGACAAGGTGGGAAAGGACATTCCAGGGGATCCCAGCCCTGAGGCTCACATGATCCTGCCCTGCTCCAGCTGGGACCCTGTTTCTCCTGGGGGAGTTGCACCCCGTGACTCTGAGTGCCCGGCACAGCAAAGCTGTAAAACCCCTCGGTTTCTCACAACCCACAGCAAAGTTAAAATTACCCCAGAATTTCCAGCCGCTTGTCAAGACCGAGAGTTCCCCACATCCACCCCAAGGGCAGAGCCACGCAGGGTGGGCACAGAGGGTTTGTTTCCCCACCATTCAGCCTGATCTTGGTCTCAGCCCCTCAAAAAGGGACCCAGCCCCATCACTGGCTGTGGGCAGGAAAGAGGAATCGAGCAGACACCAGAGATGTTCCTCAGGAGGAGCCCAGGACATCCTGGGGCTGTGTCCTGCCCAGAGGGGTGGAACCTCTCTCTCCTTTCTGATCCCATCCCCACACGGTGCAGCTCTTTCTTGACCATCACTCCACAGGGGTTGGTCCCCACAGCCATGAGCAGTTGAGAATTTGTAGAATTTCCAGCCTCTTGTCGAGACCGGGAGTTCCCCACATCCACCCCAAGGGCAGAGCCACACAGGGTGGGCACAGAGGGTTTGTCTCCCCACCATTCAGCCTGATCTTGGTCTCAGCCCCACAAAAGGGACCCAGCCCCGTCAGTGGCTGTGGGCAGGAAAGAGGAATCAAGCAGACACCAGAGATGTTCCTCAGGAGGAACTCAGGAGATTCCCCCTCTCCCAGGAGAGATTTCTGCTGTGTCCTGCCCAACAGAGTGGAACCCTCTCTCCTTTCTGATCCCATCCCCACATAACCCAGCTCTTTCTTGGCCATCACTCCACAGGGGTTGGGCCCCGCAGCCCCGGGCAGTTGAGGGAATTAAGGTGTCCGTGGAGCAGGGCTGTGCTGGGGGCTCTGACCCTCCGTGCTGCAGCCACAACCCACAGTCCAGACTTCCCTCAGCCTGGTTTTGGCTTCAGCTCGGCCACAATTGCTCCTTCCCCTCCCAGGGATCTGTTGGGTGATGTTGTGTAGGACCAGGGCTGGACATTGGGCAGGGCAGGTGCTCCCCCTTCTCCTGAGCTGCATCAGCAATGGATCTCCCTCCAACCACCACCCTCTCTCAGTTTCCCCCACCTTTTCCACCTCGTGCTCGGTGGTGAACCCCACAGACCACCTTCCCCACCTTCCCCACCACGAGCCTCCTTCCTGCAGGCCCTCCTTGCCCTCGCTGCTCTCACCACAAGTGAAAGTTTCCCACTGATTTTTCCCTTCATCGCCTTAAATGCAAGCAAGTGGTCCCTTCCCTTCTCTGTGATGGTGTTCATAGGGGTCTGAGGAAGAGGGAAGAGATGAGGATCTGACTCCATGTTTTAGAAAGCTGATTTATTATTTTATGATATATATTACAATAAAACTATACTAAAAGAATAGGAAAACAAATATTTCATCAAAAAGCTAGCTAAGAATAGAATAAGAAAGAATGGTAACAAAAGTTTGTGGCTTGGACTCTCTGTCCGAGCTAGCTGAGCTGTGATTGGCCATTAATTAAAAACAACTAACATAAGCTAATCACAGATCCACCTGTTGCATTCCACAGCAGCAGATAACCATTGTTGACATTGGTTTACATTCCTCCTCAGCTTCTCAGGAGGAAAAATCCTAAAGAAAAGATTTTTCATAAAAGATGTCTGTGACACTTCCCCACCTGATAAAGAGGCTCTTCCCATCTCTCCTCAGACCAGGTCTCCTCCAGACCTCACCATCTGCCCTAGGAAGGACTGGAGGTCACATTGGTCAAGAGCATTTAGGAGCAAACAGAGAAAACCTGGGTTGGAGCAGCAAAGCAAATCAGCAAATTTGAAATATTTGGTGTTTTTACAAAAGAGGTGTCCAGACCCTCCTCCAAAACAAAACCAGACTGTATTTCTGGGGCAGAAGTGTAAAAACATTCCCCAAAATTCTCCCTCTTGCTGTTTTCTAGCTGTGATCCCTGGGAAGAACAACCTGCCTTCTGCACCCTGCAGACCTGTCCATGAGCCTGATTTACCTCAGGGAGAAGTGGTTACTCCTCAAATACAGAACAGAAAGACACAGGCAGGGAATCTCTTGTTTCAAACCACTGTTGCTTCCACATCCCTCAGTCCCCCCTCTGAAGCCCAACAGAAGAGAAAAGCAGAAACCATGGGATGCTGGAAATTGATATTATTGAAACTAATTCCTCCAAAACCTAAAAATCGTGTTGTTTTGGGGGGTTTTGAGGAGGCTGGTCCAGTGGAAGGGATTCCAGCCTCCAGGGAGAGGTTGGAATGAGATGAGCTTTAAGGTCCCTTCCAACCCAAATCCTTCCATGTTTCTGTGATTTGCATTTCTCTGAAAAACACCCAGCATGGAGTAAGGAGGTTTTACATAACCCATGTGAATTATTCTCTCAGCAAGAGCTGGAGCAACTCTTCTGAACACCCAGCTACATTCACACATTGGGGTGAAAAAAAGAAGGAAAAGGAATATTTCTCCAGCTTGGAGTATTTTTTTTTTAACCACCACATTGCAAAGACCTCCTTGTGCAATGGCCTGAAATGCCCTTTGGCTTCTTCCCATTTCCATTTTTAGGGTTGAGGCCAAATCCTTCTAAGGAAGAGCAGAGAGGCCCAGGTTACCTGGTGGCCGTGGGGCACCCAGACCCACACCAAAATCTCCGGCTGGCTTTTATGGCAGCTCGGTGCATCCGGGTGTTTCGTTATCACAAACAAATCACCCACAATAAAAACATGTCAGGGCAGGGCACAGCCCCTGAGCAAATGCAGGCTGAGGGGGAAGGGAGGAGATTTCAGCCTGGACCAGGTCTCAGAACAAACCCAGAGTTCTGCACAAATATCACCGCGTTTGTCCTCATCCCTGTGCTGCCTCTGCTGCTGTCTGTGCTGTTTTCAGCGCCTGGGGTCCGGGGTTCAGGCACCTGCAGAGGGAGAGGGCACCTGTCAGAAGCTGATTCTGAAAAGTGAGTGGCTGTCACGTTTTCTGGGGTTTGGGATCTCTTTTCCTCTGCACGAGACCTTCCTGCAGCCAAGTCCAGCTTGAGGAATCCCTGCAGCTTCAGCCTCCTCATCCTCAGCTCTTCCCAGCGCCTCCTCTTCCTTCTTTTGGTGGAGATGAGGAGGTGCCTTTGGCCAATCCTTGTGTTGCGCCCACAGCTCTAACCTCATGGTTTGGCCCTTGAACCGAGTCCCACCACCCACCCAAACCAAAAGACACCTGAAAAGTGTCGCATGAAACCGTGTCAAAAAGCCAGACGCAAAATGGGGCAAAGCCCTTGAGAGCCACCAAAGTCAACTCTGGATGGGTTTTCCTGCCAGGTTTCCATCACAAATCATCATCCTTGGACATAAAACCATCCAAGGGGGTATAAATCCCTTTGGAAAAGTAAGGTGGAGCCTCCATGGATCTTTCCTGCCTTCCCAAGGAGACATCCTGCTGCCAGAGCCCATGAGGAGGGGGCTGCTCTCAGATTACAACAGGTTTCCATCACAAATCATCATCCTTGGCCATAAAACCACCATCCAAACCATCCTGCTGCCAGAGCCCATGAGGAGGGGGCTGCTCTCAGAAAACCCTTTCCATCAAAATCCTCATCCTTGGCCCTAAACCATCCAAAAGGATAAAACCCTTTGGAAAAGTGGAGCTCCATCCTGCCTTCGCACCCTGCTGCCCATGAGGAGGGGGCTGCTCCCAGGTTACAACAGGTTTCCATCACAAATCCTCATCCTTGGCCCTAAAACCATCCAAGAGGGTATAAAACCCTTTGGAAAAGTAAGGTGGAGCCTCCATGGAGCTTTCCTGCCTTCGCACCCTGCTGCCCATGAGGAGGGGGCTGCTCCACACTACAACAGGTTTCCATCACAAATCCTCATCCTTCTCCATAAAACCACCACCCAAAGGGGTGTAAATCCATTTGGAAAAGGAGGTGGGAGCCTCCATGGAGCTTTCCTGCCTTCGCACCCTGCTGCCCATGAGGAGGGGGCTGCTCCCAGGTTACAACACGCTGCAGGAAGAGCCCGGAGGGGCTGGCTCTGGACAGGCTGCTGCGCTGACAGGGGGGCATTGAGCAATCGGCGCAGTTGGGGAGGCTGGTGTCTAGAAATAAAAAGTGACTGTTTGTTTTCTAACGCCTGGAGAGGCGCCTGGCGGGGCCGGTTGGAGGAAGCAGCTGGAGCTGGTGGCTCTTGGATTCCCGAGCAGTTCAACTGTGAGCTGGGACCTGCCACTGCCCTGTGGTCGCAGAGCACTGGATGGAGATGCCTGCAGAGCTTTTCCTCTCTCTCCAGGTCAAGCTGGGGTAAACCTCAGGATTTAGCTGGGACAAACCTCGCCTTCCTCCTCGCCAGCCCACCAAATTTGTTCTTCACACAAATTTGGCACTAGGTAACCCTCACCATGGGTTTCAGGCATGTGGGAGGGGTGGGACACTGAATTCTTCTCCTAAAGCCACCTTTTGTGGAGTTTTTGGCATTTGGTGAGGAGCATGTCCTGCATGCCCCTCACCGAACTCCAGAAACACGTGATGAACAAGATTAATACAACCCAGGATATAACCCAGCTCCTTTTCTCCCAAGGAAAATGCTTCCCAGAGGCCCAGCTGCCTTCCAGCCACAAATCTCAGGAGAAAAGTTGGCTTTGGACCCAAATTGCATCCCTGAGTCAGTGAGCAAAACATCAAGGGGCTGCAGGGTTGGTCACATCCTTTGCAGCACCCAGACATCAAAATGTTCCTCTGCCATGGAGCAGACATCTTTAAGGCTGGAAAATCTTTGAAAATTCCCCCAAATTTCCTGCCCTGGTCCACCCTTCCCTGCCAGATGTCAGGAGGATTTGGTAAGCACATGGCTCCTGCCCAAATATTCCTGAGGGAACACTGTAAGTTGAGGTTTCCTTCATGGAAACCAAGCTCCACTCTCCTTCCCATGTGGAACCTTTTGCTCCTGAAGGCAGGAGCTCAGCCTGGGCAGAAATTCCCTTCCCATTGCTGCAGGGACACAAGGAGATATCCTGACATCAAGCCGGAGTATGATGGTGCTGCTGCTCTGATTCCAAGTGTGGGAAAACACCAAAAAAAGCAGCAAGAATTTTGGGGAGAGCAGTCTGAGCATCTCATTTGTGCTCCACTGTCCTGCTACACCAGGAGCATCGCTCCATGGAGGGGATGCAGGGGATAAATCACCCCCCAGGCTTTGGGGACAGCATCCTCAGCCAAAATCTTGGGCCACTTTTGGGACCTGGCAGCAGACAAGGCACTGGCAGAGAGGAGCCCACACTGGCACTGAGGTTTCGCTTCGGGGAGGTGACAGAGAGGAACCCGAATGAACAGAAACCAACGAAAGTATTTGAGTCACCACTCACCCAAACCACCAAGGCAGGGCACGGCTGCAGCAGCAGCTCCCTGGGGCTGCCCAGGGCCAGGCCAGGCGCAGGGATGGGTGCCCAGGGTGCAGGCACTGCCCCTGGATTGGGGCTGCTCCTGGGATGGCAGTGCCCTTCCTGCCCGCCCTGCAGGAGAGGTGAGAGACGGGCAGGAAATTCCTTCTGGAATCTCACAAAGGCCACGGCGACTCTGGGCCGGAGCACCCCTGTGTGAAATCACTGCACTTACCTGGAAATCTGTGCTGGAACAGATTGGAGCCTTCTTCCTCATGATGGATTGCAGGATGGGGAAACCCAGCTCAGGCCTAAAAATTCCATTACAAACCCAAAAGGTCCATAAAAAACGCAAGAAATTCCATTAAAAAACCCAAGAAATTCCCCAAAAATTCCATTAAAATCCATTTAAATTTCCATTTAAATTTCCATTAAAGTTTCCATTTAAAATTCTAAAAAAAATTCCACAAATAATTTCCAAAAAAATTCCACTAAGATTCCAAAATCATTTCAAACCAAAAAATTTCTATTAAAATCCAAAATAAATATCATTTAAAATATTAAAAAATTATTTTAAAATTCCATTAAAATTTATTTTTAAATCCCAAAAAAATTCATTAAAATTGGAAAGAAAAAACGCCCAATAAATTCAGTTTCAAAATGCTAAAAAACTCAATAAAAAAAATTTAAAATAGAAAATTAAAATTCCTGAAAAATTCCCAAAAAGTTCCATAAAAACCCAGAAAAATTCCATTAAATTCCATAAACATTTAAACAAAAAACCCATTAAAAACCCATTAAAATTCCACTAAAAATCACATGCCCACCTCACTACCCTTCCTGCATCCCCCTGGCTCCTTCCCAGTCCCTCCTCACCCACCAGGTATTTCCTCTTGGAATCTCTGTGGGATGGAAGCCATGGTGCTGGTTGAGGTCCCAAACCAAGCTGTGGGCTCTGAGACAGCACCAAAAATAACCAGAGCAGCCCAAAAATAACCAGAGCAGCCCAAGGCACCTCAGCTCCCCACGGGGTGGAAATTGAAAGTGCCCTGGGCAGGAGCAGGTGGCTCCAGGCGGGCACAAGGTGGTGGTTTCTGAGGAAGGACTTGGCCCCGCACATCTGGGGAAACCACGAGTGGGTTTCTGGTGTGCCAGGCTCCAGCCCATCATGAGTTGTTCCAGCACAGCCCACAGAGGGTGCCTCAGTCCCACCTCCACCCTGCCAGGCCCCACAGGTGATGCCTCAGGTTTGGGCTTTTCTATTTTTCACATTCTGTGCTGCTTTAGTGTGCAGCTCTGAGCTTCACGTTATGGGATGGTGAGCTCTGTGCACAGAGCAGGGAGACAAAACAATTCCTGCTCCAGCTGGGCACCAAGGACAAATGATCCAAATCTCAGCCCCAAGAGCACAAACCCCGTGGGCTGGAGAGAGAAAAACAAGCAGGGTGGGACTGCAGGGGCTAAAGCTGGGATGGGACAATGAACTGCAAGGTGCAAATGGAGCAGAACTGAGCAAAGGGAGAGACCCCGGGAGCGCTCGTGCATTTTGGGACCATTTGGGTTCATCTTGGGACAATTTTGGTTCATCTTGGGTTCATTTTGGGACCATTTTGGTTCATCTTGGGACCATTTTGGTCCATTCTGGCTTCATTTTGGGAACATTTTCGTTCATCCTGGGTTCATTTTGGGACCGTTTTGGTTCATCTTGGGTTCATCTTGGGACCATTTTGGTTCATCTTGGGTTCATTTTGGGACCATTTTGGTTCATCTTGGGTTCATTTTGGGACCATTTTGGGACCATTTTTGTTCATCCTGGGTTCATTTTGGGACCATTTTGTTCCACCTTGGGTGCAGCCCTGGCTGGGCTCTTGTGCTGCCCAAGGTGCGTCCATTGAGGAAATGCTTTTAATAAATCCCTGCTTTATTCTTCAGCTCTGCCCAGCCTCTGTTCTAGCTCAGCCTTCCCAAGGCATCACAGGAGGTGAGGCTTCCTCACCCTCTGAGGGAGCAGCCAGGGCTGGAGCAGGATTAAAGCCCGTGGGACACTCAGGAAGACCAGAGAAAGGCTGAGAGGGCTCACAGTGCCCCTGCAGGTGCCATCCCCACCCCATAGGAGCTTACAGGAGTTGGGGTCTCCTTTGGACATCCTGGTGCATCCTGAAAACTCTCGGTGTGCAGCCAGTTCTCCTCACAAGCTCCAAATCCAGGGGCTGCAATGCCTGCAGAGGCACAAGGGCACAGGCAGGACCACAAGCATCCCACCAACAGGGCTGGGGCAAGCATGGAGGAATTCCCTCCATCCTCATGTTTGATCACAAAGTTCCAGCTGGTTCTCCCATCTCAGGGCACCCCCCTAGACCAGAACCCTGAGAAACGTGGAGGGAGAAGTGTCCTGGTTTCTGGTGGGATAGAGCCCATTTTCCTCTCAGTATTGTCCCCCAATGACATTTGTTTCCTCAGGAATTGCCATTCAATTGTCTCGTGCATCAGCTGCTTCCCTTCGCTTTTACTCCTCTCTCCCTTTCATCACAATTACTATACTTGATATTTTTATCATTAGAATCCCTGAATGGTTTGTGCTGCAAGGAACCTTCAAATTCAACTCATTCCACCCCAGCCATGGGCAGGGACTCCTGCCACTGTCCCAGACCGCTCCAAGCACCATCAAACCTTGCCTTGAGTATTCCCAGGGATGCAGGGGCAGCCACAGCTTCTCTGGGCACCCTGTGCCAGGGCCTCACCTCCCTCATAGGGAAGAATTCCTTCCCAAAGTAATTTCTTCCAAATATTAAACTGTTCTCAGTCCTTTTCTTTCCAATTCCCCTCCCTCTGAAGGGATACCAGGGAATGAGGGAGGCATCTGGGATTACACCATAAGAGGACAGTGGGGAAATGCTCTCATTTCCCATGGGAAAAGGAAAAGAGGAAGTTTTTGGACACAGCCATAAAAATTGTCCCCATCCCGTGACCCTGAAGGATCACAGCCAGCTCAGTGCCATGCCAGATGAGCAGGGACACATCCTCCTCCTCCTCCCTGGAATGGAGGCTCTCCAAGTGATCCCATTTCCCTCTAAATTCCCATTTAAAGGGAATGGGAATTCTAAAAAAGTCATATACGGCATAGCTAATAAATTCTTTGTCACTTAAATTGTGCCTGAATTGAGAGAGAAAAATTTCTTTACTAGAACAAGAATTATTGCTTAGAAGGGTTCACTTTGCAAAACTGGACCCACAGACCCCGCATCTAACTCAAGAATTACAAGTTTAAAATTTGCTAAAATGAATATTTTATTCTTACTTAGCAAAGCTTAGATTTACAAATAAGCAGCCCCCCTACCACAGCTCACTTCAATGAAGAGCTGAGCAGGAAGCTCAAGTGAAATAACCAAAGCCAAAATCCAAGTTGACTGATACAAAGAATGTGACAAATGTTGGCTTCTCAAAATGTATTTACTTCATAATTTATGAAGTATAATATAATTTATGACTCATTTCTTTCTGCCTGGAGGTGAATCCAGGAAGAGGAAGGAGGTGGCAGAGGCTTAACACAGATCCCATCACAGGTAAAAACCAAATTAGGGGCAAGTCAGAGGTCCCAGCCTCCCCCCAGCAGCTCTGAGACCCCTCCCATTGCACCCAAAAACCACACTGCAAGAGAAATACAAAATATAGCACTTTAATTGCAGGGAGATACAAAAATTTACCCAACAAATTAATAAACTTCAGGCATACAATAAATAGGCAGCTTTGGTGGCACGCACGCATGTGCAGCCCTGCTCTGGGAGGCACCAGCAGCTCCCCAGAGCTGGGGGCACACTCAGAGGCTGTGAAAATGAGGATTTACACATGGATGACGCTGCCTGGACACGCCTGGGAGAGCCCCACACGTGTGTTTGGGAGGGTGAAGCCAAGCTATTCACACTACGCTGCCATCTTGAAAAATTAAAATTCTGTATATTTATATAAACTCTGGCTCTGGTCAGGAAAAATTAAGATTCCCAAGTTTTCCTATTCAATATTTACATATAGAATCTCTGCATGGGTTTCCAAATTTCAATCCACTTGGGTGCGAAAGAGAAACACATAAATCTCACAGCAAAAAAAAAAAAAAAAAAAGGAATTTCAGGAGTTCTCTTTGGGAGGCACACCCTGCCTTCCACCAGCAGGACTCTTCGAAGGGGGAAAGCTGATTCCTGGATATAATTTCCTAAATTTGAGCATTCTAAGGCTTTTCCAAGAGTCACCTCCTGTTGAACTGCTGCTCTCAGCAAGGTCTGAGTTGCAGATTGTTGGGGCAGGTGGTTACAGCTGCTGGTTCTTGGTTCTGCCTGACTGGCCCTTAACAAAGGCAACACAAAGCAAAGCCAGCCCTGACCTTCCTGCACAGCTTGGATGTCCCCCAGCCATGAGCTGCAGACAGTCCTGGGGCTAGAAAAGTTTTATCATAAATTCTTATGATAAAATTCGTATAAATTCTTATTATCAAAAATTTTTATCAGAAATTCTTTACAGGACAAACACTGAACATCCAACTCGTTTGCTCGTGGTGATTTTCACTACTGGATTTATACAGACTCTGCGCTGGAAACGGCAAAGAACAAAACCCAACTTTGCAAAAAAAAATAAAGGAAAATAAAAAGAAAAAATAAGAAAAAATTTTAAAAAACAAAAAAAATAAAGAAAAAAATAGGAAAAAATAAAGAAAAAAAGGAAAAAATAAAAAAAAAAAAAGGAAAAAAACAAATAGGAAGAAAAAAGGAAAAAATAAAAAAGGAAAAAATAAAGAAAAAAAAGGAAAAATAAAGAAAAAAAAGGAAAAATAAAGAAAAAAAAGGAAAAATAAAGAAAAAAAAGGAAAAATAAAGAAAAAAAAGGAAAAATAAAGAAAAAAAAGGAAAAATAAAGAAAAAAAGGAAAAATAAAGAAAAAAAGGAAAAATAAAAAGAAAATAGGGAAAAAAACAAATAGGAAGAAAAAAGGAAAAAATAAAGAAAAAAAAGGAAAAAAATAAAGAAAAAAAGGAAAAAATAAAGAAAAAAAGGAAAAAATAAAGAAAAAAAGGAAAAAATAAAGAAAAAAAGGAAAAAATAAAAAAAAGGAAAAAATAAAGAAGGAGAAAATAAAAATAAGGAGAAAATAAAAATAAGGAGAAAATAAAAATAAGGAGAAAATAAGGACACTTTTTAGTGTCCCTTTTTTAGGACGTTTAGGCACTCGTGGGAGCAGTTGGGTGCGGCCAGGCCAGCCCAGCGGTGCGGGGGCAGCAGGCTCACACTGCGATCTGCTGGCTCTCCCTGAAGAGCGGCCGGGGCGTGCAGATGTCCTGGAAGATCCGGTAGCCCTGCTCGTGCTGGGGCTCCTCAGCCATGGGCAGCATGGGGCTGGAGCTGCAGCTCTTGCCAGCCTCGTCCACCACCTGCCTCAGGTACAGCTGCTCCACCTGGGACAGAGCAAACAGGGCAGGGCTTGAGTGAGGAGTGAGCTCTTGGGGCATCCCTGCTGCTCCAGCCAGGGGAGATGGGCTGGGGGACACACAGCAGGGCACAGGGGGCCAGGTCCTGCCAGGACAGCAGGCCTGGCTCTCCACAGGCAGCTCCAGGAATAAAGGAGCAGCCCCAGGAGCTCCTGCCAGCAGGATATTGAGGTGCAAGGACAGGCTGGGGGTGTCCCAGCACGTCCAGAGTGATCCACTGGGGCAGACATCCAGGAGAGCAAGAGGTGACGAGGTCAGGAGCTGTGCAGGAGGCACAGGACCGGTCTCTGATCTTGTACAATCCCCACAGGGCCTCACAGACTGGCGGCTCTCTGCTTGCTCAAGAGGGGATGCCACACCCTGCCTGTGCCCTCCCTGGCCTGGCCCAAGAGGCTCCAGAACCCCCTGTCCTGAGCATTTTCAACCCCACAACTGCTGCAGATCCTCCAAGGAGAAGTTTCTGACCAGAGCCGTGAGGACTGACCCCACATCCCATCCCCTTCTTCCCCCTCCAACCCCACTGCTGCCAATCACTGCTGTTGACTGACTGATCCTAAATCCGGCACTCCAGGGATTCACTGCCCCATTTCCCACAGGAAAAGGCAGAAGTCCCAGTGCCAATGCAGGATCAGGAGGAAGAGGAAAGATTTCCGTGCAGTTCACAAAACTCATGCCCTTAGGGAGCTTCATTTGCAAGCCCAGCTCCAGGAATTTGATAATCAGCAGCCCAAGCGCCTCTCAGGAGGCTGTGGAAAAAGCACCACAGCACTTCCACCCCAATCCAGGCACCCAAATGCCCCGTGGCTGCAGGGGTGGGGCTCTGCTGGCAGAATTCCCACCCTGCCTGGTCCCCTTTTCCTCGCAGCACCCCCATACCTGGACAAGGATGAGTTTACACCTCAGGGGCACCGCGTCTGGGAACTCCTCCCCGAAGCACAGCATGACCCTGCTGTCTGGGAAGCGGCCCTGGTTGTTGTAGTATTGCTGCAGCTCTGCAAGGACAGAGGAAAACTTGGGATTTGCCCTCCAGGGGCTTTGTTACACATCCCTGGGGCCAAACACCCCCCAAGGAAGCTGTGGGTTCAAGCAAAGCCTCCAGTTTGGAATTTGCCACACGACCCCAAGCACCCCATTATCCTTTCCTAGGTCTGGCAGTGTCACCTGCTCATCCTTGGGATCCCAGCAGGGAGGGATCCAGAGTGTGCAAGGAAAGAGGGCTGCACCCTTTCAACCCCACCACAGGGCCCAAGGGGCTCTCACGCTGGGTTTAAGCTCCAGAAACCCTTTGTGCATTGTCCCAAGGCTTTGGGATCCCAGAATCACCTCAGCTTTTCCAGGGAGTTCCTGACCAGAGTCACATCCCTGTTCTCCCATCCCTTCCTCCACTCTCCTGAAGGTTTCCCCACCCCAAGCTGCTGCCACACAGGATTGTCCACCACATCTGCTGGCTGATCATCCCAAACCACCCAATGCAGGGGATTTATTTCCCACAGGAAAGAGCAGAAAACCCCAACACCAAAAAAAATCAGGAGGCTCCCACAAACCTCGGAAGAACAAATTGGTGTCAAAGATCTTCACCACGTCCTCGCGGTCCAGCTTGTTGGGCCTGTCCTTGTAGGCCATGGTGTTGCCACTCCAGAAGACCCTGCCCTGGCACAGCCTCTTGATGAAGATGCCCTGCTTGTTGCTGTGCAGGAGGACGCCCCTCTCCAGGTGGCCAAAGAGCTTCCTGGTGATCTGCTTCTGGCGCTCGTTCTGGATGGCGTCGGCCGAGGGGAACCGCACGTGCTCCAGGGCGTCGGGGGCGTAGAGCTTCTCCCCGTGGCCCGAGGGCTGCCCCAGGGAGATCCTGCAGCCCTCGGAGCACGAGGTGCTGACGTGGCCCACCAGCCTCCCGCTGTAGTAGAAGCTGATCACCATCTGGGAATAACCTGGGAGGTGAGGGATGTGGGGGTCTCATCAGGGAAGGGACAAAGGCGTCCTCACGGCCATGCCCAAATCCCAAATCTCCTGGAGGCGGCTCTCTCTTGGTAGAGGGACACCTCCAGGGCTGACCAGCAAGTGAGAGCTCCCAGTATTACAGGATTGGTGTTGGAAGGGATCTCTGGACCACTCAGTCCAAGCCCCCTGCCCAGGCAGGGTCACCTGGAGCGGGTGACACAGGAACAAATCCAGGTGGGGTTTGTTCCATGAATTCCTCTCTGAATGTCTCCAGGGAGGGAAATTCCACAACTCCACTCTGACACCCTCCATGGGAAGTTTTTCCTCATGTTGAGGTGCAACTTCTGGTGGTTTAATTTCAAACCCATTGAACCTCTCCCTCCTGCCTTGGCTCCACACTGCCCCCCATGCCATGGGCAGATCCCCCCCATCCTGAGCAGCTGCTCTCTGCCCCCATGCCACCAGGCAGGATTCATCCCAGCATGGAAATGTGGATAATCAGGAGGGTGCAGCACCTCCCAAACCCAAAGCAAAGCCTCCCTGAAGGTGGGGGACAGAGTCAGAGCCACCTCAAACAGAGAGGGGCACCTGCTGGCCAGGTGAGGAGCCTTACCTGAGTGATACTGCTCATAGCTGGAGTACCCATTCATCAGGGGCAATGCTGTGGGCACAGAAAGCCAAGCTGAGCCTGCATTCCCAAATCCCAAATCCCAATCCCCCAGTTCCCCCCACCAGCCCCCTCATTTTCTTCCCCCAGGTTTCCCACATGAGAAATGCCAGCAAAAAGCTCCCAGCTGGATTTCTTCACGAGTACTTCAAACATTCTTAATAAGGAAGATAAAACACACAATGGGGAGCAGTTTGTCCCCACACAGGAGGGTTTTTCCTGCCCCCAAAAACCTCCCAAACACCACACAAGCTGTTGGCTGCTTACCAGGGCTGGGCTGCTGCACCCACCAGTCGGGTATTGGGGGGTTCCTGCAGGTCTCCTGGGGGGGTGAGGGGCTCCTCTTGATGATGCCCAGGTACTCATCCACACAGGAGGGCTGTGGGACAGCAGACACCGGGATCAGAGCGGGTTTGATGCCTCCAGCGAGGCTCAGGGAGGGCCCAAATGACAACGCCAACCAATTTTTGGGGGGTTGGAAAGACCAAGTCTGGCATTGCCCAGGTTGTACACCTCAATAAAACCCTACAGAGGGCAAGCAGGCAGGTGTGACAGGGCCAAGGAGGGGCACAGAGCTGTGACAGACCCATCCCAGTGAAGGTCTCTCCCAGCTGGGTGCACAAGGAAAGCAGGAGCCAACATCAGAACCTGGTGTGCTGGTGCTGGCTCACCCGAGGGAGCTGCAAGCCCAACCCTGCGGCTCTGCAGAGGCAATCTGGGGAAGGCACTGCCTTCCCAAAGCTGACAGCCTGACCCCAGCCCTGCCCCTGCAGGATTGGTGTTGGAAGGGATCTCTGGACCACTCAGTCCAAGCCCCCTGCCCAGGCAGGGTCACCTGGAGCGGGTGACACGGGAACAAATCCAGGTGGGGTTTGTTCCATGAATTCCTCTCTGAATGTCTCCAGGGAGGGAAATTCCACAACTCCACTCTGACACCCTCCATGGGAAGTTTTTCCTCATGTTGAGGTGCAACTTCTGGTGGTTTAGTTGCAAACCCATCGAACCTCTCCCTCCTCCTGCCTTGGCTCCACACTGCCCCCCATGCCATGGGCAGATCCCCCCATCCTGAGCAGCTGCTCTCTGCCCCCATGCCACCAGGCAGGATTCATGCCAGCATGGAAATGTGGATAATCAGGAGGGTGCAGCACCTCCCAAACCCAAAGCAAAGCCTCCCTGAAGGTGGGGGACAGAGTCACAGCCACCTCAAACAGAGAGGGGCACCTGCTGGCCAGGTGAGGAGCCTTACCTGAGTGATACTGCTCATAGCTGGAGTACCCATTCATCAGGGGCAATGCTGTGGGCACAGAAAGCCAAGCTGAGCCTGCATTCCCAAATCCCAATCCCCCAGTTCCCCCCACCAGCCCCCTCATTTTCTTCCCCCAGGTTTCCCACATGAGAAATGCCAGCAAAAAGCTCCCAGCTGGATTTCTTCACGAGTACTTCAAACATTCTTAATAAGGAAGATAAAACACACAATGGGGAGCAGTTTGTCCCCACACAGGAGGATTTTTCCTGTCCCCAAAAACCTCCCAAACACCACACAAGCTGTTGGCTGCTTACCAGGGCTGGGCTGCTGCACCCACCAGTCGGGTATTGGGGGGTTCCTGCAGGTCTCCTGGGGGGGTGAGGGGCTCCTCTTGATGATGCCCAGGTACTCATCCACACAGGAGGGCTGTGGGACAGCAGACACCGGGATCAGAGCGGGTTTGATGCCTCCAGCGAGGCTCAGGGAGGGCCCAAATGGCAACGCCAACCAATTTTTTGGGGGTTGGAAAGACCAAGTCTGGCATTGCCCAGGTTGTACACATCAATAAAACCCTACAGAGGGCAAGCAGGCAGGTGTGACAGGGCCAAGGAGGGGCACAGAGCTGTGACAGACCCATCCCAGTGAAGGTCTCTCCCAGCTGGGTGCACAAGGAAAGCAGCAGCTGGTGCTGGCTCACCCGAGGGAGCTGCAAGCCCAACCCTGCGGCTCTGCAGAGGCAATCTGGGGAAGGCAGGGCCTTCCCAAAGCTGACAGCCTGACCCCAGCCCTGCCCCTGCAGCCAGGGTGAGGCCTCACCTCCTTGATGAGGTCGTCGATGGCAGAGGAGCTGCAGTCCATGTCGGTGACATCGTTCAGGCTGCTCCCGTTGGCCACCCCTGCCTTGCCTGCAGGGAGAGGTGGGGCTGCACTCAGGACACCCACACTTGCCAAGCACAGCTCATCCTGAAGGGTTTTGGAAACCTCTCACCCAGTGAAAGTGGTGAAAGCAGGAACCACAGCAGAGCCATGTAACAGCACCTTGGAGAGGCTCACAGCCCCTCCAGAGCCCAAAAATCACTTTACATCTTATTTCCCCCCCTGCACAGGGACCAGCAACAAGAAAAATCAAAAGCCTGGCTGGTGACAGAGACAGAGCTAGAGGAGAGGAGAAGGTTTGGGGGTTTTTTGAGCACCCCAGAGACTGGGGCTGGGGCTGCTGCTTCTCTTTTTTTCCATCAGCCACCCCAGGGCAGTGGTGCTGCTGGTGGGAACCTGCAGTGCCATTTGCATAGTGGCAGCACAGCCCCTGTGTGAACAGGCTAGGGGGGGGACAGAGATGCTAAAGGCAGATTTCCTGACTGCAAAATCAGGCTTCTTTTTTTTTTGCAAGTTTTTAACTTAAGGACAAAGCACACAGGCTCCCCTAACCACAAATAGAGTTATAGTTAGTGTGAGCTGAGCCACAGCGGACATCACAGCAGCTCTCTGCAAAATTATTGCTCCTCCAGCAAGAAAAGGGATTTATTGCAGCTCCCCACCATCCTCACAGGGCAGGGAAAAACAAAGATTGAGGCTCATGTCCCTGCCCCAGGCAGGGAAGGTGGAATTTGCCCCTACAACATCCTCAGGGGATGGGAGCTCCCATGAAGCTGCAGCTGTCCCACATTTCCTAAGGGTTTAAGGGGTTAAAAAAACCAAGCCTGGCCTTTGTCCTCCCCTCCCTGTCACCCCAGGGGACACCTGCAGAGCAGGACAAGCACACAGCACAGAGCAGGGCTGGCCTGGGACCGTGCTCAGGCGCAGGGCTGTGCCCACAGCATGGCCCCACAACAGGGCTCAGTCCATTCCTGGGGAACTCACACTTCTGCTCCTCCTCTGGCACGATCCTGTAGACCTTGTAGGGCTCGGAGATGTCCAGCTGGGACCTGTCTGTCACCTCCTCAAAGTCAGGGCTCTTGTTCAGGGCGCAGCGGAGCCGCGTCTTCCACGTGGCCGGCTCGGCTTTGTCGCCCTCCTTGAACTTGCCTTTGAAAACAGCCCAGGCCTGAAGCAAACAACGAGAAAAAACCCTAAGAAAATCCTCCCTGTGAGCCCCACAAAGCCTGTCAGGGAGGAAGAGCCGGGGTTGCAGAGAGCATTTTGCATCTTGCACCCTCTCGAGCATCCCTTGGGGATTTGCTGTTTCACTCCTAGACTGCGGCCACCTGCGCAGCCGCCACACCTGGGGGGGTTTGGGGGGCAGAGCAGCACTGCCCGCCTCAGAAACGCAGGAAAGGCTTGTCAAAGGAAGGTTTGCAAAAAGCAGAGGTCAAAATCGTCACTTGTGGGCTCACTTCTGCACCTAATGGTCAGGAGCACGAGGAATCGCTGCTCAAAAATCAAAATAAAGCTCTTGCCCAGCTCCTGACTAATAAATTAATAAATAAATAAACTGCTTTCCCCAAGATCAGAATATAATCTGTGCTTTTAGTAGAAGAACATATTTTACCATTGAATAAAAACATTGAATATTTTTAAAATATACATATTGATTTCCTTTATAGATATTTCTATATTTTCAGAGGGCTGAGCTCAAGGCTATCCCCATAACTCAGTGCTCCCACACCAGTCCTTACTGAAATTAAACTCCTTCACCAGTGCAGACACTTGGAAGTGGGGTCAGAGGGAAGGGAATTCCTGGGGAAGACCAGAACTTTTTGCTTCAGGACGGAATTTTCCCATTTTTTCCAAAACTGAAACCCCCCTTCAGTGAAATCCTTCCCACCTACAAAGTCCTTTTAGGTTTTTTTAACACAAACCCAGCATTTTACCATCAAGCTCATGAGAAGTTTTATCATCAAGCTGATGAGAAGTTTAGAGCAGGTCAAAAGCTGCTTCTCACATCACACATGTTTGGATTCAAACATGCTGAAAGCAAACTTAAAACTGGTCTTAAATTTTGATGAAAAGGAATAAATCATCCCCAAAAAAAAAGCCAGGAGACCAACTGCAGCATCTCCTGCAAGGGTTAAAGATGTAAAAACCAGAGAGAACGTGGCCATGTCCCACCAAGGCACAAAACCAGCAGCACAGAGCCCAGGATCTCTCAGAATCTCCGCTGCTCAGAGTGACTCCGAGATATCCAAGCTTCTTTTTTCCAGCCTGGCTGTCAAAGAAGGAGCCAGGATTTTCTGTCCTCGTTCTCAAGGTTGTTTATTATTTCTTATGCACAACATTCTTTCTCTGACCTGCTCAGGTCTGTCTGGCAGGTCAGGTTGAGGCACACTGGTGTTATCTTTTATACTAAAAACTACCTGTATATTATTTACCTTAACTTCCCAATACCTATCACCTATGTCAGACAGTGAGTTCCTACCTTAAACCAATCCCAAAGTGCCACCACCACAGCAGAAGATGGAGGCCAAGAAGAAGGAGGACAGGACACACCCAGATTCCTCCATCTTGCCTCTTGAACCCCCATTCTAAAAACCCCACAATTCTACATTTTCACCCTCTGATAAATTCACTATCATTCTACTCAAACTCTCTTGATTTGTAAGCCTTCATATAAAGGTTGGCAATTGTTTTTTCCAAGGGTTAGATCAAAGGCACAGGGGTCTTGGGCTCTGTGCCAAGGCCTCCAAGCCCCCTGGGCAGGGTCTCGAGTCCTCCAGGGCAGCCAGAGGAATTTCCCGGGTTCCGACAAGGAACCACCAAGAAAAAGACATTCCCTACCTTGAAAATGGAAGCATCCACCTCCTGGTTGTAGTCCTGCTTGCCAGCGTGCTTCCAGGGGATGCGGAACATGGACTTGTCCTCGTTCTCCCAGATGAGCCCCGCGTAGAGCTCGCTGTCGATCTGCTCGATCAGCCACTGCCGCAGCCGCCGCCCGCCGTTCCTGTCACACATCCTGCACGGGGGCAAAAAACCTGTATTTTATCATTGGCTTCTCGCAAAAATTAAAGGGAATATTGTGTGTGTTGTGTTAGAAAGTAATGCTGCGTTAATTCTCTTAAGTAGTGTTAAATGTAGGTTTAGGTTAAAATACAAACTGTGCTATGTAAGATACTTTTTTTAAAGAAAGGACTTGTGCCAAGATAGCAACCACAGGACACCTGAATCTTTCAGAGAAAGAGAATTTATTTCTTCATTATCAGAAGAAACGAACTTCTCCCCGCCTCACTCAGCCATGAAGATGCTGTCAGGATTAAGAGGAAGAAGCTGACACTGCCCAGACAGAATCCTGTGTTTGAATGGAATTTTTGCATCATGTATGAGGTGTATGAATATGCAACAGGTTATTGCTTTTAAGGGTTAATCCTCTGTTAACACGTGTCCTTTTTCAGGCTTATGTTGCCCAGAAAAGGTACCCAGACTGTCCATAACTCTTTGTTTCTATTGTCTCATACTTCCTAATCCAAATTGTCCAAATTATTATTACTCTAATTATATTACTATTTTTATAACCATTTTATTACGATTAAACTTTTAAAATTTTAAAAACAAGTGATTGGCATTTTTCACATGCAGGGACACCCAGCGAGCCCTCTCAGCTCTGCCAGCTCCATCCCAGCACAGGGATTGGGCTGCTTTGCCCCTTTGCCCCGTGCTCAGCTGGCAGCAGCACCACCTGCAGCTTTTGGAATCCCCACATGCCAACATCTGCCCACTTTAATGTCCCTTGCAACCCAAACCCTTCTGTGATCCCACAGTTCTGTAATTCTAAGATTAAAACACCCCCCCCAGCCCACACCCCCATCCAATCCTCTGCTTCTTTTAAAATTAAAAAAAAAAAAAGAAAAATGAAGGCAGTTTCCTTCTGAGTTGCTATGAATTCTTCCTCCAGCTCTACCAAAGTTCCGCTCGCAGAGTGGCTGACTCAGTGCTCTGCTTATTCCTATTTTGCTGCGGGATAAATCACAGAGGAAGCAGATGGATGGGGATTAAAGCCCCCAGCTGTGCTGTCACCTGAGCAAGGGACACTGGGCTGGCCATGCTGGGGTGCCAGAGCTGTCCCTGGCCGGCCTTGGCACAAGGATTTGTCCCGGAGGGGGCAGCAGCTCCTCTCACCAAGCACTGCCTGGGGAGCGGATGCCAGCTCCAAACTGCATCCCAAATGTTTCCAGGATCAGGAACACAAACCCAATGGGAGCAAAGTGCCAGGTTCAACCCTCCCTGTCATGGCAGGAGCTGGTGGCCCGGCAGAGGCGATCAGCAGCCCCTGAATCAACTTCCCAGGCATTTTGGGCTCTATGTTTTACAGGACTGCCTCTCCCTCGTTTATTTGTCTTTTACTGCCCCACTGGAAGATTTTTGGGGAGAACACAAGGATGCTCCCAGCACAGCCTGAGAGCCAGTGGTCCCTGCTTGGCCATGGGCTCCCACCAAATTCCATCCCCTTCCTGATGGCCCTGGCTGCTCAGAGCACGGCCCCTGGTTTTTAGGGACGGTGAGCACCAACACCACCAACAGAGGGGACAGCTCCGGATGCCTGCTGGTTGTCCCAAAGGACACGGTACAGCTCATCTCTGGAGGAATGGGGCACACACAGCTTCTCTGGGGGCTCCAGCGCCCTCCCTGAGCGACGCCAAAAGGGAAGAACCCGAGAAATCCCGCAGAAATGGGACACTTTGTCTAGAAAGCTTCTTCCCATCACTGCCGGAGCGCGGGGCTCCATCTCCCTCCCCGAGAGGGAGTCACAGGCTCGGGACAACATCGAGGAGCCGCCGCCACCGGGCTGGCAGCGGCAGCGCCGCGGCTCCACCGCCCATCCCGGGCTCTGCCACCCGCGGGGCACCGCGACACGGGGACACCCCGCGGACACCGGGGACATCCCGCGACACGGGGACATCCCCGCGGACACCCCCTGCGCTCCTCGGCAGCGTGCCGGAAACCAGGGGCAGGGCTCGGGACCGGCCCCAGCCTTTCCCCGAGCGGTACCGGTGCCTTCCCGGTGTCCTCTCACAGAGGATGCCGGTACAGGACGCGGTCCTACGGCAGGTCCCTGCCTTCCCACGGGGGATGCCGGTGCCGGTCCCTGTCCCCCGGTCTGTCCCTGCCCTCCCACGGGGATGCTGCTGTCGGGATGCCGGTATCGGTGCCCCAGCCAGTCCCTGCCCTCTCACGGGGGATTCAGGTCCCTGTTCCCGGCCGGTCCCTGCCCACCCATGAGTGATGCCGGTATCGGTGCCCCAGCCGGTCCCTGCCCTCCCACGGGGGATTCAGGTCCCTGGCCCCGGCCGGTCCCTGCCCACCCGCGGGAGATGCTGCTATCGGGATACCGGTACCTGTTTCCCCCCCGGTGGGTCCCGGTGCCGTTCCCGTTTCCTCGCTCCCGGTGCCTCGCCCGCGGTGTCGCCGAGCTCATTATATATATATATACCAGCGAGATTATGCGGCCGCGCCCACTGCCACGCCCACTCACGCTTCACCAATCACCGACTCCCCGCCCTCCCGCCCTGCCCAATGAGGAGGCGGGGCCGTGCGGGGCTGACCAATGAGGAGCGTCCCTGCGGGGCGCGCGCCGCAGTTTCTCTTAAAGCGCGGCTTTCCCCGAAATCAGCTGACCTGGGGGGCGGGGCCTGAGCAGGAGGGGGCGGGGTCTGAGCGGGAGGGGGCGTGGTTAACCCGCCCTGTCCGGGTCTATCCCGGGTCTGTCCCAGGCCGGTTCGGTGCCGTCGTTCCCAGTCGCAGATTAATCCATTCCCAGTTCCAACCCAGCTTCCCCAGTCCCAGAGCATCTGCTCAGAGCCAGACTGGTCCACTACCAGTCCCAAGTCACTCCATTCCCAATCTCAGACCAATATCCCAGTCCCAGAACAGTCCATTCCCAGTCTCAGACCAACATCCCAGTCCCACGTCAGTCCATTCCCAGTCTTGGACCAATATCCCAGTCCCAGATCAGTCCATTCCCAGTCTCAGACCAATATCCCCAGTCCAAGACCAATCCATCCCCAGCCCATGATCAGCATGTCCCCAAATAAATCTCCCCAGTTCCAGACCAGTCTCTCCAATTCCAGATCAATCTACTCCCAGAATAGTTTCCCCATTCCCGGACCAGTTTCCCCACTCCCAGATCTGTTTCCCCATTCCCAGATCCATTTCCCCAGTCCCAGACCAGTTTCCCTCATCCCAGACCAGTTTCCCCATTCCCAGATCAGTTTCCCCAGTCCCAAATCAGTCCCCAGTTCCAGACCAGTTTCCTCCAGTCCCAGGTCATTCTATGCCCAAACCCAAATCAGCCTTCCCAGTCCCAGACCAGTGTCCCCAGTCCCAAACCAGTGTCCCCAGTCCCAGCCCAGTCCATTCCCACTCCCAGGCCACTTTCCCCAGTCCCAGACTGGTCCATCCCCAGTCCCAGTTTAGTGCAGGCAGTTCCCAGTTCCTTTCTGGCTCATCCCCAGTCCTGGATCATTCCCTGCCTGCCTGCCCCAGCAGTTCCCAGTGTTCCCAGTCTGGATTTGGTGTCCTGACTGTGCCCAGCCTGGCCAAACCCAGCCAGAGCCAGCAGAGCATAAAGGACCATCTGCAGCCTGACTTCAGAGGGGGATTTTTTTGGGATTACCAGATTACACACACATTTCTTGGAAGAAAACCATAATTACTCCCACGTGGGTAATACAGAGAAATGGGAAATGTGTGGACAGATGGTTTAATGAAAATAACGCCCTGAGGTGCACAACCTTTCCTGTCATTTCTAATCAAGGATGGCTGGAATGGCCCCTGTTTTTAAACACCCCACTGATCCTCATTGGATCCCCCCCAGGAGATTTGGGGTGAGCCAAAACCCATCTTCGGCAATCACATACAATCAGGAGGATTCATTTTCTTTTTTGACCAAAAAATACAATTTTAAGCTTTGCTAGATAGAGACCCTCTTGTAAAAACCTCCTTTTTGTTAAAATTCTGGGAAACCTGTGATATTCTAAAGGGTCTGCACACAACCAAACTCTCCATCCCCTCTGGACACCAAAAACCTGGAAATTCATCGCAGTGGGGTGAGGTGACTTCATCATTCCCACCTTCATTTTGCCTCTGCAGCTTCCTAGGCAAGGTAAAGGTAAAGGTGGAAAGGAAAATCCAAATTCCCTGGGGTGAGGAGGGATTTCCCCCTGTGGGGAAGATAAAAAATTAACCAAATAAAATAGGGGGTTAAAATAGGGGGCTGAGGTGTCCCCCAGCCCTGTTTGCTGCTGGGAAGGGAGATGAGCGCTCCAGCAGGGCCAGGAATGCGTTGGGAGCAATTTCCCCGTGTCTGCAGCACCCTGGGCAGCTCAGCCCTGCTGATGTGGGACAGCAGAGCCCTGCAGCCGAGCATGAGGTGCTCTTGGAAAAGTCCAAAAGCGGAAATCAGCCCAGTTTTACCTGTTTGGGGTTTGCCTCGCAGCTCCCAGAATTCCTAAAGCCGCCTCAGGTCCCACTGATGGAGGTCAGAGTGGAAAAATAGACATATTTATATAAAAATAGATATTTGATAGCCCCCAAATGCAGGGAAATTTGGCTCAGGAGGAGGTTTTGGGGCACGGTTGTGGCTGTGATGTCAGGCACGGAGGGTGCTGCTGCTGCATTCCCTGTGATTCCCCAAATCTGGGGGGTTTTCCTGGGTTTTGCTTTGGTGCTGTGGTTCCCAGGCAATGTTTGAAGCCCGGGCTGTGGAGCTTATCACACCTCCTGCACATCTAATCTCTGCTTATCGCCCATCTCCAATGACTTCCTATTAACTCCCACTTTCTTCTCTTTTCTCTTCCTGCCTGCAAGTTCCATTTTTCTGCTTCCTGAAATGAAAACCGAGGCTTTCAATCCAATATTGATCCCTGAGCTGATTGCTCAGCCTTCCCTCAGCCCACTCCATCAACAGCCTCCACCTCATTAATTGCTTTCCCGATTACTTCCCTGGGGAATAATGGCCACAGGGACCCTTTTCTCCATCTAAATAAATGGGGAAAAACCCACATTTTTTTCCCCCTGGAATTCTATACATCATAGCTCAACGCAGAATATTTAAAACTTTTCGTTTTGCTGGTGGTTCTCATCAAGAAAATGGGAAGCAGGGAGGTTATTTCAGTCCATGTCTGTATTCCCACCAGGAACACCACAAATCAAGTCCAGGCACCCTCAGGATTTAATCACTTTTTTTCTTTATTAGGGGCTGGGTGAGTCACCCCTGGTGCTGTCACGCGATGTGTACCCAAAAAATCTTCATCCAGAGAATTCCTAGAAATGTTTTGAATCCCTTTTTTCTTAGAAAGAATTGCAGAACAGACATTTTTTGAGCGGACAAACGGGGTAATTATAGTAAAAGGGCGAGGTGGCATGGAAGGGTTGAAGGTTTCCATGTGGAAGGGCTGAATCCATGGGATGGGAGGGATTGTAAGGCAGATGGGGGGGATTCCTGCCAAAGAAAGCTCTGGAAAAGCACAATCCGAGTTTGGGATGAAAAACTGGACATGGCCACAGGGTTTAGGTATCAAAAAGGCTTTTGGAGAGGCACAGAGTTAAATTGGTCCGTGGGTTGAGTGAATCCAACCACGCTTTTGGTTTCCTTGGCAAGCAGGGACGTTCAGATGGGGCTCAGGGAAATCCCAAACCCACTCTGGCTGCAGGGATGGAGGCAGTGGGACGGGCACTGCTGGATTTCCCCTTATCCCTGGGGCTGGCATAAGGAAAATGCCAGATAAATGGTAAATTTTGGTTTACCTTTTCCCTTATTCCTGAGCTTGGGATAAAGAAAATGCCAGATAAAAGGTAAATTTGGGTTTTCCTTTCCTCTTATCCCTGAGGTTGGGATAAGGAAAATTCCAGATAAAAGGTAAATTTGAATTTACATTTCCCCTTATCCCTGGGGCTGGGGATAAGGAAAATGCCAGATAAAAGGTAAATTTGGATTCACCTTTCCCCTTATCCCTGGGGCTGGGATAAAGAAAATGCCAGATAAAAGGTAAATTTTGGATTTTCCTTTTCCCTTATCCCTGGAGCTGTGGTAAGGAAAATTCCAGATAAAAGCTAAATTTGGATTCACCTTTCCCCTTATCCCTGGGGTTGGAATAAGGAAAATTCCAGATAAAAGGTAAATTTGGATTCACCTTTCCCCTTATCCCTGGGGTTGGAATAAGGAAAATTCCAGATAAAAGGTAAATTTGGATTCACCTTTCCCCTTATTTCTGGGGCTGGGATAAGGAAAATTCCAGATAAATGGTAAATTTGATTCACCTTTCCCCTTATCCCTGGGGTTGGAATAAGGAAAGCCCCAGGCCCAGAGCCCAGAGCCCAAGACCCCTGTGCCTTTGATCTAACCCTTGGAAAAAAACAATTACCAACCTTACATGAAGAATTACAAGCCACGAAAAGTTTAAGTAAAATGACAGTGAATTTATCACAAGGTGAAAAATAGATTTTTGGGGTATTTATAATGGGGGCTCAGGTGGCAAGATGGAGGGATCTGGGTGTGTCCAGCCTTTCTCCTTCTTCTTCTTCTTCTTCTTCTTCTTCTTCTTGGCCTCCATCTTCTGCTGTGATGTTGGCACTTTTAGATTGGTTCGGAGTAGAAGCTCGCTGTCTAACATGGGTGATAGGTATTGGGAATTGTAAATATTGTACATGGAGTTTTTAGTATAAAAAGATAACACCGCCCTGGGGCAGGCAGAGTAGTTCTGACTTCCTGCTGAGCGGACCTCGGCTGGACAGGAGAAAAAATTTTATAGACAAGAAACAATAAACAACCTTGAGACTGAAAACTGAAGAGCTCTGGCTCCTTCTTCAGCCTCCAGGCTGGGAAAAGAGACTTTCTAACACATCTCAGGATCACTGTGAGCAGCAGAGATCCCGAGAGCCCCCACCCATGGAGCTGGCAGCTGCCAGGGGCTCTGTGCTCCTGTCCCCCTGCCCCACCCTGCAGCCCAGGATGCTGCTGGCACCTTTGTGCCCTACACACCAATCCCTGGAGCTGCTCGGCAAAGGGAAAACTGAGTTTTCCAAGCCCCAGGGCCAAGTCCTGCCTGGGAACAGCCTTATCTGCTCATCCATCTGCTGCCACCAGCGGTGCCACCAGCGGTGCCACCTGCACGGCACGGAGGGGACAAGGTGGGAGCTGGGGAGGGGAGCCAGGAGCCATCCCTGTCCCCAGGCTGCTGCTGCTGCTGCCCCAGCAGGCGCTGCAGCTCCTCCTGGTCCTGGAAGGGGTTCCTGCCGTATTCCCGGCGGATCCAGGCGCGGTACTGCGGGAGAAGAGGCAGGAGAGGCTCTCAGGGTGAGGGAAAAGCTGAGAGACCCCAGAGAGAGAGCGAGAGCAGGGGGAAAGCAGCGAGCAAAGCAATTCCTGCTGCATCCCCAGCGCACCCAGCATGCAGGAGGGTCCCATCCCACAGGAGCTCACACCCAGCACCCCAGAGATGCAGAGGATCCCCCATCCCAGCACTAGGATGATGGGTAGGGTTAGAAAAGGGAGTCAGTGTGGATGGATGTCCCCAGAGATCCAGAGGATCCCCCATCCCAGCACACCCAGCATGCAGGAAGGTCCCAATCCCATGGGAGCTCACACTCAGGCTGGGTGTAGGGATGAAGAAGAGAGGAAGGGGCCAAGAGCAGCAGCAGGATGATGATGGGTAGGGTTAGAAAAAGGAGTCAGTGTGGATGGATGTCCCCAGAGATGCAGAGGATCCCCCATCCCAGCACTAGGATGATGGGTAGGGTTAGAAAAAGGAGTCAGTGTGGATGGATGTCCCCAGAGATGCAGAGGATCCCCCATCCCAGCACTAGGATGATGGGTAGGGTTAGGAAAGGGAATCAGTGGGGATGGATGTCCCCAGAGATGCAGAGGATCCCCCATCCCAGCACTCCCCACATCCCCAGCACTCCCAGCACGCAGGAAGGTCCCAATCCCATGGGAGCTCACACTCAGGCTGTAGGGATGAAGAAGAGAGGAAGGGGCCAAAAGCAGCAGCAGGATGATCAGTAGGGTTAGAAAAGGAAGCCAGTGTGGATGGCTGTCCCCAGAGATGCAGAGGATGCCCCATCCCAACACTAGGATGATGGGTAGGGTTAGAAAAGGGAATCAGTGGGGATGGATGTCCCCAGAGATGCAGAGGATGCCCCATCCCAACACTAGGATGATGGGTAGGGTTAGGAAAGGGAATCAGTGGGGATGGATGTCCCCAGAGATGCAGAGGATCCCTGATCCTAGCACTCCCCACATCCCCAGCCCAGAGCTGGCAGCACCCTCAGCTTCCCACACTGCCTGCAGCTGGGACAGCAGCTTTATTTATTCCTCCTTGCCAAGAAGCTGCTGCTGCTCCTCATGAGCCTGAATTCCTGTAAGGAATGATTCCCAAAGCTTTTTCTTTTCCCCCCCACAAGCAGTTGGTCCTTGCCAGGTGGGGCAGGTTTGATGTCAGAGCACCTCGGGAGGCTGTGGGGAGCCTCTCACCCCACTGATCCTGATTATTGCAGACTGAGGAGCACCCTGGTGGCCAGGGGCCAGCTGGCAGCAAGGGATGATCCACAGGAACTGTTCCCGTCACTGCTGGGATGAGGAAACAGCCAGGCAGGCAGCAGCGTGGGCAGGAAGGGACGGCTCTGCCAGGATCCGCCAGCCCAGGGCTCACAGGGGCTCTGCCACCTCCCTCAGGAACTGGGATCCAGCAAGGAATTACTGGGATGAGGGCTGGGAGCACACCCAGCAACACCCAGCACCTCGAGGGAAGGATGGAGGGCACCTGTGGGACCAAGCATTGGAGCCCTGGGATGGGGACAGGGACAGGGACAGGGACGGGGTGGGATGGGGTGGGATGGGATGGGATGGGATGGGATGGGATGGGATGGGATGGGATGGGATGGGATGGGATGGGATGGGATGGGATGGGATGGGATGGGATGGGATGGGATGGGATGGGATGGGATGGGATGGGATGGGATGGGATGGGATGGGATGGGATGGGATGGGATGGGATGGGATGGGATGGGATGGGATGGGATGGGATGGGATGGGATGGGATGGGATGGGATGGGATGGGATGGGATGGGATGGGATGGGATGGGATGGGATGGGATGGGATGGGATGGGATGGGATGGGATGGGATGGGATGGGATGCAGCCAGGGGATCCAGGGGCAGAGGGAAGCAGCTCCCATGAGCTGCCCAGCCTTGGCACCCCCAGGCTGAGGTGCCCTCGCTGTGGGTTTGGGCTCCTGAATGGGCAGGAGTTCCCAGGAAAAGGTTGGGATGCAGGGCAGCAGGACTGGCAGCTCAGCACTGCATCAGCCACGAAGGGAAATAAAGTTTCAGAGTGACCCTGGTGGTATCCCCCAGTCCTGCAGCCAGGGAAAACCAGCTGGGGCAAGGGGGATGTCCAGTGGGAATGTCGGCATTTCCCAAATGCACTCCCTCCCACAGCAGGACTCGCCAGGGCTGTCACACAGCCAGGGACATCCCTGTCCTACAGAGCCAGACCTGTATTCCTTGAGAGAAAATACCCCTGGGGAGGGAGACCCAGAGGGTTTGGGACAGGATTTGGGGTAAGATCCATGCCAGGATCTCATGGGGGGCACATCCCCTCTGTGCCAAGCATCCAGAGGGATGGAGCTCCTTGGGAAGGGCTCCTGGCACCCACCAGGGCTCAGCATCCAGCTGGGAGCTGCCTCCACCATCCAGGGAGGAGGGAGGGAAGCTGGTTTTGTATTTATATATTAAACATAATATTAATTATGAATATAATATAAATATAATATAAATTTATTTTATTTATATATATTTCCTGTTAAAGCCAGAGCAAGAAGGGGTTCCAGCCCATTTCCTGCAGTGCTGGGCACCAACCCACTGCCCTCCTCTGTCACAGACATATTTTATGAAACATCCTATGAAAAAAATCCTTGAAAAAATCCTATGAAAAATCCTTTCCTTGGGATTTTTCCTCCTGAGAAGCTGAGAGGCCTCAGGAACAAAATGCAAACAATGGTTATCTGCTGCTGTGGGATGCAACAGGGGGATCTGGGATTGGTCTCATGTGATTGTTTCTCATTAATGGCCAACCACAGTCAGCTTTGTTATCATTCTTTGCTATTCTATTCTTAGCCGGCCTTCTGATGAAATCCTTTCTTCTATTCTTTTAGTATAGTTTTAATGTAATATATATCATAAAATAATAAATCAGCCTTCTGAAACATGGAGTCAGATCCTCGTCCCTTCCCTCATCCTCAGACCCCTGTGAACACCATCACACTCCTCATCCTCCTCCTCCTCCATTTAGGTTGGAAAAGACCTCCAAGATCATCCAGTCTAGGAAAAACGCGTATTTTATGGTTGGCTTCTTGCAGATATTCAAATGAATATTATATGTGTTATGTCAGAAAATTATGCTGTATTTATTTTCTTAAGTAGTGTGTTAAATACAGTTTGAGGCTACAACACCATGTTAAAATAGAAACTCTGCTATGTAGGACACGTCTTTAAAGAAAGGACTCCCACCAAAGGATGCCTCCTCCTCCTCCTCCTCCTCCTCCTGAGCCCATCTGGGGTAAAGAGGCGGCCTGGCCACAGTGTGCCAGCGCCACAGGGGACAGCTCTGTCCCCAGAATGCCCCTCTGTGCCCTCTGTGCCCTCTTTCCTAAGCCTCCCCATCATCCTGCTGCTGCTCTTGCTCCCTTCCCTCCTTCCTCACCCCTCCAGCCTGGAGGAGCCCCCTTTGCCAGCCTGGAACCAGAGCAGCGAGGCTGGAGCGCCTTCCCCACTCCCTCCTCCCATCTGAGCTCCCTGGGGTGAAGGAAACCGAGGCACCGCAGCCCCAGCAGGTCCAGGATGTTCCTCGCAGGTCTGAAGCAGCAAGGATTGAGGTTTCCCACCCACCAGGGGCCATTCCGGGGCTGACATCACACGCGAGTGGGAGTTTCAAGGAAAAGGCAGCTCTTGCTAAATCCCACAGGCAGGAAAACGCATCCCAGCACCTCCACCCTCAGCTGCGCCTTGGCTGCTTCAGGGAAAGGTTGGCAAAGCTGGGAGGTGATGGGGAAAGCAGCTTGGAAGGGAAAGGGGGGAAATTGTGGTGTCCAGGGTGGATTTTGGGAGCAGCAGGAAGGGCTGGGATGGAGGGAGGGCCAGCAAAGCCAGCCCCGGCTCTGTGGGAAGGGCTGGGGAGGGCTGGCCCTGCCAGGGGAAGCCCTAAAGGGAACCTCCAGCACCGGGGGTGCTTTGTCACCCCCAGGAGCATCCCCCAGCCTCCTGCAGGGGCGTTTGTGGCCGCTGGTGACAACGGGGCAGGGCCACATCCCCCGTGGGACAGCACCCGGGCAAGGGAACTTGGCCTTGGGGACAGTGCCACAGGAACTTGGCCTTGGGGACAGTGTCACAGGAACATGGCCTTGGGGATGGTGTCACAGGCTGTCCCTGCTCCCTCCTGCCAGGACTGGAACCCCTCCAGGGGCTCAGGGGGTGCACAGGGACCCCCTGTTTGCCATGGGAGTCCCCCCAGGGACCCCCTGTTTGCCATGGGGACCCCACCAGGGGCAATGGGGGAGCACAGGGACCCTCTGTTTGCCATGGGAACCCCCCCTGTGGGGTCTCAGGGGGAGCATAGGGACCCCCTGTTTGTGATGGGAACCCCCCCAGGGGAGCACAGGGACCCCCTGTTTGCCATGGGGACCCCCCCAGGGACCCCCTGTTTGCCATGGGAATCCCTCCAAGGGCTCATGGGGACAACAAGGACCCCCTGTTTGCCATGGGACCCCCTGTTTGCCATTGCACGGTGGCTGCAGTGCAGGGGGGCTCTGCCTCCAGGGCTGGCACCGGGTTCAGGGGTGACAGGAGCTGTGACACCCCTTGCACTCATCATTTCCAGGGTTTCCCTTCCCTTGCAGAGGTGCCTGTGTCCCATGGGAAGTTTGGGATGGGTGGGGGAGTGGAGTCCAGAGGGGGAGGCTGGAGGCAGCCACAGAGCCAGGCGGGAGCTGTGCTTTAAAATCCTTTTATTTGGCTTTTTAAGGTTTTTTTCCCTTTGCTTTTTAAGGTTTTTTCCCTTTGCTTTTTAAGGTTTTTTTCTGTTTGCTTTTTAAGGTTTTTTTCTGTTTGCTTTTTAAGGGTTTTTTCCCTTTGCTTTTAAGGTTTTTTTCCCTTTGCTTTTTAGGTTTTTTTCCCTTTGCTTTTTAGGGTCTTTCCCTTTGCTTTTTAAGGTTTTCCCCTTTGCTTTTTAAAGTTTTCCCTCTGCTTTTTAAGGTTTTTCCCTTTGCTATTTAAGGTTTTTTCCCTTTGCTTTTTAAGGCCTTTCCATCTGCTTTTTAAGGTTTGTCCCCTTTGCTTTTTAAGGCTTTTCCCTGTGCTTTTTACATTTTGTTTTTTTCTTTGCTTTTTAAGGCCTTCCCCTCTGCTTTTTAAGGTTTTTTTCCTTTGCTTTTTAAGGTTTTCCCTTTGCTTGTAAAGGTTTTTTCCCTTTTAAGGTTTTTTTCCCTTTGCTTTTTAAGGCCTTTCCCTCTGCCTTTAAAGGTCTTTGCTTTTTAAGGTTTTCCCTCTGCTTTTTAAGTTTTTTTTTCATTTGCTTTTTAAGGTTTTTCCCTTTGCTTTTTAAAGTCTTTTTATCTTTGCTTTTTAAGGATTTTCCCTCTGCTTTTAAGGTCTTTGCTTTTTAAGGTTTTCCCTCTGCTTTTTGAGGGTTTTTTTCTGTTTGCTTTTTAAAGTTTTCCTTTGCATTTTAAGGTTTTTCCCTTTGCTGTTTAAGCCTTTTTCCTTTGCTTTTAAGGTATTTTTCCCTTTGCTTTTTAAGGTTTTTTCCCTTTACTTTTTAAGGCCTTTCCCTCTGCTTTTTGAGGTCTTTGCTTTTTACAGTTTTCCCTCTGCTTTTTGAGGTTTTTTTTCGTTTGCTTTTTAAGGTTTTCCCTCTGCTTTTTAAGGTCTTTTTTCCTATGCTTTTTAAGGCCTTTCACTCTGCTTTTTAAGGTTTTTCCCTTTGCTTTTTAAGGTTTTTTTCCTTTGCTTTTTAAGGCCTTTCCCTCTGCTTTTTAAGGTCTTTGCTTTTTAAGGTTTTTTCCATTTGCTTTTTAAGGTTTTTCCTTTTGCTTTTTAAGGTTTTTCCCTCTGCTTTCGAAGGCTTTCCAGGTCAAACGTGCAGCCCTGACCCCTGCACTGAGCGCTCTCCCTGGAATGCAGCTGGGCTCTGCTCCATCCTCCCTTCCCCGCTGGGAACCCAACCAGCCTCAGCTCCTGCTCTCCCAAACCTCGTTTTGGGCAGGAAATGGGAGATTTCTCCACTCCTGCCTGCCTCCTGCCCCTGGGAGCAGGGCTCTTGCTGGCAGAGGGTGCCCAGACATCCCAAAACTCCTCACAGGAGCCTTCCTCCCCTCGCCCTGCCCCTGTCCCTGCCGCATTCCCGGGAGCTGGCCCAGCTCCTTCCTGAGGTTCCCAAGGGACAAGCTGCTCTCCCATCCTTCCTGCCGCATCCCAACTCCAGAAAACAACTTTGGGGTGTTTAAGAGCTTTTTAAAGTGCACTCACACAATACCAAGGGAAAATTATTAAATTTTCTTTTTGGTTTTGCACACAACCCCCAAATCCAGCTGGGGCAAACAGCTGCATGCAGAGGAGCCATGCCTGGTTGCAAACCCCTCCAAAAGCATCCAAGGATTTCAAGTTTGGCGTTTTCAAGTTTGGGGTTTTCAAGTTTGGGGGTTTTTAATGCACTCACGCAATACCAAGGTAATTTTGTTTTTAAATTTTGTTTTGTCTTTGCACGCAAACCCCAGATCCTCAGGTGATAAATGACATTCCCCAAATCCAGATGGGGCAAAGAGCTGCATGTAGAGGAGCCATGCCTGGTTGCAAACCCTTCCAAAATGTACCCAAGGGTTTTCAAGTTTGGGGCTTTCAAGTTTGGGGTTTTTAAGTCTGGGGTTTTCAAGTTTGGAGTTTACCCCTCCAAAATGTACCCAAGAGTTTCAAGTTTGGGGTTTTCAATTTGGGGTTTTTAAGAGCTTTTTAAAGTGCACTTACACAATACCAAGTCAATTTTTTTTAAATTTCTTTTTGTTTTTGCACACAAACCCCAAATCCTTCGGTGATAAATGGCATTCCCCAAATCCAGCTGGGGCAAACAGCTGCATGCAGAGGAGCCATGCCTGGTTGCAAACCCTTCCAAAATGTACCCAAGGGTTTTCAAGTCTGGGGCTTTCAAGTTTGGGGCTTTCAAGTTTGGGGCTTTCAAGTTTGGGGCTTTCAAGTTTGGGGCTTTTAAGCTTGGGGCTTTCAAGTTTGGAGTTTACCCCTCCAAAATGTACCCAAGGGTTTCAAGTTTGGGGTTTTTAGGTTTGGGGTTTTTAAGTTTGGGGTTTTTAAGAGCTTTTTTAAGTGCACTTATACAATACCAAGTCAATTTTTTTAAATTTTTTTTTGTTTTTGCACACAAACCCCCAAATCCTTAGGTGATAAATGGCATTCCCAAATCCAGCTGGGGCAAACAGCTGCATGCAGAGGAGCCGTGCCTGGTTACAATCCCCTCCAGAAGCATCCAAGGGTTTCAACTTCAGGATTTTCAAGTTTGGGGTTTTCAAGTTTGGAGTTTACTCCTCCAAAATGTACCCAAGGATTTCAAGTTTGGAGTTTTCAAGTTTGGGCTTTTTTAGTTTGGGGCTTTCAAATTTGGGGTTTTTAAGAGCTTTTAAATGTACACTCACACAATATGAAAGCGCTTTTTTTTTTTTATTTCTTTTTGTTTTTGCACACAAACCCCAGATCCTTAGGTGATAAATGACATTCCCCAAATCCAGATGGGGCAAAGAGCTGCATGCAGAGGAGCCATGCCTGGTTGCAAACCCTTCCAAAATGTACCCAAGGGTTTTCAAGTTTGGGGCTTTCAAGTCTGGGGTTTTTAAGTCTGGGGTTTTCAAGTTTGAAGTTTACCCCTCCAAAATGTACCCAAGAGTTTCAAGTTTGGGGTCTTCAAGTTTGGAGCTTACCTCTCCAAAATGTACCCGAGGGTTTTTAAGTTTGGGGCTTTCAAGTTTGGGGTTTTTAAGTCTTGGGTTTTCAAGTTTGAAGCTTACCCCTCCAAAATGTACCCAAGGGTTTCAAGTTTGGGGTTTTCAATTTGGGGTTTTTAAGAGCTTTTTTAAGTGCACTTACACAATACCAAGTCAATTTTTTTTTAATTTCTTTTTGTTTTTGCACACAAACCCCAAATCCTCAGTGATAAATGGCATTCCCCAAATCCAGCTGGGGCAAACAGCTGCATGCAGAGGAGCCATGCCTGGTTGCAAACCCTTCCAAAATGTACCCAAGGATTTTCAAGTCTGGGGCTTTCAAGTCTGGGGCTTTCAAGTCTGGGGCTTTCAAGTTTGGGGCTTTCAAGTTTGGGGTTTTCAAGTTTGGGGCTTTCAAGTTTGGGGCTTTTAAGCTTGGGGCTTTCAAGTTTGGAGTTTACCCCTCCAAAATGTACCCAAGGGTTTCAAGTTTGGGGTTTTTAGGTTTGGGGTTTTTAAGTTTGGGGTTTTTAAGAGCTTTTTTAAGTGCACTTATACAATACCAAGTCAATTTTTTTAAATTTTTTTTTGTTTTTGCACACAAACCCCCAAATCCTTAGGTGATAAATGGCATTCCCAAATCCAGCTGGGGCAAACAGCTGCATGCAGAGGAGCCGTGCCTGGTTACAATCCCCTCCAGAAGCATCCAAGGGTTTCAACTTCAGGATTTTCAAGTTTGGGGTTTTCAAGTTTGGAGTTTACTCCTCCAAAATGTACCCAAGGATTTCAAGTTTGGAGTTTTCAAGTTTGGGCTTTTTTAGTTTGGGGCTTTCAAATTTGGGGTTTTTAAGAGCTTTTAAATGTACACTCACACAATATGAAAGCGCTTTTTTTTTTTAATTTCTTTTTGTTTTTGCACACAAACCCCCAAATCCTCAGGTGATAAACAACATTCCCCAAATCCAGCTGGGGCAAAGAGCTGCATGCAGAGGAGCCGTGCCTGGTTGCAAACCCCTCCAGAAGCACCCACGGGGGCCTCACCTCGTGCAGCAGGGTGCTCTCGTACTCCTGCAGCTGCCGCTGGAAGCCGGGGTTGGGGCTGGCGTAGGAGCGAACGGCCCTGGTGGCAGCCAGGCAGCTCTGCCAGCCCAGCTCTGTCACTGTCATCAGGTATGCCACCAGCAGGGTGCTGCTGCGGGACACGCCGGCCAGGCTGTGCCAGGGGGAGCCGGTCAGGGAGGGCATCCCGCAGGAATCACCCCTGGGATGCAGGTAAGGAGCTCTCCTCTCACCCTCACTGCTGCTGTCACCTCCCCGTCCCCTCCTCAAGGCACACCTTGGGTGCTCAGGGGGTCAGTGCGGGGAGCACCAATCCCTGAGGATCCAAAATCTTTCCCGCGGCCCTCCCTTCTGCCCTTTGCCTCCTCCTCGCCTTCCTCCCCCTCCCCAGTGATGTTCTACACCAAGGACGCTTTTTGGGAGCCCGTGCCTGATGATGCCTCAGGTTTTGGCTTTTCTGTTTTTCACATTCTGTGCTGCTTAATGTGTGGGTCTGGGCTTCATATTAGATGAGGGAGTGTCTGACATCATGAGCAGGCTAAAAATACTGAGCCTCTCATTCCTGGAAGGAGATGTCAATCCAAGGATCCTCCAGCAAATGGAGCATCACCGCCTGGGAGGACTTTCCCTGCCCAAAGTGATGCCTCAGGGTTAAACTTTTCTATTTTTCACATTCTGTGCTGCTTTAGTGTGTGGGTCTGGGTTCACATCAGGGGATGGTGAGCTCTGTGCACAGAGCAGGGAGACAAAACAATTCCTGCTCCAGCTGGGCACCAAGGACAAATGATCCAAATCTCAGCCCAGCAGCACAAACCCCGTGGGCTGGAGAGAGAAAAACAAGCAGGGTGGGACTGCAGGGGCTAAAGCTGGAATGGGACAATGAACTGCAAGGTGCAAATGGAGCAAAGCTGAGCAAAGGGAGAGACCCCGGGAGCGCTCGTGCATTTTGGGACCATTTTGGTTCATCTTGGGTTCATTTTGGGACCATTTTGGTTCATCTTGGTTTCATTTCGGGACCATTTTGGTTCATCTTGGGTTCATTTTGGGACCATTTTGGTTCATCTTGGGTTCATTTTGGGACCATTTTGGTTCATCTTGGGTTCATTTTGGTTCATTTTGGGACCATTTTGGCTCATCTTGGGTTCACTTTGGGACCATTTTGGCTCATCTTGGGTTCATCTTGGGTTCATTTTGGGACCATTTTGGTTCATCTTGGGTTCATCTTGGGTTCATTTTGGGACCATTTTGGCCCATCCTGGGTTCATTTTGGGTTCATTTTGGGTTCATCTTGGGTTCGTTTTGGGACCATTTTCGTTCATGCTGGGTTCATTTTGGGACCATTTTGTTTCATGCTGGGTTGATTTTGGGACCATTTTGGTCTATTCTGGGTTCATTTTGGTTCATCCTGGGTTCATTTTGGGACCATTTTGGTCCATCTTGGGTTCATTTTGGGACCATTTTGGTTCACCCTGGGTGCAGCCCTGGCTGGGCTCTTGTGCTGCCCAAGGTGCATCCATGGAGGAGATCCTTTTAATAAATCCCTGCTTTATAGGCATTCCATAACTCCGCCCAGCCCCTGCTCCAGCTCAGCCTTCCCAGGGCACCATGCCCAGCTCGCAGAGGCCGGCTGGGCTGGCAGGGGTCCCTGCAGCTCTCACCAGTGCACCAGGCAGCCTCCCCCTGCGAGCCGGCACTCGTGGATGAACTGGATGCTCTCCTTGAAGTGCTGCAGCCTGCGGGGGGAGAGGCAGCGGTGAGGAGGGAAGGAAGGGCTGGCTGTCCCTGCAGGACACCCTGCAAACGCCAGCGCTGGCACTGCCAAGGCTTGGCCGCCGCCCCGGGGCCGCCAGCGCGGGGTGGGAGCAGGGATCCTTCCGCTGCCACGTCAAGGTGATGCCTCACGTTTGAGCTTTTACGTTTTCCAGGTTCTGCGCTGATTTAGTGCGTGCGTCTGAGCTTCACGCCAGGGGATGGTGAGCTCCGTGCACAGAGTTAAGTTATTAAGTTAAAAATTAGTTATGAAGTAAGTATTAAGTTAAAAATTGGTAATTAAGTATTAAGTTATTAAGTTAAAAATTAGTAATTAAGTATTAAGTTATTAAGTTAAAAATTAGTTATAAGTTTAAAAATAGTTATTAAGTTATTAAGTTAAAAATTAGTGTTAAGTATTATGTTATTAAGTTAATAATTCGTTATTAAGTTAAAAATTAGTTATAAGTTTTTAAGTAGTTATTAAGTTATTTAGTTAAAAATTAGTAATTAAGTATTGTTATTAAGTTAATAATTAGTTATTAAGTTAAAAATTAGTTATTAAGTAAGTATTAAGTTAAAAATTGGTAATTAAATATTAAGTTATTCAGTTAATAATTCGTTATTAAGTTAAAAATTAGTTATACGTTTTTAAATAGTTATTAAGTTATTAAGTTAAAAATTAGTAATTAAGTATTAAGTTGTTCAGTTAATAATTAGTTATTAAGTTAAAAATTAGTTATAAATTTTTAAATAGTTATTGTTATTTAGTTAAAAATTAGTAATTAAGTATTGTTAAGTTAATAATTAGTTATTAAGTTTAAAATTAGTTATAAGTTTAAAAATAGTTAAGTTAATCATTAGTTATTAAGTTAAAAATTAGTTATTAAGTAAGTATTAAGTTAAAAGTTGAGAACTAAGTATTAAGTTACTAAGTTAAAAATTAGTAATTAAGTATTAAGTTATTCAGTTAATAATTTGTTATTAAGTTAAAAATTAGTTATAAGTTTTTTAATAGTTATTAAGTTATTAAGTTAAAAATTAGTAATTAAGTATTAAGTTATTCAGTTAATAATTTGTTATTAAGTTAAAAAATAGTTATAAGTTTTTAAATAGTTAATAATTAGTTATTAAGTTAAAAATTAGTTATTGAGTAAGTATTAAGTTAAAAATTGGTAATTAAGTATTAAGTTATTCAGTTAATAATTAGTTATTAAGTTAAAAATTAGTTATAAGTTAAAAAATAGTGATAAAGTTAAAAATTACTTATAAAATGGCTATAAAGTTAAAAATAAAAATAATTTAAGTATCATTTCTTAATTAAACAGTTTATGCTTTAAAAAATCTTATAAAAAATAAGGAGACACAACTCCATTTTTAACTTATTAAAGCACTATAAAGCTCACAATCTGTGAAATATCTGTAATATAAATAAAAAAATAATCTGTAACATAAATAATATAAATAAAATAATCTGTAATATAAATAAAAACCAATGAACACCTAAACCCAAACAAAAAATACCATCTCACACATTTAATCCCAACATTAACAAAAAAAACCTGTAATATAACTAAAGACCAATAAACACTTAAACCCAAACAAAAAAAACCATCTCACACATTTAATCCCAACCTTAACCAAAAAAAACCCTGTAATATAAATGAAAAAAAATAAGCACCTAAAAAAAAAATCTCACACATTTAATCCCAACCTTAACAAAAAAAAACCTAATATAAAAAAAAATATAAATCTAAATCTGAATAAAAAATACCATCTCACACATTTAATCCCAACCCTAACAAAAACTAAAAAACCCAAAAAAATCCACGTCGAAGAGGGTCCCTTTGGCAGCCCCTGCGCTGCGGCGCTGCACTTCCTCTGCTGCGCGTGACGGGGTGGGTGTGAGCCCACGCTGCCTTCCTGACTTCTCAGAAGCCAAACTTTGACCTCCTGCAATCGTTCCCGCTGCCCAGGGAGCCGCTTTCCCTCTGGGAACGCTCCAGAAGCTCCTCCATCCCTGCAGGCCCATGGAGAACGGTGTTTGGTCTTCACCCTGCCCGGAGCGCTGGGCTCGGCGCTGGCTGAGGAGCCAGGATGAGTTTATTCAGGAATTGCAGGGGGTTCTGCTTCCCGGGAACGGGAGGAGAGGTGAGGGAGGGCCTGACATCGTGAGCAGGCTAAAAATACTGAGCCTCTCATTCCTGGAAGGAGATGTCAATCCAAGGATCCTCCAGCAAATGGAGCATCACCGCCTGGGAGGATTTTCCCTGCCCAAAGTGATGCCTCAGGGTTGAACTTTTATGTTTTTCCAAATTCTGTGCTGCTTTGGTGTGTGGGTCTGGGTTCACATGAGGGGATGGTGAGCTCTGGGCACAGAGCAGGGAGACAAAACAATTCCTGCTCCAGCTGGGCACCAAGGACAAATGATCCAAATCTCAGCCCAGGAGCACAAACCCCGTGGGCTGCAGAGAGAAAAACAAGCAGGGTGGGACTGCAGGGGCTAAAGCTGGAATGGGACAATGAACTGCAAGGTGCAAATGGAGCAGAACTGAGCAAAGGGAGAGACCCCGGGAGCGCTCGTGCATTTTGGGACCATTTGGATTCATCTTGGGTTCATTTTGGGACCATTTGGGTTCATCCTGGGTTCATTTTGGGACCATTTTGGCTCATCTTGGGTTCATCTTGGGTTCATTTTGGGACCATTTTGGTTCATCCTGGGTTCATTTTGGGACCATTTGGGTTCATCCTGGGTTCATTTTGGGACCATTTTGGTTCATCTTGGGTTCATTTTGGGACCATTTTGGTTCATCTTGGGATCATTTTGGGACCATTTTGGTTCATCCTGGGTTCATTTTGGGACCATTTTGGTTCACCCTGAGTGCAGCCCTGGCTGGGCTCTTGTGCTGCCCCAGGTGGATCCATTGAGGAGATCCTTTTAATAAATCCCTGCTTTATTCTTTAGCTCTGTCCAGCCTCTGTTCTAGCTCAGCCTTCCCAAGGCATCAAAATCTCATCCCAGGGGATTTCCCTGCTTGTGCTGCTGATCTTCACAGGGCACACAACATCCCCCAGGGCCTGCAGGTGCTGCCCACTGAGCTCCAAACTCTCCAGATCCCAGTGCTCCCCTCCAGCCCTTGGCAGGACCAGCAGGAATCTTCTCTGCTTGCAAGGACACAATGCTCGTGCCTCCATCCCTGTCCCAGCATCCCAAAGGAATTTGGCTCCCCCATCCATCCTCACCCACTCCACGGGTGTTTTTCCCACAGGGAAAGCTCTGCCTGTGCTTTTCCAAGCGTGGGATCAGGCAGTGGGATTAGTGCTGAGCACCCCAGTCAGAAGCAGCACACAGAGTTCACCAGGATTGTGAAATCCAAGGCATAAACGGACAAGCAGAAAATAGTTTCTTGAATAACTCTTCCTTCCTGCAGGCAGCCTTATCTTCTTTTTCTTTTTTTTCCTTTTTTTTTTTTCCCTTTCGTAGACACGCCACGAGCGCAAAGAAATGAGCGAAGGGGGAAAAAATAACAACCAAAAAATCCCGGTTCTTGCTGAGGCAGGGTTTTCTTGTAAAGCTTCTCTTTCCGCTCAGCCAGAGCATGAGCAAGCAGGATTCCACCCCCAGGCACGGCTGCTGCCAAGGATGCTGGAAAATCCAGCACCTCCACAGGCAGGGACTTGGAAATTAAGTTTTGATGCATTTTAGGGCTTGATTGGAGAGAAAAATCCCGTGGATTTGCCAATTTGCTGGTGCAAATTGATGATTTATTGGTGCAAATTGAAGATTTATTGGCGTTCGTCACCCAAAGCAGCAGCATCCCACAAAATCCTGGGAATTCTTCCCAGCTCCTCTCAGCAGCTTCATCTCCAAAACAGCATTCCAAGAGTTATGAATGTGGGTCATTGCTTTATATGGCAAAAATAATTTATATTTTAATAAATTTCTCTTTTTTAAAAAAATGCCTTGAGGACTGACACAAATCATCTTTCTAACACTCCAGTTTTCAATGCTGCCCAGTGGAATAACTCTGAAATTTGACCAAAAATCACATTTCCTCACTGCAAGCACACATTAAATATAGATTTTAAGCCCCAAAATGTTATTTACCACACAAAAATGAACCCCAGCTTCTGGGAAGCTCAGGGATTACGAGAAATTTCACAGCATGAATGGACTAAACCTTCATCCTGCACAGCCTGAGCTTTTATTGACCAACAGCTGCCGACAGGAAAAAAGGATGGGAAATCACTTACAGGTTTTGACTGGATGAATCCGAGGCTGAGATACACAGATATGTCATGTCCTGCAAAACAAAATAAAACAGTCACTAAACACCTCCAAGAATCACAAAATCCTCCATTTCTCTCTCTTTTTTTCCTTCCTCAGTTGACCTTGAGGGGAGAAGAAAGCTGAAAACCACTTTGGGGCTCGCTCCACTGCAATGCATGAGTGCATCCATCCCACCCCACTGATTTCCTCTCAGTCCCACCGGACAGGCCAGGCTGTGGGGACAATTCAAATATTCAGGAGCCCCCCCAGAACGGAGCCAGGGAGCCCCAAACTCCACCAGGAAGGCGTGCACTGACAAAGCCACTCTCATCAATGAGTTATTTCCTCCCTGTCCTTTTAATACCCCATAAATCATCTGCTGCCTGCTGGCCTAGGTCAGATTACTTTCCTCTCCTTAAAGCATCGCTTCCTCGATCCTCCCTGCTCGGAGCTAAATTTAGATCCTTTTTATCTGGGGGTTGGGGTGGGTTTTTTTAATCCTTTCTTAGCAAAATACGGGGGGAAATCCTGCAGCCAGAGCGCCAGGGGTTGCCCCATCTCCATCAGGTTCAGGCAGCCCAACCCCCTGGACCAGCCTCCAGCCCAGGAGGTTGGGAAAATTGGATTATTTAAGGAAGGAAGGGGCAGAGCAGGATGGGCACTGGGATAATTCTGTGCTGGGATGACCCACAGGCTTTCCACCCACAGCTCCATGCCTGGTGCATCCCAACGTGTCCCCAGGCTGGGAAGAGGCACCAGATCCACCATGGAGAAGCCAAAGGGACCTTGACCCACCCCAAAGCTCAACCCACATCCCCAGGCCGGGATGAGCCCCGGGGCTGCTCCTGGGGCCGGGTGTCCCTGTCCCTGTCCCAGGGCCGGTGTCCCCATCCCTGTCCCTGTCCCCATCCCACCGTGGCAGCAGCGCTGGGGTTTGCGGTCACCGCTGGGGCCGTGATTGACACATTGCAAAACCCGCCCGGGCCTTCCGCTTCCCCTGCGCGGGCTCTGCTCCCTGGTGTAAGAGCTGTGGGCTCTGCTCCCTGGTGTAAGAGCTGTGCACTCTGCTCCCTGGTGTAAGAGCTGTGTGCACTCTGCTTTCTGGTGTAAGAGCTGTGGGCTCTTTGCTCCCTGGTGTAAGGGCTGTGGGCTCTTTGCTCCCTGGTGTAAGAGCTGTGGGCTCTTTGCTCCCTGGTGTAAGAGCTGTGTGCACTCTGCTCCCTGGTGTAAGGGCTGTGGGCTCTTTGCTCCCTGGTGTAAGGGCTGTGTGCGCTCTGCTCCCTGGTGTAAGAGCTGTGGGCTCTTTGCTCCCTGGTGTAAGGGCTGTGTGTGCTCTGCTCCCTGGTCTAAGTGCTCTGGGTGCTCTGTTCCATGGTGTTAAGTGCTGCCTGCGCTTTACTCCGTGGTGTAAGCACCCTGTACTTTGCTCCATGGTGTAAGTGCTCTGAGCACTTTGCTCCGTGGTGTAAGGGCTGCATGCGCTTTGCTCCGTGGTGTAAGCGTTCTGAGTGCTTTGCTCCCTGGTGTAAAGGCTGCAGCACCCTGCTCCATGGTGTAAGCGCTTTGTGCACTTTGCTCCATGGTGTAAGGGCTGTGTGCGCATTGTTCCCCATTGTAAGCATTCTGAGCACTTTGCTACATGGTCTAAGCACTGCATATGCTTTGGTCCATGTTGTAAGGGCTGTGTGCGCTTTGCTCCCCATTGTAAGCATTCTGAGCACTCTGCTCTGTGGTATAAGCACTGTGTGTGCTTGCTCCATGGTGTAAGGGCTGCATGCACTTTGCTCCATGGTGCAAGTATTCCGAGCACTTTGCTCCATGGTGAAAGCGTTCCGACTGCTTTGCTCCCTGGTGTAAGGGCTGCATGCTCTTTGCTCCGTGGTCTAAGTGCTGTGTGTGCTTTGCTCCGTGGTGTAAATGTTCCAAGTGCTTTGCTCCATGGTGTAAGTGCTGCCTGCACTTTACTCCGTGGTGTAAGCGCTCCTGTGCTTTGCTCTGTGGTGTAAGCACCCTGTGCTTTGCTCCATGGTGTAAGTGCTCTGAGCACTTTGCTCTGTGGTGTAAGCGCTGTGTGTGCTTTGCTCCATGGTGTAAGTGCTGTGTGTGCTTTGCTCCATGGTGTAAGCGCTCCAAGCGCTTTGCTCTCTGGTTGTACGCGCTCTGTGCGCTTTTATCCCTGTTGTAAGCACCCCATGGTCTTTGCTCGGTGTTGTAGGCGCTCCGTGTGCTTTGCTCCCCGCCTGGCCCAGCCCCGCACTCCCAGCCCCGGCTGCTGCCCCGGCCCGGCCCGTTCGTCCTTCCCCGGGCCCGTCCCCAGCACTCAGCACCTGAGCAGGGGAAAGGCCCCAGCTGCGGTTCTGGGGTGCCCCCCGTGGTGGCCCCAAAAGGATGAAGGGTCCTGGTGGTCCCATTCCCTTTCTGCAGCACCCCAGCACTGGGGAGAAGCACCCCCAGCACCAGGAGGATGTGGAGCCGCTGGAGAGAGCCCAGAGGAGCCAGGGAGATGCTCCAAAAGCTGGGAAAACTCAGCTCTGGAGCCAGGCTGGGACACCTGGGGGTGCTCACCTGGAGAGGAGAAGGATCCAGGGAGAGCTCAGAGCCCCTAAAGGGGCTCCAGGAGAGCTGGAGAGGGACTGGGGACAAGGGATGGAGGGACAGGACACAGGGAATGGCTCCCACTGCCAGAGGGCAGGGATGGATGGGACATTGGGAATTAGGAATTGTTCCCTGGGAGGACGAGGAGGTGCCCAGAGCAGCTGTGGCTGCCCCTGCATCCCTGGCAGTGCCCAAGGCCAGGCTGGACACTGGGGCTGGAGCACCCCGGGATGGTGGAAGGTGTCCCTGTCCCCCCGCAGGTCCCCAGCACCCTACGGCCGTGCCCCTCACTCCTCTGGGAGCCGAACCTGCAGCTGCTCCCGGTGCACAGAGCCCCCCGGGCAGGGTTGGTGCAGGAGAGACCTGTCCCACCCCTCCGGCACCAGCCCAGGGGCAGCTCCCGCCTGCCTCAGTTTCCCCAGCCAGCATTCCGCAGCGAGCCCGGAGGAGCGGGGACACCGAGCGGGGACACAGAGCGGGGACACCGAGCGGGCACACCGAGCGGGCACACCGAGCGGGCACACCGAGAGGGGACACCGAGAGGGGAACACCGAGAGGGGGACACCGAGAGGGGACACCGAGCGGGGACATCGAGCTGGGCACACCGAGCGGGCACACCGAGAGGGGACACCGAGAGGGGAACACCGAGAGGGGGACACCGAGCGAGGACACCGGCACACCGAGCATGGACATCGAGCTGGGCACACCGAGCTGTGCACACCGAGCTGGGCACACCGAGAGGGGCTCACAGAGCGGGGCACATCGAGCGGGGACACCGAGCAGGGCACACCCAGCGGGGCACACCCAGCGGGACACACCGGTGCCAGCTCCTGTTGCGGTCCCGCCGTGTCCCCTCCCCGCCGGGGCTCCATTCGCGGGGCGCCGCCGCCCTCTCGTGGGGACCCCCCGGCAGCACCGGGCACCCTCCGGGCACGGCCCCGCAGCGCTGCGGGTCCCGCCTGCCCCCCAAAATCCACCCGAGCACCCCAAAAACCACACGAGCACACCGCTGCCCCCCAAAAACCCCACTGCCCCCAAAAAACCCCCCAAACACGCCGCTGCTCCCCCAAAACCACCCAAACACCCCACTGCTCCCCAAGAAACCCCACTGCCCCCCAAAATCTACCCAAAAACCCCGCTGTCCCCAAAAAACCCCACTGCACCCCAAAAACCACTCAAACACCCTGCAGCCCCCAAAAACCACCCAAACAGCCCACTGCTCCCCAGAAACCCCACTGCACCCCCAAAAAACACCCAAGCACCCCGCTGTCCCCCAAAAACCACCCAAAAACCCCAGTGCCCCCCAAAAACCACCCAAACACCCCATAGCCCCCTCCCCAAATCCATCACTGGGCCCCTTTGGGCAGCATCGCCTGCTGCAACTTGGTGTAAATCCGTGTAAATCAGTACAAATTGGTGTAAATCTGTGTAAGTCGGTGCAAATCAGTATAAATCGGTGTAAATCAGTGTAAATCAGAGCAAACCCAGCATTGCTTCTCCCCAGGCCAGGAGAAGCCCCCGGGTGTCCCTTCCCAGCTCCTGCTGCCCCCAGGTGTCCCCAGCACCCCCAGGCAGGCACTCACCTCCAGCACGGGCCTGGCGCCGTTGTGCACGGACAGGATGTGGGTCACCCCCTTGCTCAGCAGCTTCTCGTGGTCCTCTGAGTCTGGAAACAGGAGCCACGTGGGAATTACCTGCCCTGCTGGGATCCCTGACCCCCATTCCAGCCCTGCCTCTCATCCCACGCGGGCAGGGAGGAGGTTGGACACCTCCTTCCAGGCAAAATCCCCCTGGGATGCACTGGGAGCTCAGCAGGTTCCTAAAGCCATCCCAAAGTCAGAAATTACCCTGAGAGCTCAGACAAGGCTGTTGTGTCCTTGCTGTTGGGGAGTTTTGCAGATTTGCCATGAATTTCCTGGGGTTCCAACATGGTTGGCGAGCACAGCTGTCGCAGACATCTTTTATGAAAAATCCTTTCCTTAGGATTTTTCCTCCTGAGAAGCTGAGAGGCCTCAGGAACAAAATGCAAACAATGGTTATCTGCTGCTGTGGAATGCAACAGGTGCATCTGGGATTGGTCCATGTTGGATGTTTGTAATTAATGGCCAATCACAGCCCAGCTGGCTCAGACACAGAGCCCAAGCCACAAACTTTTGTTATTCATTCTTTCTTATTCTATTCTTATCCAGCTTTCTGATTAAACCTTTTCATCTAATCTTTTAGTATAATTTTAATGTAATATATATCATAAAATAATAAATCAGCCTTCTGAAACATGGAGTCAGATCCTCGTCTCTTCCCTCATCCTAAGACCCCTGTGAACACGGTCACACACAGGTCCCAGTGGACATCCCTTTCCTGGTTGGGCTGGGAACACTGGAAATTGGGAATGGGATTGGGGCAGCTCTGGAGCTCTGGAAGATGCTGAGATTGCCAGCTGGGAGCACATGGAGTTGCCAAGGAGAGGAATCCTCCGGCCCTGCCAGCTGCCCAAGGATCCCACAGCACCAGGGAGGGGCAGCGAATTCACTCACCACGAATATTGCCCAGGTAGAGGCCGGTGACAATCTGGGAAGTGACAAAAAGGAGAGAGAATTCAGATGGCACCAGGAACAAGGCACATCTGACGTGGTGGGAATGAGCTCCAGCAGGACCAGGACACCTGGCACCAAACTCCCCAGGCCACGCCAAACCAAGCACCCAAATCCATGGATCATCTCCATAAACAAGCAGGAAAGGCTGAGCCCAAACCCCTCAGGAGAGCAGAGCTCAGGAACAACTCAGCACAGGCATGGGAGGAGTTTGGATGTGATCCTCTGCAGTTCCAAAGGTTGCATCTGCCAGCTGGGGATGGATGGATGCTATTTATAGCAGGATTTATATTTATTGCAGTTAAAGAGATGTCAAGGCTGCAAATTTGGTCTCCAACTCGCTGCTGCAGGGTTATGAAGGAGAAAGGGGACAGCTGAGGGTGTTTAAGGGGTGTAAGAAGCTGCCAGAGCATTTCCAGAGGCACAGAAAGACAGAGCTGGTTATCAGCTGGACTTGCTGGTGCCCAATCTGGCAGAAGAGCCCTGGTTTGAGGAGTTTTGGGGTTTTCAGCAGCACTGGGTCACATCCAACTGAACCCCAGCCCACTGCTGGGTGCAAACACCTGGATCCAGCACAGCACAAACTGTGGAGGGGAATGCAGAGCCCTGCATGTCATGGGAGTCCAAAATTGGATCCTACAAAAGTGTCTGCACCAATCCAGCCCTTGGCAACAACAGCCTGGGCTCCCCAAAAGGGTTTGGTGGCACTGGGGGCTGTAAAAGGCACTTTGGGGGCTGTAAAAGGCACTTTGCCTGTCGGGCTGAGTTCACAGGGGGTGAATCCCCAGTGTTAAACCACATCAGAGCCATGCAGAGGGAGTTTGCCCTGATCTGATCTCTCTGTTGTTGTCCCAGAGTCTAATTTTAAACTGGAGGACTCACATTCCAAGTGGTTATTTAAGGACAGCAACAGAAATTGATCCCCTCCTCCAGCCCTGGAGGAAAAAGCAGCACTGAAACCACACTTCCCCTGTTGCTGGGGCACACCCCGAGGGTGGGAAGGGGGGAATTTCCCTGCAGGGACCCCTCTTATCCCCGAGGATGAAAATGCCAAGGTTTTACCAGCCCAGGGATGAGCACTTAATGCCACCTGTCACTTTTCTGACACCTGCAGACACCAAGCTCTTCACCCCGGATATAAAGCTTGGATTTAAATCCCTGTTTGTTTTCCTAATTCTCTCCAAGTGCTTGGAATTCCAAGGGGCTGTGGGAAAGGGGAAGGTGCAGACAGCTGTATTTAGGGACCTGGGAAGTGCATCCATGGGCTGCAGAAGAGGAGAATGTGCTGGCCACCATCCCAGGGCCCCCTGTACCTTGCTCATTCCAGTCCCCATGGGTTTTCTCTCCCCAGGATCAGGATTCGGGTGGTTTCTCAGTCTCCAAGGCTACCTGCAAACAAACACCCCAAATTCCCAGGGAGGAGGGTGAGGGGTGACCCCCTCCCAGGGCAGGAGGAAGGGGAACATGCCAGGAGGGGAGCAAGCAGAGCCCTGGCAAACTCAGCTCACCTGAGGCTGCTCCAGCGGGTCCTGCTGCTGCTCTGGAGGGAAGGGAGCAGAGAGTGGCCGGTGCCAGGAAGGGGAGGATGAAATAAAGATCTGGGATCATGGCAAGGCTCAGGTTTCTCTCCTGGACTCCCTAAGGTTCCACAGCTTTTTGGGAAGGACAGACTTGGGAGGAACAACTGCCTTATCCCAGCAGCACTGAAACTCCAGTATTTGCTCCAAAATAAATCTGTTTTCCAGGCACAAAACCCTGGCAGCTCCATGTCCCTCACCCAGGTCAGTACCACAGCAGGAGCTGGGCAAAAAGCAGGGAAAAGCAGAATTCCAGCCATCACCAGCCTGGGATTGTCACCCTCACCCATCTCAGCATCCCAGAGATAAATTTATCACTTTAGGGATTTTTCAGCTGTAGGAATGGGAGCTCACTGCTTAATTCCCACCAGATTTCCTCACCTTAAAAACCTTCCCAAATTTTTGAGTGGAAGGGAAAGAGGGGCCAGCAACAGCCCAGCACAGCTCCTAAACCACATCAATCTCCTGATGGTTTTCTGTCCCATCAGGAAAAGAGCAAACTTAAGTCCAATCTTGGTTTAGGATTCAGAAAGGCAGGGGTTAGAGGGACCAAAGATCTTGGGAATATAAATCATGTGTGGGCACACAAGAAGCTCCATCAAATTCAGAAAATTCCTTCATGGATCAGCTCTGCTCACAGAGACACTGGGGAAAACAGCAATTAAGAGCTGTTAAAAACCTGCAGGGTCCAGGAGACACCAGCTCAGCCAAGGGAGAAATTTGGCAGCAGCTTTCTTAGCTCTGAAAATATTAATCCAGGCAGCAAATCTTGTTCAGGAACCCAGTGTCCCACCCCAAAAAACCCATGCAGAGACCATCAACAGGCAGCTGTCAAGTTAACCAGACATTTATTAGCATTTCTGGAGGTGGAGAGGGTGTTCCAGTACAACAAGCAACGAGGTCACACACGGGTGATGGAATCATTTCATATTCAAGCAGAGCAGGTTCCACTGAGTTGCTTTATTTCTTCCATTCGTTGTTGTCAAAATCCCACTGGGCTGTGATGCCCTGCACGGGGTTAACCCTCATGTCCAACATCCTCTTGGTCTGAGCTGACACCCACTCGTCAGAGAAGGTGTGAGGGATAGGGCCGTACACTGCAGGATGGAATTACGGAGTTATGGAGTTATGTCCTCATGCCACAGCAGCAAGTTGGGAATTTTGGGCTAAGTTTTGCTAATAAAAGGGTTTTTTCTTCCTGGAGTCATGACACTGGAGCAGGCTGCCCAGAGAAGCTGTGGCTGCCTCATCCTTGGAAGTGTCCAAGGCCAGGTTGGATGGGGTTTGGAGAAACCTGGGACAGTGGGAAGTGTCCCTGGCCATGGATGGAGGTGAAAGGGATCATCTTCAGGATCCCTTCCAACCCAAACCTGTGATTCTGTGATCTGCTCAAACCTCCACTCCCTGCATGCAGCATCCAGCTCAAACCACACTCCCACACAGATTCTCCAGCGGTTTCCTCCATCACCAAGATAACAGCTTCCTGCTCTCCTTTTTTGGGAGCCTCAAGGCAGGGAGCAGCTCCTTTAACTGCTGCTCTGCCTCCTGGCAGCTGGAGGCTCCCTCCCTGGGAAGGCAGCCAAACGTGGCAGGAACCCAAATGTTCATTACCCAAGGCAGCAAAAGAGGGGAAGCTCTGGGATCAGGAATCTCACCACTCATTCCCTTCCATTTCCTGTCCTCCCAGATTTCTCTGAGTCAGCTTCCTGATTATTTCTGCCACATCCCCACAAGAGACAGCTCCAGGATGGAGTTTTCAGGGACTAACAGATAGCTCCTGCTGCAAGTCCCTGTTCTGGCTGTTCCACAAACCATCCTGGCCCCACAGAATTCCCATCAGGCATCTCCTGATCCTACTCTGCATGGAAGAGTTACTTACTGAAGTGCTTCTGCCAGATGAGGATGATTCCAGTGACACCAAGGAAGAACAGAACTCCTCCCAGGATGGTTTTCCACTCGTTTGTCCCTTTGTTCATCTCTGCGTAGGTCTCATTGAATTTTATCCGATATACTGGGGAAAAAAAAGCATCAAATCCTCTCTTTTAACTTTTCCTGGGGTTTGAAGGTGACCAGAACTCTGCAGAGGGAGGTGAACAAAGCCTGAGGCTGCCCCAAAGGGGATGGATGTTAAATTAAGTTTGGCACACACCAAAGCAAATCAGTTCTTTCACCCTCACATCAATTTTAGTCTCCATTTTACAGATTAGCCTGAAAGTTGGGCACAAATTACAGTGTAGACCTGAAAGAAGGAAAACTGAGAGTTCTCCTTCCTCCCCTCCAATTCCCAGTGTGGTTATTGACCCCAAAGCTTCCTAGCACAAATAATTCAACAGGAACGTTTTGAGCTCAGCTGCCACTGAAATCCATAGGAATTCAAAATCCAAAGCAGCAGAAAATCTGGAGCAATTCCTCAAAAAGTTTTAAACCTTTCCCAGACCAGGCTCTCCGTTCATGCCATGAGAGCAGTTAGAAAAGATGAGGGAATTTTATTTACAAGTCAAAACACCCAGGGGGAGCCTTCATTAGCTGGAATTTGGTTCATGCCAAGGTCAGTGGTTATTAACATTCAAATCCATGTTTGTGTTTGGGGCTCACTTCACCCTAACAGTGGCACGGTGTTGTACTGAAGGGATTTTTTCCTGGCTGGTTGAAAGCAGCTGGGAATCAAGAAATAAATTATTATTATTGTTGTTGTTAATTTTTTTTGTTTGGGGTTTTTTAGGTTTTGTTTGTTTGTTCATTTCTGGAAGAGGAAGGAATGGCTGAATGTGACCTCAGATATGGAACAAAACCACAGCAGGGGCACTGCTGCACCAAAGAGTTTGGGAATCAAACCACGGAGCACACAAGGAGCTCCATCATAATTCAGGTAATTCCTCCATGGATCAGCCCTGTTCACAGACACAGGGAAAACAAGGATTAAGAGCTGTTCCAAGCATGGCCTGGAACAAAAAGCTGTCAAAAGACTTGACAAGGGCCTGGAGTGCCAAAACAAAGGGAATTGCTTTGAGCTGAGTGGTTTAGATGGAATTTTCGGAAGGAATTCTCGCTGTGAGGGTGGGCAGGCCCTGGCACAGGTGCCCAGAGATCCCTGGATCCCTGGCAGTGCCCAAGGCCAGGCTGGACAGGGCTTGGAGCATAATAATAGAATATATTAATAATAGAATAGTAATATTCATAATACATAGAATAACAAAAATTTCTATTCAACATTCTGTTTAGGTTCTGGTTAAAAAGTGGTCAAGGTGAAATTAAAGAATCATCATCTGCAAGTCTGATAGAATCAGCAGCACCCCCGTGTCTTTTCCCTCCAAGCTGCTTTCCCAGCACTCCCCAGTCTGTACTGGCACATGGAGTTATTCCTTTCTGTTCCACGCATTTTGGCATTTTCCTTTCCTGATCTCCAGGAGATCCCCACTGGGCCATTCCTTCAGCTCCTCTGGTGGTGGAAGGAGATGATCCCCAAGCTCCCTTCCCAGCCAGCCCACTCCCCGCACAGATGGCAAGGGTGCTGTGGGTGCCTGCAGGTCCCTGGAGCCCCCACACGTACATTCCACCTTCTCCTCGGCAGACAGGGCGCTCCAGGACGCCTTCTCCTTCTCCTTGAGCGCGCGCTGCTGCGCCGACAGGTCCCGCACAAACGCCACCTCGGGCAGCGGCACGTCCCGGCGGTCCACGTACACGGGAAGGGTGTAATCATCTGCCTTCACCACGCCTGCGGGGACAGGGACACGGGGACGGGGTGACACACGGGGACACGCACGGGGACACACACAGGGACAGGGGTGACACATGGGGACATGCATGGGGACACAGGGACACACACAGGGACACACACACACACGGACAGAGGGACACACACAGGAACACAGGGACACACATGGGGACACACACACAGGGACATGGGTGACACAAAGGGACACACACAGGGACAGGGGTGACACATGGGGACATGCACGGGGACACAGGGACACACACAGGGACACAGGGACACACACGGGGACATGGGTGACACACAGGGGGACACACACACGGACAGAGGGACACACCCAGGAACACAGGGACACACATGGGGACACACATGGGGACAGGGATGACACATGGTGACACACACAGGGACACGGGACACACGCACAGGGACATGGGTGACACACGGGGACACACAGGGGGACATGAGTGACACACAAGGGTGACACACAGGGGTACACACAGGGACACAGGGATGGACACGGGGACATGGGTGACACACAGGGACATACACACAGGGACACAGGGACACACACAGGGACACAGGGATGGACACGGGGACATGGGTGACACACACAGGGACACACACGGGACATGGGTGACACACAGGGACACACACACAGGGACACAGGGATATGAGTGACACATGGGGACATGGGGACACCCACGGGGACACACACACACACAGGTCACACCCAGAGACGCAGGGACACACCCAGGTCACACATGGGTCACACACGGGGACACACACACAGGGACACTGGTCACAGTCGGCTCAGACTGGTCCCCAGTCACAGCCCAGCAGGGCACAAGTGCAGCAGTGCAGGGAGGAGGTGGAAGGGCTCAGCAGAAACGCTGAACTTGAGAACTTTTGTGTTCTACCAGCACAAACGTGGGATTATGGGAGGGATTGGGATGGACTGGGAAGGGTCCTAAAGCCCATCCCATTGCAGGCCCTGCCACAGGCAGGGACAGCTCCCAGTATCCCAGGACACCAGGCCTGGCCCTGGGCACTGCCCGGGATCCTGGGGCAGCTGAGGGAGCAAAGGAGGCTCAGGGGGGCCCTCCTGGCTCTGCACAGCTCCTGCCAGGAACAGGGACAGGAGCAGAGGGAACGGCCTCAGGCTGGGCCAGGGCAGGCTCAGCTGGGACAGCAGCAGGAATTTCCCCATGGAAAGGGGGGTCAGGGATGGGAACTGCCCAGGGAGGGTTGCAGTGCCCATCCCTGGAGGTGTCCCAGGAAGGACTGGAGGTGGCACTCGGTGCTCTGGGCTGGGGACAAGGTGGGGACAGGGCACAGGTGGGACTTGGTGACCTTGCAGCTTTCTCCCAGCTGGATGATGCCATGATTGTCACTCCTGCCACCTCCCCAGGTTCCCTCCATCCCCGGCCTCCCCTCTCCCAGGGCAGATTTCTGTGCTCCCCCCTCCAGGCTGTGCTTTATTCCCCCCCTGACCCACCGTGTCCATGTGCCCTGAGGCACAGGGAGGTGGAGATGGATCTCCTGCCGACCAGGCTGAACACTCTGGAAGCCAACATCCTGCAGGGGCAGGCAGCGACAGTCAGTGCCCACGGTGACATAAGAACATTTCCCACCAATTTATATATATTTATAAAAAAAAAAACAGTCTAAAGATTTCCTGCTCCTTCTCCAGAGGGCAGCACACCACTCCATGCTGGAAAGGAGATTTAGTGGGATATTCTCCCACTAAACCCATCTGGATGAGCCTTTCTCTCCCTGTTTTTAACCCGAGCCTCCTGCACTGGAAGCAAATGACATTGCCATATTTAAACCACCCTTCTAGGACGCTGTAATTCCAAAATAAGCCATTCCTGGAGCGTCATGCACATCCCAGAGCCACTGCAGCGACCCCTGAGCAGGGAGCATCCCAGCGAAGGGCGGGATCCAGACAGGGCATTCCCACCCACACGGGATTCCGGCTCCTCCGCTGACCCCAGCCCAGCCCAAAGCCGCCCAAGCTCCCGCAGCACCCGCTGTCTGCCCCTGACCTTGCCCTCCCTGCCTGTCACCTCAGTCGCGACACCGCTGACAGAACCCCTCACGGACCCGGCGGGCGGGGTCGCAGAGCTGCCCCCTCACAGCCCTCCCCGCAACCCCCAACCCACACTGCCCCGCCAGCCCGGCCGTGCATAGCGATGGCGAGGGGGCACCGTTCTCGCTCCCAGCCCGCTCCCCGCCCGTCCCCGCGCTCCGCCCGGCCCGGCCCGGCCCCACGACCTGGCGACCGTCCTCTACGGCTGGCGGGACCGGAAGGAGCCGCGGCCGGAAGCGCGGGGCACGCCGGGAGCGCGGGGCAGCGAGAGGGCCGGGCCGGAGCGGCCCGCGCGGGGGCTGATGGGATGCGGGCGGACCGCCGTTGGAAATTTATCCCGGCTTCCCAAAATTCCCGGCGTGTCTGAGGGTGGGTGTGAAAAACTTGCCAATCGCTTGTTTTTAAAATTTTAAAAGTGTAATAGTAATAAAATGGTTATAAAAATAGTAATTCAATTAGAGTAATAATAATTTGGACAATTTGAATTAGGACAATATGAGACAATAGAGACAAAGAGTTACGGACGGTCCGGGTACCTTTTTCTGGGCAGCACGAACCCGATAAAGGACCCACGTTAACAAAGGATTAACCCTTAAAAACAACAGCCTGTTGCATATTCAAACACCTCATACATGATGCATAAATTCCATTCAAACACAGGATTCTGTCTGGTCATCGTCAACTTCTTCCTCCAAATCCTAACAGTGCCTTAGAGGCGGGAAGAAGTTCATTTCTTCTGATAAGAGGGCAATAAATGCTTTTTCTCTGAAAGATTCAGGTGTCCTGTGGCTGCTATCTCTCTGTGAGTCCTTTCTTTAAAACAAGTATCCTACATAGCACAGTTTCTATTTTAACATTTTTTATATTTATATTTAACACAGTATTTTAGAGAATTAATACAGCATTACTTTCTAACACAACACATCTAATATTCATTTTAATATTTGTGAAAAGCCAATCATAAAATACGCATTTTTCACATCCAGGATCATGGAGCCCAGCTGTGCCCCATCCCCACCTTGTCCCCAGCCCAGAGCACCGAGTGCCACCTCAGGAATTGCTGGGACACCTCCAGGGATGGGCACTGCAACCCTCCCTGGGCAGTTCCTATCCCTGACCCCCCTTTCCATGGGGAAATTCCTGCTGCTGTCCCAGCTGAGCCTGCTCTGGCCCAGCCTGAGGCTGTTCCCTCTGCTCCTGTCCCTGTCCCTGTCCCTGTTCCCTGTCCCCTCCTGGCAGGAGTTGTGCAGAGCCAGACGGGCCCCCTGAGCCTCCTTTGCTCCAGGCTGAGTCCCCTCGGCTCCCTCAGGATTCCCCATTCCCTTCCCAGCTCCCTCAGGATTCTCCATTCCCTTCCCAGCTCCCTCAGGATTCCCCATTCCTTTCCCAGCTCCCTCAGGACTCTCCAGCCCTTCCCAGCTCCCTCAGGGATTCTCCAGCCCTTTCCAAGCTCCCTCAGGGATTCTCCATTCCCTTCCCAGCTCCCTCAGGATTCTCCAGCCCTTTCCACCTCCATTCCCTTCCCTGGCCACACTCCAGCCCCTCAGGGTCCTGTGAGGAGCCCAGAATTTGGCACAGGGTTCGAGGTTTGGAGCCCAGGGTGGAAAAGCACCATGAGGGAGATCCATGTGCCAGCCGGGGACAAACGCAGCCGAGGCATCACTGAAGTCAATTTTTATACAGAAACCCCTTTTCCTTTATTATTTAGTATTTCCTTTACTTTTTAGGCACTTCCCTGGAAGTGCCCAAGGCCAGGCTTGGAGCACCATGGGACAGGGAAAGGTGTGGGGTGAGAATGGAGGATCTTTAAGGCCCTTCCAACCCAAACCATCTGTAATTCATGGTGACACGGAGGTGATGAGCCACAGGCTGGACTGGATCATCCCGGAGATCCTTTCCAACCTGATAATCCCAGAGATCTTTTCCCACACAATGATGCCACAGGTTTTTCCCAGAGATCTTTTCCAACCTGATCATCACAGAGATCATTTCCAATCCGATGATCCCAGAGATGTTTTCTCAGGGGTTTTTTCCACCCCATGATCCCAGAGATCTGTTCCCAGAGGTTTTTCCCACCTGATCATCCCAGAGATCTTTTCCAACCCAGTGACCCCAGAGATCTTTTCCCACCCAACAATCCCAGAGATCTTTTCCCAGAGATTTTTCCCACACAATGATCCCAGAGATCTTTTCCAAAAATCCCAGAGATCTTTTCCAATCCCATGATCCCAGAGGTTCTTCCCACATGAAGATCCCAGAGATCTTTTCCAACCCGATGATGCCAGAGGTTTTTCCCACACGATGATCCCAGAGATGTTTTCCCAGAGGTTTTTCCCACATGATGATCCCTGAGATGTTTTCCCAGAGGTTTTTCCCACACGATGATCCCAGAGATCATTTCCCACCCCACAACCCCAGAGCTTTTCCCCGGTGCGGTCCCGCGGCACCGCCGGCACCGATCGCCCCCATCCCTCCCCGCTCTCCGCGCCCCTCACCCCGCTCACCCCACACCCCCTATCCCACAGATATTTGGGATTTTCATCATCCTCCCCACACCCCAAATCCCCTCAAATCCCCCCAAAATCGCTGTCGCAAAGCCGGCCGCGCTTGGCGGCGCTTGCCGACAGCCGGCGGCGCTGTGCGGCGGGCGGGGAGCGGCGCAGGGCGGGCAGCGGGGCCGCACCGGGCCGCACCGGGCCGAACCGGGGCCGGGGCTCGGCACCATGAAGCTGACCACCCAGGCTTACTGCAAGATGGTGCTGCACGGCGCCAAGTACCCGCACTGCGCCGTCAACGGGCTGCTGGTGGCCGAGCGGCCGCCGGCGCCGCGGCCGGCGCAGCCCGCGCTGTTCGTGGATTGCATCCCGCTCTTCCACGGCACGCTGGCGCTCGCCCCCATGCTGGAGGTGGCCCTGACCCTGGTGAGGTGATCCCGCAGGAGTGAGGGGTGTGGGATGGGGTGGTGGAAGGGGTTTGGGGGGTGCCGGGCAGGGCAGGGTGGGGAAATGGTGTAAAAATTGCGGGAATTGTGGTGGGAGAGCTGGAGGTGTTCGCATGGAGAGGAGAAGGATCCAAGGAGAGCTCAGAGCCCCTAAAGAGGCTCCAGGAGAGCTGGAGAGGGACTGGGGACAAGGCATGGAGGGACAGGACACAGGGAATGGCTCCCACTGCCAGAGAGTGGATTTAGATGGGATTTTGGGAAGGAATTCTTCCCCAGGAGGGTGGGGAGACCCTGTGGCTGCCCCTGGATCCCTGGCAGTGCCCAAGGCCAGGCTGGACAGGGCTTGGAGCAGCCTGGGACAGTGGAACATGGAATGGGATGAGCTAAAGGTCCCCTCCAACCCATCCCATGACTGTGAGCTAAAGAAGGTCCATCCCTACTTGATACCATTAAAAAGAACAAAATTCTGGCTCCTCCAGACTCATCTTTAATGTTTCCTCAGTGTTTTTCATCCCAGTAAAGATTTTATTTGGAAACAAATTCCGTTTACTCCTAAATAAATTCCAGTTTTTCCAGCTGAGATGATGCCGTGGCAATGTTGACATCTTTGTGGAGCCTGGAAATGATGAAATGCAGCCAGAGGCACAGGACAGGAGCTGAGCCTGAGCCCTGACCAGTTAGTTTTACCATTAAACACCCAAATTTATAATTTAAATATATTTACAGCAGTGTGGGAGTAGCAGAGCGCTGTGTGTTTTCATTAAATCAGGATTAAATGTCTTTCCACAGGGTTTGTGGCACTGAATTTTGGTAAACTTTAGGCCTTCAGTGCAGCTTTTTAGTATAGATCTTGCAGCAGGATCAAATTATTAGGAAATAAATCCTGTTTCTTGCAACATCTGCAGGAAGAAAATTATCCCAGAGCCAAAGCAATGGCAAGCTTTTACTTATTTACTCCCATTTTTTGGTACAAAAATGTAAAGATTGGAAACTCCTGGTGTTTCCCACAATAATTTGGGCTCTGTGTGGTTCACAGCCACTGCTGTGATCCTTAAAAAACAGAATTTTACAAGAGCCCAGGGCCTTTTGCTGCTGTTCTGGGTTTAAACAAAGGCAAGGGTGTCAGTAAATCCTCTCAGAGCAGCTGTGAAAATTGGATTTTCTCATGGAAAAGGTTGGAAGGAGGTGATTCCACATCTTCTGTACGAGCTGGCATGTGGGTCCAGAATAAACCAGGGAAATCAGGGGGCTTAAACTCCATTTTTGTAGCAAAGCATCTTCACTCCTGAAGGATTTCAGAGCTGTGGCAGGATTTAGTGGGATCTGCTGCTTTCCAGCTCAATTATTGCTGATTCTTGGTCGAGGGTGGCCCTGTGGGAGGCATTTCAGAACCAACCCCACAAGTTCCACCTCCTCTTCCCTGCCTTGAGTCATCCCAGAATGGGATGGGAGCAAAAATACAGAAAATAGAGCAGGGACTTCCAAACTTTAAGGCTTTGCCTCCTAAAACTTTAGGGGTGGTACAAGGAATGAATAAACCCCAAGCAGCGCCTCCAGAGGGTGGTTGGGCACTGAATTCCCCAGGGAATGTTCACATTCCCAAGGTCCCAGAGCTCCGGGAGCGTTTGGACAGCACTGCCAGGCACGGGGAGGGATTTTGGGGTGTTGGATTGGTGGTTTTTGAGGGTCCCTCCCAGCTCAGGACATTCCAGGACCCTCTGATTTCCCGAGACTGGGAGCTCCAGGGAGCAGAGCAGCAGCTCCTGTGTTTCATTTGCACGCTGAGATCCTTTCCCAAGCCAGAGTCATGAAGAAAAAGTGAATTAAGTTGCACTCGAGCCTTTGAATTTCTCTGCTAATTGATGTGGTTTTACAACCACAGCTCCAAAAAGGAGAAACCGAGGAGCACTTCCCTCTCCTGGAACGGCACCCAGCTCCTCCTCCTCCTTTTCCTCCTCCTCCTCCTCCTCCTCCTTTTCCTCCTCCTCCTCCTCCTTTTCCTCCTCCTTTTCCTCCTCCTTTTCCTCCTCCTCCTCCTCCTTTTCCTCCTCCTCCTCCTCCTCCTCCTCCTCCTCCTCCTCCTCCTCCTCCTCCCCTGGGTTTTCCAGCCCTGGTGGCTGCAGCAAACCAAAGCCACTTTGGAATTTTCCTTGGCAGGACTGGATATGACTAAAAATATTTCTAATATTAAAAATATTTCTGCCATTAAAAATATTACTACCATTAAAAATATTTCTAACGTGAAAAATATTTCCAACATTGAAAATATTCCTAATACTAAAAATATTTCTGACATTGAAAATATTTCTACCATTAAAAATATTTCTAACACTGAAAATATTTCTAATATTTCTAACAGGAGCTAATTGCTGTAGGATACTTGTGGCAACAGTGCTGGGCTTGGAAATTACAGCTGGAAGCAGCTTTCATTCCAAAATGAGATTATTTTTTTTTCCCCCCTTTGTTTTATGCAGAAGCAATTTTTCATTACCAGTTAGGAAAGTGAGAACTTAAAATCATGCTCTTCTTTCTTTTCAAGACAGTTTTTGGTAGGGAGCAAAAATGGATTTAGGACTGCGGTTTTTAATTTTTAAATGGATGGAGTTGGGGTTTTTTTTTAATAATTATTATTATTAATTTTACTGCCTGGGCTGCTGGCTCTAATGCCAAGCTTTCAAACCACTAACAATTAAAACCAGAGTCCTAAGCCCTCAAAATGGGTTTGGAATTGAAGCAGCAGCTCTTGCAGGGCTGCACAGCCTTTTTTTTTTCTATCACTTAAATCCGTGTCATCCCTTGGATTATTCACATGGCTGCTTTGTTTGGTTGGATCTGCAGTCTAATACAATAATTATTGCTGAAAATGAGATTGATTTGACTCCCAGGATGCCACAGGTCAGCGCCAGATGTATTTTTGGAGGCCTTTTTAATAGAGCTGGGCAGGGTTTTTTGAGGCCGTGCTCTCTAGGGACTGCAAAGGAAAATTCGAGCTGCTTCCTCCCCTTCTGTCTTTGTATTTTGCTGACTTGATACCCTCAATTCTATTAAAAAACATCATATATATATATAGATACCATGAATATATATAGAGATAGATATTTTCAAAGTCAGACTCAGCAGGAGGAATTCAGCTCCAGTTTAAAGCAGCAAGAACAGCAGTGTTTCGATTTGTTTAATTAAAAAGTAACAACCAACAAACTACCTACGTTTAAATCAAAAATTTTCCAAATTTTATGCCAAAAGTATATCTGGTTAAGCATTTACATAGAAATGTTAAATGAGGAAGCACTCTCAAAGGAAAGCAATTTTATCTCAGTTGAAAAGCTGCTAAATGGGACAAACTTCTGCCTCACATTCACCTTTCACCTCAAGCTTTGATTTTCTAATGAAGGCCCCAAATGGTTGCATTTTCCCCTAGAAATGGGACATTAGAAACAAAACCTTTCCTGCAAGGACAGGGCAGCATTCTCTGAACTGCCTTGGCAGGTGAACACTGCCAGAAAATTGTCCCAGCCCTTGGTGGGTGAGCCCCAAACCCTCTCCAGGCTGAGTTTAATTGTCCTGTCACTGGGATTTAGGCCAGGCTTTGACTGAGACAGCTCCTTGCTCTTTTGCTCCATTTGGTTAATGCTTCCCATCATCCTCCAAATGCTCTGTTGGGTTTCTCCATCCCAGCTCAATCAGCCCAACTGTGAGCACTCCCACAAGCAGACAGAAATATGGATTTATTTCAAGAACCCCATGGCAGAGATGGAGCAACACTGCTTTATTTACAGGACAGCCATGAGATTTCTTTCATCCTGGGTTGTTTTTTTTTTTTTTTTTTCTTGATCCTGGAGAGTTTTTTTCCCTAGGATTCATTGTTGCCATTGCTTTTCCAGATTGATTCCTGGTGCAAGGAGAACAGCTACGTGATAGCTGGATATTACCAGGCGAACGAACGCGTGAAAGATGCCAGGTGTGTTGGGCCAATATTTCCTTCTGTTTGCTCTTTTAGCTCGTACCTTGGACTCTGCCAGCAGCAATCATCCCCATAAATCAGGCGTGTGTGATTCACTCTGACAACTGTCAGCTGCTTCCACATTGTCTCCGTGGGGCTGCGGGATGTGGCCTTTGGTCAGGTGCAGAAAGTCCTGGCTTTGCAGAATCCCTGCTCTCCTCCCGTGGCTGCTATAAAAGGCCACTCTTTGAACCAGTGCCAGCTTCTTGAATTGCAGTTGTCAGGGAAAAAGCCAAAATCTGCAGAGTGTTTGCTCGTGCAGTATGGATCTTGGAAAGTCTGACGACTCCCAGGTTCTTATGGAAAGTCAGGAGTGACCCGATTCTTTCGAAATTTCTTCATCGTCGCTGAGTTTTTTCAGAGCAGTTTTTTTACGTGGTAAAGAAGTGGAAAATTATGTCAGTCAGGCAGTGATAGTTCTTATTTATCACTTCTTTTCCTCAGGATTAGTCATTTTTTTCCCTGCTGGCTGACTCAGATTACTCACTAAACAATAAGGAACCTTCCCGTAGAGCCACAGTTTAATTTTAGATCTGTGTATTCCATGTTTTCCCCTCTATCTGTTGGACAAATCCAGGATTGGGACTAATTAGAATAAGAGTAACTTGTTTAAAGTATTATGCCCCATCCCTGGAAGTATCCAAGGTTGGATGGGGTTTGGAGCAACCTGGGATAGTGGAAAGTGTCCCACCCATGGCAGGGGATGGAATGAGAGGATCTTTAAGGTCTCTCCCAACCCAAACCATTCCATGATCATCTGATTCCAGTTATTTGTTAATGTCTATTCAGACTCAGTTATGGTTTCTAAGGAACACTTGTGACTTCTAAGGTGTCTAACAGCATTATTTGTCCTTTCCTTATAAATCTGCTGCATACATTTTTAAGGAGAAGTTACAGTTTTTTCTTTCTGAGGTTTGAAAGAATGTCACAGGTTTGATGGTTTTTTGAAAGTTCAGTTTGATTTCTGAAGGTAACTGGCACCACACAGAGATTGTCAATGGCACCACAATAAGTGGCACCACATAGAGATTGTCACCTTTGAAACGTGGTAAAGGTTGTCACAGGTTATCTTTTGGACAAGTTTTCAGTGCAGACTGGGGAGAAAACTCAGTTTCTTTTTTAAATGCCTGCCAGGGCAGAGTCTTTGTCTGGGGGAAGAAGGCAGGAGGCCACCAGATGTTGATGCCATGTCATTCCAAAGCCATTCCTAAACCCAGCTGAGCTGCCTTCTATCAGCTGTGGCATCAGCTCCTTTATCTTGTTCCTGTTTGCAAGCACCCAGAGTCACTCTCACATCTCTCTGAGCTCATTTCCTGCTGCTTTCAGCTGAAACTGGTGGCTCCCATCACTCAGTTCCTTTTCCTTTCTGCTCCAGCCCAAACCAGGTTGCAGAGAAAGTGGCCTCCCGGATTGCCGAGGGTTTCACGGACACTGCGCTCATCATGGTAAAGAGCTTCCTTCCCCTCACCCCCTGTGTGTTCTGACCCTGCTGCTGGACCAGGGAAGTGCTGTTCTCTGGCTGCTTTCGTGAGGAATTCAGTTTCTCTTCCCCTCCAAAATGCTCTGGGGAGGAGATGCAATGAGCAGTGAAGTACAGTGTAAATCCACAGAGAGACTGTGGTGAGCTCTTTGCCACCTCAGAAGAACTGGAGGCTTTCTCTACATGTTCAGGCAGCAATTTCTGGCTCCAGCCCACCTCCTGCAACTTAAATTCTTATGTTTAATGTCACAAACCAAGCTTTGCCTCCCCACTGCTGTGACAAAAGGACATTGGCAGCTTACATTTGGCAGTTGGAGGGTAAAACAGTGGGTGGGTGTAAGATTCCCTGTTTTTACAAACTGATTTTGGGTTTATTTCCTCTCTTGGGATGCTGAGGACAAGGCTGAGGTGCTGTTTCTGTGTCCCACCCCAGGTTGACAACACCAAGTTCACCATGGAGTGTGTGGAGCCTGCCATCCACGTGTACGAGCTGCACGAGAACAAGTGGAGGTGCAAGGACCCCCACGTGTGAGTGAACCAGGAATTCCATGGGCTCTGGGGCAAAACAGGCTGTCCTTGTGAGGATGATGCAGCCTGGCTTAATTCAGAGTTTTTCTGGGGTGATTCCTGTCCATTTCTCTGGGTCTGGATTGAAGGCATTTGAGATGATAGTTGATGTTTAGACTCAGGTATCAGTAAATCAGTCTCACAGCCATGAGTTCTGCAGCCTTTCATTAGCAAAGCACAAAATGCCAACCATCTCTTGTTACAAGGTCTTTTAAGACTGAACTATCCAGTTAAGAAATGACACCTAGATTATTTTCCATTTTAACCCAATAACTGATCCCTCCAAGCCTGCAATGAGGACTTCCCTGTCCAATTACAAAACATCACCCAAACCCATGAAGAAGAAGGAAGAAGAAGGTAAAGAAGAAAACCAGCCTCCACCCTAAAACCTCCATCTTGCTTTATATTTATTTTTGTATTCTAAAACCTCAAACTTTACATTTTCTATCCTGGGCTATTACTGAAAGCACAGGGTAGAAAACTTAAATAACTGATCCCTCAAAGCCCACAATGCAGACTTTTCTGTCCAATTACAAAACATCACCCAAACCCATGAAGGAGAAGGAAGAAGGTAAAGAAGAACAACCAGCCTCCACCCTAAAACCTCCATCTTGCTTTATATTTATTTTTGTATTCTAAAACCCCAAACTTTAAGTTTTTACCCTGTGAAATTACACACTTCTAACCAACTCCACACCCAGTACTATCAATTAATTTTGGAAGCCTGTTCCACAGCCTCAGGTGAAATGCAGCATTCTCTTGTAAGCACAGAAAGTTTAAAATTCTCAGCATCCAAGATTCCAATTGCTGCCTGGTTCTTTTCCATCCTAGTGACTTCTGTGAAGACTGGACCGAAGCCCAGCGCATCGCTGCCTCCCTGCTGGACAGCAAATCCTACGAGACCCTGGTGGATTTCGATAATCACCTGGATGACATCCGCAACGACTGGACAAACCCCGAGATCAACAAAGCTGTGCTGCACCTGTGCTAGGAGGGATCCTCCTGACTAATCCATGGGCATTCCCACTCTGTACTGAAGAGAGAAAAATGCTATTTTTGAATGTAAATAGAATTAATATTCAGTACCTTGTGTGGAAAGCTGACTGATTAAAGAGGAGTGGCCTGTCCCGTGGCGCGGTGCTGTGTCCGTAGAGCCACGGGATGTTGGTGGTGGCATTCCCTGGAAGAGCTGCCAGCTGTCACTTCCAGCTGTCCTCGTGGACACCATCCCACTTGTAGTGAATGTTGCTATTCCTTGGAAACCAGAACTGCTTCTGCTTGGCCCCCACTGTTCCTATTCCAAAGTTTTGACTTCAGCTTTTCTAATCTTTAGAGAGGTTACTTTTTAACGATTTCTGGAAATGCCTTTCCAAAAAAAAAAAAAAAATCAATCCTGTCCTCAGGTGAGAGATTTTAAGGGCAAATACATCAAATGGGAGGTGAATGGTTTCTTCTGGCCTGGGTTGGAATTGTAACTCTCTTGGCACAGTAAAATGCAAACTGCTGAGGATGTTCCATGCTCATGTGTCACCTGTTTTGCAGTGCTTTAGCATGACAGAGAGTTTTAAAGCAGTATTCCCAAATAATCTGGTGATTCCTGCTCTCCATGGGCTTGGCAAGCACAGTTATTGCTTGAATGTGTTAAACCCAAAGTAAAATGATTTATAAAAAGGACTGGAAGCACACTGCTGAGTTTGAGTCTGCAATTGGAGTCTACAGTAGTAAAATACTTTATTTTGTGTGGGGAGTTAATCAGCAGATCTCATTTTTCCACATGATCCAAGTACATGGAATTGGGGAGCCTGGGTACAGCCTAGTTCAGCTTGCCTTGTCTTTCCCATTAATATTTATTTCCAAGGAGAAGTTTCCTGGACAATGCAGCTTTATACCAGCCTAGAAAAGCTCTCTGTTACCTCTCTCCTAACTGTAGTTAAACACAGCCTCAACCTGCAACAGTTCCTCCAGATTTCCTTTCCTTCCTGCCCAGAAACATTGTTACAGAGGAGATCCAAATATCCACAAAATGTCTGCCTGTCTCCAATCTCAGTGTTAAAATCACAGCAGTTTGGGTTGGAAAGGACTCAAATACCATCTCATTCCATGGGCAGGAACACCTTCCCCATGAGCAGGTTGCTTAAGCCCCATCCAACCTGGGCTTATTTCAAAATTTTGATTTTGAGTCAATAAGCCCAAGTTTTGCTCCTGGTTTTTGAGAGGGATGGGGCAAGGCTAAAATCCCATTTGCAGCAGGGAATAGACCCTGGATGCCCCCAGGCTGTGGAGTTCCCTCCAGGTGAGATTCCACAGGGCCTTGGGGTGAGGTGGGAGGGAGGAGAGGAAGCTTTGGGCGCTTTGGTTTTTATCTCCCTGCTGTGCACGGGTGAGGTGTGATTACCAAAGAGGTTGGCACCGAGTCAAGAACCTTCCCTAGGCTGAGTCAGGCTTGCAGAGAGGGAAATGTTTTCACTTGTTGACTGAAAACATGTATTTAGCTCCCCAAACCAGTGAGATAACATTCCAGTGGCTGCTCCACTCCTGTCTGTAGGAAAAGATTTCCCTGGAGGAGAATGCAAAGCACCCAGGCTGCAGGAAGAGGACTTTGTACAAACAGCCAGCGAAATCCAAGGTATTGTTCCAGAGGCAGATCCTTATCTTAGCCAGATTCCTCGTGTGGGGTTGTCAGAAGGAGCTGCTGGGTCTCCTGAGCCACAGGAAATGTGTTTCTTGTTCTTTGTAACAGCATCTCCTAATCAAGCTTTGATCATAAATATGCAAATTCAGGCTAATCCTGCTCCCCCTGTTAGGCAGTGTGTCTCCTCAGTGTGTAACCTGCTGGAATATTCCCTGTGACTAACCTGGGACACGCTGCTGGAAGGGGAGCAGCTTTTAGTGCTTTGTCTTCCCCTTCTTTTAATCCCTTTGCTTTCAAGTGAGGATTTTTTGCCACCAGCAGAAGCCCAGGCTGGCTTTAAGCAAAGAGGACAAACCTGCAGATCTTATCTCCCCTGGCTTATTTGCATTGAAGGCTGGACAAAAGCAGCAATTCCATAAATCCAGGCAGCCACCGTGGCTCTCCTGGAAGAATGAGGAAGCTGCAGGGCTCAGGGAAGGCTGTGTTCCTTCTCCTGCTGATGTGCCCAGGGCAAATGCTGCTTTCCTGGCTGGGTGAGCCTCTGGATTCAGGGCAGGAATTCAAGGTAATTCCTTTTAAAGCTTCAGGGGGAGGAAATCTTGGGGAAGGCAACTCTTGCTGAGAGCTGGGAAGGCAGCACTGGGAATGTGTGTCTGTCCTACTCTTTTTTGGTTTGTTAGCAATTAATGACTTCCAGGATTAACATTTTTTCTCCCTATCCACCAAAATTTGGAAATTTGGCATTTACCTGCCCAGATGTTTTAACTCCCAACTTTTTACCTCATCCACATGAACCTGAAGCAAAGAAAGGAAAAAAGAATCCCTGAATAGTTTGGGTGGGAAAAGATCTTAAAATCATCTCATTCCATCCTCTGCCATGGGCACGGACACCTTCCACTGTCCCAGGCTGCTCCAAGCCCTGGAGTGGACAACAGGCTTTGGACACTCCCAGGGGTCCAGGGACAGCCAGAGCTGCTCTGGGCACCTGTGCCAGGGCCTCACCTCCCTCACAGGGAACAATTAATTCCCCAAATCCCATCTAAATCCACTCTGGCAGTAGAAGCCATTCCCTGTGTCCTGTCACTCCATCCCTTGTCCCTCTCCAGCTCTCCTGGAGCCCCTTTAGGCCTTGGAAGGGCTCTGAGGTGTCCCTGGATCCTTCTCTTCCCCAAGTGAGCACCCCCAGCTCTCTCAGCCTGTCGGATTCTCTTTTCCCCACTCAACCCAATTTTCCAGAACAGTGACAAACATCCCCATGAGCAGATGGGTGACAGGAGCCACAGAATCCCTGAGCAGCTGCTCTGGGGCACTCACAAGTGAGGTCCCTGCTCCCAGGGAATGCCAGGTCCCACATTCTCCCTAAGCTCATCACTCTGTGTATCCATAGGATGATTTGGGTGAGTTTTTCCCCATCCAGCAAACAAAACAGCCTGCTGCTGGCATTTTCCCTCTTCCCATCTGCTCCTGGGATGTTCCCTCCCCGAGGAAAGCCAGCAGAGATGTAACAGCTCCAGCTCTTGGAGCCGATACAGGAGCAGGTGAGCGGTTCAGAGATCACCTGGCACAGCTGGAGCCAGCAGCAGACAGATGTGCAGAGCCCACCCCAGCCCCCAAGAATTCCTGCAGCGAGTGGCAGGCGAGGAGAGGTGACGGTGACAGCTGCAGGAAGCAGTGCCCGGGCTCTCTGCTCCCTGGCTCCCAGCCTAATCGCTGCACTCCGGGCTGGAGATGCCGGAGGAGGAGGAGGAGGGCACTGCCAGGGAGAGCCGTGATGATGCTAATGGAGGAGGCTGTTAGCGGGGTGGGCTTGCGGCTGAGTGCAGCCTGGAAAGTGGCCTCGAGGGGAAATGTGCTCGATCTGTGAGCTCTGCTTCTCGTTCGGGTGGAATTCAGCTCCTGGAGCCAGCTGGGGCACCCACACGGGCTGCTCCACTCCCATCCTGCCCGTGCTCTGCGATTCCCAGCTGGACTTGAGCACCTCCACACATCCCAGTCGTGCAGCACAACCCCCTGAGCCCTGAGCCAGCCCTCCCGCAGCCGGCAGCGCTTTCTGCGTGCCCAAGGAGCCGCTGAGGGCTTTATCGATTTCCCTTTTTTATTTTTTTCACTGTCGCTTTTAGACCACATTTTCACCCAGCCTTCTCCTTCGAAAGTCCACCCCAGCTGCATCCCTTCCTCAGCTGCATCCCTTCTTCAGCTGCATCCCTTCCTCTTGGCTTCCAGAGGAGAGGACGGACACAGGGACACAGCTGGCAGGAGGGACAGCACTCCTGAGTGTGGCACTTCCATCCTGCCGGAGCTGGGATGAGGGAAGCAGGGAATTCTGCCCTTAGGAACACCCGGTAGGTGGGCTGGGGGTGAGGGGTCACTCCGGGAATGTTCCAGGCAGGGCTGCTGGGGCTGCAGCTCCAGCGGGATGCGGGCAGGATCCATGCCAGGCACGGCTCTGCGCACGGCCAGGCCAGGCAGAACGCCACCGCCCTTCCTAGAAATGCACCCTGGAGCTTAAAAGATGGACCTGATTGAAAAACTCTATCGAGGTTGTAGCAGCAGGGGATAAAAGGGAAGGCTGGGCCCAGATTAACCTGGAGCTCGGCGAGCCGGGAAGCGCGGCAGCCGTGGCCAGGTCCCTAAGCCAATTCCCGGCCGTGGCCTCCCGGCTGGATCCATGCTGGGGGAGAGGTGCTTCGTTCTGGATGCAGGAGCTCTGTGCCTCAGGTATGTCCTCGCTCCCCCTTCCCTCCTGACCCTCTCTCCTGCCCCATCCTGCTGGATTTTCTCCGGGGGTGTTTCCAGCCCACGCGGTTCCTGCTGCTGTCTCGCTCTGCTGGTCCTGCCAAGAGCCCGTGCTTGGGGAGTGCTGGAGCTGCTCCAGTTCCCCCAGAGCCTGCATCTTCAGCTGCCTCCTCGTGACATCCTCCTCCCTCCCTCCCTCCTTCCCTCCCCACTCCTGGCATCCCCTCCGGGTGCTGCTCGCCAGCCCTGGTGACTCTGGATCTCCGGGAGGGAGTTTCTTCTCCACGCCAAGCACTGGTTGCCACTTCCAGCTCTGGCAAGCCCCAGGCAGGACCTTTCAGCAGCCCCTTTCTGGGGCAGCCCCAGAGCCAGGCTGGGAGCAGCCCTTTCTTTCCCAGAAGGGCCGGGGGCAGGAGGGGACAGGTGGCCTCGCTGCTCCGTTAGCACGGAGGTGACGTGTCACCTGCGTTAGCACACCCTGGCACTCTGTGACCCAGAAAGCTGCTTCCTCCCCCTCCCTGCTGGAACGGGAGCCCAGCTGGTGTTTGCAGAGCAGCTCCTGAAGGCAGCCAGCAGAGCTGGGCTCTCCAGCCAAAGCGTTTCTTGTGGCCAGTGCTTGCACAACGCGTCCCTTGTCCCTGCGGTTCCTCTGGCGCCTGGGAAGCAGCAGCAGCTCTCCCTGCCCTTCCCCCAGAGGGGATTTGGGAGGCTGCCCTCCATCCTCACCCCTCAGCAGGGCTTCAGCTCTGGGCCAGGATGGAGCAGGAGGGTTGGGAAGCACAGAGAGTGGAGGAGCCCAGTACCAAAGGGACACGGGCAGGACTGGAAACCAAGCACTGAGCACCTCAGGGGACAGGCACTGAGCACCTCAGGGGACAGCCAGTGACCACCTCAGGGGACAGGCACTGAGCACCTCAGGGGACAGCCAGGCTCTGACCAGCTCTGCAAGGACAATCTTCCCTCCATACCCACCCACCCACCCCCTGAGCCCATCCTCTTCCTCCCCTGGCCAGCTGGCTCTTGGTGGGCTTTGGCCATTTGTCCTGATGCTGAGCAAGTCACAGCTCCCAGCCTTGTGACAGGAACCAGGATCTCCTGGAAGGGAGGTGTTGAGCTGGCACTCAGCTCTCCCTAACCCTGCTCACCCAGCAGTGACCAGGACCCCACACCAGAGAGGCTCCAGGCCATTCCCAGTCACCTCAAGGTGAACAACCCCCCCTTTATAAACCTTCACAAAGGTTTTTTGCTTTGCTCACCAGCCCTGGGGAGGGCAGGAAGGGGTGTTTGACGCTGTGTTTGTGCCTATCAGGTGTCAGCAGAGCAGCTGGAGCTGTGCTGCACCCGCAGAACTAACCACAGGTATTTTAGCAGCCTGCTGTTTTGTTTCCCATCCCTGCTGCAGCAAGACAATCGCTTTTTGTCACTGTTGTAGCAACAACTGCTGCTCCAGGCCAGGCTTAATTCCAGCCCTCGTGGGTTTGGGGCTGTTTGCTCTCACCCAGCAGCAGCAAACAGGTTGTTTTGGGGACAGGCAGTAAAACAGCTCAAGGTGGAGGTGGGATTTGTGCTGCTCTGGCTGGATTTGTGCTGCCAGGGAGCGATCCCCAGCTCCATGGGATGCTGCCTGCTCTGAGTTTGGGATGGGATCTTGAAAGATCAGGTTTGCCAGGCTCTGCTTCAGGATTTGTCTCTAAATCTTAGACTTTGCAGGTGAACAGGGGGAAAAAATCCACCTAACTTGTTAAATTGTCAGTTTTCTGGGGGGAATAAGGAGAGCTGTGGGTTGCAAATGTCTTTGCCCCGGACTGTGCCCACAGCTGGAGCTGCAGCCTTGCCCCTGTGCCACCCTCCCCTCTCCTGGAGCTCCACAATAACTCAGTCATTTGACAAATCAGAGGAGTCAGATCGGGAAGGAAATCAGCTCTTGCCAGGTTTCTGATTTTCATCAGACATGGCAGGACCAAGCCAGCAGAAAGTGGAGCAAACCCACCCCCTTTGCTCTCCCTGCTGCCCTTCACCCCCATCCCAGCCGGGCCTGGTGGGGCTCTGATCCCACCGGAGCCCTCCCGGACCACTGGGATCGGCTCTGTCCTGATCCCGGGCTGAAGTTCCAAGCTCCTTTTCCCTTCCTTTCCCTTCCACCCTCCTGCCTTCCCCAGCCGGGGGTGTTTAATGTGCGGCCGGCGTTCCCTGCATTCGAAACGCTGCTTGAAAAGGAGCCTGAAAAGGAGCCTGGAAGGCCTCGCCTGTTCATTGCGGAGGAGGGGGAGCATGGAAAAGCCTCTGGCTGCTGCTGCTGCTGCTGCTGCTGCGGGCAAAGGCGGCTGCTCCGGAGGCACAGCCTTGCCCCGGGCTGGGACCCGACCCGGAGCGCTCATCCCGGGAACGGTGAGGAGCCTTCCCGTGCCAGGCTGGCTTTGGGGCTGGGAAGGGGAACAGAGCCTTCCTGGAAGGTGGAGAAGGTGGAGCTGCTCCCAGAGTTGATGGCTGGTGACATCAGGACCTCAGGGGTGCCGGGTGGCACTGGTGACATCAAAGGACCTTCCTGGAAGGTGGTGAAGGTGGAGGTGGTCCCAGAGTTGATGGCTCATCAGGACCTCAGGGATGCTGATGTCCTTGGGTGTGGGCACTGTAGGGGCACTTGGTGCCCCTCAGGCTGCCTTTGGGGCTGGGAAAGGAAAAATATTCTTCCTGGAAGGTGGTGAAGGTGGAGGTGGTCCCAGAGATTGGTGGCTGGTGACATCAGGACCCCAGGGATGCTGATGCCCTTGGGTGTGGGCACTCACTGGCCCTGTCAGGGCATTTGGTACCACTCAGGCTGTCTTTGGGGCTGGGAAAGGAAAAATATCCTTCCTGGAAGGTGGTGAAGGTGGAGGTGGTCCCAGAGTTGATGGCTGGTGACATCAGGATCTCAGGGATGCTGATGTCCTTGGGTGTGGGCACTGTCGGGGCACTTGGTACCCCTCAGGATGTGCGTAGGGCTGGGAAGGGGAACAGATCCTTCCTGGAAGGTGGAGCTGCTCCCAGAGTTGATGGCTCATCAGGACCTCGGGGATGCTGATGCCCTTGGGTGTGGGCACTGTCGGGGCACTTGGTACCCCCAGGCTGCTCGCAGGGATGCAGGATGCCCGGGGGCTTTGCTGGCACACCTTCCTGTGTCTCTCTGAGCTCTGAGCTGCCTTGTGCAGCGGGGTGAGAGTAACTCCGCGCTCCCTCATCACCCAAGGGCTTTGCTGGGCGCGGATGGGCTCGGAGCGGGGGCTGCATGGGAGGGAGGGAGGAGCCGGGGCTCCGCTCTCCTCATTCACCGGCTTCCAACCAACCCCGCCGAGCCCAAAGGCGGCCGGCTGGCACCTCCTGCCCAGGCATCCCCCGTGCCAGCCTCCGGCATCCCGGGAGCTGGGATGCGACCGCGGGCATCGCCCCTGCGGGCACCGGGTAAGTGCCACCCCCTCGGAGCCCCGGCTTTGTCCCTTTTGCCCCTTCCCAGGGCACGCTCTGAGTGTCCCCCCTGGCAGCTCGGTCCCCGCTCCAGTGCCGCCTGCCGTGAGCATCTGGGGCTTTGTGGAGCGCGAACTCGTCGGGATGCAAGCGCTCCTTTGGCCTGGTGCTGGCACACGGGGGCCCAGCTGGAGCCCCAGCAGCAGGAACCCCGCTGGAATGCTGGCAGGGGGAACCCTCCACCCGAATTCTGGCCCTCATCCATGGGGAGGGGGCTGCTGTGTCCTCTGCAAGGGTTTGGCCGCAGGGGGTGATCCCAGAGGATCAGATTCCAAAGGATGAGATTCCAGAGGATCGGATCTGAGAGGAGACCCCTGTGCAGGGAGCTGGGTGTCCCCATCCCAGGGGATCAGATCCCAGAGGATGAGATCCCAGAGGATCAGATCCCAGGGGATCAGATACCAGAGGATGAGATTCCAGAGGATCAGATCCCAGAGGATGAGATCCCAGAGGATCAGATCCCAGGGGATCAGATACCAGAGGATCAGATCCCAGAGGATGAGATTCCAGAGGATGAGATTCCAGAGGATGAGATTCCAGAGGATCAGGTCCCAGAGAATGAGATCCCAGAGGATCAGATCCCAGAGGATGATATCCCAGAGGATGGAGACCCCCTGAGCACAGATCTGGGTGTCCCCATCCCAGAGGATCAGATCCCAGAGGATGGAGACCCCCTGAGCACAGAGCTGGGTGTCCCCAGCAGGACCCTCCTCTCTCTGTCCCAGAGCGGTGTGAGCCACCAGCAGGTGCCAAAACCCACAGGATTTGCCTCAAAACAGATTTCTTGATGTTTGGGCGGCCTCCAGGAGAGCTGCAAAGTGAGCTCCTGGGGAGGACTCCACTCCCCAGCCCTGTGTGCAGCTCAGGCTGCACCTGGGGAACCGATAAAAATACAGAATTAAAAGCAGAGATAGCAAATTTTCACTTCCCCTTGCAGGCTGCTGCCAACCCATCTCAGAGCTTCTTGGAAAGGCAGAGGTCAGGCAGGGGGGGCAGAGGCTTTCCTTGGCTCTCTGTGTGGCCCAGAGCTTGGAAGAGCCAAAATGAGTCACTGACCCTCATCCCAATGAGCTTTTCCCAGCAGCTGTGGGAGGAGGGGTGAAGATTTCCCAATAAAGGGAATTTTTATTTTGCAGGAGAATTTTCAGCATCTTGAAAAAACGGTGTCCCACAGTGGGAATTATCCATCCAAAAGCTCTGGGGACATCAGGGATGCCCGAGAGGATCAGGATGATGTGAATTCCAGCAGTGCATCCCGGCAACTGCTCCCAGAGGCAACTCTGGGATCACACAGGGGAAACAGAGAAAATTTGGGGTTTTCTCTGCAAGAACCAACCTAAAACCACCCCAGGTCCTCCTGCTCCCAACCTTCTCATCCTGAAACGTTTTCAGGGGTGGAGAAGCTGGGATGGGACCACTCAGCCAGCAGCAGGCTCCATCTCCACCCTCCCAAAAAGTTCTTCCTGGACCTCATTGGGGCGGATTGAGTCACCCCGGTGCCGTGACATCAGCGGTGGTTTTGCGAGCGAGCAGCCGCGTTTCCTGTGGCTCCCGTAGGCACAGACACGCAGGGAGGGATGTGAGCTCTCGGCTCCTGCTCCTTCCTGCCCCCAGCATCGCCTCCCTCAGCCCTCTCCTCTCTCTCCCCCAGCGCCTGCAGCGAGGGCCGGCGGCGGGGCTGGAGGGCTGGATCCCGCTGAGAGGATGAAAACATGGGGCTCAGGTTATCCTGCCTGAAAGGTGAGCTCGGGCCGAGGCTTTGGGGTGTTCCGGCTGCTCCCCTGAAGGCACCTGAGGGATGCTTGTACCCACAGGAGGTTCAGTGTGGGCGGGCCGGGTGGAGTTTGGGAATGTGGTGGAATTTCCAAAGTGCCACCTGTTGTGCCTGGATCGCCCCAAAGAGGATTTTGTTTTCCCAGTCCCGTGCTTGCCCTGCGCCCTTTGCTCTGGAGAATGCATGGGTTCAGTAAATCGGGTGGGTTTCCTCAGGCTGGCCCCAAGCATCCCTCCCTGCTCCTTGAATTTTCTTAATGGATTTAGGCTGGGAATGGCGTCAGGGATGTCTGCACAGGGGCAAAGCTTTTAGTGCTGCTGGCCTGGCAGGGCGAGGGCTGGATATGGCATCTGCCATTAGCTCCGCATCCCTCTGACTCCTGCTAATCGCCCTTGGGGTCGTTAGGGACGGGGTTTAATGAGGATCCTTCTCCAGGATGCAGGGCTGCCTCTTCCCGGGCTTTTCCCAGGCCCAGATTCTGCTGCTGTGATTGGGCACAGAGTTGGATGCATCACCCAAAAATGAGCTCAGCCCCCTCTCCACATCAGGGATGTTGGGAGGGAGTGGTCGGGGGGGGTTTGGGGTCTCACAACCCCCCCTGTCCAACAAGGGATAACTGAAGCAGCCAAGGAATCCCAAATCCAGGACAAAGCCCCAAAATATTCCCCCGTGCTTCCAGATCCCCTGATGAGCTTGGAGCCTGGAATGAAAGAAAAGACCCTCCCCCTTTTCCAGCTCCCTTACATAAGGCAGGGCTTTATCCTTAATTAAAAAGAGATTAAAAATATCAGTGTCTGTCCCCTCCGGGCATTTTCTTGCTTGGGAAGAGCTGAAACCTCCCTGGATGCCGCCTGTGCCGCACGGGGCTTTTCTCCTGATTAAAAAAAAGCAGATTAAAGCGATCTGCTCCCCTCAGGGGGGTGGGCTGGGCAGGTGGTCGAGGGAAGGGGAGGGGATCCACCTCTGAAACCCCCCAAAATCCAAGGTGGATCCGTGCTGCATCTTCTATAGATCCAGGGGAGGCGATGTGAGGATGCTGTGGATTCTCCGATGGCTCATGAAGGGATGACAGAGAGAGGAGGGTGGGGAGCTGGAGGATGCTGGTGCCTGATCTCCTTTTATCCCCCCAGGCCTGAAGATGTGTGTGAGCAGCGGGAACGGCAGCGAGGGGACCCCGAGGGCGGGACAGAAGCGCCTCCACGTGCCCTCCATCATCGTCACGCCGCCCACGCCCACGGGCACCACGCTGGCACGGCGTGGGGAGGGTCCCTCGCCCTGCAGCCCCTGCTGAGAGGGGGCACGGGGCACACGCAGCCCGGCAGGACCCGTCGGGATGGAGCCACGGCCGCCAGGGACACGCGGGGCACCCACGCGGGTGGGTTTGGACACCAGGGACTGGGGTTTGTTCCTTCTCCTGACAGCGCCGGGGAGGGGGATCCCCACTCGGTGAATAAAACCCCTGGGGTTCTGCACCCCCAGCTTGGCTGTGTCGGCATGGAGAGGGTGGGTTGTGCACCCCAAAAACACCCCAGCACCCCAAAAACACCCCAGCACCACTCCCTTGTGTCTCCTGGGGGCAAAAAGTTGTGTCCCCACCTCCCCAGGAGGGATGTTTGCCCCCAAAACACCCCGGGGCCACCTCCCCGTTCCTGTTGAGGGCAAAAAGTGGTGTCCCCACCTGCCCAGGAGGGATTGAAGGATCCATTTCAGCCAACGGCAGCGGGAAAATGAACTTGGCATTGTCACCTGCACCCCCAGCTTGGCTGTGTCAGCATGGGGACAGTGGGTTGTGCACCCCAAAAACACCCCAGCACCACTTCCCTGTGTCTCTTGGGGGCAAAAAAGCGGTGTCCCCACCTCTCCAGGAGGGATTTCTTCCCCCAAAAACACCCCAGGACCACTCCCCTGTGCCTTTTGGGGACAAAAAGTGGTGTCCCCACCTCCCAGGAGGGATTGAAGGATGCATTTCAGCCAACAGCAGCGGGAAAATGAACTTGGCGCTGTCACCTGCATCCCGGCGGACGGGGATCGGAGCGGCCGCATCCCGGCACGGAGCCGGGGGCGATGCTTCCCGGGGAGCGGCGCCACCGGAGCCGGCGGGAGAGGCGGGAGTGTGAAAGCAGATGGGAATTTAATTTTTTAATGACAGCAGCAGATGGCAAAAGACACGCGAGGGGAGGCGCAGCGTGGGGGAGACGCTCCCGGAGCGCCCGGCACGTGCTGGCAGCACCGGGGGCTGCTCCGGGAACGGGGGCTCAGGGACCCTGCTGGTGCCACCCATGGTGAGGGTGGGCTGGGGGTGCCCAGGGCCTGGATCCCACCCCAGGATGGGGGTAACGCTCATCCCAAGGGTGGTGGATGGTCCATGGGTGGTCCCAGGGCTGAGCCTGAGGTGGTTTGGGAGAGGGGTTGGGGAGAGGTGGATTTGTCTGGTGGGGAGGGGGATTCCATGGGACTTGCAAATGGGATGCAACCCCCACCCCAAAATCATCCAGAAAACACTTGGCTGAGCTGGGTGTGGGGAGGGGGATGGATGGATAGATGGATGGAAGGATGGATGGATGGATGGATGGATGGATGGATGGATGGATGATGGATGGATGGATGGATGGATGGATGGATGGATGGATGGATGATGGATGGATGGATGGATGGATGGATGGATGGATGGATGGATGGATGGATGGATGGATGGATGGATGGATGGATGGATGATGGATGGATGGATGGATGGATGGATGGATGGATGGATGGATGGATGGATGGATGGATGGATGGATGGATGGATGGATGGATGGATGGATGGATGGATGGATGGATGGATGGATGATGGATGGAGGGATGGATGGATGGATGGATGGATGGATGGATGGATGGATGGATGGATGGATGGATGGATGGATGGATGGATGGATGGATGGATGGATGGATGGATGGATGGATGGATGGATGGATGGATGGATGGATGATGGATGGATGGATGGATGGATGGATGGATGGATGGATGGATGGATGGATGGATGGATGGATGGATGGATGGATGGATGGATGGATGATGGATGGATGGATGGAGAACATAGGAAAGGGACAGGTGAGTGATGGCAGATGCCTGAGCATGGGTGTCTGCACAGGGGCCACTGTACAGACAGACAGACGGACACTGCTGCTGGTGTGTGCACAGGAGGGCGGCTGCTGGGGCCTGGGCACCGCCCAGGGACAGCCACTCACAGTCCGTGTCACCCATCACGATCCGTGTCACCCATCGCAGCCTGGGGGTCGATGCCGCTCCCGGCCGCCAGGGGGCGGCAGCAGCGGGCACCGCCACTCCCTCGGCGCCCCGGCAACAAGTGCCGAGCGCTGATTGGCCGAGCTCCCGCGGGGAGCGCCGCGATTGGTCGCCGTGCCCCCATCCGGACCTCCCCCCGCGGGACCGCGGCCAGAGCGCGCCCCTCGCAGGACAGCCAATCAGAGAGGCGTGCGCCACGGCAACAGAAGGGAACGGCCAATCATCGTGCTCCGCGCCACGCCAGGCTCCGCCTCCCCTGAAGACCGCGAAAACGCGCCGGGCAGCAGGAGCGGGAAGCGGTGGGCGTGGCCTGGGGGCTGCGCAGCCAATAGGGAGCGAGGGCGGGCTCGGCCCGGGTTCGATTCCGGTGCGGTCCCGGCCCCGGTTCGATCCCGGCTCGGCTGGCCCATGGAGCCCGCCGAGGTGGAGTTCCTGGCCGAGAAGGAGCTGGTGACGATCGTGCCCAACTTCAGCCTCGACCGGATTCACCTCATCGGGGTCGGCAGGGCCGGGCCGGGCTGGGCTGAGGGGGCTGGAACGGGCCTGGGGCCTTGGGGACACGGCCTGGGCTGCCCGGGAATGAGTCTGGGTGGGCTTGTGGGGCAGGGCAGGGTCCGTGTGGGTGTTGGGGGCAGAGATTAGGTCTGGGGAAGGGGGTTTAAGGGATTGGGATTGAGGTGCAGCAGCTGGCAGGGTGAGGGAGAGGAGCTGGGGAGATGAGGGTGGGTGTGAGGGGATTGGGATGGGTCTGAGGGGGGGAGGGTGGGTCTGAGGGGATTTGGATGCATCTGAGGGGATGAGGGGGGTCTCTGGAGGGAATTGAGATGGGTCTGAGGGGGTGAGGGTGGGTCTGAGGGGATTTGGATGCATCTGAGGGGATGAGGTTGGGGATGAGGGGGGGTCTGGGGGGATTGGGGTGGGTCTGAGGGAATTGGGATGTGTCTGAGGGGGTGAGGGTGGGTCTGAGGGGATTGGGGTGGGTCTGAGGGAATTGGGATGGGGATGAGGGGATGAGGGCGGGTCTGGGGTGTTTGGGAGCAGGGGGAGGAGATGGGGGTTTGGTTTGGGATGGAGGGATGCAGGAATTCAGGAATGACAGGCAGAGGGTTGGGAGCAGAGGCAGTGCAGCCCCCAGGAGGTTTGGAGGGGGCTGTGCTGTCCCCCCACATCTCTGGGGGGACCCTGAGCCCTGGCTGGGGGTGTCTGGCTGTCCTGGGGGCTGACCAGAACCTGGGGAGCCTCTGGGAGCTGCATGACCAGGGAGATGGGGTTTGTAACTCCTCTGAAACACCTTGGAATAGAAAATGCACTGGAAACAGTTGTTCCTTCTCGAGGGAGATGAGAGCAAAAATTCTGGGAAGTGAGAGGAGGAAACGCGGGATGAAATGTTTGACTCAGGCTTTTCCAAATCCTCTGGAAACTCTCACCACATTAGCAGACAAGCCCTGGTTGTTGCCCGCCTCTCATCCTTAATTTGTTTTCCAGGGAGATCTGGGTCCCTTCAATCCTGGCCTGCCAGTGGAAGTGCCTGTGTGGTTGGCCATTAATCTGAAGCAGAGGCAGAAGTGTCGGCTCATTCCCCCAGAATGGATGGATGTTGGTGAGGATGGAGGCTCTGGCTTCAGCTCTGGCCTTCAGTGGGTGCAGTGGAAACATAAAATTAAAAATAACCGGTTTTTCACCATTAGTGGGGAGCTTAATTCAAAAACACAAAGCAGCTGAGACAGAAGAATCTCATGTCCCACCTCTGGAATTCTTTATTTGCTCTGAGGGTGGTGAGGCTTACTCAGAAAAAGTCTTTAGGGACTTTGGGTCACAGAACCCCAGAATTTTTTAGGTTGGAAAAGACCTCCAACCCCATCAGCTTGGGCCCATCTTGTCACCAGCCCAGAGTGCCACCTCCAGGGATGGGGACTCCAAACCTCCCTGGGCAGCCCCTTCCAGTGTTCAACCACCCTTTCAGTCCAGGAATTCTGATGTCTGACCTGAACCTCCCCTGGCAAAACCTGAAGCTGTTTCCTCTCATCCTGTCACTAATTCCTGGGCAAACCTCTGTGAGGGGGACACCTTGGAGGCATCCATGTCCCTTGTGTGCCTCCTCACAGGAGCCTTTTCCTGCCCTCCCATCCCTGCAGGCTTGGCTGAGCTGGTCCTACAGAAACAACATGGATTTTCCCTGGGGAGGGGGGAGAACACACAAAAGCTGAGCATCCCTGGTTGTATTTTAGGGAAACTGGAGGAAATCCGGGATCAGGAGCGGAAGGAGGACACCTTCACTCCAATGCCCAGTCCCTACTACATGGAGCTCACCAAGCTGCTGCTGAACTAGTGAGTAGGAGCTGCGCTGGGCCATTTTCCACCCCACTTGGTGTGAGCACGGAGGATTTTTCAAGCTTTGCTTGGCAGCAGCCCCGCAGGGCGGTGGGGAGAGGGAGAGTTGAGGGAGCTTTCATCCCTCAGCCTGCCAAGATTTCACGGCAGCGCTTCCCTGATGGTGACTCTGCCTCTCAGGAACTCGGGGAGGGCTCCTTCCGTGGCCTCAGAACTGGGGCTGTGCTGCTTTATTGAGCAGCAGCTCAGCGTGGAGGCCTGGAGGAGCCGCCACGCGTTCCCTGCTGCAATCTGTTCAGCAGCCTCCAGGCTCCTTCCTTGGCTCTCCTTCAGGAGGAAAGCTCCTCTTGCCTCAGCCTGGGAAGCAGGAGGCCGGGGATATTCCGAGCCTGAGCTCCTGCCTGCTGAGACATTTCACTTGTAAAATCTGCTGGCTGCTATTTGTCTCACTGAGGGCTCTGCTGACTTTTTAAGCCCTCGATTAAGCAGGGTGGGCATTCCGGCTCTGGCTTTTCCCTCTGGAGAGGAGGCTCCTGGCGTGCTGCTCCTTCCCAGCACGCTCCAGCAGCCCTGACAGCTCTGTGCATCCATCCTGTCTCCCAGCTCCTTATGGCAGCACTGAGTGGCCTTCATGGGGTGATGTGGCACTTCCCATCCAGCCCTTCAGCTTAATTCTCCCTGATGGAGCCCCAGGAGCCCCGAGGTGGGGATTTCACCCTGCCTGAGCCCTTGGATCCCCCAGCTGGCCCTGACTTTGGCCGGGTTTGGGGCCCTCTGTGTGCCTCCTACCAGCTGGGCAATTAAAGAGCAGAAGGATTGTAGTGCCAGCCAGCTGCTGCATTGGGAAAGAACCCATCCCAGAAATGCCAGCAGGACAAGGAGCAGAGAGGATTTTAGTGTGGAGTCGCAGGTTTTTAGCAAACTCTCCTGCAGGCTCAGGGTGGGGTGACATGGTGACAACGCCACGCAGTGACACAACCCCTCGGTGACAACAGCAGTCAGTGCCATAACCTTAACTCAGTGGCATAAGCACACACCCCTCAGAGCCTGCCCTGACGCTGCCCTCCCTCCCCTGTCCCAGTGCCTCTGACAACATCCCCAGGGCGGACGAGATCCGCACGCTGGTGAAGGACACGTGGGACACGCGCATGGCCAAGCTGCGCCTGTCCGCCGACAGCTTCGTGCGGCAGCAGGAGGCTCACGCCAAGGTGGGATCCAGGGGGAGCGGGGCTGAGGGATGGGCTGCTGGGAGAAGGGGAATGCTTGTCCTGGGCTGTGGGTGTGTCACTGAGGAGCTGCGGGTGGCTGTTGAACCTTGTGCCCGTGGGCGGCTCCCTCTGCCTTGTGGGAGGCAGAGGAGTCGTGGGATGGTTTGGGTTGGCTCTTAAGAGATCTCGTTCCACCCCTTCCCACACTTTGCACTAGACCAGGCAGCCCCATCCAGCTTGTCCTTGAGCACTTCCAGGCATGGGGAATGCTCCTGGAATTCTGCTCGGATGCTTCCCTTGCCCAGGGCTGGCAGCAGGGTCAGTCCCTTGGGGTGCCACCAAAGGGGGCTGTGGGCTGTGAGCTGCTTCCCAAGTACTTTGTCTTCTCAAATCCTGTTATTTCCCCTTTCAGCTGGATAACTTAACCCTGATGGAGATCAACACCACTGGGACTTTCCTCACCCAGGCCTTGGATCACATGTACAAGCTCCGGACCAACCTCCAGCCTGGCGAGGGCTCCCACTCCCAGGACTTCTGACGGGGAGCTGGGAAGGAGCTGCTTCACCTGGGCAGCCCCACCAAGCTGCAGGGACTGCCAGCCCTCAAACCCCCTCAGGGCTGGGGGAATTGCTCCAGAGCCTGGTGCAGGGGCTTTTTGCCCTTCCTACCCCAGGAGTTTTTATTCTCCCTCCTGGGGTTGTCCCCATCCTCCCTTGGGGCACTTTTACCCCCTTCCCACCTTTTTGTCATCCCCCAAAACACAGCTTTGTTCAGAGCCCAGCCCTGTCCATGTCCCCTTCCCCTATTTACCACTCTGGGATGTGGCCCTGAGGGTGACACAGGGCACGGGGTGAGCTTGGGGACATCAGCTCTGTGTCACTCTGTCCTGTCGGTGTATGTTCCCTCTTGGAGTCACCATGTCCTGTCCTTGTCCCAGTCCAGGTGTCCCCCAGCTTGGTGTCACCACATGCCCTCACCTTGTGTGACCCCAGCTCTGTCACCACATCCTGCCCATTAAACACTCCTGTGTCCCCTGGCATGGTGGCACCATGTCCCCTGTGTGTGGCACAGTCCCTGTGTCCCCCACCAGGCTGGCCCACTGTCTGTGTGTCCCCATGTCCCTGCAGGACACCAACAGCACATTGTCCAAATGTCCCCACTGTGGTGTCCCTGCAGGGCGTGAAGGTGCCCCAGCTGTCCTTGTGTCCCCACATCCCAGTGCCACTGTCCCTGTGTGCCTCAGGGCATGAAGAGAGGGCGCTGCCGCTGTCCCCATGTCCCTTCAGGGCACAGAGAGGTGGTGATGCTCATGTCCTCTCAGGGCATGCAGGGCAGTGCCACTGTCCCCGTGTCCCCGCAGGGCAGTGCCACTGTCCCCGTGTCCCCTCAGGGCACAAAGAGCAGGCAGTGCCATTGTCCCAGTGTCCCCTTGGGGCACAAAGAGAGGGTGGTGCCACTGTCCCCATGTCCCTTCAGGGCACAAAGAGCAGGGCAGTGCCACTGTCCTCATGTCCCTTCAGGGCACAAAGAGCAGGGCAGTGCCACTGTCCTCATGTCCCCTTGGGGCATGAAGAGTAGGGCAGTACCACTGTCCCTGTGTCCCCTCCAGGGCAAGAAGAGTGGTGGCACTGTCCTGTGTTCCCTCAGGGCATGAAGAACAGGGCAGTGCCACTGTCCCCATGTCCTCTCAGGGCATGAAGAGCAGGCAGTGTCATTGTCCCCATGTCCCCTCGGGGTGGTGCCAGTGTCCCCATGTCCCTTCAGGGCACAGAGAGGGGGTGGTGCCACTGTCCCCATGTCTCGTCAGGGCATGCAGGGCAGTGTCACTGTCCCCATGTCCCCTCAGGGCAGTGTCACTGTCCCCATGTCCCCTCGGGGCCCCGGGCGGGGTGGCAGCTGTGCAGCCGCTCCCCGGTGACTCCGGGCGGATCTCGGGCTGTACTTCAGCGAGGGAACTTCTGAGGGCAGCACAGGCCACACGCTGCCTTGAAAGCCGTAAATTTCGAGGCGGTGCTTCCATGGATTTTCTCAGAGCCTTGGGGAAAAAAAAAAAAAAGAAAAAAAAAGAAAAGAAGGGAAGATGTGGCGGCAGTGAGGTGTCTGCTGGGGAGATCAGCTGGGAAGCAGATCCATCTGCTCTTTGGAGAAGGACAAAAGAAAATGGTTTTCCCTCTCAGATGCCAGGCTGTGGGGAAATACCAGAATATCAACCATCTTTATTTTTGTAATATTTGGGGTTTTAATCTGAAGCTGTCTGTAAAAAAAAAAAAAAAAAAAAATTGCAGTTAAAGAACGGTATCAGATGAATCCTGGGCTGTGTCACAAACAATGCTTGGAAAATCCTGCAGCTCCCCTTTGGCTCCGGGCCCGTTTCCCTGCGGCAGAGCGACAGGCAAGGGCAGGAGCCAGGCAGGATTCAGACAGGATCTAGGGCAGGATTCAGACAGGATCTAGGGTGGGATCCAGGTGGGATTCAGACAGGATCTAGGGCAGGATTCAGGGCAGGATCTAGGGTGGGATCCAGGTGGGATTCAGGCAGGATTCAGGGCAGGATCCAGGCAGGGTCCAGGGCAGAATCCAGAGAGGATCTAGGGCAGGATTCAGGGCAGGATCTAGGCAGAATCCAGAGCAGGATTCAAGCAGGATTCATGCAGGTTCTAGGCGGGATCTGGGGGCAGGATTCAGGCAAGATCCAGGCAGGATCCAGGGCAGGATTCAGGCAAGATCCAGGCAGGATCCAGGGCAGGATTCAAGCATGATCCAGGCAGGATCCAGGGCAGGATCCAGGGCAAGATTCAGGGCAGGATTCAGGCAGGATCCAGGGCAGGATTCAGGCAGGATTCAGGCAGGATCCAGGTGGGCTCTGGCCGGAGCAGAGCTCTCATTATTCCCGGTGGTGCCCGGGGGTTCCAGGCTGCCGGCGCTGCCCTTCCCGAGCATGTGGGCCGGGCTCCCGCTGCCATCTGTGCCATTCCTGTGCCATTCCTGTGCCATTCCTGTGCCATTCCTGTGCCATTCCTGCGTGCCCGGGCTGTGCCCCAGGGGCTGGCACGGCAGGGAGGATGGCAGGAATGACGGCAGGAGCTGTGCTCGGAGCAGGGCTGCCTTCCCAAGGGAGAAAGGATTCCTTGCCGTCGTTGTGGAAGAGTTTATTTGGGGTTTTTTGGGGATGTTTTAGGAATTACAGCAATATATTCATAAATACCTAATTACTACAGTCAACAAATAATATATTACATTACAATTAATTCCAACAAGGTACACTTTGAACATGTTTAGGGTTGGTTTTTTCTCCTTTTTTGGTGGCTTTTTTGTTTTCTCTGACAGCATCCAACCTGCCCCCAGCAGGCTCTGCCTTCCTCTCCTTCCTCCCAGCCTTTCCAGGCTCTGGCACAGCTGCTCCAGCAATTCTACCCGGACACAAATTCTCACCACAACCCCAGGGCAGGGGGAAAATTGGCCCAAAAACCCAGAATCCAGGCTGGTGAGGAGGGAAAGTCAGCACAGGAGCTGCTACAAAGCCAGGCTGCATCCCAGCCAGGCTCCTCAGCACGGCGAGGGATAAATTGCCAATGATTTTCCATCCCTGGCTTCTTCCCCTCCCTCTGCCACGGCACACAGGAAGGGAAAGGAGCGAATTTTGCCGTGTTAAAATTCCCTTGGAAGCCCGGAGTTGGCAGCAGCAAGGCCAGAGGCTGGCGAGGCAATTGGGGATTTAGAAAAGATTAAACTAATTTCTGTCACAAGGGCATTTTGCTTTTTAATCTTGCCCAGCTTTTTATTTTTTTGTATTTGGTGAAGCCAATGAGAGAGCAGGGAGCAGGGGGGGCGTGGGGGGGTTAATGCTTTCCTTTGCCAGCGCAACGAGGGAATTTAAATCAGGAAGCAGAGGTCACCTTTTCCCGGAGATGTGAAGCTGGTCTCGTGGCGAATTAAAAACCATTTCTAATAAATAATTTAAAAATAACAATCAAATAAAAAGGCTTCCCCCGGGGGAGGGGAGGTGGGGCACACGCTGGTTTTTAGCAAGCAGCTAAAAATGGCACCAGGCCTGACCCTGGTGGCACCAGGACATCCCTGCCCGCCTGCGGGCACAGCTCCACGTGGATTGTCCCCAAAGTGCCACCAAGAGACCCCACAGGACCCACTCTCCCAGTGCCCAAACTGCCTTAGAGCCGCTCTGATTGTCTTGGTATTTTTAGGGTGGGGAGGAACAAGGACACCCCAGTGCCACCCACCCCCGAACCCTCCACCCTCTCCACGCAATTCCTGGGGATTTTTCCTTTGGCAGATGGAGCCTGGGCAAGGCTCAGACACCACCCGGCACCGTGGCACCCACAACGACCCAGCTGGGGCAGAAAAAGCCCCAGAAAGCAAAAGAAAAAGGGTAAAAAATAAAAAAACAAAACCACAGGAGGGTGGAAGGGCTCAGCTTCTCGAGGGGCCTGGTGGTGGGACAGGACCTGCCCCAGTGGAAAAGGGGATTTATTTTTCCTGGGTTTTAATTCTTTTTAAAACATTTCAATATCTTTTCTGGCCCGACCAGCAGCAGTACAAACACTAAAAGCGAGTTAATCCTTTTGCCAAAAGGAAAAAAAAGAAAATAAACTAGAAAGAAAGTAAAAACAGGGAGGGAGAAGGAGAGGGGGGGAAAAAAGGGAAAAAAAGCAGAAACATCTTAAAAAAAAAGGCAAGCTTTTTATAACAATAATTAAAGCAATAAAAACATACAAAACTTTGTTGTTTTTTAATATATATACACAGTACAAGGCTGAAGCACCTTTTTTTTTTTTTTTTTTTTTTTTTTCCGCCTGTTCAATCCCAAAGCCGGGGTGACAAAGTGACCCCACGCGTGTCCCTGCCCCTTCCCCACCAACCAGGAACAAAAAGGGACCTTCAACCAGTTTATTGACTTTATTTTTTGATAGCGAAGTGCATTTCCAGGGGAAGCCCCGGGCTGGGGGTGCCGTGCTGGGAGCAGGATCTGGCAGCACCCGGGGCCCCGCCGGGTTTAGTGTTGTCGGTGGAGTCTTTCCATTGTCTTTTCTTTTTTTTTTTTTTTTTTTAATTTTGTTTTTTTTAGAAAAAAAAAAAAGAACCAACAAAAAAGAGCGTTATAAAGTGTGGGTGGGTGGAGGGGGGCGCTTCAGAGCCGTGGCCCCTGGAGAAGGGGACAGGAGGGGACATGCCGGGGGCTGCTGGCCGTGGGATGGGCTCCCGGCTCCTCCCGGCTCCCGTTTGCTTCATGCATGGCACATTCTCCATTTATTTATTTCTCTTTTTTTTCTTTTGTTTTGTTTTCTTCCTTTTATTATTAATGATTTTGTTGTCGTGGTTTGGGGTTTCTTCTTTTTTTTTTTTTTTTAGGTTTTTTCCGTCCGTCTGTTTTTGTTTTTTTTTTTAAATTTTATTTTCGTAGCTTCAAACCTCCCAGTGAAAAATATTAAATATTCAAGGTAATAAAATAGATTATTATTTCTAGACTATATGTTCGGCCTGGCCCAAGGAGCGTCACCTGGGATACCCCTTGAAATAACCCCTAGACCACTGCATTGCAGGCAAGGCAAGGCACTTCCGCAGGTGATCCAGCTCGGCTTGCAGGCGCTCCCGCTCCGACACCATCTTCTGCTTCTGGCTCCTCAGCTCCTGCAGGCAGCCAGGGAATGGGAATGGTCAGACAGCGCCAGGGAAGGGGAACGGCAGGGGGAGAGGGTGGGAGGGGTGCTGGGAATGGGCAGGGCTGGGAATGGAACAGGGGATGGGCAGTGCTGGGAATGGAACAGGGAATGGGGCAGTGCACAGTTTGGGATACAGCAGGGAATGGGCAGTGAAGGGATGGGCAATGAAGGGAATGGGGCAGTGAAAGGATGGGCAGTGCAAGGCTTGGGATATAGTAGGGGATGGGCAGTGCAGAGAATGGAACAGGGAATGAGGCAGTGCACAGTTTGGGATACAGCAGGGAATGGGCAGTGAAGGGATGGGCAGTGAAGGGATGGGGCAGTGCAGGGAATGGGCAGTGAAGGGATGGGCAGTGCAAGGTTTGGGATATAGTAGGGGATGGGCAGTGCAGAGAATGGGTGCTGCAGGAAATGGGGCAGTGCAGGGTTTGGGATATAGCAGGGAATGGGCACAGCAGGGATGGGGCAGTGCAGGAAACAGGCCCTACAGGGAATGGAAACTGCAAGGAGTGAGCAGTGCACAGTTTGGGATATAGCAGGGAATGAGCAGTGCAGGGAATGGACAGGGAATGGGGGCTGCAGGGAATGGAGAGGGAATGGGGGCTGCAGGGAATGGAGAGGGAATGGGGGCTGCAGGGAATGGGCAATGCAGGGAATGGACAGTGCAGGGTTTGGGATATAGCAGGGAATGGGCACTGCAGGGATGGGGCACTGCAGGAACGGACAGTGCAGGGAATGGGCACTGCAAGGAATGGGCAGTGCAGGGTTTGGGACACAGCAGGGGATGGGGAACTGCAGGGAATGGGCGCTGCACAGGACGGGTGCAATGCAGGTAAACAGGTGTGCCGTGGGAGGATTGGGTGCCCAAGAAGATCCCAAGAAGGTTGGGTGCCCACAGAGCCTGGTGCCCAGGACATGGCATGCCATAGGGATGGAGTGTCCAAGGGTTGGGGTGCCCAGGTGGATTGGGTGCCCAGGTGGAATGGGTGCCCAGGTGGAATGGGTGCCCAGGTGGATTGGGTGCCCAGGGGATGGGTGCCCAGGTGGATTGGGTGCCCAGGGGATGGGTGCCCAGGGGATGGGTGCCCAGGTGGAATGGGTGCCCAGGTGGATTGGGTGCCCAGGGGATGGGTGCCCAGGGGATGGGTGCCCAGGTGGAATGGGTGCCCAGGTGGATTGGGTGCCCAGGGGATGGGTGCCCAGGTGGAATGGGTGCCCAGGTGGAATGGGTGCCCAGGTGGATTGGTTGCCCAGGGGATGGGTGCCCAGGTGGATTGGGTGCCCAGGGGATGGGTGCCCAGGTGGGATGGGTGCCCAGGGGATGGGTGCCCAGGGGATGGGTGCTGTCCCCACTCACCGCCATGCTGTGTGACAGCTGCTCAGCTGTCAGGCTCAGGGTGTAGTGCTGGGCCTCCAGCCGCCGGCACTGTGTCTGCAGCACCTGGCGCTCCAGGTTTTGTTCTGCAACATCCAAAGGACCAGGGCTGAGCACCGGCTCCTCCAGCTCCTTGCACCACCCACGGAGGGTGCCAGCCCTGCTCTGGGCTCTGCCCAGCCAGCAGTGAATACACCGATTTTTCACACATACATTCATTTTTGCAGAAACAACAACAGCTCCTGTTGCTTTCATGCTGCTCCTGCACTGCTGGAGACCCCCCAGTGCTTCCCCAGCCATTCCCAGCAGGAACCAGTGACAGGAAACCAAAGCGCAAACTGGCACTTTTCCCTCCCTGCCCAACACCCCTTACCTTCTATATGTTCCTGGTAAGCTTCAAAAATTGCCTCGATCCCTTGCCACTTGGGCCTGGGGTAATCTTCCTCCTCTTCCTCCTCGTCCTCCTCCTCCTCCTCGTCCTCGGAGGCGGAGTCCCGGGGCAGGGGGGGCAGCGGCCGGGGCGGTGCCTCGGCCGTGCCGTTGTGCGGGGCCAGGCGGGAGGACGCCTGCAGCTCGGGGATGTTGTAGTGGATGGACGTGTCCAGTTTGTGGTTCTGCTCCGCCGCCGTCCCCCCTGTGGGCAGCCACCGTCAGCCCCTGACCGCTCCCCACAGGTCCCCAATTCCACCCTTCCCAGACTTTTCGGGGGATTACAGGTGGGGCTTTATCGCTCCTGGTGTGCTGGAGTAATTTTATTTATTTCAACCCCTCAACGGAGTGAGTTTGGAGGCTCTGGAGCTGTATTATCCCTAATTTTTAGCTTCAGCAATGAACTCACGGGATGCTCCAGCATTGAGGTTGCCAGTGCCAAACCCTGGTGGGGAGGACAAGGGGGTGATATCCCAGCACCCAACCAGCCTCCTGCATCCCTGCTGCTTTTTCTGGACATCAGGGAGAATTTCTTGATTGGCAGGGTTGTTGAACACTGGAAGGAGCTGCCCTGAGAGGTGGTGGAGTCCCCATCCCTGGAGGGGTTCGAGGAGAGCTCAATGTGGCACTCAGTTCAGAATCTTACTCTCCTGGATTTTTAAGTACTTTAGATTTGTAAGTAAGGCCCGTAAGGAAGTTATTGTTTTGTGGTATAGTAAATTCTCTATTAATCCCTTGCTAAATTAAGTTCTCAATTAAGTTTAAATGCTGTTAAGTTTGAGTTAAGGGCTGTTGAGCCTTTAACCATAACCTGTTGATCAAGTCCAGGCTCAGTTTAGCACAGGGATCTACTCTGAACTTGTGACTCAACACGAGGGTATTCCATATTCCTTTTTGTCCTTACCCTTTCCCATCCTTTTGTTTCCCCCTCCTCCAGCCTGCACACAGGTTATTTGGGGGTTTTTTATTGACTTTGCATTTTTGTTTCCTTCTCCTCAGAGTGCTTTAGCCATCTAACAAACAGGAGAGGGAACCTTGCCAACAAACTTCGTTGCGATGCTGGTTTTACCCTAAACCTGGCTTTACTGGTACTTTTCCTGGTGATTCCTTAAGTGACTTTGATTCCCAACAACTCCCAACGCTACCTTTGTGCTTCTGCAGCGCCTTCTGCGTGGACTGCAGCACCGACTCGTGGAACTGGTGGGCAAACTCCTCGGCGATGAAGGGCTCCCAGGGCTTGCTCTTGCCGTTCATGCTGTGGGACAGCGGCACCGGGATGTCCTTGGGGAGGGGACCCCTGACGTAGCTGAGGATGCTCAGAGCCTTCTTCCCCGGGTGCCCGTCGCTCAGCCGCGGCTTCTCCGGCGCCGTGCCCGACTCCTTGGGCCTGCCTGGCTCCTGGGGTCTCAGCTGCTCTAACCTGGAGGCTTCTGCCACCTTGGGCACCTCCGGCACGGACGCGGCGATGCCCATGGGTTTGTCCAGGTCCAGCAGGAGCGGAGGCACTGGAGGCTCTTTGGGGAGAGGAGGAGCAGTTGGCTGCAGCCAGGACTGTGTGTGCCCCCCAAGCCAAGAGCAGGGGAAGGACTTTGGGCACTCACCAGTGCTGGGGGCACCGGGGCTGTCCCGCGGGGAGCTCTTCACCACCACGGCGGCCGGCGTGGTCTTCTGCTTCATGGCCTGGAGCATCTCCACCAGCTTCTCCTTGTCTGCAGCATGGGAAGCTGAGCTTTAGTGTAGCCTCAGCTCAGCAGAGCGAGCTCAGGGCCCCAGGCAGATCCCCCACAGCACCCTCCAGCCCCAGCGTGCGCGGGCCACGGCTGTTACCTTTCCTCTTCTCGGCGCTGATGTGCGTCAGGTTGAAGATGGTGAGGAAGCGCTTCTTCTCCTCGAAGTTGGGGCTGTTGTTCATCTCGTCGGGGCTGTAGCGGGTGGAGAGCGGCAGGCGGGGCGAGGGCGTGCGGCGCTTGTTCTGCACCGTGGGCGGAGAGGGGCTCCGCTCCCGCAGCATCCGCCGCCGCTTGCGCCGCTTCTGGCTCAGCAGCTCCTCCTTCTGCTGCTGCGTGGTGAGCCCGAAGAGCTGCAGGAACTCCAGCTTCTGGGGCGAGCAGGGGCACAGCAGAGCAGGGTCACACCCCATCCTCGCCTGCATCCCCATTCTCATCGCCATGCCCGCTGCCATCCTCATCTTCAGTCCCATTCCCATCCTCACGCCCGCACTCATTCCTGGTGCAATCCCCATCTCCATTTCCATTCCCTTCCCAATGCCCACTGCCATCCTCATCTTCAGTCCCATTCCCATCCTCATGCCCACCCTCATCCCTGTTGCAATCCTCATCTGCATTCCAATTCCCATCCCCATTCTCATGCCTATTCCCCTCATCCTCATTGTCATTCCCATTCCTATCCCAGTCCTCATCCCAACCCCATTCCCATTCTAATGCCCATCCTTATTGCCATTTCCATCCCCATTTCCATCCCCATCCTCCTGCCCACCCTCATCCCTGTTGCAATCCCCATCTCCATCCCCATTCCCATTCTCATCCCCATTCCCCTTATCCTCATTTTCATTCCCATCCCTATCCCCATCCCACCCCCATTCCCGTTCCGATGCCCATCCTTACCGCCATCCCCATTCCCATCCCCATTTCCATCCCCATCTCCATCCCATCCTCCTGCCCACCCTCATCCCTGTTGCAATCCCCATCTCCATCCCCATTCCCATTTGGGGTTTATTTATTGACTTTGCAGTTTTGTTTGCTTTTCCTCAGAGTGCTTTAACCATCTAACAAACAGGAGAGAGATTGTGATACTGGTTTTACCCTAAACCTGACTTTGCTGATACTTTTGCTGGTGGTTTTTAGGTGACTTTAATCCCATCCCCATTCTCCTCATCCTCATTTTCATTCCCATTCCTATCCCAATCCTCATCCCACTCCCACTCCTGTTCCAATGCCCATCCTTATTTCCATCCCCATCTCCACCACCATCCTCATCATCCTCATCTCTAACCCCCTGGTGTCTCTGCACACATGTGGGGATGGTGGCTGCATTGGGCACTGGGAACCGGTGTAAAGGAGGGTCTGCTCCCCCAGGGGACATGGAGGGGACAGGGAGGGGACAGGGGTGCCACCAGTACCTCAGAGGACGTGTCCAGCTTCAGCGGGGGCTGCTCAGCCACACAGCGGAGATGGGCCCGCACCTCCTCCTCGTCGCTGTCGTCACAGGAGTCATCCAGGTCGTAGTAGTACCCTGGGGACGGGGAGAGGCTGGAGTGAGGCTGGGAACATCTTGGGGACCTGCTGGGACCCCAGGGAACCCCACTGGGGATGGGGGAGCAGCAGGGTGGGATGTCAGAGAGGAGTGATGTGGGGAGCGCTACCCAGTGGAGCCCTGTCCCCTCTCCACCAGCTGTGGCACCTCAGGAGGGCATCACCCATCCCTGTGTATCCTCTTGGCATCACTCTGGGATGGGTGGCAGGGAGCCAACAGGACAGAGGCTGGGGACACTGTGCCAGAGCCCCCATCCCACTGGAGCGGGGACAGCAATTCCAGCCCCTCCCAGCTCTCTGTCTCCTCCTCACCGCTCTTCTCATCCCGACTCCATCAGCCCCATCAATATTTAAAACCCTCTTATTAGCTCCAGCTCATCATTTATTCATCGGGCACGTCTGCAGCACAGCAGGGTTTACCGAAGCGCGCGGATGCGGGAACGTCGGCATCCCCGGGAGACCCCCGGGAGACCCCCGGTGCCAGGGGGGACATCCCTGGTCCCTCACCTTTCTCACGGGCCTCCCGCCGCCGGCGCTCCTCCAGGTCCAGTTTGCTGACCAGCCTGCGGTGCTGCTGCACGAACTCGTCGTAGATGTACATGGGGTCCTGGGCGCGGGGCTGGGGGGGCCTGTAGGGCGAGCTGGGCTTGGTGGCCTCGGGGAACGGGGTGGCCGGGGCTCTCTGCTGGCTCAGGATGCTCTGAGTGGACTTTTCCAGCTCAGCTAGGAAGGGGGTGTGGGTGAAGGGCCCGTGCTCCGGGGCGCCGGGCTCCCGTCCCGGGGGGTATTTCTCCAGAGCATCCCTCTTCCTTGGGCCCTCCTCCAGCTTCTCCGGGCAGAAGACCCTCTCCACCTTCACCAGCGGGATGCCCTGCCGGCCGGGCTCGAAGGGCGACGGGTGGCTGTGGAGGGCGTGGGGCTCGGGGAGGCGCCGGGGAGGGTCCGGGGGGCTCTCCATCAGCGAGACGGGGTTCCAGAGGGACGTGGTGACGGGGTGGTGCTGGGGTTTGGGGGAGATGAGGGGTGGGGGCCCGCCAAAGTGCTGCCCTGGCTCCCGGCTGCTCGGCTCGTGGCGGCTCGATCCCAACCTGTGGGGAGAGGAGAGCACCGGAGCGGTGAGGAGCTGGCACTGCCACCGGAGAGCCGGCAGCGCGCCAGCCCCGCGGGATTTTGGGGAGAAACACGCCTGTTAGGAACACCCAGAGGGGTTTGTGCACGTGGGGCTGCCACACTTGTCCCCTCCGCGCCACAAACCTGAGGGATGGGGGCAGAGTTAAGGCTGGGCATGGGCGGGTTGAGCATGGATGTGGCTGCACCCCAGGAGCACAGGGCTGGAGACCCCAGCCTTGACCCCAGCATGGGGACAAGCGAGCCACCAGCCCTGCCACAGCCCCGTGGCGAGGGCAGCGGCCCGGCACAGCCCTCCTCTGACAGCAGGAGCCGGAGCCAGCCCGTTTGCAGGATAAATATTTCATGTGCCCAAGCTGTGCATTTAACACTTTTCCGCTCCAGCGCCCCGGAGCTCCGCGTGCGGAGCAGCGAGTTCAGCCCACGGAGTCACCGCCGGCGGGGAGCACCACCTGGCCCCGGGATCCATCCCTCTGCCGCCCTGCTGGACGCAGGAAAAGGATGGGGATGGAATATCCCCAGCTGCAGGTGTCTGGGGGTGACCTTGCTGCCTCCTCTCCGCTTTGGGGCGGGAGGAGCGGATGGGGAAGGGAGCCTGCGGCGGGCGCTCGCCTTTGTGCCGCCCCGTGATCCGCTCCTTATTATCCTCGATGAGCCGCGCTAATCCCCTGGATACCCAAAAATAACAAAGGGAGCAGGCGGCAGAGCTGGCTGGATGAGCCTGCGCCGCTTAAGCGCTCAGCCACGGGGGCGAGCAAGGCCTCGTCAATCAATCCGGGGCTGTGGGCACGCTCTGCTGCCCCACAAACTGCCCCGGCTTGGCACGGGTGCCCCCCAAACGAGGCATCCACCGCCCAGCCCCACTGCCCGGGAGGGGGGAGCTGCAATTAGCGGGGCTGGTGGCTGGGCAGCACCTGGCCACTCGCCGCTGGCCCCTGGCCACCTCCCGGGCTCGGCGCCTGCCGCCGCGCAGATGTCGGGCACCAGGAACAGCTGGTGCTGCCAGCACAGCCGGCCTGGCTGGCACCGTGTGGCAGGAACCCGCTGGCACCAGCCAGGAACCGCGCCTTCGGCTCATGGGATGTGTGAGGGGCACGGCCGAGGGGTGGTGGATGCCTGATGGGGGCAGAGGTGGGTAATGGGGTGGGCACAGCCACAGGTTGGGGGGAAAATCCTATAAATGTCATATCATGGCATCATGGAATGGTGTGGGGTGAAGAGACCTTAAAGAGCATCCTATTCCAGCCCCTGCCATGGACAGGGACACCTTCCATAAGACCAGATTGCTCAAAGCCCCATCCAAGCTGGCCTTGGACACTTTCAGGGATGAGGCAGCCACAGCTTCTCTGGGCACCCTTTGCCAGGGCTTCCCCACCCTGACAGGGAAGAATGTCTTCCCAATACCCCACATAACCCTGCCCTCTTTCTATATAAAAACATTCCCCTTGTCTTATCACTCCCTTCCCTTGTCCAAAGTCCCTCTCCAGCTAAGATACAGATATTCCAGCAAGGACAGCAGTGACACGGGAAAACACAGCTCAGTTTTGGGGCAAAGCTCCATCCCTGGAGGGGGGCTGGCAGCATCCCATCCCTACCTGGGGTGCTCGGGCCGGTGCTCGGGCTCAGCCTGGCTGGGGGCACGCCCTATGTCCAGGTGCTGCTCCAGCACTTGCTGCCGGAACTCCGAGACCTGGGACTGCCGATCCTCCTTCTCCTGGCGCAGCCGGCGCTGCCGGGCCAGCCACTTCTCCTCCTCGTTGGTGCGCTGGATGAGCAGCGCCGTGGCCGCGCTGCTCCCGGGCAGGGGGAACACGCTGTGGTTGGGGATGAGGCTGGGCACGGGGTGGTGGGAGCCCGGTGGAGGGTGCAGAGGGTGCTGGATGGGCTTCGGCGTGGGCAGCACCGAGTCCTTGAGCTTGTCTGCGGTGGAAAAGGGGTGATGGAGAGTCAGGGTGTGGAAAAGGGGGGGGATTTGGGGTGAGGAGGGACCTGGAGGTGTGGGGCAGCCTCTGGTCAGAGCTCAGCTCAGGGGGCTGCCCACTCGCTGCCAGCCCAGCTGCTGGGCACACACTGGGCACAGCGCCAGGCCAGCCCGAGTCAGATGGCACAGGCCCTGCTGCCACAGCTGGGCTCCTGGCAAAGCAATCTGGCAGCCAGGACAGCCCGTCCCTGTCCCCAGCCACCTCCCGGGGCCACCGACCCCCTCAGCTTTGCCATCTGGAGGGGACGGGGGAGCAAGGCAAGCTCTGGGAGGCGGGCATTACCTGCTCTGCTGGGCGCCAGCGGCTCCACCGGCTTGCCCCGCTCCTCGGCCGGGTGCCCCCGCAGCCCGTGCAGCTCGGCCACGGGGAGGAAGGGCCCCTCCATGGCTTTCACCATGCTCAGCTCCTTCTCCCGGGCACGCTCCCGCTGCCTCTCCAGCTCCCGCTCCCGCTCCTTTTCCCGCTCCCGCTCCAGCTCCTTCTCGCGCTCCCGCTCCCGTTCCCGCTCCTTCTCCCGCTCCCGGTCGGCTTCTCGCTCCCGCTCCTTCTCCCGCTCCCGCTCCCTCTGCCGCAGCTCCTCGTCCATCTGCAGCCTGCAGAGAGAAACCAAAAAACAAAAGCACCAACCCCAGACATCCTTGGAGCACCCCTAAAATCAACCCTGGATGCCTGCCAGCATCCCCTGGAGCACCCTCAAACCTCAAACAATTCCTGGACACCTGCCAGCACCCTCTGCAGCACTCCCAAATCCCTAAGTCCCCTGCCAGCATTCCTAGAGCACCCCAAAACCACTCCTGGTCCTCGGCATCCTTTGGAGCTCCCCATCATCCCCCCACCATCATCATTGTTTGGAGCTCCCCATCCATCCTCCCACCGTCAGCATCCTCTGGAGCTCCCCATCATCCCCTCACCATCAGCATCCTCTGGAGCTCCCCATCCATCCTCCCACCATCAGCATCCTCTGGAGCTCCCCATCATCCCCTCACCATCAGCATCCTCTGGAGCTCCCCATCCATCCTCCCACCATCAGCATCCTCTGGAGCTCCCCATCATCCCCCCATCAGCATCCTCTGGAGCTCCCCATCCATCCTCCCACCATCAGCATCCTCTGAGCTCCCATCATCCCCTCACCATCCCCATCTTCTGGAGCTCCCCATCCATCCCCATCCTCCGGAGCTCCCCATCATCCCCTCACCATCAGCATCCTCTGGAGCTCCCCATCCATCCTCCCACCATCAGCATCCTCTGGAGCTCCCCATCATCCCCTCACCATCCCCATCTTCTGGAGCTCCCCATCCATCCCCATCCTCCGGAGCTCCCCATCCATCCCCATCCTCTGGAGCTCCCCGTCCATCCCCATCCTCTGCAGCTCCCCATCCATCCCCATCCTCTGGAGCTCCCCGTCCATCCCCATCCTCTGGAGCTCCCCGTCCATCCCCATCCTCTGGAGCTCCCCATCACCCCCTCACCATCCCGTACCTCTCGGCGGCGAGGCTGGAGATGCGCTCGGACTGCAGGGCGGACAGGGAGGAGTGGGAGAGCTCGGGGGGGTACCGGACCCCCGAGAGGTGCAGGTGCATGGCCGAGGGGTGCAGGGGGGGCAGCGAGCCCGGCGCTGGCAGCGGGTAGAAGGGGGACCTCAGTGCTGACAGGCAGTACGACTCATCCATCCTGGGGAGACAGGGATGCTCAGACAGGCAAAGAACCCCCCAGTTCCCCTTCCAGGAGCCAGATGGGCCAATAAGGCCTTCCCATCAAAGAAGATCTTAGAACAACGATTAATTGAACTCCAGAAAAGGAGGGCCCAAACTGAGATTAGATACCCCACTATGCCTGGCCCTAAATCTTGATGCTTACCCCTACTAAAGCATCTGCCCGAGAACTAGGAGCACCAACGCTCAAAACTCTAAGGACTTGGCGGTGCCCCAAACCCACCTAGAAACCACTGCCTTCTACTGGGAGAGAGCCATGGAGAGCCCCAAAATGCCCTCAGTGATCCCACCTCCCAATAGCCCAAAGCTCACGCAGAGCTATCTCCCAAGGTCTGGAGGTGCCCACCTGAAGGCAGGATGAGGGAAGGGGTGGTGTGTCAGGTAGCTGGGGTGGTAGTAGGCGGCGGCGGTGGCGGGGTCGAGGCCGAGGGGCGGCAGGGAGGACATGCGGAGCTCCTCGGCCGTGTGGTAGGGACGGAAGCTCCGCAGGTAATCCTCGGTCACGGCGCTGGGAGGCACCACGTGGTGCACGGGCCGCTGCAGGCTGGGGGGCAAGGAGACGGTCACCATCCCTCGCTGTCCCCCCCGGGGAGATGTCACCTCCCGGGCCCAGGTGGGAGCAGAGCTCGCGGGGGACACCCTGGCCCTGCAAACCGCTCCCGTCCGTGCCGAGCAGACTCACTTGAGAGGAGGGAAGCGGGAGTCCTGCACCACGGAGCTGGGGGGCAGCCCGAAGGAGTAGGGTGTCCCCAGGAGGTGGGAGGGCACCGTGGGACCCCCGGCCTTCTCCTGCGTCAGGGGCGGCTCCGAGATGAGGCGCTCGCGGCCCGCGCTGCTGCTGCTGCTGCCTCGTGACCCTGCTTCCTGCTGCAAGGCCGAGATGGGCATCAGGGACAGCAGGGGATGGGGAATCGCTGCCCTGTCCCCATCCCAACACCCTCAGGAAGCCCCCAGCGTGCCCTGGCTGGCACCAGCACCCAGGGAAGGATTCAGCCACCATCCTGCATCCGGGCTTCGGAAGGGCAGCCGGAGGGGTGGGAGGGTCTGGGAGGCTGCACTGAGGGGCCCCAGTGGGAAAGGAGGTGCTGAAGCCAGGGCAGAGCTGAGGGCAAGACACCCATTACCTGCCTGGAGATTTATGGCTGCTTTGTTCTCCTGGGCTATTAATCACCCGGGGAGGAGTGACAGGGCCGGGGGAAATCCAGGCGGCCTTTGATAAGGGCCGTAACCCAGGGGTCAGCCCACAATCCCCCCGGCTGCAGCACCCTCCCACAGGGGCCTCAGCTGCTTTCCATCAGCCTCCAGCCCTGGTGTCAGCATGAAGGTCACTCCCTCCAGCTGGGGAGGGACCCCGAGCAACGGGGAACAACTTGGGGTGACAAGAAACCCCAGAGGATCTGACAATTAGTGGGGCGACCCCACCAGCAGGACAAGTTTTGGTTTAAAAATTATGATTTTTCATCGCACCTCCTGCATTCAGCAGCTCAGGAGGAGGAGGATGGTGGCACCCACGGCACCCCCACCCTGTGCATCCCTCCTCACCTCGTCCCATCCCTCCAGGACAGGGCCAGCCCCGGGGTCACCACAAAGGGTGAGGTGTCCCTCGCTGTGTGTGCCAGGCTCTGCTCCAATTCCCTCCCAGCTGGGGTGCCACACTGGGCTAACCCCCACACCGGGGGTGACACGGGGGGCACACGGGGCTGGGGAGCACCCAGACACCCCCCACACCCCCCTGAGCTCCTGGGGATCCCGGTTCCATTTATCTCCCCGCTCTCGCCCCCGGCGTTTCTCATCCCCTACCCTCGCCTCTCTTTGTGGTTTAATTAGTCTTTCCAAGTGGCATAATCCCCCCGGGAATCTGCTTGTAGCATGCGGAGGAGAGGAGAACCACTAACGATGCTTCTTAATTAGCTGCTCTCCCCCCCTCCTCCTCCCCTCCCTCCTCCTCCTCCTCCTCCTCCCTCGCCCTCCCCTCCGGATGGCAGCCCCGGTGACAACCACGGGGACACGCTGTCAGCACGGCGCCAGCTCGGGGACACAGCAGGGAGGGGAAGGGACCAAAGGTGGGCAGCACGTACACGATATGCCATCCCCTCCATCCTTCAGGGGCGCTGGGCAGCCCCCAAACCCAGCCCTACCTGTCTGCCCTCGCTCCTCCACACGCCATTGACCGTCTTGGTGGGGGCGATGGTGACGACGGGCGGCGTGCTGGGCACGCTGTGCCCCCCCGGGGGGACGATGATGGGGCCCATGGGGCCACGCTTGGGGGTGCTGGCAGGGGAGCTGTGGTTGGTGGCTGGAGAGGACACCGGGGACGACTCGCTGCTCAGTGAGGAGCCTGGAATTCAAGCAGAGATTGAACAAGTTAGGGGAAAGGGAGTTAACTGGATGGAGGCACCCTCTGGAGGAGCTGGGGGATCTGCGGACACTTGGAACCCTTCAGGGTTGGGATGTTCAATTGGGAATGTTTCAGCTTTCAGGATGCTCAAATGAGACACTGGGCTTGGATGCGGACCCCAAAATCCCATCTCTGGGAGAGAGAGAGGCACAAACACCACAAGGGCAAGTCCCAGCAAAAACAAGTGAGAACCAATGACACCAAGACCCTTGGGGACACCAAGAGAGAACCCAGAGGCTGAGGGGATGGAGCTGCATTGCAACCCTACTCTCACTGCAGGGAGCAAGGCTGGGGCATGGGATGCACTCAGGTGCTCAGCGTCCTGCCAGACTCCCAGGCTGCAGGAGATCCCCAATCCTGCCATCCCAGAAGTTCCCAGTGGTGCCAAAGGTGGGATGGGGCAGCCTCTTGCTCCCACCTAACAGGGGCTCCCAAACCCCCCGGTCCCACAGAGCCCCTTGGCACAAGTGACACCGATGTGATGCCGGCCCCAGACAGCCACATCTTCCCAAGGCAGGCCCAGAGACTCCTAAATCCAGCTGCAGGAGCTGTCAGGGACAGGCCAGGGCCTCTGGAGACACTGGGATGAAGGAATGACTCCCCGAAACCCTTGGGCAAGGCTTTGGTTTCATTTGCATAATACATCTGCACTTTACGTTATCCCCACCCCAGGGATGCTGGCCATATTTCCAAAGGGAAAACAGAAATGGGAGTGAAAGTGGAGAACAGGAAAAGCAGAGAAATCCAAATTCCACATTGGCCTGGTGTCTGCTCCACGGAACACTTCTCATTCCTCAAACCCATCTGGGGAGCCTGGGGGCTCCGAACCCCAAACTCTGCTCCCTCCATGCCACAGTCTGGGCCAGGGGGAGACTCCAACGTGCCAGCAGGGATCAGCTGCTGGAGAGGGAGGAGCGGGCTGTGCTCACTGCATGAAGCGACAGTGATGCACAGGACAGTGAGCAGGGCACAGAGAGAGGGCTGAGTGTGCAGGACATGTCCTGAGTGTGCAGGATGTCTCTCGAGTGTGCAGGGCATGTCCTGAGTGTGCAGGGAGTGTCCGGAGTGTGCAGGATGTGTCCTGAGTGTGCAGGGAGTGTCCTGAGTGTGCAGGATGTGTCCTGAGTGTGCAGGGAGTGTCCTGAGTGTGCAGGGCATCTCCTGAGTGTGCACGGTGTCCCCTGAATGTCCAAGGTGTGTCCTGAGTGTGCAGGGCATGTCCTGAGTGTGCAGGGCATGTCCTGAGTGTGCAGGATGTGTCCTGAGTGTGCAGGGAGTGTCCTGAGTGTGCAGGATGTCCCCTGAGTGTGCAGGATGTGTCCTGAGTGTGCAGGGTGTCCCCTGAGTGTGCAGGTCTGTCGTGAGTGTGCAGGGAGTGTCCTGAGTGTGCAGGGCGTCCCCTGAGTGTGCAGGGCATGTCCTGAGTGTGCAGGGTGTCCCCTGAGTGTGCAGGGCATGTCCTGAGTGTGCAGGGAGTGTCCTGAGTGTGCAGGGTGTGTCTCCTGAGTGTCTCTTGAGTGTGCAGGGCATTCCCCTGATTGTGCAGGGTCTGTCCTGAGTGTGCAGGGTGTCCCCTGAGTGTGCAGAGCATCTCCTGTGTGTGCAGAGCATCTCCTGAGTGTGCAGGGTGTCCCCTGAGTGTGCAGGGTGTCCCCTGGGTGTGCAGGGTGTCCCTGGGTGCAGGGTGTCCCCTGAGTGTGCAGGGTGTCTCCTCACCTTCCCAGCGTGCAAGGCCACTCCCCTGAGTGTGCCCTGTGGGCATGGCAGGAGCCTGCCAGCAGCTCCTGACCCCACACCCCACCTCATCCCCGTGCCCTCTCCTCAGGCCGCACAGCCCCAGGAGGGAGCCGGGCGCTGGGAACGCCGGGGGAAGCAGGAGCATCCCTGGCAGCGGCAGCAGGAGGGCTGCAGGGTGGGAAGGATGCTCCAGAAGGACGCTCTGCGGGGAGGATGCTCAGCAGAGCAGAGGCCAGGAGGAGCATCCCCGCTGCCCTCCCCGATTAACGATTCCCGAGCCGCTCCGAATCGCTTTCATTTGAAGAGCAGCGAGGCTGGGGGAAGGAGAAAGGCTGTCCCCGACAAAGGAGGCCGATTTGACACCCACTGAAGTCTATCTTGTCAGCGCAAGGCCAACAACAATTAGCAGCCTAATCCCCTCTGAGCTGGGAAGCCATTACTCACCACGCGATAGCGTTAACAATCAATACCATCACAATGAGCCCGGCAATTAATGAAGCTAAAGTCTTACTTCAGAACCTTAATTCTCGCTGTGTGGCTTTAAACGGGAGGGTTTGTGATCGTTATAATTAACTGGTGGTATTCAGCCAGGAGTTAGTCAATGAAACTAATCTGGATTGGAGATGACAAGAGGCACAGTGTGATGGTGTCACCTTTGTTTTCTGACCTCCCGCTTCCCCGCTCGGCGATAGCAGATTAGCAGCCCGGGCTGACAGGCAAATGTAATTAACAGCTGAGACCCTGACGGAGAGCTGGGAACAGAGAAGGGAGGGAGGGCTGGAATCAAACCCACCCTGCGGACAGCCCCGGGCAGGACAAGAGGCAGCAGCCCCCGGGCAGGCGGTGGCTTTGTGGGATGGCTCTGCTGGGAAGGGGAGGGTCGGGATGAGCCCTGACAGTGTGGGATGCTGTGGAGCAGCAGGGGATCTCCCTAGGGGTGTGCCAGCACACCTGTGAGCCCCTAAAGCTGGAATAAAACCAGCGATCCTGCATGGATCCGGCATCTGCCACAGCTGAGCATCTCCCGAGCTGGGAAGGGAAGCGGAGGGAGCATCTCCCGTTGTGGGAAGTGGGTGAGGATTTCAGGGAAAAGCAATTCGTTTCCTGGTGCTAAAAACCACAGCAAGGAGAAAAACCCCACTTCTCAACACACACCCAAACCCACACGGATCAAAACCCTCTGGGATGAGGCACCCAAATGGGCAAGGGAGGGGTTTTTGCAAACAAACCATGCAGGTGTTAAGGGGAAATCCAAAGGGAATGTGGCTGCTTCTCTCCAATGCCATAAAATCCACGCCCAAACCCACTGATGTCCCTTGGGATGGGCTGAGCAGCACAGGGAGGGCGCAAGCTGTGGGGTGTGAGGGGGGAAAAAAGCAAAATAATTCCCCAAACTCCAATCAGTCACACCAAAGGAAGCAGATGGGTTCCAGAGGAAGCAGCTGGGAAAAACCAGGAGCTTCCAGTGAGGATGAAGCATCACCAAGACCTGGTTCCCTCAGAGTTACAGGGACCTGGTATCCCCACATTTCCTTGGGAGCAGCTGATGCTCCAGGTCATGGCTGTGCCAGAGATTTTTGGGCTGCAAGGAGGGTCTTGTAGATGGTGCTTCCAAAAGGGATTTTCCAAAAAGAGCCTGGCAAAAGGGGTCCTGGGAAAAGGATTGTGCCAAAGGGGCCTTTTCAATAAGGTCTTCCAAAAAGACTTTGCAGAACACATCTTGCAAAGGGATTGGGTGCAAAAAACAACTTGCAAAGGGGCTGGGTGCCCAGGTAGTGGGTAATGATCCAAGGGGAGCACCCACCAATGCAAACCAGCAGGGACAGAGACTGTTTCATCCCAAACTGGTGATACCAGCAGGCTCCTGAAACACTTCCCAGCCTGGAAGTGGGCACTGGCTGCCTCCCCATCTGGCTGTGGGGGCCCTGGCCATTCCCATGGGACACAGAGGTTCCCTCTGTGGCAGGGGGAATCTCAGGGTGCTCCAGAAGCAGCTCACACCCCACATCCAAACAGAGAGGGAGGGATGTGATGGAGGATGTGGGTGACAAGGGCTGGGCACCCCTGGGGCTGTTCAATTGGGAAATTTGGCTGGGAATTAGCAAATTTGGGGAATCTCTGGAAAGAGCAGCGTGGTGGGAGGGAGCAGGGCTGATCCCTGCCATGCTGTGCTCCCCCATGGCACAGCGAGCCATACAGCACCCTGATCACTCCGGATGAAATGAAGAATGTGGGTGACAAGGGCTGGGCACCCCTGGGGCTGTTCAGTTGGGAAATCTGGCTGGGAATTAGCAAATTTGGGGAATGTCTGGAAGGACCAGCATGGTGGGAGGGAGCAGGGCTGATCCCTGCCATGCTGTGCTCCCCCATGGCACAGTGAGCCGTACAGCACCCTGATCACTCTGGATGAAATGAAGAATGTGGGTGACAAGGGCTGGGCACCCCTGGGGCTGTTCAGTTGGGAAATTTGGCTGGGAATTAGCAAATTTGGGGAATCTCTGGAAACAGCAGCGTGGTGGGAGGGAGCAGGGCTGATCCCTGCCATGCTGTGCTCCCCCAGGACACAGCAAGCACTGGGATCACTCCAGACCAGCCGAATTCCCAAACTGCCCACTCAAGACACAGCATTAGCGGGGGGAATGGCAGGAAAACACCAACTCCAGCTCCTGGGAGAGGCAGCAGCGTTTGTCACTGCCCTGTCCCTGTCCCCTGTGCCCGTCCCCACCTCTGGGCTCCTCGGCCTGCTTGGCGAGCTTGCGCAGGGCGGCGGCGAAGCTGGACGAAGGTGCTGCCTGGACGGACAAAGTGCTGCTGGCGGCGGGGCTGCCATTGGGGACGATGGAGCCGTTCAGGGGTGACGGGGTCAGGGGGCTCACGGTGGCCGTGGTGCGGGTGGCCGTGGAGAGCATTCCTAGCGACGGCGACTTCGGCTCATGGCTCATGCCTGCCAAGCAGAGACAGCGGGTTAGACACGTGCAGATGGGAGCCTCAGTTTCCCCCAGCAGCTGCTTTCCTCTAGTTAATCATCCCAACCCCCCAAATGCACCCCGAGTTCAGGCAATGGGGGGAAGTGTGTCCCAGCATTCCACAGTCGCCAGGATAATGGAGCAGGAGGGCTCAGCAGAGCTCTGCAGGCTGTTTTGGGGGACACGGGGACTTCAGCATCCTGATGCAGGTGGTGGGGAGAGGTGCAGTCCCCCGACTCGCATGGTGCTGCCAAAACGCAAAGCAACACTGCTGCACCCCTTGTTGCCACTATTGCACCCCCAAATCCAGGCACTGCACACTCAAATCCCCACCACTGCACCCCAAATCCAGCCACTGCACACTCAAATCCCCACCACTGCACCCCTAAATCCCCATTATTGCACCCCAAATCCAGGCACTGCACACTCAAATCCCCACTATTGCACCTCCAAATCCAGGCACTGCACACTCAAATCCCCACCACTGCACCCCTAAATCCCCATTATTGCACCCCAAATCCAGGCACTGCACACTGCAAACTGTACCCCTAAATCCCCATTATTGCACCCCAAATCCAGGCACTGCACATTCAAATCCCCACCACTGCACCCCTAAATCCCCAATATTGCATCCCTGGATCCCCAGCACTGCAGCCCCAAATTCCCACTGCTGTATCCCTGGATCAACAATATTTCATCCCTGGGTCTTCAGCACTGCACCCTCAAATTCCCAATAACATATCCTTGGATCCCCAGAACTGCATCCCTTAAATCCCCAGCACTGCACCCCCAAAACCCCAATATTGCATCCCTAAATCCCCCAGCACTGCACCCCCCAATATACCCCAATATTGCATCCCTAAATCCCCAGCACTGCACCCCCAAAACCCCAATATTGCATCCCTAATACAGCACTGCATCCCTAAATCCCCAATATTGCATCCCTAAACCCCCAGCACTGCACCCCCCAAAACCCCAATATTGCAACCCTAAATCCCCAGCACTGCATGCCCAAATCCCCCAAAACTGCATCCCTAAATCCCCAGCACTGCACCCCCAAAACCCCAAAATTGCATCCCTAAATCCCCAGCACTGCACTCCCCAAAACCCCAATACTGCACCCCTAAATCCCCAGCACTCCATGCCCAAATCCCCAGCACTGCACCCCCAAATCCCCGCATTACCCCTTCAAATATTCACGCCCCAAATCCCCAGCACTGCCCCCCAAATACCGAGGTCCTAGAGGGCACAGTGACCCCAAAAGTGAGGCTCAGGTGCAGAGCAGGAGCGTGCAGCCCCCTCCCCGAGCCCCCCCAGCTGTCACACCAATTGCTCCAGGGCTCTCCACCTCCCAAAACAGCAACTGCTGATGTCAGGGCCCTTAAAATAGACTTCACCCAGCAGCTTCATTAACACCAGCCTAAAATTAGCCCGGCTCCCAGGTGGGCAGGAGGACGGGGTGGGGGGGGTCGTGGGGCAGCCCCCAGCTCCCAGCGGGCTTGGAGACACGGAGCAGCACCTGGAGCATCCCCACTGCACAGGGAGGGTGGATGGAGCATCCCCGAGCATCCCGCGGCAGCTCCAGCACGGCCAGGGGAGGGCGGGGGGCGCCGCGGGAGCCGGGGGGGGCACGGGGGGCACTCAGCGTTGATTAATCCTTGCCCCCCGGCCCCAGGAGAGGCGGCCGGCGCGGCGGCGCGCTCCCCTCTGCCCTCATTATACAAGCATTTATTAACTCCGCTGCTCTCAGCCATTGACTGCCGCCTTGTCGACACGCTCAGGCTCATGTAAATTCATTACCAGAACAGCTGGGAAGCCAACCCGCCACGCCAGCCCGGCCCCGGCACCCCCGGGCTCTGCTCCAGCCCCGGCTGGGGGCGCGGTGCCCCCCACCCAGAGCGGGGCACCGGGATCTGCCAGCAGCACCGGGCGCCCACGCACCATCCAAAGGGGACACGGCACTCCAGGCACAGCCTGCAGCGCCCATGCACCTCCTGAGCGCTGCCCCACATTCCCCAGGCACTGCCCCACATTCCCCAGGCACTGCCCCACATTCCCCAGGCACTGCCTGGCATCCCCTTGGCACAGCCCTGCATCCTCCAGGCACTGCCCCACATCCACCAGGCACAATCCTGCATCCCCAGGCACAATCCTGCATGCCCTTGGCACAGCCCTGCATCCCCCAGGCACTGCCCCACATCCATCAGGCACAATCCTGCATCCCCAGACACAATCCTGCATCCCCAGGCACTGCCCCACATCCCCCAGGCACAGCCCTGCATCCTCCAGGCACTGCCCCACATCCACCAGGCACAATCCTGCATCCCCAGGCACAATCCTGCATCCCCTTGGCACAGCCCTGCATCTCCAGGCAGTGCCTGGCACCCCCTTGGCACAGCCCTGCACCCCCAGGCACTGCCCCACAGCCTCCAGGCACAGCCCCAAACAGTTCCCAGTGCCCCCCAGTCCCTCCCCACCTATCAACCCCACCACAACCCCCACTCCCAGCCCCAGCCCAGGTCTGGGGACGCTTTTCCAGCCATCAGCAGGGATCAGCAGGCTGGCACACGGGCACGGGGCTGGCGGCAGGGCATCACCCGTGTGATGCTCAGCTGATCCCCACACGCCTCCCGGCCAACTCCTGATCCCGGTGGGATTTGCCAGGCGAGCTCAGGGCACCGAGTGGCCGGGGCAGCGTGCGGGGAGCTCTCCTGCCCCCGGGGCTGAGCCGAGCCGCTGCCCCAGCCGCGCTCCAAACCAGTTCTGCCGCTCCCTGCCGCTGATAAAATCGGCGCCTCCGCCCCGGCTGGGGCCCGAGCAGCGCCGCTCACCCGCCGTGCCCCGCCGGCGCTGGCGTCCGTCTGTCCGGGCGTCCCTGGGCTGCTCTGCGGGCCAGCTGCCAGCTGGGGAAACTGAGGCACGGGGAGCTGGCTGGGCGGGAGCATCCGCACGGGGATGGGATGGGATGGAAGATGGGATGGGAGATGGGATGGGATGGGAGATGGGATGTGGGGCTGTGTCCCGCCACCCCTCCGGCATCCCAGCGCCAGCACGGCGTGGGTGCCACTCACCCCTGCGGGTGGCTGGGGACGCCGTGACGCCCCACGGTGAGGTGGGGCCCCCCCGGCTCTGCCCCTCCCCGGCTGCTTCTCTCGGCAGGCAGATCCGTGCGGAAAAACAGGTCAAGTTTGGTGCCTGGAGCAGCCCGGGGTCACGGCAGCGGTTGCCTCAGCAGGGCGGGGAGAGGAGCCCCAGAACGGGACAGGCTGTCCCCGCACTGTGCCCAGCCCCGTGTGGGTACCGGGCTGGCGCTCCCACGCACCCCTCCCTGGCAAAGTGATGCCCGGAACCCCCACGCACCGAGGCAGCGGGGCTTGGGGACACCTGGGTGGCCCGCTGAGGCCACAGGGGGAGGCTGAGGAGCAGGCGGTGTGTCACCCTGTCCCCGTCCCTCCCACAGCATGTGCCCGGGCACAGCAGGCAGTACAGGGAGTGTCTGGCATTCCCGGTGCCCGCTGGCTGCGTGCCCGCGGAGCAGGCACAGGAGGAGGAGGAGGAGGAGGAGGAGGAGCGGGCATGGCGGGGTCACTGCCACGCTCCCCGCAGCGCCACACACGGCGCCCACCACGGGGCTGGCACCTCCGGGGGCACAGGACCCCCCCATTCCCGGCTCCTGGAGCCCCCCCCGAGCCCCCGCATGCCCGGCTCGGGGCTGGGAGCCGGGAGCTGGGAGCGTGCCATGTTCTCTCCATCTGCTCCTGATGATGCTGGCGGGTTTTTTGGCAGCGGGAGCCTCCTCCGGCAGCGAGAGCAGAACCAGTCTGGCTGCCTGGTGGGGCTGGAGACAAATAAAAGCCCTTGGCAGCCGCTGCGGGCAGGCAGGAGCGGGCAGCGAGGGGCAGGGACGGGCTCCCAGCACCCCGAGACCCCTGGGCACGGGGTAGGGCTGTCGGGAAAGGGGAAATGGGCAGGTCTGGCACCCTGGCTCCCGATTGCCCCTTTCCCAGCACCTTGAAAGGCCTCTAATGAGCGTGGAGTGCCCTTGGGAGCAGATTGCCATTGAACTCGACCTGCACCAGCCGCCCGCTCTTACAGCAGCTATTTTGAGCTGCCGGGCTCCCAAGTGCTGGAACTAATAATTTATTACCAAATACGATCAGGCAGCAGCTCCAGCCCCTGGCAAATGGAGCGGAAAAAAACCCAGAGCGGCGGGAAGCCGAGGGAGTGGGGAGAGACGAGAGCATCCTGCATCCTCCTCCTCCTCCTCCTCCGGGGGACGGATCCGCACCCACCCCGCAGCGCCGCAGCTGGGACGGAGCCCGCTGGGCCAAACCCTCCGGAAGGCCCCACCGCGCCCATTGCCGCTGGTTCCCCGAGGGATTCGGGGTGCTGAGGTCCCCCCCGAGCCTTTCCCCCCACCCCTCCTCTCTCAGCGCCTGTGCTCCCGCTCCGGAGCCGCATCCAGCTGCACGCTCCGAGCAGGAACAGCTGCTCCGCATGGATTGCCGATGCTAATGGCCTCGCATTGCCAGCCCCGCTCCCCGCTCCGCCTGCAGGCAGCGGGCACAGCCCCAGCGCGGAGGGCAGGGGGCCAGGCCCAGCGCGTGCTGCGGTGGCCCTGTCGCACCCGCTGTCATCCCCCCGGGGCAGAGGGGACAGCCAGGGCACAGGCAGAGGTGAGCAGCTCCCCCCTTCCCGGTGATGCCCCGCACGTTTTCCACCCCTCATTAAGGCAGCTCTGCCGCCGCGCCTCCAGCACGCTCCATTAATTAATTAATTAATTGATTAATTAATCGATGCCAGCCCGTGCTGCTGCCCTCCCTCCCCCGTTCCCAGCACGGGCTTGGTGTCCCCAGGTGTCCCCAGGCACAGGGAGATGCAGTCGCAGCCTCTGCCCGATTTTAGGTCCAACACAGGGAACACCCCATCCCCTTGGAGGGGCCTGGATGGGTTCCCCGTGGTGAGGAGCACCTCGGGTGGGATTGGGGCTCCCTGAGGAGCCTGGCATCCGGCACTGTTATCCTGGAGGCCGGGCCTCCATCGATCACTCCTCCACGGACCATTGATCTGGCAAACGACAACAAGCAAACTAATAAGAGCTCGTTTGGAGGGCGCAGCGCTGGGGATGGAGCGAGGCCGGCTGCTTTCCCTCCCTTCCCAACCCTCCCGTGCCCAGCCGAGCAGCCCTGGGAGCCTTTTCAGCCCTCAGGAGATCGAGCCAGGGAAAAAAATTCACTTTAAAGCAACTTTCTGCCCTGTTCTGAAGCTGGGAGCTTGGGAAATCAAGCCCCTGTGCCCCAGGGGTGCTGCTGGGTCCTGAACTCCCCTCTGCAGCTTCAGGGTTGGGCTGGCAGCTCCTCTTGGCTCCTGATGCCCAGATCCAGGTGCCAGCTGCCTGCTGAGGGTCCCTCCGCTTTGGGGGGAGCGGGGCACAGCCCTCACCCCCTCACCCTGGTGTCTTCTGGGGCTCTTCAGTGGCTTGGGGGGGCACTGGGCACTCCTGGCGCTGCCAGGCATTGCCTGGAGACGCTGGGCACTGCACTGGGATGCTGGGCATCACCTGGGAGAGACTGGGCACTGCACTGGGATGCTGGAATTGCCTGGAGACACTGGGCACTGCACTGGGATGCTGGAATTGCCTGGAGACACTGGGAATTGCACTGGGATGCTGGGAATCACCTGGGAGAGACTGGGAATTGCATTGGGATGCTGGGAATCACCTGGGAGACACTGGGCACTGCACTGGGATGCTGGGAATCACCTGGGAGACACTGGGAATTGCACTGGGATGCTGGGAATTGCCTGGGAGAGACTGGGAACTGCACTGGGATGCTGGGCATTGCCTGGGAGAGACTGGGAACTGCACTGGGATGCTGGAATTGCCTGGAGAGACTGGGAATTGCACTGGGATGCTGGGAATCACCTGGAGACACTGGGCACTGCACTGGGATGCTGGAATTGCCTGGAGACACTGGGCACTGCACTGGGATGCTGGGAATTGCCTGGAGGAGATTTGGGAATTGCACTGGGATGCTGGGTATGGTCTGAGAGAGAGCTGGGCACTGCCCTGACGGGCACCTGGCGGCCCTGCCAGGCACTGCTTGGTGCTGCCAGGCACAGCACAGCAGCACTAAACGGTGCCACCGGGCACTCCCCAGTGCCCCTGAGCACTGCTGGGCATCCCACAGTGCTGCTGGGCACCCCCTGGGGGTGGCACTGGGCATTCCCAGACGCCACAGGGCACTGCACAGCAGCACTGGCCATTGCACAGAGCCCTTGGGCAACACCTGGGCGGGAGCCAGGCGCCACACGGCGCTGCCAAAACTTACACAGAGCTACCAGCCACGGCACAGCCCCAGAGCAGGCAATGCCTGGCACCCCCAGGCTGCCCTCCCGTGCCCACACGCCCGTGCCCCATGTGCCCAGGTCCCCAGGCTGGCGCAGGCGTGCAGCAGCAGCAGCAGCAGCAGCAGCAGCGCATTGTTTTGGGCGCAGGATCCCTTGCCCAGCAGATGGCAGGTATAACAAAGCAGCTTGCTGCGGCCAAGCCAATTATTTATCTAATTATGATTTACCACTTAACCACATGATCTTTCTGCAGAGTTGTAGGCAATTAAAACCAGGGTGATTATGTGGATTATGCAAATCGGCTGGAGCCGGGCGAATAAAATTGGAGATTAGAGTTTCACGCAGGCTGGATCTTGCATGGGGCAGGTCCTGGAGGGGCAGGGGCAGGGCAGGGGGGCTGCAGGCAGGGCCAGGGGGCTGCAGGCAGGGTGGGAAGCCAGGACTCAGCCCAAGGGAAGGGGCTGCAGGGCACAGCTGGGAAGTGCCAGGACAAGGTGAGCAGACGCCTCGTGTCACCCCCGCCCTGCAGCACAGCCAAAAACTGCCCCCATCATGGGGTGGGTGCCCACAGGGCATCCCTGCTGCTGGTGGGCACCAGGGACTCCCCAGCACCCACCCCAGCTGCACCCCAAAACGCTGAGAGGGGTTCCACAGTGCAGCCCCCACCCACGGGGCAGCTCATGCCAGGCATCGGGGGCAATTAATAACAGGTACCAACAACAGGTATTAATAACGAGTACTAATAAGGGGCATTAATAAGGAGCATTAATAACACTGCCTGGCAGATTACGCCGCCCGCCCGGCTTGATATGAGATTTATGGATGGCGCAAAGGCCGGAAATACAGGAGCATTAATGGTAATTCCTCGTGTCCTAGCAAAGGTCACAGGCAATCTCCATCAATCCCGCTGCAGAGCAGGGGGTCCGGGCAGCATGGGGGGCTCCAGGCAGGATGGGGTCCCCCTTCAGCCCCGGGGTGCCCCAGCAGTTTCTGGTGGTGCAGCAAGGGCCAGAGTGAAAGGTTTCACCTTGGGATAAGGAATTATCCCTGGCAAACAGAGAATTTGCTGTGTGGATTTTACATTTTCCCAATACCAGCCCCATCTGCTCCCATGTCTGAGCTATGAGATGCTGTGGAGGTCTTGGGAAGACCTTGGGTTTCTCCAAGCCTGGGAGCACCTGCAGGGTCACCAGGGCCGCCTTGATGGGTGTTTTCCTTTTCATGGAGCCCCACAGAAAAAGGAGGAAGGTTTGAAGGAGCAGAGATGTCCCTGGAGCCAGACTCTGCTGGGGATGGGGACACGCTGCCAGCACTGGTGGGACAGATCCAGCACGTTCCTCACGGCAAGGAAGATCAACCAAAAGCCCAGCAAGGGGAGCAGAGCCCTCTTGTCTTCCCACGCCGGGATTTAGGGTGATTAATCCCAGTGATTCCCTGTGCTGGAGCTGGGAAGGCCGGCCCGTGCCCCCATGAGCAGCATCTTTCCTTTTCGCCTACAGTAATCCTCAGCCTTTCCAGCAAATTATTAAAATTCACTTATATTTAATCTGCCTGCTGGAATTAATTGAATTTTTACGCTTGGCAAATGTCAGTGGGTGCACGCTGCCTCCCAACGGGGACCCGGCTGCAGGTGCAGCGGGCACAGCCCCCGGCTCTCAGCGCTCTCCAGGGATAGATCCCACCCCGGAGCAGGGCACGGGGTGCCCACAGGCCCCGCTGGCCAGGGCACAGGGATGCCAGGATGCCAGCGGCCTCCCAGCTCTGCAGGAATGCTCAGCGACACCAGGCAAACCTCCCGTGCAGGGAAGCTCCCCAGATCCCATGGGATTCCCACCGTGGTGGCTTTGCAGGGGACACTGGGCGCCTCTGTCTCCCTTTCCCGCACCAGTGCCGGAGATGCCAGTGCCCTGCCGGGCGTTGTAGTCACCCTGGGGGTGATGAGAGCCTTCCTCCCCTCCCCATCCTCCTCCTCCTCCCTCCTCGCAAATTGCCAAAGCATCTAATTTGCCCGCTGGGAAGGCCGAGGGAAAAGAGCCTCTATTTTGCTGTAATAAGCCCTCCAGACAAAGGCGGGATGAGCCATTCAGAGCCGGCAAGGGGGAAGGGTCCGGCCCCACGCCGGAGCGGTGCCAGGGGCTGGGGGAAGCCAGAGATTCCCTCCCTGGCCGGGCAGCCAGCACTGGGGACACGCACACAGGACGGGACGCTCACCCCGGGATGACCCCGGCGCGATGCCGAGCTCCCGGATGGCCACCGGGATGGGACACACGGCTCTGGCCCTACAAAGTGACACCAAACCCCAAATCCAGGTGGCCTCACTCACTCTTGGCCCCGGGAACATCCCCATGCCCTGCTCAGGGATGCTCCTCTCCCCACCCACCGGGATGGAGAAGTTCACGGGCGGCAGGAGCCAAACGGGGGGGACCCCAAACTTCCAAACTTGACTGGCGCTTGCCCCCCTGCACCGCCCGCCCGGGATTATCATAAATTAAGACGTAATTACTCCATGGAAATTTACAGCACAAAGCTGCGGCGCTAACAAGTGTGTTTGGCGGCACTGGGGGGGAGATACAAAGCGCTATTGTCTGGCAGGCGCCAAAAAAGCTGCTGTGCCCCCCAAACCCACACATCCCGGGCTCAGGGACCAGGGTGGGGATGGCCACGGAGCCACAGCACAGGGAAGCACACTTGTGTGACACGGAGCTCCAAAAGGAGAGTCCCAGCAGGGAGGGCAGGGGGACGGTGGGTGAAGGATGCCCAGGGTGATGGGTGCCCTCCGAGCAGGTGCCACGGCTCCGCTGCCCAACAAAGACATCTCCTTTACTGCCTCAAATAACTCTCAGCTCCCAAGCACGGGTGCTGCACCCAGCAAAACGCCACCTCTAACCCCTTCTGCCCAACTCCAGCGCACACGGGGTTAAAACCAAACCCCCTGGGGACCTGGAGGTGGGGGGGGACACATGGGGACAAGTGCCAGAGCTGTCGTGTGTGTGTGTGTGTGTCCCCCCCAGTGCTGCCACATTCCCCCAGCTGTCACACGCATTAAAAAATAATAATCATCAACGTGGCAAAAAAAAAAACAAACCAAAAAAAAACCCCCAAAAAAACAACAAAAAAACAACAAAACCAACCAACAACCAAACCCAACAAAACAGTGAGAAAATATTCAGGCGGCTAAAACAAATCCAGCAATAAAGGAGCTGGGATCCTCGGAAAGCTGGCTGTGCAATTAAGCAGTTTTCTGCTGTACGCCGATAATCACCTAATTATACTATTAATGACAGTTCAACCTGCTCGGAAATAAAAGGACATTCTTCCATAACAGGATGCCAGCTGTTTGTTACAGATGTCAAACATCTTTAAAGCATTATTATTAAAAGAAGGGGGGAAGGAGGAAGCTTGGGGATGCTGAAGCGCAGCCGTCTTTTCCCCCCTCAGAGCATCTTGCAAGGGATGAGGGGGGCGGTTTGGAGCATCACCCCCACTTTGAATCCAGGAGAAGAAATCTGTCAGAGGGGTTTTCTTCGGCGGGGGTCGATGTTTGCAGCCATAAATCCCCCACGTCGGGCTCGCGGCGAGAGGCGCCTGGGTTTAATTAAGCGCAGCGCTTGGGAAATGAAAGTTAAAAATCAGTCATAAAATTAAGAGGCAGGGGATGCTCCTGCTGCCAGGCTCGGGGCAGGGCTGGCCCTGCTCTCCCCCCCAGCCCCGGGTGCCAGTGCCGGTGCCCGCGCACGTGCCGCGGTGCCGTGCCAAGGAGCATCCCGGCAGGTGCCGACAGCCGGTGCCAAGGCGAGGGAGAAGGGGGGGACACGCCGGGGAGAAAGGCAGCACCTGCTCCCCCTCGAAACCCCCGCGGTGCCTTTGGAGGCTCGGAGGTGAGCGGTGCCCGCTGCACGCACGGGGGTTGGGGTGCGGCGGTGCCAGGAGGGAGGGGGCTGTGGCAGGGGTGCCCCAAATCGCCAGCCAAATTCGCCCTGGGGTGATTCCGCCTCTCCCGCAGCAGCTCTGTGCTGGTGCAGCCGTTCCTGGGGGGCAGACGGGTGCCCACCCGCCGTGGGGCGATGCCAACGCTGGCGTTACCCACCCACCCACCCAGCCACAGCTTTGCACCCTGTCCTATTTAGCTACTGAGAAATCTGCCTGCAAAACCACCAGGAACCGGGTTCAGCCTGAGAATAAAGAGATTACGGAGGGGAGGGGGGTGAAAAGGAAGCAGGAAGGAACAAGGGGGTGTCTGGGAATAATTCACCCCCCTCCCGGCTGTGTGGTATCCCGGGTGCCTGCAGGGCCATGGCATGGGCAGGATGGCTGCAGAGAGGCACCAGATTTTCAGGGTGCCCACCCACCCACTCAGAGCTGATGGAGCCCCCGTCTCCAGGCCAGGACCCCCTGACCCCTCGGCACAGGCTGGGCTGGCACTGGCCTCACTTGCCAGACAAGATCCAGAAGGAAAAAACCATCTGGGAAGCATCCTCCCCCCGGGCTCCGAGCAATGCCCCCAGTCCCCCCTTTCCCCTGGCTTCCCTCTTCCCCCCCTCCCCTCCTCAAACCATCACGGGGAAGCTGGAAAGTGGTTGACATGGTTGCCATGGCGACCGAATTTAGGACTGGCGAGAGGAGGAGGAGGAGGAGGAGGAGGAGGAGGAAGATGGTGGAGTGGGCAAGGGAGGAAGGCAGGAGGACTTCCCGGCACCCCAACACGGCTTGGGCATCCCCCAGCCGCCCTCAGCACCCCACCAGCCCCTCCTCGCGCACCCCTCGAGCCCACACCCGGCGAGGATGAGGAAGGGCATCCCCAAACCGCAGAGCCAGCTTGGGGGGGACGCCAAAGAGTGGGGCTGAGCCCCGAGCACCCCAAACCCAGCCTGGGGGCGACTGTGCCCGCCCAGCGCCGCCGAGAGCCGCCGGTGACTCACAGCTCGCGGCAGCGGCACCCGCCGAGCCGAGCGGGTGTTTACGCGGCATCACCCAGCTCCTTCCATCTGCTTTGATCCAGGGGCTAAATATTCCCGGCCCCGGCATAAAAATAGGAACCATTTGGGAAGGTCCTGAGTCAGCAGCATCCGCTGCCGGCACCCACCGCCACCCTCCCCGGCACGCCAGGCACCCTCCGGGGAGCCCCAGGGCCACCTGGGGGATTGCCGGGTTTGGGGACACTCGCGGGAAGGGGGAGCCCCCCGAAAGCTGTGTGCATCCAGGTGCCACCCCTGCGCCTGCTGGAGCAAACAGCCAGGCCCTGCGGGGATGCTCTGTGTCCCCGAGGGGTGACGCTGTCCCCAAAGGAGGGTGGTGTCCCCGAGGGACACTGACACCGGCCGCAGGGTGACAACTGCACCCCTGTTATCCCAGATGAGCCTGAGCATGGCTCCCATATGGACCAGCAGGGAATGGGGTCCCTTCCCTGCGCCCTGGCTCTCAGGGATGCCTGGGCAGTGCCCGGTGTCCCCTGGCAGCCAGCTGAGCCCCGTGGCACAAATCCAGCCTCAAGACCAGAGGCATGCAGGGCACAGAGGCGTCGGTGACCACAGGGATAGAAGGGCACAGAAGCATCAGCGACCAGAGAGACAGAGGTGACAGGAGCATTGGGGAGGTGACCACAGGGATAAAAGGGGACAGAAGCATCAGTGACCAGAGAGACAGAAGTGACAGGAGCATTGGGAGAGGTGACCACAGGGATAAAAGAGGACAGCAGCATTGGTGACAAGAGGGACAGAAGCATCAGTGACCCAGAGGGATACAGGGAACAGGAGGATTGGTGACCAGAGGGATACAGGGAACAGCAGCATCAGCGACAAGAGGGACAGCAGCATCGGTGACCAGAGGGGACACAGAGGAGCCGGCTGGGTCCCGGGCCAGGAACAAGCCACCGAGGAGGCGCGTGTGACACGGGCCACGGCCAGGCAGTCCCTGAGGCGGTGACAGTGCCCAGCAGGACTCGCGCCGCTGAGTCACCGCCACCAGCCCGGCGCTGCTGAGAGCCCCGCTGGCCCAGGGCGGGGGGAAGGCTCCCGTCTCCATCTGCTCCCGCCCGACCTGGCCCACCGGCATCTCCCAACGCCCGGCAGCTGCTGCGTGCCAGCGCCTCCAGCACCGCTCCCCCTAATTGCCTTCAACCCCGCAGCCTGACACTTCCATGTTCCTCTCCAGTCTTGCTTTTCTCCTCCGGTTTTATTATTCCCCCTCCTCCCAGGCGAGCTGGGGAGCCGGCCGGAGCAGGGTTTTCCAGGGCGCAGGAATTAGCGCATCAGCCACAACGGCAAAACCAGAAGTTTCACGCAACAGGAGCTGCCGCCGGGAACCCCGGCTCGACCGGCGCGTGCTAAATATGGAATTTAAGGGGGGAAAAAAGCCAACCCCAAACACGTCTCCCTGCACCTGCAGCCCTCGGAGGATCCCCACCGCAAAGGACGGCTCTGGGGCCGGGCAGGAATCGCCCAGAGCTGCTGCAGGCAGTGGAGGAGAGCGAGGAGCAGGCGAGGCGATGGTGCCTGGGGGGAACACGGGGAGCGGGACCCCCAGAGCCGGCACGGAGGAGGGCGCAGGGTCGGAGCAGGGTGGGAGCACTCAGGGTGCCACAGCAAAGCAGGTCACCCGCGTCCCCACCGCCGGCAGAGGATGTCACAGCACAGCCCCTCCCAGAGCGGGGGGACCCCCGGTCGGACCCCGGTGCCCCTCGGCCGCCCTTCCCGGCTCGGCTTCGTGCACTCCGGCGCAGGCGCGCCGGGAGAGCCGCTGGCTCCGGTAAGAGCGGCCACATGCCAAAGCCATTTCCTGAAACAAGCAGCCATCCGCGGGGGAACGGCCACGCGTGGGCACCGAGCCCCGCGCAGGGCCCTGCCACTGCTCCCCGCCTCGGGGACAGCGCCCCGAAAGAGCCCCGAGGTCACGGCCGGGGCTCCCAGCCCCAGGCTGCACCCGGAGGCTGCGCCCCGAGCGTGAACCCCGGGAGCACCCCGAGATCACAGCCCGAGCGTGCCAAACCCCCAGAGCGCGCCCCAAACACGCAGCCTGAGCCTGCGCCCCCAGAGCAGCTCCAGCTCCCGCCCTCAAGCGCCCCAAAGCCCCCCCAGAACGCTCACCCTGAGCACACAGCACTGAGCACCCCCTGAGCTCGCACCCCGACCCCGCCGGTGCTCCCCAAACCCCCCCGGGGGGATCCCCCTCCCTTGCTGGCAGCCAAAGGAGCCGGAGCTGCCGGCTGGGGGTGGCACAGCAAACTTTGGTGCCCCAAATCCCCGTGCCCTCGCAGCGACGAGGCTGGCACCCCAAAACACAGCACATCCCACATTTCTCCCCAATCGCACCCCGGCCAGAACGCCCCCGGCTCCTCGGGGAGAGGGAGAAGCCCCCAGGGTGAGGGAGTGGCAGCAGGAGAAGAGAGGGGGATCCGAGCACCCCAAAACACCGCAGTGCCGTGCCAGGGCTCTCTGCTCCCCCTCTCCCCGCTTCCCCCGACCCCAAAACCTCTTACAAGGTGCTGGAAGAAAGTAAGTTCACCCCCAAACCGCCCTTGGCTGCCGCTGGCTGGGGCGGACAAAGGGGAGTCCCCGGGTTGGGGGGGGACCCTGGGGGAGACCCCAGAGTGCGGGGAGAGGGCTGGCGGCAGCATCGCTCGGTGCCTTACCTGGTAAGTAATAGAGAGGTGGTTTCAACCCAAACATGATTTATGTTACAGTTCCATTGCAGCCAGGAAGAAAAAAAAAATTTAAAAATAAAAATAAAAGAGCCAACGTGAGGAGGATGTGTCAGGAAGCAATAAAAAAAAAAAAAAAAAAAAAAAAAAAAAAAAAAAAAAAAAAGAAAAAAAAGCCCAAAAATTAGCACCAAGCCACACGGAGGGGGTTGGAAAAATAAACCAGAGGCGAAAAAATACGGTGGAGCGGGGAGGAGGAGAAGGAGGAGGAGGAGGAGGAGGAGGAGGAGGAGCGGGGGGGAATCAAGTGCGTGGGGGGAGGAGGAAAAATAAAAATTGAAATAGCAGCGAGCCCAGGGCGCCGGCGGAGGGTGGCGGTGGCGGCTGTCACCGGCGGGGCCGGGGCAGGAGCCTGGCTGCCACGCGTGACGCCTTCCCGGGGCTTTTCCTGCCGCTGAGCCCCCAGCTGCCAACCGCAGGCACACAAAAAGCCAGCGGCGGCGACGACGACGAGGAGGAGGAGGAGGAGGAGGAGGAAGATGAAGAGGCGGTGGGACCCTCGGCGGCGGGGAACGCACCCCCTGAGCAGCGCACTGGGGCTCCCCCCACGCTGGGGAGCGGGATGGAGGCGTGGGGCGGGGTGACCCACGCGGGGGTCGCGAGCCGGTGTCCGTCCGTCCGTCCGTCCGTCCGTCCGTCCGTGCGCGGCCGGCAAGCCCCCGCTCTCCGCGGGCTGCGCCAAGGCGGGCGGGCGGGCGAGAGGCGGCAGGCTTGCCCCTCGATCAATTTTCATGCAAGAATCATTATCGGTAAATTGGAAATCTGGCTCCCTGACAGCAGATTTGTCTCCCCTAATGACGGGGAGCGGGCAGGAGGGCGGCCGGCAGCTGCTCGCCCCCAGCACCCTCCGCCCACCGCCCGCGCCCCCCGGGCTCCAGCCTTTGGCCCTTTCGGGGGAGGGGGCGAACCCCCGGGGCGCCCCGGGGAGCACCTCCCTCCCCTTCATCCCCCCCCCCGCTCCTCCTCCTCTTCCTCGCCTACAGACGGAATAATTTTTTTTTTCCTTTCTTTCTTGCCTTTTTCTGTTTTCAAACAGCTGCCGATGCGGCGGGCGGAGCGGGGCGGGGTGGAGCGGGGGGGGGGAAGAGAGAGGTAAATGTAAAATAAAAATAGGAAGGCAAAGCCCCCCCAAACCCCCCTCCCTCGGTCGCTTCAGGAGGGAAAATTAGGAAATAAAACAATAAATAACCCAACTTTCCTGCCTGCCGGGAGCTGCCTGCTGCTTCACAAAAGGCAGGCGAGCAAAGCCGCCTGCCCCAACCCCGGCTGCGCCCCCCCCCCCGCCCCCAAATCCCCTCCGAGCCCCTAAATCCCCGCTCGCCGGGCGTCGGGGGCTGTAATGAGCCGCCCGATAGGATCTCCCCCATCCCCTCTCCGCTGATGCATTAGCAGATCCGGGAAGACATGCTTGCAGGCAAATAGGGCTAATAAATGCTATTACGGGAGCGCGAGGGAGGCTGGAGATCCTGGCTGCACCATAGTAACGAGGGCCCGGCTTAATTTGCTTTAAGCAAACGATCAGAGAGCCAAGGCGGGGTGGAGAAAGGAGGGGACGGGCTGGATCGGGGGGGGCACGCACGGGCGCGCCCCCGCGGGCACGCGCTTCCTGCCGGCGGGAGCGCGCCTCTCACGGGAGCGCGCCCCGTCTGAACCAACCCCCCCCCACCCTCACCCTCGGCTCCCAGCGCGCCCCCGCCCAGCTCCGTCCGTCTCTTCCCAAACTGGTTTTAACACCAAAGTTCACCAGGGCGACGTGTGATATCTCGCCCCTGCAAGAGAAGCCACATCCTGTATGATAATGGCCAGCCCTTCAAACAGCTTAAAGATACAGAGGCCATTCCCAGGCGCCCGCCGCCGGGCCCTGCCTGCGCCCCAGCGTGGGGACAGGGGGCACCGAGGTCACCGTGTCACCCCAGAGCCGCCCAGCCGTTCCCGGGAGCCATTCCCATTCCTGCACTGGCTGTGGGGATCGGGGGGTAAAGGGGTCACGGTGTCGCCCCAAATCCACCCAGCTGTTCCCAGGAGGACACTGCCTGCACTGGGTGTGGGGACAGAGGGGCATGGGGGTCACGGTGTCACCCCAAATTCACCCAGCTGTTCCCAGGTGCCCTCTGCCTGCACTGGGTGTGGGGAGTGGGGGTCACAGGGTAACCCCAAATCCACCCAGCTGTTCCCAGGTGCCCACTGCCTGCACTGGGTGTGGGGACAGAGGGGCATGGGGGTCACAGGGTCCCCAAATCCCCAACATTCCCACCCACTGCCTGCCCCTAACTCCCCAGGTGCCCACTGCCACCCAGTTGTTCCCAGGAGGACAGTGCCTGCACTGGGTGTGGGGAGTGGGGGTCACAGGGTAACCCCAAATCCACCCAGCTGTTCCCAGGTGCCCTCTGCCTGCACTGGGTGTGGGGACAGAGGGGCATGGGGGTCACAGAGTAACCCCAAATAAGCCCAGCTGTTCCCAAGTGCCCGCTGCCTGCCCTAACTCCACCAGAGCATGGGCACAAGGGGGGAAAGAGGGCTGCAATGTCACCCCAAACTCACCCAGCTGTTCCCAAGTGCCCACTGCCTGCACTGGGTGTGGGGATGGGGGGCATGGGGGTCACAGGGTCACCCCAAACTCCAGCCAGCCATTCCCAAGTGCCCACTGCCTGCCTAATTCACCAGAGCGTGGGCACAAGGGGGGAAAGGGGGTCACAGCATCACCCCGAACCTATCCAACCCCATGGCTGGGCATGGATGGTGGGAGGGGGTTTGTGAGAGGTCCTCTGGCTGCAAATGCACACTTGTGCAAACTTTTGCACACTTGCATGCACACACGTGCATGTGTGTGCACAAACGGGTATCCCTGCACTCCCACCCTGGCAGCCGTGCTCCCCAAAATCCCACTCGGCAGAGACAGAGCCTGTGCAAACCTGCACCCTCCTCCTCCTCCTCCTCCCCCCCGTTAAATATTGCTTTCCCGATTCCAGGTCGGGGGATTATTATTATGTCTTCTCTTCCTTCCTAACCTACATCTGTCAAGATCGGCGCTGGGAGTATTTCTGGCCCGTCCCCTGAGTCATCGGCGCTCGCGTCCCGCTCCCTCCCAGGCAGCTCCCCTGTGTCACCGTGCTCTGTGGGGCGCTGGGAGCTGCTGCTCCCACCGTGGGGTGCTGCTCCCACCCTGGGGTGCTGCTCCCACCCTGGGGTGCTGCTCCACCATGTCCTCCCACCCCAGCCAAACCCCCCTCCAAACCTCACTGGTGATGGGGTGACACACCTGGGGGTGCCCCAAACCCACTGTGTGGGTGCAATGGGGACCCCCAGCACCCCAGGCTGGGAAAGCTTTGGGGTCACCCAGCTCCCACCTCGCTTGCAGAGGGGTTGGATTTGCTGGGTTCAGGCAAGCACCGGGGGGACCCCTCCCCTGCTCCCCCCTCCCCGCCCCACCACGGCAGGAGCCGTAAAAATTAATTTGCAAACATGTCATTACACAATAGCTGTGCAGGCAATAAACCTGTAATTACAGGCGGCTGGGGGAGCGGGCAGGCAGGGAGGGGAGGCAGGGAGGGGAGGGAGGGCAGACCTGCCTGCCAGCTCCGGTTTTGGGGTTTCACCCCCCTTCATCCATCCCCCCCCCTCCTCCTCCCCGCTGCCTTTATTCATTATGCAAACGAGAATTGCTTCACTCCTGGAAGTTGGGCTCCAACTTCAAAGGGGCGCTGCTCCCCGCCCTGCCTCCCAAAACCCCAACACCCCAAACCAGGAGCACCCGTTGCTTGGCTGGCATGGGGAAACCGAGGCGCAGCGGCCGCCCCGTTGGGAAACCTTTGCGACATGGGCCCAACCGAATTATCCGCCACCCTCCTCCTGGCCTGTGCCCGCTCTGAGGCGGGCGACCACCCTGCCTCAGTTTACCCACTTACCAACCCCGCGGGACGCCGGGCACCGGCCGAGACACCCGCCCGGCCACCCAGCAGCCGGCTGGGCCACGCCGCTGCGCCTCGCCCTTCGTTAGCGGGAGAGCCTGACGAGCCTGACCCACTTCCCCGAGCGCCGGGAGGATTAATTGGTTCCTTTGCTCGCGCGGAGCCGCCGGGAGCTGGGGCAGGTGCCAGGCGGGATTAGCGAAGCATGACAGCGCAGCTCGCGGGGCCGGCCCTGCCCACGCCGTCCGCGCGGGCATCACAGGTGGACACGGCACGGACACCCCTGCCTGGGCATGCTCGGCCTCCCCACGGGTCTCCCCATGGAATGGGATGCAGCCGTGATGGGGATATCCAGCACGGGGATGCCCAACCCCAAGGGATGCCCGCCCTAGGGAAACTGAGGCACGGGCTGCCACCACATTCCCTGCAGCCTGGGAAGCATCCAGCAGTGGGGACACGGGATCAAGAGGAGCGAGCGGTCGCCTCCCATCGTAAATAAGCAGCTCAGCGATGATTTCCTGCTCTTGTTGACCTTTGACTATGCAGAATAAAGACATAAATCCATATTTTAAACCCATCTGAGCGCCAGCCAGGCCCACAAAGCCATTTACAGCCTGCGATTTGGACGGGGCAGTGAGCAGGAAAGCGATGGTTTCTCGAGGTGACATTCCCCAGGAGGGAAATGAAGTGTTTTATTTGCAGATATATAGGGCACGGTCGTTCCTCCGCTTCCCCTTCCCTCCGCCCTCGGCTCATAAATAAAACATACGGCCGTGTAACCGGCTAATTACGGGAGGATGGCAAAACCCCGCCGGTCGCTGGGAAAAGAAATCAGCTTTTTAATCAGCCCACTTTCCTCCCCATCTAACTTAAGGAGAAAGGGGCATTTCGGGCGCCGGGATGGAGCCGAGACTCTCCGGCGGCTCCTAGGCTGCCCCTGGGGCTGTGCACCCCAATCCCTTGGGGCAGGTTTGGGGTTGCTTTGGATTGGGGTGAGGGTGGGGGTTCAAGCTGCTTCTGGTGTTCTGTTTTTTTTTTTTTTCCCTGGCTGGGAAAAGGATGTCTTTGAAAAGTCTAATTGTTCCTTACACATTAGATACATTAATGAGGTCTCTGATCAAGCGGCTGGCTCTCCGGCAAGGAGGCTTCAAGTAGCAATTTTCCATTTGTGTTTCAAATTTTAATGAATGTTCCTGTCTCCGGCTGCGATGCGCGGTGATAATCCGTACGGCTCGGGTCAGCGCCGGAGCAGGGGCTGCCGCACGGGAGGGCTTGTACAAGGGTTTGATTTCTTTGGGGAATAGTTCATACAAAAAATGGTAATGGCAGAAGACAGTCTTCCTTCCCCCTCGGTTGCCAGAGCCCAAGAGCTACAAATCAGAGGGTTATTATTTCTTTCCGATGTCCCTAAAGTATCCTATATCTTTAGCGGGAGAGTAAAGTTCAGCCCTGATAAGATTGCGGCGCTGGGTGAGACGCGCTTTGCCTTTCCTCCTGCCTTGTTTTTTCTTGCCTCCACCTCCACCTCCCTCTCCCTCCATCCCTGAGGAGGCCAGCAGAGTGTCCCCAGGGCCACCAGCCCACCCCAGGGCCCACCCCAGCGCCCCACATCCAAGGGCCGCATCCGGAACCCACCCCGCCAGGACAAGATTTGTATAACCTTGTTTTGGCATGCCTGCCATTAACTTAATTTAACATCCATATTGCCGCTACTTAATTAAATAGATGAACTCATTTTACATTTGCAAGTCTTAATTCATCCTGAACAAAATTGGCCATGTTTCGTTCTTTCTACGCTACCAGCTCCCCGGAACAAATGACTGCCTTTTGTAGTTAACTGCTAGTACAGGTTAAACGCTAATTAGCAACCGGGGTTGGGTGTTGACTTCCTTATTTATCACCCGGCGCCACTCGGTGAGCGAGGGGGCGCGGGCTGGCACTTCCAGCTTCCTGCGTGGGTCACATCCCGCAGGGTCAGGGGTGCTGGATGTGTGCGGGATGCACACGGCGCAGGGCTCCTGGGGCTCAGGGCACGGTGGTGCCTGACCCCGGGGCTCCTGATGCTCCAAGTGCTCGGTGCAGGGGGCCTGGCACAGCACCCAGGTGTGTGGGATACCTGGCATGTGGTGCATGGGGGTCGGCACACGCTCCATGCAGCATTTTCAGCTTGACGTGCCATGTGTGGTGGTGTGTGGGGTTCAGCACACCATGCCCACAAGGGTTGTGGCACATGGGACACGATGCATGATGTGTGGTTCATCATGGATGATGCACAGGGCTCGGCACATGTACAGGGGTCAGAGCATGGGCCTCGACACGCGTGGCCCTTGTCACAGTGGTGCTCAGCGCATCACACGGCAGCCAACCATCACCCAAGCACCCAAACATCTCCCTGGAGAGCACCCCTCCACCTCACCACCCCGCCAAGCCACCAAGGGCTCTGCCATGGCCTCACAACCTCCCTGGAGGTATCTGGGGAGAGGCCCCGAAGCAAGCAGCACCCCGCTTTTCCAAGCTCCAGGGGCGCCCACACCAAGCGGCGCTGCCTGGAGGCTGCTGAGCCTCACCACACGCCAGCCACGCACCTCCCGTGTGGCTCTGGCTGTGGCAGGGGACACGGCCGGGCGAGGGGACACAGGGGACCCCACCAGCAGGGCAGCCGGGCTGGCTGAGCCTGGCAGGAAGCCGCTCCAGGAAGGCTCATCTGGTTTGACTAACAAATCGCTAACTGCTTCCCCCGAGGCAGGTGGAAGGAAACAAGCTCCGTGGCTGTAAACAACCCCCCCGGCCCCCCGCTTCCCACCCACGGCCCCCCAGAGCCCGGCCCCAGCACTGGCCAGGGGCAGGTTGAGACACAAAACGCTTGTGCAACAGCCCCTGCACGCTCTGGTGCAAGCCCTGCCAGGGGGACGGGGCGCCCCCAGCCCCTGCCCGGTGCCCAGGGACGCTGGCACCCCGGGCAGGGCGTGGGGTGACGCAGAGCTTGTGCCAGCCCGGGCTGGCCCTGCAGGACAACTCCTCGCTGGCGCCTGCCATGACATCCCAGCCGCTGGCGTGACTCAAGGGGATGAGCCGAGGTGGCGACACGGGGCAGCCAGGGGCAAAGCACACCATGCTGGTGACACCGTGGTCCCTCTGCCAGCACCAGCCAGTGCAGGGGACCCCAGAGAGCAGCGTGCCCAGGAGAGGCCACCATTGATGCTGGCAGTTGCCATCACCGGTGATGTCCAGCCCTGCTAACAGGGGACGTGGCAGAGGAGGTGGCATGGGGACGACGCGGGGCGGGACTGATAGGCATCTCCCTGGCCTTGTAAACCGATCTGCCCCCACCTGCTGAAATAACAGCGAGGGGAGGCAGCTCTGGTTACCGGCGGTGCCGGGGGCCGGCTGGGTGCCAGCGCCCTTGGCAGAGGGCCAGGCAGCTCGGCGGGCACCGAGCGGGGACCCCCGTCCTCCATCCTCCATCCTCCATCCTCCCCCCGTGCCGCAGGCGCCGCACGGAGCTGCTCGTCCCGCTCGCCGGCGTCACCGCCCCACCTGCTGCTCCCTGCCCACCCGGAATTTCAGGTCTGGCACCCCAGCCGGCGCCCTTCGGGAGCCAGCGGTCCCGCAGGGACATCACCCCTGCCCGGGGCCACCGCTGTGGGCATGACACCAGCCACGCCGCGTAGGAGCGGGAATGGTTCTCCAGGTTATCCCGAGCGGTTTTGGCTGCATCCTCCTTGGCACAGAGCGGGGCAGAGCACCAGGATGAGGAACCAACCACCATGGCCAAAAAAGCAAAGGCTGGTGGGTGGATCCAGCCCCTCTGGGAGGAGGGATAAGAGCTCCCAGGTCCCCTCGCTGCCCCCAGGCCCCGCCAGGACCCCATCCCAAATCCCTGCCATCAGCAGAAGCGAAGGAGCGGGGCCGTGAGGAGCGAGGGTGATAGATAACAGCCCTCTGTGCCGGCGAGATAAATAGCCCCAGCAGCGCCAAGCTGTACTCGGCCAGAAGCTAATAGGGGCTGTCAGGGCGGTTTAGAGGAGCAGAGCATCGTTTCGGGGCCCGGCTGGGAGGACGCCGAGGGGAAGTGACAAGGAAGCTGAGCAGAAAGCGACAGGCAGTACACAAAGAGCATGTCCTCTGTAAGTGGTGATAAACCTTGGAAAAAAAAGAGAAAAGCTAAATCAGTTGTTTAGCCGATGTACCACATGCTGACAGGGCAAATGTGAAGGCTTTTATGGCCACATGGGTTTTCATTTGCAGTTATTCATAGCGGAGCCGGGCGCTTTATCTCACTTTACATTATGTGCAACCACAATGCAGACACTTGCACCGCAACGCATTGCCTCCCTGGAAAATATTAATATGTAAATGTCAGGCTCAGAGGGCAGCGAGGGAACGGCAGGCAAGGAGCAGGCCGGGAGATAAAACCTGCCCTGGAAGGGAGGGGGGCGAGCAGGACCCCCAGCCCGCACCCTGGGGTGTGCAGCAAGGGGGAGGCACAGCTGGGATGGAGCGGGCAGGGAGGAGCTGGGTGTGTGTTCGTGTGTGTGCACCGCGCACAGCCTCAGCTGAGAGGGATGTGTGTGTGTGTGTGTGTGTGTGTGTGTGTGTGTGTGTGTGTGTGTGAGCCCCAGCACGTGTGCACAGCGCCCCTCAGCAGACAGGGACAGATTCCTGTGTCTGCACACTCACACACGTGTGCACAGTGCCCCTCAGCAGACAGGGATGGATTCCTGCCTGTGCACACTCACACACGTGTGCACAGTGCCCCTCAGCAGACAGGGATGGATTCCTGCGTTTGCACACTCACACACATGTGCACAGCGCCCCTCAGCAGACAGGGATGGATTCCTGCGTGTGCACACTCACACACGTGTGCACAGCACCCCTCAGCAGACAGGGATGGATTCCTGCCTGTGCACACTCACACACGTGTGCACAGCACCCCTCAGCAGACGGGGATGGATTCCTGCGTGTGCACACTCACACACGTGTGCACAGCACCCCTCAGCAGACAGGGATGGATTCCTGCGTGTGCACACTCACACACGTGTGCACAGCACCCCTCAGCAGACGGGGATGGATTCCTGTGTGTGCACACTCACACACACACGTGCACAGCACCTCCCTTGCAGCGCAGGATGCCTCACCGCTGCAGGGGGACAGAGAACCTCGGTGACCTGCCATGTGCCACAACCCATGGACAAGCACCCCACGCACACCTGAGCACCCCCACGCACCCAGGGCAGTCCCGGGGAGCCGTGCCCACCCCGAGGGCTGTGCGGTGAGGCCATGGGAGGCAGCCCCGGCTGGGCAGAGCGCGCCGGCGCGGCGTGCCAGCGCCTGCACAGCCCCGGCGGGCAGCGCTCCAGCCATGCCTGCTGTTCCTGGGCTCCGTTCCTCTCCAAGAGCCTCCAGCCCCAGGGTAGTGCCAGACTGACAGCCTGGAGGCTATTTATTCGCAGGCAGAGGCAGCGGGAGCTGCTGGCGGATGCAGCCGCCTTTGTCCTACAGGGAAGTTTGCTCCCTGCCTCCTGCCTGGCCCCCATCTCCCCCGGTTTTCCACCTCCACACCCTGATGCACCATCCAAACACAGGGAGGCATTTGGGGGAGTTCCCAGCCCGGGGCTCCCAGCCCTGATGTCCAAAGGACTTGCCACAAGGCCCTGGCACACAGGGACACCGGGCAGCTGCCACCACGCTCCCCCTGCCCCAGCAGCCCTCAGCATCACCCGGTCAGGCCAAGGCGCTGGAGGTGGCACCCCAGAGGTGGCGGGGGCAGGAGGAGGAGGGTGGGCACCCACGCCTACCCACCCCCGGGCTTTGCTCCTTGGCACGGTGCCTGCAGGGCGGGGGGCACCTCCGAAGCGCGGCCCCCTCGGCCGTTACCAGGAGAATCGCTGGCAGCCGGCGCTGGCAGCGGGACAAGCCTGGGAGAGAGGTGGCCCCCCAGCACCTCGGGGAAGGGAACAATCCCTGGGCATTTCTTTTTTGGCAGGCCCCGGGTGCCCCCCCCTGCTCTGAACCCCCCCTCCCCGTCCTCCTCCCGCGCTCGGGCGCGGGGACACAATTAAATCAGTGTTCTGCTAACAATCTGCCGGCTAATAAGACATTTTCCTCCCTCTCCCTCCTCCCCCCCACTCCACCCCAATCCGTGTGTGATGGGAGCGCTTTGATATGAGAGTGGACTCTAATGGGTTCGGTGTAAGGGAGCCTTAATTTATTACGTGCCTGTAATTGATGTTTGTATAAAGTAGCTCTTACAGCTCCTCAGAGTGGGAGATGAAAAGCAATCAGTCAGCCATTTGCCTCCAAAGGAAGGAGAGAGAAGACAGACAGCGAGAAAGAACCAGACATACTCATCAAGCCTGGAGAAAAACCCAGAAAACGAGGGAACAAACAAAATCACCCCTGCGCAGCCTCACCAGCGGCTCTGGGTACCGCCAGCATCCCTGGGTACCACCACCAGCATCTCTGGATATCACTGCCAGCATCCCTGGGTATCAGCATCAACATCCCTGGCTACCACCACCAGCACCCTTGGGTGTTACTGCAAACATCTCTGGGTAGTGCTGTCAGCATCCCTGGGTACCAACACCAGCATCCCTGGATATCACTGCCAGCATCCCTGGGTATCAGCATCAACATCCTTAGGTAGTGCTGCCAGCATCCCTGGGTACCAACACCAGCATCCCTGGGTACCACTGCCAGCATCCCTGGGTGCTGCTGGCAGTCCCTGACTGCCACCACCAACATCCCTGGGTACCACTGCCAGCATCCCTGGGTACCAACACCAGCATCCCTGGGTACCACTGCCAGCATCCCTGGGTACCAACACCAGCATCCCTGGGTACCACTGCCAGCATCCCTGGGTACCAGCTGCCACAATCCCGGGTACCTCACCACCCCAGCATTCCCAGGGCTGGATCCTGGTGGGAATGCCGGCGGTGGGAGCCGTGGCAGGGCAGGATGGGGCCCCCTCCCGTGCCAGCCAGGGCTGATTAGGCTGCAGCAGCCGGTGCTGAGCTGCTCTAATGACGGCGGGCGCTGGGGAGTCACGTGCCGCCCAGCGCCGGCTGGGGAGCCGTACGTCACCGGCCCCGGCAAAAAATCGGTGCTAAATTGAATCAATCCATCTTGGAAATGGCTCTTGTCAGCCAGTGTCAGGGAGAGCGTCTGCAGGAGAGGGATCAGGCGGGGGCAGGCCGGCGAGGGCCAGGCGGGCGGCACTGCCCGCTGTCTCCTGACCCCCACATATGTTGGATATGGGGGGGGTCCTCCTGCCGTCAGGGGGGGCAGAGCAGGATGGGATCCTCATCATCCATCCAGCAAGGAAAGCAGAGCCCGGAGCAGACTGCGTGCCTCAGTTTCCCCACACTCCGTGCCCCTCCATCTGGTGACAGAGGGCAGCTCCACAGCAGGTAAAGCCCCAGGAGGGTTGGAGACCTCCCCAGTGCCCACGTGCACCACAAGACCGTGCCCAGGGCAGAGTGTGCCAAGCTGGGAAGGACAATTCTGCACCAGGGAGACAAAGACGCCGGCACTTGACACAAATATAGATGGATCCTCGGAGTACGGACCCTGCAGCCTGGCAAATTAAAACGTAGCGCAAAAGGGGGGACGGAAACAGCCCCGGTGATTGATTTTCCATCCAGACATTCACACCAACCGAATATGTCACCCAGACAAGCCCTCGGAAAGCGGCGGCAAGCCCAGATTTATCCTCCACTCGGACCGGGGACCATCCATCCCTCTCCAACCCTGGGAAATGGCTTCACGCCCCTGCTTCCCATCATGGTGCCCATCCCACGGCCGGGCCAGCAGGTGGGATGGGCACCACGACGGGAAGATGGGGCACAGGAGCCGTCACCGTGCCAGGAAAGAGGATCCAGGCACAGGGACACATACCCAGGCTGCTAACGAAGGCAATTAGAGGGGAAAGCATCCTTCGCACCGCTTCTCCTAATTAAGAACCATCCAATTCCCCAACCCGCCTGTTCCCCGGCTCCGGTACAGCCTGTTATTTACCTGCAGCTAATAGGTTGGGCGCAGCTAATGATAGTCTTGTATCAAATGGCTGGATCTTGGCTTCTGACAGCTTTAAAGACCCGTCTCGGGGACACGAGGGTTTCTAATTACGGGGTTCGTCACGGGAAGGCTGGGTTCAACGCCAGTCACTCTCCCCGGGTGACATTTCTGCCCGGATTGGAAATCTAAACACAGCCCAGCCAGTTAAGGTTAAAAATACGGCGCTTGACAAGACAAGGGATCATAATTTGGGTCACCGCCGGGTTTAATTAATTGGAATGGAGCAATCAAAGCACAGCGTGCGGTAATTACAGCCCCGCTTAGGGCAGGGCTGGGGGAGGCGGGTGAAGGGATACGGGGGGATGCTCCCCACCGTGGGGACGGGCAGGGAGGCATCGCCCTCGCCCCGGGGTGCAGCAGGCATCGCGTGCAAGCAGCAGGCAGGGCAGGCGGGGAGAGGCGAAGGAAGCGAGCTGGGAGCTCCCGAGCACGCCATTCCCAGCGGATCACACGCCAGCCCCACAGGGATCCCAGCCAGGCAAAGTGGGCTCCATCCCCACCGCCCCCATCGCCACGGTGCCACGCGGCTGCAGCCAGGGCTCCCAGGCACCACCGCGGCTCTGCCGAGTGATTTATTTTCACCAATTACCGGGGCACTTTTCCCTTCGCCAGGACAGCGCTTAATTGATTGGAACCTATTGAAAACAAATTAACCGGCACCGGGGCGCAGGGAGCTGTTTATGGCTCCTCCGTGGGGCAGCGGGGAGGACACGTGAGTGGCTCTGACACGTGGGTGATGCACGGTGGCATCAGGGGAGGAAGGTGGGACAACCCAAATGTTCCCCCCTAAACATCCCCAGCGCCGCTCGCTGGCTCCTCTGCCATGGTTAATGCTGGTGAGCGAGGGGAAACTGAGGCACGGGGCAGCACGGAGCTCACACCCTGGCACTGCCTTGCTGGAACTGCTCCCTGTGGCATGGACAGGACCAAAATGTTCCTGCCCACCGCAGTGCCCCGGAGGAGGGATGCTCACAACGGTGACCCCATTAAGCGAACCCAGCTAGCATTAATTTGACCCCATCCGCCGCGCGCTAATCAGCTGTAACCGTGGCACCCAGCTCAATCCAAATTGATTTACCGAGGCTGGAAATGGATACAAATGTGATTAAAGGCTTTTTATTTTCCATAGGTCCTCTCTAAAATGATTTAAATCAATTGCTACGTGCAGGGTCCTCTTCCTCCTCCCCGGCCGACCCCGCGGCGCCGCGCTGTCGGCCGGGGCGGGTGGGGAATTACACCCCACTTTCCACATGTGCCCCATAAACCCAGCCAGAGGGGAGCAGCACCACGATTTGCCCCTCTGACCCACCCACTCCCCTCGCTGGACCCCTCACATCCTCCATGGGCGGGATGCCGGCGCGCCGGGCGGCCCTGGCGAGCGATCAAAGCCCATTAGGCTGAGCGCCGATGCGCGCCCGTTGTTCGTCAATTATTCAAACAATAATTGCACCCTTATTTAAAGTCTAGTCTTGCGTGCGCAGCACTGCAGGCTGCCAAGGCCCACGTTAGATTTACACCCCCGGCGCGCTCCCGCCGCCAATTAATTAAGCAAACACATTCCTCCGCACGCTCTCAGGTGTGCAACCTGCCCGGTTCAGGTTCAGCCCCGCAGCACTGACACATCCCCACCTGGGCGAGGGGTCACAGCCCCTGGGGGGCCCTATTAGGGCTCCCTGGTTTTAGGATTTCCCCTAAGGATGGCTGCTCTCACCCTGCTCCACAGCTGATTAAAGATTAAGTGGTCCACTCATCTGCTTCCCCACAATTTTTTCCAAATTTGGGGGGGGAAAAAAAGTAAGGAGGAGGGGGTTGACATTAGCAGCCATTGTTAGGGGGCCCCCTCGTCCCCAGCAGTCCCTAACAAGGGGGGAGGCTGGGAGTGACAGTCACCAAGAGGTCAATTCATTCATCTGGCCATGTTATTACAAGTCCAAATTTATTGTCACCGGGCCACATTAGCGCTGGCACGGAGGACGCGAGGTTGCACCCCTACTGAATAAGCAGATAAATGAAAGACATCTGGAGAGCAGAATGAAGGGGCAGATTATTAATGCTGAAATTTAGAAGCCAAGGTCTAAGCCACGAATCCATCAGCGCAACCAGTTATGTCCAATAAATTAGGAGAGATAAGGATTGAAGGATGGTATATTAAAGGCAACATTCATTTCTGAACTGGCACAAGGGCTTGCAGGCATCCTGCCTCTGCAGGGTTAACCCTTGGTGGGCAGGGATGTGGAACGTGGGATGTGACAGAGCTGGGGACGCCGGTGGCCCCTGTGCAGAGCACACCCTGCCACCAGCTGCCTGATTCGGGGCTGTCACAGTGCTCACAAGGGGGTGAGAAGGAGGGTGCACCCCCCAGTGGAATGGGCACTACCATGGAGGTGCAAGGTGACAATGCAGAGGCTGGCAGGGGAGCACAGGGCATCCCATACCCACTGGGCAGGGAGCACTGGGGTCCCCAGCCCTTCCTGCAGCACATCCATCCTCCTCAGTTAAGGGAGGCCTGGGGGTCTGCGTGGCTCCTCACAGCATCTGTGACCTCTGTCCCTGGGCTGGGGTTCAGCTGGCCCTGACGGTCCTTTGGGGACCCATTGCCACGGGCGACAGGTAAGGACTGAGGGGACAGAGCCTGCCCGGCCACCCCAGCCCCAGGCCAGACAGCTGTCACCAGGAATTGTCCCCCTATTCCTCCTCCTTTGGCTGCCTCCCACCCACAGCCCACATCCCCACCCCACGGGTCCCGCCACACCAGCACCTCCTGGTTGTGCCTGCCTCAGTTTCCCTAACGGCATCACAACAGGATCTGGCTACCTGAGAACACCTGAGACATGAGGCTGCAGCCTGGCACCTCCAGGACACGTTATACCTGGGGAAAGCAAGGACACACAGCAGGCCAGGGACCCATGGCCTCCTCAGTGGCACAGCCCTGGGGACAAGTGAGCACCTCCTTGTCACGATGCCAGGAAGGGGAAAAATCAGGATTTTTTGCTCCCAAGTTTGGCTGGGTGAGTGCTCACAGTGAGACCACTCACCTGCGTCTCCCCTTGGCACCCCACGAGTGGCATTTTGCAGGAGAGGTGTGCCAAGATGGGGAGATGATGGCGAAACAGGGAGCCCCCTGATGCCAGTCCCTCATGGCCCAGCAGCAAAGGGATGTAGGGCAGGAAGGCACACAGGGCCCCCAGCACCAAGCTGGCCCCCACAGCACCAACTGAGCCCCCTGCCCAGCCCCAAACCCCCCCAGCACCCGCACAACTCCAGCCTCCCCAGTTTCGGCCTTCCCAGTGCTCCCGCCAGTTCCAGCGTCTCTCCCCCTCCCCACAGTGGCTCCCGAGCAAATTTCAACCAGCCTCATCTGGCATCTGAGGGATTTGGGATTTGTTTAAGCTCTTTTCACCCGCCGGACTTTAATCGGCGCGTTTGCCTGACCTCCAGCCCCGGCGCAACCCCGGCTGCGCCGGCGGTGCCGCCCGAGGGTCCCGGCTCGGGGCGATTCCCAGCGCCAAAGCCCGGGGCTGCCCCCAGGATAGCTGGGATTAGCTATCAAATAACTTTGCATTTAAACCCTTTTTAACAGGGCTGGAGGTCGGCGGGGTAAGGGCAGAGGTTAAGCCTGGCTGCGGCCGGGCGCTGACCCCGCGGCCGGGGACGCCGGAGAGGGGACGGGGCGGCACAGGGGGCCTGGGGGTATGGGACCCTCGCCCCGGCCATGCCACCCACCCACCTCCCCTTGCACGGTGGGGCCGGGGAGGGGACGGCTTGTGGGGACCTCGCGGTGGGGTGTCCCCACAGGAGGGGTGTCCCCGCAGGAGGGGTGTCCCCACAGCCCCCAGCCTCGCCACCCCCGTCACTTACTGAGGCTCTGCAGCAAAGACGACCAGCTCTTCATCTCCAGCATGGCGAGGGTCCCGTGCCCCCCTCCCCAGGCCGGTGCTCAGGCTGCTGGGGGGGCCCAGGCCCGGTCCCACACCCCGGCAGAGGGAGGCACAGCCCTGGTGCTGAACCGCCGGCGGGTGACAGCGACCATTTTATTGCCTTTTAACTCTGCCTGCGCGGCTCCGGCGCGCTCATCCTCCCCCTCCCCGCCGCCCAGGCTGGTCCTGAGTTGGGGAGCTTTGCTTTTCCCTCCCTTCCCTCCTCCTCCCTCCTTGCACTTGATAGCAGCCTTGTCAAGCCCGCCGAGCTGTGCTGACCCCTGCCCTGGCGCTGCTAATTAAGGCGGCACAGTGACAGCCCCAGTGCCTCGCCAGAGCGCCGCGGCACGGCTGCTCCTAATTGGAGATGCTTTTGAGCTCTCAAAAACCACCCAGTTGGGGCTGGGGGATCCTAGGGGGGTCCTGCACCCATGCCAGGGGGTGGTGCTGCAGGGGGATGCATGTTGGATATTGAGATCCTAGAAATTATTGAGAAGCTGATGTAAAATTGGGTAAAAAGAGACTGAAGTCAGGAGGAAAGCGGGACTGGGAGGGATGAAGGTGAGCAATTCCCTCCTGCATGAGGGGCACCTCGTGCCGGGGCCTCCCGAGGTATTTTTGGATGGTGAGGAGTGAGGGCAGCAGGCATGGCACGGAGCCAGGATGCGGGGCTGTATCTCCCTGCGGCAGAGCAGGGGCTGGCAGGGGTATCAGCCGGGACACCTGGCTCCTGTCCCTGTCCCTGCCCTTCTGCTGAGACCCTGAACACCCTGCGGAGCCCCAGCACGGCTGGGGGAGCTCGAAGGGGCACGCCAGCACCCACCCAGCCCCGGGGCCGTGTCCCCTGGGCCGTGCCAGCAGCCTGACGGATCCATTGTGTCGTGACAGACGAGCTGCTTTATCGCGGCGAGGCAGCCAGCGCCAGCCGTCAGGCTGACCCCGCCGGCAGGCTGAGGAGAAACAGAAGAGGGCTTGTATCATCCGGGGGTCAGAGGGCACGGAGGCAGCCGGCCCCCCCTGCAATCCCAAATTCCTGGCATGCACGCCCAGGCAGGCAGCTGCGTGCGGCCCCTGAGCTGCAGGTGGGGGCTGGCAGGGTGTGGGGACAGACACCCCCCCCACCTCAGCACCTCCCCAGTCCCTGTGCTGCCAGCCCAGCCTCCCCTTGTGACATGGGGACTGTGCCCTGAAACCGTGTCCCCAAGCTGTAGCATCCCTGAACTAAGGTCTCCAGTCTGTCCTGTCCCAGCCCTGAACTGGGGTCCCCAGCTGCCCCATCCCACTGCAGAAGCTGCCACCACAAAGGGACACAGACAGACCCCACAACCACCCCAGTGTCTCCCAAGCCAAACCTGCGACCAGGGGGTCACCACTTTTCCCATGCCACCCCAAAATGCAGTGTCACCTCCATGGCAGGGCTCTAGAGGGACAGGCAGGGTGGGATGGCAACTGCAGCCATGACTCACATGGAATTAACTGGAAATCACGTCCCCAAGGCTGGAGCAATGTCCCAGCACAGTGAGATGGGGATGTTTGGTAGGACGCCATCCCTGCTCCCAGCAGCAGGAGTTCTGGGCAAGCACTAAGCAATGCTGCCCTCCCCAAACTGTCCCCAAAACTCACATCCCTCTGGGATCAATCCCACTGGGCTGACGTCCCTGGCATCAGGCACGGCCAAGCTGTGGGGGCATGGTGGTGCCAACCACACGGGTCAGAGCCTGTCTTTGCGCCCCCTCACCCTGGCACTGGGGGTCTGTGTGGGCCAGCAGGGTGTAAATCCCCCCTGGAACCTCTCTGAGCTCCCCATCCCTTCCTCCCCTCCCTTCCAGCAGCCTTTGTGCCGCTGCCGAGCCGGCACCTCCGGGGTGGATGCATTAAGGCAGCACAAAGCAGAGCCGAGAGGCATTTCGGGTGCAATTTTCCCTGCTCCATTATTGACAAACAAGCTGCTTTGTGCAGGTGATGCCGAGGCCAGCGCAGCAGCTGGGACGCTGTGCCACTCTGTGCCACTCTGTGCCACGCCGTGCCACGCCGTGCCAGCTGGACAGCCCCACTCCTGCCCCACAGCCAGCCACACTGCCCTCCCATCCAGACCCATGTCACTCCAGAAAACCAAGGGGGGAAGGAAGAGGCAGAGGGAGCGCTCTGGGATGAGCAGCGGTGCCCAGGCAGGTGCTGGCATCGCTGCCGGGCAGCCCCTTTCCCCCGGCCGGGGCGGCTGGGCACAGCGTGCGGCGAGTCTGTCGTTAGCGCCGTGCCAAACCCAAAGTGGCTGCTTCGGAACGGCAATCCAATAAAAGTGCTACTTGTCTATTTATCATCCTCAGGGCTTTTTATCACAGTGCAGATGGCTGCTACCTTCGCAAGGCACAGCAGTGTGCTGGCACGCGCCCGCCGCACAGAAGCTCGGGCGCCGCGGAGTCTGTGCGTACACCTGCGAGGAGCCGGCGGCCGCCTGCTCCAGAGAAGCCGGCCGGGAGCCGGGCAGCGCCGCCGGGCAGCGCCGCCTGCCAGCGCCACAGCACCCCAGGACACGCCAGCTCCCCGCCTGGGTGGTGCTTGCAGCGGGCACTGGCACCAGCGATGGGCATTGGGCATGGGAAAGGGGCACTTGCGCTGGGGATGTCCAGCAGGTGTTCGCACTGATCATTTGCACAAGGTGTTTGCATCAGGTTTGGGCACTGGGCATTGGCACTGGGCATCCCTCATCCCTGGAAGTGCTCAAGACCAGGTTGAACAGGACTTGGAGCAACATGGTCCAGTGTAAGGTGTCCCTGCCCACAGCAGGGGGTTCAGACAAAGAGATCTTCAAAGTCTCTTCCAACTCAAACCATTCCACGATTCCATGATTTGCACCAGGGATGTTGATGAGGTGTTGGCACAGGGCTGTTGCAATGGGCACGCTCACTGGGCACTGGCAGGGGGTGTTTGTTTGCACTGGACACCTGCAGCGGGCATTTGCACTGGGGGTTATTAGCGGGCGTTCCTCTGGGCACACACAGCCTGTCATTACCTGGCTGGGCGGGCTGTGGGCAGCGGCAGCAGCGGGCACAGGGCGGTGGGTGGGAGCCGCTGGAGCAGGTGATTAAAGCTGTATTAAGTGTCTGTCTGCACGCGGGAGAAAACACACCTAATTATGCACCGGGAGGGAGGAGCGGCCCCGATCGCAATCGCGTAATGAAGTGGAACGCAGGGCCAGGCCTGGCGCGGGCGGTAATTAAAAGGCAGCAAAGCCAGAATTGCAACGGTGGCAGGCAGCGGGCAGGGTCCCAAACCCGGAGCCTCTGACTTCCGTGGGAACCCCTCCTCAGGGAGCCCACTCCCATCCCCACCCCAGCACGTTGTCCTGTTCACCACGGCCCCAAGCCCCACCTGCTCGCGCCAAATGCCCCCTGCACGGCCCAACACCGGCGCACTCCAGCAAAGCCACCCGGCTGCCAGGACGCGGTGCCAGGACGCGGTGCCAGCACCCCTGCCCTGCCCGCGGGCGCCGGGCAGGCACCGCCGTGGCACCGTTGCATGGGCGTCGAGCGCGGCCCGCTGCGCAGAGGCGATGCCGGGACACGGAGGGCCGGCGCCGCTGGAGCAGGCGGCGGCGAGGCGGCAGGGGCGGCCGGGCCCCACCTCTTGCACCGGTGCCAAAGCCGCCAACCCACGCCACCGCTCCCCGAGCGGGTCCGGCGGGTCAGGAGCGCCCCGGGGAGACGCCGTGTCGCCCTGCCTGTGCCCGGCGTCCGCAGCACCGCTGCAGGGACCCCACGCCCGCGCCTCCCCCCCGGTCCGGCTGCCCCAGCCGGTTGGGAAGCGGCCGGGCTTGCCCGGGAATGCTGCTTGCATCAGCCCCGGCCTGGCTGGCACCGCTGGCAGGCGGGGACATGCCGTGCCGGCAGGCAGCACGCTGGGGTCAGGCCCTGGAGAGGCTCAGCGGGGTTAGGGCATCCCTGGCAACAGCGCAGGGATGCCCACAGCCCTTGGAGTGGTGGCACAGGGGACACTGAGAGGGGCAGTGACCACCCACCCCATCGCCCTGCCATTCCAACTGTGGCACACCGCGGTGCAGGACTCACAGCCTGCACCACGGCACGGTGACAATCCCCACTACAACGCGTGGCACGGCGGCAGGCAGTGAGGACACAGGAAGACATCCCCTCCTTCTCCTCACCCCGTCTTTCTCTCCTTCTAATGTTTTTTTTCCTCCAAGCTCTCCAGAACAAAGTACACACTCTACCTCTTCAAACCCACCACCATCTGTCCGTCCGTCTGAGCGGCGCAGCCCCGCCGCTCCGAGCGGCCGCCTCCGAGCAGATGGTGACAGGGGAAGGACAAGCCGCTGCCACACAGGGCCTCGACGGCGGCGGGTCACGGCGGCTCCATCGGCCCTGACCTCCTCATCCTCCCCGGCACGGTAATTACCCAGCAAACAGCCTGCGCCGGCTCATTGTGCCGGACACCAACAAAGGGCGGCCGACGGCGGGACCTCCCGACCCCTGCCAGCCCCTGGCGACCCCGCCAGCCCTGCCCTCCGCCAAAAGAGCAATAAATCAAAGAGATGGGACAGGGACAGGCTGGCAGGCAGGGATGGGGACGGGGACTCACTCCCCACCAGCACGCGGGTGCACCCCCAGCACATGGGTGATGAGCCCTGGATTAGTGAGGCCACGCAAAGCACGGAGCCATCCCCCTCGCCGGCAGAGGGGACAAGCCCCTGCTGCCCTTGGGGACACACAAAAGGCTGTGCGTGCTCCCAGGCTGAGCGCAGAGCAGCGAGGGACGCTTCCTCCCCCTCCAGCCTCCGGTCACAGCCAGCTAATGGGGAATTTCATGGGTGCGGCACAGCGGAGCGCGGCCGGGAACATGCCGGAGCCATCTGCTCGCAGGACCCGGGGCTGTCGAGCCGCCCTGACCTCGGCAAGGCAAACAATTTGCAGGAGCAGATGTCACACCCTCCCTTCCCCCCGGGGCTGAGGGCTCGGCACCCCCACAAACCCCCCGGCACCTCGGGGTGGCCCCTTGCACCGAGCTGGGGGCACAGCCAGAGAGCAAAGGCACTTTGCAGAGACCTGGGAATCTCACTGCAGGAGTGACACCCCCCAAAATACGGCGCCTTTGGGAATCTGGGCACAGAAGATGATCCCTGCTCCCTCCTGGCACCCCGGGCACCACAGTCCGGTGCCACCTCACAGGCTGCCGTGCCCCTGTGCCCGCTGGCAAGGATTCAGAGAGCTGGCTGTGCCCACAGAGCTCATACCGTGCCAGGGCAGCGGCGTGCCAGGCACAAAGGTGCCTGGCGCTGTCAGCACCCGCAGGTAGCACGGCATGGCACGGGGCCGAAGGTGCAGGCGCGGCTGCTCCGGCAGCAGATCCCAGCCGGATCCAGGCTGGTTTCCCGCAGGTCCCCGGGAGTGGCTAGCACCGGTGTCTTTGGGACTGATTAAAATTCATTCTGCATGATTTAGGACCTAATCTCGGTGAAACTCCACAGCGCTTTATTAATAGCGCATTAGTGGATAATTCATGCGTTCGGATGAAAAATCAGCCCGTGTTATTCTCCGGGAGAGGGGGGGACACGCTGGGGGGGGACACGGGCGCGGGGAGGGGGGCACCCCACTCGCCCAGCCTCCCGCACCTCCCCGCCGCCGCCGCATCCCGGCGAGGCAGCAGCCCTTCTGACAACTGCCACCACTCATTAATCTTGACGAGTTTTCTGCTGAATATTCTTCCACAGGCTTTCAAACCGTTCACTAATTGCAATTAATCACTTACCGAAACAGATGTCAGGAACAATGGAATTGGGAAGTCTGGAGGCTTGATAAAGCTGTCAGAGGAGCGCGCTCGTGTGGCAGCGGGTGCCAAAAGGCGCTGGCAACACCTTCCCCGTGCCATGTGCTGGGGGGACCCGGTGACCCCGTCCTGCCCGCGCGGCATCTGTCCACCCCGGAGAGGGAAAATGCACGGAGAGGGGGCACAGGGGGCTCTGCGTCCCCACCAGCGCATGGGGATGGGGATGTGAGCACTGGTTTTTGGGGGTGGTAGTGGCACACCTGCAGGGAATACCACGGATGCCATCAGCACGGCTTCACCCTGACACCGGGGCGGCTGGGGCTCTGCTCTCCATCAGGAAAGCCGCACGGAGCCCCAGCGGGGCGTCACGTCCGCCGTGCCTCGCGCAGGCGACGGCACGTTCCCCGTCCCTGCCAGACGCCGCTTTAGCACCAGCAGGGATCCAACAGCCTTCCCCGGCAGGCGCGCCACGCTGTTTACCCATCACACATGAAAGGTGCCGAGCTGACAGCTCCAGGGATGGGAGAGAGCTCCCGGAGACACTGACGGGGCCAAGGCGCCTGTGTGCCTTCGCCTCCTGCCCTTAGGGACCCCAAGGGCCGCCCCACAGGTGACCCCAGTAAAGGGCAGCCCCCAGGCTTCTGTTCCCCTGCAGCTTTACCAGCTGAAGCTCTGCACACCCCCACACCTCAGCTGCTCCCCCAGCTTGAAGACATCCTTTGGGAACAAGGCGGGGACAGGCTGGGAGAGGGGACACTTTCCCAGTCGCCCACGAGGCAGACGATGCTGCACAGCCTGAGGCCACCAAGCGCAATTAGCCCCGAGTCCCCCAGCCACTGTGGGGACCCCCACACCTCCCCAGCAGGCAGAGCCCAGGGGACTGGAGCATCCTTCCGGGGCTGGCGCAGCGCGAGCCCAGCCCGGGGCTCGCGACCGGCGCGGCCTCGACACATGTTACAATAAATATTCCGCACAGACACCGTTCCATATGTATGATCCGGTGGGGTGATGATTTTTCTACTGATCACTGGAAGTGACAGCTGTGCGGAGAGCAGGAGAAACAAAGGCACCGACTGCTCTCCCCATTACACTCTGCTAGCGACATGATGGTGTGACACGGAGCGGCAGCATCTGGCGCCACCGGGACTGGCAACCGGGACGGGACGCCTGTTAGCGCCCGCCACAAAGGGGTGGCCACAGGGATGGGGTGGAAATAAGGATGGGGTGGCCACGGGGATGGGGTGGAAATAAAGATGGGGTGGCCGTGGGAATGGGGTAGTGAAGGAAACAGGGTGGAAATAAAGATGGAGTGTCAATGGACAAGGTGACAATAAGGATAGGGTGGCAATAGGGATGACATGGTCGTGGGAATGAGGTGACCGTAGGACAAGGGTGGAAATTAGGATGAAGTGGCAGTGGGGAAGGGATGGCCATGGAGATGGAGTGGAAATACGGACGGGGTGTCAACGGGGACAAGGTGACAACAAGGATAGGGTGGCAATGATCATGGGAATGAGGTGACCGTAGGACGAGGGTGGAAATAAGGATGGAGTGGCAATGGGGAAGGGATGGCCATGGAGATGGAGTGTAAATATGGATGGAGTTGGCAATGGGGACAGGAACGGACACAGGACAGCAATGGGTGCTGGGTAGCAATGAAGATAGGGTAGGCATGGGATGGCAGTGAGTATGAGGTGACAAGAAGGATGGGGTGTCAACATGGTGACAATGGGAATGGGGTAGCAGAGGGTGACAATGGCGATGGTGGCCATGGCAATAGGATGGAAATAAGGATGGAGTGGTAATGGCAACAGGGTGGCCGTGGGGACAGGATGGCAACGGAAATGGAGTGGAAATATGGAAAGGCTTCAGTGTGGATGGGATGTCAATGGGAATAGGGCAGAAATAAGGATGGGGTGGCCAAGGGGGTGGCTCCCATCTGCCCCCTCATGTCCCACACTAGCAGCCAGCCCCTCCATCCTGCCCTCCTGCCACCGCAGCGCCCGGCCCAGGCAGGGTCAATATTTGCATTTGATTTGCAAGCGTTTCCTCCCCCCAGATAACGGCAGGGCTGCCACAGGTACAGGAGGGAGAACGCTGGGCTGGGTTAATTATTAGTGAACATGCAAATTCCCCCTCCATGAGATAACAATAAACACCGTGATTTCAGTGAGATAAACAGGGCTTTAAATTTCCAGCAGCCTTTACTGGTGTAAAAATAAGCGTCCCTTATTTATTTAGCTCCTTTGAGAAACCACATCAGTCCCCAAACACAGTCTTTTACTGTCAAGCTACAGTAGAAGCCTTTATAGGCGGCGAAGATCCTGACAGCTACCCCTAGCACAACCATCTTTTATTCATGCTCATAATATAAACTGTATTGCCTCAGAAACAAAAGGATTTAACTCGCTGCTGGCCGGGTGGCAGCGGCCGAGCCCAGGTCCCTGCTGGGGGCACGTGGTTGGGATGGCTTTGCTCTGACATCCCACATCTCTTCATCCCTCAGGATGCCTCCTCCTAGAGGCAGCGCTGAGACAGACCCCTGCTCTGATGCATCAGCATATCCACGGATAACATAAGCCAAAATAACAATCTCCCCCCAACCTGGAGCCATTAGGCAAAGCCTCCGTGCTCTGCGGTTCCGAATCCCACCCTGCCTGCACACACGCAGGAAGAGCAGCGGTTACAAGAGTGGTTCGTATTTAATAATGCAATTTATATTCCACTCTCAACATAAACTATTGTAAAGGCACACTAATGTAAAAATACATCTGGCTTGTCAATAGTTTATCTTCTGGATCTGCATCTAAATCCCTGGGCATTCTTGACTTATGGCTGCACCAGTGTCTAATGAATAAAAAGGTGCAAATTATAGGCCTTGCTTTAATGCTCATCATAAAATTAGATGATAGTTGCAAAAGCTGCATTCTCCTGCCCACAGTGCAGCAATGGTAAGCTATAAATAAAGTGTATTTAATGTATCCCAGCGCTGCGCAGAGCCAGGAAACAGTATGTTACTGCACAGCCTTCAATGGATCCGCCACCAGTTCAATGAAGTGATAACTGATCCATCATGTGAATTTATGTTAACTGTCTGCTCGCAAAGTCACGGCCCCAGCACTGTAAATAGCCCACAATCCTTCCAGCCCGGCCTGCCTGCCAATAAACCTGTCACCGGCAGCCTGGGAGCAGCCACCTTAGGACACCGCAGACAAACCATTACAGCTTGGGTTTCCTCCTGGTTTTTCCATTGCTGCCGTGCCTTGGTTTACCCACAGCCCAGCACTCCCCTCCTCGGGGCTTCCCAGCCCCGTGAGATGCTTTTCCACCTCTCTGGAGCTGTCACATCAGGGATGCAGGAAGCCCAGATGGGATCTGGGGGGCTGGTGGGGGTGTGGGTGGGATGGCTCCCATGCTGGCGACAGGCAAATGATGGGAAGGGGGGGACAGGCTGGAAGTGGAGCCCCTCCAGCTCCTGTAACAGGGTGGGATGCAGAGGCAGGAAGGATGGTGGGAACAACTCACTGGATGGGGACGGAAATGTAACTGCATCATGACTGGAAAGCATCCTCCTCTGGCAGAGGTGTGTGTCCCAGGGCTGGCATCTGGGAAGGAGACATCCCTGGGAGGAAGTTCCTGGGAAAATGTGGTCACCAGGAAGGAGATGTTCCTAAAAATGTGGTCCTCAGGAAGGAAACATTCTCAAGAAGACATTCCCAAGAAGCAGATGTCTTTGGGAAGGAGATGTCCTTGGGAAGATGTCATCCCCTGGAAGATGAAACATTCACAGCAAGGATGCCCCCGGTAAGGTGTCCCAGGGAAGATGATGTCCTAGGGAAGGACACATCCCTAGGCAGAGCATGACCCTGAGAAAATGTGTTCCATGGGAAGGAGATGACCCCAGGAAGCAGATGTCTTTGGGAAGGAGATGTGTTCGGGAAGGAGATGTGTTCGGGAAGGAGATGTGCTCAGGAAGAAGACATCCCTGGCAGGAGATGTCCCCAGCAAGGGGACGTTGCTGGGAAGGTGTCATCCACAGGGAGTTGTCCCTGGGAAGAAGATGTCCCTGGGAAGATATCATCTCCTGGAAGGAGACATCCCCCGCAAGGATGTCCCTGGGAAGGTGTCATCCACAGGGAGGCGTCTCTGGAAAAGTGTCAGGAAGAGGATGTCCCTGGGAAGATGTGATACTCAGGAGGGAGATGTGTCTCAGAAGATGTCTCCAGTCCTGAGGAAGGTGCTCCCAGGAAGCGGACATATTTGGGAAGGAGATGTCCCCAGGAAGGAGACATCCCTGGGAAGATGTCATCCCCTGGAAGGTGACCTCCCTGCCATGGATGTCCTGGGGCAGGCACCACCTGCAGGTTTGTGTCACTGGGAAGAAGATGTCCTTAGCAAGGAGATATCCCCCTTCCAAGAGCCCAAACCCATGGAGCCCCAGCAGTGAGAGACACAGTGATCCTTGGGGAGCAAGGTGGCACCCGGAAGGACACGGGGGACACCGTGCCCACAGGAAGCAGCATTCGCCACCACCCAGCCCTCATTAACGCGGTGCTGAGCAGCCCCTAATAATAGCAACAGTAAATTCTCCTACCCAATTCGGGTCCATTTCTATAAATAATGTAGAATCTTTTTATTTACTGACAGGTTGTAAAAGTATCAGTGAGAATAATGTGAAATCAGGAGCTGCTGAATAATTCATGGCAGCAGCTCCGCTCTCCCCGTCCCCGCGCTCCCCTGGCCCCGGCGTTTACACGACAGCACCTTGTGCCTGGGTTTATCTCATAAAAACCAGGACTAACGACCTGGCACTAATTCTTTATCAACAGGGACTTTTACAGCGAGGGGAGGAGGAAGGAAACAGAAAGAAATAAAAATAACCCCGGGTGCACTCTATAAAAAATGCATGGGCCCATGTCCTCGCCTCCGCACGGAGCCGGCCATCCCCAGCTGCTCCCATCTGCAATTCCCCACAGACCCCACAGCCTCTCCAAAAATTAGTATTAATTAGCAGCACCCACAGCCCCACACCGGCATCATCCTGGGGTAGCAAGGGCAGGAAGAGTGGCACAACCCTGCTGGGGCATGGGGACACTGGCACAACCCTGGGAAGGGAGGATGGGGACACTGGCACCCAACCCCATGGGGATGATGACAGGACCAGGAGGACCCTTGGAGACCAGAAGGCTGGGGATGGTGGCAGGACCACCCACAAGGGGGACAATGGCAGGACCCATGGGGATGATGACAGGACCCATGGGAATGATGGTAGGACCCTTGGGGACACCAGTAAGACCCATGAGGATGGTGGCAGGAGCCATGGGAACACCAGCAAAACCCACAGGAATGATGGCAGGACACAGGGGGATGGTGACAGACCCATGGGGATGGTGACAGGACCCATGGGAATGATGAAAGGACCCATGGGGAATGACGGTAGGACCTTTGGGGACACCAGTAAGGCCCCTGGGAGTGGTGGCAGGAGCCACGGGAATACCAGCAAGGCCCACAGGGATGATGGCAGGACCCAGGGGGATGGTGACAGGACCCAGGGGGATGGTGACAGGACCCATGGGAACACTGGCAGAGCCCACAGGGGTAATGGCAGAACCCATGGGGACAATGGCAGGATGCTCCCTGTCCCCGTGTCACCCTCAAGGCTGCCAGCCTGGGGCAGCAAACCCCTGCTGGGGGCAGATGGGTTAAATTTGGGCAGAAAAAGCTGACCAGTGGGGCAGCTAATCCCTGTAACAACCCGATCCGGCGTCCCTCATCCCTCCTGCCACCTCTGAGGGCGATGGGGACAGTGGGGACCCCCCTGCAGCTGCCCCCATCCCCTCCCCAGAACAATACCTACCCGCCGCTGTTTTGATGTGCGGCACAAAGCCGGGAGAGCTTTCCATGTAACATGATAAAAGCAAGTCCCCAGCCAGCACAATTATTTGATAATTCTCCCTTAACACCCATCAAATTAAAGCAATGTCCAAGGGCTGCCTGAAGTGGCACTGATAGGTATTAAACTTTAATGAGATTTAATGGCACTGCCCTACTTTTTAAGCGCTCGGGCCTACATTTATGAACATTTAATTTCCCGGGCCCTGACCTCTTTTTTTTTTTCCCCCCCTTTCCCCCACGTCCCCCCCCCGCCCGCCTGGGAGCACAGCTGGATTCTGTTAGCTCTGGCAGCCGCCCCGACCCGGGATGCTCGGGATGCTCGGCCAGCCCTGAGCCCTTGGAAATCTCCAGGCATTGCAGGGTGAGATCTTGATTCCTGCAGGGAGCTGAGCAGGGAGGGGGAAAAGCCAGGGGAGAAGGGGGGGGCGGGCGCAGATATGATTCACCAGCAGCAAACACAGCCAAATTTATGCAATGACTTAATTAATTTGCTCTTGGGATGAAATGACACTGTGGGTCTCCGAGTGGTTGGAGAGGCCTCATCCTGCTGCAGTGGTTTTGTTTAGGCACCCCTGAAAAATAAGTGTGCCCCCACTGCAAACCCACAGTGCCAGGGCAAATCTGGGGGGTGAGACCCCTCAATACCCCCAGGGACAGAGCACAGCACACTGATCCAGTTTATTGCTGCCCTCTAGTGAGTGTGGGACAGCCCAGGCCTGCTGTCACTTGTCCCCCTGGCCACTCGGCCACCTAGCATGCTGCTCTCAAGTGGGGACAGCTGATGAGATGCTGAAAGTCCCTGACAGACAGGGTACCGGGGGGATACCAGGGAGCATCACCTTACACCCCAAAATCCCACTAATGCAGCTGCAAGATGGGCACAGACTGGCACCAGTGACACCAGGCATCACCTCCTGCCCCACGGCATGGCTGGGACAGGTTTGATGGGGCTTGGAACAACCTGGACTAGTGGAAGGTGTTCCTGCCCATGGCAAATGAGAGGAGCTTTGAGGTCACTCCCAACTCAAACTGTCCTGTGATTCCATGGTCCTGGTGGGATACGGGATGCAGCATTTCCCTACACTGCAAATACCAACCATGAAGAGGGGCTGCTGGCATGGGTGACCACTCAGGGCATGAGGGTCAGAGAAACTGAGGCACACAGCAAGGCAGCCAGGCTTCTGAGCTGGAAATGTCCCTCTCCCGCCTTCCCAGCACCCACCTCAACTGCGGGGAGCCCAGCAGCAGGAATGCAAAGGCAGGGCAATAAAAGGGAGCGTTATCAAGCGCCAGCAGAGCTGACAGCTCAGGGAGGAGAGCAGGGAGGGAGGGAAAGGAACAGAAAGGAAAAAAAAAAAAAAAAACCCCACCCTTAACCCCGAGATCACTTATCATTCAGGCTGCATCACGCATCTAGAAAGTGCAGACACAAAAATGTAATGTCATAACATTCGCAGTTCAATAACCTTTGCTTCACGAGACGGCTTGAACTGTCAGAGGAGCTGGAAGGTAAATATTTCAGCGCCCAGGCACTGAATGCAAAGGCGTGGGGAGGGGGTCGGCCTCGGCTTCCCCAGCTCGCCTCGACACGTTCAAATATCCCCCGCCATAAATCCCGGCCGGCGCTGGGGAAAGGCCGTGGCGCGGATAAAATACGAGCAGATATAAAGCCAGACACCTTTATTGTTCGGCAAAGTCTTCCAACAAGTTATGAACCCGCAGCTTGACCCTAACCCATCATCTTGTTATACAGCGGAAACAAAGGCAGCGCCAGGAGCCGGGGCTGGAGCGGGGCAGGATGCGGGTGGGAAGGAGGAAAACCCAGCCTGCCTCCTCCACGGGGGATGGTTGGGTGTAATTCATCCCTAAACCCCACATCCACCACGCTCCAGGCTGCCTGTGGAGAGCAGACCCCGTGTCAGCCCCTCGCAAGGAGCCTCCCTGCCAGGTTCAAGGGCACAGAGTTCCCTTGGCCGGGGTTAACAGGAGCAGGACCCAGCCAACACGGGTTAACCGGGACTGCCACGCGGGCAGGAGGAAGGAGATTGCACAGCCAAGAACCAACGGCTGCAGGGGTTGGCAAACCAGTGAGGGATCCAAAGGGGAGCGGAGAGATTTCCCAACGGGGAAAAATCCCCTAACAGCACTGGCAAGGTGCTGGCACCAGGGCAGCGTGGCACAGTGGGCAGTGGCCTGGTGTCCAAGCCAGCTGCGTGGCATGGCACGGCACGGCACAGTGGGCAACAGCAGCGCCAAGCAGCTTGCACATCCCATCCCCTGCATGGCACACGCTGCATAGAGCTCCCTCCCCGCTCCAACTGCGCGGCACAGCTGGGGACAAGCACAGCCACCTGCCTGCAGCTGCGCTGGCTCTGCCACGGCGCGCCCCAAACGCTGGGAAGCACCAGGGGATCCGAACACACCTGATCAGCGCCAAGCAGGGAGGGCATCAAAGGGGGCACGGCCACGGCGAGGAACAGTTAAACGGCCCCCGCCCGCACGGGGCGTGCGGCAACAGGCACCATCACACCCTGCCCAAACACCTGCTACCGCCGCGCTGGCACGGGGCGAGCGCCCGGGGCGGGCACGGAGCGGCGGCAGCGGGGAGCACGCCAGGGCCCGCAGCGAGGAGCGGCATGTCTGCGCTTGGCAGCACAACAGAGAGCAGGTGACAAGCGCGCCGGCGGTCGCTTTATTACAGGAAGCGAGCACGCAAGCATCTGACGCCGCGCTGCCAGGAGAGAAAATAAAACACCCCCCTCTCCCCTGCCATTAACAATCCCTCTGCGGGCGCGGGAGAAGGGCCCCCCGGATGCGGGGGGTGGGTGCCCTGCTGCAAAATGATGGCCCGGTGGCATCACGGCTCAGCCTTCCCCCCCTCTGCATCATTCCCAAGGGGGAGTAAAATTATGTGTGTGTGTGTGTGTGTGTGTGTGTGTGTGTGCACAAACATTTTTCCTCAGCAAACACTCCCCGAGACAACAAAATCAGCCGCCCCTGCACCCGTTCCCGCGCCGCCCCGCTCCTCTGACCCAGCAATTAGAGGCAGGCATTAATATTTAAATATTGCCAGCTCGGGAGAAAGGAAATCAAATAAAACACGCCAGCGTGCCGGCAGCACATCCAGCTCCTGCTCCATCGCCTCAAAGAGGGTGCATGGAAGCAGGGGGGTGCCGTGCCACGCTGCTGGGGACACCAGGGTATTGATGTCACAAGGGGAACCCCCTTTCTGGGCCCAATCAGGATGAGCAAGGAGGCAGCGAGCAAATGGTGGGCAAGCAGCAGCGATGTTGTTGCCTGCTCAGCTGGGGGGTTTCAAAGGCACCCCAACCCCACACTAACCATGTTTTGGGGTTCTCACCCTCCCTCCCAGCCACAAAGCACCCGCCTGCAGGGTGTTGGGGACACACACACACACACACATCCAGGCTGTACCCCCCCGCAGGAGTCACCCCCCGGGCCCGCGGGTGCTCGGAGGCGGCGCTGGCCCAGCAAAGAGGATTTACTGCTCAACGCAAGGGGCTTTAGAGGCAATAACTTTCCCTCCTCTTGACTTAAATGGATTTGAAACTTCAAAAAGGATCGAGGGGGCAGGCTGCCAAGCGGCCGCCCCCAAGGGCTGACCCCGAAGGGGCTGGGGGGGCCGAGGGGGGGCTGCCAGCCCAGCCAGGGCCAACGGCCGTGGCAGATAAGGGCTGGGGGGGCCCAGAAGGGCCCGAGATAAGGCGGCCGCCGTTACGGGCGCGGGAGCTCTGGGGCACTTCCTCCCGCCCCGCGGTGCAACCGCCCGCGGGCACTGGGGTGCCAGGCTGGGGGGACACGGGGGGCACGTGGGGCAGCGTGAAGCACGAGGCATGGCATGGGCCGGCTCAAGGGCAATCCCCCTGGCAGCCTGCCCAGGCAGCCGCCGCAGGCCAAGCTCTGTCCCAGCTGCTCCTTCTTGGGGCTCGGCAGGGCTGCCCCACTGCCCCTCGGGGGCACCCAGCACCCCACAGGTGGGTGAGGCACCCCAGCATTGCCAGCACACACGGTGATGTCCCCACTGGGCCGTGATGGCAGAGGCCATCTGCTGATGCCCACAGTAAGGCCAGGCCTTACACCCGGAGCTGGCGGCAGTGCCAGGGCTCCGGGACAGAGGTGCGACCCATGGCACCATGCCCTGATGTGGGGGAGAGCACCAGCACCTCCACACGGCTGGCACAGGCACAAACCCCCAGGAACAGCCCCTCCAGGCCTCAACCTCCCACGGGCCAGACGGCAGGCTGAGGGAGAGGGCTGGCAACAAACAGAGGAGCAGCGATTAAAACTAACACCCCCTCCTCAAGCTGCCCCCCAGCCCGTACCCCTGTCCCAGACGCGGGCCTGCCAGCAAGGAATAAACTGTCCTGCGTCCTTCGGCACCCCCCCTGCGCCCCCCGGCAGCCTGGCCCCCCGCCAAAGCCACCATCTCCCTGCTGCAGCTCCCTGCCCTGCAGCCAGCACCGGCCAGAACAGGCCCCGTGTGCACACACAGGAGCTCAGCCCCGCGGGACGTGCAGGCACACGCACCCCGCGTGCCCCCAGCCAGGGGTCAGCACGCAGAGATTCACACCCCAGGGTTGTGCAACGCTCACATGCAGGGACACACGTGTGCCCACAGCGCGCTCACAGCCAGCCCCCGCTGCTCGCTGACCCCCCAGGCACGGCTGGCCAGCCCCGTGGCGCTCCCCGGCAGGTTACACAAACAGGGCGCACACGCAGCCGGGCGCACGCTCGCCTCGCTCACACCCACAAACCACACGGGCTCACCCCGGTGCTGCCAGCGCACGCGCGCCCGCGCAGGAAGAGGCGCTGGCTTCCCGCTGCCTTTTCCCTCCATTAACTCCCTCCCTGGATCTGGATCCTGCTCGTGGCCCAGCTCTGTGCCCCCCAGCCATGGGAGGAGGATGAGGATGAGGATGAGGATGAAGAGAACGGAGCACTCGCCCCTGCTGCTCCAAGCGCTGGCAGTGGGCGCTTGCCCAGGGCTTGGGGACAGATGCTGCCAATGGGGCACTCGATTGACAGATGCCACCCAGCCACTGGGGACTGGCACCCATGTCACCATGCAAAGCAGACGCAGGGCATGGTGAGCTGCCAGCCCCAGGGCGAAGGGCACGGCAGGCAGCACAGGCAGGGCTGGAAGAGCCAGGACGGAGCAGGGCAATAAAGGCGGAGGCAGGCGAGACGCCGGGGCCAAGGCATCACCCCGGCACAGGGTGCGGTGTCCGGGCTCCCTGCGTCCAGCTCAGTCAGCAACACGGTCCCTCCCCAGCTCCAGAGGTCCTGGGAGTCCAGAAATATTGGTGGGTAAACTGAGGCACGGCCCCACGCTGCACCCTGTGTGCCCGCATGGAGAGGTGGGCAGGCAGTGAGGCAAGGAGAAGGGTCAAGGTCAGGGCCACCCTGTGCCCTGCCAGCCATGGGAAATGACGCCAAGGGTCTCTCTGGAATGTGGGTCATGGGGACTGAGCACCTCAGTTGGCCCCAGACCCTGAGGCCACAGAACCCAGAGGGTCTCATCTCCTCACAACATTCCCCAGCTGGATCCCCAAGTCCAAGGCAACCTCCATTCTCCACTCCATGGGGTCCCCCAAGGCCAGCTGACCTCTGTCCACAACATCACAGGGCACCTGAAGCTCGGGGTGACCACTGTCCCCCCATGATGGGGTACCCCTCCACCAGGGTGACCTCCACTCCTCACACAATAAGGGCCTCCAAGCCAAAGGCAACTTCCATCCTCCAGGCCACAGGGTCCCCCTGCCTCAGGGTGACCTCCATCCCCCAAACAAGAGTGACCCCCGAAGCTCAGGGTGACCACCACCCTCTGTGTCATGGCATCCCCCAGCTCTGGGGTGACATCAGTCCACACACAATGGGGTCCCCAAACTCCAAGGTGACCTCCACCCCCCACATCACAGGGACCCCCAACCCCAGGGCAACCACGGGGTCTCTCAACCCCGGGGTGACCTTGGTCTCCCAAACCATGGGTTCCTCCAGAGCCAGGGTGACCTCTGTTCCCCTTACATCGGGGTTCCCCAAACCAGGCTGCTCTCCACCCCCCATACCACGGCTTCCCCTAAACACAAGGCGACCTCTGCCCCTTACACCATGAGCTCCCCCAACTCCAGGGTGACCTCCATCCACCAAACAACCGTGCCCCCAAATCCCAGGGCGACCTCCACCCCCTATGCCATGGGGTCCCCCAGCCCCAGGGTGACCTCCATCCCCCCCAGCCCAGTCTCTCTGAGCCCCAGGGTGACCTCTGTCCCCCCCACCGCAGGGTCCCCCGGCTGACCTCCATCCAGCAGAGGGGCTGGGGGGGATTGCGAGCAGCGGGATCACACCAGCCCCATCCCACCCCTCCAGCGCAACTCCCACCCGGGGGGGGACGGGACGGGACGGACCCTGCTGCCCCCTCCCCACGGCGCTGCCGGGCTGGGCTGGGCTGGGGGGGGTCACTCACCCGCGGGCCGCGCTGTCCAACGGGGGCTGCGCTCCTCCATGGGGAGGGAGCGGAGCGGAGCCGAGCCGAGCCGAGCCGTGCCGAGCCTTCCCCCGCCGCTTCCTGCTTCCCTCGGCGCCCGCCCGCCGCCCCGAGAGCCGCACGGCTGGAGCGTGACTCACCGGGGGCCGGGCCGGGCAGGGCAGGGCAGGGCGGCGGGGGCGGGGGCGGCGGGCACCGGCAGCGAGGCACGGGCCGCTCCGAAAACAGGGATGCTGCAAGCGGGGAGGAACGCACCCACCGGGGATCCACCGGGGATCCACCGGCAATGGGGGTTCCCCCCGTGCGCGGGGGGGTCCCGCCGCAGCATGCCAAGAATTTGGGTGTTGGGGGTGTCACTCCTGATCGCGGAGCACAGGGGACCCCTCCACAAACGTAGAGATGGGGGGATGCTGGAAGGGGGGAGGAACCCACTCGCCCGGGACCACCGGGAATTCACCAGGAATGGGTCACCGGGAATGGGGGTTCCCCCCGTGCCGGGGGGTCCCACGGGGTGGCCATCCCGCCGCAGCATGCCAAGAATTTGGGTGATGGCAGTGTCACTCCTGATCGCAGCGCACAGGGACCCCTCCACAAACGTAGAGATGGGGGATGCCTGTGCCAAGCACTGATGGGGACCAGGCCTTTGACCCCCACCCCAAAACTGCTCCAAGATACCCTGGGGTTCTCTGGGATGCCAGCGTGGCCCAGCACAGTGAGCACCCAGGGTGGTCCTGAGCCCAGACCCTGCGGAAATAAGGGGTGATCCCAGAGCAGCCCCCTCGGGGCGCCCCAATGCCCCAGGCACCCCCTGCACCAGGTGTGGGAGGGGGAACAGCACTGTCCCTCCCAGGTGGGGATGGTGGTGGTCACCCCTGTGCCACCCCACCATCGCCTGGCCTTGGGGACACCAGTGACATGAGTGGGGTGGGGCTCAGCCCACTGGCACAGGAGGAAGTTGCCCATCATTCAGCGGCCGCACCAGGTGCCAGACAGGCTCGGCTGGCTGGGACAGGCCAGACCCCCACCTCCCTCGGGCGGGAAGGAGCCTTCCATGAGGAATCTCATCCTGGCACTGCCAGCCACGACCTGGCATCTCTGCAGGAGGAGACACAGGCAATGACAGGGACACCCCGCCGTCCCCAAACAAACTGCCACACCACAACACACACACCACCCCAAATCGCTTCCCAGCTCACCCTTGCCTCTGCATCCCCTCCATCCTCCTCCTCCTCCTCTTCCTCCAACAGGCCCCAGTGCCCGCCACGCCGGCGCTGCCGTGGTGCCGCTGCTGCCCGCCACCCCCCCAGTCCTCCTCGTGCTTCCCCCCCACCCTCCTCGTGCTTCCCCCCCCCCAACTCCCTTCTCCCGTTCTATTTTAAATTTTTATTGCATTCTTTTTAAAGAATACAGAGGAACAAATGCCCTTATCAGCAATTCTCACAAGGTATAAAGAGCCGCTTTTATCTCCTGCCTTTACTAATCTAGAGCGAGCCAATGCCTGTTAATTTTTTAATTTTCCTGGTGAATGCATTTGTGGTTCCGTCAGCATCCATCCGGACACGCACGCAGGATCCCCTCGGCATCCCAGCCCAACCACCCTGGCATGGGACTGACACCGTGCTGGCAGAGCAGTGCCTCATGGTTTGGCAACCGCAAAGGGATTTTGTGCACTGGGAAGTCCCGTGTGTCACACGAGGCTCAGCAGGACACCCTGGGATGTGTCACCACCCCCAAGATATGGAGGTGCTCCCACAGATGCCAGCTTGGCTCTGCCTGGCCACAGGGAACGCTGGCAGTGTGGGTCTCCACGCTCAGCACGGGGATAGATGCCATGCCAAGCTGTCCAACTGTCACTGTCACCCTCTCTGGCCAAGGTCCCCCCGGGGGCAAAGGGGGGGTCACCCCTGTGCCCCCCCCAGGAAGGGACGCGGCGCAGGCTGCCCGCTCAGCAGGGCTGGGAGCGCAGCAGCCGGACGCGGCGCGCAGATGAGATGTGGCAGGCGTGTAACAAGCCATTAGTCACTGTCACCTTTGCCCGGCAGCCACTGGCAGGGTAATAAATCCCGGGCTGACTCCAGCGGGCCCGTTCCAGGCCGCAGCTCCCAGCTTGCCTCCACGCCACTGCCGGCTGGGCTGTGAGCAGCTTGTAAATGCATCCCGTCTTCCCCCCCCCGGGGGAACACAGCACCTTGCGGGGTCCCCAACCCACAGCCAAGTCCCTGTGGGGCTGATCGACGGGTGACACGGGCCACTGTGTTCCTGAGAGGTATCCTTCTTAGGGAATGTGAGGGGTCACAAATCCCCAGCACCCAGCAGCCCCCCGGCCCTGCAGGCTGCCCCTTGGCTCTCCCTGCCTGCCCCAGCTTCCCACCCGCTGCACCTTGCGGTTCCTGACTCTCCCCAGCCCAACGCCAGGAACCGGCATCGGCGCTTGTTACGGATCAAAGGAGCCTGGCATGGCCCAGCACAACACGGCCCGGCGCGCCCGCCGGGAAGGGCTGGCAAACAAGCCGGGCCAGGGAGGCGGCAGGCGGGAAGCACGCGTGATGCCTCTCCTAAAAATGCTGCTGCTCCTGACGGACAGGGCGGCCGAGTCCCTGGAGCCGCGGTCCATCCCAGCCCCGGGGGCCCCCCAGCTCCCCAGCACAGCCAGCCCAGCACCGCGGCTCTCCCCGGCGCCCACGGCCTGACTCACGGCCCCGGGGATGGCGGGCAGGGACCGCGGTGCTGTCGGTGCTGTCGGGGTCACCTTCCCAGCGGGGCTGCGGGTGCTGCATCCCAACCCCAAGCCGCCGGCCATGAGCCTCCACCGGCAGTCCCAAACAGCACATGGGGGCTGATGGTCACCCCACAGTGGGACAGGGGACATCTCTTGGGAATGGCAGCCTTGTATCCCCCGCATCACCTACTTGTGGCTCCAGCGTCCGCGCCCTCCGCATCCAAAGCTGTCCGCTGGCCGATCTCCGGGACGGTGCCGCCGGTTCCCGGGCTCTCCCCAGCGCCGGCCGCCCGGTGCCGGGACTCACCGCCCGCAGGCTTGGTGGCAGCTGTCTCCAGGGACGAAGAGGACGCCTGGAAGAGAAGCGGGACAGAGACTCAGCGCCGTTGCCTCTCCCGGCACGGGTGGGGGGCCCGGGGGTTCGGGCGCACACACACAAGATGCTTTTGTTTTCCTGCCGGCCGGTGCACGTGGCCAGCACGGGAGCCGCACGCCAGCCCGCGCCGCGGGGCTACAGCTGGATCCGGCCGATGGCTCCCGGCGCAGCCAGACAAGAAAGGCTGCAGGGGGGGCGAGGACATGAATCAAAGCGGCGTCCCCTCGGCCGCCGGCGGCAGCTGGCCGGTTAGGCAGCTCCCGATTACTCAACCGGGCAGTGTTTGCTCGAGATCAACAACCCCCCCATCGCCTGCCCTGCCAGGCGGGCGAGGGAAACGTGCTGCTGGGATGGGGATGGCATTCCCGCTGTGCCTTGTTTGGGGACAGTCCCCCCTCCTCGACCCCCGGGCGCTGCTGGGGCCCGGCGTTTGTTGTAGCTGTCACCCTCCTGCCCGGGCACGCAGCTTGGGCTGTCACCGCTCCTGCTCAGCTTTAATAAAGCAACAGCCAGTGACACAGCGCTCATCCCAGCACTGTTGTGCCACCCTGGGAAAGACACACAGCCCGTGTTCACGGGATGCTGTGGTCACCTGTGCCCACCCCGGGTACGGTGGTGTGCAGGTGACCTCCCCCTGCCACAGGTGACACTGTGCGCCTGATTTGGGGACATTAGGATCATGGCGAGGAAGTTATGTTGATCCTGTTTTGCTCAGGATTACTCCCATAAACATGGAGACGGATGGTCGGCGGATGCTTTGCTGGGAAGCCCTTAGACTCAATGAGCCACGCACACGAGCGGACGTATAAATTCACCGTTTGCTCCCTGGAAAGGTTTAATTTATGGAATCCATATGGCAGCGCCGCACAACCGCGAGCGCTTGGCACATCCCGCGAGTCCTCGAGTGCCACCACGTCCCAGCCCCAACTGGCAGGGTGCCACCAGCTGCCCCGGTGATGGCAGGATGCTCTCGTCTTCCCCAGTGATTAACAGAAGGTGACTTTCACAGCGGGCAGGGGACAAGCCCAGGGATCAGGCCCCATCCCTGACAGCTTGGTGCGGGATCCCTGGAGGTGGCAGGGATGTCTCAGGGAGGAGGCCGTGCCACTACTCCTCCTCCCAGGACAATGCCACGGCAGCAGCAGGCAGCAATCCCCTACCTGTGGGCATGGCAAAGGCTGGGGCGCACTTTGATACCCGGAGCAACTAATCATTAATTAGCATTAATCACTCCCCATCACGTGTCCCAGCAGCATTGGGCAAGATGCAGCTGGGAAGTCGCAGACCAGGGTCTTGGTGGGGAAAGTGGATTTTGACAGCTGGGCCAAGGCTGGCACCCTCCTGCTCCCCAGGGAGACCCCAACCCACACCCCAACCCACCAGCAGCTCCCACCCCCTCTGTTTTCCTGCCAAGGGATGCCAAGATGCAAAGGCACCAGGGATGGGTCCCACCTGCCCAAGGGCAGCCAGGATGCCGCCCCCCCTCACCACCCGTGCCCCCTGGGACCCCCAGGCTCCGCGCTGAGCACCGGCCGCCTCCTTGCTTTAACTTCAGCCGGCACTATCTGTCAGCAAATCATCCCCGGTTACACAGATAAGGAATAATTGATGCAAAGGAGCCATCTGTTTGCAAACACGGAATATCTGCTCAATTAGGAGGGATCTGTCCAGCCAGATAAAGCATGGCGGCAGACCCTCGGAGCGGGGCCTTCCTCCCCAGCCACGTCCTCAAAGACTCACCCCCAATTAGAGGTGAGCAGGTTGATTTGGGTGCTAATTCGCTAAGCAGCACCCTGAGGTGCTTGGGAAGCGGCTGGGAGGGAAGGGTGCTCTGCCACCAAGGGCTGAAATTTAAAAGGAGAGCTGGCAGATCCCCCATGTCCCGGAGTGATGAAGCTCAGCTCCTCCTGGCTCTGGGAGATGCTTATGCCACATGTTCCCAGGGATGGAGAGAGGGCAGCAGGACCTGTGCTTGCCCAATGGCACTGAGCTGAGGCTGGCCCACTTGTGACACTGTGGATGAGCCTGAAACAGCTCCCAGCACAGATCCACGACAGGGATCAGGGACACAGGGCACAGCCTCAGGCCCATCCAGGTCAGGGGTAGGTGTGCAGCGAGGTGACAGCAATGTGACATCGTTATGTGATGTTATTAACACGGGAAGAATGGAGCTGGCACGCAGGCCAGCTCCACAAGTGGCAAAACCATGGGGAAAAGGCTCCAAGCAGAGCTGGCAGAGATGGCCCCATGGCATGACGCTACCCAAACCCCTCCTGGGTGGCATCTGTCCCCATCCACCCCATCAGGTTCTTGGTATGAAGGACATGGAGAGCTCAAATGGGGTCAAAACGAGCTGGTGGCCTCCAGGGACAGGCACAGAGGGGCACTTCCAGACACCACATCAGCTGTGTCACCTGTGCCCCCTGCCCTTGGCATGGTGCCCAGGGCAGGCAGCGTGGCAGTCCATGGAGAGAATGGCACCAAGGGCAGGGGATGGTGTCCCCATGTCCAGTGTCCCCACTGTCCCCAGTGTGTCCCTCCCCGCCAAGGACACATTCCTTCTGCTCCCATCCCTGGGCTCAGTACCTGCCGCAGCTCCCAGCTCTGCCCCAGCTTTGGCATGGCAGTGGGAAAGCAAAGGGCAGGAGGCCACGCCAGCGCACTTCCTGTGCCTCCAGGACACCCAAAAACCGTGGCTTCCCCATTCCGCCTCCCCTGCTGCTGGGACAGGCTGCGGCGTGCACGGCGCCGGTGCCACCCGCCCACGGAAACGCCGCCCACGGGAATGCCGCGGGCACGGCACGGCAGAGCCCCCACCACAGCATCACCCCAGCCTGGCAGCACCCTGGAAATCCCCTGCGCTGCCAGCAGCCGGGACATCCATGGGGGTGGATGCAATCTTTGGCTCCTGGCTGGCATCACCCCGGCAGGGCGGCGGGCACGGAGCCTGGCGAGCACCGGCACAGCTGCACCGGCCCCGGGGTTTGGCACAGCGTCGATGCCAGCTCCGGTGAGGGAGCACGGGGTGAGGTGAGGAGGATGCCCAGCACAGAGGGGCAGCATCCTGCTCTTCCCAGGGGATGCAGAGGGCGCTGGCTGTAGGGCCCTGGGGACACAGCCCCTCGCTGTCCCGTGGCTCCCCCCAGGCCTGGAGGCGGCGCTCAGGATAAAAGGTGCTTTTGGAGGGCTGAGGGCTGCAGGAGCAGGCTCCCCCCAGTTCCCTTTGTCGCTGAGGCCCTCAAGGCCCCTGGCTCCTGCTGGGGCTTTATCACGGCACAGCCCCTGCCGTGTGTTCCCCCAGACGGCTCCAGCTGCTCTTCCCTCCAGGAAGCCTCTGCCCTTCTCATCCTTGTCCCAGAAGCCTGAAAGCAGAGGGTTTTCCCACAACAGCAGGCTGGGGTGCCCCTGGGGAGCTGGGGTGCCTGCTGGTGGCATGGCTCGGCCCTGATGGGTGCCCACGGGAGGGGTGGTGGCTGGCTCCATGCATCTCCACCGTATTTAAAGTTTCTCAGGCGTGTTTGCTGGCGGAAAGTTGGAACCTGCAATTACAGCTGTGCTAACTCCTCATTAAAGAGGGAAGGGGGAAAAAAAAAAAAAAGGGAAAGAAACAAAAGGCTCCAGACTGAGACACAGCGCCGTTAACCCTTCCTGAGATGGGGATGTGACGCCCCCCAGGAAATTCATACAGCTGGAGGGGTGGATCACAGTGGTGGCAGGTGACACCATGCCCTGCGGGTCTTCCCATGACCATCAGTGCCCACCTGGATCCCCTCTCCATGCCCTGGTGCAGCGGCGGTGCCGCGGCGCCCGCGTGGGCACGGCTGCGGCCGTGCCGGAGGAGCCGTTTGTCACGGCAGGGCTGCGGTTCCCGCTCGCTCTCCTCTCCAGCAGCGACACCGTGACGCCTGCTCCAGGAGCCCACACAATCTGTTCGCACTCATCTCGCAGCTGCCCCCAGACGGCCCGAGGTGCCGCGCTCCCAGCCGGGAACTGGCACCGACGGAACGGGCTGGAGACTGCGGTCAGGCTGCATGCCACAAGGGCAGACGAGGCTGGAAACTCTACTGCCATGGGCAAGGGATGCACCGGTGGCTCCCCATGCCCCAGCACGCTCACCCAGGCTGTGCCAGGAGCCCTGGGAATGGCGGACAGGGGGACAGGCCTGGCTGTGACCCCCATGTGTCACTGCAGCCATCCTGCACCGCACGGAGCAGAAGCCAGTGCCACGCATATCCCCCCCGGGACCACATCCCCAGCGAGGGTCTGACCCTGTGGCCACCCCAGCATGACCACAGCCCCCCTCATGCCCCATCTCTGGGCAGCAGCAGGTCCCTGCGTCACTCTCCAGCCCCCCCGCCCCGGCGACACCACCTCAGCGCCGCGGCCGCAGCGGCTCTGACAGCAGCTAACGAGCTGCAGGCAGCAATTTGGGTTATATATAGCCCCAAAGTGACTGCATCTAATTGCTCCAGCGCACACCGGCCCCGCCGCGGGGTCCGGGCGCTGGGCTCAAGGGGACAGGGCGAGCGGCACGCGCTCAGCCCCCTCCCCTGGCTGTCACCCCGTGTGACCCCCCCTGGGCACCCTGAGGCTGCCAGGGCACAGCCATCACCCCATCCACGCCAGCCCCGAGGAGCTGGGCTGCTCCTGGCAGCTTTGTGCCAGGCCATAAGCGGCTTTGCCTAAAGCCGCCGTCCCAGCCCGTCCCAGCCAGGGACCCTAAGGAGCTTTTGTCCCCTCTCCTTACGGCACTTCGGCCAGGGTGCAGCACCCAGCACCCCCTCTCTGCAGCCTGCGGGCTCCACCAGCTGCTCTGGCAGCCCCAGGAGGGAGGCACGGCTGCAGGGAGGGAGGGAGGGAGGGAGGTGCTCCCTTTGTGGCAGCCCCCATCCCCTCGCAGCAGCAGCTGCCAGGCGAGGCGGCGGGCGCGCAGATGCGGCCGGGGGAGGGAGATGCTCTGTGTGCTCTGTGTGTGTGTATGTGTGTGTGTGTGTGTGTGTGTGTGTGTGTGTGTAGGGGGGTCCCCCGCAGCGGCTCCCCACGCCGGCGGGGCAAGCGGCGGCCCCCGCGTGGGGAGGGGGAGCCGGAGCCGAAATTGTTTGCCAGCTTCCTCGAGACGGCACAATGGAGGGCGCGCAGGCGGATCCGGGGTCAGGGGTGAGAGCAGCAATAAGTGGTTTATGCCTTTTGTGAAGAGGCTGAACTGACAGCTCGCTGGATTAACAAAGACGTCCTCTGTTCCCGGGCAGGTCATGTGGAAAGCGCTGCGCCGACCCCTGTCACTTCTTTTTTTTGCAAGAACAGACATTTGTTCGCCGGCGAACAGGGAGGTGATGGAGGGGGAGGCGGGGGGCACGCAGCCGCCTGCTCCCGGCTTTTCCTCCAGCTCCTCTGGGGCTCTGGATTGGCGGCTGCTCGCTGCTCCGGCAGCCCTGGCCATGCCGTGTCACCTCCCGTGCCTCAGTTTCTCCAGGCTGTGAGAAGAGCCGTGGCTGGTGGGGATGTCAGCACCTCCACCCCATGGCCGGGCAGTGCTGTGCTCCACAATGCTCCACATCCACATGAAATTCCCCATGCTCATCCTTCCATCACCCCAGCACCAGGCTGGCTGGGCAGGATGGGACCTGCTCGGTCCCTGTCCCACCATGGGGACATTTCTAGCTCGTGTTTGCCAGTCCCAGCCAGCCCTGGCCACGCCGTGTCACCTCCCGTGCCTCAGTTTCTCCAGGCTGTGAGAAGAGCCGTGGCTGGTGGGGATGTCAGCACCTGCACCCCATGCTCGGGCAGTGCTGTGTTCCACAATGCTCCAACATCCACATGAAATTCCCCCCATGCTCATCCTTCCACCACACCAGCACCAGGCTGGCTGGGCAGGATGGGCCTGCTCGGTCCCTGTCCCACCGTGGGGACATTTCTAGCTCGTGTTTGCCAGTCCCTGCCAGGCTGGGCAATGCTCCCTTCAGCCTCCTTTCCAGGCAGGGAAACTGAGGCAGGGGAGGGCGTGAGCATCCCAGCATGCATGGACAGCAGGGCTGGCAGCAGCACTGCCACTCCTGGTCCTGGCCCTGCAGGGAACAAACAGCTTTTTCAAATCCACAAGGATTTCCTCAAGGTTGTGCAGCACAGAGCCCTCGCTGCCATCATCAGACTCCAGAGTTAACAGCTGCAGCGCTGCCATTCCACCCTGACACAAACTGCCCTGCCCTGCCTGGGGCAGTCCCTCCCTGGCCTCAGTGTCCCTGCAGCTCCCACCTCCCTCTGTCACCGCACCCCAGCCCTGCTGCAGGTCCCCCCTGAGGCCACGGGGCCCCAAGCTGGGATGGGAGGGATGCAGCTTGGTGTCTGCCACCCAAATCCTGCTGAGACCTCACGCAGCTGCTCGTCCCCAGCCCCTGCTCCCCATCCCCATCTCAGGGACGCCACAACCCAGCACAGCTCACCCACCTCCAGCTCCAGAGCTGCCGGGCGGTCTGTGGCCAGTGTCCCCTCCCTACCACCCTAAATACCTGCCCTGGGAACCAGAGGCAGCCGCAAGGGGCTTTTCACTCTGGAAAACCCCACCCACCCCACAGCGGCTCAGGTTTTCGGGACATTCCCACACGTGCCAGTCCCCGCACGCGTGCTCAGGGGTAAACTGAGGCAGGGAGGAGCAGCCAGGCTCTGCTGGGTGAGGGGACACATCTGGGGGTCCCCATCCCTCTTGGGGGGGCACATCACGGCAATCCCAGCCAGGGCCACGCTCCGGCTGGGCCATCAGCTTGTGGCATGGTGGCATTAAAGCCCCAATCCGTGTCCCCCTTCTCCAGCTTAGCGCCAGTTCCCAGCTCCTGCCTGCCATCTAAAGACGGACTTACCGCCAGGTCCGGCGCTGCCTTAAGCCTCAGATTAAATGTGAACCATCTGCAAGGGGAAACCTTAATGCAGGATAATACCTGCCACACACACACACCCCGCCGTGTCACCGCGCAGGGCCCCGCCGTGCCATCGAGTCCCTGAGCGGCGCCACGTCCCTCCACGGGGGTCTTGAGGCTCTGCACATGATGTTCCCACCCTCCTGGATGTCCCCATCGTCCTTGCTGTCCCCTCCTGGCACAGCTGCCTGTGGGCAGCCAGCCCCCAGCTCGCCAGCCCCTGTCCCTGTCCCCAAAGGAGCCACCCCAGGCAGGGACACCCAGGCGTGTGTGGGGGGGGGGGGGTCCAGCCAATGCCCCACCTGGTTAATTACTTTAAGTGATTAAAGTCTCTTCATCAGGGCAGCAGATTAGACCCTGCAGCTGGGAGCTGTTTTCCCTCACCATCTCCTCCCTCAGGGGACAACAAGGGGGGTCCAGCACTGTCCCCATTTTTAGGAGCAAATCCCACCTTGCCAGCCCCAAAAAGGTGACCCAGCTGTCCTCTGTCCCCCCAGGCCGGTGAAGCCCCCAGGAATGGCCAGACCAGCAAGCTTCACCCGGGGTGCAGAGGGGACATGGGGTGGCCCAGGCTGTCCCTAGTGCTAGTGGGGACAAAGCTGGAGCATCACACAGCCAGGAATGACCCCTGCAGGGAGGAGGGATTCCTGGGGGGCAGTGAACCCCAAAGCTGCGTGGGGAAGGATGAGACACCTCCTGCCAACTCAGCACCCCAGTGAGTTACACAGGATCACAAGTCCCTGCTCAGGTCAGCAGGGAAAGGAGCCAGGGAGGTTTTCCACCACTCCTGATGGAGAATTTACAGCCAGGATCCACTGTGGGCTCAGTAATTAGTGTTGGGATGCTGAATCAGCAGCTGGCCATCAGCACTGTAGGGATGGAGCTGGGGGGGCTCTGGGACCGATGGTGGCCCCCCAGGAGGGACATGGGGGGCACTGGGGTGACCCAGCAGTGCCTGACAGTGCATGGGGCCATCCTTATGGCTGGGAACACTGGAGGAAAGCTGGTAGCCCAGCATCCCATCCCATCCCATCCCATCCCATCCCATCCCATCCCATCCCATCCCACCCCATCCCAGTCCCATGCTCCCATCATGTCTCCCATCCCATCCCATCCCACTCCCATCCCTCCCAGGACCAACCAACTCCAGCCCAGGATCCCTCAGGTGTCACTTGGGGAATGTCAGCTGCCCCAGGATGGACAGAACCCTCCCAATCCTGTTCACCTAAAGACAACAAACCCTCTGGCCCTCCCTTCCCAGCCTGGATACTCCATTCCCAGGATGCTCCAGCCCTGGGATGCCCGAGCATCCTCCCAGCTGTGCCCGGGCAGCCCTCTGGCCTTGACGGCTGCCATCAATTTCCCGGGGTCGGGAAAGGCAGGCTTGGCTCCCCGGCAGCTCCAGCCTCTGCTCCCTGGCTGATTACAGCCATTTCCCTGCCCGTGCCCCCTCCCCGCTGTCTGCCTCCTGCCTCCGTCTGCTGCCTGGTTTTATGAGGGCCATTTCCAAGAGGTCGCTGGAAATAGATTTTTATCACCTCGTGATAAATATCGTTTATGGTGACATTACTGCTCCGAGCAGCCGTGCAGGGGAGAGGGAGGAGAGGCAGGAGGACGCTCCCAGCCCCAGCTCCACAGGGCACTGGCTGGGCCCCTCCTCGTGTCCCTGTCCCCATTCCTGGAGGTTTGGGCAGCGCTACCCCACACCATCCACCCATCCATCCATCCATCCATCCATCCATCCATCCATCCATCCATCCATCCATCCATCCATCCATCCATCCATCCATCCATCCATCCATCCCTCCATCCATCCCTCATCTATCTATCCATCCATCCATCCATCCCTCCCTCCACCCGGGCGGCAGGAACAGAGGGAGCTGCATCATTAGCCCCGCGCGCCATTAAGCACTTAAAAAGCCATCGGAATAAGCCGCGCCATTAGCTGGCAAGCGAGCTGGGAGGGGAGGGACGCAGGGAACCGAGCACGGAGCAGGGAATGTCACCAGCCCGAGGGCGCCCTGGAAGCGGGGACAGAACCGCCCCCTTCCCGCACACGGCTCTCCAAGGTGGAAAACCAGGGGCTTTCAGAGCTGGCACACGGCTTCTGCAAGGGGTGACGCCACTGGGCGCCTCTCCAGAGGGACTTTTCGGCACGCTGGGGAGAACCGGCTCCTTGCTCACCCCCTGCTCTGCTTCAGGGACGGAGCTGGCACAGAAAGCCGGGAGGAAAAGCCACGGCTGAGCTGAGAACTGCAAACTCATGGCAGCGGTGTCGCAAGGCCGCACGGAGGTGACCCAGGGGAGCAGGGTCCTGCCCCGGCCCAGCCCGCAGCAGGGACAGCTGCCAAGCCATGCCCACAGGCAGCTGCCTCTGCAAAAGGGCACGGCAGCGGGCAGGGCGCCAAGGCCAAGCTGCTCTCTCTCCGTGCCAGCCCTGCCACACACAGCGCCGGGCACTGGGTGGGAACAACAACTGCCCCGTTCAGCAGTGCCAAGGTGAGGGCTGTCACCTGCAGGGACACGGGCACAGCCCCCAGGGAGCCAGAGCTGGGGCGCAAAGCAGCAGCAAAACTGCACACCCAGCAAAGAGCAACCCTCGCCTGCAGGCAGAGCACGGCACTGCCAGCCCGTGCCAAGAATCCTGTTTGCTCTCCCCAGCCCTTGGGCAAGCCACCTCCTGCCCCACTGCCTCAGTTTCCCCAGCTGGCAGGGGGTGGGTGGGCTGCCGTGGGGGGACCCCAGCCTCATGCTGTGGCTCCCTGTGACACGCAGTGTGAACTGGCCGTGACACAGAGCTGGGGTGGTTTCCCTGGGAAGGGACCCCCAGTGTGGGGCTGGGACTCTGAATGGGGACAAGCATGGCCAGATGGCAGCACCTGGCACGGTGGCGTGACCCCTCCTCTGCTCCCCACACCTGGTGGGCAGAAAACAACACCAAAAAGGGCCAGTCCTGTCACCCTGATGGCAGCCCCACATGCAAGGATAAGGGGTGCTGGTGGTGTCCCCTCTGTTTCCTTCTCTGCTGCCAGGACAGGTGCCTTGGTCACCCAGTGCCACCCTCATGTCACTACCCACACCAGCAGCTGGCACTGTCCCCTGTTGCCACATCCCACCTTTAGGACATGAGTTCCCCAAGCCACTGCATCCCCTTGGGGACAAGGAATCCCTGCAGAGACCCCGCAATGCCGGGCAGCAGGGCGCCTGCAGAGCCAGCTGCCTCCTGTGCCCACGAAATGAGATTTGTTCACCTGGCGAGCGGCTCGGTGACCCCAGGTGCAGCTCCTGCCACGTCCTCGTGGCTCCTGGCACGCAGGAGCCAGCACGCCCTGGCAGGGCCACCTGGCTGGCGGTGACAGCGGCCTTACCCCGCTGCCAGAGCGCTCCTGGCCCAGCACTCGGCTCCTCCAGCCAAGGCAGGCTGCTGGCCTGGCACCCGCCCTGCCACGGCGCAGCCAGCCACCCTCCCCACCCTGGGCTGGCAGGGAGAGGGCAGCAGCAGCTGCGGGAGGCGCGGACAGACAGACGGACAGACAGCACGAGCACAGCCCCCTCCGTGCTGCCCCGAGCTCTGGGGTGGCGGTTTGGGCATCCCCTGCCCACAACAGGACGGGCAATGCCCAAAGGGGGGCACCCCACGGGCCAGCAGCATCTCTCACCGGGGGACAAACCCCAGCTCAGCAAACCCCAGCTCAGCACCAGGGGGTGTCCCCATCACCCACACACGGAGCCCCACGCTGCCCCCCAACCCCTTTGCCTACTGCCCCCCAGGAGCCAGACCCGAGCCCCCAAACCCCCAAGGGTGGGCACATCTGCTGCAGCCCCCAGGGTTGGGGTGCCCCTCTCCGTGCACCCCATTAGAGCTGTGTATGGGCCTGCTGGGGTGCAGGAAAACCCATTCTACTGCTTTTTTAAAATGAAACCACAGGAAAAAAAAAAAAAAAACGAAAAGAAAAAACGGGAAGTGCAGAAGGCACCTGGCAGCACCACGCAAAGTTTGCAGCAAGTTCCACAAAGCCTCCCTGCCCACGGGTCAGGGGGACACAGGGGTCCCCCCACAGCCACCCCAAACACACCCAGCAAAACTGGGGGGGACACAACAAGTCAGGGGTGGGTACAGGGTTTGTCCCCCCAATAATCCAGGTAGGGGGGGCAACCTCGGTGCTGGACAGGGGGCAGGAGGGGAGGCACAGCAAGGGGGGTACAGGGTGGGTACAGACACGTGGGGGGGTATGGGCAGTGCATGGGGGGGCACAGAGGGGTGGGGGATACAGGAGGGGATACAGGGGGGAATGGGGATGGAGGGGGGCACAGGAGGGATGGGGGCATTTAGGATGGGGGGGAGGGGGGCACAGGGGGTGGAGGGATGGGGGCATTTAGGATGGGGATGGAGGGGTACAAGGGGGCACAGGAGGGGTGGGGGCATTTAGGATGGGGATGGAGGGGCACAGTGTGAGGGGGGTACAGGCAGAGAGGAGGGAGATGCCCACCAGGGGTAGGGGCGGCACTGGGATGGGATGGGATGGGATGGGATGGGATGGGATGGGGTGGGATGGGATGGGATGGGATGGGATGGGGATGGGGATGGGATGGGATGGGATGGGATGGGATGGGATGGGATGGGATGGGATGGGATGGGATGGGATGGGATGGGATGGGATGGGATGGGATGGGATGGGATGGGATGGGGATGGGATGGGATGGGATGGGATGGGATGAGGGTTGGGATGGGATGAGGGATGGGATGGGATGGGATGGGATGGGATGGGATGGGATGGGATGGGATGGGATGGGATGGGATGGGATGGGGTGGGATGGGATGGGGGTACCCCCGGGCTGTGTGACGGGGGCACAGGCAAGGCAGGGGGCACAGCCCGAGGGGAGGGCACGGGCAGCCGGCTGCCCTGCACGTACCTGCGGTGCGGGGCGCGGCGCGGGCAGCGCGCTGACCCCGGCGGGCGGCAGCAGCAGCGGGAGGAGGCGGCAGCGCCGCGCACACGCACACGCGCGATCACAGATCACATCCCGAGCGAGCCGGCGGCGGGAGGCGGGGGACACGCACACGCACACACACACACACGGACAGACACACAGACACTGCTGGGGGAGCCGGGGGGGGGTCAGGGAAATTAATAACCGAGAAAAAGGCACTTACCCCCTCGGCGGGGCTCGCACCGTGCCGCGGGGGTGGCTGCAGGGTGGCGCTGCGAGGGGAGGGGGGGATCAAAGGCTGGGGGTGGGATGGGGGGGGGGGGGGGTCTCGCCAGCCCCCGCTGCCTGCCACAACAAAGAGCCAGACACAACAAAAGCAGCATATGGCCAGAGCCGCGCGGGGCTGTAAATTAAACATAAAGGGAAGATTAGATAATTAATGAGCGCTCCCGGGCCGGCCCCGGGGGAAGGGGAAGGGGAAGGGGGGGCTGCCTGCTGCGGGGAGCCCCGAGCCCCCCGCCCAGCCCCGGCGGGGAGGGGGCCGGGGGACACCTGTTGGGAGGGAGGGATGGAGGGAGGATGGGCAGCGGCCTCGCCAGCTGCTCCGGGGCGCAGCCTAAGAGGATTAGCGGGGGCATCCCGCCCCCGGCAAAAGGGCTTGAAGCTGCAGGGCGGGGGGTGGGCGTCCCTTGAACCCCCCCCCCACGTGCGGTGTCGCCTCTGCCCCAGCCTCGGGCAGCGTCTCGGAGGGGTTGGGCTCGAATCCTGCACCCCTGCATCCCCACATCCCTGCATCCCTGTATCTCTGCATCCCTGCACCCCTGCATCCCCGCATCCCTGCATCCCCGCATCCCCACATCCCTGCATCCCTGCATCCCCGCATCCCTGCATCCCCGCATCCCCACATCCCTGCATCCCTGCATCCCCGCATCCCCGCATCCCTGCGTCCCCGCATCCCTGCATCCCTGCGTCCCTGCCCGGGCGGCATCCCGGGGAAGGGGTGGGTCTCGCCTCCTGCATTCCTCTGCCACAAACACGCAGGGAATCACGCACAGCTCAGTGTGATCCCACTCCCAGGCAGGGAAGCCCTTTGGAAATGCCCCAAATCCACCCCGCTAGGCTGGAGGGGGGAAACTGAGGCAGGATGGGGCATTACCGAGGCGGAAGAAGGGAAAACAGGCAGGAGGGGGGGGAAACTGAGGCAAGAGGGACACGGAGGGAAGAGAGAGGAAACTGAGGCAGGGAGGGTGAGTCCGACCTCGGGAGGGCAAATCGGGGCTGTCCCCAGGCAGGGCTGGAGCATCGGCAGGAGGGAGGAGGGGGCGCCCCGGGGAGGGGGTGCCAGACCCAGCGTCAGGCCCGGCCCGGCCAGGGGAAGGAGTTAATCCCATTATTGGCAGGCTCACAGATGGCGGCTGCACTCTTCCCCTGCTTAGCAGATTGAACAGATCAGGCAGGAGGGAGGGGAGGAGGTCGGGGGGCGATGTCCCCCTCAAAAACCCACAGAACAGGGGTGTGAGGGGCTCTGAACACCCCCCTGCACCCCACGGGAGCCTGCGAGCACCCAGGGGTGCTGCCCCCACTGCGCCCCTTGCCAGCATCAACCCACCCGCGCCGCCCTGCACGAGGGGTGGCTGGCACAGCAGGGGACTCGGGGACACCCCTGCTGTCCCCAGGCCAAAGCTGCCACCCCCAGATTCCCCGCGAGGCCAAGGGCCAGGCCCTGTGTCCCTGGCGCAGGGAGATCGCAGCAGCTGCTCCCCGGGCAGCAGCAGCAGCAGCAGCAGCAGCAGCAGCAGCAGCCAGGGCTGGAGCTGGGATCAGGGAGTGTGGGAAAGGGCTGGCAGGGAGCCAGGGACAGCCTGGACCGTCCTGAGCGGCGAGCACAACCCAAAAGGGATGGAGGGAGGGAGGGAAGAACAGAAGCCGACAGCTCCTCACCCCCACCAGAGCAGCACAGAACCACAGGGCTCCAGCCAAGCGCCTCCATCCCGCCAGGAGCTCAGGCTGTGATGGCCCTGCCAGGGCTCAGCGACCTCTGCCCCACAGCCCTTCCCCAGCACGGCCTCCCGGAGACCCCAGGGAACCCCGGGTGCCAGGTCCTGCTGGCTCCCAGCCCATCCCAGCGGGCAGGATGAGGCCAAAGCAAAGCTGCCCACTTGCCTTCTGGAAAACGCTTGGAGAACACTGAGCCTTTCATTGTGCAGCAGGGTGAGCAGCTGTGCCCGGCCTGGCACCCCACTAAAAACCCCCCCTGGCCACCCACATCAGCCCCCACACCCCCTCACCCTCCCTGGAGGGCACCCCCAGCATGGGGAGGGCACTCAGTGAGGCATCCCCTGGCAGCTGAGCCACCATTCCGGGGTTGCCAAGGCAATGGAGAGCGGGAATGTGGGTGGGAAAGGTGGGCATGCAATCCCACGGGGCTGGGGGCCCCTCCAGCACTCCAGGATGCAATGGGAGATGCATTCCACCCCAGGCAGGGAACTGGGATGTCCCCACGGCCTGGCCCCACTGCTCAGCACCGGTGTCCCCATGCCAGTCCCTACGCTCTCCTTCGGGGGGTCTCTGCAGGACTGGGGGTGCAGGAAGGTGAGCACTGCAGTGAGCACGGCCCCAGCATCCCAAAACAGCTCAGCTGAGGGAATCCTGGCCAGAGACTGACCCCCAGCAGGAGGGGACAGCCCCAGAGCCCTGGGGACACCAGGGGGGACCGAGGGAAGTGGGACAGCCCTGCCCACACCACAACACAGGATGGAGCCCAGGGCAAGAGCCCACAGGGGGAAGGAGGGTGGGCAGGCTGCTCCTCAGCCCTTCGTGCCTCAGTTTCCCCAGCCGTGCCTCAGTTTCCCCAGCCGTGCCTCAGTTTCCCCAGCCGTGCCTCAGTTTCCCCCGGCATTCCAGCCTCATGGCTGCAGGCAGGAGCACCAGGGGCAGTTTCAGCAGTCCCTGCCCAGCCCACGGGGACAGGGCTGCTCCCAAACCGGCCCTTCCAGGAGCACAGCTCCCAGGGACCCAGCCCAGCCACTGGCACAGGGCAGAGCAGCTTGGTGGCCGCAGGGTGAGCATCCCTCTCACTGCCACTGCTTGCTCCAGGCACCAGCCAGCTCAGGAACACGTTTGTGCCTCCAGAGCCAGCTCAAAGCCCTGGGAAACTCACTGTGGGACATGCCCAGCTGTGCATCCACCCCTCCCCAGCACAGGGGCTCCCCAAACCTCACAATTCCCCTCTGGGAGCTGAGCCCAGCCCCGCTGCTCCCACAGACATCCCCCCTGCCAGGTGGGGATGTGGCACAGGGCTGCTGCCAGCCTGGCTCTGACTGCAGCCAGGGAGAGGAAACGGGCAGCTCCGGGTGAGGGTGGGCACTGGCACAGGGCTGGTGGCACATGGGGACAATGGGATGTGCGGAGCCTGGCGTGATCCAACACCTGCAAAATGCCCCCAGATCTGTGGGGATGCTCAGCCACTCCTGGGGTGATCCAGCACCCACAAAATGCCCCCAGATTTGTGGGGATGCTCAGCCACTCCTGGGGTGATCCAACACCCACAAAAGCCCCCAGATTTGTGGGGATGCTCAGCCACTCCTGGGGTGATCCAACACCCACAGAAAGCTCCCAGATTTGTGGGGATGCTCAGCCGCTCCTGGGGTGATCCAACACCCACAGAAAGCCCCCAGATTTGCGGGAATGCTCAGCCACTCCTGGCGTGATCCAACACCCACAAAATGCCCCCAGATTTGTGGGGATGCTCAGCCACTCCTGGGGTGATCCAGCACCCACAAAATGCCCCCGGATTTGTGGGGATGCTCAGCCACTCCTGGGACTCCTGTGATGATCCAACACCCACAAAATGCTCCCAGATTTGTGGGGATGCTCAGCCACTCCTGTGATGATCCAACACCCACAAAAAGCCCCCAGATTTGCTGGGGATGCTCAGCCACCCCCAGCTCTGTTTTGGGGGGGATCCCCCCATTCCCAGCCGGCAGTTCCCAGCCACTGGAGACGCGAGCATCCATCGGGGGGGAGCAGACAGGTTGAGGCTGGGAGCTGCCTCAGTGCCAGCCCAGCCGGGCTCCCGGGGGACTAATACCGGCATGTAAATATTAGATACTTCTGTCTCCTCTGAGGCCAATTACACAAATCGTGGCAGCTCCCGCAGGACTCTCTGCTCCTACTTACTGTATCATCATTAACAGCTTATTAGAGAACAGCTGCTCCAAGAGGGGGAAACAAAAAAAAGGAGAAGCCAGCGGGAGAGGCGGGAAGGAGACAGGCACGGAGGAGGACGAGCAGGCGTGACCTCCAGCCTGCCCCAGCGCTCAGGGACAGCAGGGACACCATCCCCATGCTGGCACCGGCACGCTCAGCCCTCTCTGCAAACCGGTCCGAAACTCCTGGTGGGATCTGCTCCCAGAAGGAGCTGGGAAGGGGACAGAGGGATGGGCCTTGCTGGCGTTGGGCGGGGGACAGGAGTGAGGGGGCCCCAGGGACAGCAGGAGTTGCAGTGATGCCACCAAAGCAGGCTGGCAGCCCTCGGCCAGGGGCGTTTTGGGGCTGGGAGGTGCCTGCATGCCCAGAGGGAGGATATTCCTCAGCCTGTGGGTGCTGGGGTGGGAGGACAGGAGGTTTAGGATCAGCTCCCCAGCACAGCCCAGCCTCACCAAGGGGGGACACACATTCCCTAAACCAACAGCAGCGTCATTAAAAGTGCAGCTAATTAGGAGCCAGACACTCCTTGCCCTCCTCCCGGCCCCCCAGAGGTGGCAGCAGCCAGGCTGGGATGGCAGCGGGGATTTTGGGGTGCCACAACTCTCCCTCCTTCCCACTGCCCCCGAGTGCAATCAGGCACCATCAGTCCCAGCCCTGACACCCACTCATGTCCCCTGCGGCCACCAAGGCCGGCCCGGGTCCCCAGGGGGGTCACAGCAGGGTGGCCGGGGCAGGTGGCCCTGCTGGGAGCCGTGTCCCCGGGAGGGAGGGAGGGAGGATGTCACGACATGCTGCTGGTGCGCTCTAGCGTCAGGCAGCATTAATGCACGGCTGGCAGCAGGCACGGGCTGCACAGCTGGACACACCACGGGCGTGGGGACGGACACCTGGACATGGATATGTGTGGGGATGGACACCTGGACATGGATCCACATGGGGACGGACACCTGGACATGGATCTGTGTGGGGATGGACACCTGGACACGGATCTGTGTGGGGACAGACACCTGGACATGGATCACCCGGGAACAGACACCTGGACAGAGATCTGTGTGGGGATGGACACCTGGACATGGATCTGTGTGGGGATGGACACCTGGACATGGATATGTGTGGGGATGGACACCTGGACACGGATCTGTGTGGGGACGGACACCTGGACATGGATCCGTGTGGGGACAGACACCTGGACACGGATCTGTGTGGGGATGGACACCTGGACACGGATATGTGTGGGGACAGACACCTGGACACGGATCTGTGTGGGAACAGACACCTGGACATGGATCCACGTGGGGACGGACACCTGGACATGGATCCACGTGGGGACGGACACCTGGACACGGATCCGCGTGGGGACAGACACCTGGACACGGATTCGCGCAGGGACGGACACCTGGACACGGATCTGTGTGTGAACACACACCTGGACACAGATCCACATAGGGACGGACACCTGGACACACAGACACACACACATGGGGAGGGACACGGCCACCAGCTGCCCCTCAGCCCAGCCCAGGCGGCTCTGCTGGGCCAGTGTCCCACTCTGGGGGGCTGGGGGCAGATGTCCCACGCCGGGGGGGACAAACCACCCCAGGCAGGGGCAGATGCTGTGGGAGGTGAGGGGGAGCGGGGCTCCCCAGGGCTTTGGGGGGCCGGGGAGGCAGCAGCTCCCGTCTGATTGCTAATTACGCTCGTTATTCCGTGTCAGACACTCTCTGAAGCACCGCGGTGATTTGCTCTTTGCCTGTAATTAGGCACGGCGCAATTAGCATCTAATTCAAGTTCAAGCTCCGCTGTCCTCGCGACCTTCCCGGCCTCGACACCGTGTCCCCGCTTGTCTCTGCAGGGCCCCCTGATGTCACCTCTGCCCCGCGGATGCTTCTCCAGACAGGAGAGGGGCACCGAGGGGCTGCTGGAGCGCAAGGCACACAGCCGCCCCCCCGAAAATCCACCCGGCTAAATGGGACACCAAAGGCCAGCTTTGGGGACATCCTCCAGGACGGTGACAGTCCCCAACACAACGCTCCTGAGCATCCCCAATCGCTTGGGATTTTGGGGTGAGCGCTGACCCCACACACAGCCAGGCCCTGCCCACACCCAGCTCCCAGCCAGCTGCCACTTTGTCCCCTGGAGTGTCACTTTAGATTGCACAGGACATATTTAACACATCCACGTCACACCCTGGGTTCGGAAACAGCACGGGAACGTCAATTAAAAAACCTACAATGCTTTTTTTGGGGGAAAAAAACCAGAATACAGAGAGCAGGAGCCTGGATGACTGATCAGCAGCTCTTGCACCTTCCCAGTGTGCCACTGGGATTCCCTCTCCCCTTTTGGCTCATGGCGTTTGCTCCAGGAAGAGCCACATCTCCTCCTGGAGCATCCCAAAAGCGCCGCAGCCCCGGGCACCGCGCCGTGCCAGGCTCGGGTGGCACAGAGCCCCCGCAGAAGGACGCTCCCCCCTCTCCTCCCAGCAGCTAATTAATCCTGCTGCTCAGGCAGAGCTCATTAGTGCTGGGGCTGCTCCGGCCACCCGGCACAGCCGCCCTTCCCAGCAGGCAGCAAGGTCAGTGCCAGGGGCTGGTGGGCACTGCCAGAGCCCCCCCCGGGCCCTTCCTGCAGGCTGGGGGTGTTCTTACAAGCTTACAGCATAGGGAAGACAAAAAATAAAATAAAAAAAAAAAAAAAAATAATAATAAAAAAGGTGGAAAAAATAAAAAAGAGGGGTGAGGAGATGGAGAAAACCCCCCCGTGGGCTCTTCCTGCAGTTTGGGGGTATTCTTCCAAGCTTACAGCATAGAGAAGAAAAAAATTAAAAAAATAAAAAAAAAAAGAAAAGAAAAGAAAAGAAAAGAAAAGAAAAGAAAAGAAAAGAAAAGAAAAGAAAAGAAAAGAAAAGAAAAGAAAAGAAAAGAAAAAAAAAAAAAAAAAAAAAAAAAAAAAAAAAAAAAAAAAAAAAAAAAAAAAAAAAAAAAAAAAAAAAAAAAAAAAAAAAAAGAAAAAAAGAGGGGTGAGGAGATGGAGAAAAGTCCCCCCTGGGCCCTTCCTGCAGGCTGGGGATGTTTCTCCAACCTTACAGCATAGGGAAGAAAAATAATAAAATAAAAATAAAATAAAAATAAATAAAAAAAATAAAATAAAATAAAATAAAATAAAATAAAATAAAATAAAATAAAATAAAATAAAATAAAATAAAATAAAAAAAGAGGGGTGAGGAGGTGGAGAAAAGCCCCCCCTGGGCTCTTCCTGCGGGCTGGGGGTGTTTCTCCAAGCTTACAGCATAGGGAAAGGAAAAAAAAACCAAAAAAAGGGGGAAAAAGAAAAAAGAGGGGTGAGGAGGTGGAGAAAAGCCCCCCCGAGCGTGAGCAGCGGCCAAGGAAAGCAGAGGAGTCAGCCAAGTGCCTCTCTCCGTGGCGGCAGGGCGCGAGTGGGCCGCCCTGCAAATGTTTTGAGTTTCCAAAACAGAAGGGAGAAGCCAAGAGCTGCCGAGTTCCCCCACAGGCCAAGGAGGACAAAGGGCATCCCTGTGCGCTGGAGCGGAGGGCGGGCGCCCGGCACCCCCAGGGATGTGCCAGGTCAGGGGATGGGGCACGGGGGCGCTCCCAGCCTGGCTCTGACTGCAGCCAGGGGGAGGAAACGGGCAGCTCTGGGCGAGGGTGGGCACTGCACGGCGGTTGTGATGGGATGCGCGCCCCGAGCAGAGCCTGGGGTGATGCCACACCAGCAAAAAGCCCCCAGCTCCCTGTGCTGGCACAGCAGGAGCCTCCCAGATCCCATCCTCCTGGGAACCCCCCCAGCTTCAGGAGCCAAAAGTGCTGGAAAAGCCCCGAATCCAGCGCGCCCGAGGCTCTCCTTGCTGCAGGAGACGCTGACACCAGTCCAGAAGGAAATCCCAGTGCCCACCCCGGCTGCTGGCAGCGATGTGAGGATGCTGCATGGGTGGTCCAGCCCCTCTGCGTGATCCCATCCCGCAGGGTGATGCTGCGCCCCAAAAAGGGAGACGGGACATGGGGCAGCATCCATGGGAATGCCAACAGCACAGGCCCCACGCTGCTGGGGGCCCCCACACCCCTCCCTGCCCTGCAGATTATAACCTCACGCGGATTATAACCTTAAATTATTAATCCCCAGCAAATCCAAACCCCCATCTGCCTAATCCCGCCCCTCCCCAGCACACACCCCGTGCCATGGGGATGGATGGGGGGCAGCAGGGCTGCCCGGGTGCCAGCCCTGCCAGCGGGAGGGGTGGCAGGAGCCACGGGGGGAGCCCCCCCAGGCACGCCGGGAGCGGGCAGGGAGACAATATCGGGCCTATGCGGCCCCCTCGCCGCCAGATGTGTGTTAATAAGGCAGCTGCCCCCTAAGCTAATAAGGTCACTTACTGGCTCCAGCAAGACGAGAAAACAAGCAGGGGCTTGGCTGCGGTACAGCCTGACTTGGCACTCGCCGCACGCCGGCTTCCTGAATTCCTGCCGCTTCCAGAACAGCTCAACGGGGTGGAAAAAGCAGAGAGAGAGAGAAACCTCCCTGGCCACCCCCTCCCCACAAACAGCACCCCCAGCGCGGCCCACCCGCCTGCAGCATCCCCCCGGTGCCAGGGTGCTGTGCCCCGCTGCAGACCCACGGCCGGGCTTGTTCCTTTGGGAAAACCTGGTGGGAAGGCTGGGAAGGGAGGGGGGGATTCCTGCAGACTTTCCCAGCAGCCCCCCCCCGGCCCCGGCCCCGCTCCCTCCCTCGCCTGCCCCCGATCATGGCGCCTACAACTCCCTTTGTTTTAATATTCTAAAGCGAGCCAGATGCCGGCTTTAATCCCCTCAGCTGGGGAGGATTTGCAAACACATTAGGAAGAGGAGGAGGAGGAGGAGGAGGCAGAGCCGGCCCCAGCCCCAGCAGCAGCCCCACGGCGGCACTGCGCCCCATCTGCCACCCCTGCCAGCGCATCCCGGCCCCTAATTGCCTTCTCATGTCGCGATTAGGGGCTGACAAGGTGTCCCACATCACAGGGGACACCAGCATCCCCTGCCACTTGTGGCTGGCAGGGCCCCTGGGTTGGCTGGGCAGAGTTTGGGGGGTTTGCCCTGGTGACACCCCCGGTGCCAGCGGGGTGGGAGTGGCGTGGATGGGTCCTGCAGGGTGTCAGGATGGTGTGGATGGGTCCTGCAGGGTGCTGGGTGCCCAGGAGAGGGGCAGAGGTGGGGCTGCAGCCCTGCTGGATGGTGTGGATGGGTCCTGCAGGGTGTCAGGATGGTGTGGATGGGTCCTGTAGGTTGTTGGGTGTTCAGGACACGGGCAGAGGTGGGGCTGCAGCCCTTCTGGATGGTGTGGATGGGTCCTGCAGGGTGTCAGGATGGTGTGGATGGTGTGGATGGGTCCTGCAGGGTGCTGGGTGCCCAGGAGAGGGGCAGAGGTTGGGTGCAGCCCTGCTGAAGGTGGGGTGATGGTTGCTGTGGATTGGTCCTGCAGGGTGTCAGGATGGCGTGGATGGGTCCTGCAGGGTGTCAGGATGGTGTGGATGGGTCCTGCAGGGTGTCAGGATGGTGTGGATGGTGTGGATGGTGTGGATGGGTCCTGCAGGGTGTCAGGATGGCGTGGATGGGTCCTGCAGGGTGCTGGGTGCCCAGGACACGCGCACAGGTCGGGTGCAGCCCTGCTGAAGGCGGGCTGATGGACGCTGTGTCCGTCCCAGTGGTGCAGTCTCAGCTGCCAGACCAGCGCAGGCTACCCCGTATCCCTCATGGACATTGGGATGTTCTGGGGAAAAGCTCTGGGGGTCCTTCCTGCAGCATGAGCAGGGGAAGGGATTTCCATCCTGCCCTCCAGCAGCACCAGCTCCTGCTCTGCTGCTGCCTGCCTGCCCCGGGACCGTGCAAACGCGGCTGACATTAACCAGGGACAGCAGCAGGAGCCAGAGGAGTCAGATCCTGCAGGAGCAGCTCCAGGTGTGCATCCCATCTATCCCACAGCATCCAGGCCACCCTCTGCACCACAGCCCCGCTGTCCCCACAGCCCGGAGGGGGAAATGGCCTCTCCAAAGAGCCCCAGGAGCCAGAGGGTGACGGGAATGTGGTGCTGGAGGAGCATCCCAACCCCACAACATCCCAAACGAGGAAACAGCTGCCCCATGAACCCCCTCCTCACCCAAGGGCCAGCTCACAGCACACCCCCACAGCTTCCCAAATGCCGGGGGGTCCTTCCAGACCTCCAATCCAGGCTGGACTTTGTTGGGGAACCCCAAAACAGCTCACAGCCCTGCAGGGACCATGTTCCCCTCCAAGCATCTCCACATCCTCCCCTGCCCATCCCAGGGCTGCCCACAGGAGGTTCCTGCTCCAGCTTCCCCAAAGAAACACCTCCAGGAACACAGAATCCTCCTGAGCTATCCCAGACCCCATATCACATTCGCACTGCAAAAACAGCAGGGCTTTTTCTGAGGGTGGTTTTTTGGGGGGGTTTTTTTTGGGTTTTTTTTGGTGTGTTGTTGTGCTTTTTTTTTTAAGACCAGGATCTCCTCCACAGCACTTAGCAGCCAGGAGCTCCGAGGGAGCAGAGCTCAGTGCTTCAGAACGACGCCTCATTTGCCAAGAAATAATCCCAAGGAGGAAAAAAAACAAAACACAAAAAAACCAAAAACCACCAACTCAAAAAACACCCAAAAAAACCCAGACTCGGGAGATAATTAACTCCACAAAGCAGCGACCCTGAGTAGCTCAAATCTTTGCTATAACTCCCCAGCCTCTTCTCCAAGGAATTATTCCTCCCTGTCTCCAGCACCACGGCAGCAGCACCCGGAGGCCTGGGGATTTTATTGGGGTTGTGGGTGTCCCCCAAACCCTGCAGACACATTTACCCCAACCAAGCAAGGTGGGGGGCCCAGCCCCACATGAGAACTCAGATCTCAGAGCCATGGGATCACTCTGAATCCCCATGGAGGGTCGGGATAGGGACATTGAGGATGTGGGGCTCCACTCTTGAGGGGATGGAGAGGGGGAAATGAATGGGTGCTGCTGGCCCCCGACACCCAGCAGCACCCCCCGACAGGGAAGGAGCCGCTTTTCAGCTTCCTCCCCGCAGACAAACAGCAGGGAAAGGCAGGACAGACACCCTGGGCGTGCATTTTACCCCCCATGCCCTCTCCCACCTTCAACTCTGGCAGAGGGATGCCCCACCAGAAGCTGGGCTGAGTGACCCTGGGGGCAGCATCACCCCCCTGGCACCATCATCACCTCCCTGGCACCATCATCACCCCACTGGCACCACCATCACCCCAATGGCACCACCATCACTTCCCTGACACCACCATCACCCCCCAGGCATCATCACCCCTCTGGCACCACCATCACCCCCTGGCACCCCACTGGCACCCCACCATCATCCCCTGGCACCACCATCACCCCCACTGGCACCACCATCACCCCAATGGCACCACCATCACCCCCTGGCCACCACCCCCCAGGCATCATCACCCCATGGCACCCCCCCCTGGGACCACCATCACCCCACTGGCACCAACATCACCCCATTGGCACCACCATCACCCCCAGGCATCATCACCCCCCTGGCACCATCATCACCTCCCTGTCACCACCATCACCCCCCTGGCACCGCCATCACTCCACTGGCACCAACATCACCCCACTGGCACCATCATCACCCCACTGGCATCATCACCCCTCTGGCACCATCATCACCTCCCTGTCACCATCATCACCCCACTGGCACCACCATCACCCCACTGGCACCACCATCACCCCCCTGGCACCACCATCACCCACTGGCACCAACATCACCCCACTGGCACCATCATCACCCCCCTGGCACCACCATCACCCCACTGGCACCACCATCACCCCCTTGGCACTATCATCACCTCCCTGGCACCACCATCACCTCCCTGGCACCATCATCACCCCACTGGCACCACCATCACCCCCCTGGCATCATCATCACCCCCTGGCACCATCATCACCCCCCTGGCACCATCACCCCCCTGGCACCACCATCACCCCCCTGGCACCATCATCACCCCACTGGCACCACCATCATCCCCCTGGCACCATCTCACCCCTGGCACCACCCCTGACACCACCATCATCCCCACTGGCACCATCATCACCCCCTGGCACCATCACCCCACTGGCACCATCATCACCCCCCTGGCACCACCATCACCCCACTGGCACCACCATCACCCCACTGGCACCACCATCACCCCTGGCACCATCATCACCCCACAGGCATCATCACCCCCCGGCACCACCATCACCCCACCAGCACCATCATCACCCCCCTGGCACCACCATCACCCCACTGGCACCACCATCACCCCAATGGCACCATCATCACCCCTGCCCCTGGCCAGGGAGGGGAATCGAAGAGGGAAGAGCTGAGAAAAAGCAGCGCAGAGCCAGCCCTTCCCCCGGCATCCCCCTTCCCCTCCTGACCACAAAAAGCCAACATCTCCCCGCGCCCCTCCAGCCAGGGGATGGGAATGTGGAAGCAATTGCACTTGGCAAGGCAGCAACAGTGAGTCAAAAACAGTTGTTTGGCTTGTCAGCCACCCAGGCCCTGCAGCACTCTTGTTTTCCTTCGCCTGCCTTAACCCCTTCCAGCCCCACACGCTGCTCCCCGCAGGAGCCGCAGCCCCCAGCCCCGCCTGGAGGGCAGAGGGGAGCTGGGGAGGGGTCTCATCACACAGCCCTGCCCCCAAAAATGGGAGAATGGGCGATGCTCCGGCAGGAAAGCCTGCAGGGAGAGCGTGCACTGAGCCTGCCGTGGGGCTGGGAGCTGCTGTGGGGCACAGGGATATCCCAGGGCCACCGAGGATGCCCAGCGGTCCTGGAGCATCGCGCCCACTCGCCCCAGAGCTCCCTGTCCCTGCCACTGAGAGCATCCCGGGTGGCCCTTGGCAGGCTGAGGGGACATGGCCACACGTGCTGGGGACCCTGTGCCACGCCGGGGTGGTCAGACCCCCCCCGGGCAGTGCCAGCCTGGTGGCACTGGGTGATTTAAAGCCCTGAGCACAGCAGGGCCCGTCCCATTTACAGCAGTTTAGCACATGCCGGGCTGTTCCCATTGGCTCCTCCAGCCCCTTCCCTGCCGGCCGTATGGCAGCGAGGCCAGGAACGCATCCAGAGCCACCACCACGGGCTGCAGCAGGGGCTCTGCTCCGTGCCCAGCTCGGCCCTCACACCCCACCACGGGGCTCCCACACTGCTGGGACCCCGACCCATCCAGGCTGGGGCAGGGCAGGGGGACACCAGGATGCATCCCAGCACAGAGGGACAGCCATGGGGTCAGGGCATGGGGCAGGGCATGGGGCAGGGCATCCCTCTGGGCATCCAGCCAGCTCCCACAGCTCTCCATTGCCCCCAGACTGGTTCCAGAGAGTCCAGGGATGGGGGTTCCCCCTCTCTGCCCCGGGGACAGCCCCCTGCAGCAGAAGGGAAGCAGGGTGAGGGGATGGCCGGGGAAGAGTTAAACCCTCTGGAGCTCGTGGAAGGGGAGGAAAAGCGGAGGGCAAGGCTGCGCCCGCCGGGAGAGACAAAGCGAGCTGCAGGAGCCAAGAGATGAAGGCGAGGATGCGATAAGAGGGGGAGCGGGGTGTGTGTGCTGGAGCGAGGCAAGGGAGGAGGAGGAGGAGGAGGAGGAGGAGGAGGAGGAGGCGAGGTGGGTGATGACCAAAGTCATTGAACATTTTTTGGCACGCCTACCCCCGAGTATCCTGGCCGTTGGCCCAGCTCGGAGCTGAACTTAAACAAACTCCTGTTGCAGCCATCTGCTTGATTTTAAAATAAATCAAACAATCTGTTGAGCCGTGGGTGATCAAATTTCCATCTGTGCGGACGCCTGCTCGCCTCCTCGGAGCCTCCGCTTGCCTCTACCAGCCAAACACTGCTGGCAGCATGTGGCCTCCCTAATTCCTCCAGGAAAGGGAGAAACCGGACCTCCCCCTGCACCCCGGCCCCCTCCCGGCCCTGCCACCCTCCCCACCCCAGCCCGGCGCTATTTTTACCCAACACAGGCACATCCCGGGCGTGAACGGGAGGAAAACAGGGCTGGAGGGAAGATCCCGAGGGGCACGGAGCTGCTGCCCACGCTGGGGGGATTCCTCATTCTGTCTCCATCGGCTCCGAGGGGACGGCAAGGGAAAGGGCAGCAGCTGCTGGCCCCGGCGGTGGCGGCTGGACAGAAATAGCAGCTGTGAGGAGGCCGGAGCTGTGTGGCTGTCCCCAGGACGGGGACACCGGGCACGCGTCACCTCCAGGTGCCAAGCCTGCCCAGCCACCCAAAATCATCTCATCCTGAGGGTTTATCCCCCTCCTCTGCTGGCAGGGAGCCCAAAGGGGAGCAGCAGCACTTGGCATTTTGTCCCAAGGTCCCCAAAGAGAGAGGTGGCATCTCCCTCCTCCGCTGTCTCTTTGTGTCCTGCAGGAGCCCTGCTCGCCCCGGGGAGCAGCAGCCATGAATGATATCCATGGCCCCAGAGCCCCTCTGAGGGGTCAGTGCCCTGTCCCAGGCAAGGACAAACCCCTCTGGCATCACCCCGACGCTGCCATCCCTCCCTGCAGCCCTTCCTTCCGCTCCGAGCAGAGGGCACCGGGCACAGCGCCAGCACAGCCACAACTAGGGCAGCGAGGGGTGGGGCAAAAAACACAGCAAAAGGACCAAAAGAGGAGCAAAGAGGCAGGAAATCGGTGTGAATGAAGGAGAAGGAGCAGGGTGGATAAAGGATGGAGCCCGATTTGGACTCACTGGACCCCAGCAGCTCCAGTGGGGAAGGTCGGGGTGAGAGCACAGACTGTGCATGGAAAGGGAGGAAGGACACGACAGCAGGGTTCGTTCCTCCTCCAGGGGTTCAGTTATTGGGGTGACGCTTCCTGAGGGTCCCCATGGCACGGTGGAAGCAGCAGCAAGGAAAAGGAGGTGCCCAGCACCCACCAGAGCCGTGCCAGGAGCCCGAGCCAGCGGCTGCGGAACAAACCTCACCCCTGTGGGACGCTGCCAAGCCCAGAGCTGTCCTGGCCAGCCCAGGGCCAGCCTGGCCAAGCCACTCAGGGCTGGAAAGAACAGGGAGCAGGGTGGGGGCCACCCTGCAGCCTCAAAGGCTTCCCAGTGCCAGCTTTTGGGAGGGGTTGGCCAGCCCCAAGCGCTCAGCATGCAGCACCCAGGATCAGCAGCATCAGCGAGGGGAAAACAACTGGAATGGGCGATACAACAGCTTGGGTGATCCCAGTGCCACGAGGGAACTGCCCCACAGGAAAATCTGCCCCTGGGGATCCACATCCCCGAGATCAGGCGGTGGCTGACATGGGGAGGTCCCTCCAAATGCTCCTTCTGGTGTAAAATGCAAGCAGAGCCCTGACAGGATGCACAGCAGGGAGCAGGTTACACAGCACAAGCAATAGCGGGAAGGGGAGGGAAAAAAAAAAAAACAAGCACCAAACCCCTTTTTGGAAGAGGAAAGGGCTGACAGGACCTGGCCGAGAAGCAGGAGAAAGCCCAGATTCCCCAGTTACTGTGCAGATGTTCTGGACTGCAAACAGAAGACGGCAGGAGCGAATTCATCTCCCCCTCCAGAGATGCCGCAGCCGGAGCATCTGGACTGTGTCTGCAGGCAGCAGAGCCGGCTGCCCCCGGCCCTGGGAGCCCCACACTGGGAACAACAGGGACAGCCCCGGGATGCCAAACCAGGAACAGCTGGGACACCCTGGGATGTCACACTGGAAAGAGCCAGGACAGCCCTGGGATGTCACACTGGGAACAGCCAGGACACCTCTGGGGTGCCACACCAGGCACTGTTCTGGACACCCTGGAGCCCCACTAGGAACAGCGAGGACATCGTTGGGGTGCCACAATGGGAACAGCAGGGACACCTCCAGAGTCCCCATTGGGAACAGCCAGGACATCCCTGGGATGTCACACTGGGAACAGCAGGGACACCTCCAGAGTCCCCATTGGGAACAGCCAGGACATCCCTGGGGTGTCACACTGGGAACAGCTTGGACATACTTGGGGTGCCACATCAGGAACAGCCGGGACAGTCCTGGGGTGCCATATTGGGAACAGCCAGGACAGCCCCAGAGCCCCACACTGGGAACAACCAGGATACCCCTGGAACCCCATACCAGGAACAGCCGGAACACCCCCAGAGCCCCCACATTGGGAACAGACAGGACAGCCCTGGGGTGCCACACCGGGAACAGCCGGGACAGCCCCAGAGCCCCCATTGGAAACAGCCGGGACACTCCCGGGGTGCCACCCTCACCAAGAGCGGGGCCAGCAGGGACAGCCCAGGCCTGTCCCCACAGCAGGCTGAGCTTGGCAGCGCTGCCTCAGGGAGAACTGAGGCCTTGTGTTTGCAGTGTGTGCACTCGGGGATAACTCCTGCTGCCTGCTCCCAGAGCCGGGGGGAGAGACGGGGAGAGGAAAATGAGGCTGGTTTGGCAGTGAGGACAAGGAGAGGGGCAGGAGACATCCCTCCATCCATCCCTCCATCCATCCATCCATCCATCCATCCATCCATCCATCCATCCATCCATCCATCCATCCATCCATCCATCCATCATCCATCCATCCATCCATCCATCATCCATCCATCCATCCATCCATCCATCCATCCATCCATCCATCCATCCATCCATCCATCCATCCATCCATCCATCCATCCATCCATCCATCCATCCATCCATCCCTCCATCCATCCATCCATCCATCCCTCCATCCATCCATCCATCCATCCATCCATCCATCCATCCATCCATCATCCATCCATCCATCCATCCATCCATCATCCATCCATCCATCCATCCATCCATCCATCCATCCATCCATCCATCCCAGAATAACGCCTGGTAAATCCTGCAGCAGGTCCCTGTGCCACCAGGAATGGCCCATCCAGCATTGGTGCCTGGATACGGCCACCAAAACACAGAATTTTGGGAGTTCTCTGGATGGAGGGAGCTCCTACACCTGCACCAGCACAGCATGGACACCTCAGCCCCATGCTGGGATGGGAAGGGATGGGATCCATGGGGATGGGATGGGGATGGGATGGGGATGGGGATGGGGATGGGGATGGGATGGGATGGGATGGGATGGGATGGGATGGGATGGGATGGGATGGGATGGGATGGGATGGGATGGGATGTGAGGCAGCCTGGAGCCCCACGGGCTCGCTCTGCCCCATGCAGGTCACGGCACGCCTGGCACAGGCGCCTCTCCTGCGGGTTGGAGAGGGAAAGCCGGGGCAGCTGCTGCTCCAAGCACAGCTCCGTGGGTAAACAGATGACTTCAGTCTCCCGGGAGCTACTAAAGCCCAGCAGCACTTGTGCTAGCGTGGAAGGGGGGAGGAAAAGAAGGAAACCAAAGAGGGAGAAGCGGCGTCATTCCCGCCCCAGGCTGTGAAGCGCACCCAGGTACCGTCACCCTTCTCCCAGCCCAGCCAAAAATCCACCCTGGAGCCGTGCCCTCCATCCCTGCCCTGTTGCCGAAGATCCAGCAGGGAAGAGGAGTCCCACAGCAGCCAGAGCAGCTGCATGAGGCTGCTCATCCAGCCAGGGCACAGCTCGGCTGCGTGTGCCGGGGACGGGCACGGGAGCAAACCACGACCTGCCCACACAGCCTGGGCTGGCACCGGGGCTCTGGCACCCTCCACAAGGCCCAGGGAGGGCAACCAGGCTGGGAGTGATGCCCTTGGCACAGGAGCAGCCCCACAGTGGCACGGCTGGCACGTGGCACCGCCAGGAGCCAAGGCACGCCCAGGGCACTGCCGCCACCACCCGCCTTGGCCGTGGGGACCCGGGGCTGTCACTGCCCTGGGACGGGGCCCGGGGGAGCCGTGCTGCTGGAAAGGCTCCCACTGCCAGCTGCTGCACGGCTGGGAGGCTGCCACTGCCAGCCAGGCTCCTGCCCCAGCTCCCAGGGATGCCCCTGCCCCAGCATCTCCCTGGGTTTGCACCCAAATCCCCACCCTGGCAGTCCCCAGGGAGGGCAGTGTCCCCTCGACGCACCAGAGGGACATTTCCATGCCGTCCCTTCCAGGCCAGGATGGCATCATGTGGCACAGGCCTTTTGGAGGGAGGAACATCTGGCCAGATGCTGCCCAGCAGAACAGGACTGTCTCCAAAAAAGGAGCCAGAGGTGCCATCGGGGAGCAAACAGAGCTCTCCCCACCCCAAAAACCAGAGTGGGAACGGATCCTCCTGCAGCCAGAGAGGTGTAAGCGGGCTCCTGGCAAACCAGCTGTGCCCAGTGCCCCAAAACACTGCGGGTCCCCAAAACCGGCTCAGGAGATGGAGACGGCTCCTTGCCACTCAAGGACAGTGACAGGGGTGCCAGGACAGCACCCAGCTGGTCTCTTGAGGGGTGAAAAGCCAACTCCTGCCATTCCTGATGTACTCGGAAAAGCAGCACCCACGCTGGTGTGCAGGGAAGTCCCTGCTCGCTGGGAAGCAGCCAAGGAGCATCCCAGGCTGCCCTCGGCGACCGAGCTTCCCGGACGGCTGGGGAAGGCCAAGTGTCTGGACAGAACATCTGTCCGTCTGCAGCAGCCAGAGCCGGCCAGCCGGCCCTTCACCCCATCTCCCGACTTGGCTGCCACTCCAGGGGATGCTCCAGAGGTTGCAAAAGCATTTTCCCTGCATGGGGCGAGAGTGGAGCCGGTGCCTCTGCCCAGGGTGGTGTTTCATGGGGCGCAGCACAGTCAGAGCAGCGATGCTGGCAGGTGCCTGCTGGAGCTGCTGCTTTTGGGAAAGGCAGGGAGAAAGCAGAGAGCAGGGAGGGCAGGGTGAAAAATAAATATAAATATATAGCAGCCAGCTGGTGAGCTGTGGAGTCAGCACAAGGTCTGCAGGACGCGGCGCTGGCAGCACAGCCCTGGAATTTCGGACAGCTGGTCCAGCAAGGTCAGCCTGGCCAGAGCAAAGACCCCTGTGCTGCTCCCCACAGCGGGGCCGAAGGACAAACAGCCCCTGCTGGAAACCCCACGGGGACAAGGCAGCACTCCACGGGGTGACTGGCACAGGCAAAGTGTCAGCTGAGGATGAGCGGGGACAGCCAGGTGCTGCTCCCACACAGCACAGCAGCCCTGGCCTCGGTGGAGAGAAAGCCCAGGGCGCATTTTCCCCGTGTTGTTTCTTTGTTTGCCATGTGGGAACACGATCCCGAGGGAGGCCGTGCCCCGAGACATGAAGTCATCTCATGATTATATTGCCACCTCCATGCTGGGATTGAGATCTCAGCTGAAAATGCCAGCCCGGGTCGGCGCTGGCTGAGCAGCTGCTTTGCTGAAAGGCCTCACTAAAAACAACCTCACACGCTGCAGACTGAACAGGTTTGTCCCAGTGAAGCTGCCTAAAATTCTGCTCTGAATCTGCAAACTGAACAGGTTTGTCCCAGTGAAGCTGCCTAAAATTCTGCTCTGAATCTGCAAACTGAACAGGTTTGTCCCAGTGAAGATGCCTAAAATTCTGCTCTGAATCTGCAAACTGAACAGGTTTGTCCCAGTGAAGATGCCTAAAATTCTGCTCTGAATCTGCAAACTGAACAGGTTTGTCCCAGTGAAGATGCCTAAAATTCTCCTCTGAATCTGCAAACTGAACAGGTTTGTCCCAGTGAAGCTGCCTAAAATTCTGCTCTGAATCTGCAAACTGAACAGGTTTGTCCCAGTGAAGATGCCTAAAATTCTGCTCTGAATCTGCAAACTGAACAGGTTTGTCCCAGTGAAGATGCCTAAAATTCTGCTCTGAATCTGCAAACTGAACAGGTTTGTCCCAGTGAAGATGCCTAAAATTCTGCTCTGAATCTGCAAACTGAGCAGGTTTGTCCCAGTGAAGATGGCTAAAATTCTGCTCTGAATCTGCTGGAATTCCTGATGGCAAAAAATTGCCACAAGCAAAGGCAGAACCACCAAAACCAACCCAAGCTGGAAGCCAAGAGGTTGAGGTGAGTAAGACCAGCTCTGCTCCTTAATAAAGGGATGAGCAGAAGCCAAATGCAGCCTGGAGCCCACACAAGATGCCTGGGGTGGGGACACAGAGGTGCCACCAGCCTGGCCAAAAAAGCACCACCACCCAAAACACCTCCAGTGGCCAGAAGGTTTTTGATTTCCTTCAAAATCCATACAAGATGCAAAGAAGGCAGAGGTGCCTGGGGCTCTTCCTGCACAGGTCTCTTAATTCTCATGCTGCAGTGCACCCAAATATCCCAAAATTCGGCCTGGTGCAATGCAGGAGGAGCGCTCAGGCATCACTCTCCGCCTTCTGGGTTTGTTTTTCTGGCATCCAGGAGCTTTGGCTGCTGCTCAGCATCAGTGGGACAAGGTTTAGTGGAGAACACAAGAACTCTTTGATTTTTGCCCAAAACCCTTTTCGAAAGCCAAAAGGAAAGTGCCCACCAACAGCTGTCAGCTCCACGCAGTGATTTGGAAATGCAGCCATGACCTTTGGAGCTGGGAACCTGCAGCAGGGGCCAAATCCCCAGCTGAGCCAACAGCACTGCTGGCAATTAGCAAATACAGAGAACTCAGCCCCTGGGGCCTGGCTGTGCCCTGTCAGGCACAGCCCCACACCAGCGGCCCCAGGTGTGCTCTGAAAAGTGGGAATGGGGCATGGAAAACAGCGCCTGATTCCCAGAATCCAGACTGGGAGCAGCCACTCCACCAGCCCCAGGTGTGCTCTGAAAAATGGGAATGGGGCATGGAAAACAGCGCCTGATTCCCAGAATCCAGACTAGGAGCAGCTACTCCACCAGCCCCAGGTGTGCTCTGAAAAATGGGAATGGGGCATGGAAAACAGCACCAGATTCCCAGAATCCAGACTAGGAGCAGCTACTCCACCATCCCCAGATGTGCTCTGAAAAATGGGAATGGGGCATGGAAAACAGCGCCTGATTCCCAGAATCCAGCCTGAGGATCAGGCTGGGAGCAGCAGTGAGATCCATGCCAACACCTCCACAGCACCAAAGGACACTGAGCACGGAACCACAGATTTGTTTGGGCTGGAAAATGGAAAAACCCTCCAAGATCATCATTCTACCGTTCCCCCAGCACTGCCAAGGCCACCAGTGACCGTGTCCCCAAGGGCCACATTTTTTAAATCCCTCAAGGAATGGCGACTCCATGGCTGCCCTGGGCAGCTGTGCCAGAGCTTGATGATCCTTTCAGTGGAAAAATTTTCCTTAATAACCACCCAGAGGCTGACCTGGCCCGGCCTGAGGCTGCTCCCTCTGCTCCTGTCCCTGTTCCCTGGGAGCAGAGCCTGTCCCCTCCTGGCAGGAGCTGTGCAGAGCCACAAGGGCCCCCCGAGCCTCCTTTTCTCCAGGCTGAGCCCCTTCCCAGCTCCCTCAGCCCCTTCCCAGCTCTGCTGCCCCAGTGCTGAGCCCTGGGGACACCCCTGGTGAGCGGCCCCCCCCTGGACATGTCCCCATTCCCTGCCACCCGCCAGGCCCAGCTCACAGACAGGTTTTTTTACCCAAGGAACAGCAACCCATCCAAGGCATGAGCAGCCAATTTCTCCAGGGAAATGCTGTGGGAAATGCTGCCAAAGCCTTCACTGAAGTCCACAGAGACCAGATCCCTGAGCCACTGAGTGGGTCACCTTGTCACAGGGACATCAGGTGACGATTCCTGCTGGTTATGAACCCATGTGGGCCTGGCCTGATCATTTGGTTGTCCTGAACAGCTGTGCTCGAGTTATGGTAGGGTTTGAGAGCTTTCCAAACGCCTGGAAGTATTCCCAAAAAAAAAAATTGCATTTAAGGGGAAAAAAAAGCAGAAAACCCCAAGAGGAGTCACTTTTAGAGGTACATAAGTGCAGGGAGAGCAGTGGAAGGCGAAGATGGGAAGAGCTGGAGAACAGGGAAGCTTTTCCTGGTGAGCACAGGGCTCGGAGAATGCCAGGCAGGCTGAGGACAAGCAGCCCTTGAGCTGGGAGTGCATCACTTCACCCCTGAGGAGAGGCTGGAGAGCCTGGGGCTGACTCGAGAAGGCACAGCCAGCCAGGAGCAGGTCACTGTCACCTCAGGGAAGCGACCAAATCTGGGCATTTTGTGGTTCATTCAAAGCCATGGCTCCCAGCGGCGGCTGCTCGAGGAGTTGGCTCCACCTGGGATGGATGCACAACCCAGTGGGATGCACAGGCAATTTATCCAGAGCAGCAGGAGCAGATATCCCACCTGGATACCCCCAAAATCAGAGCCCCACACCAGTAAGTGCATTGATCTACACAGTACCCCCCCGTAAGAGGCACAGCTGGACAGAAGATCCATTTCCACGGCGCACATCTGGGCACCAAGGGTGACAAGCCAAAGGATGCCCAAACCAGATGCCCATTCTGCACCCAGCACTGCCTTTTTTCCTTGGAAGGAACAACCCAAACCCGCCCCACAGGTGCCAACCCCAGCAGGGCTCTGCAGAGCTCACCTCCAGGGGATCCTCCTGCAGCAGGGAGAGCTTCAGGCGCCACCACAGCTCCCCTGCCTGTTCCACGGCTCCCCACCACCCAACCCGCAGCACAGGCACCACCCACCCAAAATATCGGCGGCTCCTCCCTCCTGGCAAGCCCCAGATGTGGGGGTCCCTCGTCAGCACCTCCACTCTGTCACAGAGAGGGCCTCAGCCCCACCCTGCGCTTGCTGCCCTGCTGAAAGAGGGGATATGGGGCTGTCTGGTGGCTTTTGGGGTATTTGACCTCAAGTTTGAGCCATTTGTGTCAACCACACACAGGTGAGACAGCAGCACACCACAGCTGTGTGCAGGGGTGCAAAAAAACCAAGTGCAGTCCAAAAATGAAGTTGCAGAGCTGAAAGGAGAACAGGGGGGATGATTTTAATTTCATTATTTAATTGCTCAGGCTCATTCCCTGCAGCTTGGTCCCACCAGAACGGGGCCCTGGGTGTCACACAAGAGTGAAAGGCTCATCTGGGGTGACTTTGAGCAGCAAGAATGGCTGAACAAGGGTACAGCTAAATTAACCAAGCGCCCTACCCAAGCATTAAGCCGTGTTTTAAATAACCTTGACATCTGTGAGGTCTCAGCCTGCTGGAAAGCATGTGGGGACAGGGAGGGAAAATGAGCCAGGACCTTGCGGCCAGCCAGAGTCCCCACCAGGCCACGGTGTCCCCAGGCAGCTCTGCTGTGCCTCCTGCCACCAGCCCCTTAATTTGCTCATTAGCAAACCTGGGAACAAGAGGAGGAGCTCAATAGTGTCCCTTCCCTGGGACACGCTCCGTGTCCTCCTGGGAGTTTGGGACTGGGGCCAGTGGGGATGAGGACTGAGGGGACAAGGACTGGCGTGCCTGAGAAATGTTGGGACTTGGGGGGGTCACTAAGGAACCCCACGGGAAGCCCCCAGAGCACCCACCCACGGTGGAACAGCACTGCTGTTCGTCATGTCCCCATGAGGTGGCCTGGGGACACCGAGGGGGCAGAGGCCTGAAGAACCAGCTGGGGACATGCAGGTGATGCCCCTCGCATCAGCTGCACCCACCCTGGATCAGCACCACGGGCTGCTCACCTGAATCCCGCGTCCTCCACGGCCTCCAGCACCTTGGAAATGCCACCAGACCCGTGACCACGCGGGCATCACAACCCACCCAGCAACCACAGAAATGCATCCACAAACGACCCCAAATCATGTCAGGACCACCCAGCTCAGGCTGACAGAGCCAGGGGGAGCCCCCCAAAAGGAGCAGCTTCCAGAGGATTCCCAGCAGCGGTGCCAACCCAACCTCCTGTGCCATCCTGGCACCCTCCAGGTGAACGCAGCTCCTGCCTGGTGGCTCTCCAGGTGTCCCCCCAGCACAGCTGAATGGGAAATTGTATTTGTAAGCAGCCAAGGGAGAGTGATGGGAGAGAAAAGGAGCGCTGTCTTGGGAGGACTGGTTTACATTTCTAAAGAAAATGCCAGTGCCTCAGAGAGCTGCAGGGTTCTGGCTACGGATGGAGCTGAAAGGCTTTGAAAATGACCTCGGCGATTTGGGATGTTGGCATTTGACAGAGCCCAGCCCGAGGCCTGGTTTGGTGGTACGGAGCAGCGGCTCTGGAGAGCTCCCACAGGCTGGAAATTTGGGAGTAAAAGCTGTTATTTTCCCATCCCACGAGAAAGACAAGCTTGGGAGGGATAAACTTTTGCTCTGCCATGTGCTTTTGAGGTGACGGCCTCAAAGCAACCCGTGAAACCCCAGGGGGAGCCACAGAAAGGAGCAACTGGGGAATCTGGCAGCACCTGGGCCATGGCACCCATGGCACCCTTCAGGGCTGCAGGGCTTTTGGGGAGCCCTCACAGCACAACCAGAGCAGCACGGGTTTGGGGAACCCAGCCCTGTGCTCACCCAGCAGCTGTGGGAAGAACTGGGGCTCCTCCGAGGGAAATCCCTTCATTAAGGCACCTTGTAAAACTGGGGATAAGTTGGGAAGTTTCCTACAGAGCCCACGAGCTCCTTAGAGCTTCCCAAGGATATTCCCGTGGAGGGCAGGCCAGGCAGCCCTCCCTGGCACCTCTGGTGGCAAGCAGGACAGGATTGGGATTTCCTCTGTCCTGGCTCCCACCTCCCTCACGCGAAGCTGCCAACAGCACAGACACTTCTGGAACAGGACAGGTCTTGGCTCTCCCCTCCTCCTGGAAGGGTTTTTATCTGTTCCTTCGCAGCCTGACAGCTCCAAAAGTTCACTGCTAAAGGCACCCCATCCATCAGCATCCGCCCCCAGGACCCAGACCCAAAAGAAGAGCATCCATCTATGTCACCGCTCCAGCTCCTCCCGGATTCCAGAGGTGGGAAGCGCTGGGAAAGGAGGGATGGGGTCCGGGCCAGCAGCCTTACCTTGGGGAGGAGAGCCGGGGGCGCCACTGCCAGCAGCTCTGGCGGGGTCATGCTCTTGCCAGCCAGCACCACGGCCCCGCACTCGGCACAGGCGCCGATGGTCAGCTGCTTGCCGTCGTCCACCAGCAGGCTGTTGGCCACGCGCAGCGTGTACAGGAAGACGGGGAGCCTGGCCACCTGAACCGCTCTTAATCCAAGGCATCGCTTCTTCTCCTGCCGGCAGAAGAAGCAGACGAAGGTCTCCACCTTGTACTGCCGGGACCAGGCGCTGCTGGGGTGGTGCGAGTTCCTGCCCTCGTGCTGCAGCCACTGTCCCAGCAGGTCGTGGTAGCACAGGATGCAGGTGGCCACCAGCCCGGTGGAGTCGGCCGGTCTGGCCCGCGGGGCGGGCGGGTACACGGTCAAGAAGGGGAAAAAGGGCTCCTTCTCCCCAAACCGCCCCGGAGGGTTGACGTTGAGCTGGAACTCTCTGCCAGCTCCCAGCTCGGCCCCGCAGATGTAGCAGACGGAGGTGGGACCGGGCTTGATGACAGCGGGGTGGCCGGCCAGGTCACCGGCCGAGAAGACCTGGTGGTACCTGCCCAGGAAACTCTGCACGGAGGAGATGAGCTCCTCGTTGTGACAGGCCCGGTACATGGCCCACAGGTCCTGCAGCACCCCGAAGCACTTGCGGCAGCTGCTGACCTCCCAGTGCTTGTTGAGCCCCTTGGCGCCGGGCGGGCAGGGCAGGAGGCTGAGGAAGGGGAAATGCATGGTGCTCTTGGCGTTGCCGTTGGTGATTTTGGCCGCCACCGGCCTCGCCTCCTTGCCGCACTCCTCCCCGCACAGGTAGCAAGCCTCGGGCAGCGGCGGGATGCCCGCGCCGTCCTCCTTCAGGCCGCGGCGGCCCTTGGCGGGCATGGCCCCGGCGCCCAGGGGCACCACGTAGAGCCGCTGCAGCACGGGCACGTTGGCCAGCTCGAAGCTCTGCCACTGCTGCATGAGGGAGGCGAAGCAGCAGGGACACACCAGGGTGCTGCCGGTGGGCGACAGCGGCTGGGCGCCCGGCGGGGGGCTGTGCAGCCACAGGAACGGGAAGAAAGGTCCCGGCGAGCTCTTCTCCTGCTTCTGCACGTGGACGCGGTGCTGGGCGCCCGGTGCCAGGGGGCTGCCGCAGATGTAGCAGGCGGTGCCCGGCGCCCAAGCGGGCCGCTCGCTGCCTTCCTCCTCCTCCTCCTCCTCCTCGCTGGTGATGTTGATCTCGCTGTCCGAGGAGCAGCAGGGGGGCCCCCGCTCGCCGCCCGCCGCCGGGGGGGCCCGCGCAGCGCCGCCCGCCCCCTCGGGCTCCGACAGGGGCTCGGCGTCGGAGAGCTCGGAGAGCTCGGAGCCGGCTGCCGGCCCTTCCTCCTCCTCCTCCTCTTCCTCCTCCTCCTCCTCCTCCTCCGGGTGGCCGGCGGCGCGGCGCGGCGGCGCGGCGGGGTCCCAGCCCGTGGCCCCCCGCCGCAGCCCGGCTCCCCCCGCCGCCGCCGCCGCCGCCGCCGCCTCGCACTGATGGGGCCGCTTGAGCCAGTACATGCGCTTCTCCACCGGCGTGCGGCTGCGCTCGAAGGAGTCCCACTGCTCGCCCAGGAAGCAGCGGCAGACAGCGCAGACCAGGGCGCAGCCCTCCGCCGAGACGGCGCGGGCTCCGGGCGCCGGCTCCTGGTGCTGCAGGAAGGGGAAGAAGGGCCGGTGGTCGCGGGGGGGTCGCACTTGAAGCTTGAGCTCTTTGCCGCGGCTGATGCCGCCGCCGCAGATGAAGCAGCAGAGCGGGGGCGCCGAGGGTTGCGCGGCCCCGGGGCCGCCCCCCCCCGCCGCCGCCGCCGCCTCGCCGGCCGCCAGCGCGGCCATCAGCCGCTGCTTGCGGGAGAGCGGCGCCGCCGCTGCCCCCGGCCCCGCCGCCGCCCCCGGCCCCGCCGCGCTCATCGCCGCCCCCGGCTCATCCCGCGGCTCCGCCGGACACGCAGGCTCGGGGGGCGGGTTTGCGGAGCGCTCCCCCCCCACCCCTCCGCCCGCCTCCTCCCGCCGGGGGGAAGGCAGCGAGAAAGGAAATAAAAAAAAAAAAAAACTACGATAAAACAACGGCAACAACAACAACAACAACAACAAAAAAACCGCGGCAACAAAATACCCACGAACGGCAACAAAAATAAACCCGGGATAAAAGTTCGGTGCGAAAGTTTGGGTCCCGCCGGCGGCGCGGAGGAAGGGCGGCTGCCGGCCGCCTCCCGGGCCCGGCGCCCCGGCCCGGCTCCCCGGCCCCCCCCGCCGCGACCTGCCCGCCCGGGGGCCCGGAGGAGGAACGAGCCACTACCACCCCCCCCCGCCCGCCGGCGGAGCGCAGCCCAGGGACCCACGGCGGAGGGGGGGACGTGGGGATTCACACAGCCGCCCCCGAGCGCGGCTGTGACCGATCCCCGCAGCGGCCCCGCGCGCTGTCCCCTCCGCGCCCGTCACCCGTGTCCCTCCCGCCGCCCCAAACCGCCCCACGGCGCCGCCGCTGCCCCCGGCCCCGCCGCCGCCCCGGCCCCGCCGCGCTCATCGCCGCCCCGGCTCATCCCGCGGCTCCGCCAGACACGCAGGCTCGGGGGCGGGTTTGCGGAGCGCTCCCCCCCCCCCTCCGCCCGCCTCCTCCCGCCGGGGGGAAGGCAGCGAGAAAGGAAAGAAAAAAAAAAAAAAAAAACTACGATAAAACAACGGCAACAACAACAACAACAACAACAAAAAAAAGCTCCCCGCGGCAACAAAATACCCACGAACGGCAACAAAAATAAACCCGGGATAAAAGTTCGGTGCGAAAGTTTGGGTCCCGCCGGCGGCGCGGAGGAAGGGCGGCTGCCGGCCGCCTCCCGGGCCCGGCGCCCCCGGCCCGGCTCCTCCCCGGCCCCCCCGCCGCGACCTGCCCGCCCGGGGGGGCCCGGAGGGAGGAACGAGCCGCTGCCACCCCCCCCCGCCCGCCCGGCGCGGAGCGCAGCCCAGGGACCCCACGGCGGAGGCGGGGGGGACGTGGGGATTCACACAGCCGCCCCCCGAGCGCGGCTGTGACCGATCCCCGCAGCGGCCCCCGCGCGCTGTCCCCTCCGCGCCCGTCACCCGTGTCCCTCCCGCCGCCCCCAAACCGCCCCACGGCGCTTTGTGCGGCGCGCACTCCCCAAAGGCACCACGTCCCGCTTCGCGGATCCCACCGAAAGCAGCGGCCCTTTCCTGCCCTTTCCAGCCATTAACTCGGTGTCCCGACCACCCCCGGTAATTTATTTCCCACTTTCAAACTGCTGCCGCTGTTCCAGTTCAATACCAGATTCTATTTCCCGCTCGGTCCTAAAATGCTGCGTCGCTTTGCCACTCACTGGTAAATAGCTGATGCGTTCCCAGCCGGAGCTGGCGGCGTTTCAGCGGCGCAGGCAATAATCCCGGTATATCCTTACCTGCCTCGCAGCCCGCGATAAGATTTAATGCTTGGAAAGCACTTTGCTGTCCTTGGACAATAGGCACCGCGGAAGCGCAAACTGTGCCCAGGGCCAGCCTCAATTAAACCTGACTGATTAACCACCCCAGCGGCTCGTCAGCGTGCCCACCGGCTCGGCACGGCTCTCCCGATTAAATAAATACATTAGGAGCTGGAAGGGGAATTTTTCTTTCAAACAGTCGTTTTAGGAGGAAGCCTACTCCCGGCAGCGCTGTGGAGTTTGAGTTCACGGCAAGTCACTGCAATATCCCAGGTGCTGTCCTTGCAAATCTCCCTGAGCCGGGAGGGTGCAGGATGAAACCCAAAGAGGCAAGGGCAGCGCTTGGATAGGACACAGGGACAGAGGGACAGCAGGATGAATGCCTGAGCCACGGGCCAGCACACCCAGATGATGCACAGGAGCCACGCTGCCCCTTGCTCCTCATCGCTCCTCGGGCCACCCCGCCCGGGTCCCCCTGGGGCTGACCAACCCCCGGTGTCACCTCCCACCCGGACTGCGGGTGACAGCGTCCGGTGCTCCCCGGCAACTGGCCCTGAGATCAAACAGATTGTGTGACATCAGCTGGAGCGCGGGCAGGGGCAGGAGGGCTCTTCAGGGACCCGGATCCAGTTTCCACGCAGATGGCTCCGGTAGTAAAGAAGCAGGGGGTGGGAGGCAGCACACAAAGCGGGAACACGATACCTTGGGAGAACTGGCTCCACGGGGCTTTTTCAGGGGTTTCCAGAAGACAGCAGGGCCTCGTTATATTTTATTTATTTATAGGGCTGATGTGGTGCCTGCTCTATGCACCGAGGGCAGCGGGAGCGCCGCGCGTCGGGGCGGGCATGACTCAGATGCTCTTTAAAGGCGCACACGGTGTCTCGGTGTCCCCCCTTTTCCCGGATGGAAAGGGGCCACTGGGCCGGATGGGATCCCTGACCCCAGGCAGCGGCAGCGGATCTGGGAATGCCTCACCCCAGCTGGAGCTCCCCCGGGAGCTGCGGCCACCAGCTCGGCCCACCCTTCGAGCGCAGCCGACAGATGCTCTCCCGCCTGCTCCGCAGATGGGCCAGAAAACAACACGCCGGATCCAAAGTCCAGAGCTCAGCAGGGCCAAACCCCCCTCCCCAGCCTGCCCTGAAACACCAACCCTCCGTGCCCCTCTCTGGAGGCGCCACGGGCCCCCGGCTGCCCCGTTCCCCCCGCGCCCCACTGGGACGCGGCCTCGGAGCAGCTTCCCGGGCCTCGGCTGCGCCCGGACAGAGCAGCTCATTTATCATCCTGTGCCGCCCCGGCCCTGCGGTTGCTGTTTGCAACAGAGAAGCTGGGAGGGAGAGAAAATTTCTCAAGTCGGCCTCGGCAAGAACTGAAAACACATGCCCTGGCGGCAAACGCGTCCCCCGGGGCGCGCGGGGATCAAGGCGAGCCTAGCGCAGGATTTTCCAGCGCGGCTCCCGCCGGCCGGCACGCAGCCCTCCTGCCAGAGCTGGGCCTGCACAGCCGCCCCTGGGCTGGGCCGGGGTGCTGACAGCCAGGCCTGCTCCCCCTGCGCTGTGAGCACGCTGGGAGGCAGGGCAGGCTCGCTCGGGATGGCCAGTGTCCCGCTGTGCCTTGCTGGATGCAGGGCAGAGGTGGCCCCTTGCTCAAAGACAAGCCCCGGGGACAGATGTCCCTTACAAGGTAGGGGACAGGCCCTGTCTTGTGTCAGGACTCAGTTGTGCAAGGTGCTGTGCAAACAGCTGTGATCGGCCCCGTGGGGCAGGGGGGGCTCCCCTGGCTTATATGGGGCCGGGATTCAGGATGGATGCATGAACAGCCCACAGGGTGCTGGGTCCATCCCTGTCCCCATCCTTGTCCCCATTCCCATTCCTGTCCCCATCCTTGTCCCCATTCCCATTCCTGTCCCCATCCCCATTCCTGCCTCAATTCCTCCATCCGTCCCCACTGCCAGCCCCAGCCTTATCTTTATTCTCATCGCCATCCCCATTCCTGTTTCCGTTCCTGTCCCTGTTGCCATCCTTACCCTTATACCCCTTTCTTTTTCCGCTTTTGTCCCGTCTCATCCTCACCCTTGTTCCCATCCTCATCTGCACCCTCATCCCTATTTCTATCCCTATCTCGCTCCCCATCCTCATCCCCATTCCCATCCCAATCCCCATCTCTGTCCCAGTTCCTATCCCAGTTCCTATCCCAGTCCCGTTTGCCCTCTTGCCCTGCAGGACAGGCCCCAGCAGCACCCATTCCCCGGCACCCCGAGGAGCAGGCACGTGCTGCAGATCCCACATCCCTGGGACCGGGAGGTTAATATGGAAATTACCAACTGCTTATTCCTTCCAGCTGTTGCTGTGAGTCATCAAGTGCCTTAAAGAGCATTTCAAACAACACTGTGCCTTCGAGACAGCGTGACTGCTGCCCCAGCCACCCCCTCTGGATAATCCTCGGCAGGGTCTGCTGTTTGAAAAGGGAATATTTCTCCAAGGAGGCAATTCCCAGCCGAGCATGGCCGGGGAGGCAGAACAGCCGCTGCCTCCACGGCGCCTGTCCAGGCTCCCACCTCCACCCGTGGGCTCCTGGCGTCCTGCCCGACAGCAAAGCCAGGCAGGGAAGGGCACTGGGAAGGGCAGCCCAGCCCTGGCATCATCCCTGCTCAAAATCCAGCTGAATGCCACCACGTGCCAGCATGGGTGACGATGCCTGCTGTGCCACCTGGGGAAACTGAGGCACGGGGCGGCCAGGCTGAGCTCCACAGTGTCACCTGCCTGGGGTGAAGGTGGCAGAGTGGATGCCACGGGACGCTGGGACACTGGTCTGGAGTTCAGCGACCTTGAACTCTGCGCTCAACAGCTGTATTTGTCTCGGCAAGCTTTTATTTCCTTTTTTTTGTTGTTGTTGTTTTGAAAAAGGCTGATCTCTGCACTCACTTGGTGCTGATTTTTCAGATGGGAGAGATAGGGCTGGTTCATGGAAATAGTGGGGATATATCCCTTATCTGCTGCTTCAACCTTTCTTTGAACTTCTGGACTGACTTCATTGATTTTTTCCCTGGAAAAGCCCAGGCAGTTTTCTCTCCTGCAAACTGTTTTCCCCCAGTCCTTCGCATGGCCGTGCAGGTGAGTCAAGGATGCTCCTGGCCAAGATCCCAGCTGGTGAGAGCAGGAACATCTGCCTCTGCACAGCAGAGAGCCTGGAATCAAAGAATAATGACCCAAGGAAAGCTGTGCACAGGTGACAGGGAGCTGTGACAGGGTGGAGGGAAGGGGACACGGCCACACCACGCTGGAATCACAGCTGCAGGCTGAGGGAGGAGCCAGGAAAGGAGGGAAGGATGCTGCTGGGATGGTCCCCAGCAGGTGGGAAGGAGGGAGGTGGCTCTGGGGAGAGGAAGGGATCACTGACTGCCACCACAGCCCGGCGGGGACACTCTGAGCCTCTCTGGGTGCGCCCCGGCTGTGGCAAAGACACTGCTGCTCCTGGAGGACAAAGCCACGTGGGGACACATTTGGTGCCTGGCACGGTGGTCACAGGGGCTGAGTCCAACCAGGAGCACCCTGTGAGTCCGTGAATACAAGTGGATGACCCAGCACCCTCAGTCCGTGCCCCAAATCCCTCCATGGGCACCCACGGCCTTGACCTGGAGCTGCTCCTCCTGCTCACCCCCACTGGGACCAGCCCTGATTGTCCCCATGTCCCCATGGGCAGGAGGGAGCCACGTCCCCTGCAAGGCACAAGGGCCCAGTTGCTGCCTGTGGGGCTTTTTCAGAAGGTTTTTTAAAAAAAAAAAAAAAAAGATTTTTTTTTTCTTTTCCTTTCCAGGGCGAGCAGCTCTGCAAATGCCAAGTGCTGATGCCAAAGGGCCGTGTCAACAAAGAAGAATGAGTGTGGCTGTTAGAGGCTGCTATTAAAAAAGGGTGGAGAGGAGAGGGAGGGGGGGTGAAAAAGAGAAGAAAAGGTTTGTCACTGCAAATAACAACAGTTTGCAGAGCAGTGAAAACCCGGGAGCAGCAGCCGGACCCCTGCAGTGCCCTTGGGCGCTGGCACCGAGCGGGGACGCTGCACCCTGTGTCCTTCCAGGGCACAGACCCGTCCCAGCAACTTGGCATCCCCTGTGGGCAGCACAAAGTGTTTTTCAAGCTCCGAGGGTTTTCCAAGCCTGCTGTGCTCCTGCTTGGCCTCCAGGCCCTGCTGCAGGGATCCATCCACAGCAGGGCCGGGCATGGCACCGGCTCCCAGCACGGGCGGGGTCCAGGTCCGGCCCCCTGAGCGCCAGGAGCTATTTCTAGGCAAGGCCTGGCTGCTGCCGAGTGGGATGGGAGGGAAGGAACCCCTCACATGACTGCGAAGATGCAACGGGAAGACGGGCGGTCTCTGGTTTCAGCTTTCTATTCCCAGCCCGTTATTCAGCACTCCAAGGTGGATCTGCCACGGGAGCTGGGGCTGGATCCGGGGTCAAGCACCCTCATCCCCCTGGGAGGCAGGAGGAGCTTACAGCTCCTGCCCAGCTGAAAATCCCCCTTGGCATCGCCTCTCCCTCCTGCCAGGACGTCAGACCCAAGCGGATGTAGGGGATGCTCAAGTAACAGCGCTTGGGAAAAGATAGAGCAAAGCAGAGGAAGAGATAGGCAAAGCCCAAATCTTACTCCAAAACCCAAAGTGAGAGTATCTTTGAGGATAATCCACCAGTTTACTTCATTTTGACTTTTTCAAAAATATTCTTGCTTACTGTTTTGCACTGTGGTCTGTCCTTAGCCATAGTTTTATTCCCACACCGCCTTTCATTCCCATCTTTCCCGTGCCACAGCCCTCTGCGCTCATCTCACAAGCAATGGCAGAAGGTTAACCTCTGGGAAAGCCTGGCTTTCAAGCATTCTCCCTCCCCCACCTTCCCCCAAAAAAAAGAGACAACTTTGGTCAAAATTGAGATGTTCCCACCGAAATTGGTATTTCCCGATGGAAAAACATTCCATCAGCAAAACGCTGACCTGCTCCGGTTACAGCCTGGTCATGGCCATGAGCAAAAGCAGCTGGGAAAGGAATTAGAAGGGAGCTGGGAGCTGCATGGATCACCTCACCCTCAGATCCTGCTCCTGCCTGCTGCTTCCCGGGGCTGGGATGGGGCTGTGCCAGGAGGAGCCAAGCTGCCAGCACAGAGATCCATCCCATGGATGCTGTCACCAGCCCTGGGGCGGCTCAGCAGGGTCCAAGCTGCCAGCACAGATGTCCCAGGGATGTTGTCACCAGCCCTGTGGCACACCAGGGTGACCACCCACGGCTGCTGCTCCCCCAAAGCCAGCTGGAGGTGGGACGAGCCAGCAGTTCCAGATGTTCCCAAGGATGGAGATCTGCAAACAACCCCAGCCTGGTCTGTGCTCCTGGTTGGGAATGTCTTGCTGGATTTAGAGAGCTGGGGATGAGATCAGAGGAGCAAGGGCTGGGAGCTCAGCAGGTTCACCCCCAAAACTGGAGATCAAGGGCTGCCTCCAGTGTCTTCCCTCTAAGAGTTGGTGGAAGAGCTTTTTTGGGAGGTTCTCCTGTGCCTTGGGGTGCCAAGCAATGGATGGGGTTTGGCTTGGTTCTTTTCTGAAGGCAGGCTGGTGCAGGCAGGTTGGAACGGATCAGGAACCAGTGGAACAGATCAGGAATCAATGGAACCGATCAGGAATCAATGGAAATTATCAGGAATTAGTGGAACGGATCAGGAATCAATGGACCAGATCAGGAATCAATGGAACAGATCAGGAATCAATGGAACGGATCAGGAATCAATGGGCCAGATCAGGAATCAATGGAACGGATCAGGAACCAGTGGAACAGATCAGGAATCAATGGAACCGATCAGGAATCAATGGAACAGATCAAGAATCAACGGAAATGATCAAGAATCAATGGACCAGATCAGGAATCAATGGAACAAATCAGGAATCAATGGAAATGATCAGGAATCAATAGACCAGATCAGGAATCAGTGGAACAGATCAGGAATCAATGGAAATGATCAGGAATCAATGGACCAGATCAGGAATCAATGGAACGGATCAGGAATCAATGGACCAGATCAGGAATCAATGGAACGGATCAGGAATCACTGTCCCCTTATGTAGCCAGAGGGTGACCAGAGAAACTCCTCTGTTGGAAAGATTTCCGTTGGCAGTAATGGGACAGAAACCCGTGGCCGTGCAGCAGCCAGAGCAGCCTGTGGAGGGTCCAGCCCCACCATGGCAAGCATGGATGCCCAGGAAAGGTGCCAGCATCCAGGTGAAACAGGCACTCACCCCTGTCACTGCCAGCTCACCCTCCCCACCTGGCACCGGAACCCGTCGGCCGTGATGGGCACATCCCTCCAGACACACTGCAGCGCTCACACCTGGGGAAACTGAGGCAAGGAATCTGCAGGAATGTGAGCCCAGCCCTTCCAAGTTGCCATCACCTCCAGCTCATGGCTTCCCTGCTCCAAGCCCTGCTCCCCACGTGCCCGTTGGGAGGCACCACCAGCCCCAGGGCTGCCCTCATCCCAGAGATTCCACGTGGGCCAAGCATGGCCTCCTTCGCCAGCTCCTGCCTGGTCTGTCCAGCTGAGGTGCAGCCCTCTGTCCTGCTCGCCACTTCCCTGACCAAACCTGGGTTTCCAGCAGGGGTTTTCCCATTCCAGACTCTCTCAGTGCCCCCACACCTCCCACACTGTGGGACACAGGAGTGCTGGTCATGATGGGGATACTGGACCTCTTGACCTGTGCCCAGGTTGTGTCCCGGGCAATCAACATCCCCTTCCTGGGAGGAATTGTTCCTGTGTCTCTCTCTGACCTCTGCTAAACACATCCATCCCAAGGGATGTGCTGGCCCTGCTGGAGGAGCCAGAGATGAAGCTTGATCCCACCAGGAAAATAAATGTCCCTTCATCCAAGGGATTCCATGCACCCCATTCCTCCCCGTTCCTGCCCCTGCCCTAAATCAACACCAGCAGCATGACCCAAAAGCAAATTCATCTTAAAGACTTTTAAAAACGCGTATAAAAAAATACAGCTTCATCAGAAAGGCTTTTTTTTTTCTTCTTCTTTTCTTTTCCTTTTTTTTTTTTTTTTTTTTTTTTTTTAGGGGGGGGAAAGGTTTATGCCTCCTTGGAGACCTCTTCAATAAAACGCATTCTGGCTCTCGGAGCGTCTGACTGCAAATCAGGTTCCAGCCGTTCCCTTCCTGTGCCGACCTGCTGGAGTCGGCTGTTATTCTTGGCAGGGTGCCCTGAAGGAAGAAAAAAATCCCCCCCCAAGCTCCCAGCGGCTGGGAAATGCTGATGACATGACACCTTCCAGCATTCTTCAAGGTCAAGAGGGGAGGGAGGGAAATGAAAGGGGAGAGGGTTTTTTTTTTTTCTGTTGTTAGCATGGGTTATTGCTTCGCTCAGGCATTTCCCTTTGATGCTCGCTCCTCGTTACACAAGATGTTGCAGGCTCCCCGTGCCCTGGGTACGCGTCACCACCTTCCCTGCTTCCCCAACAGTAGGCATCTGCATCCTGAGGGCATTTTGGGACCAGCGCTGCATGGGCTCAGCTTAAACCCAAGCTGGTTTTAACCTGCGCGTCTCCAGGAGGGCCACGTTTGCTCCACGGAGCTCCATCCTCCAGGACACCCCCATTCAGGAGCCTGTGGTTATTCCAAACCAAAATCCGTCTCCCTGGCATCTCCCCCCGGCAGCGGCCCGTGGGGTTCCCCGCACAGAAAGCCCTGATCCCCCTCGACCAGCCCTGGGTGCTGCATCCAGCTGACAGGGACACGCAGCATCCTCGGGGGATGTGCCCTGCCCGCAGGACTCCTGCTCTGACAAATAAAACTTGGCGCCTCTCTCCTTGAGATCCAACAAATCTCTGCTAATCCCCCTGCTCCCGGCTGCCAAATCCTCCTCCTCCTCCTCCTCCCCCAGCCAAGGTGCAGAGCTCTTTGAGGCAAGCTGCACACAACCATTAAACCTTGCAACGAGGAGTTGCCATCGTCAGTGGCAGTGCTGATGTCCCCCATGGAGGTGACAGGGAAGCTGCTGCGCTCCTGGGAGAGGTTTCGGTTGATGCCCCAAGCCAGGGTAGATGTGCTGCTGGAGCACACAACAGCTGCTCTGCCCTGTGGATGAATCCCTCGCCCTCCTGCTTTCCCAGGCCACATTGGAAGGAAGCTCCAAAATGATCACTGTGACAAAGGGAAGCAAAGCAGGTGCCAGCAGGGTGTTCAGGGACAAGAGAACAAGGCAGGGACAGTCTCACTGTGTGTGCAGGCAGGTTTGGGATGGGGTGACACCCCTGGGAGCCCAGGGACATTGCTCACATCGTCACAAGCTGCATCACCACACCTGCAGTTCAGATGTCCCTCAGGGGACTGACTGTGCTCCTCCTGCTCTGTGTTGGACTGAGTTCTCACTGCCACATCATCCCCTGAGACTGCCAAGGATCAGCTTTGAGCTAACCCACCTGCACTGGGATCCCATTGCTGTCTTCACACACTTTTTTGGGGCCAGGGTGGTGAATGGCCCTGTTGGGTGAGCTGGATCAGTTCAGGGCTGATGGGACTCTCCTGTCTTTGTTGGGTTCTTGGCCCTGCCCCGAGGAATTACCCAGTCCTGGGATTACCAGGACCACAACACCTGGGCTTGCCCTGGGGCTGGCTTGGAAAGGAGCTGTGGGGAGCATCCAGGACACCGCAGCATCCCTGCAGGTTCCCCTGGAAGCTGGTGCAGGGCCGCATCCTGCCCCGAGGGCCGCTGGAGGAAATCCTGGAAGGCCATCTTACAATGCAGCCCTTCCTGTCCCCGAAGGAGCGCCGAGCACGGGAAAGGCACCGCGGGCTGCGGCACCGGCCAGCCCCGGGGGGACGCGGGCTCTGCCCCCCGCCACCTTGTCCAGCCCACCTGGGGCCACTTCCCGCCGGGCTCCCGGCCAGCAGCGCTGCTGCTTTGTCTTCAAAACCCACAAACACAATGGGAGCAGCGGGGGCATTGCCCAGGACCCCGCTGGGGCGGCAGCGACAGGGGCGGAGATGTCACCGCAGATGTCACCGGAGATGTCACCGGAGATGTTCCTTGCCCGTCCCAGCCTCCCTGCCCTGGCATTCCACCTGCACGGCCAAGGGAAATGTCACATGGAGCTGCCCTCCTGCTCCTGCCAGGGTCCCTGAGCCCCGGGTGACGTCCCGGGCCACGGTGGCAGGCCCGGCGCGGGGCTCCCGTGTGTTTGGTTTTTGTTGCCGGTTGTTTTCCAGCGGGGAGGCCGCGGGGCCAGCTGGCTGCCGCCAGCCTGGAACAGCGTGGCCTATTTTAAACCGCTTGCACAAGGAGTCAGCAGCTCCAGCTCGGATTTTTTCCGAACTTTATTTGTCCAAACGCTCGGCAGGGAGGGAGGCAGGGAGAGCAGGAGGTGGGGGAGCAGCTCCCGGCTGGCTCAGCTGCCAGCACGGCTCACCTGCACCGCGGTGCTCTGGGGTGGGATGGCACAGCCAGGACGCTGAGTGCAGCACCCCGGCATGGGGCCGTCCCCAAATCCCCAGGACCAACGGAAAAGCTGGAGGTGACGGGGGCAGAGCAGCAAAGCCTGTGAAAGGCAGCAGATACCTGTGCACAGGCCGAGTTGTGGCTCTCAGGAGCTCTCCCAGGGCAGGCAGCTCTGCTGGGCCAGAGGCTTATGCCAAGCAGCCACCCATATGGAGAGAGCACTGGGAGACAGCACAAAATCCAACCCAGACCCTGCTGAGAGCACCAGAAGAGAGGGCTGGAAAAATCTCCCATTCTCCTGATGGACCCACAGCCCCACCACGTCCCTTGTGACCCAGCCCATCCTGCCACCCAGGGATGAAACACTGACTGTGCAGTGATTAAATATTGGCAACTTTAAATTAAAACCCCTCGGTTGTACTTTTCCACATCAGACCACATCCACTACAAACTTCTGGGGAGGCCAACCCTTCCCCGGAGGTCCCAAAGGGCCCAGAAACACAGAGCAGCAGCGCTCACAGGGAACCTTTTCCCTCACAGAAGGCTTGATATTCCACAATGCAAACAGAGCATCCATCACTCACGGATTTTTTTTTCCCATGCCATTTTCTTTAGATCAAACTGCTAACTGTGCCTCTTTATGAAACAGCTCCTTCTGCCTGGGCTGAGGTGAGCTCAGAGGATCCCTTCCAGCTCCTCTCAGAAATCCAGCAGCTCCCACAAGGGTCAGCAGCCAAAATGATGTAAAACATGATTTCCTAACCCTGCCGGTGGGAAATCACTGGAGAACAGAGGGGATGACTACGGTTTAAAAAATTTAATTGTGCTCAAAGGTTTCTTGGGGTTTTTTATAACTGCTTCCCCAAAGAAGTGGGAGTTGCTGTGGCCAATAGAAATAAATTTCCTTTTCCAGAGTCACCAGAGCCTTTGCACACAGGGGAGGGACTGAGCTTCTGCTTGGGGGGACCTGGCCCGTGTTGGGGGTCCTGCAGCACGTGTTCTGTAACTGCTAAACCACCCAGCTCACAAAACCTTCTTCTTGGGCTTTAAACTCTTGGCTGGAGGCCCTTCCGAGCTTTTGAGTTTGAAGAGCAGCCCAACTCTTGGAGGAAAAGGCAAGGGGGGAAAAGTTATCAGCTGTTGAGTGCTAGCTGGATGGGATAGAGCCGCGAGCCGTGCGCCAGCCGGGGGGGACGGCCGGGGAGCTCCACGGATGTCACGTTGGCCCGAGGCAAGATGTTTATGGCCCTGGCTGGAAGCCCTTCTGAGGAACCCATCGCGGTGATTTACAGCGCTTCCGATGGACACGGAGCCGCTCCTCCCGCACTGACCACGCTGCAGAGAGAACATCTGCAATCCCTCAGGCCAGCGAGGGGCTGAGGGCGCAAATGTGTGCCCCAGGGCACGGTGACACCTGGGACAGCTCTGTGTGTGTGTGCCCCAGGGCTCGGTGACACCAGGGACAGCTCTGTGTGTGTGCCCCAGGGCACGGTGACACCTGGGACAGCTGGGTGTGTGTGCCCCAGGGTACAGGGACACCAGGGACAGCTGGGTGTGTGTGCCCCAGGGCCAGCTCGGTGTGTGTGCCCCAGGGCACGGTGACACCAGGGACAGCTCTGTGTGTGTGCCCCAGGGCACGGTGACACCTGGGACAGCTCTGTGTGTGTGCCCCAGGGCTCAGTGACACCAGGGACAGCTGGGTGTGTGTGCCCCAGGGCCAGCTCGGTGTGTGTGCCCCAGGGCACGGTGACACCAGGGACAGCTCTCTGTGTGTGCCCCAGGGCACGGTGACACCAGGGACAGCTCTGTGTGTGTGCCCCAGGGCTCGGTGACACCAGGGACAGCTCTCTGTGTGTGTGTGTGTGTGTGTGTGTGTGTGTGTGTGCCCCAGGGCTCGGTGACACCAGGGACAGCTCTCTCTGTGTGTGCCCCAGGGCTCAGTGACACCAGGGCCAGCTCTGTGTGTGCCCCAGGGCACGGTGACACCAGGGCCAGCTCTGTGTGTGCCCCAGGGCTCAGTGACACCAGGGACAGCTCTGTGTGTGTGTGTGCCCCAGGGCACGGTGACACCTGGGACAGCTGGGTGTGTGCGCCCCAGGGCTCAGTGACACCAGGGACAGCTGGGTGTGTGTGCCCCAGGGCTCAGTGACACCAGGGACAGCTGGGTGTGTGTGCCCCAGGGCCAGCTGTGTGTGTGCCCCAGAGAATGGTGACACCAGGGACAGCTCTGTGTGTGCCCCAGGGCACGGTGACACCTGGGACAGCACTTCCAGGCACTGGGGCATAAGGGCAGCTGGTCCTGCTTGGGGACACCCAGATCCTGCCCTCTTCTCTCTTCAGCTCTGGAACCCAGAGGGGCTAATCACAGATCACAGAATCCCAGAATCTCAGAATCCCAGAATCCCGGAATCCCGGAATCATGGAATCCCAAAAGCACAGAATCACAGAATTGCAGAATCACAGAATTGCAGAATCAAAGAATCACAGAATTGCAGAATCACAGAATCACAGAATCACAGAATTGCAGAATCAGAGAATCACAGAATTGCAGAATCACAGAATCGCAGAATAATGGAATCACGGAATCACAGAATCACAGGATCGCAGAATTGCAGAATCACAGAACCACAGAATCACAGAATCACAGAATCACAGAATAATGAGGCTGGAAGAGACCTCTAAGATCATCGAGTCCAACCCGTGCCCTAACACCTCAACCAGACTACAGCACCGAGTGCCACGTCCAGGCTTTTTTTAAACACATCCAGAGATGGTGATTCCACCACCTCCCTGGGAAGAGCATTCCAGTGCTTTATTACTCTTTTGGTGAATAATTTTTTTCCTAATTTCCAACCTATACCTCCCCTGACGCAGTCCTCTAAAACATGGATTAAACCAGCAGGCTTGCCTCTCAGAGCAGAGCAGCTGGGGGAGGATGGAGCCCAGCTCTGTGTCGCTCTGGATTCACCCTGACAAGCCCAGAGTGTGCTGGCAGCATAAGCAGCAGCCCCTGGCTCCACCAAGGCACATCCAACACCCACAGCAGCCTGCCAAGGCGCTGGAAGCTGCACCCACACCCTCCTGGTGCTGCCAGCAGAGGGGTCTGAGCCACGGGGAGCCCCCAGGGACCCACTGGGCTCCCCCAGCTCGGTGACGTGGCTTTGCCATCCATCACAGTCCCCACAGACTGAGATGTGGGAAGCAAACGCAGCCACAGGGGCTGGTTTCCCCTGGATTTGGGGAGGAGTGGGTGGGAAGCATTTAAGTCGGGACACCAGAAGTCGTTTCCCTTTTCCCAGCCTAGAAAAGGGACCGCAATCCTCCCACGCACCGTGCTGGACACTCTGAGTCACTGAAAAGGAGGAGCAGGGGCGATGCTGCCCTTCCTGGGACCCCAAATCCACACTCACACCCATGCCCACCGAGCAGGGCAGCCGGAAGAGCCACATCCCATGGCTGCCAACCCTTGCTGTGGCTCAGGGATGGTTGCAGCGAGGCAGGACACAGCCCCAGGGGCTGCAGAGTTTATTTTTCTTCTTTTAGAAACCTAATTTTATAGGGAAAAAAAAAAAGAAAAGGAGCTGTAGTGCAAGTGAGTGATTGGCAGCTGCCTCCCGGGGATGTTGGGCTGCCCAGGAGGAGTTGGAGGGCTCTGTGCCTCCCTGCTAGCCACCCTCACCCATCTCCCTCCCTTCCCAGCTGCTTCCCTGCTTTTTGAACACAAGCAGGCCCCCGGGTGATGCAGGCCAGCAGGAAAACAGGGATCACTGCGTGCTCCAAGGAGCCAACCTGCACAACGCCATCCCACAGCCCCCGTGGGGGTGTCCCTGCCCTAAAACCGCCAGGTGTGGAGCAGGCAGGTGGGTTTGCCCCCCCCTAACAGAGCCCACACGGTTCCAGTCACACAGAGGCCAGCAAGCGAGTGAATGTGAGAGGGATGAAGGCTCCCAGAGGCCCTCAGCAGCCTCCAGCACAGCCTTTGAGCAGTAAATGGCTTTATTCTCTTCCCAGCACTCCCCCGTTGAACACCCCGCGTTTCTGCCGCTGCTTTAAGCCAGTGATAATTCAGGTTGAGGAGGGTGAAGAGGGGGATGCAAGAAAAGCACCCCCAGGCATGAAATGGCAGCGAGGCCCCTCCCCCTCCCAGGATTTATGAATGAAAACACGTTTGGCCTTGGCACCGCGCGTTTCCTCGATGCACGCGGGCAGGGAGGGGGGAGAATCCTGGCATTATGAGGCTCCAGCACCAATTAGGGCTGTTTACATTGACGTAAAGTCTGGGTGAAGTCCCCACCCCTGCTCCCAGCATATTTATGAAATTACTCCTGCTGACACTGACAAATGCAGGAGGGAAAGTCCCTGAGAACGAGGATCCAGCCCGGCACTCCGTGGGGTTTTTTGAACCAGCAAATTTGCTCTAAACCAGGACGCTGAGATAGTTCCTATAAATATCAGTCCCCTCACCCCAAGCAGGACAAAGGGGTTGAGGAGCCCCCCAGCATTCCCCTAGTGCCAGAATTCCCAGAGAGGGAAGGGAGAGGCTGGGATTCATAGGAAAACTCTCCAGATTTCAGAATTTCCTGGATAAATGTGATCCAGGCTCCCCCTCCCCAGCCCAGGGGCTGCTGTCACCAGCTGGGATCTGGAAAAAGGGAATTCTCAGCCCCAAATCCCCCTGATCACTCCCTGCTTCTGCACCAGAGCAGGACATCCCAGGCTCCATCCATGAAAAAGAAACAGCAGCTTTCTGGCTGAGAAATCCCCAGGAAAACCTTTTTTCCCCCAGCTCCATAAAGGGAAACCATCTGAACCTGCTCCCCACCACCCACGCGGCAGCACAGACGCGGCGCTGGGCGCCAGCACGGGCGTGTTGGAGGCAAACCTTCAAATTAGGGAGCTTGGCCAAGCCGAGACATTCCCACTAACGGCTCCTGGCACGGGGACCTGCCAGGGGCTGAGCGGGATCCGTGCTCAGAGGGAGATGCCACGGCTGGTGCGTGGCAGGGGACGCGGGCTGGGAGGTGCAGGGTGCAGAGCGCTGCCGCAGCCTCTGCAGAGGTCAGCGAGGTCGGGAGGGCTGGAAACAGCTCCAGAGGGAAGGAATAAAGGCTTGATCCAGCTGGAGGATACCACAGGGGGTTGTGGGGCCGGTGCTGAGCACGTTCAGGGGTTTTGGGGAAGGGCCTGGGGCGAGGCAGCAGGAGCTGAGCTTCGGCAGCATGAAAGATGGAGAGAGCGACTCCTGAACACTGCCAGGCTCAGAGAGAGCCCAAATCCCTCAGGAGGGAGATCCAAGCGTGGCAGCAGATGGATCAATGCAAAGCACTCCTCTTGCTGCAGCCCAGACTGGGGAGCACCACCAGAGAGGAAGCAAAGGTGATAGAGGAGGAAGAGGAGGAAGAGGAGGAGGGGCTGGAGCTGCCCAATGCTGCCTCCTTGCAGGGAAGCCAGGTGCAGAAATGCAGGAGCAGAAGGATCAGGCCTTGGGCAATGGGATGCAGGGGGACTGGGAGAGCTGCAGAGGAAGCATTAAGCAGGGAGAAGCAGCCCATGGAAAGAAAATTCCTTCTCTTCTTTTCCCCCAGAACAGAGCTCATTGCTAACCTGAGGAATTCCTTACGGCTCCCCAGCAGCAAAGCTGGGAGCTCAGCAGGATTAAAGGCATGGATTAATTCCTTTCCCAACAAATAAATATCTCCTAGGCCGTCATACGGACAGCAGGACCATCTGTGGGGACATTGATGGTGATAGAAACCACGGGCACAAGAGGAAATCTCAGGCTGTGGAGTCCTAATCCAGCTGGATCTGGAGGCAGATTTTCCCTGCTGCCATCCTGACACCCAGCCCCTGGAAAACCAGAGGTTTTGCTCAATTTGATAAGGAGAGAGGAGCCTCCGAGCTGCTTTTTGCAGCCCTTGGGCACACTGTGATGGAAAAGCAGCACAAGGAGCATCACCTCGCTCTATACCACAGAGTTTTTATTTCTTAATGGCTTCTAGGTTAAAAAATATTTAACACAGGCTGCAAAACAACACACTTCCCATCTGGCAAAGCAGCTCCAGGCTGGTGAGGTCTGCACCACACCGAAGCCAAGAGCCCACACGGGGTGGGAAGCACGGCAGCAGCCCCCCTTGCAGTGCCCTGATCGCTTGCCAAGAAAGCAGAACTTCCAGCAGTTCAACTAAAAATGGCAAATCCTCTTTCATCCCCCCCGGCGTTATTTTTACCCGGTGTCCCAGCGCAGGGACGGCGCTGCCATTTCAAAGCTTAGGCCTGAGCTTAACGAGCTGGGAAAAGCTCAGCGGTGTCTGCTGGGGCTCGGGGTGGAAGCAGAGCAGAGAGAGGAGCTGCTTCCATGTCGTGATGAAATAATTCCCCGTGCTGGGCCACGGGCACCCTCCTGGGTGGACCTGCTGGCTTTGGAGCTTTTGCTGCAGGGAAGCGCTGGGGTGGGACTTACCTTGGGTAAAATAAAGCAGCTTTTTCAGCAGCAAAGCAGTTTCTAGCAGGGGAAAACAACCCTCCCCATCACCACTTCCCTGGTTTATCCACGGAGATTCCCTCTGGTGTCTGCTCCCATTCAGGACGATGCAGGAGGAGGGAGCTCCATCCTCATCCCACTCACCAGGGCTATCCCTCTCACGGTGGCGAGAGGAAGGAGCACTAGGGAAGAGTGGGATTTCAGGAGGTGGGATTTTCAGGCTGACAACATCTGCCTGAGATGGCTTGGAGCGGGGCACTGGGTATTCCCACAACAATAAAGCCATGGGGGGAAAAGAAATCCCTTTTGTTTCCCAGGCCAGCAGCTGGAGCAGTCCCTGTTCCAGGGATGGCATTAAGGGGTTTGCTGTAGCACTAATTATGCAGCAGTGGGGAAGGGGGAGGGCTCAGCCCTGGTTTTGCTTCTTTTTCCCTCTAAATAACTCGAAGTAAATAAGGAAGGGGCAGCAAGGAGCGGGGAAGTTGAGGCACTCTTGCTCCATTAGCTCCTGGTAATGATATTATTTGTATTAAAGCCCGAGATAAAAGCAACCAGGCAGACCTCAGCTGGGATCTGGATGGGAGATGGGATGGGGCTCCTCTCTGGCCAAAGGCATGCTGGAAGCTGTGTCTGTGCAAGTGTGGAAGAGAAGGGGGGGAAATACACACCCATCTCCTCAGATTTCCCTGCAGACACTGGAAAATGGGATTTTTCATCCTAGAGGGGAAGCATCCCAGGCTTTCCCACCCCAGCAGCAGGGTTGTGCCATCCCAAGAGCTGTCGCCTCTTGCCACACAAACAAAACACGGATAATTTGGCTGCCTATCCCGGATTTTGCTTCCAATCCCATTGGGAAGGGATGCCTGGCAGCCTGGGGGTGCTGCAACAAATGAACTCCATTGCTTTAACACTGTTCCCATTAAACGACCACAGGCGCAGCATTTGCTGTTACAAACCCCATGGAAAAATCAAGGAAGCCTCTTGTCCCATCTCCCAGATGAAGGGAAGGAAAATGAACCATGGAAAGGAGAAACCAGGGAGTTGAAATGAGTGTCAGCAACTCAGCCTGGCTCTGCTGACACCGCCCGGGATGCCCTGGGTGGTTTTGTACTGTTTGGGGAAGGGCTGGGAAGGAAAACAAATCCCCAAAGTTCCTCATGTCCACGCAGGCAGCCCCAGCCCTGGTTTTCATGCCTGGCTGGAGTTTGCAATAGCAAAGAGCCAATAACTGGGTCAGAGCATCCATCCGTGCAGGCAGAGCTGGTGAGGCTGGGACAGGAGGTTCAGACCTGCCCTGGCTCCAGAGAACAGGGCTGGGTGTGCACATCCAGCTCCAGGTTCCAGAGCAGGGGCTGGGCGTGGACATTCAGTCCAGATCCAGGCTCCAGAGCACAGGCTGGGTGTGGATGTCCAGCCCAGCCCAGGTTCCAGAGCAGGGGCTGTGTGTGCACCCAGCCCAGCCCAGGTTCCAGATCAGGGGCTGTGTGTGCACACCCAGTTCCAGGTTCCAGAGCAGGGGCTGTGTGTGCACACCCAAACTCCAGGTTCCAGAGCAGGGGCTGTGTGTGCACACCCAGCTCCAGGTTCCAGAGCAGGGGCTGGGTGTGCACACCCAGCCCAGGTTCCAGAGCAGGGGCTGTGTGTGCACACCCAGCTCCAGGTTCCAGAGCAGGGGCTGTGTGTGCACACCCAGCTCCAGGTTCCAGAGCAGGGGCTGTGTGTGCACACCCAGCTCCAGGCTCCAGAGCAGGGGCTGTGTGTGCACACCCAGCCCAGCCCAGGTTCCAGAGCAGGGGCTGTGTGTGCACACCCAGCTCCAGGTTCCAGAGCAGGGGCTGTGTGTGCACACCCAGCTCCGGGTTCCAGAGCAGAGTCTGTGTGTGTACACCCAGCTCCAGGTTCCAGAGCAGGGGCTGTGTGTGCACACCCAAACTCCAGGTTCCAGAGCAGGGGCTGTGTGTGCACACCCAGCTCCAGGTTCCAGAGCAGGGGCTGTGTGTGCACACCCAGCTCCAGGTTCCAGAGCAGAGTCTGTGTGTGCACACCCAGCTCCAGGTTCCAGAGCAGGGGCTGTGTGTGCACACCCAGCCCAGCCCAGGTTCCAGAGCAGGGGCTGTGTGTGCACACCCAGCTCCAGGTTCCAGAGCAGGGGCTGTGTGTGCACACCCAGCCCAGCCCAGGTTCCAGAGCAGGGGCTGTGTGTGCACACGCAGCTCCAGGTTCCAGAGCAGGGGCTGTGTGTGCACACCCAAACTCCAGGTTCCAGAGCAGGGGCTGTGTGTGCACACCCAACCCAGCCCAGGTTCCAGATCAGGGGCTGTGTGTGCACACCCAGCTCCGAGTTCCAGAGCAGGGGCTGTGTGTGCACACCCAAACTCCAGGTTCCAGAGCAGGGGCTGTGTGTGCACACCCAGCTCCAGGTTCCAGAGCAGGGGCTGTGTGTGCACACCCAGCTCCAGGTTCCAGAGCAGGGGCTGTGTGTGCACACCCAGCCCAGCCCAGGTTCCAGATCAGGGGCTGTGTGTGCACACCCAGTTCCAGGTTCCAGAGCAGAGTCTGTGTGTGCACACCCAGCTCCAGGTTCCAGAGCAGGGGCTGTGTGTGCACACCCAGCCCAGGTTCCAGAGCAGGGGCTGTGTGTGCACACCCAGCTCCAGGTTCCAGAGCAGGGGCTGTGTGTGCACACCCAGCCCAGCCCAGGCGGGAGCTCTGGCAGACACACGAGCGGTGTCTGCGGCCGAGCCGCGCCCGGCGCGCTGCCAGAGCCACACAGGGACACCTTGTTCTGCCAGGCCCTGCGAGGCCAACCCACAGCCAGGCCCTGCACTTTGCAGAGCTCCAGCAGCTCCTCCTTTCCCCCCCTGACCCGTGTCTGGAGGTGCTGCCAGCCAGGGGAGACCACTGGATTCTCTAGCAGGGAGCCAGGACACGCACAGCTCGAGTGCTGGAGGCATCTGTCCTCTCCTGGTCCCCAAAATAAAGCTCCAGCCGGCTTTCCCAGCATGGAGCAGATGGTACAGCACAGGAAGGTGGCATAGGCATCGCCAGCTCCACCTCAAACCTCCCTGACAGAGGCATTTCACCCCTGGAGCTGGGATGAGTTTTGCCCCATCCCTGCAAGTGTGGCAGTGAGGGGATGGATCACTCCCAGTCATTTTTGGGGGGGCGTTTCCCCATCTAGACAAGGTTTGATGGCTCTTTCCCTCCTCCTCCTCCTCCTCTCTTCCAAGAGCCGGCATGGGTTTGTGAATGGGCTATTGTGAGTGGATGGGGAGAGGGAAGGGAGCAGATGGGGAGCGGGCTGGTCCCCGTCACGGGCCGGTGGCCCGAGCCCTGAGCGATGCAGCCAGGTGCTAAAGGCCAGCCTTGCTTGAAGGTTACCCAGATCTGAGAAACCCGAGCTGCAAAAGACCTTGCAGAAGGGCAGACCCGGCCTTATGGCCCGTCTGGAAGAGCAGACCTCCCCTCTGGCTTGCACCCCTTCTCTGCCACCCACCTTGCCTTTGGGGTGCACCCAGCCGGGGGCAGCCCCTGCTCGCTCTGCTCTCCAGGGCAGGAGCAGCCTCCTCCTCGGGCAGCCGTTCAATTTTAGCTCTCAAAGCCCGAGCCAAGCCCTGAGCCCAAACACGGAGGCGCTTTGGCCCCCAGCCCTGCCCTGGGAGCACCTCTGAGCCTGCCCTCACCCAGGCCCAATTTGGCAGCAGGTCCAATTCGGCTCCAAAAGCAGCCAAGGGGGATTGGGAGCAGGGGCAGATTTGCACCCCACAGTTCCTGGTGGGGCTGTGTGGGTGCCAGGGCACCCTCGGGCACCACCACCTCCATCTGCCCTGCCTCTGCCAGGGGGGGATGTGGGGGACACCCCGAGGGGGACAGAGCAGAGCCCCCACCCGCCGCGCACACACATTCCAGTGGCTTTACCCTTCGGAGTCGCGGCGGCTGGAGAATTCCAGCTATTTCAGCATCTTTATCTTTTTTGGCTACCATTTCTCTTTCGGCCACGTTATAAATTAAAAGCTGCTTTGCTTTTAACCTCCTCCAAGCTGCACCTTTTAACCTCCCTCCCCCGGCTGCTGGCAGGGAGGGGGCTGCTCCTCACCCGGGGCCAACGCTCTCGCCTTGGAGGTCTGCCGCAAGCCAAGGCAGCCCGATTTACCCCCCCCTCGCTTGGCTCGGCCCCGGGTGCCAACAAAGGCTCCTTGCAAAAGGAGCTTGTCATCGCTGATGGATGACGTGGTTGTGCGGCGGCTGGAGCCAGGGAGCCGGGCTGTGTCTGCACGGGGGCTCAGCCGGCCACCTGGATGGCACTGACAGGGGGACAGCCCGGGGGTGGTGGCACTGCCACAAGCAAGGCCACCCTGGCTGGGAGCAGGGAGCGTGGCTGCAATCCCTGGGACTCGGAGCCATCCCCAAAGCCGCCCCGGCTGTTCTGTGACTGGTGGGTTCCGAGGGGCCGGCCGGGAGCCCGGGGATGACAGACAGGCAGCGCTGGGAAATAATTCCCTCCATCCTATGTGGCTTCCTACATAAGGTATCAGTGCTGCTCTTGATTAGAGCAAAGCTTCCCATATTACAGGCTTTTGGCTCCGGGGAGGAACGAGTTGGCCAATTGCAATTATTAAGACATTTAAAGTGCATTTAACCCAGGAGCCCTTATTTTCCCCTTTCAATGTAACCACTAATTCCTCCTAAATGGTCTGCTCCGCACTCCCAAGCAGACAAAGGCTTTAATGTTCGCCTGGAAAGGCTCATGGCACAGGCACCGGGCACGGAGGAGCAGAGAGGAATGAAAGGCTGGTGCAGCCTCCAAGGGGCAATCAAAGCTGGAGCCTGGAGCTGAGCACAGCTTGGAGCCCTTGGAAGGTGCAGGGTCCAGGCAGGGGCTGGAGGCACCGGGTAAAGCTCAGCCGGGCAAGGAGAGGCACAGGGAAAGGCTGGGATTGTGTGAAGCCTGGCCAAAGTTAGCCCAGGGTCACCTCAGGGAAACAAAGCAGCCCGAGGAGACATCACTCACTGTCCCCAACAGCTGGTGACCCCAGACACCATGAGGACACTCACCCTCCCACCTTGCCCACATCTTGTTTGGATGAGTAACTGGCTGCCGGAGCCCAGGGAGCTCATCCTGCTGCCCCGGTGGTCCTGCTCTGCAGCCAGCAATCCCCTGGGACACCAACCCCAGCCCCTGCAGCTCGGGGACAGCCCCCGGCCACCCCTCAGCCAAGCGAACCCGGGCTCGCCTGGAGCTCTGTGCTTTAATCCAGGGCCAGGGGTTATTTGCCTTGTTGCTCGCTGCTGTTGGATCCCCCTCAGGCAGAGCCTGGAAGCTCTGGATTTGTACCAGGAGGAACGTGGGGCTGCAGCCTGCAGCAACATCTGTGTGTCCTCGCCCGCCAAGCAGCCTGCTACCCTCGCCATCCCCGAAAAACAGAGCCTGCTACCCTCACCATCCCCAAAAATCACAGCCTGCTACCCTCGCCATCCCCAAAATCACAGCCTGCTACCCTCACCATCCCCAAAAATCACAGCCTGCTACCCTCGCCATCCCCAAAACACATAGCCTGCTACCCTCGCCATCCCCAAAACACACAGCCTGCTACCCTCGCCATCCCCAAAACACACAGCCTGCTACCCTCACCATCCCCAAAAATCACAGCCTGCTACCCTCGCCATCCCCGAAAAACAGAGCCTGCTACCCTCACCATCCCCAAAAATCACAGCCTGCTACCCTCAGCATCCCCGAAAAACACAGCCTGCTACCCTCACCATCCCCAAAAAACACAGCCTGCTACCCTCCCCATCCCCAAAAATCACAGCCTGCTACCCTCGCCATCCCTGAAACACACAGCCTGCTACCCTCCCCATCCCCAAAAATCACAGCCTGCTACCCTCGCCATCCCCGAAACACACAGCCTGCTACCTTCAGCATCCCCAAAACACACAGCCTGCTACCCTCACCATCCCCAAAAATCACAGCCTGCTACCTCGCCATCCCCATCCCCAAAAAACACAGCCTGCCACCCTCAGCATCCCCAAAAAACTCCCCATCCCAAAAATATGATGTGGGGGGCGGCTGTGCGGCTGGAATTCCCATCTTCTTCTCAGTGCCTAAAACTCGAGGCTGGATTTACCAGCTCTGAAGGGCTCCATGGAACACCCAGCCATTCCCATGCCCCCCTGCTTTTCACACTCAATTCCTCGCGGAGGAGGGACTTTGCAGGAAGGTTTTCCCCCCCAGCCCTGGCTCGGCAGTGGTTCCCGTTCCCAGCTGAAGCTCTCGGACCCGATGGGGAAAACAGATGCAGCAGCAGATGCGAAAGTCATCGGCTCCTTCGGGGCGGGAGAGAGACGGGCCAAAAAAAGCAGAGCAGGATGGGCAAAGGGAAAACAGATTTTTTTCTTGGCGCTGGGGTAACCAGGAGGCGGCACGGCGAGAGCCGGTGCGAGCCCGGCTGTGCCGGATCCAGACCTTTTCCCTGGGGTTTATTTCCCAAACAACAACAACAAATTGGTTGCAGATTCCAAGGCGGGTGGAGAAATAAAAGGAAATCAAACCAAAATCCTTTGACTGCAGAGATTAAAGGGGATCAGAGGCCAAACACACAGTCAGCACCCAGCTCCTCCACTCACATGATGGAGGCTGCTTTGCATGCAGGCTGTAATTAAACAGCTGTGTTTTCTTTAAAGTATGATTTCGAGTTTGTTCAAACACCGTTTTTTGCAGACTACCACGGCATTTCGAATGAATAGACTTTTAAAAACATATTTGGCGGGGTGGCCTTGGATTTGGGACCGGGAAAGGAGGCAGGAGAATATCTGGAAAGGCGGTGGGGGGAATGAATATGAAATTAAATGAAATTAAATAAAATAGAAGAAAACAGCCTGCAGAGCAAACACCTCGGCAGGGAGGACGTGCAAAGCAGGGCCAGGACTGCCATCCCTGGCAGAGGAGAGGCGGACGCTCGGCGGCTGCCAGCAAACACAGGGTTAAGGCTCCAACCAGCCCCTCTATTAAGAGCTGAGCACATTTAATGGTTTAATATTAACCCAAGCGTGACGGCAGGATTTCAGCCCTACTGTCTCGCCTTGGAGCTCAGCCCCACAGAAGGCTCCGGCTCCCTGGCGAGCGGGCACTGGAAAACCCCGATGCCAATGTGGTGCCTGCTCCAGCATCCCTGAGCTGGGATGCCAGCAGCCCTTTGGCACAGCCGGGCGTGGGGGGGTCCAGGGGATTTAGGCACACCCAGAGCGATGGGAGCAGGGCTCAGCTTGCGGCAGGTAGCGCTGCCCGGCTCGGCAGATAGTCAATACCTCATTTGAGGTTTAGCCTTTCAAGCATTTCCCATTCATTTCAGCAAATGGATCGGCTCCCACGGCTGCGGGAGGATCGAAGGGCCCCCCTCGCACCCCTCCCACGCCTCGGGCTGGCCGGGCTGGCAGGGCTGGGCTGCCCGGCCGCCCCTGCCGGCAGCTCGGGGCGTTAATGGGAGGTCGATGCGGCGCTAACGACCGCTCTGGGGGTGACCTCGGCGCAGGTCGAGGGAGAGAGCTGTTCCAGAAAGAAAATTGCGGCTTCAGCCCGCTGGCTGGTTCAGGAGGCTAATTGCAGAGGGGCTGGCCGCTGAGGCTCGGGGGTGATGGTTCACAGCTTGTCTGGGTTTCAGGTCCCTCGGCGCTCATCCTGCTGCAGCTGAGCCGGCTCTGGCTGTGCCCATGTCGCTCATTGCAGCCCTGCTCCAGCAGCCCTGTTCCTCCAGACCCACATCCCACAGCCCATCCCGGCGCGTTCCCCACGAGTCATTCCCCCCAAAGCGCCAGGGATGTTACTCGGGCTTCGAGGAAGCATCCAAGCACTTCTCATCGACTGGTTGTTACCTGAAATTGTGTCCACGGGGAGGATTCACAGGCTAGGAAACACAGCAGCTCTGCTGCTGGTAAACCCATCACCCTTGGGGGCAGCTCCAGGCCCTGTTCAGGCCCCAAATTTGGGCTCGGAGCAGCTCTCCCTGGATTACAGCCCACACTGGAGCTCAGTAATGGGTCACGGATGGGGGGACGAGTCCCCAGCTCGGAGCCGTCACTGAGACCATCATTCCCACTTTGGGGTGATTGTTCCTTCCCATGGATGGGCTCCAAGGTGGCAACTGTCGCTCCACCGATGGGGTCGCCACTCCGGGTGCCACCGCTTTGCACAGCAGACGCTGAGGGCTCCCAGGACAGGAGCATGGGGCCGCCCGGGGCCCCCGCGGCCGGGATGCACCAGCCGAGCCTCCCAGGTGCGCGGAGGGTGATTTTTTGGGGACAAGGCCGTTGCAAAGGTCACTGTTGCCCTCTGCTGGTCCAGGGACAGGGAGAGCGGGACAGCCCGGCTCCCACCCCGGGGGCTCGGCCGGGACACCGCCGTCCCTTGATGCCACTGTGTGCTGAGTGTGCCCGCGCTCAGCCCGGCTGCCACCGCCTCGGCAAAGCCGGCTGTGCCTGTGCCACCCCCCTGGCTGGCAAAGAGCCCTTCTGGTCCCGTGTCCCTGTTATCTCTCACCTAAGGCTTTTCCTTACAGGCACTGCTGCTAGCTGAGCCTGCAGACACACTCAGCCGAGCTGGGCAATGCCTTCCGCGCAGGAAATAAATCAAATCTCCAGGAAATAAATCAAATCTCCGGGGTAGAGATCCAATCTCCACCCACCAGGGGATTGCAACCTACCCTGGAGTCACGCTTCCTCCCACCCCCATCTCCATCCCCAGGCAGAAAGTGCCCATCCCAACAGGTAACTCCCTCCTCCCTCCCTCTCTCCAAAGCTTTTCCCTCTCATAAGCAAATCCATAGGAGGTACAGGGAGGCTGGCATCCGGAAGGCAAAGTCTGCAGATTGCTAAATCCAAAGCTGTCGTTGCAGTCCCAGCACTGGCAGAGGGCCCGGCCAAAGCTGCCCTGCCTGCGGGTCCCCAGGCTTGGCACCAGAGCTGCTGAGCCAGAGCCTGCCTGGCAATTCCTGCCCACGCCACGGCCTTGAAAGCTCCAAGGCACACGGGGAGGAGGGAGGGATGATGCTCTGTGAGCACTGGGGAGACGCCTCAAGAACCCCAGGAAAAGGGAATCTCGTGGGATCCTGGTTATGCAGCAGCAGTGCTGGCTCAAATTGGGGATGGGAAATGTCTCAGGACCCCGGGAAAGGAGAATCCTTTGGGACCCTGGTTATGCAGCAGCACCAGGGTGTGGGAATGGGAGATGTCCCAGGACCCTGGGGAAGGAGAATCCCTTGGGATCCTGGTTATGCAGCAGCAGTGCTGGCACAAATTTGGGATGGGAGATGTCCCAGGACCCCGGGGAAGGAGAATCCCTTGGGACCCTGGTTCTGCAGCAGCATCAGCTGCAGGGTGTGGGCACAGCCGTGGGTCTGTCAGGCGAGCTGAGGGTGTTGTCTGAGCGTGGCCCCTCCTGCCACCAGGAGCACGGACCTCCCCCAGGTTCCTCTGTGTCCTGCTCCCTGGTCCTATATCGTGCTCACAAACCCCTGTCAATAAGCATTAAGAAATCATCCAGCTCGCTGGGGAAGAGAAAAATCTGTAGGGTTAAGATAAAGACATGATGACAGAGCAAGACAGGGAGTTATCTCGGGCATGGGGGAAGGAAACAAGAGCAGGGAGGGAGGGAGGGAGGGAGCAGGGATGATTTCTCCTGCAGAGCAGCAGCCTGCCAGGCTGAAGGTCAGCAAAGGGCTGTAGCAAATCAGTTTTTAATTGAAAACGAGCCCAGCAATGACGCCTGGGCACTGTTACCTGCGCGGGGATGCTGGAGCAGGCTGCCACCACCAGCTTTGCTCTCCAAATACACAAGGGATTATTCTTCCACCAGCACAGCTCCCCAGGGAAAGCCATGTGCAGGGAATCACAGCCCCTCCTGCATCCCTTCAAGGGAGGAAAGCAGGGAGAGAAGCATCCTGCAGTCCTGCTACCTCCCAGCAAGAGCAGGAGGTGGAGGAGAAGGACCCTGTTTGGATCTGGTGTTCAGAGACACATGGAGAAACCACAATTTCCTTGAAACTTTGCATCTGCTGGAGCTCGGCGGCAGCTCTGACAAGCAGGGGTTGTGCTCTATTGGATCCATACGTTATTCTGTGCAATCCGAGCCAAGATCCCACCGTGGGATTTGTGGGGCCTCGTCAGGAAAATGCTCCAGAGCTCAAGAGGTTCCCAGGCAGCTACAACCAGGCTGCATCCTCCTTCCTGCCCCAGGTGTTCCTCCCAGCAGACACATCCCTTTCATTCCCACCACTCTCACACCTCCCAGGTAGATCTGGTGGGGACCTGCTGGCTCTGGTGGTGTTCCCAAGAGTCCATGGATTCAAGCTGTGCATCCCAAGCCACCCAGCATCCTCCTTGTGTCTGGAGAAAAGCATCCCCAGATGTGCCCTCAGCCCCCACAGCTTTCCCTCACTCTTCACTTTCATGTCAGCTCTTCCCATTTTTTCCTTACTGGTCCCAGTTCCTTTCTCTCATTAGGGAGAAGGAATGGATGTGACCCCACATGGCTTAGGAGCACCAGGGTGACTTGGAAATGCTTTGGTTTTGGCAGAGGAATGGGAAGCAGAAGTTCACTGGAATACAGAAACTCAAGGTGCTCCCAGTTATGAACGCAGAGCCCACCAGCACCTCCAGCACTGGGAAGGGCAGGAGCCACAGAGAGGCTGGAGGAGCAAGCACGGCTCCTGCCAGCCTTGTCCAACTGTGTCCTGCTGGACTCTTGGCCTCAGGGTCCATCTGATGGACAGACACCACTCTTGGGAAAGCATCTTGGTTTGAAAGACAAGTGTCTGCCAAGGAAGGTGGGAACCACCCTTGAAACAGCAAAAAAATATGACCCCCTTCCCTCCGAATTATTATAACTTTGAAATTAAGATGCTTTCAGGCAACAATAAGAGGAAAAGCGTCACAAACATCTTTTATGAAAAATCGTTTCCTTAGGATTTTTTCTCCTGAGAAGCTGAGAGGCCTCAGGAACAAAATGTAAACAATGGTTATCTGCTGCTGTGGGATGCAACAGGTGCATCTGGGATTGGTCTCATAGAATTGTTTCTAATTAATGGCCAATCACAGCTGGCTTTGAGACAAAGCTTTTGTTATGATTTCTTCTTTTTCTATTCTTAGCTAGCCTTCTGATGAAATCCTTTCTTCTATTCTTTTAATATAGTTTTAATATATATACTAAAATAATAAATCAAGCCTTCTGAAACGTGGAGTCAGATCCTCATCTCTTCCCTCATCCTTGGACCCCTGTGAACATGGTCACAGAAAAGGAGCAACATTTCTTTACTAGAATGTATAAAAAGGCAAACAAACAACAAAAAGAGCAGAAACCCAAGCGCAGCCTCTCCCGCCTGCGGGTGCTTCCCCTGCGCTGCAGTTCCAGGCACGGCCACCAGGGGCGCTGCTGGCTGCCGGCCGGGCAGGGCGGGGCGCTGGGTTCCTCCGAGCCGCCAGGGGGCGCTGTGGTGCTGGGTCCTCCGAGCCGCCAGGGGGCGCTGTGGTGCCGCGGGTCTCCCTCACGCGGGGATGGCGGGCGGCGTGGATGGCGAGGGCAGGCTGCAGCAGGAACAGCGGCTGGAAAGGCAGGGTGGAGCAGATACTGCATGAGTTAAAGATGTATCTGAAACTCCGCAGCTGTAGAATGAGCCACAGGGTGTCCTGGCAGGCAGTGTAGCAAAAAACTCAGGGCAGCTGGGTTCATGAACATGGCCGAAATAGGCTTATCTTGAGGGGAAAAGGGCCCAGGGTTTCGGGTTCTCCCCTGAGACACAAACTTCTGTCAAGACAGATTTGCTGCCTTCAGGCACTCAGAAACCAAAGTAAAGACCAAGACCAAAAGCTGGGAATGGGGGAGTTGCCTCTCACCATAAAGATGGTGAGGGTGCCTTCCGCTGAGGTTGGGTGTTATAAGGTCCCAGTGCAATGGCTGCTCCCATGAGCAGAACTTCACTTGCAGTAGAAGAAAGCAGGAGACAGAACCCTGCAATGGTGGCGAATTCTCCCCACAGCAACCCCAGCCTGTTTCCCCTCAGATGCTGAGAGCAAGAGGAGCCAAGCCCAGCCCCTCAGGCCCTGCCAAAATCTTGAGGTATCTTTGCCCTTCCGAAGAGAAACCCCCCCAGGTAAGAGAGTAGCCAGCTGCACCTTTTGCCCATCTTGGCCATTTCCTTTGTCTCTTAAATACCAGTCATTATTTCCTCTTAGCAACAGATGGGACAAAATTCCATGAGAGAAAGAAAAATCCTAACCCCCAACAGAAAACAAGTGCTCAAGGAGAAGGACAGTCCAGCCATTGAGGAGGTGAGAAAGATGGTTCTTTATGTTGAGGAACATCATGGCTCAATTTTTCAGGCGTTGTTGGCAATTCCAGTCACTCCCAGGCACATCTGGATGAAGTTCATGGAGAGTTTGGCCAATGCAGAGAGGTCCTTCGTGGCTTCCTCACCTCAGAAGGTGACCAGCCCCCAAAACAAGGTGGATCTCCTGGTGAAGCAGCTCATAGGCTGTGCCAGGCCAGGTTTGCCAGGATTTATCCCTACTGCAGGGTTCCAGGCAGGCAGAGGCAGAGAGTGGCTGAGTCCACAAGCCCCTGAGCAAACAGATCCCAGCTGTCGCCCTTCCCGGCAGGAAGCAATAAACACACACCTGCTGTGAAGGGAGCTGTGAGGGCTCCGTGGCAGCCACTGCCTTTGCCAGGAGGGATCTGCTCCCTCCTCCCCTCACCATCCCTGGGCAGAAATTCCTGCTCCTGGGATGCCTGGATGAGGGAAATCAAGCCAAGGGCTGGACCATGCCTGGGATGATGACACATCTCTGCTTCTCAGAGGGTTTTTGGGGTGGAAAGAAGGAAAGTCACCCCCTCTCCTCTGTACTGCTTCATGGCACGTAGAACCTGGAGGTAAAGTGGATTTTTGGATGCTCTGCCACCACCAGCTGGGAGATACATACCCCAGGTCTGTATCTGGTCCAGAAGAGCCCAAAATGAGCTTTGTCCCTCAGCATCCTTGTGGGATGCAGCTGGGAAAAATCATCGCTCCTGCTTTGAGCAGAGCAGCTCATGTACTTCAGTGGTGCTTACAAAGATGAATCCCTGTCTGGAAACACTTCCCCTGAATTAATATCCATTTTTTTCTCCATTAGCACTTCTGTCAAGACAGATTTGCTGCCCTCAGGCACTCAGAAACCAAAGTAAAGACCAAAAGCTGGGAACGGGGGAGTTGCCCCTCACCCTAAAGTTCAATATGGTTAAACAAAACCTGATTATTCCTATCAATCCTGCTTTCCTCCATGGACCATTCCTATGCCACAGCATCAGGAGCTGCTAACTCACTGCTGCTGCCTTTGAGGGAGTTGTTCCTGATTCAGACCAGGGCCAAGGATCAGCTCTGAGTGTCCCCAGCAAGCAGCAGGATGCTCAGGGATTAAGCCTGACATGCATCACCCCTGAGGGACAAGGAGAAGCTGTCCCTGCATTTTCCCATGGGAAGGGGGGGTGGAGGGGGAGAGCCATTAAGCAGCTCCTTACCCTGGGAATAATTAATCTGCAAAGCCCACGAGGAGGGAACGGCTGCATTGCCCTCTCCGTGCTCCCATTTCCAAGGGGGAGCCTGGAAATGCTCCAGTCAGATCCCATCTCGTGGGAGGGGGTCCCTTCTCACCATCTACAGGGTCCTCAAGGGCATGGGAGTCCCTGCCAGCCTGGAACAGGGCATCCAAAGGGCTGGCCAGGGCCACCTTGGCTCCCCAAAGCAGCACCCAGAGGCATCCCCAGCGTGCTGAGCCTTTCCCCAGCCTCTGGGCAGCCTTTCCGAGCTGGTGCGTTTTTAATCTGTGGAAATTCGGGCAGCTCTCCAGCCCTCGGAGCTGTTGTGCATTTTGGCTTTTAGCTCCTGCACCCGGGGCAGAGGCAGGAGCAGGGCTGTGCCCCCCGGCTCTGCCCCACACACGGGGATCCACGCCAGCACATCTCGTTGTTATAAATGATCTTCGGGCTTTCCTCGGGGCTTTGGAGCTGGGATCGGTGCAGCAGGAGGCTACAACCAGCCCTGCTGTGGTCCATGGGCAGCACAGCATCCCCAGGGTCACGTTTTGGCCCTGGAGACAACTTCAGTCCGGTCCTCAGTGCTCAGGCAGAGCCCAGAGGCAGCTCCAGGGCAGGAGGTCCCGGCTCAGTGGGGCGGAGGGTGATGGATGCGGGGGGAACCAGCATCCTCTGAGAAACCCTCCTGGGCACAAAGCACCAGAAAACCGCTGGTGAGTGCAACGGCTCTGCAAGAACCCGGAGCTCTGGAAAAGCAGGAGGGCTCGGCACAGCGGTGCCTTTGGGATGTGCTCTCCCTGCCAGCACCTGCCACCTGTGGCAGCCCCTTCCCCAGCCCTTTGATCCGCCTCCAGCTCCCGGCTCTCCCCGGCATTCGCGTTGCTCTCTCTAGGGATTTTCCAGACCACCTGGGTAGAAGCATTCCTGCATTCCCCCGGGTGGCCCCGTGCCGGCGTCAGCTCCTGGAGCCAGCCTCGTCTCTGCCTCCATCGCTGCCTTGCTCTGCCGTGCCAAAACCCAGGCTCCCAGCATACTCCGAATTTACAGAGCAGTCACTTTTCCCCAGCTCCCCGGGCCTGTGGTGAGGGTTTGCAAAAGCTTTTTATTCGGATGTGCAAACACCAGCGGGTCTAAAGCCACTCTTTAAGCTGGGACTGGCAGGGCTTTATCAACCCAGGGCCTCGGGAAGGTTCACCAGCCCAACCTGCCCTGTTTACTGGGAATTCATTGCTCTCCTGTGCTGCACCAGGCCGAGCTGTTCCACAGCATCACTGCTGGGCTTCAATGGAGAGCATTCTGGAGGACTGCAGGATGGGGCTGTGTGCTCTGTGCTGGCACTGGGATCCCCAGCACCCCTCTCCAACATCCCCTGTACCATGAAACCCCACCTTCACCATCAAAGCCAAGCCCAGGGGTGCCCCAGTGCCCTCATCTCTGTCACCCCATTACCTCCCAAGGACCCAGCCTGCAGGATACAGCCCCTGCTCCCCCCTCTGTGTCCAAGGAGAGCCAGCCCCCGGTGGTTTCACCCCCCTCCTTCCCTTGCAGGCTGTTTTTCTCCTCCTCTCCTCCTTCCATCAAGCAGCAAATATGCTTTCAGAGCAATAAGACGGCTGTTCAGCCTTTGGAACAAATGTTCTCTGCCAGGCTTCGAGCACAGGGGCGGAGGGGGGACTCACACTGATTTAATGACAGTGATTTAAGCAATTTGATCCATTTTTATGGCGCATTTACAGTTAGGGGAAAGGGAAGGGAAAAAAAAAAAAGAGGAGAGAGAGAGAAACACAGGAGTGGAACGGAGGCAGGAAAGGTTAGGGAACGCACCCCAGCAGGCGCTCGGAGAGGGAGAGAGGCTGTCACAAGCTGTTCCCCTGGCTGCTCTGCCAAGGCGAGGCCTCGCCAGCCTCCTGCGCCCGGCTCCGAAATCTGGCTCGTGTCAGCGTCAGCTCCCCAGGGCCGCAGCTCACCCAGGAGGTGCTGCAAAGCCTCCCCTGGGTCACATGGATCCAGGGGTGTGGGGTCAGGATAGGGCAGCGCCTCGTTTTCATTGGGAAAATGCAGCAAGGGCACAGCCAAACCCCAGCTCTCATCCTGCTCCCGTGAGGGGAGTCCCCCATTCACCCCTAATGGAAATCCCTCCAAGATCCCCATCTGTTTCCCAATTCCAGCTATAGGGATAGAAGAGACACTTTTGGGGTGCTGAGGGATAGCTGCCTGTATAAACACACCAAATCCACTTGGAATAGAGGTGAAAACAGAGCTCTGAGCTCAGCCAGCTCAGAAAACTTCAGCCCCAGGGAGCCTTTCCCATGGTTCTGCTGAGACCTGGCCCCTCATTCCATGTGTTCTGCACAGCTTCACTCTGTGTCTCCCAGCTGGCTCCCAGCACCCCAGAAATTCCTGCCAGATGTGGGTCATGCCAATGGACCCCACTATGGATAGCACCTCATATTCCACAGGGCTCTGCAGGGAGGTGCTGCACCTGTGGGAGTGCTGCCAACCCCACCTGCCCCATCCTGCCCTGCCCTGCCCCTCCAGTGGGGAATGACCCCCAGTAAATCCAGGATGCACCAGCCAAGATATCACAGAGTAATGGAATCAGTGGCCAAACTCTGCTCCTCCCTCGAGAAGAGACCTTGGATATGCCCACATTCAGCTTGACAACAACCAGCCAGCTTGGCTCTGTGGGAAAAGGAAGAAATTCCATGCAAAATCCTAAAGGATCCCTCCTGGGGGTCCCCTCTACCACAGCTGGTGGCTTTGTGGGGTCAGAGCTGGCTGAAACATCGCACTCCGCCCAAATCTTCACGTCCTTGGCAGCACCTTGAGGACTCAGTATCAGGGAAAACACACCTGGACTTGCCCTGCCCCTGGCTGGAGAGCAAAGTGAGCCCTGCCTCAGGAAAACTGAGGGGGAAAATGTCATTCCAAGAGAGTTTACATCAGCAAACAGAGGGGAGCAGCCTTTTACCAAACCCCATCCACAACAAACCTCCAACTGCATCCTCCCCCTCCACCTGCAAGGAAAGCCCTATGCCAAGAGCTCCCCCTGTTCCCGGAGGGTTTGGGTGCTGGTGGTCCCTCACTTTGCTGCTCCATCACTTGTGCAAAGCCAGGGCTGTCCCAAAACATGGATCTCAACTCCTGATATCCCACCTGCAGTGCCCCAGCCGGCTGCAGGCACAGGGATTGGGAAGCTGCAGCACCACTGAAGCTGTCACCCTGCAGAGATGCACACCCCCATCACTTATGCATGATTTATCCAGCTTGGTGCCCTTTGTGTCCCACAGGAATGAGTTGTGGCACCTGGGAGCTCTCTGCAGCATGGGGAAAGGGGCACCCAGGGACTGCACAGCAGCGTGGGAGCTCCCAAACCAGGCTTTGGCAGCCCACACCTCCCCAAGGAGAATGAAGATGGAAAAGGTTGCACAGAGAATCCATCTTCCTGCTTGACTGGTCAGTCCCACAGCCAGGAAAACCCTTCCTGGAAGCCAGTGGAATTTTTTTCTGCTTGTTTCTTTGGTTTTTATTATTTCTTTTTTTTTTTTTTTTTACTATCAAGGCCCATCTGGAGGCTACAAATGCCCTGCAGGTCTGTAAGGGATGAGCTTTGAACACATCCCAAAAAGTTCTGCTTGGAGTGCCACCACGGGAGCTGGTGGCACTGACACCTCCATGGACCCAGGGACATCCAGGAGAGCAGCAACCCCAGCCTGGCCTCAGGGGGGTTGTTGGCTTTAAATACCTCCAAAGGAAGACGGAAAAAAAGACAAGGGAAAAAAATTCCAAGCAGCAAACAAAATAAATCTTCCTCTCCAAGCCAAAACAGAGAAAATAGCCAGGGACCTTGGCCGGGAAGTTGTTTATTATAGTCCTGGGGTTCACTGCCAATTTCAGCAGTTGGACAATTTTCCTTTTGCAGCCCAGAAATAGCCACCCCTTCTCTGGGCAGCCCTAGGTGCTGCAAGGTGGGCTCCTCTCCTGACTCCCAAAACATCCCTGCTCCAGCCAACACCCTGACCTGCCCGGACCCCCCGGCAGGGAGAGGGTTCGCTTTGGCAAAGGGATTTTTGGGCATCACCTGCAAAGCCGAGATCCCGCAGGCGAGCAGAGCCCCGGCCCTGCCTGCAGCGGGATGTGCTGCCAGGCGCAGCTGCCCTCTGGCTTTGTTTCCAGGGATTAAAAGAGAAAAAAAAGAAGAAAGGACTAAAGCCCAGGAGAACGGGAGCGATGGACACACCTGCCTGTGGCATCACCCCGCAGCTGCTCCCCCTTCAGCCCCAGGAAAGGGGCAGCTGCTGCTCGGTGGGGTCCGGGGGTCCCATGGGAACAGGGAATGCTGGCCCCAGGAATGGGTAACATCGGGATTGCTGCGTTCCCTTCGCCTCCCTCCCCTCACCCCATGAAGACGTAGGACAAAGGGAAAGGCAGGCTGCCTCTAGCACGCGGCCTTTTGTCTTTCAATTAAAAACAAACACAAAATAAGAGCCGGGAGGGACCCGCCCGCTGCGGCCGCGCGGCTCCTTCGCACAGGCGGCTCCGCCGGCTTTCCTCAGCCCAAAGGAATCCGCGGGCTGGGAAATCAAATCCACGTGGGATGCGAGAGAACGCTCCTAAAGGGCCGCACGCCCCCCTGAAAGCCCCCGGCCCCCCGAGGGGATCACTCCTCCCTCGCTGAGCCGGCAGTGGCGCAGCTCCAGCTCAGGCAGTGACTCCACAGCCACATTCCCTCTCCTCCCTTCCCTCCCTCCCTGCCATCCCTCTGGTCCCCAAATGTGGGCATGGCGATGGGAAGCTCCTGCCCGGCACCCTCCACAGTGGATCCAGCCCCTGGCATCCCCCAGGAGGCTTTGGATGCCCCCAGCACAGGAGGAGATGCTCATGGTGGTGTTTTACCTCCTGCGCAATGCCAGCGTCATCGCTGCCTTCTGCAGGTGACAACGGCAGAAAGCACCTGGTCCTGGGCCACCAGGTGGGTGGGAGTGAAAAGCAGCGTGCCAAGGAGGATGGAGGACAGCTGGATGTTGCAGAAAAGCACCTGGAGGAAGCACATCTGGAGTCTGGGGCGCCACTCAATGCCATCAACAGGCTCCGAGGCTGCTGAGTGTCCTCATAGGAAAGGGCTGAGCACCACAGGTGATGCTCAAAACCCAGGAGATGCTCAGTCCCTTCTCCTCAGCCCACTAAACCTATAAAACCACCAGGAAATCACATTATTGTTACACAGAAGCTGAAACTCCATCTGTCCAAGAGAATTTCCAGAAAAATCTCCTTCACTGCATCTCACGTATTCCTGGGACAGAGCTGGGGTTTGCTCCCCTCACTGCCCCTGCAAGTTCAGGGTCACATCAGGCTTTTGGCCAGGGCCCCAGGAACCCAATTCCCTGCTTTGTGAAGGAAAAATTAAATTTTCATTCAAATTTTCACTTTGGCAGCCAAGATATCGGCTCAATTTCCACCTGCTGCTCTGAAGCCTTCGCTTTGCATGGGAGAAGCGCACAACTGAGAGTTTTCAATTATAGAGCACTTGCATATAAGGGCAGGAACAGCCAGGAGTATGGATTTGAAGCCTAAAAAACATCAAAATAAAAGCAAAATGAGAGGCACTCGGAAGGACACGCTGCCCCAGGAGGGACCAGCTGCTGCTTGGCTGGGTGGAGCAGGGCCACCACATGGATGTGCTTGTTCCAATCTCAGTGCCAACAGCTTGTGACACAGAGTTGGGCCCTTCTCTCCCCAAAATCAGCCCTGCAGGTCTGGCTGGGAGGTGCCAGGGCTGAACTCAAGCCAGGTTTGAAGTAGGAACATGAGGCAGGTTTGGACCCTTCCCTCAAAGGATGCGTGAGTGGGGCTGCCTTCCCCAGGCTATTGCTGTACCCTCTTCCAGAGGGATAAAAGAAGATTTATCCTCCCTGAAGGGCTGGGGATTCCCACTCTGAAGCTGCAATTAGACTGGAAACTGCTCCAAGTTTCATCAGTGGATTTGGAAAGGTGGGTGGGAGAAGAAGGGAGCTTGGCACTGCTGGGCTTGAATGCAGTGCCCAGCCAACACACCCTGAGGGATGTCTGCTCAGCCTGGAACCCCAAGAGCAGCTCACCCCAATGTCCTGTAGGAGGAATTTCCACCTGCATCTCTCAGGGATGGCTCTCTGAGATCCAGCCAGGATGCTGGGTTGGAACATCAAGGAGCAGAGGTCCGTGAACAGCTGAATCCCATCCCCAGCACCCCCTTGTACATTCCAATAAACCCCATCACTGTGGGAAGAGCAGTGCTGGCTCCCAAAATCATCCCAGGGAACCAGAAAACACAGCCTGGCCTCCCCAGCTCCAGCATCTCCCAATTCCTTGTCCTTGAGAGGAGAGACCATCCCCACCTGGCTCCAGACTTTCAGGAGGGTGCAAAGAGTGAGAAAGTCTCTCTAAATATCATCCCAGATTTCCAGAAATTTCCCCCCAGGCTGCCAGAGCAGGCAGGGAGCCCCTGGTTTGCAGCCTGGAGCTGCACAGAGCCTGATGACCCCCCCAAGCCCAGACTTTCACCTCGATATCAGCGAGCCAGCAAATCCCAGTGTGTGGGACCACCAGGAATGTGACATTTGCCAGAGCTCCTGCAAGGAAAGCCAAGAACTGGGCCAGGATCTGCAAAAGGCAGGAGCAGGGAAGCCTTTGGGGACACATTAAGGAGACTTTGCAGGAGGAGATGATGCTGACACTCTGCAGACACCCAGCATTTTCCAGCAGATCCAGACACGAGTCCTGCTCTCCAAACTGGACCCCGTGGAAAAGGAGGAAACCACATGGCCGTGTCCCCCCTCCCAACACCCAGCTCCTCCGGGGGGATCAACCCCACTTCCTAAGGGACCTTCCCAAGAGCAGACCCTGCCCTTCCTCCCCCGCTTTCAGCCTGAGCATCAGCATCTCTCCCGTATCCCAAGTTCGCCCCCTGGCCGGTGTGGGGGACTCCCGTGCCCCCCCTCCAGGTCCAGCTGCACGGCACACCCGAGGGGCCGCCGGCGGCCCGGCAGCAGCTGCCTTGGCCCGGCTTCAAGCCCAGCACTGCTCGAGAGCAGCTTGTTATTTCGGTCCTGCTCCGGGGTTATTTTTAGAAAGCGCTGAACACCCCTTCTCCCAAACGGCTCCTCCAGGGATGACCTTGCGGAGCTGCAGCCGCTCACTCCCTGCTCCAGCACCACCCCTCTCCTTGGGGACTGTCACCCACCGCCCCCAGGGTCCCCACCCTGCGCAAATCCAGGGCGAGGAGGGAGCGCGGGGGGCTGAAGGCTGAACTACATCTCAACCCCTGCCGCCATCCAGGTTCGCTCCCGGTTTCAATTATCACCTGCTGGAGCAGCAGCTGCCGAGTGCCGGGAACTCAAAGCGAGTCAACAAGGTCTTGTTGTTTCAGCTGCTCGGGGGCACGGCGCTCCGTGCGCTCCCCCCGCCCGGCTCCGCAGGGATGCGGCGGCCCCCGCTCGCCCCTGTGCGTGCGGGGCTGCGGCGCTTCCATCCTCTCCCCATCCCGCCCTCCCCGCAGGTACACGCTGCTGGAGCTGCCGAGGGGGGAGCGGAGAGAAACCTCAATAACAACAAGGAGGGGGGAAAAAAAAAAGAAAGAAAGGAAGAGAAAAAAAAAGCCCCAAGAAGCAGCCGCTGCACAGAGGTTATCCGGGGGACAGAGCAAATAATTGGCGAGGCGAACAATGCATTTTAATTAAACCTCTGCAGGAAACGAGGGGAGGGAATCAAGTTAATTGCATGGAGCGGGAGCAGGAGATTAAAAATGCTCTTTGCTCAGAAGATGGTGGCTCCCATCCGCCTTTGCCGAGGAAAACAAGGCCACCTGGGGTGGCAGTGCCGGCGTGGGGACTCGCTGGCTCTGCCGGGGCTAGGTGCGACAGCAGGGCCTGGGGGAATCGTGATCCCCTCTGCCAAGGGGCTGGGGTGCCCAGTCCGCAGGGATGGGTGCAGGTGTGGGAGCTGTTCCTGGGAAGTCCCACAGGGATGGGGACATTGCTTGTGTCTGCAGGAAAAGGACCATGAGATACATCCCAGGGGATGTGTCCCATCACAGCTCTGCCCTTGGCCTGCTCCATGTCCTCTGCTCAGCCCAGGGTGTTCCTGGCACTCTCCCCATGAAAAACCATCAGCATTTACCTTTTCCTGCCTATGATACTTCAAATTTCACCTCTCTCAGCTTGGGACCCTCTATTTTTTCTCGACTACTCCCTTTCCTGATCTTTCCAGCCCTTGTTTTCACCCCACCCTGGACACCACAAACAGAGAACCCCAGAAGAGCAGCACATCCAGGCTCCCCTCCTGCTCAAGAAAGGAAACAGCATCATAGGCTCCAGGCTGCTGGAAGATGGGGCAGGACCGAGCACCCCACGCCTGGCACGGGCACAGGGGAGCGCTCCCAGCCCACTCCCATCCCCCTGGGCACCCATCCTCACGGCATCCAGGGCAGGAGGCACCAACCTCTGCTCCGAGGCAATTTGTGAGCTCCGAACCCTGCCCTGCCTCCTGCCGCCTGCTAATGAGCCCCAGCCCGCTCTGCCTGCCATGAGAACAGCAATCAGAGCCACCGCTCGCCTGCTAGGAACAATCTCCCTCCTTCCCTCCTCTGCATAAATTTCCCAGGCTGTGGTTTTCAGCCTCTTATCCCTCATAGCTTTATTCACAAGAGAAGTCCCACTGGGGGCAAGGAAATTACTCCAGTGAGGAAAATTACCCTGGCACGGGATGCACACCCAGGGCACCAGGCGAGGGGCTGGGGTGGTTTGGTTTTTTGCACAGCATCGAAACCAAAATAAATCCACGGAGGGAACTCAGAGCCAAGCCTTGCTCCTGACCACGGGTAAGAGGCAGACAAATTATAGCAATTAAAAAGAAGAAAGAGGCATGTGGACTTTCATATCCACAAACCTCAGGACGCAGCCTGTGGGGGAGAGAGCGTTTCCCAGTCACACACAGGCAGCAGAGCCGACTCACATCACAAAACACTCCGTGTCCTCAGAGGCACAAGCTGTCCCTCCAGGCACCGGTGCCACCAGCGTGAGCACGAGGCTGGGACAGCCTGTCCCTGCACAGGATGGCTGTCAGCAGCAGGACACAGGCTGTATTGTCCCCAGAGCTGGAGATTGAATTGCAGGTTGGCCCTCCCCGCTGTGCACAAGCGCTGCCCTGATGGGAAACGAGAGTTCAGCCGAGATCTTCCGCTTTTCCCCTGCAGCTGCAGGCGGACAGGCAGGAAAACCACAGAGCTCTGCTCAAACGCTCACACCGAGCAGCTTTCCAGCCAGAGAAACGCTGCTGCTTCACCACATGCTTAAATTGCATGTTGGGAGGGAGGAAATTGGCCACTATTTTCACCCCAAAGCTGTGGTGGAGCCAGGAGGTGAAGCCCATCACGCTGACAGTGAAATGGCTGCAGCATCCCCAGGCTGTTTGTTCAACAGGAGCATCCCAAGTTGGAACAAGGCTGGATTGCACTCAGCATCCCCAGGAAAGGGAGGGAAGGGGGAGCACAACCAGCAGGGCCAGCACAAAATCCCAGACACCCCCTTGCTGCTGCCTCTGCATCACTGCTGGGGCTGTCCCAGCCCGCCTGGGGGTATCCACAGCAGCCCTGGAGATCTGCAGAGATCTGTGGCTGTGGGAACACTCTCCTGTGCCTGCCATGCTGCAGGGACAGGGACATTGGGCAGCTGCCTGCCGGGAAGGTGTCTGGAGTGCAGCGGGAACATGAGTCAGAGCTCCCTGCTCTCCCTGACGTCTCCCTCCTGCTCATTTATTCAGCACGTCAAATATTTGCCCTGCACAGACCAGCGTTATCCAGGAGGGGTTTTTTTCCCCCTTCTGCTGGCAGTGACAGCTTCAAAAAAGCCACCACAGTGCCATCTTGGGAAACTTGACCTCCCAGCTAAGCAGCTCCAGCATCCTTTTCCTCGTCTGCTCCAGGGACCGGCTCCTCTTCAAGCAGCCATGCCCTCTGTGAGGGATGGAGGGGCTGGATGCCAAAACCCACAGGCTAAAGCAACAACCCACGGGGCTGCAGCGGGGAAAGGTCATTTCAGACCCACTTCCAGCACAGCCTGAGTGACAGCAAAGCTGGGAGCCTGCAGGAAGCAAGCAGTGGCCCTGCTGTCCCCTCATGTCCCCGAGCATCCTGCCTGGAAGCAGCACGCGCAGTGGCAGGGGAGGCCAGCCAAGGAAAACTGCTCAATTTTGCCTCCCTTCGGCAGGGAAGTAGCTTTGCTGGCTGCCAGCCTTACAGCAATCCCCTGAGGACCTCAGCCTTTGCCTTTTTTTTTGAGCCACATCCCTGGATTTCTTGCTGAAAGGGGTGCTCACACCCTGAATTCCCAATCCCCAGGGAGAAGGAAAGGTGTTTGTCCTTTTTTAAAAGCTAAAGGCTGGAGAAGGTGACCTTGAGCAGAGGTGACACAAGAGAATCCGTGTTCCACCTGGCCCCATGGGATTTTTATCCCAGGGTTGCAGCCAAAAATGTCCCATTTCATGGAGAAAGTGCAGAAATGGCTCATAAAGCACAAGCTTGGGGATGCAGCTGAGCAGATCAGCTGCCAGATGAAGACAGCGTGCTCTGGGGGAAAACACACCTGCCTCCATCCTGGCTGGAAAAGGAGGAGGAAAATCTCCCTGCAGCCTCCATTCCCAGCAAGGACACACACAAGGCTTTCACCTTTTGCAAGAGCTGCCCAGCATCAGGGCTGGCATTTCTTGCTGCTGGGGGCTCCAGAGCCTGCTGGTCCCAAGCCAGCCAGCTCAGCATTCCTCCTCTTCCTTGGGAAGTCACAACGCATGGAAAAGCCTTAGGGCTGGAATAAAACTACAAAAAGCTTCTGCAGTGCTGTCAGAAATAGCACCAGGAGAGAAGGGAACTGCCTGGTGGGTTTGGGCCCCTCAGTCCTGCATCCTGCTCCATCCCTGAGCTCCATACCCAGCCAGCTCCAGAGGCAGAGGAATCATGCTGATTTCCTGGGATTTTCCAGCTTATCCGGTGTTTACAGAGCTGTCCATCCCTCTTTGCTCATGGAGGGGCAAATTTGGCTGAGCCCACGGCAAGGACTGCTGGCAGATGAGCTCAGAGTCCTTTGGGGAAACCAGCAGGGGAAAATCCAGCTCAGCCAAGACACCCCCTGTGTCTCCCAGCTGGACAAGGAGCTGCAGTGACCTTGTCCAAACATGGCCTGGAGTTGGAAGCGAGGAAGGAGAGGATGTGACTCACATCTGGGACGTGGCCACAGAGGACAGATGTGTTTTATTACTGTCCAGCCCTTCTCTGCAGCTCTGTCTCAGTGACTCAGCCTTGCCTTCAGGCCCTTCCTAAAGGAGCCACAGCACAGCCCTTCCCAGCAGCTTCCCTCTGCTGCAGTAAAACTGATTTGGGGAGTTCAGGCTCCTGTGAAGGGGAAAAAATAAATTAAAACAAATCAAAGTTATTTTTCTGCATGGGAATCTTCCAATTTCAGTGATAAATCATTCAGAGAAGGATGAAATCAAATGTTTTAGGTGCAGGATTCATCTCTTTAGAGACTTTAAAGCTAAACATGCCCCAATCCCGATGGGAAGGACAGTGAAGAGTCCCCTGGGTTTTCTTGGGCACGTCCCACTGGGCAAGAGGGAACATCTGGAGACATTCCATGTCTGGAGGGAGGAATAGGGGAATTTCAGCAGATCTCCTTCCTGCAACCCCGAGGAAACTCAGCAGCATTCAGTGGAGAGAGCCCCAAAGCACTGAGACCAGGCAGAGCCACCATGTGTTAGACATCAGGTAATCTAAAGAGGGGAGCTCTGCAGCCAGCTGGGTTCAGCTCATCCTTTCTGGCCCTTCCTGTGCATCCCGACACAGCTCCCCCACCTTGGGAAGGGCTTCCCTTCCCACACCAGCCCCCAGAGAGCCTTTGGCACATTCACCTGCACTATTTAACAGGTACCGAGGGACACACGGGGTGACAGCCCTGCCCAGACCCCCCCTTCCCAGCTGTGCTTTTCCCGCAGGGAGAGCAGCTGGAGCACATCACCCGGGCTTTTCCAGCCGCATCCCGGCCTGGACGGCCCCGGGAGCCAAAGCTCCGTGAGCCCCCCGGGGCCAGCGGTGCAGTTCGCCTGGCAGACGCTGGATGGGGCTGCGAAACCGGTCACGGCACAGCTGGCACGGCCGGGGGGCACAGCGGCCCCCGCCAGATGTTTTGGGGTCCCTCTTTGCGGGTGCCAGGCTGGCCGGGTCACAGCTGGCACCGCTCAGGCGTGGGGCTCAGCCGGGCACCAGGTGGCTTCAATCCAGGCTCCACCTCTCCTGGATGCTGAGGGAGCACCTGGCAGCACCTGGGGAGAGCTGCAGGCTTCACCTCCCAAAGCTTTTCCATGTTCTGAGCACGGAGATGGGAAGGGAGAGCGGGAGTTCCTGCCTTGCAAAGTGCTGATGAAGATTTCTGCTGCAGTGGCAAGGGGAGGTGAGTTTCCTTCCTCCCACCTGCCTGAATCCCAGCTCTTTGAGGGACTTTGGATGTGGACACAGAGTGGCAGGACCAGAGGGAATGGCTGCACATTGTCAGAGGGCAGGGTGAGATGGAACATCGGGGAGAAACTCTTCCCTGTGAGGGTGGGGTGGCCCCACAGAGCAGCTGTGGCAGCCCCTGCATCCCTGCAAGTGTCTGAGGCCAGGCTGGACGCTGTGTGCTTATTTCTGGCACTTCCACCCGTCTTTCCAGCACCTTCTTTGCTGTGCTGTGCTGTGCTCACCCCTCCTTGCTTAGTGCTGGCTGTAATGTGCTGAGGGGATGGGTGAGGACCAGAACCTGGGTTTGGGGACTTCTGAGCTGGCTGATCCGCAGAGTTGGGGCCTTTGCTGTGGCAGAAGGGCTGCTGGCTGCACTGTGCCACCACAAACCCACTCCAAACAAAGAGCACTTTGTGGGCACGGCGCTGCCCTTTGAAGTCTCAGTGGTGGCTGTTACCAAGCAGGTGCTATCAGGGAGATGTTGATGCAATCATTTCCTGTCCCCAGGCTGGGCTGGCTCTGTTGCTTGGGGACACACTGCTGTCCCCTCTGCAGGGCCCCGTGCCAGCCCAGGGCGTGCAGAGCCCCCTTTGCTGTGGCAGGGATGGTGGCAGGGACGCTCCCAGCCTTGCTGTGATGCCACCCTTGTCTCTGCTCTGCCCACAATCCCTTGGGAAGCTGCTCCATGCCATTTCATATTAACCATTTCCTTTCCATCCTCTCTGCAGCAGGGCCTGCAGCTCCATCACTGCTTTGGGCAGCTGGGCTGGGAGGAAAGGGATGCAGGGATGGGCAAGTGTCACAACATGACACAAAATCAATGACACTCACATGCTGAGATGTCTAAGGAAAAAAGCATGTTTATTTTTGCACCTTGATATTTATTATTTATAATTTTATTATTTATAATTTATTATTTTTATTATTTAGAATTTTATTAATTAGAATTTTATTATTTTGATTATTTAGAATTTTATTAATTAGATTTTTGTTATTTTTAATTTTTATTATTTTAATTATTTTAGAATTTTATTATTTTTATTATTTAGAATTTTATGTTTTAGAATTCTAAAAGTGACCATGGATTGGAGGATGAAATTGCCACTTCTCTAACTACGCTGATCAAACTAACAGTCTGTCCATTCTCTCTTCCTCTAGAAAGGAATGCAAACCGATCATTATTTACATGAAAAGTGCGTGAGAAACTCCATTATAAAAATGTAAACATCAGGAGGCTTAGAGGGACTTTAGAAGAACAGGGTGACAGGCAAGCTCTGCTCGCAGGGGTGCCAGGGAGCAGAGCAGCAGCCAGGGGAAGCCTTGGCAGTGCTGCAGGGATGGCTCTGGGGTGCCAGGATCAGGGCAGAGCTCCTGGGCAGGTGCTCAGCCCTTGGCAGTGCTGGGGACAGGGATGGCTCTTGTCCCCCTTTGGGTTCCCTGCTGGGCTGGGTGCAGGATCCCTGGGTGCTGAGAGCAGGGTGGCAGTGTCACTGGGGTCCGGTGTCACGGGGACACTGGCACGGGACATGGCTCTGCTCAGGGACCTGACTGCCTCCTTCCCCATCCTTCCTGCCCCGAACAGTCCTGGGGCCTCCCTGGACTGGTGGTGTTTGATCCATTACACCATTTGACTCATTTGTCCCCGCTTTGGGAGCAGGATCAGTGGCCTGAAATGCCCTGGGCCCCTGGGTGACATCAGATCCCTCTGCGGGACTTCAGGAAAGGGTGGCCAGGGAGGAATTAACTGTCACTTTATCACCAACTGGGGACACTTGTGTCATGCTACACTGGCAAAAATACAAAACTGGCTATTTTTCATCTCCCACAGCTTTTGGGGCATGCAGATGGGGACAGTGCTCAGACAGCCCGTTCTTCCCCATCCTTCCTGCCCCGAACAGCGAATTCTGTCTGCCTTGGCCTCCCCTGGACTGGTGGTGTTTGATCCATTACACCATTTGACTCATTTGACTCATAATTATTAACCCTGTATTGTCTTTTGATCAATTATCAGGGCCTGAAATGACCTCAAAGAACCCTTGTGACATCAAGTAACTCCTCTCTGGGACTTCAGGAAAGGGTAGAACCAGGGAGGAATTAACTCATCACCTTTATCGCGAACTGGGGATTCTTGTCAGTCATGCTAATTTGCTAAAAATACAAAATTGTAAATGTTTACAGGGTGTGTTTTCATTCAGTGTGTCGTGCACATAAGGATCCTTTTAGAGGGAACCCCTTTTTATCACCTAACCCAATCTGGCTCACAACTTTGGCACCAGGGGAAATGTTTTGGTTCCTGGTGACTCCACCAGGGCTTGCGACACAGCTGCTTGGACTGGGGACCACCTTGCCCCTACAATCCATAATTTTTAAAGAAATTGTGGGATCTTCGTGGTGCTCCAGGAAACTCCAGGAGTTCCAGAATCCAGCACTGGAGTAGAGGTACAATAAAAGGCATTTTGTTGGTAGCATTTGTGGGTTTGCATTTGGAGACCTCTTGTGGGGTATTTTTGGGTGGGGAAGGGGCAGAGGGGGTGTCCATGGGGGGTGGTTGTTCATTCCGTGTTTTTTGTTCTTCCTTCAGTGTTAGAATGCCAGCCTGAGTTCCTCAGAGAGAGAGATGAATGCCGGGGTTGAATTAAAGCCTTTAGACAAATTAAGATCTATTAAGCCACACAGGTATGAAGTAGAAGCATAGGTTTGAGTTTGAAGTAAGTGGAAGTGTAAGTTATAGTTTTAAGTAAGTAGAAATAAATTTTAAGTGCCTTAAAAACTGTGTTGGCTAACAAAGGCCCTAAGGCCTAGTTTAAAGTTCAGTAACAGTTCCAGACTTAACAAACACAGCAGAATTTTGCTTGTGTCTCTAGAACAGGTGGAACTGCATGTGTAAATAAATAGAACTATTCATCTGAATAGATAAACTTAGAGATGTACATTTTAAGTAAGAAAACAGATGGTATATTTGTGTAAACAGGTAATATTATATGTGTAGTTATTTAAAGTAAGAACTGACACTACTTTTGCACATTAGAATTCATTTAGATTGGTTTAGAAAGAGTGTTTTAGAATTGTGCTTTTAGATAATTGGGTGATTTATGAATAAAAACATAAATTGTGTTTATTATGTGTATTGAGGTGTTTGGCATGGAGGAACAAGAAGAAGAAAAGAAGAAAGACTCTAAACTCTGTGCAGGGAACAACTTCTGCTCTGTTCCTCACAGAACCTGGGGATCTGCAGCAGAGAGCAGCCCTGCAGCTGCAGCTTCTGCTTGGGACTCCATGCCAGAAAGATTTTAGCACAGATTTTAATGCTTCAGTATGGACTTTTAAACTTAGAACACTTTGTCTTCATATAGAGTAAATATATAATGGATTAAATAATAGAATAAATAATAAATAAAATAGAATTATTAAATATATAAAATATATACATATATACAAATTATATAAAATAAATTTATATTAAAAATATAAATTATATATAAATTATATATAATTATATATTATCTAAGACATTAAATATTATATAATAAATTACATATACATATATAAATTCGTTAAATAATATATATAATTGTATTAAATGTATTATTTATTATATAATATATATTATTATATACAATATATACAATACATATATTCTATATAATATTTTTTACATTTAGATAAATATATAATATATGAAAATGTAAATATATATTAAAATAAATTTAAATAAGTAAATATAAAATGAATAATATACATATAAATGTATGTATATGAATGTATTATTAATTATATAATATATAATAATATAAAATACATATGTAATATTTCATATATAGATAAATATATAATATATTATATATGTATATTAAATAAATATAGAAAATAATAAGCATATAAATATATGTATATTGATATATTATTTATTATATATTTATTATATATAATATCTATAATACATATAATATAGGTAATATTTTTATATATAGATATATATAATATTAAATGCATATGTATATTAAAATAAATTTTAAATAAATAAATAAATCTATATATATTTATATCTATCTATCTATATATATATAAATTATAGTACACAACTTTACAGCAACCAACAACTGCTCTTTTCTCCTTGAAGACCCCAGACCCAAGACAAGCTCAGCCCATGGCCAGGGTTAAGTGTTAGTCCTTGCAGAGCATCTGCATTTCCAGGAGTTGTTTTTTTGTCTGATACTTGCAAGTTTGTTTTTTTTTTACTCTATAAAAAATAAAAAATAAAATCAGTGAAAATAAAGTATGGATACAAGGGGGGTGCTGTAGTTTGCTCCCTCAAGCAGAGGGGTTTGAGTTCCTCCTTGAATCCCAGAGCCTGCAGTCCCAGTCCTGCTCAGAGAAGGTTTGTTCTCGTGTTCTCCCAGCTCAGTCCTGGTGCTGCCCCTGCCTGTTGAGGGTGGCCCGGGGCAGGGTGAGCCCTCCCTGGGAGTGCAGAGCCTGAGCACAAATCCCAGCCAGGACCAGGGGCTGCCGACTCTGCTGTCAGCAGCTTTTCTCCTGTTTATGCATGGAACCATGGGCTGCAGCTGCAGAAAGTCAAGATCCCCCAAACCCCCCGTTCAATTTAATGGTGAAAACACTGGTGCATCCTAACAGATAAAAACCATCTTTTGTCATGGAAGAACTGTTTTGGAATTCTGCAGAGCTGTGCCCAATGCAGAAGCTGGAGAAAGGAGGGACCTGGCCTCCCTTTGGCAGCTTGGACAGTGACTTTATGCCAGAATTATTATGAACCCTCCCTCAGCAGCACTGGAGTGAGATTGCATGCACTGAACTCTTTTTTGTATTTTCCTGAGGTCACACAGGTTACCTGGGGTCATTTGAGGCCCTGATCGGGGTTACTTCAGGTCATTGGGGTCATTTGGGGTCACGATTTGGGTTACTTGAGGTCATAGGGGTCATTTGAGGTCACGATTGGGGTTACTTGAGGTCATTGGGGTCATTTGAGGTCATAGGGGTTACTTGAGGTCATTTTATCTTTTTTTGTTCATCCAGGGGTTACTTGAGGTCATTTTGAATCCCTCTTTGGGGTTACTTGAGGTCATTTGAGGCCCTGATCGGGGTTACTTCAGGTCACAGGGGTCATTTGAGGTCATGATCGGGGTTACTTCAGGTCACAGGGGTCGTTTGAGGTCATTTGAGGCCCTGATCAGGGTTACTTCAGGTCACAGGGGTTACTTGAGGTCATTGGAGTCTTTTTTTATTGATCTGGGGGTTACTTGAGGTCATTTGTGTCCCCATTAATTGATTGTGGGGTCGAATGTGGGCACAGAGGTTAATGCTTATGAGCTGTGGCCAAACAAGAGCAGGCACTCTGGTGTAATGGACCAAACAGTGCCAGTCCAGGCCAGTCCCGGGGAGCCCAAGGCCTCAGGTGACACCAGTGGCCTGTGGTGTCACCCACCCTTTGCCCTTTGTCCTCTCAGCATAGTGGCAGAGGCTGGTTCTTAGCTTTATTAATATTTATTATTAATTAGCAGTATTATTTATTGTATTTATTGTATTAGCATTTATTATCATCTCCTGTAAGCAGCAGCATCTATGGAATTGGTGTTAGCTATTAATACAATCATCAATAAATTCTACTGTTGGGATTACATTATCTATTAAATTATCTATTATCTAAAAATTATGTATTAAAAATTATCTATTAAAAATTATCTTAAAATTATCTATTAAATCTATTAAATTCTGTTTACAATATTATATTTTAGAATCTAGTAGTACAATCACCTATTACAACCTAAAACTATGATTATTTCTTATAATAAATAGTAGATTTATTAATATTGGCAATTAGCAATGTATTCTTAGCTGCCACGGGGGTATAAATGCATCCTATTGGAACCTCCATGGGATTATGGAATTCCCTTCCCACCCTTCTGTTTGTGGGAGCAAATTCCTCAACTCAGCTTTGAATATTTATTTTCACACAGAAAAAAACAACAAAACAAAACAAAAAACTTGGAAATATCAAGACCAAAAAAATCCCAACTCCTGGAAATGTTCACACAATCCAAATAAAAATATATCCAACCCAAAGCTTTTGCTGGGACACCAGATGTGGCAGGGGGACAGCTCCCCCCTGGTCAGGGCAGTGCTGGGGACAGCACTGGGACAGCCAGGGACAGCAGAGCTCTGAGGGTGTCACCGAGAGGGGCTGGGACAGGAACTCAGGGCAGGCTCCTGCTCGTGTCCCCTCCCCAGAGCAGGGCCACAGGGGGGATTGACCTGGGGCTGGCAATAACTGAGCACAAAGCCCCTGAGATGTCCCTGACTGCTCTGTCTAATCCTGACTTTAAACTTGTGGGAGCTCTGGGAGCTGCTGTGCAGCATCCCTAAAATAAACCCAGAGGGCAGAGGGGAGCCCTGCGCAGCTCCAAACCAAACATCCAAAACCTTTCCTGGGGGAAGAGCAGTGCTGGCTCCCAAAATCATCCCAGGGAACCAGAAAACACAGCCTGGCCTCCCCAGCTCCAGCATCTCTCAGTTCCTTGTCCTTGAGAGGAGAGACCATCCCCACCTGGCTCCAGCCTTTCAGGAGGGTGCAGAGAGTGAGAAAGTCTCTCTAAATATCATCCCAGATTTCCAGAAATTTCCCCCCAGGGAGCCCCTGGTTTGCAGCCTGGAGCTGCACAGAGCCTGATGACCCCCCCCAAGCCCAGACTTTCACCTCGATATCAGCGAGCCAGCAAATCCCAGTGTGTGGGACCACCAGGAATGTGACATTTGCCAGAACTTTCCCCCCAGGCTGCCAGAGCAGGCAGGGAGCCCCTGCTTTGCAGCCTGATGAACCAGCCCCTCCAAGCCTACACCTCAATATCAGCAAATCTTTAAGTTCCCTTCCCACCCAAAGCGCTCCAGGACTCTTTGCCAGCTGCATCAGTGGGATTTTCCCGTATTTCCTCCCCAAACCCGGGGAGGATGGGAAGATGCAGCCCCGAAGCAGAGGCACAGCCCCGCATTGCAGATCCTGGCCAGCCCCAAATTCCCTGCAAGCTGCTGCCAGCCCTCCCAGCAGGGCTCTAAATCCACCCGGACCTCCCCGGCTCCAGCTGGCTGAACGAGCTGGCAGCAGCAGAAAGAGAGGCAAAGACTCTTCTACTGAGGGGAAAAAAAAAAATGGGAGAAGTCTCCATAAATCCTGAGGCAGTTACTGGTGGAGAGGACTCCCCTCCTCCTGCTCCACATTGCAGCACAAATTATGGCCCCAGCTTCGCTGTTGTTCAGTGATGAACATCTGAAAAGGCTGTGACAGATGAGAGGAGGGATGATTTAACAGCCATAAATCCAGCCAGCTTAGAGGTGTTTTTACAACCAAACCCATCTTGAATCCCCTCTGTTATGAATACTTATCACTCCCAGACACTGCCACAATGGAAAGATTTTTAACAGCTTTAATAGAGAGGCAATAAAACCCCCAGAGCCGGGCGAGCAGCCGTCCTTTGATCCCTCCCGAGGGAGGGAGAGGGGCTGGGAGCTGCTGGCTGGGCTCAGCCTTGAAGGAGCAGAGAGCTGGGCTGACCCTGGCTTTAACGGATGGGTGGAACCACCCCAGAGGTGGATCAGCTTTCCCAAGGCTGCTGCACGGTGTGATTAACACCCAGCAGGGAAAGGGGACAGGGGACAGGCTGTGCCTGTGACATCCAGTACCTTCTCCAGGGGCTCCTCCTGCAGTCCCCACCTGGCCTGGCCTGGCCCAGCTGCAGGGATTTAAACCAAGGCTGCTTCCAGCTGCATCAATGACCCCCCCTGGGTGTGGTGACACCACTTTTTAACCTTTTAACAGTAAGGACTAAATTGGCTCAATGGCCACCACCTGAGCAGGACAGGGACACTGTCCCTTGGCACTTCCCAAGCAGGGCAGGGATGTTCTCCCTTGGCACTTCCCAAGCAGGACATGGACACTGTCCCTTGGCACTTCCCAAGCAGGACAGGGATGTTCTCCCTTGGCACCTCCCAAGCAGGACATGGACACTGTCCCTCAGCACTTCCCAAGCAGGACAGGGATGTTCTCCCTTGGCACCTCCCAAGCAGGACATGGACACTGTCCCTCGGCACTTCCCAAGCAGGGCAGGCACACTGTCCCTTGGCACTTCCCAAGCAGGGCAGGGATGTTCTCCCTTGGCATTTCCCAAGCAGGACATGGACACTGTCCCTTGGCACCTCCCAAGCAGGGCAGGGATGTTCTCCCTTGGCATTTCCCAAGCAGGACATGGACACTGTCCCTCGGTGCTTCCCAGAGCTCAGGAGATCTCCCAGCTCCAGGGTAACTGGTCATTCATGGATCTTACACCCTTCCAGGCTGGGATTAAGCAGCCCCAAATCTCATTCCCCCTCCCTAAAGTGCCCCTGCAGCCTCCCAAAGCAATTCTAAGCACCCAGCCAGAAAAAGCAGGAAAAGGGAGGTGCCAGGGGGCACCTGCTGCAAAGGGCATGTGGAGCTGGGCAAATACCTCAGGAACAAACCCCTCCCTTCCTATACACACAAAGTTATCAGGCACAGCCGGGTGATAAGGGATTCAGCAGGTGGAGGGAACAAAACTGATCCCAGGCTCTTTGTTTTCCGCAGCTGAGCAGTCCACACCCAGGGAAAACACCAGGGAAAGCATCCAAGCTTTGGGGCTGGTGGGTTTCCCTTCTGCGAGGGGGGTAATTCAATAAAAACAGGAGCAGGGAAAGCTCCTTCCTAAGAAAAACGTGGCTACCAAGGGGGATGTTGGGCTAGCAAGAGAAAAAGCAGCCCTGCAGGACAAGGAACAGGCTCAGCTTGGCCACACAGAGACCCGAGGGGACGTGGACTCTGAATCCTGGGTGGAATGTGACATTCCCAGCCTGCTAACCTAAGGGAACATCTTTTCTTTTAATAAGATAATACCGAGTAATTGATTTTTAAATACACTGAAATCAAATGTCCCGAGGCCAGAGCAGGATCCCAGCTCTGCCATCAGCTCCGAGGCCCCTGGCAGAGATGGAAAGCACAAGGGAAAAGAAAATAAAAATGAAATCTCCTTCAAGTGCCTCTCTGGCTCCGGGGCAAATGTGAACATCTCTGTAAAAGGTACAACAATTTTTCTCTATTAAAAAATGGATTATCAAAAGGGAGAAGCTGGTGGAGGCACCAGGGACCGCTGAGGTCGAACGATGTGGAGAAAATCCATCTGCTTAAAAAACACAACAACAATTGACAGAAAATATTCATTTCTAAGATAATTTATTCCAATCTCTCTCTCTCTCATCCCATCCTTCACACAGTCCCAGTCAAGGAGGGTTTATGGCTATTTTTTATTGGATTTTAATTGTTTTTATAGAAAAATACACATGCAAATAATATATATATATACTTCAGCGCTGAACATTTCTTTTCATGTTGGAAAAAAAAAAATAATAATAAAGAAATGAAGGAGGATTTGGGAAAGACCTGAGTGGAGACAGAGACAGGGAAGGCCACGGGGATGGGATGCTCCAGGATGCTGAGCTGCTCATGGTGCAGCACATTTTATCCAGCAGGAAGGGGTTTATTGGGATGAGGGACCAACATCAGCCCCTGACCCCAACAAAAACCCTTCTCCAGTGGCTCTGCCCAGCTTTGGGAATGGCCAAGCTAAAACTGGCGCTGGATTTGTCCTTCCTACAAGATCCAGCATGGATCCCATCCCCAGCAGCAAGGGAAGCCCAGCTTAGGTAAAAGCATCACTTTGATGCTTGGAAATGACACCAGAAGCCAAGAGCTACATGGAAAAATTATCCTTTTATGCTATTTCCTATGGGATACAGCTGGCAGCACAGGGAAAATGGATTGCTGGAAACCTGGACTCATGTTTCAGGATGATGGTTTTGGGGCAAGACTGTTGGACCCTTGGCTGTGCAGGCCTGGGGGTTTCTGCCCCTGTGGGCTGCTCCTTGCAGAGGGGAGCAGTGATGTCCCCATGTCCCCAGCAATGTCCCCATATCCCCAGAGATGTCCCTGCATCCCCAGCCTCTCTGCAAACACCGTGCCAAGGTCCGAGGGATAAAACGGATCTGCTGCCCCTGGAGCAGAGCAGGAGGTGTCCTTTGGACAGGGCTGTTTCAGGTTTGATGGATGAGCAGCCAGAGCAAAGGAGGGGGCAGAGAGGAGCAGCCTGGGGAAGGAGGACATTAATCTGCTGCCACGGGATGCCAGGAGGCTTTGGGAAATGTCACAATGCAGCAGCATCCCGACACTGACAGGGCAGCAGGGAGAGGGATGAGGTTTTGTCATCTCCTCCCAAGCCAAGCAGAGCTCCTCTGCCTCTGCCTGCAATCCTGCCCAAGGCCATGGCTTTTTTCCTACGGATCCAGGCTAATGATAAGGAGCAAAGTGCTGTCCTCTGCCCAGAGGTACAAACCCACACAGGCAGCGCAGTGAAGGCGTCCCAAGGGAAGGATTTCCCTCCAGCTCCCAGGGAGGGTGGCAGCAGAGCTCTGCTCTGTCCCCAGCAAGGCCCCACCCTGCCCATGTCCCCAGGCAGTGGTGACACCCCGGAGACAGCACAAAACCTGACTCAGAGGTGGCTGGGGGCAGCCCCAGCTCCTGGCTGTGGTCCCTGCCATCACCTCCTGCATCCCTGGTGCAGCTCCAGCATCAGCGAGGGGACTCCAGCAGGGAAAGGCAGCCTTGGATCCCTCTGGATTTACCACCAGAGACCTCATCATGGGGGGGCTGCACAGCCACGCTCTTCCTGCTTTCCCCTTGCATTTTGTTTTGCTTTTTAACCAACCAAATTCACTTTTGGGAGCGTCTGCTCCGACAATAGAGGCGGGAGGGTCTGGCGAGGGCGGGGGCTGTTTGGCTCCTATGTCTACAGGCTGCCCTGGGGCAGCTCTAGAGTTGGATGGACGATCATGCAGGTTTTATTGCAGCTTGTGAGTGTGGTTTGGTTTGTAGGTAGCCCAGCTGCAGCCTCAGGTAGCCCCGGCGTGGGCTCCTCTCCCTCCCCACCTGGCTGGCCGCTGTCCCACCACCTCTGCTACTCCGGGGCCATCTGCTCGATGTGGTCACTGAGCAGCTTGTATTGCTCTGGGAAGGAGAGAGACAAGGGCTCAGGGAGGCTGCTGAACCATCCCATCCATGCTCCATCCCCCCAGAATCCCAGCAAGGGGCTGCACACGCCCTGGGCTCTCCCTTACCTTCGTCCAAGTTGCCGATGGTCGCCTGCTTCTTCAGGAAGTCACTGCAGAGCTTCTTGTTGAGGCCAAAGGCCAGCATGTTGTGGATGAAGGTGCTGAGGGAGGACAGAGATGCTCTGGGTGAGAGAATGGCCAGGCTGCCCCTTCTTGCCCCCACCTTCCTCTCCCTCTCCACAGCCCCTTGCGGCAGGCACTGGGACGATGCTCAGCTCGGTCCCTTTGGCTATTCAACAGAAGGGGCAGGAGCAGGTCCCAGGGAGAAGCATCAAAGATGCTCTGCAGCATAAGGGATGTCCCCAGAGGGGGAGCGGCTGGGAGGTGTCCCCAGAGGAGCAGTCCCCGTGCCCTGCTCACCCCAGCTGCCCGAAGGTGATGTTCTCGTTGAAGCGCAGGCTGTCGTCGCGCTCCTCCTGCGTCATGTGGCACCACTTCTCCCTGCAAGGAACGGGCCAGTCTGGCACCACTCTGGCACCGCTGCCACCTCAGCACCCCCTGCCTGCTTCCTCCCACCCTGGGCCGTGTTGCTGGAGGACAGGAAGGCACCAAGAGCCCCTTGGAGCACAGGAGAGCCCCTGGTGTGGTGCGGGGTGTTGGATGAGCTCACAACACGGATCCATCTGCAGAGCTCTTGCCCTGGAGCAAAGCAAGAGATGCTCCAGGAAAAAAAAAACCTTATTCAACCTTGGCTTTGCCTGGAAAGGCCTTGATTAAGAGCTAAAAATAGCATCGATCCCTCCAGCACAGAGCTCACCTTCAGTGCCACCGTGGGCACGAGGAGGAAGCAGGGGATGGCCATCCCAGCAGGGCTCTGCTGAAGCCCCCCAGCCTGGGAGGGTGACAGGGGGACACCAGGCACCTGTCCCTCATCTGCAGCAACGCTCCAAGTCCCCAAATCCCTGCCAAGGTGCTCCCCAAACATACCTCCCCCTCGGACAGGGCAGGAGCTCCCACACCCCTCCCCACGGGCCAGCAGTGCCCTGAGGCTGCCCTGGCTCCACTCCGGCTCCCTGCAGCTGCAGCAGCACCTTCAGGGCTGGAGGGGTCAAAGCTCTGCCTGTTTGCAACCAGCTCTGGGCAGGGGCAGAGCCCCCAGGCCGGGAACGAAGCCTGTGCCACAGGGATGTCACTGGCGTGGTGGCAGCGGGGCCCGGTGCACGCATGCCAGGGAAACTACAGCTCCAGGGTGAAGCCAGCCCCTTCCCAAGAACCAGGTGAGGTTACAGCCAAGGACAGGAGGAGGAGGAGCGAGGAAAAACAGGGATAGGCAGAAGAAAAATGGAGGAGAAGGAAGAGGAGAACACCAGGAGAAGAAGGGACACTTGTAGCTGGCCAGAATGCCAAGCAGGAGGGGGAGCTGTGCTGGGGGGAACTGGGATAGAGGGATCTCACCCAAATTTCAGAGAGGCTGGCTCAGCCCCAGCGTGGCCGGAACTGGGAGAGGATGGGGGCTCGGCCAGGGTGACCCCACAAAGGGAGCCAGTCCCCACTAAATCACCCCAGCCCAAACGAGCACAGCGCTGAGCTGAGCCTGCAGCCAACAGCTCGTTGTTTGCAGGGCTCTGGAAACGCACACAACGTGTTTCAGGGGATTTTTTCTTAAGGAAGAGAAGGTGTAATTTCTCTCAGATAAAGCTTAGGATAGCAAATAAAACCCACAGCCAAATATAGAGGCTGAAAGGAGAGGGGAAGAATCGAATTAAGGGGCTTTGAAATCTGGAAGCAAAACTTCACAGACCCCACTGGCTCGCTTACAGAAGAGGCATGTTTGTAACTCTTTTTTCCTGCCTTTTTATGTTTTGGAGGGAGGAAGAAGGGAGACAAAACATTATCAAAGTGGCCCCAAAAAAAAAAAATCTGGCCGTGTTTCTGGCTTATTATTGGAGAGTTACATGCCTGGGAAGGGAGAAAACCCACATGTGGCTCCACTCAAAGCCTTTGATCCTCACCAGCAGCACAGGCACAGGGATGAGGAACCCCCTGGGCTGTGGGGTTGTATTTTGGGGTATCCAGGGAAGCCTTGCTGTGCCTGGAAGTGCTGAGAAGTTTCCATCAACTCTTTCCTCTTCCAGCAGCGGCAGCAGCAGCAGCAGCAGCAGCAGGGTTTCCCCCCTGCACAGCAAACCCCAGCAGTGACATTTACACCGTCCCTCAGCCAGGACATTCCTCAGCCACACAGAAAATTCACTGCCGGGCTTCCCAAATTCCTCATCCTCTCGCTAATGCCATCACCTGGAGGGATTTGCCCCCAGACCCCACGCTCCAAGAGAGCAGTGGCTGTTCCCAGCTACACGCTCCCTATTGTGACATGCAGCCCTCCCCACTTGCAAATTTAATTTTGTTAAGGGATGGCAGCAGAAAAGTGCATTAAAAGTGGAAAAGGAGCAGCTTTTCCAGCTGGCAAAGGATCCCCAGCACCTCTAAGTGGCAGCAGAAGCCAGGAGCAAGCAGGAAGGACAGGAGAGGGGGGCTGCTTTCTACACAAAGAGACTCAGTTCATGCCCAAAACCTGCCCAGAGGGATGTTCCCAGTGAAATATCACAGCTTGAAACCATTCAGGCTCCTTTGTAAGAGCCACATGAAAGAGGAGCCAATCTAAACCCCTCAGGCCCTTGGGGAGGGCGATGCTCATGCTCAAACCTCCGGCAGCTGCTCCTCCTCCTCCTCCTCCTCCATGGAGAAAGGGCCTTGCAGAGCCCCCCAGAACACATCTCCCCTTCCCCAGGGCAGGATGTGGACCTGAAGGGAGCCTGTGGACACTAAGGAAGGACAGGCACAGACACACCTCTTCTCCTCTTCCTCCCCAGGGTTCCCTCTGGAGCGGCGGCAGAAACGGGGCCCACAAAGGTGGAGCGTGAAAAGGTCATGCAAGACACAGGGGTGGAGGGGAACGGAGAGAGGAAGAGATGGAAGAAGGTTGTTAGAGGCAGAGAGAGAGGAAAGAGAGAGAAAAAGAGGAGTTTAGTTCTGATCCCTTCCCCCCCTCCCCTGCCCTCCCCACCCAGAGCAGGGAAATCCTCTGCAGGTCTGGCAGAGGACAAAGCCCGGCCACCCCAGAGATGCCCTGGTCACCCCAGCACAGGGGCGGCCTCAGCCCCATCCTCGTGGATCTTTCTGGGCATCTGCCATGGCCTAGGACCGACCTGGAATTCCAAACCCAGCCCCAATCCCGGCAGGGATTTCAATCCTCAGTAAGGACTCTGCATCCTCTCCAGAGGACGCGGGGGGGTCACCACCACCTCCCAACCCCCTGAGACGCTCAGGATTCTCCAGGCTGCAGCTCCCAAAGCTCCTTTGTCAGCCAGGCTTGCTCCTGCAGCCGAGGCAGGCTCAGCCATCAGATTAATTGGGAGAGGCACCGGGAGCAGGGAGCAGCTGCCGGTGGCGTCTGTCCTTGGGAGGCACTTGCTGCTGCTAATTTGGGGCTTAATCAGAGCAAATGCAGTTATGGCCACGCTGCTGCTCTGCAGGCTCTTCCCCTGCTTGCTTGGGAGAAAAAAAGGAAAGCAATAAAAGGGGAAAACAGGGATTGATCCGAGAGCTGAGCCTGGCACAGCATCCCAGGGTGTGAGCCAGGGCTGCTGCGCTCAGCTCGGGGTTTGGGGGGACACAGAGGGGGCTGGCAGGGCTCTGAAATGGGGAAAAGGGGCAGCTCCAGGGCTCCAAGGAGAGCTCAGAGCCTCAGGCGCTGCACAGACAGCGGGAGGGGCTGGCTGGGAATGGGAAACTGCTGCCAGGAGAGGCGGGAGAGGCCGGAGCCCTCACACAGCTCCGGGTGCAGCACGAGATGGGCACAAGCTTGGTGAGTGTCTCACCCACTTCTGCACCCCCTGACACGAGCAGCCCCATCCCCGGCAGGTTTATCCCAATTTTGGGGGCTGGCAGTGCCACCATCCCCAGCTTCTCTCCTTGCTGGCTGCTCCTGGGGACAGCTGGGACATCCCCTCCATCCTGGTGGCTGCACCGAGCACCTCCCAGACCTGCTGGCAAACTCAGCACCAGCAGCCTGAGCCCTGGCTGGGATTTCTGGGCACATCTCTAGGGTTTGGTTCCTCCAAAAATGCTGCACAGCAAGTAAGAAGCCCCTCCTGCTCCCAAAGCCCTGCCAGGCTGCAGATCTCACCAGCAGGATTCCAGTGGGGATGGAAATCAGAGCATCTCCCCAGGGCTGGGCAAGCTCAGGGCTGTTGGGAGGAGCTCCCTGGGGGGCTGGAGGGGACACAGGGTGTCCTTTTCCCGCAGGGACGTGTCCTACCTGGTGGTGGGGGATCTCTTCCTGCGCTCGCAGTGCACGGCGTCAAAGAAGGCGGCGTTCCAGAAACGGAGATTGTGCCTGCAGGGAGGGAGGGAGTGTTGGGAAAGGCTAATTGGGATTTATAATTAGGTACCACAGAGTGCCCTGAGCAGCTGTGGCTGCCCCTGGATCCCTGGAAGTGGCCAAAGCCAGGTTGGACAGGGCTTGGAGCAACCTGGGACAGTGGAAAGTGTCCCTGCCATGAGAGTGATGGGATAAGATGGGATGGGATGATGGGATGGGATGATGGGATGGGATGGGATAATGGGATGGGATTTAAGGTCCTTTCCAACCCAAACCACTCCAGGATTCCCCAGTCTCACCCAGCCTGTCCCTGAGGGTCAGGGTGGGCCCAACAAACCCGGCAGATTTCTGCACCAGCCCTTTGGTGGCTGCAAGCACACTCTCATTAGCACAAGGGACGTGCCCAAGCCAAGGCCAGCTCTGTTGGGGGCACCGGTGAACATCTGGGCACATGTGGCCAGCAGGACGAACCCTCCCCAGGCAGGAGCCAGCTCGCCCTGGGGCTTTACCAGATCGGCTGCTGCTTGAGGTGCATGTACAGGTAGATCTTCTCCCCTTTCTTCTCCTCCTCCGGGCTCTGCAGGGACACTGTGGGGACACACAGTCACACACCAGCACCTGGGGACTCCCAGCTTCCCACCCACGTGTGGATTTTGGTGGCTGAGCAGAGGGATGGATTGCAAACCAAACACATCCCCGCAATGGGAGGAGGAGCTCTGAGTGCCCTTGGAGGGCAGGGGTCAGCCCTGATGAAGGCAGGGATGTCCCAGGAGGATCCTGGAGGGACTGGGCCACTCTGGGAGCACACACAGGCACTGGGGGAGACTGGTGCACCACCAAAGCCAAAGGCAGTGGTGCCCAAACCTCTGCAGCCTGTGACACTGAGGACAAGACCCTCACAGGATGAGAGTTGTGACTGGAATTTCAAACCTAAGGAATTCCAGCATTTCCACCCCTCTCTCCTTCCCCAGGCATGCCTTGGCCATTCCTATTTCACCCGTGCTGGCTGCACTCACCTGTCTTCTTCAGCTTCTCCTTTGCTTTGTCTTCACCTTCTCTGTGGCACAAGAAATCAATATCAGCTCCGAAAATCCTGTCCCCCCCAACAGCCCCAATGGCCCCCTGGCAGAGGGAACCTCATTTGAGAGACCCCCTGCTCCCACGCCACCGTCCCCAGGGCCACAAAGTGACAAAGAGACAGCGAAACAGTGACACCCCTCCCCTCAGTACAGAGATGGCGCAGAGGATCACCAGCTCGGAACCACACAACCCCATGGCTGTCTCCGTTTTGAGACAAATCAGGAGGAATCAGGACAATGGCCAAGGGAAGCAGGACTCCCAGACCATGAGGTGACAGTGACTGAAGATGGCACCAGGTCTGGTGGCCATGGCAGCCCCGTGGTGGCCCCACATCCCGTGCCAGCCCTGCCCCACCAAGGGAGTGGTACCCACTCGCTCTTTTTGCCGCCAGGACCCTTCAGTTTGGTCTCCAGGCCCCCAAAGAAGCCCTTGACGTTCTCTGTCCTGGCTGAGGTGTTTTTCAGCAGCCTCTCTGCAATGTCCTTCTTCTCAGCCAGCCAGGTGTTGGCTGACCTCAGGTAGGAGTCGATGCTGCCCGTGGGCTTCTCCTTGGCCTCCAGGGGCAGGGCCTGGGGCTTCCCTGGGGAAAACGTGCCAGGAGATCAGTGGGCACACGGCCCCGAGTGCTGCCAGCTGCTGGGGACCTGCATCCAGCGCCAGGATGCACCACCAGGAGATGGGAACACCCCAGATCCCATCCCAGCTCCTGGAGGCTTCTATTTTTATCCTCCCCACTCCCATTTTGGATAGAAAATCCAGCCCCATGTGAAGCAGCAGCCACTGCACAGCAAACAATAAACCAAGCTGCTTCTGGGCTGAGATCACCTGGGGGTTGTCACACACAAATATTCCTGGCTGGAAGTGACGAGCACAAAGAAATATCAACACCCCAGCTAGGAGTGCTACCAGGTTTGCATGGATTCTGGGCTCTTTCCCATCCCAGTTCCTGGAGGTTTTTATTTTTATCCTCCCCGCTCCCATTTTGGATAGAAAATCCAGCCCCATGTGAAGCAGCAGCCATTGCACAGCAAACAATAAACCAAGGTGCTTCTGGGCTGGGATCACCTGGGGGTTGTCACACACGAATATTCCTGGCTGGAAGTGATGAGCACAAAGCAGCATCACCACCCCAGCAGGAGTTCTGCCAGGTTTGCACGGATTCTGGGCTCTTTCCCACCTGGGGCACCCCTCCAACACCTTTCCCATGCACAGGACACATTGCACAGCAGCAGAGCCTCCCCAGGGGTGCAGGCTCCCTTACCTATGTAGTAATAGGTGAAGCACATGGTCATGAGGTTCTTGGCAGGGCTGAAATCGTCCATCTGGTGACACCTGGCACAGAGGGAGGGCTCAGCGAGGACAGCCCACGATGGGAGCCCAACAGAGCTCTGCCCTCAGGGCCTTTTGGGGGTTCCCACAAAGCCCCAGAGGGCCCCCAGGACTTACTCAAAGAGCACGAGGGCGAAGGACTGCATCAGGCGGTAGAAGGTCTGCTCTGAGACACACTTGGAGTTGCAGCGCTGCAGAGACAGAGCCCAGGGATCAGCACAGCAGCAGGGCCAGAGCCCAGGGATCAGCACAGCAGCAGGGACAGACCCAGGGATCAGCACAGCAGCAGGGACAGAGCCCAGGGATGAGCACAGCAGCAGACCCAGGGACAGAGCCAGGGGACAGAGCCCAGGGATCAGCAGCAGGGACAGAGCCCAGGGTCCAGCACAGCAGCAGGGACAGAGCCCAGGGATCAGCACAGCAGCAGGGACAGAGCCCAGGGATCAGCACAGCAGCAGGGACAGAGCCCAGGGATCAGCACAGCAGCAGGGACAGAGCCCAGGGTCCAGCACAGCAAGAGGGACAGAGCCCAGGGATCAGCACAGCAGCAGGGACAGACCCAGGGTCCAGCACAGCAGCAGGGACAGAGCCCAGGGATCAGCACAGCAGCAGGGACAGACCCAGGGTCCAGCACAGCAGCAGGGACAGAGCCCAGGGTTGAGCACAGCAGCAGGGACAGAGCCCAGGGTTGAGCACAGCAGCAGGGACAGAGCCCAGGGTTGAGCACAGCAGCAGGGACAACCTCAGCCCCCAGGACCCCCCCGATGGCCAGGGAAAAGAGCACTCATGTCTGGGACTCCCAGCATTGTGCCTGTCTGGGTTTGGGGTTTTTTTTGGGAATGGGATGTGTCTGAGTGCTGGTGGGATTTAATGTTAAATAAAATGAGTGAATTCTCTCCCACGTTGCACCAAGGGTGTATTTAACTGCTCAAAATGTATTTATTCCCTCCTGTCTCTCCCCTGCTGTCGTTCCTCACTTTCCTTGAGTTCCTGCCTTCCAAAAATACTTCTCTGGGATATGATCCAATCCCCCTGGCCCGAGGCTGTTGCAGGATCCCTGCTCCTCCCCAGCACCTCCCTTACCTGGGCGCTCACGTATCTCGCAAACCACTCCCTGCCCTTCCCGTCCTCGCTGCTGCACAGCTCCCCAAACCTGGCCTTCTCCTCTTGGTCCAAATCCTCTCTGCAACAGGGAAAGAATAAAAAACATCATTAAAGCCAAGGATGTGGCACACACCCCCCGATTGGCATCAGCATCCTGGTGCTGGAGGAAGGCAGAGGAAGAGGAGGAGAGGAGCATCCATTTTGTCATCCCTCCCTTGTGCTGCTCTTTTCTCCCTCCCCAGGCAGGAGGGAAACCAAAGGCAGGGTGAGAAGGGAAGAGCCAAGGACAGTGTGAGCAGAAACTGAGCTCCAGAGACAGGCAGGGAGCCCCAGAGCAAAACCAGGCCCTGTTGCTGCTCCTCACGCTCCATTTGCTGCATCCAGCCTGACACAGAGCCATGGAGAGCTGGGGATGCAGGGCTGGGGGCACAGCCAGGGGCTGCCACAGGGTCCCTGGGCACGTGAGAGCCACTGGCACTGCCCTGAGCATCAGTGGGGAGAGGGGATGGGCACAGTGAGCCCCTGGCATGGGAATGGGGACTGAGAAGGGAGGGAAGCTGGGGGTGGAAGATGTGGCCAGGAGAGGAGTTCAAGGCAAAAACCACTGTAGCCATGATATTTTCTGAAAAATCCTTTCCTTAGGATTTTTTTCTCCTGAGAAGCTGAGAGGCCTCAGGAACAAAATGTAAACAATGGTTATCTGCTGCTGTGGGATGCAACAGGTGCATCTGTGCATGTGGTTGTTTCTAATTAACGGCCAATCACATTAATTGGATGGCTCGGACTCTCTGTCCCAGACACACACCTTTGCTATCATTCTTTCCTATTCTATTCTTAGCTAGCTTTCTGATGAAATCCTTTCTTCTATTATTTTAGTATAGTTTTAATATAATATATATAATAAAATAATAAATCAAGCCTTCTAAAACATGGAGTCAGATCCTCGTCTCTTCCCTCATCCTGGGACCCCTGTGAGCACCATCACAAACCACATCCCCCCAAGGCCATGGAGGGGAAGGACAAACTGCTGCTCCTGGGGTGGGAAAGCAGCCAGACCCACCCTCATCCTGTGGAGATGTCCCTGGCCCCGCTCGCTCACCCCCCAGTGAAGATCTTCTCCACGTAACCGCGCATGAACTCGCGGCGCTCGTCCCGCGGCGCCGACTCCGAGCTCTGGCCGGAGGAGAGGGACTCGATGGAGGAGGAGCGCCGGGGGCCACCCCAGTGCTGGGGAGAGCCCCCCATGTCGTTCTCGCTGTCTGCCGACTCGGTGGCATCGCTCTCCTCGGCGGCCACGTCCCCCGTGTCACCATTGTCATCCGCCGGGTGGCCGTTGTCGCTGGGGGCAGCGGGAGGAGCAGGTTCTGAGGGGTCACAGGCGGGCGTTTCGCTGTCAAAGTCAATGAGGTTCCCCACAGGCACATCCAGAGGGGCCTCCATGGCTCTCCCAGGGGATGTGGCAGTGTTGGGGACACTCGCTGTTTGTCCTGTTGTCCCTCACTGGGGCGTTGAGGCCATGGCTGGCAGGATGCTGGCTAAGGCAGGCAGGAGCTCCTTGGGGGGAATGGGTTACCACAGCACATCTGAAAGGCACAAGGAGGACAAAAGTGAGGACAGGACCCCGGGGAGCCACCACCATGGAGCTTGGGCAAGGCCAGCACCCACAATGTCCCCAGGATGTCCCCCAGCACTGAGGGACAGACAGAGCTGGCTCCTCTCCAGCAGCCACGTGAATCAGCAATCCCATGGAACGCTCACACGCTGTCGGCACTGCTCGAGAGGGTTTTCCATCCTTTAGCCCAGAAAAGGGACAATCAGAGCCTCAGCTCCATATGTCACATTTGGGATGTGACATCTCGTGGCCTGATGGGCAGAACTGGGCTGGCAGGAGCCAGCAGCTGGCAGGACACTGGTGGCTCTCCAGGGCAGCCCTGACATCCTCCTGTCCCCGGCCTCTCCCTGCTCAGGGCTCTGTCTGACCCCGTTGGGAAATGGGATCATCCCCGGGGTGGAGCATCCTGGAGTTTAACACACACTGACTGAGCTGGGAATGGGAAGGGGATGCTGGACACCACAGGAGCAGGAATGGGATGAGGATGCAGAGCTCTGGACTGCGGTTAAGGGGTTTGGCACCCCAAATTGCAAAGGTCCTGCAAAGGAGGTACAGGGAGCACAGGGATGGGGATGGACTGGGATGCTCCAACACGTGCCCATCCTGGACAGTGCTGCAGCAAAAGAGGCAAAGAGGCAAAAAGAAAGAGGTAAAAGAGGCCACCCTGAAGCTGCCCCTGTGTCAGAGAGTCACTGAGGTGCTCACTGAGGGTGTTCCTGCCCCAGGAGGGGGTGAGTTGGAGTGTCTGAAACCCAGCACACACTGCAGCATCCAGGCACAGGTGGGACAGGAGCAGGGACAGCAGCACAGGTGACAGGGGACAGTGACAAACCCAGGGCAGCACGACAGCAACACTGGCACAGGGAACTGATCCCAGGACACACACAACCACCCCCAGAGCAAAAATCCCCCAAAGGACCAATGTCCAGTTCATCAGACAAACAGGAGATCAAGCTGAAACCAGATCTGACGTGTTTCACCAGGCACAGCACAGTGGGAAAACACCCCCTGGGCTGCAGGAGCAGCCACTCTTCAGCAACATCCCCCTCCTCCTCCTCCTCTCCTCCAGGGGCCTGTGGGGCACTGGACAGTGAGAGAAACGCAGCTCCTTGAGTGGCTGGGACAGCAGGGACAGAGACAAAAGTCACCTGGGGTGGCAGAACCCCTGCAGCCCCCTCGGCTGGCAGCTTCTGTCCCAGCTTCCCTCGCACTGAGCCCCTGGCACACAGCTAAAGCTGCTCCCAGCAGCTGCAGGGACACTGCTGAGCTCCAGGAGCTGGGCAGAGTTTGGCTCCTGGGAGAGGAGCAGCCCAAGGCTGCAGCACAGCAGGGACTGGCAGTGTTCCCACGGGGATCCAGCCAGCTGCAGCCTGGCTCCATGCCCTGGCAGTGTGACCCATCCCAAACCACCCCTCCAGCTGCAGGGACCTCCATCCCTCCATCCATCCATCCATCTGTCTGTCCACCCACCCCTCATCCATCCATGGATCCATCCATCCATCCATCCATCCATGCATCCCTCCCTCCATCATCCATCCATCCTTCTGTCCATCCCTCCATCAATCCATCCATCCCTTCCCACTCCCACAGCAGCTGCAGAGTCCCTTTGGCACTGATTCAGAGAAGGTTCCAGGGACACCTCAGAGCCCCTTCCAGTACCTAAAGAGGCTCCAGGAGAGCTGGAGAGGGACTTTAGATGAAGGCACGCAGTGACAGGACGCGGGGAATGGCATCCACTGCCAGAGGACAGGGTGAGGTGGGACATTGGGAAGGAATTCTTCCCCATCAGGGTGGTGAGGCCATGGCACGTGGGAAGGAGGACTTGGAGTTCAGCCCAGGAGCCCCAGGGAGTGCATCCTGCTCACAGGGGGATGGGAAAGATTCAATCCCTCACTGACCAGCTCATGGTAAAGCCCTGCCCTTGAGTGAAGGCCACCAAAGGTGTCCCAAGGCGTTGGCAGCTGCTGGGGGTGCCCAGGCTCCCCAAAGGTTCTCAGCACAGAGCCCAGAGGAGCTTCAAACCCAAAACCAGCTGCAGAGCCAGCCCTGTCCCCACTCCCCAACCTCATCGCTCCAGCAGGACAAATCCAGGGAAGGAATAGCCAAAATCCCAGATGAGAGCCTCAGGTCCCACAGTTGGCACCATCCACTCATGGACTCAGCTCAGCTGCACATCCCAGCATGGCCCAGGGGGCTCCCACGCCTGGCTGGGTCAAGTCTGACAGTAAATGAGGGGTCTGGAATGGAAAGGGACTTTTACAACATCCTGAGCTTCAGCATCATCCTGAAATGCAGCAGGTCTGACTTCAACCATGAAACTCAACCAGACAAGTGGAGGCACCAGCCCAGGAACAAAATCCAGGAATGTTCTGAAGCCATGCAGGGAATGCCACAGGAAACCCACGGTGCCCTGAAACATTGGAAAACGCCTGATTTTACTAAAAAAAAATGCTGGGGTTGATGTGAATGATTCACCTTCAGCTGCACATTGTACAAGCAGCTTTTATCCATGACCTGCCCTTGAATCCAGCATTCCTGGCTGGATCTCCCAGCATCCCCAAGCCCTGCACGGAGTTTCTCCTCGGGGCTTTTCCCAGGTGCTGAGGCCAGGTGTGCTGTGGGGCCTCAGCAATTCACACCTGGGCAATGGGATCCAACCAAGTGGAAATCCCAGTGGGGAGCGGGGTTTGACCAAGCTGTGTCCCAGCTCTCCTCTCTCTCCAGCCCAGTGCTCTGCTCCCAGCCTGTCCCCAGAGCTGGATGACAAACTGAGATAATCCCTGTTATCAGCTCGGGCTGTGGGTGACATCCCACACGATAACACTGCTCCAACCCACACACTGCGAGACTGGAGCTGTCAGGGATGACTAAAAACCGTAATTAAAGCAAAGAAACCTCTGGCTGCCTCCTCCTGGCCTCATCCCCGCAGCCTGGCACCCAGACACGGAGCGCAGGAGCTCTGAGAGACCCTGGGGGCACCGAGCTCCGGAAAAGGGGAAAAGCCACAACCGATGTTCCTGCAGGACTCGTTTTTGGCAGCCCAGAGGGGACAACTTTGCTCCTTTGGACTGAGTCAGAGCTCTGCAGAGAGCCCTGGCACTGTGTCCGTGCCAAGGGCTCCTGCATCTGTGCCAGGGCTGCCTGCACCCGTGCCAGGGCTGCCTGCACCCCGCTGCTGTGCGGGGGCGAGCGATGCTCACCTGGGCAGCACCTGGCCAGGCCAGGGCAGGGTTTGTGCCCTGTGCTGCGGCACAGGTGATGCCAACACATCCCACGGCTCTGTGCCAGCTGTGCCAGGGCACAAATCCTCCCCAGGCTGCAGGAAAGGGGGGCAGAATGCCGATGCCCTGTGGAGGAGGCAGCACCCGGGACACGCCGGGAGGGATTTTTGGGACACGCACAGGGCGGCACCGCTGCTCAGGGGCTGGCAGAGCGCCACTGCTCGCTGCTGGCACTTCGCCACGCTGCGGCCCTCCCTGGAAACCCTCCCTTGTCCCATCCGCCCCGGGGGCTTGCGGTGCCCTGGCACGGGAGTGGCACCCGCTCCTGGGGCTGGCACTGCCCGGGGACACCGCGCAGCCCCGCACCCGCGGCTGTGCCAGCCCGGCCGGGCTCTGCAGGGGCACCCTGGGCACGGCTGAGCGCCTGCCAAGGAAAACTCCCTGTGCCGGCCGGGAACAGTGTGTTTCCTACGGGAACTGGTCAGTCTTGTTCCCCGTGTCCCTGCCCCGGGGAGAACGCGCCGGCAGCCGGGTCACGGCTCCGTTCAGTGCCAGAGCCCCAGACGCGCCCCAAATCCGGGGGTACCGCGCTTACCCCGCTCCCAGCACCCCAAACACACAAACCTCCTCGTTCAAACACGCCCTGGAGCTTTGGAGAGCCGCAATTCCCCCTGGCTGGGCTGGGCTGGGCCGGCCCCGCCGCAGATGCCGGGGCCGGGACGCGCTCCCGGCTTTACCGGGGCTGTGCCCTGCCCACAGCTCTGCGAATCCCTAAAATAACCCCCTGGGTGCCAGGGGGGCAGCCGAGAGCGGTGCCAGGCGGGGCACAGACCGCACACACTCGGTGCATGCCAGAGTCCGCTCCAGCCCATCCCGAGCCCCCTCCGGGATCCCAACCCCTGCCGAGCGAGGATTTTTGGCCCGCGATCCGTGTAGGGTCAGAGGATCCATTCCCCAGCATCACCTCCCCTCCCAGCCCCAGCGCTGGGAGATCCAGGCGGATCCTTGCCCTCCCCAAGCCCGGCTTTGGCTCTCACGGGGCGCTCACAAACCCTCGCCCAGCGCTCAGAGCGGAGCCATTTCCCGGGAATCTGAAGCTCCCAGCTCGCCCTGCTTCCTTTTCCCGGAGAGCCTTTTCCTTTCCCCCCGCTGCCATCAGACACCAGATGGCAGCTCCCCGTCCGCCCTGCGAGGAGAATTAAATGTCTCTGCAATAGAGCCGAGCTGCGTGAGCCGGGCTTTTGTGCGAGCAGCGGTTTCTCCTTTCACACTTCCCAGCCTCGCAGCTCCCGCACAGCCGCATCCCCAGGGAGCCCCAAAACGGGGCTAATTAGTCCGCAATTCCCGTTTTCACCTGGCTAAAACTGCGCCCGGGGGGCCGTGCCAGGCTGTGCTTTGGAAATGATCCCCTCGAAAAGCACACGCGGGGATGGGGGGTGTCCCTGCCCCGACCACCCTCAGGCCCACCATTCCCATGGGAAATGGGAAATTCTGCTTCCAGCCCCCGCCGGAGGGGGGGTCCGGGATGGAGGAGCCGGGGGACACCGGGATGGAGGAGCCGGGGGGGGACACCGGGATGGAGCCGGGGGGGGGACACCGGGATGGAGCAGACGGGGCGGGGGGGACACCGGGATGGAGCCGGGGGACACCGGGATGGAGGGGGGGGGGACACCAGGATGGAGGAGCCAGGGGGACACCGGGATGGAGGAGGGTGCAGGGGACACCGGGATGGAGGAGCCGGGGGGGACACCGGGATGGAGCAGCCGGGGCGGGGGGACACCGGGATGGAGCCGGAGCTGCGAACGGAGCCCGGGCACACCGGGAGCACCCGGGGACCTTCCCGGGCACGATGGCAGCGCCCCCCGGGATGTGCTGAACCCAAAACCAGCCGGAAAAAACAAAAAGCGTTTTGTCCCCTCCCGAGCGGGATATGGGGTCAAAGCACGGATTAAAGCCCAGCCAAGCGCAGGCCCTGTCCCCAGGCTGGGTCACGGCGCCATCCTCATCCTCATCCTCATCCTCCCTCCTCCGTCGCCCTTTACCTGCAGCCGGGAGCCTCGCCGCGGCCCCGGCAGCATCCGGCAGGCCGGGGAACGGGCGATGGAGGGACGCGGGGACGCTGCTGTCCCTCCTTCCCTCCCTCCCTCCCTCTCTCCGTGCCGAGCTCCGGCGCTCCCGGTGCCCACGCGCGGCTGCGCGCTCAGCGCCGGCTCCGGGAAAAGCACCGAGGGAAAAGCTCCCGGTGCCACCCGGGCACGCTGTGCTGGCTGCCCAGAGCCCTTCCCGCGGCGCACGGCCAGCCTGTCACCCGGGGAGCGACCCCCACCCGGGGAGGGATCCCCACCCTCCCCCAAAAGCGGCCCCTGTGCGCCCCATGTTAAGGAAAATTAGGTGGGATCCCCATCAGAGAGGAGTTCTCCAGGCTGTGCTGGCTGCCCAGAGCCCTTCCCGCGGCGCACAGCCGGCGTTTCACCCGGGGAGGGGTCCCCATTCCCCATCCTCCCCCAAAAGCAGCCCCTGTGCGCCCTGTGTTGAGAAATATTAGTGAAAATTAGGTGGGATCCCCATCAGAGAGGAGCTCTCCAGCCCAAAGCAGCTGCACAGGCAAATATGCAAAATACGGACCAAAATGGTGTGGGGTTACCCTTTAAAAGGGGGACAAATTATCTCAGGTCCCTGCAGGTGCAGATAGCCAAAATATCAAGGAAAATGAGGTGGGATTCCCCATCAAAGGACAAATTCTCCAGCCCAAACCATCCCATCTGCACCCTGGTATCTGGGACATTCAGCAAAATGATGCATGAGTCACATCAAAGAGGGATTCCCCACCCCAAACCAGCCTAAGTCCCACCACATGCAGATATCCCAAATATTAGCCAGAATAAGGTGGATTCCTCATTAAAGAGGGATTCTCCAGCCCAAACCAGCCTCAGTCCCACCACATGCAGATATCCCAAATATTATATCTGGGACATTCAGGATCCCAAAAAGGGGGAGACATCATTCACATCAAATTCTCCCTGCCCTGGGACCAGCCTAAATCCCATTCACATCAAATATCCCCAAACCATTAACCCCATCACATGCAGATATCCCAAATATTAGCCAGAATAAAGTGGATTCCTCATTAAAGAGGGATTCTCCAGCCCAAAACAGCCCCTCAAGCCCCTGTGCACCCTGACACCTGGGACATTCAGCAAAATTAAGCATCATTCACATCAAAGATAAATTCTCCAGCCCAAACCAGCCTAAGTCCCACCACATGCAGATATCCCAAATATGAACCAGAATAAGGTGGGGTTCCCACAAAAGGGGGATTCTCCAGCCCAAAACCCTGCTGGCCCAAGCCCCTCTGCACTCTGACATTTGGAATGTTAAATAAAGCTCAGCAGGATCCCCACCAAAGGGGGATTCTTCACCCTTTTCCTCACCTGCAGCTGATTTTCAGGCCTCCCCAGCACTCAGCCCCCTGAGGATTGTGAATTATCAGCTCTGCCCTTCCCCAGCTGAGCCACTCTGGGGGCAAAAGGCTCAGGTGAGATCAGAGGTGGGAAAGCCCCGGTGGGGAGCAGGAACTGGGTGGGAGCAGCACCAGGACAGGGGCAAAGCTTGGGGGAATTGCTGCCCTCTCACAGTGCTGGGATCTGGCTTCTCCCTGAGCCTCGGGAGAAAAACTCCAGGGGTTTCATGGCAAAGATGGGAACAGGGCGAGGCTGAGCCCCCTGGGAGGGGGGATGTCCTGGGCCAGGCGGTTTTGGGGTGCTCTCAACAAAGGGGAGTCTCTGACACAGAGAGAAACAAACGAGCTTGGAGAGGAGGCCACCAAGAGGAGCTTGCCTTGCCAGCCTGTGCCAGCCCTCCCAAAAGGACCCTGGCACTGCCTGCATTAACCCAGAGGGGTCTCCCTGAGGATTTGGTGGAGAGAAGAGGCTGGGAACCCCCATATCAGCACAGGATCCCTGCTCCTGCTCACCCTCCCCGCCCCAGCATCGCCCCAACCACGAGCAGAACCCTTTTCTGTGCATCAGAGCCTCCCCAGGGACAGGGGACAGGAGCTGCTGCCCCAGCACACCCTGCAGGACCCGCAGTCCCACTCTGGTCCCCAGGAAGAGCAAAAAGCAGTCAGAGCCACATCCTTCCCCTCTGGAACAGGAAACTGTGTGATCCCAGGGTGGGCAATGCAGCCTGGCCAAAGCCGAGCTCTGCTGCTCGAGGGCAGCCCTGGGAAAGCACCCAAAGCCTCTCAGCTGTGTGGGGTTCGGTGCTCTGGGGGAGGTGGGTGAGTCACTCCTGCCACGGAGCATCCTCGTCAGGAGAGCCCACAGGATGGGATTAGGGTGAAACTGCTCATGGTCCCCTCCATGCCCAACCAGGGACCACCCGTCATCATCATCATCATCATCGTCATCATCACCCACAGAGGGAGCAGCTCCCTGCGACACAGCTCAGCAGAAAGCCAGGAGCATCCCTAATTGACTGAGTGCCCAGGGTGATTATAGTAATTAAGGCAGATTTCAGGAATTGCAAGTGACAGGGAAAAAACACCCCCAGTTCCGACAGGGCACCATGGGGAGGGGTTTGGTGCCTCCCCCTCTCCAGTCCTTGTTGGTTGGGTCTTTGTTTGGTTTTATTCTGTTTATTCTGCTCCTGACCCTGGCTTTGGAGCATGGCAGGTGGAAATCCTGGGAGCACACACGTCCCTGGCACCTGGAGATGTTCCTGGCCAGGCTGGACAGGGCTTGGAGCAGCCTGGCATGGTGGAAGGTGCTCCTGCCCATGGCACGGGGTGGAACTGGGTGAACTATAAGGTCCCTTCCCACCGTAACCTAAAATTCCCTTGGTTCTGTGAGGTTTTGTGCCTCCTCCAGCTCAGCTCACAGCCCTGCCTGGGAATTCTTCACCTGAGCAAGGAGAGGAGAGACCCCCGCCAGGGACAGGGTGACGTCCCCATCAGGGACAGGGTGATGTCCCCACCAGGGTGACAGCCCCACCGGGCACAGGGTGACACCCCCACCAGGGACAGGGTGATGTCCCCATCACGGTGACACCCCCATCAGGCACAGGGTGATGTCCCCATCACAGTGATGTCCCCATCACGGTGACACCCCGCAGCTCAGGGGAAGCAGATTTTGCAGAAGTTCCCGAGGCATTGGGTAACTCTTTGCCTCACAGCCCTGAGCAGCAGGGCCAGGCCCAAGGGGCAGAGGAGGAGCTGCAGACCCAGGAAGGGCTTTGGTGGCAGGAGGATCCCGGAGTCACAGAGTGTCCTGAGCTGGAAATGACCCCAGGGATCATCCAGCCCCTGAGTGACCCCCCGACAACCCCAGCCTGTGCCTGGCAGTGCCCAAACCCTCCCCAGGGCCGTGCCCATCCCTGGGGAGCCTGGGCAGTGCCAGCACCTCTGGGGGAAAAACCTCTCCTGATGTCCACCCTAAACCTGCCCTGGCCCAGCTCTGTCACTCAGGGCCTGGCCCTGGGCACCACAGCGGGGTCAGAGCTGCCACTGCTCTTCCCACTGGGGTGTCAGATCTGCTGTGAGGAATGAGACAACAGCTCTGATAAAACACCAAAACTCCGATAAAAACCCAAAACTCTAAATGAAAAAACCCAAAAACTCTGATAAAGACCCCAAACCTCTGATAAAACCCCAAAACTCTAATGAAAACCCCAAAACTCTAATGAAAACCCAAAACTATGATAAAACCCCAAAACTATGATAAAACCCCAAAACTCTGATGAAAACCCGAAAACTCTGATGAAAACCCCAAAACCCCAAAACCCCCAAATTCCTGAGGGAAACCCCCAAAACTCCCCCAAAGATCTGATTAAAAATCCCAGGCCTCCGTAACACCCCAAACCCCAAATCCCGGTGCCCAAGGCGCGGCCCCCTCGCTCAAAACCCCAAAACCCCAAGGAAAAGCACCGAGGGAAAGCTCCTCGGGCCACCCGGGCACGCTGTGCTGGCTGCCCAGAGCCCTTCCCGCGGCGCACGGCCAGCCTGTCACCCGGGGAGCAGAGCCAAACCCTGGGGAGGGATCCCCACCCTCCCAAAAGCAGGATGGATTCATCCGCACCAAGATAATTAAAATTAGGTGGGAAACCACCCAAATCCCCCCAAAACTCACCTCCACCATCTCAGGGCTCCCAGATTTGCCTCAGCCTCCCAAGACGAGGAAGATCTCAGGTTCCTGGTGCACCCGGGAGCCCTGGCCCCAAACCCGGAGCCTCCCCAAAAGCAGCCCACCAGGGCCCTTTGTTGAGAAACAGCTGTGAAAACCTGAGGTGGGATCCACGCTGATCAGAGCAAAGCTCCAGCCCAATCCAATCCAGGCAAATGGCTTTAATACGGACCCTCCCATGCTGGACACCCTACACCCTGCAAAATTGGGAAAAATTAAGTCCTGAGCTTTTCTCAGTGCAGGGTGGAGATCGCCAAAAAGGCACCAGGAAAATGACATCTTGTATGGGATTCCCCATCAAGGGGAAATTTCTCCTGGGAGCTGAACCAGGCCATCTGGAACAAAATGCAAATCTGGGACATTCTGCTGCTGTGGGATGCAACAGGGGATCTGGGATTGGTCTCCCCACCCCAAACCAATGGCCAATCCCAGTCCAGCTGGCTCATATCCCTGAGAATTACAAGAATTTGTTATCATTCTTTCTTTTTCTATTCTTAGGGATTCCCACTGATGAAACCAGCCTTCTATTCCCACCAGTATAGTTTTAATAATAAATATAAAATATAATATAAGGTCATATAATATAAAATATAATATAATATAATATCATATAATGTATCCAATATAATGTAATATAATGATATCTGGGACATTCAGCAAAATTATACATATTCACATCAAATTCTCCATATTAAACCATATTAAGTCCCATCATATTATATTATATTATAAATATTATATTATAATAAATTATATTATATTATTTATATTATATTATCCATTATAAAATATTATATTATATTATATTATATATTATATTATATTATATTAGCAAAATTAACCCATGCATCATTCACATCAAAGATCCAACCCAGCCCAAACCAGCCCCAGTCCCATCCAGGCAGATATCCCAAATATGAACCAGAATAAGGTGGGGTTCCCACAAAGGGGGATCCAACCAGCCCAAAACCCTGGCCCATCCAGCCCCTCTGCACTCTGACATTTGGAATGTTCCAAATAAAGCTCAGCAGGATCCCCAAACCAAAGGGGATTCTTCAACCTTTCCCAAACCAGCCCCAGAGGGATCCAGGCCAGGCCTCCCCAGCACAGAGGGATCCCCCGCCAGGAGCCCCAGAATTATCAGCCTGTCTGCCCTTCCCCCCAGCTGAGCCACTCTGGGGGCAAAAGGCCAGGTGAGATCAGAGGTGGGAAAGCCCCCCAGAGGGGATCCAACCTGGGCCAAACCAGCCCCAGGACAGGGATCCAAAGCTTGGGGGATCAGCCCTCTCACAGTGCTGGGATCAAAGCTTCCCCCTGGGAGCCTCGGGAGAAAAAGCCCCAGGGGATCCAGGCTGTGCCAAAGATGGGAACAGGTCCAGGCTGAGCCCCCTGGGAGGGGGATGTCCTGGGCCAGGCAGGTTTTGGGGTGGCTCTCAACAAACCAGTCTCTGACACAGAGAGAAAACAAAGCAGCTTGGAGGGAGGCCACCAAGAGGAGCTCTGCCCTTGCCAGCCTGTGCCAGCCCTCCCAAAGGACCCTGGCACTGCCTGGCTGTCGCCCCAGAGGGGTCTCCTGAGGATTTGGTGGAGAGAAGAGGCTGGGAACCCCATATCAGCACAGGATCCCAGCTCCCAGAGGAGCCCCCCCCCAGCATCGCCCCAACCACGAGCAGAGCCCTTTTTCTGTGGGGCTCAGAGCCCTCCCCTGGGACAGGGGACAGGAGCTGCTGCCCCAGCACACCCTGCAGGACCCGCAGTCCCACTCTGGTCCCCAGGGGAGGAGAGCAAAAAGACAAGCAGTCAGAGCCACATCCTTCCCTCTGGAACAGGAAACTGTGTGATCCCAGGGTGGGCAATGCAGCCTGGCCAAAGCCGAGCTCTGCTGCTGGAGGGCAGCCCTGGGAAAGCACCCAAAGCCTCTCAGCTGTGTGGGGTTCGGTGCTCTGGGGGAGGTGGGTGAGTCACTCCTGCCACGGAGCATCCTCGGGAGAGCCCACAGGATGGGATTAGGGTGAAACTGCTCATGGTCCCCTCCATGCCCAACCAGGGACCACCCGTCATCATCATCATCATCATCGTCATCATCACCCACAGAGGGAGCAGCTCCCTGCGAATTAGCTCAGCAGAAAGCCAGGAGCATCCCTAATTGACTGAGTGCCCAGGGTGATTATAGTAATTAAGGCAGATTTCAGGAATTGCATGTGACAGGGAAAAACACCCCAGTTCTGACAGGGGCACCATGGGGAGGGGTTTGAGTGCCTCCCCCCAAGACGCCCAGTCCTTGTTGGTTGGGTTTTGTTTGGCCTTTGTTTGGTTTTTGTGTTCTGTTTATTCTGCTCCTGACCCTGGCTTTGGAGCATGGCAGGTGGAAATCCTGGGAGCACACACCAACCTGGCACCTGGAGATGTTCCAGGCCAGGCTGGACAGGGCTTGGAGCAGCCTGGCATGGTGGAAGGTGCTCCTGCCCATGGCACGGGGTGGAACTGGGTGAACTTTAAGGTCCCTTCCCACCATAACCTAAAATTTCCTTGGTTCTGTGGGGTTTTGTGCCTCCTCCACCTCAGCTCACAGCCCTGCCTGGGAATTCTTCACCTGAGCAAGGAGAGGAGAGACCCCCGCCAGGGACAGGGTGACGTCCCCATCAGGGACAGGGTGATGTCCCCATCACGGTGACACCCCCATCAGGGACAGAGTGACAGCCCTATCAGGGACAGGGTGATATCCCCATCAGGGATAATGTCCCCATCAGGTGACACCACCATCAGCACAGGGTGACACCCCCATGAAGGACAGGGTGATGTCCCCATCAGGGTGACACCCCCATCGGGCACAGGGTGATGTCCCCATCGGACACGGGGTGATGTCCACATCACAGTGACACCCCACAGCTCAGGGGAAGCAGATTTTGCAGAAGTTCCCGAGGCATTGGGTAACTCTTTGCCTCGCAGCCCTGAGCAGCAGGGCCAGGCCCAAGGGGCAGGGGAGGAGCTGCAGACCCAGGAAAGGCTTTGGTGGCAGGAGGATCCCGGAGTCACGGAGTGTCCTGAGCTGGAAATGACCCCAGGGATCATCCAGCCCCTGAGTGACCCCCCGACAACCCCAGCCTGTGCCTGGCAGTGCCCAAACCCTCCCCAGGGCCGTGCCCATCCCTGGGGAGCCTGGGCAGTGCCAGCACCTCTGGGGGAAAAACCTCTCCTGATGTCCACCCTAAACCTGCCCTGGCCCAGCTCTGTCACTCAGGGCCTGGCCCTGGGCACCACAGCGGGGTCAGAGCTGCCACTGCTCTTCCCACTGGGGTGTCAGATCTGCTGTGAGGAATGAGACAACAGCTCTGATAAAACACCAAAACTCCGATAAAAACCCAAAACTCTAATGAAAACCCCAAAACTCTGAGAAAAAAACTAAAGTTCTGATGAAAACACCAAAACTCTGATGAAAACGCCAAAACTCTGATGAAAACGCCAAAACTCTGATAAAAATCCAAAGCTCTGATAAAACCCCAAAACTCCCATGAAAACCCCAAAACTCCCATGAAAACCCCCAAATTCCTGCTAAACCCCCAAATCTCTGCTAAAACCCCAAATCCCAGGCCCTGTAACACCCCAGGGCCAGGCTGCCCCGTGCCCAAGGAGGAGCAGCTCCTCGGGCAGGGCTGTGCCACCAGAGCCAAAGCTCCTGGAGAGGGACGGGGACACCCAGAGGCTCCAACCGCGCCCAGCCACAGCCCCAGGATGGATTCATCCGCACCAAGATGAATTAATTCGCATTAATAGCAGGAAACCACCCAAATCCCCCCCAAAAACTCACCCTCCACCATCTCAGGGCTCAGAGATTTGGCTCAGCCTCCCAAGACGAGGAAGATCTCAGGTTCCTGGTGCTGATCTGAGCTCCTGGCCCCCCAAACCCGGAGCAGCACAACGCAAGCGCAGCGTTGCCACACCGGGGCTGGTTTGGTTGTGACACAGCTGCTGAAAACCTGAGTAAGCGGCTCTTCCACGCTGACCCTCTGCAAATCCCTCCTAATCCAATCCTGTTTGTGGCTTTAAGCTGGACCCTCCCATGCTGGACACCCTGCACAGTTGGGAAAATCCTGGGGAAGTCCTGAGCTTTTCTCAGTGCTGGGTGGAGATCGGATGCAGAAGGCACCAGTGCCGCAGACATCTTGTATGGAAAATCCTTTCCTTGGGAGTTTTCCTCCTGGGGAGCTGAGAGGCCTCAGGAACAAAATGCAAACAATGGTTATCTGCTGCTGTGGGATGCAACAGGGGGATCTGGGATTGGTCTCATGGGGTTGTTTCTCATTAATGGCCAATCACAGTCCAGCTGGCTCAGACTCTCTGAGAATCACAAGCTTTTGTTATCATTCTTTCTTTTTCTATTCTTAGCCAGCCCACTGATGAAATCCTTTCTTCTATTCTTTTAGTATAGTTTTAACAATATAATATAAAATATAATATAATGTCATATAATATAAAATATAATATAATGTAATATAATATAATATATGGCAATATATTATATTATATTATATTATATTATATTATATTATATTATATTATATTATATTATATTATATTATATTATATTATATTATATTATATTATATTATATTATATTATATTATATTATATTATATTATATTATATTATATTATATTATATTATAATTATACCCATGCCAAAGCAGCACAGAGGGATCCAACCCATGCCAAAGCAGCCCCAGAGGGATCCAGGCTGTGCCAAACCAGTTCCAAAGGGATCCAACCCGTGCCAAAGCAGCTCCAGAGGGATCCAACCTGTGCCAAAGCAGCCCCAGAGGGATCCAGGCTGTGCCAAAGCAGCCCCAGAGGGATCCAGGCCGTGCCAAAGCAGCCCCAGAGGGATCCAACCCGTGCCAAAGCAGCCCCAGAGGGATCCAGGCTGTGCCAAACCAGTTCCAAAGGGATCCAGGCTGTGCCAAAGCAGCCCCAGAGGGATCCAGGCTGTGCCAAACCAGTTCCAAAGGGATCCAGGCTGTGCCAAAGCAGCTCCAGAGGGATCCAACCCGTGCCAAAGCAGCTCCAGAGGGATCCAACCTGTGCCAAACCAGCTCCAGAGGGATCCAGGCTGTGCCAAACCAGCCCCAGAGGGATCCAACCCGTGCCAAACCAGCCCCAGAGGGATCCAGGCTGTGCCAAAGCAGCCCCAGAGGGATCCAACCTGTGCCAAAGCAGCCCCAGAGGGATCCAACCCGTGCCAAAGCAGCCCCAGAGGGATCCAACCCGTGCCAAAGCAGCCCCAGAGGGATCCAGGCTGTGCCAAACCAGCCCCAGAGGGATCCAACCTGTGCCAAACCAGCTCCAAAGGGATCCAACCTGTGCCAAAGCAGCCCCTGGAGGGTGGAAAAGCACCCAGGAAGGGTTCCCTCCCTGCCTGCCGGCCATTGCAGGCCGCGGGCAGGGCGAGGAGCAGCGCTGCGCTCGGCTGTCGCCGTGTCCCGGGGCCGGGCGGTGCCTCCCGGAGCAGCTGCGGGACGCTGGGATCCCCCAAGGGCGCGCACAGGGAACCGCAGCCCCCCCAGAGGAGCTGTGGTGGCACCTGGGGTGCTGGGACACCGCCAGCACAGCTCTGGGGGCTCAGATCCCCTCTCCTGGGGACGGGCATCACCTCCAGCTCCAGCTCCTTTCCTGGAACCACCATTCCTGGTGATCCTCACGCTTGGGGAGGAGCTGGTGGGGGCCCTGCAGCCCCCAGAGCACCCAGACAAGCACAGATGAGGGCAGAGGACGCTCAGGACACCCTGGTGGCCGTGGCACCACCAAAGGGAAGGTCACCAGCACGGTGGGGACAGAGCCAGGAATGCGGATACTAAGGGTGAATGGAGGATCAGTCCTTTTCCTGCTTTTATTCCCAAATCCTGTCAAAGATTGGATCCACCTGACCCATTCCCTCCTGAGGTGTCACCTCTGCAGTCCCAGGGGATGTAGCATCACCAAGGGACAGGGACAGGGACAGGGACAGGGACAGGGACAGGGACAGGGAGGACAAAAGAACCTCCAGGCAGGGAATGACGCCATCCCCAGGGAATCCCATCCCTCACTGGTTTGCACAAAGGTCTCCAAATTAATAAGCAAATAACCAACAATAACAAGAGTGACTGAATTAACTCCAGGCATGGAAAGCAGCTCCAGCTCAGGCTCCTGCAGCTCTCTGTGGTGGGGTGAGCTCCTTCCAGTGGGGCCAGAGGGATGGAATGGGATGGGATGTCAGTGCCAGACACCCTTAGGTGACTATTTCTTCCCAAATCTACCCAAACCAAGCTCATTTTGAGCTGAGGGGTGGAACAAGACGCTCTTTGAGGTCCCTTCTAACCCAAACCCTTCCACGATTCTCTGATTTTACCCCCCAAGCTGCTCCCCTGGCCAGGCCCCCGGGCTCTCTGCGAGCGCTTTGTGTGTTGTAATTTCCCTTCCAGCCCCAGCAGGGACTCCTGGAGCTCTGTGTGTGCAAAGCTCCTCCCCAAGCTGGGTAAAACCCCAACCGGGAATTCCCAAATTCCTCTTTGGAGGCAGCAATTGCCTCTGCAGCCATCTGTGAGAGCAGGGACAGTGCGGGGGATGGATGTGTCACACGGGGCCATGGATGAGCCCCTGGGGGAGCAGATATTCCAAAATTTGGGATCTCTGCTCACCGAGGCTCGCCCTCCTCACCACCCAAAACAATGCAAAAACTTTCCAAACCACAGCAAATTTTCCAATTTTGCCATTCCAGCTTTTTGCCATTGCCAATTTGCAGCAGAGGTGCCACGATTTGGGATCTCCACTCACTGAAACTCACCCTCCTCACCACCCAAAATAATGTGAAAAGTTTCTAAACTACAGAAAATTTTCCAACTTTTGCCATTCCAACTTTTGCCATTCCAACTTTTTGCCATCCCAGCTTTTGCCATTCCAGCTTTTTGCCATTCCAACTTTCTGTCATTCCAGCTTTTTGCCATTCCAGCTTTTGCCATTCCAACTGTTGCCATTCCAACTTTTTTGCCCTTCCAGCTTTTTGCCCTTCCAGCTTTTTGCCATTGCCAGTTGCAGCAGAGGTGCCACGATTTGGGATCTCTGCTCACTGAAACTCACCCTCCTCACCACCCAAAGTAATGCGAAAAGTTTCCAAACTACAGAAAATTTTCGAACTTTTTGCCATTCCAGCTTTTTGCCATTCCAGATTTTTGCCATTGCCAGTTGCACCAGAGGTGCCGCGATTTGGGATCTCCGCTCATTGGGGCTCGCCCTCCTCACCACCCAAAACAATGCGAGAACAACAAATTTCCCAACTTTCGCCATTCCCTGCCGCAGCCCAGCCCCCGATATTCCCTCCTAGCAGCTCAGCCTGCCCCAGGTGACCCAAAATTCCCTTTTTACCTCCTGGCCCTTGAGCTGCTCCTTGCAGCGGCGATGTGGGCACAGCCTGGCAGGACAGGGACAGGCACAGGGACAGGCACAGGGACAGACACAGGGACAGACACAGGGACAGGCACAGGGACAGGCACAGGGACAGACACAGGGACAGGCACGGGGACAGGCACAGGGACAGGCACAGGGACACTCCCGCCGGGCAGTGATTAATTCCAGCTCCGGGTGACAAAGTGAAAGCCAAACAAGGCGAGGCCGGGATGTCCCCGCTGCTTTTCCCCGGCCGCGGGCGCCGCCCGCCGCTGGCAGCTCCCGGCGGGACCGGACAGACCTGTCCGGGCTCCTGCGGGGCGCGGCCCCACGGCCCCCACGGCACCCACGGCACGGGCGGGGCTCGGGCGTGGCTCGGGCGGGGCTCGGGTCAGGCGGGGCTCCTGGCACCGCCTCGGGGCTGTCACCCACACCCTGCGCCCCGCACGGGGCTGGCGACGCGGAGGGATGCATCCCACAGCCCAAAGAGGAACCCGAGGCTATCTCAGCCCCGAGGTTCTGATGGAAACCCCAACGCTCTGATAAAAAACCCAGCGCTCTGATAAAAAGCCCAAAGCTCTGATGAAAACGCCAAAGATCTGATGAAAACCCCAAAGCTAAATTCTGTGGATCTGCCCAGGGAATGAACACATTTAATAAAAACCCCAACACTATGATAAAACCCAAACACTCTGATGAAAACCCCACAGTTCTGATAAAAACCCCAAACCTTTGGTAAAATCCCAACACCCTGATGAAAACCCCAAAATTCTGATGAAAAACCCAAAGCTAAATTCCCTGAGTCTGCCCAGGGAATGAACACATTTAATAAAAACCCCAAACCTCTGATGAAAACCCCAACGCTCTGATGAAAACCCCAAAGCTAAATTCCCTGAGTCTGCCCAGGGAATGAACACCCCAAACCTCTGATGAAAACCCCAACGCTCTGATGAAAACCCCAAAGCTAAATTCCGTGGGTCTGCCCAGGGAATGAACACATTTAATAAACACCCCAAACCTCTGATGAAAACCTCAAAGTTCTGATGAAAACCCCAACACTCTGATGAAAACCCCAACGCTCTGATGAAAACCCCAAAGCTAAATTCCGTGGGTCTGCCCAGGGAATGAACACATTTAATCTTTGAGTCAAACTGGGCCTGGACACCCCTGACCTGTTTTGGGACCCTGAAATGCTCGAGGAGGAACGCCAGGGATCCCCATCCCACAGCCAGAACCTCTGGGATGCCCCGAGGCAGCACAGACAGCACAGCTGGGGGGAGAAAACGGGGGAAAACTGTGGGAAATGCAGCTTTACTCCCCCCTGGCCCTGAATAACCTTTCTTGTCCTCTGAGCAGCAGGTTTTTGGCAGCACAGCTGGAAATTCTTCACCTCTGCAAGGAGAGGGTTTTCCACAGCTGGATCCTCCTCCACAAGCTGGAAAAGCTTTGGAGCCTGGCAGCTGCTCCATCCCCTCAACCCTGGCACCGGGAACCCCAAAAAGCTCCAAAGCAGGAGGGATGCCAGGGTTGGGATGGCCCTTCTGGGCTCCCTGGGATGCCCGCATCATTCCCAGGCTGCTGGGGGAGCCATTTTGGCACAGGAGATGCAGCGGAGCAGCGGGGCCGGAGGATGAGGCGCTCGCCGGGCGCGGGGCAGAGGCGCTGGGAGCTCGCAGGAGGCGAAGGGAGGCGCTCGTGGTGCTGCAATTCCCGCTGCCCCCATGGTTAGGGGAGGAAAACGCGGCCCAGCAGCCCCGCTGGTATTGCCCCTTAGGGAAGCAGGGCTTTGAGGATGGAGAGGAGACGAGAATCTTGACTCTATAATTAGAAGGATTTATTATATTATATATAATAAATTGATTTATTATATATATTGATTTATTGATTTATTATATTATATATAAAATATATAATTATTGTATATTATTGATTTATTATATTATATATATATTACATTAAGACTATACTAGAAAGAGATGGAAGGAAGAAGTTCTCAGAAGGCTAGCTAAGAATAGAATAGCAAGAATGATAACAAAGGAGCTGGCTCCGACAGAGAGCGAGAGCCAGCTCTGTCATGACTGGTTAAGAAATCCAAACACCCATAGAAAGCCAATCACAGGTGCACCTGTTGCATTCCACAGCAGCAGATAACAATTGTTTGCATCTTGTCTCTGAGGCCTCTCGGTTTCTCAGAAGGGAAAAATCCTAAAGGAAGGATTTTTCACAAAAGATGTCTGCAACACGCTGGGATGCACGAGGTGATTTGTTTCGGATTTAATGCCATCCTGCTTCCCGGAGGTGGGAAAAGGCTCTGCTTGCATCGGCCCCGGGGAAGGTGGAAGCAAAGGAGGGGATTTGAGGGGTTTGGTGGAGGGAAAAGCTCAGCTGGACCAGGGCAGGGCTGCAAGAGGCTGAGAGCGCCCAAGTGAGACACCACCGCCAGGAGCTGCTGGCTAAAAAATGCCTCAAATCAGCTTCGTGTGGAAAATCAATGCTTTACGAAGGGTCTCAGCGAGGTTTTCTCCTGCCCACCCGAGTCCCACACTAAAAGCAGCATCACCATGCGTGGGCAGCGGCACCACCTCACCCAGAACCAGGACAGCAGAGGGAGGGGGGAGCCCCAGTTTTCTCTGGGATTTGATCCTCCCCTGGAGCCCCGAGCCTGGCAGGAGCAGGTCAGGATTTCCCCCAGCCTGGTGTGCTTCCTCCTCCTCGGGGCCTCTTGTTTGTGCAGGCTCCTGTGAACGCTTCCTCCTGCCGGAAAGGCCCCGGGGGGAGCAGCCGGGATGGGCACTCCCACCCCTGCCTTCCCCAGCCTCCAAATCACCTCCAATTCAGGAACCAGAGCCCCTCAGATCCCCCCCACCAAAACCTGCAGAGCCCCCCTGCACCTCCTGCAGATCATCCCCACCAAAACCTGCAGAGCCCCCCTGCACCTCCTGCTCCTGGCTTTTCACCCCGAGCCCTTCCCAGGGTTGGGAATTCCAGTCCAATCTCCAGGTGCTGCTGCAGGAGAGAGAGAGAAATAATCAAATACAGACCTGGCGGGGTCTCGCAGCAGTGAAACCGCTGGGTTTTTCCTGCAGGGCTGGAACAAGGAAGAGATAAACCACGTTTGCTCCAGAGCGCAGGCAAACAGCTGCTTATCACCAGCCTCAAGGCCATTGCGGGGTGTCAGGAGAAGTGTAATTGCTCTCCTCTCCCGGGAAAGGTTCTATTTTGGGCCCCTCTGTCACAGGGAGCTGCTGCCTGGAGAGGAGCCAGCCCTGCAGAGCCCCTTCCCTCCCCTGCCACACTCCAGGGAAGGGATGGAATTCGGGGGAAACTGAGGCAGCTCTGGCTCGAGCTGCAGGATCAGCCTGGCCTGGCTCACTGAGAGAACCCCAAGGAGAGCTCAGAGCCCTAAAGGGGCTCCAGGAGAGCTGGAGAGGGACTGGGGACAAGGATGGAGGGACAGGACCCAGGGAATGGCTCCCACTGCCAGAGGGCAGGGATGGATGGGACATTGGGAATTGGGAATTGTTCCCTGGGAGGGTGGGCAGGCCCTGGCTGTGGGTGCTGCATCCCTGGAAGTGTCCCCGGGACAGGGTTTGGAGCACCCTGGGACATGGAAGGTGTCCCTGCCATGGCAGGGGTGGGATGGGATGAGCTCCAAGGTCCTTCCAACCCAAACCATTCCAGGATTCCGTGATAACCCAAAGCTCAGCTGCAAAGGGGCAGAGCCCGACCTTGTGCTGGGTTTTCCAGTGACATTTTAGGGGCCATTGGTCATTTTCAGGCTGGAAAATGATGAATCCTGTGACCCTGAGGGGGACAGAAAAAGCCCCAGCTGGCCTGACCCAGTGATGGTGAGAGACCCCCAGGTCCTTCTGCCAATGCATTTGTGCCACTCCCGGCACCACAATCCCCTTGGCCAAAGGGGACAGACCCCTCCGCTCCTCCCTCCCTCCCTGGCTCCACTCCCGGCACCACAATCCCCTTGGCCAAAGGGGACAGACCCCTCCGCTCCTCCCTCCCTCCCTGGCTCCACTCCCGGCCCTCAGCCGCTCACCCCGTGAGCTCCAGAGCTCCCCTGCAATGCCCAACCCCAGCAGCCAACACATGGAAAATGGAAAAAGCCCATTTCGCATGATCCCCCTCTGCCCAAGTGTGAGATCGCTAATTGAGGGTAAAATTCCGTCCAGGCTCCTGAAAATAGCCCGATAAATGAGCTCAGCTCTTTGCTGCTTGACTCAGCTAATCCTTCAGCTGCCGCCAGACAGCTTTGATTGTATCTCCTCTCCTTGGGCTCCCTTTAATGCCAAGGCCGAGCAGCTGCAGCAGCTCCCTGCAATTCCTAATCTGCCTTTATTCCTGGCTGCACCGCTGAACAGAGGTCGGCTCCCGCTCCTGGCGTGATTTATGAATATGGATTTTGTTGGTTAAGCCATTAGGAGCGGTGATGGAGCAATTCCCGGTACACCCTGCACCGCCCGTGCCTCATTTGCAGCTCGCCCCGCAGAACGCTCCCCCTGCAACGCTGCTCTCCGTGCAGGGGAGATTATGTTCAAGCTTTGTCTGTAATGCTGTAATTCCACCTCGCCTCCCTGAGCCCTCTCCGACGGGAAACGGCCCCGCTGCAGGCAGGGAAGGGCTGGGGAGAGGAGGGAGCTCAGCCCAGCGGGAGGAGGAGATGATGTCCCAAAAGGCTGAAGGGAAAGTGGTAAATCCTCTGTCAGCACGGAGGGGACCTGCTCGGGCTGCTTGTGTGCTGCCCCAGTGCCTCCATCCATGCGTCCATCCATCCATCCACCCACCCATCCATGCGTCCATCCATCCACCCTTTAATCAATCCATTCCCCCTTAATCCATCCATCCCTCCATCCATCCCTCGAAAAGGTGCATGAGTAACATCCAAGGCCTTTCTTTCCCAGAGCAGCAGAAAATTAAATTTCCACGTTATTTATCCAAGAACTCCTAAATGGAGCAGATCCACCCAGCTCATCACTCACCAGCATCCATCCCCTCGTTAGTTTCTAATTAGCAGGAGCACACAGGGGCTGAGGCAGGCAGGTAATGGAGCTCAGGAAAACCACCCTGATGAGCTGGGAGCAGGGCTGGGATCCAGGCACCAGAGCAGGGAATGAGGGGACACTGGCTCTGAGGGCTCAGGGGTGGTGGAAACCAGGACTGAGGGACAGGGGACACACAAAGCTGCCAGGACTGCAGCCCTGGTGTCCCAGGGCAGGAATAATTTGGGTTCCTGGAGGTGAGGAAAGGGACGACAAGGTGACAGCCCCAGGGAGAAGTGACCCATGGAGGAAAATGCTTCCAAGAGAGGTAAGATATGAAGGGGGAGAAAGAAGGGAATTTGGGGTTGTCCCCCAGGTACAGGAGATGGGATGATGGGAACTGGCTCACTTGGGGTCAGCTGGAGAGGGGTGGGATGTGGGACAGTGGATTGGTGCTGGAGCAGGGAAGGAGGGGCCGAGTCCCACAGGGGTGTCCCAGGGCTCCCAAGTCCCACAGGTACCTCCAGGGGTCCTGGTTTCAGCAGGAGGCCTCACCCAAGAGCCTCAGGGTGCAACATTTCACAGCTCTGTGTGGCTCCCAGTCCCACGAGTGTCCACGTGGATCCTGATCCCATCAGTGTCCATGTCCACATGGATCCTGGTCCCATAAATGTCAGAGTCCGTTTGATCCTGATCTCACGAGTGTCTGTGTGGATCCCAATCCCACAAGTGTCCGTGTCCATATGGATACCAATCCCATAAGTGTCCGTGTCTGTACTGATCCAGGTCCTGTGCGTGTCCATGTGATTCCCAATCCCACGCGCATCCATCTCTGCGTCCGTGTCCATCCCAATCCCACTCGTGTCCGTGTCCATCCCAATCTCACCAGTGGCTGTGTCCATTCCCGTCCCAATCCCACTTGTGTCCATGTTCGTGTCCATTCCGATCCCAATCCCACTCGCGTCCGTGTCCATTCTGATCCCAATCTCACAAGTGGCCATGGCCATGTCCGTTCCGATCCCAATCCCACTCGTGTCCGTGTCCATTCCGATCCAAATCCCACTCGTGTCCATGTCCGGTCTCCAGGCGCCCCCTGGCGGACACGGCGCGGCTCAGCCTCACCCGGCAGCGGCTGCTCGGGGAGAATCCCAAGGGATTGATCCCACAGGACTGACCCCACGGGATCGGACCCCACGGGATTGACCCCACAGGACTGAATCCCAAGGGATTGATCCCACGGGATCGGACCCCACGGGACTGAACCCTTCAGGACTGAATCCCATGGGATTGAACCCCATGGGACCAAATCCCAAGGGATCGAACCCTACGGGACTGAATCCCAAGGAATCAAACCCCACGGGATTGACCCCATGGGACTGAATCCTAAGGGATTTATCCCCACAGGATCGAACCCCGTGGGATTAACCCCACAGGAGGGACCCCACAGGGGCTCTGGAGGGACAAGCTGATCAAACCAGGAGCTGGGAGCAGAGCCCATCACCCACAGAGGTTCAGGACGGCTGGGGCACGGCACGGGGCAAGGATTGGGAGCTCCTGCCTGAACCTGGGGAGCTCAGAGCTCCACAGCCAGGGTCTGCTCTCAAAAACAAACAGCTGCCATGATCTTACCAGCAACACTGGGCTGCAAAACTCAAAGCACAACATTCCCTCCAGGAAAGGCAGGACAGGGAACGCGGGGCTGGCACCGGACCTGCAGCAGGAGGAGGAAAAGCTCCTTGGTGGCAGCTGAGCTCATGCCACGAGTTCTCCCATTTCCACAGAATCCCTTGGAAAAGCAGTGCAGAGCTGGAGTGGGTGTGAATTTGAAGTGTAGCAAACACAGACAACTCTCAGGCTGATCCCACAGAGAAGGGGCTGACACCACTGCCTCCCCCTCCTCATCCCTCACGCTGCTTTGCTGCCAGCTGATCCCTTTCAGACCAAGTGGAAGGAAGAATGGGGAAAAAAAATATCCAGGCTTACCTCAGGGTTCATTTCAGACAGAGAAAGTCGAGCCTGGGAGGGCAGGAGGCGTTTCCAGGACTCAGGGTGGCACTTCTGCCACCCCAAACCTGCTGGGGGAGGGAGCCAGGGACCACAGGCATCCCAAAAGGAGAGGAGAGAAAACAGGGATAAGGCAAGAACTGGGATTTCACAGCATGAGGTGTGGGATGTGTCTCTGACATCTTCAGAAATCAGAACTGCTCACCCAGTACCCAAACAAGGGAGAATTATTTCCGTCCCACACTGGAAGACAGGCAGCTGCACGTCAGGAGGGTGGAATTGGCCCAACATTTTCCTTTGGGACAAAGGGGGGAAAAAAAGGAAGCAAACAGAACTAAGTTCACAAAACTTTGCTTTTTATTATTTGAAATTGGAAAAGGCTCCTTGGGTAACAATGATCAGGTGTAAAAGTAACACACAGGGCTTGCTCAGCTTTCCAGAACCTGCAGTGAAGCAGGCCAGGTGTTGATTTTATACATCCCATTCCTCTCAAAGCCACCAAGACAAGAACAGGCAAAACCCCGGCCCTTGGACAGGTGAGGTGGTTAAAATGCAATTTATCATGTTCCACGTGGATATTTGTGGCGGTGGCTGTCCAATGGTTCCCCCCCACTGCCCTTTGTACAAAGCAGGGATTTTTGTTTCACCTTCATTTTTAATACTTTTTATAGAGACTTATCCACACTCAAAACCTACAGGAAATGCCCAGATTAATCCATCAGTGTCATGTTAAAGTGTGAGTGCAAAATACACATGGGAAGGGGGAAGGGGGAGTAATCAATGACAAAACAAAAGTGCAGATTGCTTTAATTAAGCTAATGAACACAGTCAGAGCCAAGTGCTCTTTGCCTCAGAAGTTCCAAGGATTGCAATCCAAACAAAAACCAGAACCACACATTTTAGTTCAGCACACAAAGCACCCAAAGGTCAGTGGCACTCACGGTTGGGTACCTCTCTCCTCCACTGCACATCCCAAATAATTCCCTGTCCCACTGCTAACAGCAGCAGGAGCCTTTGGAGGCTGGACAGCACAGAGGATTAGTGGCCACGTGAGCAGCCAGCTACAAGACAGAGTTAACACATTATCATTCCCTAAACTAGCAAGTCGAGCCTAAACAACCCATTTCCACACAACACCCAACACTCCCATCGAGTTCCACTAGGTTGAAATTAATAAAAAGCAAGAAAAAGTCATCCTTGTTGAAAAGTGAACACGGAGCCAGCTGTGGTTTGGGCTTTTCCTGGGAGCTGACACCTCCAGGCACGTTTGCACACAATTCCCTTTTTCCCCAGCACACATTTCCTAAGGCGCTGCCCTCCCCCTGCTGCTGCCCCATCCCAGGGCAGCCATAGCAGCTCCACCATGGAGCTGAATTCACAAACAATTCCATCCTTTTTTCCTCCTCAGTGAAATCCAGCCTGACAAACCCCCAGTCCCTCACAGCCTGAGCACAGCACATTCACAGCTCTCAAACCAGGCAAACAAAGTGGAGCTTTGATGCTCCTGTTTTCCAGCTGGCCATATCCACATGTTCTGACCAGACAGGGAGCAGGATGGAGGAGCAGAACCCATCCCACACGAACCACACTTGTCCCCAAGCTGTCCCCAAGCCAGAATTCAGCCCCACATCTCACAGTGGCCACTGGGGCTCTGCAACCTCCCTGCAAAAGCTTTGTTTAATCCAAAAGGCTCCTGCCAAGAGTATTCCTACCCCTGACAAGTTGTTTTCCATCCTCGCCAGCACTTCCCACCCATCTGGGCTGAAGGAATCCAGCCAATTGTCCCCAAGATTTCCTGCAGAGCCACAAGGACGAGGAGACGTCGGCAGCAGAGATTTCTCACCATCTGCAGGGCCCCAGCACGCATTATCCCTGTCAACAGCTCTCACAGAGATCCCACGGGCTGCACAAGTGGGATTTGGGGAAGCAGGGGGGAATGCAGGGCTGGTACAGGCTGTACCCAGCACAGCAAAGCCCTGGCCTGGCAGCTCTGGGAAAGCAGGAGCATCCCCCCCTCCATGGGGGAGCAGATCCAAACTGGGGCTCCTAAATCTGTCTCCCCTTTCCCAAAGGTTCCGGAGCTGGGAGTTTTAACTCCATGTTATCCTGCCTTGCTCTGGAAGCAGTGGCAGAGCCATGCACAAAGGAACAGGCACAGGAGCATCCCAGCATCCCCAAATCCATCTGCACTGGATGCTTCCCTCAGCTTCCCTCACCCTCAGCCAAAGCAGAGGGAATTTTCTTCTGAAATGCCACAAAAGCCTGCCAGGCTTGGAGCAGCAGAAGGTGAGAAAAGGCATCAGAGGAATATTAATACAAAATTTGCTATTTCCTTTGCTCCAGACAGAATGGAGCCAGGGGGTACCTGCAGTTTTCCCTTTAATCAGGAATTACCCTGACATTTTGAGGCCAGCCAGGTGAGTTATAAATAAAAAGATGCCACTACAGGGGCAAGGCAGAGCTGGGAAAATTCCCACAGGGCATCAGCCTCCACCAAAGCCCTTCTCTCCATCCAGCCAAGCAGGTTTGGCCACCAGGAGACCCTTGGCACTGCCACTGGAAAGGTTCAGAAGGGACAGGCAGCCTGGAGAAGAGCAGATGCACAACCTGCGCCAACAACAAACAGGTGACACCTTGCCCAGGTGACAAAGGACAGAGGGTACAGACAGGTCAGTACCTGCGAGAGTGACTCAAGCCTCAGGTACTTGCAGGGCAATCTGGATTTTAATCTCCATTAAAAAAAATAATTGTAATTTAAAAGTAAAGGCAAAAATTATTAAGTCAGTTGTGTAAAACTTTAGGATTTTTTTTTTGGTGGGGATATTGAAGTGGGGAGGAATCTGCAATCAGAGCTACAGATGCAGCTGAAGAAGAGCTGGTTTTAGGGACAGACAATGGGAACAGCTGCCCAAAGGGACATCTCCCATCCCTTTGGGCTGTCAGAACACAAGGCAGAACTGCAGCAGCCTAACAGCAAATTCCAAGATAAACAGGCAACTGAGATACCAAACAAAGTCCTGATCACAGAATCATTTAGGTTGGAAAAGACCTCTGAGACTGAGTCCCACCATTAACCCAGCACTGAACATCTCCTGTCCCAGAAACCTGCACCAGACTGGACACCTCTGGCTGCAGAGCGGGCAGGAGCTGCGCACTGAGCTCAGCAGCTGCAGCACAAGGCTGGGGTGCCCATTCCTGCTCCAGCTCCCCTCTCTGCCCACTCAAGGCACAGAGAGCAGCTCCTCCCTCCGGTGAGATCCCAGCTGGTTCTTCCCTCTGCAGGAAACCTCTCACAAGCACCCTGCAACTTTCCCAGCTTATTCAGCAGCCTGTAACTGCTCCTCACCCCCAACACTGAGGCACTCCTCACAAAGCTGCAGGAAACAAAGCAAGAAGTGCCCTAAATCCCCTTGAAATTCCCAGAGGTTTGGAGAACTCTATCCAGAGAGACAGGAATGAACCCCGTGAGTGACATGAGCTGCTGCTGGAGTCTGGCTTCTCACACAGCTGAGGGAACACACGAGAGCCAGAAAAAGCAAAAAGCCCTTGTGAGAGTGAGAATAAAAGCTGCTCACAGGCACTGGAACTAGGCAGGGATTGAAACTTCTCCACAAAAGGGACCTGAAACCTCCCAGCACAGGTCCAGACACAATCACAGACCTAAAACTGCAGAGCTGTAACAGCAGGGGTTTGTTAGACACTGATCTGGGGAGAAGGAGCCTGGAGTTTGTCATCACAGCCAGAGGGCAGCTGCAACAAAGGGCTGAGTTAGTGCTGATGGTTTCCAGCACCACTCGCAGCCTGGAGATGAGCACTGGCCAGGATTTTCCTGCACAGCTAAAGGGAACCTGCTCCCCTGCCTGCAGCACACAATTCCCACTGGAGCTCAGATCTGCCACAAAACCATCTGGGATCAAACAAGTGCAACAAGAAAGGGAAAGAAAGGCTCTGTGAGTGGGGCAGCAGCACCCACCGCTCCAGGAGCCACAACAAGCCACACAGGACAAGGACAATCCCTTGTCACTCTGCACTCTCAAGGGCAACCAGAACAGGAATGGCAGCCCTGGGGTCACACAGGACCAGTGGCACCTTCTGCTGCCCAGCTGGAGCCTACTGGGCTCAGCTCACAGCTGGGTTTCCTTTGGCTCCTTCCTGTGCCTTTTCAGACCCACTCTACAAGAGAAAACCTTTCAGGTACAAACCAGGCTGAACACATCAGGAGCTTCTGCAGTTTACACCCATCTCCATCCCACAACCAGCTCCTGCAAGGAGAAAAAATCCATCTCTGGTCTCCCCCAGACCTGGAGCTCCAGGGACAGCACATCCATCAAGCTCCAGAAGCCAGGCCAATGCTGCACACACTCATCTGCAGTGGGGATCCTGCCCTGGCTGAAGGAATTCTCCAGAGGAAACCACACACTGCAATTAGCAAGGATGAAGTTATCACACCAACCTCTCCTGGCAATGCTGCACCCACAGAAAGGTTCTGGAGAGGAGGATGTGCTTTGTCACTGCCTGTTCCTCTGTCCAGCTCTGACCAGAAGTTGGTTTTGTCCCAATACATTCTTTTTTTCCTTAGGAAGGTCTGTTCCCTCCTCTGCAGGATCCTTCAGCTCTCCAAAGCACAGCCTGGGAAACAAGGACTGCTGGGAAGCAGCGTGGAGTGGCACAGAGGAAAGGGCAGTCAGGGATGGCTGAAGTGGGATGTGTGTACATTTGGGGTAAAAAGGCTTTATTCAAAGTGCATGCTTCTATCCAGAGGTACCGAGAGCGAGGATCCCCGGCCAGCCCGGCTGGGGAGCGCAGCAGCCTTGGCCACCCCGAGCCCTGTCCTGCACCACACACACCCATCAAGTAGCCAGGAACTGAATGTTCTTGAGCATCTCATCAAAGGCCTCCTGGGAGGGTGCCTGGGCGTTCTGGAAGGAGACCTTGATGCGGCTGTAGAGGCTGAAGGATTTCAGCTCCAGCCAGATGAAGCCGAAGCGGTCGTCGTCGAACAGGACGAACACCCCCGGCGTCCTCTCGGGGCTGGTGAAGCCGTGGCCAGCAATGAGGCCTGTCCCATAAAAACTGCCAGGGGATGAGGACAAAACAGGTGTGAGAACAGCTAGCATCACCCAGGGTTTAGTTAAACATCAGCACAAAACTCTGGTGAAGGCACTCCGACAGAACAGTGAGGTTTACACTCGGTTTTTCTATTAAGACAAGGAACTCCCCGGTGCTATTTACAGGTTCCTGCTTTGGGTTATCCTAATTAGCACCTGCACACCAAAGCTGGGTTTTTCAGTAGTTCAGCCCCCAAACCCATCTGAGATTAACTTGTGCAACTCAAGGATCAGCACAGGCTCAATCTCCCAGGAAAGCAAAGGCTTTCGAATGTTTCTCAAATGTTGAGAGTGCAACCAGAGAGGTGAAATTCAAGGGAGAGAAAAAAAAAGCTAAAAATCAGGACCTGAGGAGGAATAAAGGTCAGTCAAAGCTCTGAGCAAGCAGCAGGTGGAGCAGGGCTTTATCCGAACACAACTGAGCTGTGACAGCAGGAGCCTTCTGGGATTAACCAGCTCTGGGTAGGTTTTTCCATGAGCACAGATGTTTGGCTGAAGGTCACCTGTCTAAGCCTCAGCTTCTGGGCTCTTTTTCCACACTTCATTTAGTGTGCTGCTTCACCAACTCCAGCTCCCATTCAGCACAGCTCTCTGCATGCCTGCACCTCCTGCTTGTGCGCTCAGCACCTGCCAGGGCTGCCCCAAGGCACCAGAGGCCAGGGAAAGGTGGGAGAGAGCAGCGTGTTCCCAGAGCCAAGGAACATGAATGACACACGTGGGAATGGGAAGCAGCTTCAACAGTTCTAAATATATGAGCTGAGCAGCTCTGGGACATAAAACACACTGAAAAAAAGAGGGGGTGTGTGGAATTCAGGAGAGGTGCCAGCTTCTGAAGTAAATCTAGCAAGGAAGTGGGATGGCAGATGACAGTGTGGTGAGAGAGGAACAAACCAAAGCCTGGGAAATTGGGCAGCAGAGGCAGGAACCAGAGACTGTGGATTCCACATCCCTGGAAATGTTCAAGGACAGGTCAGACAGGGCTTGGAGGAACCTGGTCTAGTGGAAGCACCACGGCAGGGCTGGAACAAGACGGGATTTTAGGTCCCTTTCAACCCAAACCATTCTGGGATTCTGTGAAATCTGAGCCCAAGGGGCTGGGAGATCCACAGGCAGGTAAAGGGCACACAAATACAGGACACACCTCAAAGATTTCCCCTTCCCTTTCAAAAATGAATCAGCCATAAAAGCAGCAGTTACCAGACTCGGCAGGTCCGGGGATAATCCTCATTCCTCGATATCACTCCCGTGGGCAGCACGAAGGGCTGGGAAGCTGGGGCCTTGTCCTGGGTCGTCCCCTCTGCCCCAGCTGCAGTCTCTTCCCCCTCAGCACCTTCTCCTCCCAGGGGGCTGGCAGGCTGGGAGGCAGCCTGCTGGGAATGCTCCTGCTCCTCCTGCCTCTGCTCCCGCTCCTGCTCCTCGCGCCGGACCTGCTCCTGCACCTCCAGCACGATGCGGGAGAGCTCGCTGAAGTCACGCAGGGTCTCGATGTCAGGCAGCTGCAGAGGATGTGCCAGGTCTATCTCCACAGTCTGCTGTCCAGCTGGGATGTTGGGATCTCCCTAGGGACAGGAAGGAACAGCACGCCTGCAGACACCAGGTGCTACAAAGCCACCACCTGAACTTGTTAATAGTTCACCCTGTTCTACAATCACCAAGCTCTCAATTAAAAAAGAAACCCTGCTTGGACCTTTTTTGCCATCTCTGCTTGACCCTTCCCAGAAGCAGAATTTTAAATCAAAAGCTGTACCTTGCAGGGGTGAAAGAAAGTCAGAGCTGCAGCTGCAGAATCCCTCCCTGCAGGGAGGAAAGGAGCTCCCCTGCCTGACTTCAGTGAAGAGCTGCCAACATTTGGTACCTGCTCCTCTCACACACACAGGGGATCTCCAGTGACCTGCTACCAGCTGCTCACAGAAAGCAGCTGGAAGGGAGAGGAAAGGAAGGGGGAGCCAGGAGAAACTCTGCAGGGCAGATCCTGGTCACTGTGTGTGTGCTGAGATTCACCCAGTGCCACCAATCCCCACAGGGAACAGCTCCCAGACAGAAACCTCTCCTACACATCCACTGAGAACACTTCCACAAGCACGTGAAAGACAGGAAAATGCACTCACAGTGATCTTAGTGCCCTTGGCTTTCTTGCCATGGAAGCTCAGCATGACAATCTCCAGCCCATGGCTCCCGTAGGTGCCTTTGAAGAGGCCTGGCTGGATGAGGTCCTCGGGGCTGCTGGGGGGGAGGTAGATGCGCCGGTACGTCAGGCAGTTGCTGTGCAAGAGAAAAACATCACAGAAATCAAGGAAAAAACCCTTCCCAGCAGCAGCGTGTTTGCATTCTGCTCCTCCAGCAGCTTGGGGATGTTGTCAAGACAGGCAGGATCTGTGTTTGCAGCAAGCTCAGAGCTCTGCAAGCACTTCCTCCCTCCCTGCGCTGCTCTCCCCACCACCCTTGTGAGCACAGCAGGAGATTCCTGCAGCAAGGAAACTTCCTCAGCCTTGAGATTCCCAGAGAACCTGAGAGTGAAGCCTATTTAAACATCTGTTACAGTGAGGTGGCTGCTAATAGAAGCTTGGAGAGCTGGTTAAAATCCCCAGTTTCTCAGGGACTCTCTAATTCCTGCACTACAGAGCACACTGACTAATATGGATAATAACCAGACACTCCTTGGGATCACAGGCATTTGCTCTGTCTTCAAATTAAACAGAGTTAAATGATTCAAAAGCACCTTACTGTGCATAGTTATTGTGTAGAACTTGGAATCCTATTCCTACTGCTGTCATTCCACCTCATCTCCCTGTGCAGCTGGGAAGCACTGCAGAGACACAACATTCCTCTGGCTGTGAAAGCCCATGGAAAACCTCATCTTGGGGAAAAAATGCTCCAGAGTGTGCAGAGTGCGAAGTTGCAGCAGCCCTTACTCATATTGGCTGGTGTAGATGAACTTCATGAGGATGAGCTCCTGCATGTGTTCATGGAAAATGTCTTCCAGAGTCCGACCCCACTCCTCCCTCAGCCACGTCCGGAATTCCTGCAGCACCGGGAGAAAAGGGGGAGGATGAGGTCACTTCAGTGATGTGCCCCAAGATGGCTTCAGTGTGTGACTCTGTGACAGCACATTTCACTGGCAGAGCCACAGACAGGGCACTTCCTCTGCCAAGGACAGGGAAACGTGGTTGGATTTAGGAACAAGCACGTGTTGGCTTGGAAATATGCTGAACAAATAGTGATTATGGTGGTCACACAATAAACAGGCTACCCTTCAAATAAATCCCAGGTAGAAGCATAAACCTCCTCAGAATAAAGGCAAGAGCGTGGCCTGTCACTGCAAAGTGGCTCATCTGCTCTTTCTCTCACAGTAACTCATTTGTGTGCCCACAAGCTGACTCCTGTGCCCTGTCCTGACATGCTCAACATAAAAGAAAAAAGCTTTTGAAAAGCACTGAGGGTTTAGGAGGTTAAATCCTGCTGATTTAATACTGATGCATCTAAATCCAAAGGGTGCTTTGAAAGCATCTCCTGAAGTACCCCAACTGCAGCTCTGACAAGTTAATACCCTGCCGTGAGTTGGTGTGATAACAGCTTACACTGAGATAGCAGCCTGCCAAGTGATATTCCAAACCTGCCTCCTTTATCTTCCCAAGCCAGATCCTCCAATTTCCATAAAGCCACGCACACTTAACGTGGTGCTTTGAAAGTATTAAAGCATTTCTCATCTGCTCCAGCACCAGAAAACACTTAACTAAACCTTTCACCCAGCTGTTTCCCATTAGCAGACAGACATTCTACAGCATTCCTCAGAAAGCAGCTGAAATATCAGATTTGTCACGTGGAAGCAGCTGGAAGCAAACAGCAGTACCTGGCACAGGTATTCATGCTGCCATTTATACCTGCATTTAAACACAGCTATTTCAGTCAGGAATCTGCCTTGCTGGGTACAGCTGACACACACAGGACAAACAACCAAATGAAGCTTTTAATCCCTCGAGCAAGGCAAGCAGTGGGAAGGTGCCTCACTGACCAGCAGGTATCCAAGTGCAGCTGGTGCTCACTGTGTTTGAAAGATCTTAATTAAACAGACAGCAATGGCACCGAGATCAGTGCCTGGAGTGCTGCTGATGGCCAAGAAGTGCTGCTGACCCTCCCTGGACAGGTCTGCCACCAAAACAGGAGGAAGGTGCTGGGGCTCAAAGAGCACCTTGACACAGAAAACAGCCTGAAACAGGGAATGAGCCCAAAGCTCCCAGCCTGGGGGCTCATACATGCCCAATCACACAGAAATCAGAAGGGCAGCAGCTGAGGGCAGAGCTCAGGAAGGGGACACACAAAGGGGCTCAATGAGAGCCCGGCAGAGCACTCACCTCCTGCCTGCCCCCTGACATCCGGTGGTGATCTGTCTGGTTGCACTTGGTGGAGAACTCGTCCTTCTTTACAATCTGTAGTTACCAGGGAGGAGAATTGAACAGGTTACACACCTGTCTAGAGATGCTTGGGATGATGCAGCTAAGACTGCCCCAGTAAATGCTTTGCAAAATAAACATTACTGGATTTACTACAACACAGAAATCATTCACTGCTACCGAGTGCAACAGCTACAGAACAGAGAAATAAAAGCAATAAAACCTCAATGCACTCTAATGAAAATAATAGTTTTAAGCTGCTTCCCTGTTTTAGCTTCCTCCTTTAAAGAAAATCTGTCAGGAAGCTTTTCAAAGCATCCAATGGGTGCTGCATCCCCTTCTCAAGGTCTCACTGTGGAGAGAGCTGCAGAACAGGTCCGTGTCTGCCTGGGCACACTCAGCAGCTGCCCAAGGCCAGCTTACACATCCCTTCCCCAGCCCGTGCACATCCTGGTGCTCCCAGCCCAACAGCAAACAGCCCAACAGCCCGGCTGTGCCACTGCTAGGGAAGAGATTCAGAGCAGGGAGCAGCCCACACAACTTGTCAGACACATAATGAGTGTAAAGCTGCTGCCCACACACACAGCAGGGTGGTGAAAGCCGTATCTCTGAAATAAAATTCTCCCAGCTTCCTGATGGATCCATTTCCAGAGCCAGAGTGCACACACAGTGCTGAGGGAGGCAGAGCAGCTCACCTGGATGTGGCCATTATGAGGTCCCTTGTGGCCATACATGCACTCCACCGTGGCACATTTCCTCTCCATGAGGTGGATCCTGAAGAGGGGCTTGAATCTCATGGGATCATCCACGTGAGGGTCATGAGGGGGCAGGTACATCCAGCCAATGATGAACAAACCATCCACCTGCAGAGGGACAGCACACAGAGCCCAGGGGATCAGCTTGGCACGATTCCTCAGGAGTCTCTCTGAGGCCTCTCGTGGCCCAGGAGCTGCAGAACAGTTTGCTGCATTCCCAAACAGCTTTCCAGCCATTAACCCAGACCATATGCACTCCCAGGGTGAGGAGGGTTTCTTTACAAGGCTTCCTGCACCACAGGAAAAAGCTCAGGCCTTTATTGCTGCCAATGACTTGCCTGCAGTGCAGGATCCAGAGGGAAAGACCACACAGCAAGTCAGGCTCTAATTGGTTTGAGAGCTCCTGCTGGCAGATATTCTGCTTCCCATGACTATCCCTGCTTTTTGGATGAGGAATTATTTGATTTTATTACTCAGAAAACACAGGAGGCAACTCTCCTCTACTGAGAGGCACAAGGGGCAGCCCCTTCCTGCACACCTACCAGAATCCTTTCCCTCAGGAGAGGGGAATTTCTCCTATATGGGCAGGATATTCTCCAAACAGAGAGATCTGAGACAAAGTCTTTCTAAGGTCACAGGGGAAGTATTGATGCAGTTGGATGCCCTCTTACACCACTTCATCCAACAGAATCTTGCAAAACCCAAAGGCCTCGTGATTTGTTCCGCTTCAGGCTGGCAGTTGGTGAACCCTGGTGCAGAGAACGAGGGCTCCAGGCAAACTCCTGGCTCAGCTCTCACAGTCAGACTCAAATGTTGTTCATTAACTGCTCTCAGCAGCACCAGAGCTGCCAGGCCCCACAGATCTTGCACCAGTGTCACTCCACACCTGATGCACGAGTCCTAGGGCTGGGGTAAATGTTTGCCAACCACACAACTGCAAAGCCCTTTGCAAAAAGTTCAGCTGCAGGCAAAGAAAATGAAGTAAATGAACAGATTCCTGCGCCAGCCACTGGAATATCAGTGTCAAACTCTAAATCAAGCCTTTCCTTCAAACACTGATCATTTTTTCCCCCTGCTGCTGGGGCTGTTTGGAGTGGAGCTGAAATATAAAAACTGTCTGGAGAAAGGTGGTGATGATGAGAATCCCAGAACCATTCAGGCTGGAAAAGAGCTCCAGGACCATCCAGTCCAGCCTGTGAGCAATCCCCACCCACAGCAATGAGTGCCACATCCACTCCAGGGATGGGGATTCCTATTCCTCCCTGAGCAGCCTCCTCCTGCATTTAACAACCTTCCTTGTGAAGTAATTCCTTCTGAGGTCCCATCTAAGAGAAACTAGAACCACAGAGCACCCTCTGTGTCCAAATCACCCACTCAAGGCTGACTGTTCAGTCTATTTAGTGGCGTGGGAATGGCTGCCAGGTGTGGGAAGTGTAACAAAGCAGCTCTCAGCCCCAAAAGGGCCAGGATGAGGCCCTGACTCACCACCACGTTGAGCAGTCCCCCGTAGGGCCCGATGTCCGGCTGCCACAGTCCCAGGATGTGCCGGTAGCGGTGCAGCACTGGGGAACAGGGAGACACTCATCAGCACATCCAGCCCAGAAACTGGGATTTTGGGAATGGAAATCCCTGCTGCCAGGCTGCACACAGCACCCACAACTGCATTCACTCAGGAAAAGTGATTGTGTGCAAGCTGAGCCCCCCCGCCAAGCTCACACACATTTGTGTTCTTTATTCTTGGCCCTGTGGAAAGGCAGAACCACCTACCTCAGGAATTCCCAAAAAACTTTTGCAACACATTAATGCAAATCACACAATGTAACCAGAGCTGAAAACAAATAAAAGCATCTGCCACCTCCAGTTACCAAAAATGCACTCAATGCTTCACACTGCAAAGCAACAGAAAATAGGGAAGGGCAGGAAGGCAGGAAGGAACAGGGAAATTGGAGGATTTTGAAAGCATTTCACTGCCTTGTGTAGACAAACTTGGCTCCAGAGTTAAGCATCCTTTAGAAACAGCCACTGGGAGCACGGGCAAAGCACTTGGATCACTCCAGCTTGGGAATCTGGTGGTGTGGCCACATCAGTCATGGCCTTAAAAACTCTACAGAAGCAGCTACACCTCAGCAGTGCCCAAAAGCTGCCTCCAAAACCCACTCAAAATCTACTCCAGCAGTTGAGGCTTCCCTGTTTCTCATCTCAGAGCCAGCTGTCCCTCCAATCCCACTAAACAGAGGAATATTTTCAGCAAGCAGGACAAAAGGTCTTTTACAGAATAATCTTAAACCTCCTGTGGTGAGGAAAGCTTAGAGATGGGACCCACCTCCAGTCCTTAACACAGCCATTGCTCTCATCCATCTAATTCCCTTTTGTCCTTCTGGTTTCCTCACAGGACCAGCAACCTTCACAGGAAGGGATTACACACTCTGGCAATCTGGGCAGGAACAGCAGCATGCACGTTGTTTGCATGAAGATGGCAAAAAGAAATTTCACTGATATTTCATATGTCCATGGCCAACTCAGAAGGCCACAGTAACTCACTGTAACCTCCAGGACTGGCTTGAATAACAGGGTTGGGTTTGCATTAATTTAAAAGAAGAATTGTGTTTCAGTGCAGCTGCTCCAGCAGCTTTGGTGCATTAATTACTTCAGACAGCAAGAACTACAGGAGTGGTTTTATTCCACCAAAAGCAAGAATTTCCACAGGAGTTTAGGATGGCAGAGAGGAATGCCCAAATGTCCAGAGAGCTGCTGCCAACTGGCCTGGAGGAGCCTTTTTCAATTTCAGACTGGCCTGGTTTCACCCAGGGAACCAAATACAGCACAAACAACACTAAGGCAAGCAGGCAAACCCCATTCCCAGCTCAGTAATTACATGATAATTAATGGCATGAGCTGCTCCACCCACCACACTCTGCCTTCTACCCTGCCTGCCACAGAGCTGATAAAACCCAGCCATTTTTATGTATTATTATTTTTTAGGACAGAAAACTAAGCTGTCCCAGGAGAATGGGGATGTCCCTCCTAGCCCAGCTCCTGTTAGCAGCAATTTCAGGAAACAGAGCTGAGTTCTGAACACAGGAGGCCAAAAAATGCCATTCACTTCCAGAACTTACTGGGGAAATGCTGGTGCTTGGCCAAAGGCCCAAACAAGTCTCAAAACACAGCTCAGTTTTCAAGCCTGGGCTGTCTCTGAGCTCCAGCAAAACAGCAGCTAATATTAATTGCAGGAAAACCTGATGAATTCCAGCTCTGGCTCCTCCTCGTAGGAGACAGGATGGATCTGGCAGTTGTTTCCCTTCCTGCTCCTCGAAAGAAAACAGCACTTGGGTTTTTCTCCAAGCTTTTCCACTGCTTGTGCTCACTCCTGGAGAAGCCTCTTGCCTATCCAAATTTCTGAGTCCACATCCTGCCAAATGGAGCAAAACCACATCCACTGGATGCTCTAGGACAGCCTTCGGCCAGGCTGGATATTCCCCAAGTTCCACAAGCAGCTCTGCACACCCTTCAGATGGGAAGGGGGCTTGAATCCAGCTGGGAATGGCCTTGGGAAAGCAGGGAATGCCACGCTGCCACTGACAAAAGGCTGCCTGGGGCATGTCCTGACCAGGAAAGACCAAATCCACCGCAATTCCCCCAGATTCCTGGGATGCAGGAAGGTCTCTAGAAGCAAAATGAGCTGGAGCAATGAAAGCAGTGCCCTGGTTGGGGATACCTGACCTGCTCATGGGAAGAGCTCAGAGTAATCCAGGGGATCTTTAACCCCTGGGGGTTTAATCCAGGGGATCTTTAACCCCTGGGGGTTTAATCCAGGGGATCTTTAACCCCTGGGGGTTTAATCCAGGGATCTTTAACCCCTGGGGGTTTAATCCAGGTGAGCTTAAACCCCTGGGGAAAGTGATCTGAGCTCACCTGGCTGACCCTGCATGAACAGGAACTAGGAAGAGTTCCATGGAAAATCCTGACAGCACAGGAGGGGAAAAAGGGGAAATGGGCCATTGCATCTTAACCCACATGGGCTCAGAACCACAGAACCATTTAGGCTGGAAAAGACCTCTAAGATCACCAAGTCCAACCATCCAAGCTTTTCCCCAAGAGAAAAGGGGCACAACAGAAATTTGGGGCTGCAGCTAAAGAAATAACAACTGAGGGAACAGCACTAAATGCCGTTTAAGTTTGGAGCAAACATCCAGTCTCCAAAGGAATCCATCTTGCAGCTTGGATTTGCTTCTCCTTCCCATCCAGCTCCAGAACAGGCATCCCAGGTTGCCAAACCCCAAACTTTGTCCCAGTTCCTGCCATAGCCCTGCTGCTCGGTCTGTCCTGACTCACATTAAAGGCACCACCTCCCCTGCATGGCCCCCCTCAGTTGCTTCCCTCAGCACAGGGAATTCTGCAGCATCCACTCACTGTGTGTGAAAAACTCCATTCCCAAGCAGCAGTGGGTTAGGAACTGGAGTCTGCCAAACTCTGCAGACCCAAAGGAGCATCAGAGACAGCTCAACACCCCCTCTAAATAAACACCAAATAGTCCTGGCTTCCTTAATTGAAGTAAATTAATCAGTCCTTCCCCCTCAATTCCTGCTGAACATTAAACTCCAAGGGTTTAACTATTCCTCCCTCAACACAACACAAGGAGGGGAAAAAAGGTTATCCAAAGTGAGGAAGGCAAATCACAATGTTTAAAACATTAGCAGAACGTTTCCTAGAGACAGAGATGGTGCTTTAAAGGATTGAGTGTGCAGGGAGGGAATTACTATGGGAACACTCAGCATTTTCCACTGGAAAGGGCTGTGGATTTCACTGTGAATCACCACAAAGCTCTTTGCCAGTCCAGAGGGAGGCCTCACCTGGGTATCTGAATTCTTTCCTCAAAGGAGCAATTCCCAAGGAGCAGAGTGAGCGAGAGATGCTCCAAGAAGCCCCTCAGGATAACCCAGCACCCCTCAGCGCCCGCCCTGCTGTCACTGCCACCCCAGCGCTCCTGTGACACGCTCCAGCCACCCCTGGTGGCACGTCCCTGCTGTCCCAGGGCCAGCCCAGTGCTTTGCCCCCAGGCAGGGCACAGTCCATGCAGCAGCCTGGCGTGCTGGGTGCAGCAGCAGCAGCGGGTACGTACGGCAGGTGTAAACATCTCTGTACTCCATGTGCTCGTAGTCGGGCAGGATTCGCATGAACCGCCCCGACTTCACCCGGGGGTTTATACCTGAACAGACAGAGCAGGGTGAGTGCCAGCAAACTCTGCTCCACTGGCACCAGCAAACACCTCCAAGGAGCTGCACCAGCCACACAGGGAAGCCCAGCTCTCTCCTGACTTTGCTTCCAGTTGTTTCTATCACCCTCAGCCTCACTGAGCAGGGTTTCTCACACAGAGCTGTTCCAGGTTCCCACACACGTTATTTACAAATGGCATCCAGGGAACTCCAAGTGGAATCAAAGTCCTTCCTCAAACTCTGCACTGCTGCCTCAAGACGACCTCAAGCCACTCCATGGGCCTTGGATTAGTTCTGCTTTTAGGCACCTGAGCTCACTTCCCATTCTCCCCCAGCATTTCTCACAGAAACACACTCAGGGAATGGAAAAGGCCATGCAAAAATCCCAAATTAACTCCTCTGCAATTAAAGAGGTTTATGGGACAGTAGAGAAAATGGGGTGACACCAGCAGCAAACTGCTCCTGGCACAGGGCAAAGTGCAGAATCTGAGCAGAGGAGCTGAGATGGGGCATCCTGAAAGCCAGGAAGAGCTGCCAGGCATTCCCACTTTGGGGTTACCATCCTGCCTGGGATTGCTGGGTGGGTACAAACACAGATCTTCCACAGAGGAGCATCTCAGGGGTGTTCTCACACATCAAGTGTGACCCCCCCTTTGCTAATGGATGCCACAGATTTGAAAAACTAATCCTGGAAACTTATGTGTGAGACAGATTTATTGCAGTTATTGAATAAATAACCTGATTACATTCTGGAAAGCTGGAAACAGTGGGAATGCTTAGGAAAATATCCCACAGGCTCACCCTCTCCTCAACCTCCCTGCCCACAGCCATGGCTGGGAGATACTGGGCTGGAGAGTCACCACTGTCCTGAGCCAGTGAGGCCATTTTTACCCACAACTTGTGCATAAAAAGCACTAAATATCACTTTAGTGTCTCTGAACCATGGAAGATATGTAGTGAAAAGGACTACAGGTCATGAAGAGGTGTTGTTCCACTTAAAAAGGGCAATGAAGAGCTGAGTCTGACCTGGTGTGTGCTGTGCGGCTGTCACCACACCAAGATATGGGATTAAATGGGATTAATGGAGGCCTTGAGGGGTAATGGAATTCCTTAGGGGACATTTGTGTGCTGGCTCAGCATCACTCAGCCCTCCCAGCCAGGAAAATGAGGCAGCTCCATCCCTAGTGTAGGGTAATAAGGAAAGACAGATATCAGGTGATGAAATAATTTTCCTGTGGATTTTCCTCAGCACAGTCTATTAAAGATGGGATTAAAGCCCTTCTACCTGTTCTTCTTCCCAGCTTTAAGATCAATGGGTCATTGCTATTTCAGGGTTCTAAAGGGTCCCACACCCACAGACATTCCCAAAACACACAGACAGCTCCTGCCAGGCTCTCTTCCTTCAGGGAATGCTCATCCCTTTCCCACTCTCCTACAGCCATTTCCTTTCACTGAGCTCAAAGCTTAGAAAAAACACCTGTTAATTCCTTAACAAGATCTGAAAATAGCAAAACAGGATGAAAAACCCTCAATAAACTTAATTTTAAAATTAAAATCCATCCTCTTTTCCCACCAAAGGACTGGGAGGCACAGAAATCCCAACTCCTGGTATTAAATAAAACTCCAAACATGTCAACTTCCCAATGAAAACCCTGTGAGTCAGTCTGAGCAACTTCTGCCATCAAAGTTTAATAAATATTCATCATTTCTGTGCTCTCAGAATTGGTATTAAGCAAGGTTTGGATTGGATTTATCACTTACGTTTGGCGTAAACATCTCGACAGGACACTCCTGTGATCTCCAGCTTCCTCAGGTTCTCACACACTCCATATTCTGCAACAACACAGCAAAAAAGGTCAACCCTGGCACAGAAAGGTTTGGAGCCTTGGCATCAACTGTTGAGATCTGATTTGTGCTTTCTTGAAGCTGCCAAAGCAGACCAAGAATCTGATTTTTGCTCGAAAAACCTGATGCGATTCCACTGCAGATTCAAAGACATTTCACAAGCAATGCCTGCCACAATCCCACCATAAGGCACAAACACAGCCAGCAAAGTGCCAGCTGCTCACATCCCAGCCAGGAGGAGTGTGAAATGTGGGAGACATCCCCATTCCAGCTGGGATTGTGTGCCTGCTCCCAGCAAATCACCGCTGTGCGCAGCAATTATCCTCCCTCACCGAGGTACCCGACAGGGAAAACTGCTTATTAGGATCCTGAAGGAAAGGTCACAGGCTCAAAAAAGAATGAAACACAGACATAAAACAGGCCCCAGCATGTACAAATATGGTTACACTGAAAGCAGATCAGATTGAGACAGGGCTGCTGTGCAGTCAGATGCCTTTGATTGCTTCCAGAACCCCCTGAAAACAAAGGGAGTTGGAGATCTGGGAGCAGCTTTGAAGCAGAAAATGAGATTCTCTTCTTTCATTTTCAGGAAGTCAACGTCAAACTTCTAAGAAACTTCAAAAAAAAAATAAAAGCAAGTACTAATGCCTCTATGCCAGGAATTCTCAGAAGAGCAGAGGGAGGAGACGAGAGGAGGGAGATCCCAAAAAATCAGCAGTGACAATGCCACCCTGCTGCAGTGACCCTGACAGATCTGAGCACAGAGACATCAAAGGCATCAAGAGCACAGATCAAACAGCAGCTTTCCTCAGCAGCACAAACACCTGCCAGATATTTGACACAAAACTGTATCTCTGCAGACCCTCATCAAGGCATTAAATACAAAATTTATCCTCAGCTGAGCATCCTTGAATCAACAACTGTGGCTGTGAAGCACCACCTAATGCTGGAATCCTGCTGCAGGAGAGAACTCAGCCTTCAAATATGAGAAAAGCAGGAGTTTCCCTGAATTAATTCAGCCTCCTCCTGCCTATCAATGCATGCAAAGGATGAGAGAGGTTTCCTGGCAGCCTGTCTCCAGGGAATACACATCCTGCACACCCTGGCTAAGCAGCAAGGGTGAGGGGGGCACAGGGCACAACAAACACGCTGCCCTTCACCAGAAAATGCCAAGGGCAGTGGCAGAATTCCTGCTGACCTCTGCAGGCAAAGGCAGAGGAAGCTCTGGGGGCTCTCAGCCCCAAGGTGGGCTGGGGAAGCACAATGAGCTGGCAGGAAGAACAGCCCAGCACAAACAAAGCCTTCAGTGCTGGGGCTCTGCCAGCTGAGTGCTGCAGAGCCATGGAGAGCCTGGCAATGCAGAGCCACCCTGGCAGAGCCTCCCAGCTCCCCTCTGCACGTGAGAGAGCGAGGGGTAAACACATCCAAGGGCTGTAAACACATCCAAGGGCTGTAAACACATCCAAGGGGTGCAGGAACAGCGTGGAATGTCCCCAGCTAATTGGAAAGTCCTTGGAAAAGGGCAGGAACAGCAGGGCTTGGGATCAGGCAACTCTTGTGCACCTGAACAAAACTCACCTGGCCCCAGGGATGCCTCAGGTTTTGGGTTTTCTATTTTTCACATTCTGTGCTGCTTCAGCGTGTAGTTTTGAATTTCATATTATAGGGTGGTAAGCTCAGGGAGACAAAACAATTCCTGCTCCAGCTGGGCACCAAGGACAAATGATCCAAATCTCAGCCCAGGAGCACAAACCCCGTGGGCTGGAGAGAGAAAAACAAGCAGGGTGGGACTGCAGGGGCTAAAGCTGGGATGGGACAATGAACTGCAAGGTGCAAATGGAGCAGAACTGAGCAAAGGGAGAGACCCCGGGAGCGCTCGTGCATTTTGGGGCCATTTGGGCTCATCCTGGGACCATTTTGGTTCATCATGGGACCATTTTGGGACCATTTTGGTTCATCATGGGACCATTTTGGGACCATTTGGGTCCATCCTGGGACCATTTTGGGACCATCCTGGGACCATTTTGGTTCACCCTGGATGCAGCCCTGGCTGGGCTCTTGTGCTGCCCCAGGTGAATCCATGGAGGAGACCCTTTTAATAAATCCCTGCTTTATTCTCTAGTTCTGTCCAGCCCCTGTTCTAGGCCAGCCTTCCCAAGGCATCGCAGGTGAGATGAGCCCTGGGCACTGCAGGCAGGGAAGGGATTTGGACTGCATGGCAAAGGGAGGAGACACCTGGAGGATCCTCCCCAAATGGAATCTCCCAACAGCACCAAGAGTGACATTCCCTCTTCCCACAGTCCCCCAAAGCCTCCTCCCTAACCCATAAATCCCTCAAGTGAGTGCCACGGGAGATCCAGCAGCAGCAGTTTCCTCCAAATAACAGCCTGGGAAGGGATTTGATGTCACAGCTTCATGCAAGGGCCCCTGACAACCTGCAATGAAATTTTATGAAAGCCAAACTATTATTGAAGTGCTTGTAATTCCAATCTCACCTGGAAAGATTCAAATAAACCCCTTTAAATAATACAAAAATTGAGGATTTCTATATTGCTACACATTATTTGTCACTAGATATCCAAAAGAGTATTATGAAGAAAAAATAGTCTCATCCTTATGTGCTTTAAGACTCATTTTATAACTAATTCTTACTGGTTAGCAAACAGCTACAGAGAGTGAAAATGCCACAGTGATGGCTGAGCTCCATAAGTGCATTACTGCAGCTCCTCTGACCCAGCTGCTCACACCAGCATGGTCATTTTATGGGAAAAAATCAATCTTTTGGCTCACAGTGCCTAAAAAAACCCCCCTTCAAATATCATAAGCAAGAAAGGCCATCTCCTTTTAACCCAGAAGGCAAGAGGGACATAAATAAACAGCAAGCAGGGCTTCAAGATAATGAGAGAAAAATAAATCTAGTAAGGTTTTCTTTACAGAGAACAGAAATCCCTTTCCAAGAAAGCTCTGAAGGGCTCGAGCTTCCTGGAAAATTCCACTTCAGTGCAATTAAATCTATTTTAAGGAAATGTATCTCAGTGCAATAGCTCACTGAGTAAAGTATTTTTATTTTACGGAGTTAATAGTCACCAAAATTCACACCCTTGGAAAATGCCTGTTTAATCCTGCTTGCAAAGCAAGGATGGAAATTGGTTTTCAGGTTCCCAGTGACCAGCTGGAAAGGCTGCTGGTTTGGGAGGAGTGCTGATTTCCCAAACACAGGGACATGCTGCTGTTTCCATGGTCACATGCACAGGGTTTTAAGGACTTGGAAAAGCAATCTCCATTTGCTATGAGCTGCACTAACACTTCTGCAAGTGGCATTTATCCCCTGCCCTGCTCCAGCACTCCCAGGCCTCACATTCCCAGTTTCTCCCCAAAAGAAGCTGTGTTCCCTTCACCCCAGTCTGCGTGACTCCAGATGGTTTTTAAACTCCAGAACTAATCTGGAGTTTAAAAACAATCAAGGCTCTTCCATCCCAGGTTGGGAATAACCCTGTGCTCACATCAAAGCCCAAATTCCTGTTTTTCTGCTGCCTTTCCCAGCATGGCAACCCCAGGGAGCTGCTGGAAGCTGTGTGTGCACATCCACAATTCTGAGGAAATGAGGATGTCTGGCAGAGCTTGATTCCCTTCACCATTACTGAACTTCCACTGTGTCCTGGCTAATCAAATCTTCCAATTATCCCTGGATAAATCCATGTTCACAAGGCTGGACATAGAGCAGAGAGGATAAAAATTCCCTGGATTATTCCAGATACCACCAAAAATGGGGGATTCTCAGGTTAGCAGCTCTGAAGTACCAGGTGGACAATTTTGGAATTGGTTTCTTTTTCCAAAGGTTGAGCAATCAGATTAAAACACATCCAGTCCTCTCCCAAACACTTCTTCCAGGGGAAGGCCTGGGGGTACCATCAAGGAACAGGAGATTTGATCTGCAATAAATGCACCCATTTGTGGAAACCCTGAAGCAGAGGAGGGGCAGCTTCAGCTGCAGACAGGTCTGAGACTCTCTGAGGGGTGGCTGAGAGCGCCGAGCAGTGAGGAACAGCTAAGCACTGCCAAGCTGGGCTCACAAAGCCAGGAAAAGTCATCAGAGATGAAGAAAAGCCAGACTAACACACCACACAATGTTTTCACATCACACCAAGGGAGGTTGGAGCTTTGTGACCTATGAAAGCCACCCTCACCAGGGGACAGCTCTGCATGAAACGGTTCCTGTTGTGGCAGCACTCGTGCATCAAACTTCTGCATGGATGCCTTGGAGTCTTTTAAGAGCTGAACCCCACCCAAAAGTCTCCTCACTGAGTGTACAAACAACATTTCTCACCCTTCTTTCCACACAACCTAAAGGTCACAAACTTCAGCACCTTGGCTGACACTTCCCAGCAGGCCCAAAAGCTGCTGGAGGTTGTTTTCACAAACAAAAGCCTTTTCTTCCAAGCTCTAGAACTGGTTATTCTGCATTGCTGCTCTGTTCCCAGGTGTTCTGCTGCACTTGCCCTGTTCTGGGTAAAGATGAAAGAAATGAAAGATTAAAAATGGACTATGAGGTGTTAATCAAGGTAGGTCAGGCCACCAGCCAGGGTGACACGAGCTTTAATTCTGCTCCTGCTGCAGGGATCAGCAATCTCCTATTTATAGAAAACATGGAAGTGACTGCAACCCTCCCCTTGCCAAGGAAGCAATCCAGAGACATTGTTTACCCCAAACAGTTGCAATGATAAAAGGACAACAGCTCTGCCAGTGTCACACAATTCCCCCTGCCTCATCCCAGTGCTCCACCAGCAGCAAAAGCCACTCCACTTTCAGGCAGACAAGTGCTCTGGACACTTGGAATAATCACAGCATGTTTCCAGACTAATCTACAGCTGGGCTGGCCCAGGGTAGAGCAAGACATCAACACTGCAAGGACTGAGGGCTCCATCCAACTTGGGGCACAGCCAGGCTGCTCCTGTCCAAGGGGGAGGGAAAAAATGGCCAAAACAAAGCACCGCAACAACAGCTTCTCCCAGAGAGGCTCCTCTCTGTTCTGATTATTTCAGGATTCTTTCCTGCCTCTGCACTGCTGCGCACTCCTAAAAACAGAAGTGGTTTTGCACATGCAGCTGACAGCAAGATGAAGTTTCCCAGTTACTCCTGGAACATCGTGCTGGGCTCGGATGATCCCCGTGGATCCCTTCCAGCTCAGGATATTCTGTGATTCCATGATCATCAGGAGGCCTCAGAGTGAATAAACCAGCAAGGCACACGTGCTCTTGTTCTGTTTTTAGGACATGCAGCCTCACAACAAGGCTCAGGCAGACACAAACACAGACACACTTAAACACTGAGCTCAGATGGGAATTAAAATTGGTTTTGGAAAATATTACAAAAAACAATCACATTTTATGTTTACATTTTATGTTTGACTATCACACAGTGTATGGCTGTGCAGAAACACAGCACAGAATATTGTAAGTTTTAAATGTGTATTTATTTACCAACACCTGATGTTTACCTATGAAGTAATGCCCAATTTTATACTCATGTGTACAACCTTTCAAAGTTACGGTCCTACCTCAGCAGAGAATGCAAAGCACCACAAACAGCCTGAGAAGTCCAGCTGAGGAACTGCTTGGAAAACCAGAGCTGGTTAAAAGGTTCAGAATCAGCTTCACCATGGCAGGAATATTTTAGCCAGGAACTGCCTCTTATCTGTTCAGCAGAGCTTGGACACCTGCCTTGGGTCCAGGATCCTCCTCAGCCACAGCAGCAGCCACCAAAGCACTCTCTGACACTGCTTGGAATGGATATGTTGGGAAACTGGAGAAATTACATGCAAAGAGCATCAAAATTTGGTTTATACACCTCTCACCTGGCAGTTAGCTAAGGGCCACAGACAAAAGTGTTCTCTTGATACCTTCCCTTCCTGTCCAGGTTAATTTTGCCATACAAATTCCATCCTTCATTTCCTTAAATTTCAGCTGAGCTTTATCCATTAGAAAGAAAATCCACACAGCAGACATTAATTTGATAAATAAATGTAAATCCCCATCAGACCTAATTCAGTGGGTCTTTTTTACAAGCCAACCTAGCCTAGAGTTAGAAGTGACATAAATTTCTATATACACATTTTGCCAGGATCATAACCTATTAAAATAATTAATCAGAGAAGTTCTGCAAACCATTCATCAAACACACAAATCTCCATGTCACTAGAGAAGTATAAGGAAAGAATTAACACCATTTCATTAGCCTGTCTTCTAAAAGAGGTGTTAAATTATTGGGGCAATGCTGAACTATGGAATAATGCTTTGGTTTACATTTTCCAGGTGCAGCCTTTGTGCTGTCCAAAGGTTCTTGGATAGTGCTGATAAGGCACAAATTCCTTCCTGCAAGGTTTCAGGCATTCCACCAGATCCCACTGCAGGCAGCCACTGACATTCCCAAATCTCTCATCCCCGTGCCCCCACTGCTATTAAAAACAGAAAGCGAACAGGAAAATACACATGACTTCATGTGCTGGCAGCAGGAGCCCCTGGCAGGATGGCAGCGTTCGGAGAGAGGATGAGCACAGCAAGGCAGACCTTGGGAGGTGGGACACGACTGAAATAACAAACAGAGGACACAGAGCCACAGCGGTGGGAGGAAGAGGATGAGGAGTAAGGAGGGAGAACCGCAGCATCACAGAGCAAAAAACACCTCCCAGGCCTTCACATTCTGCAGCACAGCACCCTGGCACCAGAGCATTCCTGGAAAACGCACACCCGGACCTGGAACCTCTCCACACTGTGTACTCCCCCAAAGGATGCCCCTACCCAGGCCCGGCCTCTCCGGACCCAGCTCCCGGTGTTTCCCCCGTGGCTCCAGGAACCCCAGGGTCCCCCCTTTCCTCCCCGGTGCAGGGGCTGAGCATTCCCAGTGCTCGGGATTCCCCAAGGACACGCTACATGGAGGCATCACCTCCCAGGGCCTCTCCCATCCCATTCCTCCGGGGAACACCCCCAGAGTCGATGCCACCACCAAGGGCCCGTGTCCCAGGGGACCCGAGACGTGCCCAGGTCTCCTCCCCACACACGTGGAGCCCTGCGAGCCTCGGCCCCACAGCCCGCACCCCAAATCTGATTTACGCCCCGCATCCCCAGGCCCCAGCCCATCCCCTCCCGCACCCTCACGGCCGCGCTCCCCCCTCAGCCCCGGCCCGGGCGGCCCCTGGGGCGGGCGGTACCTTCGCGGCAGCGCCGCCGCCAGATCGTGTCGGTGCGGAGGATGCGGCGGAAGGTGGTGCAGACTCGGGCCAGGCTGGGTAGGTCGGTACCGGGCAGGGAGCCGAAGATCTGCACCAGGAGCTCCGGGGGCAGCTCCAACAAGGACAGCGGGGCCCGCCCGGCCGGGCCGGCCTCGACAGAAGGCGGCAGCGGCCGCCCGCCCTCAATGCGTTCTGCGGCTTCATCGTCCTCCGTGACGCCCCCACCTCCCGCTTCCTCGGGGTCCGTATCGGTGTCGGGCTCGCTGTCGGCGTTGCCGCGGCGTTGTTCCCTGGCGGCGCCGCGCCGGCGGCAGCCGCGGGCGGGCCCCACGCCGCACAACCGGGCACACACGGCCATGGCCGCCGCCGCTCTGACCGCGGCTCCGGGGCGCGCCACCGTGCCGGCCGCTGCCCGTGCCCGTGCCCGCCGCTGGCCCCGCCCACCGCAGCGCCCCGCCAATCAGCGCCGCCCAACCCGCCGCTAGGCCGCGCCTACCGGGCGGCTCCCCCAATCAGCGCCTCCGCATCTAGCCGCGCCACGCCCCACGCAGGTAGCGGACGCCTGGTCAATAACCGACACAACCAGCGTGCGCGCCCCCTAGCGGGCGCAGGGACAGTGCGCATGGCGGGGCCGGTGCCCGGTAACCGGCGAGCTGCGGGCCGGTGCGGGCCTGGGGCCGCATTTACCGCGTCCTGTCCCGCCTTCTGCTCCAATTCCATGAAAAAAACAGACACTGCCTTCCCTACGGAAAGTCTGGCTGCGGGAGAGGGGAGGGGGAAAAAAAAAGGAGGAAACCATCTTTGCCCCGTGTGAGGATCGAACTCACGACCTTCAGATTATGAGACTGACGCGCTACCTACTGCGCTAACGAGGCTCCTCGACAAGCGCCGGCGTGCGCACGGCTCTTGTTCTACGCGTCCGCCTCCCCGGGCCTTTCTTGGTGCTCGCCTCTTCACCGCCATTCCCGGAGTGCTGCCTGAGAAACCTCCTTCCTTACAAAAATCTCCTTTTCTGCACCTGTTTTGATCGTTTCATTGTTCTTTCCCCCATTCCTTCTTTTCTCTGCTTTTCTGCCAGCCAGACCTCAGATTTTTTGCAAATGGCTCCGATTTCCCACAGTGTTCTGCAAGAAACATCTTGGGTTATGTCTTTTTTTGTATTTTTTATTTATTTTGGAAATGGCTCCTTTTTTACTCCATGTTGTTCTGCAAAACAGCTGCAGAATCCTTTGGGGTTCTTAAGCATCCTCATCCAGCTGGCCAGGAATAGACTGTGAGGGCTGTGCTGACAACAGGCTCACGAGGAAATCAAGTTGCTTCCACATAATTAACAAAAATTAGAGGCAGCCTCGTTTGCTGTGAAGAGACGCTGTTCAGCTGGGATTTCTGCAGTGGAATGAGCTCCCTGCTCTCAGAGAGTGCTCAGCACAAGAGGGTCCCCAGCGATGCTGGCTGAAGTGCTGCCCTGAATCCTAATGGAGGGGCCTCACCCTCAGCGAGGGTCCCACGGATGCAGTCGCCATGACAATCGAGCAACAAATCCCCAAACTGGCAGAAGATGGGAAAACAGAGATTTAATTGATGCAGGAAGTCTGAGAGCATCGCCCACGAGAATCGCTGCAGGGAGGCTGCTCTGCAGAGCAAGGAGCTGCCAGAGGATGAAGGAGGAGCTCACCTTTGGACACTGTAGAATCCCACAATGGTTTGGGTTGGAAGGGACCTTAAAATCATCCCATTCCACCCCCTCTCATGGCAGGGACATCTTTCACTGTCCCAGGGTGCTCCAAGCCCTGTCCAGCCTGGCCTTGGGCACTGCCAGGGATCCAGGGGCAGCCACAGTTGCTCTGGGCACCCTGTGCCTCCCCACCCTCCCAGGAATTAGGAATTCCCAATTCCCAATGTCCCATCCATCCCTGCCCTCTGGCAGTGGGAGCCATTCCCTGTGTCCTGTCCCTCCATCCCTTGTCCCCTGTCCCTCTCCAGCTCTTCTGGAGCTCCTTCAGGCCCTGCAAGGGCTCTGAGCTCTCCCTGGAGCTTCTCCTCTCCAGGTGAGCACCCCCAGCTCTCCCAGCCTGGCTCCAGAGCAGAGTTTTCCCAGCTTTTGGAGCATCTCCCTGGCTCCTCTGGGCTCTCTCCAGCAGCTCCACATCCTCCTTACATTGAGGGCTCCAGGGCTGGACACAGAGCTCCAGTGGGATTTCATGAGAGCAGAGAAGGGAGTGAGCATTACCCTCCTTGTCCTGCTGCTCACAGCCCTTCTGAGTCTCACCAGGCCAGATGAGACGCTTGAGCTGCCCACAGATTCTGCCAAGGGTCTGATGGGCAGCTCTTGTTGTCAGGATCAGGACACCCCGATTCCCAAGGATCTGGACATGGGATGATGACATGATGAGTCCAGGCTGCCTGGCTCATGGTACAAACAACATTGCTCCAGCCCTGGGATGAGTAAATGCTCAGCTTCTCCCGGGCTGAACCACTGCATTCCACCCCCTGACTGCCCACAGGCAGGATGAGGTGTCATTTTTAGTGCTGTGCTAATCCTTTGGGCCTCAGTGATGGACAAATGGAGTGCCCACAGCTCTGATTACATTACAAAAAGCTGCTCCAAGGATCTAAACCAAGGCACGTGGGCAGTGAGTCATGTAAAGCAAACATCAGAGCTTTGGAAATACGGCTGGAGCTGTTTTCCACCTGTAGGGAATCACATGGCTTTTCCCACGTTACATTATGCTCAGCTGGTACCTAAAGGTTCTGACACAGCTTTCAAAGGCCTTGTCACGTCTGTTTGTTTAGGAAGTGATGGGTTCATGGAGGGGACAGGGCAAAGTACTGATGGCAAGGATTTTTGTGTGAATGAAACAAAAGATGTCCTGGGTGACATTGCCTGGAGCAGAACCACGGCTGTCTACAGTGCACACATGCTTTCCCCTCTTTTGCTTCTATATTTTATCTGAACTTCATTTTTCCTCCTTTCCCACTGAATGCTCCTAATCACCCTACAACCTTCTCTCCTTTCCCCCACCCACCTGACCCCTACAACCTGACACCACAGTCTTGGCTCCGTGGGTGCTGAGCCACATTTCTCCTCCATCAGCCTTCCCCTGGCCCACTGACCCCCTTTCCAGTCCAAGCCAGCAGCAGGCAGGACTGGGAAGGGCCGTGATGGACAGCCCATCACAAATCCATGCCAATTCCCACGGAGCTCCATTGCCCCGTGCTGATTTCCTGCAGATGAGGAAGGGCAAAGGGAGAAGGCAGTGCCCACCTCCATCCCACACTGATGTCAGCCAGAGCCCAGCAAAGCCTGAGGCAAAGCTCCCAGAGCTCCCAGTGGCCATGTTTCCCTTTCTAACAGGACAGAGTGAGGGAATCCCAGCCCTTTATCATGTCAGAGAGGAGAAACAATTGCTGTCTCCAATTTCCACTGCTGTTCTTGTGGAGCAACACACAATAGCTTTGGAGCCTGGGCACATCCAAGGTCCTTGAGGCCCAGAAGGTGGAGACCTGGTGTGCAACAGGGGGGTTATAACTGAGTATCACCTTCAATTTCAGTCATCAAAGTCTAAAATTGCTGCTTTCTCCCCTATCTCACCAAATCCATTATCTGAATCGAGCAGCTTTGTTTGTGACAGTAGGGAAAACAGGAAAAGTGCGTTATCATCATCTCCCATCCTCTGTGGCACTGTCTGAGCACCTTCCTTGGAAAACATTCCCAAGTAATGGCCTGGAGCTCTCCAGTGCTGTTTTCTGAGGCAGGCAGCTCGCAGCCCTTACCACAGGGCTCTTGGAAAAGGATGTAGGGAAAGGGGAAATGTTATTGTTTCATTTCCCCTCAGCAATTAAGGAGCTCTCGCTGTAGTCAATTAGTCTTCACGCTCACTAAAGGGCTTTGGATGGGTCCCAAAGTTAGTGTCCTCATTTTCTGTAATCCTGGAAGTGTTTATGCCTTCCCAGGCTCTGAGCAGAGATGAGCCAGCTGATGGCATATCCAGCCAATTATAACCAGAACAGAGAGGGCAGAATGATTTCTTTTCCATTTGGCAAGAGGGACAGAAAAGTATGGCAAGGCAGGCCGAGACAGATGATCAAACCCTGTCTGCAAGCCCTGTTTGCCACAGAGAGTATTTGCAGCATGTTTTTTTGGCAGGAGCCTACACTGAGATTTCTGCTTTGTAATAAAAAACAAAGACTGCTCCTGCCTCCTAAAAAACTGCTCCCATCCTTGGAGGGAGGACACATCAAAGAGAGAATATCCCAAATAGAAAGGCTGAAGAGTTCTGCTTTGGTTTTTGAGATGTGTATTTTAAGCTGGAAAACAGCTCTTCTTGTCCCGGGTCTATGATTTCCCACTTCCTTGCTTTGTGGACATTGATCTCACCAGATTTGCAGGATAAACAGCATTGGACAGGCTGGGCTCTTCAGGGAAAATCCAGAGCACTGCAGAAAAGCTGCTGATGGCTCAGGAAGTGGTCACCTCCTTCTGCTTTAGAGCAGAGCTCCGTGCCCTCTCTTTAACTGGCTCCCCACTGCCAGAGGGCAGGGATAGATGGGATATTGGGAAGGAATTCTTCCCTGGGAGGGTGGTGAGACCCTGAACAGCTTCCCAGAGAAGCTCTGAGTGCCTCATGCCTGGAAGTGTCCCCTGGACAGGGCTTGGAGCCACCTGGGATAGTGGACAGTGTCCCTGCCATGGCTGGGGGTGGCACTGGATGAGCTTTAAGGTCCCTTCCAAGCCAAACCTTTAAGATCACTTCCAACCCCAAACATCCCATGATTCTATGATTTGTGGAAGAGGGTATGATCTTTCTCCAGCGTGCTGTCCTTGCTTCCATGAGGAATCAATCAGTCTAAAGGCTGTGAGCACCTGGAGTCACCCAAGACATCACAACACTTCTGCCACAAGCGGTTCTTGTCCCTCCAGCTTTGACTCCAGTCCCAGCCTGAACAATTTAGTTCTGTCCAACACCTGGAGCAGCTCAGCTGGCAGAAGGATTCCCCTGTTCTGCAGGGGTCAGGTGTTGGGGGTGCTACTCCTGGCTGCTGCTCCGTGGTTGTGCAACCCCAGGCAGCTCACAGGACCTCTCAATGTCAGTGAGGACAGTGCTTCCTGAACCACAGGCAACGCAGGGCTCAGTTAATATTTGAGCACGTGGGGGATTGCTTCAATCCTAGGAGTATCAAAAACCAGGGAAGACCTTGTTCCACGCTGGTTTCCCCACGCTGCCTCCTGCACTCGTGCTGTCGCTGCTGCTTGCCAAGGTGTTATGGATTTTGGGAGTGAAATCAGTACACAAACACAGCTCAGTGCTGCTTACACCAACTGATTCACCACGTTCCATCAAACAACATCTCCCATTTCAAACCTGATCCTGGAGCCAAGAGCTGTTTGCTGCAACAGCAGGAACTGGCGTCAGTTATGGTACCCAGCAACGATGTCTTGGGCAATCCTCCTTGCAGGGGGAGTGCAGGGAGTTTTAAGCCAAACATTCTGTGAAAACGATGTTTTTGTGATGACATTGCACACATCTGTGTGTTAGCTCGGATTCACCATCCAAAAAAAGTGTGTCTAATAGTCTAGAACATGTGATATTCCAAAAAACAGTGTTGTGCTCCCACTGAGGGACGGGCTCAGCTGCTGTCAGACCTCAGAAAAAACCCACCCAGGCAAAATGTGGGGCTCCTCTCTAGCTTCACTTCTCTCAAATTACACTTTTCTACCCCCAAAACAGATATTTGGCCATTCTCACCACTTCTTCCATAAGTTCTCCTAACTCAGAAGGTGAAATTTGAAGTGTGGGAATTTGTTCTTAAGGGCAGCCACCATCTTGAGGCAAATTTCAGATGAAAACTTCCCAGAAGAGTTATTTTAAGGCACTGCAAACAATTCTCTACAGTCAGATTCTGCCTGAAAATCTCCAATAGCAGCTGGGTAATGGCTGCACACTTATAAAGAAACCAACCCCACATTAATCTTGAGCTGAGCTGGATCGATAAGAACAATTTGTGAGCAAAGAACTGAGGGGAGGTATTTTAATTCAGGTTGAAATGCAAGTTATTATCAGCACAGTGTCCTTCCTTTTATTTTATGGGGCTTTTCTCTCTGTGTTCCTGGTGAATTTAATACTGCTGACAGCTGCTGAGCTCCCAGCCCCACACACTGAGAGCTGTCTTCCAGGAAGGGTGCAGCACTGCAGAGGAACAGCTTTGTCTGTTCCTTGGAAAAAAAAAAGGCTTTTCAGTCCTGTTGTACCAGAAAAAATGAGGGGATGATTTATTATTCTGAATGTGAAATACGCTCGTTTCATTGTGAGGCAGCTCATGTGGGAAAAAAATAGGAAAAGTGGGAGTTTTTCCCAAGGGAAATGCTGTGAATATCAGCCACGGTTTGAAGTCACTGTTCATACTGGATTTTTAACAAAAAATCACCAACCCAACCTTGTGGAAGATTGAACAGTTGAGAAAACCTGTGTTGCTTTTTTTTTTTACTTAGTATTTACTCTGGTGTATTTATTAAGTATTAGTATTTATTAGGTGCAGACAGGAGGATCTGAGCTGGAATCCAAACCCAGCCTGTGCTCTAACCTTCTTGGTAAATTTGGGAAATCACATCTCCTTTGCCTCCTGCAAAACTAGGGTCTGACAGGGATTGTAGGGGATTATTTACCCCATCCTTCTCCCTGAGATCAGAACAATTCTCCCTGAACTCTTCAGAGCAGATGTGTTACTAATTTTGCTTTAAATAAAAACATCCAAAGGTGATTATTCCATTTCTTTCCTAGGGAATTTCTTCTGGTGCTCAACAGTTCTTACCCTTAGCCCAGTTCCTAATTTCTATGGCCTTTTCCAAGCTCTAAGCTCATTATTTCTCATCCTGGTCCCACAGCAAGCAGGGAAGAGCTAATTCCCTCCTGCTCTGCAGAAACCTTTTGCATATTTGAAGACCATGTAATGTCCCCTTTGGGTTAAATCTCCTCTTCCTCAGCCTAAATGCTTTATAAAGTGTCCTAAGGCCAGGATAAAAACGCTCTGTGGCTCCATCATTTTTGAAGGGCTCTGTTCCAGCGCCGTCGCCGAGCCTGAAGCCAAAGCATTTTCCAAAGCAGCGTTTTGTCAGCAGGGCTGGGGAGCTGCGCTGAGGCAGAGCTGATCCCAAAGGCTGTGTCCATGCTGTCATTCCAACTGCTCCTAACACCTTCCTCAAATCCAGACTCGCCAACTGTCTGTGCTGTCGACACGCAGACACGGGCGAGGGCTGAGCTGAGGAGGGAAAGGTCAGGCGAGTCTCGGCGTGGATCTAAGTTTCCTTCTCACAGTCTCTGCAGATTATTTATGAGAGGAGCATGTGATAGCCCAGCCTGTCAGCAGATACTCTGATTGTGGCTCTCCCCAAGCACCATATGGATGCTTTCAGCCCGAGCTGCAGCCCTGCTAACAGTCGGCTTGTGGATGCAAACCACACGGCACACAGAGCCCGGGATTGTCAGCCCTGACACCAGGATGCACCTGTACACCCCAAAAATAACATTATGTGGTTTCATCCTCCTGCCTTCAGCCCTCACACACAATTCCAAGAGCATGGTGGAATTTCCTCAGCCTGGAAAGTGTTTTTTTTTTTTTAAGGCAGGCATTTAAATAAAGAAGAGTCCTGTTGACACAGAAATTTGGGATTAATGTTTTAAGTTGCAGATGTATCAGTATTCTGCTGGTCATCCATGTCTCACCTGCCATCCCTGGACAGCAATATGATGTGATGGACAGAGCAAACACACACCTCAGGGCTGTATTTCCTTGTTAGTCATATCTTTAATGGCCTCATAATTACAGGCCACCGCAACTGCGTGACCCTGAATCACAAAATTAGGTCATGAACCCTCATTCCTTTGTGTGAGTGCAGATTCACTCCAAATTCAATGCATCTCTCTACCCCAAAAATGCAAAACCACTGATAATGTCTAAGATGGTTAGAAAGCTGTCCTTCTCCCTGTACTCCTAAGGACAATCCTGGTCACAGCTCCCTGTCCCTTGCATTGCACAGCGAGATTTTGCCCTGTTGATGTAAAATCGTCCTTAAATTCAAAACACGGTGCCAGGAACGTATGTGAGAGAGAGAAAGAGAGATGCAGCTGAAAGGCCCCAGCCAACAGCTTGTGTCAGAAAACTGCTAAGCAGGAAACAGTTGGGCAGTTTTACTCACAACGTGGTATCTGTGACTGAAGTTGTGATTTAATCAATTCCTCACAAACCACATGAGACCGGGGGGTGGCTTCCAAGAGAATTGGAGCACCTGCTCCTGAAATTTTGTTCTTCCAGTGTAAACTCTACCCATATCCATGTCAATGTGAAGGCAAACTGGTGACAGATCATTGAACTTGCACTTTTGCACGGAGAAAAGTGCTTAATTGTTCATGTTGAAGGGGACATTGTGGGCCACTCCAATGTGGCCATCAGCGAGTTCATGGAATAATGGAATAATGGAATCCCAGGTTGGAGGGGACCTCAAGGATCATCTGGCCCAACCTTTCTTGGCAAAAGCACCATCTAGACAAGATGGCTGAGTCTTAAAAGTGCCCAACATTGGGGAACCCACCACTTTACTGGGTGATTGTTCTTTTTTTGTTGCTGAAGGGGAACATGGCAGAGCACCGAGGTGGCTGTGGCTGTGTGTCACTGAGGAGAACACGGCATGGCACTGAGGCAGCCATGGCTGTGTCACTGAATGAGGAACATGGCCTGGCACAGAGGCAGCCATGGCTGTGTCACTGAATGAGGAACACAGTCTGGCACTGAGGTGGCCATGCCTGTGTGCCACTGAGGAGAACAAGGCCTGGCACCGAGGCAGCCATGGCTGTGTCACTGAGGAGAACATGGCCTCACTGAGGAGAACACGGCTGGGCAGCAAGGTGGCCATGGCTGTGCCACTGAGGAGAACATGGCCTGGCACTGAGGCGGCCATGGCTGTCACTGAATGAGAAACATGGCTGGGCACTGAGGCAGTCATGGCTGTGTCAATGAATGAGGAGAACACGGCCTGGCACTGAGGTGGTTATGGCCATGTCACTGACGAAAAACTGCCTGGCACCAAGGTGGCCATGGCTGTGTCACTGAGAACACTGCCTGGCACTGAGGTGGCCACAGCTGTGTGTCACTGAGGAGAACACAACCTGGCACCGAGGTGGCCATGGCTGTCCCTGAGAACAACATGGCCTGAAACCGAGGCAGCCACGGCTGTGTCACTGAATGAGGAAAATGGCCTGGCACTGAGGCAACCATGGCTGTGTCACTGAGGAGAACACGGCCTGGCACCAAGGTGGCCATGGCTATGTCATGGAGGAGGACATGGCCTGGCACTGAGGCGGCCATGGCTGTGTCACTGAACAGAACACACCCTGGCACCGAGGCGGCCATGGCCGTGTACCGCAGAGCAGGAACACAGCCAGGGCACCGTGACATTCCCCCAGCGCCACGGCGTTGTGTCACCGAGCGGCCATGCCGGCGGTGCCCCGTGCCACACTCAAGATGCCGGCGGGGCGAGGCGGGGCCCGGCTGACGCGCTGTCAGCTGACGGCCGAGCGGCCGCGGCGGCGCGGGGGGCGGGCGCCGGCACTCGGAGGTGTCCGCTGCCGCCGCGCAGAGCCACCGCCGGGCCCGGGCCGAGCGAACGCCGCCATGCCCTCGGAGAAGAGCTTCAAGCAGCGCCGCACCTTCGGTGAGCGCCCCGGGGAGGGAGGCGGAGGGGTGCGGCCCGCCGGAGCTGCCGGTGCCGCCCGGCTGCGGGGGGATCGCCGCGATGGGGAGGGGAGGGGGCCGAGGGCGGTGGGAGCGGCGAGGGTCCGCGGGCGGCTCCTGCTGACAGCGGGGACCCGCGGGCGGAGCGGGCCCGGGGCTGTCCCGGTGTCCCGGCCTGCTCGGGGCTGCGGCGGAGTCAAAGCCCGGCCCGTGCTCCGGCGTTGTTTATCCGGGCGATTCGGGACATGGGGGTTTTGTGGTGTGGCGAGCTGTGCTGTGCCTGGCTGAGGAGATCTGCGCTTGGGGTGGGGAGATCTCTTCATGGCATCATCTATTATCGACTGTAAAACTCCCAGGAGCCTGGAAAACATCCTCGGTGTGTGTGCCAGGAGCTGGGCCTGCCCTTCCCTCCGGTGTCTGCTCAGTGTCCGGCGGCCTCTGCGCCAGTGGCAGCGGAATTAAAGCTCCGCTGGCAGCCGGTGCCTGGCGCGGGGAGGGGAATTCTCCACCCGGGCAGCCGCGACTGCACCGGGGCGTGTGGCTCCTGTCTCTGTTTGGCTCAGAAAATGAGCAGGGCATCGAAAAGAGCTGTGTAATGATGGCTGGGAAAATGAGATTAGTGCCTTCGGAGAAGGAGCAGCCTCGATAGAGCCGCGGCACGCTTGTGTGTGTGCGCTCAGGATGGGGCCGGAGCAATGGAAGGGCTCGGGATCTGCCCATGTGTGTCAGGGAGGGGAGGCTGAAGCGCCGCGAGGGTAACACGAACTGGCAGCGTAACCTATTTCTGCATGAACTATAAAATCCCCTACGTGAGATGGAATTGGTGGAAGTAATTGATCCAGATTTTCCTTTCTTCCTGCCTTTGGGTTAAAGTCAAGCTGCTTAAGAGAGCTTTGTGATGTGCCCACCCTTGCCTTTGCTGTCGTGCTAAATGTGAGCTGTTCCCTGCAGGGAGCAGGGGAGGATGTGGGTCTGACAAAAGTCTGTGTTTATGCCACCCCTTTTCTCAGAGCTTCCCGAAACTGTTGTTGACCCCATCGGCTGTCAGCAGCCTCTGTTGCAGGTATTAAGTTCAGCTAGGATGGCAGCCAAGCAGTTGCCACTGCAACTACTGTCGTCAGAGAACAGTGTTTATCTGTGGCTGACTGGGGCCTGATTTTGAACACACCACACACAATAATCTCCACGATTTGCCCGGTTTATGTTCCTTCTACTCCGGGGAGTTCTGCTGAATAACATTGCTGTGAGCAAACCTGTTCCTGCTGAAAAGTTAGTGCTTGTCAGGTGGATGGTTGGTCTCACTCTCTCCGCGCATCTTTTGTGTTTTCGGTTAATCTTAAAAAGTATTTTAACGAGGTGGAGCTCTCTGCCCTTGAAGCTCTCCTGCTGGGCTGTGGGAATGTGGCTCGGGATGTGAGGTGGCTTTCAGGTGAAGGCTTTGCATGCTCCTTGCCTGAGTTCTGCTTGATTCACCTGCAGCTCCAAACGGTGATTCAGGGAGCTGCATTCCGTGCCGGGCTCCTGAGGAGGATGTGCTCCATGGGCACAAACACGGACCGAGGAGACTGAGGATGTTATTGCTGAGTGTCCTGCCATTAGCATTCCAACGGGAGCTGGCCTAAGTGCTCCTCTCCCGAGCAGGTGTGCGTTCAAGCCGTGATGCAACACTAAATCATCTCTCTCGGAGCTGTTTGGAACCTGAAAACAGCCCGGAAAGCCCTGTCCTGCTGAAGAACAGAGGCTTAAAATTGAGTTCACTGAATCTGAAAGTAGGCAGGGGACAGACAGACAGACGAGGCGGCCCCTGAAAGCAGCCGGGCTGTTTACTCTGCCTCGTGTACTTTAGCCAGGTTCATGATATCTGTTCTATTAATATTTCTGTCTGAGGAGAGCTGAACTTTATCCTAAAAACTGGCACGGAGAGTGGCAAAATGTGTAGGTCCAGCAGAGCCTCCAGCAGCTCCTGCAACAATGGGTGAGGCCGAGTCAAAATAAAACCTGGAATTCGGTAACAGGAGAGCACACAAGGAAAGCTGATGCTGCCAGGCTTGGGCCAGTCCCGGGGCTCAAATAATTGTTGGCCATTTCCTCTTCTGGGACCCGACAGAAATAGCACAGGGTATTTAGTTGTTCATTTGGGTGGTGTAATTTGAGGCCTTAACTGTGTGAGGTTAAATGTGTGCTTCAGTGGGCAGAAAGTGAGGGGTGTGGGGAAGAGAGGATCTCCTTTAACACTTTCTAGGAGTGCCAGGCAGGTGCACACAGCGCTTGTCACCTTGGGTTAAGGAGCAGGGGATCAGCTGTCACAGGAGAGGCTGTTCTCCTGATAGTGCTGGCCCATTTGGAAATTGCTTTGCCTGAATTTCCTCTTCTGGCTTTTCCTGACACATGGTCCCTCTATTCACTGGTGGAGAGATAAGGAAATAACAGCATTAACCGTGAATGTTTAAACAGATTTTTTTTTTTAATCCCTTGCAGAACAAAGAGTGGAAGATGTACGACTGATTCGGGATCAGCATCCCACTAAAATACCAGTAAGTCCAATTCTTTTAATTTTTTTTTACTTCAGTTTCCAGCCTCATGGTCTTTTTAGCAGTTGGAAGGCTGTGAAGGAGCTGTCCTGAGGAGAACACATGAAAACCTGGCTAAGTTCAGGGTGGCTGAGCCTGGATTTCAGGAGCATTCCCAAGCAGCAGTTCTCACGGTTGGTGTGGTGCAGCAAGGTGCTCACAGGGGCTGGAGGAAGTGGCATTTCCGGAGTTCTGCACTTGTGTTTTGAAACTTGGAAGAAAACCACACCCCAGCTGAGCTCTGAGATCCTCCTGAGCACTCAGCTCCTCTCTCTGTGGTTTTCTTCTCTGAGTTAAGAGTCTTCAGAGGCTCAGCAAGAAGAGTAGACAGGAGTGCAAAGGCAGATATGGATTTGCTCATCAGCCTGTGCTGGGGAGGACAGAAATGTTTTTCTGCTGGCATGGGCCTGAGCTTAGGTCTCCAGGAATGCTGCTGGGCTGTCCAGCTCACATTGGATATCACCCCTCACCCTGTCACTCCTCAGCTGCTCAGCTCCAAATGCTGCCCAAGTCTGTATTTTATTTTATTTACTGCATCCTCAAAGTTAAAAATGCAAAGAATATCCTACAAGCAAAATGGCATGGATTGTGTTCTGTCACTGGTGAGTTCTTCAGCAGAGGGGACTGAATGGGACCCTCAGCCTTGGGCTCTGTGATGGGATTTGGTGACCCCAGTGTGTGGAAATTCCGCTGTGAACCAACTGCTGCAGACTGTCCCCACTCCCTGAGCAAGCTCACCGACAGAAGCTGCTGTAGAAACAGAAACTGAAAGGTTTTCAGCTTTTCTTGGGCTTCAAACTCCTTCCTTCACTTTGGAGCTGCCACTGCTGCTTTTCTGTGCAGTTGGGCAGAGGAACAAGGATCACTTCACAGCAGGATTTTCTGACTTTTTTGGAATGTTGCATTTTCCCAAAAGGTGCTTTCCTTGCAAATCTGTTTCCTGACAAATATTGCTTTTTCCCTCACCTTTCAGAGACCACTTAGCCATAGTCCCCAAGCTCTGTGACCACAGATTGAAGGCCAGGGATTTATGGCAAAACCCTCACTTTAAATCAGCCCTGGACAGGTTCCAGCCAAAAATTCAGAGGTACCTAAGGAACTTGCTGGACATGGGGTGATGCAAACTCCCAGCTATCCCTCCCTGGAGTCTTGCTGGGCCAGTCACTGCCTCGTTATTGTCATTAGCAGTTCTGGATGAGATAAGGTGGCAATGTCACACCAGATAATAAATCCCTCCTGTGCTGTCAACATCCTCCATGCTGCTGTTAGAAATATCTGCTGCTTAAAAATAGTGGGGCTTTGTTACCCAGAATGAGCCAGCATTTATTTCAACTGATGTAAGGCTCTTTCTCTGGTAGAATTCAATCAGCCTCTCTTCACCTGTGCAGCATTTTAGGATCAACACAGCCAGACCCCGTGAGCATGGAGAGGATCCAAGGCACTGGTGTCACGTAGCTCCTGGTGACTGGAAATCAACAAACCCCACATGGCCCTGGAAACAGGAGCACACGAGTTCTGAGATCACTTCTCAAAAGCAGGAACTACCCTCAGTTGCTGGGCAGGGTGTTCCTTAAATTGGGAAATCTGCAGTTTCTCTGTGAATTAAGTGGTTATTACACAGCAGTCCTGGCAGAGTTACTGGTTCCTGAGCATGCTTGAGGAAATTTTCTCCTTAATTTGGAGAAAATGGAGGGTTTATACTCTTCCAAAGTAGCTTTTTCTCATGTATTAGAAGGAACCATGGGAGGTGAATGGAACAGCAGAGTCATCTGGAGTGGTGGATCTTAAAGAGATGGCCTGAAACTGGAGAAATTCCAGTGACAACTGCTTGATCTGGCAGACTTGTACAGCAGCACAAAGCCCTGATCAGCCTCTGCAGTGTGTTAGAGGGAAGTGGGCTTGATCTTTCCTTGGATTTCCTTGTTGCTGGCTTAAATGACTGCAGCAAAGGAACTCTTAAAATTGCACTGAAGCTGTGGATGTGTGCTGTAAAATCCTTGTGTGTTACCCCTCTGTGCAGCAGCTCTTGCAAACAGAACAGAGGAGGTAATTAATGTGTGAAGGTAATTAATTCTCACGGAAATACAGAATTGTTTGGGTTGGAAAAGACCTTTAAGATAACTGAGCCCAACTATGAATTGCTGCTTCTCAGACTGGAGATGCTGCATTCACAAATGAAGGGAAATGGAGCTGGGAAGGGGGGAAATGAGGGCACCAAACGCTGTTCCTGCCTTTCACATCTTCTGCTTTTTGTGTTTCTTCTCAGGTGATCATTGAAAGGTACAAGGGGGAGAAGCAGCTTCCAGTTTTGGATAAGACCAAGTTCCTGGTGCCAGATCACGTCAACATGAGCGAGCTAATCAAAATTATCAGGTAGTATTGCTGGGATTCCAGTGTGAACTGATCTACCTCAGACTGTGATGCTCTGTTAATTCCTCCTCTGGTGCACTTGGGAGGTCTAAATGGAAAATCCATCTAATGAGCACTAGGAAAAATCCAGGAGAAGGTGCTTTTCCTTTTGCTTTGTTGGAAAAACCCCACTCTGAACAGAGCTGGGCTGGTTGTATGCCTCCAGCAGAAATAACATTCCCAGAGCTGTAGGAGGAGTGTGGGGCTGTGAATCCCTGGCTGCCATGGGTCCTTCTGCCCAGCTCTTCCTGCTTGGCTATTTTGGGATGCCTCCTCTCTTCTGCCATGGAGTCCCTCTTGGGAGTGGCTGCCTCTTCCCACCCACTGGGAAGGGGAGTTTGGGCTCAGAGCCAGAGCTCTGCTCTGGCTGCTGCTTGGGGATGCTCCTGGCATCCTTTGGGAATTGAGGTTTCCCTCAGTGACAGCACTGAGGCCTGGGAAACCCCAGCTCAGGCCAGAGTGTTGCTGCCCCGGCTGCTTGCTCAGCTTACAGGAAAGGCAGAGGGGAACAGCCCCAAGTGGAAGTTGTGTGGTCAGAAATTCTGCTAGAAGTGCATCTCTGCTGGCTCAGCAGCAGGGTTTGATTAGGAAGGGTTCTCCAGAAGTGAGCAGCAAACCAGAGCTTGTTCTGTGCTGGTCAGGCTGCAGCAGGAGCTGGTTTGTGGTCACGGGCTGTGGGAGTCGTCCAGGGTGTCCAAACAAAAACTGTCGCAGGCAAATCCCAGCTCCTGCAGGAGGAAGAAAGGCAGAGAGGGCTCTGGAGACAGGAACCAGGTTGCTCAAGTCTTCCAGAGTTTCTCAGGAACACGAAAGCCCCTGGGCAAAGAGGTTAACTGCAGGCTGAAGGATTTTCTCACCTTTTTTCTCTGGCTTTACTGTTAATAAATAACTTGGTATCAGCCAGACTTGGGCCTCAGCCAGCTCCAGTGATGCACAGCAAAGCCCATCCTTCCCCAAACCCTGGAGAGCTGCTGCCTTCCCTCAGCCTGCTGTCTCCGCAGTGATTAGTCTGGCTTTGGAAGGGTCCCTGTCCAGGGCTGTGGTTGGGAGCTAAATAAATCCTTGTTTCCAGCTGCTGCTGCCCCTCAGCAGCGAGCGGAAGCAGCAGGAAGCTCTTCTGATCTATTCTTTCCTTGCTTTGGTGGCAGCTCCACACTCCTGAGCTGCTGTTGCTCACTTGGTTTATCCAGTGGGAAGAGCTGCTCTCTGCAGACCTGCTCTGCAGGAGGCAGTTTAGCAGGAACACCCATTTCCCCCGAGCTGGAATGATCCAAGGGAAATCCAGAAATCACCTGTTTCCTGTGCCAGGCAGTTTGGGCAGCCTGTGGCTCCCTGCCCTCCCCACCGTGCTTCTCCTGGGAGGGAGAGGAGAGGGAGCAAGATGCTGCAAGGTTAAACCCAGGCTGTTACAGAGCTGGTGACAAAGTGAGTTTAAAAGCTGCCCAGGTTTTGCAAGGGAGCTCTGCCCATCTTTCTCAGTCTTCCTGAGGATCTCTGGGTTTTCATTCCAGTGAGCTGCAAGCCAAAGGTCCCTGGTTATGCCAGGGGTGCTTCTTCCCAGTCCCTCCAGTTCAGTGCCCTTCTGGAGTGCAGCTTTTCCCCTGAGCGAGGGCTCTGCCAGGGGATGCACCTGCCTGGATTTAGCAGAGGAATTCAGCCCAGTTTGGAGGGACAGGGCTGGATGGGAACATGCAGGGAAAGGTGCCCATGACAGAGGTTGGATGAGATGAGCTTTATTGAAGTCCTTCCACCCCAAACCATTCCCTGATTCTCTGCTCTGACCTTGCTGCTGAGGACTGTCCGTTGCCTGTGACCATGTTCACCAGGGGTCTGTGGATGAGGGAAGAGACGAGGACCTGACTCCATGTTTCAGAAGGCTGATTTATTATTTTATGATATATATTATAGTAAAACTATACTAAAAGAATAGAAGAAAGGGTTTCCTCAGAAGGCTGGATAAGAATAGAATAAGAAAGAATGATAACAAATGTTTGTGGCTCGGACTCTCCGTCCGAGCCAGCTGGGCTGTGATTGGTCATTAAGTAGAAACAACCACATGAGACCAATCACAGATCCACCAGTTGCATTCCACAGCAGCAGATAACCAATGTTTACATTTTGTTCCTGAGGCCTCTCAGCTTCTCAGGAGGAAAAATCCTAAGGAAAGGATTTTCCATAAAAGATGTCTGTGACAGTTGCCATCTGTCCTTTGTCCCCCTTTCCCCGCACCCCTCCCCAGGCGACGCCTGCAGCTGAACTCCAACCAGGCCTTCTTCCTGCTGGTGAACGGGCACAGCATGGTGAGCGTGTCCACGCCCATCTCCGAGGTGTACGAGAGCGAGAAGGACGAGGATGGATTCCTCTACATGGTCTACGCCTCCCAGGAGACCTTCGGAGCGCCGGCCTCCGCCTAGGACACGCCGCTGGGCCTAGCCCAGGATTTGGGTTGACCCTTGGCCATCACCCCCACTCTTCCCCACACACCCCCCAGGGAAAGAACCGGATGTCACCTACGCTCTCAGTCCTTAGCATAGTCTTGCTTTAGCAGGTGTCTCATCTCACCTTGCCTTGTTTGTGACTATTAAACAGTACAGACGAGCACCTCCAGCTTTGAAACCTGCCCTAATAATATTCCACACAGGCACATTTACAGGTCTGGACCTGATGAAAGGAGCCCAGTTGTGCATGTGACACTTGCAGAGAAAGGGACACTCGATTTACTTTTAACGAGCAAACAGGCACCAGGGAGGAACTAAAGTGTTTCCCGTGAGTTTGCTGGAAATTCTCCCTACGATTCCTTAAATTTTTTTGGTTTTAAATGGGAAGGTTTCTCATGAGAGCAAATGCATTTAATGTTCCAAAGGGGAGCTTTTTCTTCTGCAGCTCCATCAGACTCGTGTCAGTGCTGCAGGGAGTTAAGGCAAGTGCTCGGGGTGAGCTGGGGAAGGACAACTCTTTGTGTCTCCGGTTTTTGGGCACCGCACGCTCAGGGGCGGCGCCGCTTTCTGGAATACTCATACCAAACACCACAGCTTTATCGTAGTTTTAGGAAGTGTCTAACTGTAAAATGCACACCCGAACAGGTAACACTGAAATAAACTCCAGTCTGTTCCGAATTCCCAATCCCTGTGTGTTCATCTGAGCTGGCTTCCAGTGATCCATAGGATCCTGCCCCTAGCCCGGAGGTCGGCCCTTCCCGTGCCTGGCAGTCGGGAGGAGCAGCTCAGGGCCGGGAGCGGCTGCCCGCAGTTGACGAACAAATGATTTGTGGCACGGCTGGAGGCTCCCGTGTCCCGGGCAGGGAGCAGGCTGTGCAGACGGGAGCTCTCCCGTGGGACAAACCTGTGTTTCTCTAGTGCTGTCAGCGAGGCGTGGCGGGATCCCCGCGGTGTCCGTGTGTCCCCGGTGTCACCGGCTCTGGCGGGGACAGAAGCAATACTACAGCGCCTGGCACTGCGCGGGGTGCACGCGTTGTACCTCCTCCACCTCGTACCTCCTCCACTCTTTGCATGCATCTCCTTTTCCCGGGGCCCCCTGCCCGTTTTTTATTGTCCTTTGTGTTTTTACTCCGACGTGAACTTTTCGATGCAGCTTGTTCTCTGTTTAGTTCTGTTCGTGTAAGAACTCGTTTAACTCATAACTGACAACTGTACTTGTAATTACGACGTGATCGACTGATATTCCTGTACAAATGTTGCTTTTTTAAAATTAATACAGTGCTGATATGGATGGATTACATCCCAACTTAATTCCGGCTCGTGTGGTTATTCCTAGGCATTTTCACAGCAAAATAATTAAAGGAATTAAAAATAATTCTCTGCTACTGCCAAGCTGGAGAAGCCCCCACACAGCTGAATCCCTTTAAAAGGAAAGCCAATACCAAGGGATTCTGTTTAACTCTTTATTTTCCATACATTAAATTTACTCAGATAAAAACATTCTAAAAATGTACAATTTAACTTTTAACAAAGTATAATAAAACATAAAAATCCCAATACCAGAATACTTGACATTTACAATTCAAAATCAAATTAGCTGAATATTAAATATTTACAAAACTATTTAAAATATTTATAAAGTTACATGCAGAATTTGTAATACTAGAAGTGATCGAAGTAAAAGAAATGGCTCAAATGGAGCAGGAATTTCCTTCATTCCTAATGGAAAGTTATGTCCAAGAGAAGCTGTTAATCTGCACTTGAAAACACACGGGATTTGCTTTCTGCTTCAGTACCAACACAGTTCTTGTGTACATCAGGAAAATTTCAGGGAACAAATGGGTAATTCCAAGGGTTTATTACAAGAGCCATGGGGCCTCAACCAGCCAAAGTGATTCCTACTCTCACAAACTCCATTGCGTGGATTTTTGTCCAGATTTGCCCATACTCATCCCATTTCCAGGTGTTCCAGACTAGCCTGAGTCCAGCGCTCCCAGGGTCCCTCTGGCACAGCTCTGCTGCCCCGGGTTTTGGGAGGAGCTTTGCTGTGCCTGGTGCCCAGCCTGGCTCATGCCAGGATATCTCTGGGGTTTGAGGGCATGGCCAAGCTCTGGTGCTGGACTCTTCCTTTGGGAAGTCGGATGCTTAATTTGCCAAGATTTAATGAAGATTTAATGAAAAATTTTCACAAAAAGCTGAGTGTGACAGAGCTGGTTTGGATAAAAACCAGTTCTGATAAACTTTAGTATTGGTTTAAATGTGGTTTTCAACAAAAGTCAGGTGGAACCCTCTGATCAGTATCTCAGTTCCCTCTCCTCCCTCTCTGCACTCCCTGTTAGGGTCGAGCCCAGAATATTTATTAATGCTTAATTTGCAGGGTGAGGAGGAGTTCACTGGAAATTCCATCCTATTTCAAGTCTTTCCATCATCAAATGGAAAATGCAGCTGGAACTGCCCCACCCACTGCTCCCTCCCCTGGGAAGGCTCCTCACTGATTCTCCTGCCCCTGCAGGCAGATCACTGGGGCTTCCCTTCCCTCTTACACTGAAAAATCATTCCCATTCCACAGTGAAATCTATCTGGAGAACTAATTCTTTTTATACTTGCAGGACAAAGATAGGGCTAAGTAACATTCTTTGAAATCTCCATCTTTCAATGTACAAAAATAAGGTTTAAGAACTGGTTCCTTCAGGCAGGGCAGCTGGAACTATACTATTCCAAGCCAACCCTGCCTTGCTTTTTAGGGGTAAAACGATGGATTTGTGCCTTTGAAGAAGAGATGAAGGATAATTTTATGGAATTAAGGTGCTCTGTTCGGACTTACCAACTTTGGTTGCTCTGGGTACAGAGTGGAGGGTGTTCACTGGCAGGTCTGAAGCCCCAGCTCACTGGGATTTGGGAAGGCTCTGAGGTTGCTGCTGCCTCACCAGATTTTCCTCTCGGACACTCGTGTTGCCTCCAGATCCTTCTGGATTGAATCCTACTCCAAACCCAGACCCAACCGTTCCAAAGCGTCACCCAAACGCAGCCATGAGCCACTTGAAGAAACATCAGCCATCACTTGACACAAAGGAAACAATCCCAAAGAAAGGAATGAAACAGTTTGCTGGAAACATCAACCTGAACTCTACACACAGGAAAGGATCCTAAAGAAAGCTCTGGAGAAAGGAATGAAACAATTTGCTGGACAGACATTCAGTTTTACAGTCCTTTTGATATGATTTTTTCTGTGAGGAAGATCAGACACAACTGTGCCCAGCCCTGGGCAGTAAAACAAAACACAACTGGTACAGAAATGACTTTTTTTTTTTGCTGCTGCTGCTGTTTTTTGCTGTTTCAAGAGGGTTTTTGAACACTCACATGTGTGTTGAAATACAGTTTCTTTAAATACAATTTTAAAATACTGTTTAAAAAAAGTGAAAAAAAAAATAACAACAATAATAATAATAACACTAAGTTTGGCTTTCAGCACATGTTCCAGGCCACTGGAGAGACCCTCAAAGCTGCAAATAGTAAACATGGAACTGCACGTTTTCCTTGGGCATGATGCAGTGGGACAGACTGTTCCTACCATTGTCTCAAGCTCATTAAGGCAAAGTAAATTGCATTGTCAGTTTTCATCCCTTTAGTGTTGTAGGTCTGAAGGTTGTTCATGGGAACACAGGGAACGTCCTCAAACGCAGGCAGAGCCAACAGGGAGTGGGAGCTGGGCTGGGGATACACAAATCAGGGGGTTCTTATTGCATAGCAATAAAAGTATATTTTGTTTGTTTGTTTGTTTGTTCTGCAAATTGAGGTTTTGGATCCCTCCCTGGCCCAGTTTGGTTGTGCCCACCCACATTCCCGAGGCTCTCCTGATGCTCAGCAGGCTGAGGCTGCCCTTGGAGAGGCAGGGACACAGGGATGGCCCAAAATGTCCCTTTCCTATAAGCAGGGCCCAGGAAGGGCTGAGCTCCCCCCTCACACAGCCCCAGCTCCTGGGGGCAGCTCCAAACCCTCCTGCTCCCAGAGGACTTCCCAAGCCAATCCTATGGATTCATCCTGCTCTAAGGAATACCTCCGAGTGTAAACAAGGCTCCAGACTTTCAAGGTGTCTCCCAAATTACAGGATGCAAATTTCTCTCTGTCAGACACTTTTACAGAGGAGGCCTCACCCATTTAATGCCGTCATATTCCCTGGGGGGAGAGCCATGAGGATTAGGATCTTCTTTCAACCAGACAGGACCAAAGTGTTTCAAATTAGCAGTTCGAGATGGGTTTGGCTTCCTCTCGAGTCCTAATTTAGATTTGTCACCCACAAATGATGGACTAAGTAGTTAACACCAAAGCTACTCATCTACAACCTACTGCAACGAAGGAGGCCGACAAGAAATCCTTCCAAGTCTTGATAATAATGAAGTTTTTACTACCTTTTACATGTTTGGCTCCCACCACTCCTGAATCCTGGGGTAGGAGCCAAAGGGTATTTTATATAAAGTAAAGCAAAAGCTTATCAACTCTGCTGCCAGAGTTCTTAGTTTGATTTTTTTTTTTTTTTAGGATGGTTTAAAATTCATTTACAAAAGCAGAATAATAAGGTTTCTGTGAAAGAGACCTATATACAGTAACAGGACGTAAAGGTTTTGTGTATTACAGGAAAATATCCTTGAAGCTTTTATGACTCTGGAGTCTCTGGGACTTGGACCCTTGGAAACTAAGTTTATTCCAGTGCTGGGAAGCCAGCACTAGCTAGTAATAGGTGAGACAATGAAGCACGAGTTTGTTTCCAGAAGGAACCGAAACTGCCGTGTGTGTTCTTTTGGAAGGGAAAAAGAGAGACTTTTTAGGATTTTTATTGTGGAATTAAGTCCCGTAAGCCTGCTGGTGCCAATTTGTAAAGGTTGGAACTTCTTTGCCTCTTGCACTGGTCTCAGAGTGACACTGTCTGCTAAAAGTGCAGAAAGCTTGAAGAGTTTTACATTCTTCTGTAGTGCAATCCTTAAAAATCCCAGAGATTAGTGCCTGATCACTTTTGAAAAAAAGTAGACATTTTACCTAGCCCAGGGGTGCCAAAGTCCTTCTGGCCACTCCTACCTTCCACCTCAGAACAGAGCTGCCCTGGAGTCAGGCCTTTCACCTTGGAAAAGTCCAATTGTGGCAACATTCTCCAGCCAAAAAAGTACAGGGGATGTTGTACTTCCAGCAGGAACTGCAGCTGGCCAGCTCCACCATCCATCCATCCATCCGTCCGTCCGTCCGTCCGTCCATCCATCGGTCCGAGGACACGGAGTCAGGAGTTCCAACAACAAAGCTTGAATTTGGCAATCAAAACTGGGTTGGCTGCACCCCTAAGCTAGATTTTCTACCTAGTCTAATAAAGTAAAGCACCTTTGGATTAAAAAATACATTAAGCTTAACAGCAACTGGACGTCTCAGTTTTGCAGTTCGATCTCCGTCGCTCTCCATGGCTTTACAGCATCGTGGTGCCAGCTGGGGAAGCTCAGTCTGTGGAGTCCAGACTTTCCGAGGGAGGGGCGTACTTCAGCCTGAACGTACCTGGGACAGGGACAGGGACAAGGGGTTACACATCAGCCACCTCCCAGCTTCCCAAACCAACCTGCTGCCTCCTGGCCATGGAATGAATCACCGGAGCTTGGGTGCAATTTTAGGGCTGGCACAAATTTGTTTCATGGAATCACAGGATCCCACAATGGTTTGGGTGGGAAAGGACCCTAAAGTCCATCCAGGTCCAACCCTGACACCTTCCACTAGCCCAGGGTGCTCCAAGCCCTGTCCAACCTGGCTTTGGACACTTCCAGAGATCCAGGGGCAGCCACAGCTTCTCTGGGCACCTGTGCCAGGGCCTCAGCACCCTGACAGGAGGGTTTGAACAGCAATTCTTCATTTGGGTTATTGTGTTGGGAGGAAGGGAAGAGGAACAGAGATTTCAGTTTCTAAAATTCCAGGGGAACTTGCAATAATGACTGAAGCTGACCTGGCTCACAATGCAGAGGCAGCAACAGTGGTTCTGCTGCAACCTGTCCATAGCAGCTCCCTCCCTTCCCTGAGGTTTCTTCCCTCCCTAAACAACAGTGCCAACCCCACAGAGCACACCTGAGGGCCTCGTCTGAATCCTCCTCGTGGGGCTGCCTAAAATTTGCCAACATCTCACACCATCAACTTTTAATAACAAAATATTTTTACAAGCCAGAGATTCCAAGACACCATCAGACCCCAGGGGAAGGTCTCAAGGCCACACTCTGGATTGGATCCTACTCCAAACCCAGACCCAACTGTTCCAAAGGGTCACCCAAACGCAGCCATGAGCCACTTGAAGAAACATCAGCCATCACTTGACACAAAGGAAACAACCCCAAAGAGAGGAATGAAACAGTTTGCTGGAAACATCAACCTGAACTCTACACACAGGAAAGGACCCCGTGTGTCCCCCCCAGCCTTTACCTTGCCGATTGAAATCCATGGGTGGCTGTTTGCAGTCCTGAGCTCTGTGCCCGCTGGCCCCGCAGTTGTAACAGGAGAGGTTCCCGTTCTTTTTGTGGCTTGACCCGTTGCCGTTGCCCATCATCCCCTGTGCCTGGTACACCCCGGCCGTGCCCGCCATAAAGTTCTGCATGGGGGGCACGGCGAAGGTGGACTGGCCGGCCATGACGGAGTCGGGGGCCAGGCCGCTGTTGTAGGCCGTGTGCACCACGGGGAACGTGGTGCTGCTGTTGTACTGCTGCGTGTTGATGTAGCCGTTGCTACACAGGGGGTTGAAGGGCAGGAAAGGGAAAGTAAACATGGAAGGTCCTGAAAAGGGGTGCTGGAAATAGTTGGCGTAGCTGACGGTCATGCCGCTGGAGCCGCAGTTGCCGCTGCAGCCGCAGGAGCTGCACACCATGCAGCCGGGGGGCTGCGGCGGCGGCTGCTGGTGGTGGTGGTGATGGTGGTTCTGGTTGGGGACGGGCACGCTCCCGGCCGAGCCGCCGCTGCTGCTGCTGCTACTGCTGCTGCTGCTGCTGCTGTAGAAGTTGTTGTCGGCGCCGGAGGAGAGCGTGGGGCTGGAGCTGGGCGCGGGGCAGCTGGGCAGGTTGGCCATGGTGGTGAAGGACGGGGACGGGTGGCTGCTGGAGGAGGCCGCGTTGCTGTTGGCGCAGAAGCTGCCCTGCATGGGCGCCACGGGCACGCTGCTCATGGCAGAAAAGGCAACTTTGGTGTTGGCTGTGTACAGAGCAGTCCGGGGGTTGATTATTGCAGGGGACACCGTTATTTGCATATTACTGGAGCAGGAAGTCTGTCCGGCCATGGCGGAGTCGGTGGGAAGAGACGACGACACCAGGAGTTTGATGGGCGGACGAGCCACGTGGAAGACTGTGCTGGACGTCACCGTGGCAGCAGTGCTCGTCTCCACTATGAGTCCTGGCTGCTGGGCTGGTTTGATCACTCTGTCCAGAGAGGAAGCGTGGACGACTTTGGTGCGAGGCCCAAAGTTCATGGTGGACGTGGGGGAGCTGCTCTCGGCACCCCCCGACAGCACCTGCAGGGGCTGGTGCGGAGAGGACGCGGACATGACATCCACCATGGCGTTCCCAAAGCCCTTCTCCATCTTCATGCTGCCCCTCGAGCCGGGAGACACTTTATTCCTTTCCTCCAAAGACAAGAGGGAGTGCACGGAGGACGAGAGCAGCTTCATGTCGGCGGAGCCGCGCTCGGGTTTGTGCACGGAGCCGAGCATGCGGATGGGGGCCATGTGTGAGGGGCTCGGGGACAGCATCTGCATGGGCAGCGCGTGGTGGCCGCCGGGGCCCGAGCCGCCGTCGTTCTGCACGGGCAGCACCTGGGCCGTGGGCCTGGCAGAGCTCGAGGGGAAATGGTTCAGCAGCATCACCGGCTTCTCCTTGTCCGAGGCGTCCAGGTGGAGCTCCAGGCCTGCGGAGAGAGGGGCGGTGAGGACAGCCCTGGGCGGGGCAGGGGGCGCGGCCGCGGGGCTCTGCTTACGTCTCTCGTTCTCCTCAGCGCTGTCCGAGCTCTCCTCCCGTGCCTGGATGCCCATGGGGCTGGAGCTGGAGCTGGAGTACTCGGAGGAGCTGCCCTCCCTGGGCAGGGGGTGGGCTGCCTGATCCACGTCCACTCGCAGCTCTGCGGGGACAGGGGACACGGAGGTGACACTGACAGCACCTCAGCAGAACACTGAGGCCACGCTCAGCATTTACAGGGATACATCACAGGTGGAACAGAGCAGCTGCCCATTCCCTCCACAGCCATGGAAAAATCACTTTTTATTGCCCTCAGTAACACCACAATCAGACTTTTTGCTTGCTCCCCGTTAAGCCAATGGCTTTTGGAAGATAAAGCTTGGGGAAGCAGCAGCACAGGAGTGAGGTGACCCCTGTGCAGGCACAGCTGAGCACAGCAGTGTCCCCTGCTCCCCTTACCTGCAGCGTGGTTGCCCCGGATACTCTGAATAGGCCCCACGTGGGAAGTGGGGGGAACCCTGGCCACCCCACTGCTGGTCACTGAGGAAGGTGTGGAGGGGTTTAGGCACCGTTTCTCTGACTTCTCCCTACAGGGTGATGGATGGAGAGAAGCATGAAGAGACAGAAACTGGCTAAAACACAAATAAATAAATCCATTTCTGAATGAACCCAAAGCAGACAAAGCCCATTGAACAATCCACTGCTGCTGTGCCCATTTCAAACGGAAACACTTGGAAATCACAGCAGTGCTGACCAGAACTGCCAGCACTTAGGGTTGGACTATTTGCCATCTGATTACAACACTATGCTCTTATTTGTCCAGGGTAAAACATCACCAAACCCTGCCTAAACTCTAAAATTCTATCACATATTATACACATCCCAAACCCAAAGAAAAAACAAACACAGCTCTAAGTTTTCCAAACAAACTCTGGAAGAACTAAGATTGCTGATAAACGCTGCCAAGGAGCTCTGATAAACGGGCACAGATTTGGATTTCTAATTGCTTTTTGAAGGAACAGCAGTAGCTGCAGAATAAACACTTTCCTGTAAGTGGAGATGCAAAAACCAGGACAATCTGTTGCATCAGTGTCCCCAAAGGGCTGTCACAGCTGCCTGGGGTCACCGTGGGACACTGAGGCAGCTCCTGAAGTAGCCGTGCTCCATCCACATGGATTGGAGCCAGAAAATTGTCAATTGCTAGGGAAAAAAGGCCTGACTTTGGGAGAGCATCCCCTGGGCTTGCAAACCCAACAGCTCCCACCAATGTCAAGTGGATAGGAAGCTCAAAATCTTTGCAATAAATGTGATACAAGTTTAAAAAAACCTAAACACAATGTGTGTATTTTGTAGATTTGAAGATTTGGTATCCTTATCACAACCCTGAACAGGCAGCAGTAAACCAGAAAGTGCTAACTATTATTTAGTAATGGAGATAATAATCATCCATATCTCCAGGTGGGAATCACGGCAGGTTTGTGCTCTGGGAAGTAAAATTTGCATTTTTTGACCTTAAAAGAAGTTCACCCAGCCCTCACTTACTTCTCAAGCTCTAGTTGGGTCTTGAGCTTCTTCTTTGCTCCCATGGTGAGGGACTCAAACTTATTCAGATCTTCCTCAGTAAGACTCAGAAACTTGGAAAGAAAAGATAAATTTAGTTTTATATCCTGAAATATTCTTATTCCCATTTTTAGTGAAGAGCAATTCCAAAAGTGAACTTTAAAACCATTTTTAAATTCAAAGAAACTCTCTACTCCAGTTTTCAATTATAGTATAAAAGGAAAGTGTGGAGGACAGGCATGAAAGGAAGAAACCTGCAGATTTGATTTAATTAGGTGTGTGCTTGTATTAACCAGTCACAATAAAAATTAAATAACTCATGTACATATTTAAATAGAGTTAAATTAAAATAGAACTTGGTGCTATCAATGAATTTAAGGATCTTAGAAAATCCCTCCTATTTTCCCAGTGTGTCATTTACCACAGAAGTGGAGTAAAAATATACACCAATTATAAATTTATTAATAAAATATAGATAGATACAGACATTTATATTATAATGTAATTAAAATGAAAGCCAGTGAACTATGCATAATAATATTTGCTTTTTTAAAATACACTGGAATTTAGAGTTTTATTACATTATTAAAGAAAAAAAAAACCCAGTGTATTTCCCTTCTTATAATGAAGAAAATTAAATCAGAAGCCTCTGGTAAGAGATTGAAATTAAATCCATAAAATATTCCAAAGCAGCACAAAGCTGAGCCCAAACCCTCCCTCCACTGGAGGGCGTTCCAGGCCAAAAGACAGAGGACAAGGGATCTCCCACTGGAGCTGGGAAAATGTTCCAAAACCTTGTTGAGATAAAATCCAGCACACACAGGTGTGAGCTGGGAGCCTCACAATGCAAAAACACAAGAGATGATATTTCTGCAGCACACAAACCTCACTCACTCATGTTCATATTCATGCCATGAGACTCTGAAAATCTAGTTCTTAAAATGAAGATAACCAAATATTTTGGGAGAAAAATCAACCAAGAAGCAGAATTCCAGAGAAATCAACATGTTTAGGTATCTGCAGCACACAAAGAGATGTCGAGGGAGCCCAGCAGAGCTCCTGAGGCAGCGTCCCAGCTGGATCTCCAAGCACTCCATGAGGAAGCCAGGGAGAAGCAGCAGCTGTCGGACAGCCCCGGACACAACACAGAGAACAGCAAGAAGGTTTTCATCAATTCATTACTTCTTGCAGAAAGTGAAAACCTCCCCAGCACGTGCCAGAAACTTGTGTGATCCTCAGTGCAGATGTTCCCAGCCTGGAGAAGGTGGGGATAATTAAAAGCTGCCTGCTTCCCTCCATTTCCTGCCCTACCTTCTCCATGGTGAGCTGTTTGAAGACGGGGTAATACTTGTGCAAGCGCAGCTTCCTGAGCCAGTCCAGGATCCCATTTTGCTCCTGTGTCTGAGGGGTCTGAGGGCTGGAAGACATCAGCATGGCAGGGGAGGAGCTCTCCAGCTGCGAGCGGTAGCCCAGCGAGGAGCCGGCGCCGCCGGAGTGCGAGCAGTGCGCCAGAGACACCGGGGCAGCGGCCGAGTGCTGCACGTGGTTCTGGGAAGACTGAATTCCAGCCACCCCACATATAGGTCTGCAAAAAACCAGGAACAGGGCTGGGTTTAGTTGGATGAGCTGTGACATCCAGAGATCAGCTGCTGTAGCCACAGAAATTGGGAAAAATCCACAGAAATACTGGGGAAACCCACCCCGTTGGAGCCACCCATGGATTTGTACCTGCCCTGCTCCACAGCTCAGTAAAACAGGGCAGTTCTGGCAAAGGGTGAAGCTGATCTTCATCTTCAACAGAATTTTTCTTCAATGATTTCCTTCACTAATCACAGATCTGAAATATTCTGCTGCCTCTCTGCGATTTAAAAGGCTTTCGACAGAGCAGCCTTTGCATTATTAAAAAGAAGTAAAGATGCCCAAATATAATCCCATGGAAATTTTTAATCTTTCCATATGGAAAGGGCAAAAGAAGCCACAATATTAGCTCCTTGAAGGGGGTCTGGGTTTTGTTGGAGGACATGAAAATTGCATCTTAAGAGAATGAATTATAAACAGGATAAATATTTCACCTTCCAGATGTTCCCAGCGTAGTTCCTACTTTATACAGGGAGGGGTTGCCAGGATCTGGAAACAAGGAACAGAGTCACAAATAGCATCAGTTTATGAAATGCAGTACAAAAAAAATATTTTTTGAACTTTATTTCAACTCACTTGAGCTCTGAAGTTGCTGTGAGGGAGATGAAGTGCTGAAGAACTTCCTGACGTGGTCGTTTTTCACCACATGGGAAGGGAACGGGGCCAGGTACCTGCAGCAAACAAACAAAGGCCCCGCTCTGTTAGAGCCTCCCAAATCCATCAGGATTGCACTCTGGACAACACACTTGGAAATCAGATTGGAAATTTTAAAGTTGAAACACACCATGCAATTCTGAATTCCAGAAATTTATGGATATTCTTAGTCTTAATACCAAACCCTGTTACCCCGGAGTTGTTTTCACTCTGGTGAGTGTTTCAGCAAAGATCCCTCATTCAGCACCCCTGAACACCTCTAAAGCAGAAAATGTTCAAATGTAAACTTGAAAATTGCCTTTCAAATGCAGGAACCTCACGAATATAAAATAGAGATGGATCTGTTATTGAATTTCCTCCTCTTGGAGATAAATAGCAGATGCAGAGTCTGGCAGTTTAGGGCAAAACTTCTGTCACGTTTTCTCTGTGCCTCTTTTAAGGGAAAAAAGCCCTTTAACAGCATTGCAGCTCCTCCAGGGGGCCGTGGGACAAGGGATGGAGGGACAGGACAAGGAGGACAGCTTTGAGATGGAAGAGGATGGATTTAGATAAAATACTGGGGAGAAATCCTTCCCTGTTCGGGTGAGCAGGCCCTGGCACAGGTGCCCACAGCAGCTGTGGCTGCCCCTGGATCCCTGGCAGTGCCCAAGGCCAGGTTGGACACTGGGGCCTGGAGCACCCTGGGACAGTGGGAGGTGTCCCTGCCATGGCAGAGGTGGAATGGGATGAGCTTTGAGCTCCCTTCAACCCAAACCCCTCTGGGATTCCAAAAAAAAAAGCCAATTCCCAAAACTTTGCACCTCGCACACCCAGCGGTGTTTCCCAGCTGGAAAGCCCAGAGTTGAGTGCTGAATTTCCCAGCTGAGCAGCACCTTGGAGCAGCTCCTCCCCTGCTCCAGAGGCGCAGCTGAGCCCTGGCAGGGCAGTTGCTGCTCCATTAACCCAGATTTGCAGAGGCTGCTGTTCCCAAGCAGCAGGCACACACATTCCCTGCAGCCTCCCAAACTCTCCTTGGAGCACAGCAAGGCGCTGGGAATGCTGCCTGCCATGGAAAACAATCCAGGCGTGCACCTGCTGGCTGCTGCCTATGGAAAACCAACATCCACCATGGCTTAGGGGGAAAAAAAGGAGAAGCTCTAACAAAGCGAATTAATATTTTAAAGTGTCAATTAATTTTATAATAATAACATATTAGCATCAGAATAATATTAATATTACAATCATCTCGTTTTGTGTGGATAAAAGACAGTAGAAGGTGAAAGGAATTTAAGTCATTCCAATTTCCCTAGGAAAATCATATTTAGAAAGAGAAACCTGATGTGATCTGCCACAGATTATGATATTTAAAATAGTGGTTTATATTAAATAATGGCCAGATGATTTGTGATAATTTGAGGAGGTACAAGATAAGGTTTCAAAAAATTTCTTAGCTGTTAAAGGCTTCCAAAAATGTAATCTTTTAATAATAGCTAAATACATACCTAACTTTTAAAAATAAAGTAAAATAAACACCATGACAACCTAAAATGACTGAGAAAATAAAAACTCTGTGAAAGGGGATAAAAAGTCCCCACAACCCATTCCTCAATACAGATGGGTGAATATTCAGGCTTCTATTTTTTCCTGAGCTTTGAGTGGTTGTTTTAAACAATTCTGGTTATTTTTGAGTCCAAAACAAACTTCTGCAAAGCCAGTGATCCTCTATTTGTTCTTCACAAGGAATGAGGAAATATCAATTCTCCAGAAAGCTTAATACAGAATATTATTACCATCTGTATTTTTGAAGAAAGAATTCCTGAAAAATTGTTATGCACTGGAATTAATGGAACATCCAGGAAAAAAGCTTAAGATCAGGCTCTAATTTCTTTGAAGTAATTTAGAATATGGAGATAATATTTCTATTTCCTGGTTTGTTTTTTTTTTTTTTCTCAGTGAAAGAAGCCCAGTGTCAAGATAAAAACCCCACAAAATCCCAGCATACCTCAGGTCTGATTCCAGGTCCATGTGGTTCCGTTCCAGGTAAAAGGAATCTGGACCAGCTAAGCAGGGAATGAATTTCTCCAAGTTTTCTTCTGGATACAGCTGAGACAGCTAAAGGGGCAGGATATGACAAATTAAAAGTGAAAAGTTTTCTTATTTCTGTAAGATTCAAGCCACTGCCTGTTATAAATCAAATATTTAATGAAATTCAATCTGAGTTACCTTGGCACATTTTGAGAAGTATCACTGAACAAAATTAGAGAGAGGAACAAAATATTTTTTTCCTTTTAAAAGTTTTTCTTATTGTCTTTACCTTTGAAATGAATTCAGTCACTTCAGCAGAAGATTTGGTTACCAACGTCACGGAAGAATCAGACCACAGGACCTTGGGGAGGAGAAAGAAGCGTTTGCTTTAGTAATTAATTTAATTTGGTTCCTCAAAATTCAGTAATTGGTATCAACTGTCCCTCACAGATGTTGTGAGGGGTGACATCAAGAAGGAAACTTTATTTTTTTTGTGCACAAGGATAAAATTGCTGCCCAATTCTTGCTGGTTTTACATTTATCAACTGCTCTGGATGCTTGGAAAAGCCCCTCAGAGTTTACACAGCCCTTACACCCTGCAGACATCCAGAGTTAAGCAAGCAACCACGAGTAATGGAATTTTTTTCCCCTCATTATTGTTAAAGAAAACAGCTGGTTTGTAGGATCTGCTTTCCAACAGGAACAGCTCCCCCCACACAAGGCTGCCTATTGCTAATTAATCAACTCCATATGCCAGAAAAATTGAGAATGGCAGCAAAAATCCAGGCAAAACCCTCCCAGTGAAACCTGCAGCTCCTGCTCCAGACTCCATCTTGTCCATGCTCTAAAAAAAGGGAATATTCAGTATTTCTTCCCACAAACAAACAAGCCACGACACCCTCGGATATTGAAGCATTTCTTGCTTGGGAGATGAAGTTTAATCAAGCTAAAAATCAGGATTTCTTGGCTTGAGGAAAGTCTGCATGAGACAGGCCAGGGGTGAATCCCTGTGGATCCAAAATATCCACTGGAGCATCTGGGAGGCAGCTGGATCCCTAGGGAAGGAGCTGGCCGGGAGTTTGGGGATCACAGAGCAGCCTCTCACATGACATTCGTTTCAATGACAACTCCAAACACACACAAAGTTTTTCCAGCCATCCAAAAGCTGCCAAAATGAGTGGGGAGAGGATTTCAAAATATATTACATAAGGGAGGAATTTCCTCTCAGAAGAGCTGTTACACAAAAAAAAGGGGGGGAAAAAGAAGACAGAAACTTGAGCAGTTTTACCAAATTTGTGGGTTGGTTTTTTTTAAGTTTGTGGTAAATATTTTTTTTTTAATTCACAAGGAATTTCAGAAAGTACAGGAAATATTCTCTTTTTTTCTAGTTCTGTAATAACTCAACAACTGTCATGACTTCTGTTTTAACTTGAATTTTCAATACTTATAAAACAATAACGTGAACTGTAAATGAGGGGAACAATAGCACTGCAAACACTAAACTGCTCCATCCATTGACCTGCTATTCCCAAGCTCCTAAACAGAACAAAACCATTCCATAATTGGGTTTTTAACCCAGCAACCAGCAATTTATCAAGTCAGCTGAAGTCTCTGCTCTTCCTTCAGTTCAAGCTGTTGAGGCAAACACTGGGTACAGTAATTTCTGTTATTTATAGAAAAATTTGTAATAGGAAAAGAAGTTTCACGAGATCTTAATTGGAGTGGAGACAACTGCAGGCTTCATACAGAGCTTGAAAAGCCCTTGGAAAAATCCTGTCTGTGATTGATGACATTTGGAACAATTGGGGATTCAGGAAATTTGGGACATTCTCCATGAATCCAGTCCTGCAGAGGTTAACGCTGCCAAAATCCCAACAGATGCTGAGGAGTTTTAAGGAATAACTTGGTGAAAGTTGTGGATAATTGGGATCCTCCCACCTTGGGTCCCTTCTGGTTTCTCCTTTTCTCACCCCCCACTTTACCTCATCAAACAAACCAAAGCTGTTTTCTGGGCAGTGCATCCCAAATTTTGGAATGCTTTACTCCAGTTTGTCAGCTGCTCAGCAGCACCACTTCCATCCCTGCCATTGCTCCAGGGGATGAACAATGAACTCATCCCTGCAGTGGGATGGGAGCAAACCCAGGCTGCAGCAGGGGGAAACTGCTGCTGCTGCTGGGCTGGGGGCTTAACCTCCCTCGCTCATTCCACTGCCCCACTGCCCCTGCCAGTGCCACTGGCACTGCCCCACTGCCACAGCACTGCCCCACTGCCCCTGTCAGTGCCACAGTACTGCCCCACTGCCACAGCACCGCCCCACTGCCACAGTCAGTGCCACAGCACCGTTCCCACTGCCCCTGTCAGTGCCCCTGGCACTGCTCCCACAGCCACCCAGGTCAGGCTGCCTGCAGCTCACACAGCAGCTCCTGCCCTGCCCTTCCTGCTGGATGAGCACCCCTCTGCTGGGAAGGGTTTTATTCCCTTTGGAAACACTTTCAGGCCATGGTGAAAGTCTCCTTCCAGTCAACTCCCCCAGCTCTTGCTCCACTGAGGTTTCCTCGAGTGTAGGAATGTGCCCCCTGTTGATGGAGTGACTCAATCATTCTCTGCTTAAAAAGGCAAAACACCCAGAAGTTTCTCTCCCAAAGACCCCTCATAGGACCTTTGGGACTTCACCTCAAACCTGGGGCTGCCAATTGGACAGAGGCCAAGAGGTCCCACCTATGTAATTCACTAGAAAAGGAAAAGAACAAAGGAAATATTTGTTTTTGTGGGCTGTTCTAGCAGGAGCAAGAACCTCTTGCCTCTGGCTCGGTTTTTCTCTGGAAGAGCTTTGTTATTTTGCCTTTTATTAAACCTTTTTCTGTTTCCAGCACTGCCTCAGAAGCCATCCTGCTGATTTTATGCCATTTGGGGTAGCTGGGCTACCTTGGGTGTGATGGGTTCCCATGAGAGCTCCCAAGAGAAACCCAGCACTCAGCCCTGAAGAGTTCCCAAAGCTTTTCTGTACTCCCCAACCTCCTGGAACCACATCCCACCAGAGACTCCCTCCCTGCCTCTTCCCAGCAGCTGTGCCCTCAGAGCCCACACTGTTCTCTGTCCAGATTAAGTCTGAAATGCTCTCTGGCTTCTACATTCCAGCAGAAGAATGGACATGGGATATAGATATGGATAACATTCTGTAAGTGTGGCATCACATTTCCCCCTAAATAAACACTGCCAAAATGCCCTCCACTAAAATGGATTTAAAATAAATGTTTTTGGGGTTTTTTGCCAATCCCCACCTACCAACCTCTGCATCATCCACAGCCATTTATGACTTCCAAATCCTTGATTAAAAGCTATCAGTCCCAAAGGAGCTCTGCTTTCACAATGGATTTTTGGGATCTAACAATAAAATCTGAAAATGTCCTCAACTCCTCCTTAAGTATTATCCTCCCTTCTTTCATAGGAAAGGAAACCCAAACTTACCTCAAAGGAATACTCAACATTTCTTTCGTTCTTCTTGTGTGCCAGCCCCTTTAATTCCACTTTTTCAACACTCACTATGGAAAAACAAAGAGAGAAGAAGAATGAGGAGGATATTCCTAAATACAGACAGAAGTGGTGACTGCTGGGAAGTGCCAGGCCTTGTTTTGAGAGCATCCCATGACCTGTGGAGGTGTTCCATGTGCCCAGTTCCAACTTCCTCCCTCAGGAATGTTGGTACCACCATGTCATGCTGTTTTCCAGCCTTGAGAAAGTTTCATTCCAAGCAGTTTCAACTCAAATAATCCACTCCAAGCAAAGCTCTTATCACCCCACTCATCTCTGTAATAACTCACTACACACACATGGAATTATCTTAATAACATCAAGGAATAAACACCATCCCTCCCAGGGGAACTGGCACGAGGAAGAACTCTCCATGTTTTCAGGGCCTGGTTTTACAAGTTCAGTGTGGTTTCATGGCTCTGTTCACATCCTGACTCCTCCCTTCCTGCAGCTTCACAGACTTCACAGAAAAATTCACTTGGAATAAGGTGTAAGTAAAACCAGGATGTGAGTGTGGAAAGGATGGAATGCCAGCACAGGTCATCTTACACATCCGATATTTGGTGTGCTGAGTTCTGGGAGACTCCCACTTCCCAAGACACCCAGATCAAGAATTCACCATGAAAAACTTTTATTTCATCAACTTTCTATTCTCTTATAAATTCCTCCTGCCTTTTGACTGCACTCATGGGGATACACACATGGATTTTTTCTTATAAAAAGCCAATTTACATTGGCTTAAAACTCCAAAAGCAGAATTATCCCAATCCAGAGTCAATAAAATTTCACCTGTGAGTGCCAGGTGCCTGAAGGGACATGTGCTATGCCTGGTGAGTTTTCACTGAGCAGTCCTAACAAGCAGAGCCCAGAATTCTGTCACTTCATTTCCAGAGAATCCCCATTTACAAGCTGTTAACCTGTTTTCAGGACTATTTATTATTAACTTTTTGTTATCAGTAAGACTCAAACCAATGTTTATCACATGGAACTTCCTCCTGAGTGCCCAACAAAACACTGCAGTGACATTACAGCAGCACCATTGCAACAGGGACCTGCCTTGTGTCACCTCCCTGGTCCCTGTCCCCAGGGAGGCTCCACCCAGACCTTGAGTTCCCTCTGTTTCCCAACAGTTGTGGCCTGAAGGTTTCATTGAGATCTTTTAAACTTTTTTATTGCGTCCTCAGAGAATCCCAGACTGGTTTGGGGTGGAAAGGATCTTAAAGCTGATCCAGTTCCAACCCTGCCACCTCCCACCATCCCAGGCTGCTCCAAACCCCATCCAGCCTGGCCTTGGGCACTGCCAGGGATGCAGGGGCAGCCACAGCTGCTCTGGGCACCTGTGCCAGGGCCTGCCACCCTCCCAGGGAACAATTCCTGCCCAAAATCCCATCTAAATCCACTCTCTGGCAGTGGGAGCCATTCCCTGTGTCCTGTCCCTCCATGCCTTGTCCCCAGTCCCTCTCCAGCTCTCCTGGAGCCCCTTTAGGGGCTCTGAGCTCTCCTTGGATCCTTCTCCTCTCCAGGTGAGCACCCCCAGGTGTCCCAGCCCTGGAGCAGCTCCCTGGGCTCCTCTGGACCCATTCCTTCCTGCCTCTGGCAATCCCAGAGCTGGACACAGCTCTGCAGGCCCTGCTCATTTACCAATGTTAGTGTTGCCCCCGGGGTCTTGCCTGCTTAAAAATCTCTTCATTTAAGTCTTATTTGCAGTGAAAATTTTGAAAGCCCCCAAATTCAGCTCTACAGATGCTTGTGGCTGTCTTTACATGGAGAAAATGAACATTCCTGTTCTGATCCTCCTCCATGTAATTCCCAATTACAATTACATCAATCCCTGGGCTTAGGAATAATGTCAATTCATTACTTACTGCTTTCTCCTGCACATTCTGCTTTTTTGGAGAGGTCTGCTCCTTTCAAAAGATTTCACTGGGTTCCTCTCACGCTTCTGAAATGATTTTGTGCCCCATGCTGAGCACCACAGGGATAAATCTGCTCACCAGACGTTGCTGAGCCATCCACACAAAATTCAGTGGTATGAAGGTTTGAACGTGAAGATTTGAAAAGGTTAATTAAAAAAAAATGTACCTCAGTACATTTATTTAAGAGAATTCAGGGCCCCCTGAGTTGTGATCACAGCTAAAATAAACTGAATATTGATTGGAATTGTGAGTACTACAGGATTATAATGAGAAAGAATGTGTAAAATGGGTATTGAGAGGGGGAATGTGGTGAAGCAGCTGAAAGATGAGCAAATAACTTGCAGAAATCCTGGTGTCAACTGCTGCAACATCTGGTTTTGAAAAACACAGCCTGTGTTATGCAACATTTGTTGTTTATAGCAAACCCAGCATCACTTTTCTGCAACTGTTCTTATCATTTGGCATTTCTAAAGGATTCAAAGCCCATCTCTTCCAGACATTCATTTTTCATCTCCAGCAATTGCAGCAGAATTGGATTACTCAGAGACATAAAACCAAGCTATTCCTGTTTTACTCTGTGGGTTAATAAGAAACCTTCAATCACCCCTGGATTTCGTGGTGCTGACAGTGCCACAACCTTTTCCTGCTCAAAGTCTGGGCTGAACTTGCCCAGTGAATAAAATGCACTGCAGTGAATTTATCATGGAAAAGGACTGCAATTAGTAAAATGGACCTTTAGGTAAGGATTTCTGCACTGATCTTGTAAGATGAGCTCTGTTCTAGAGCAGCAAATGCAGCTCATGTCCTGCAGGACAGGCTTTAGGGACAACCAACTGCATAATTCCTCATATCACACAAAGGGCTCCAGGAATTTTCTCCCAGCTAGCTAAAATACCATGAAAAACATCACCTGCCTGAAGAAATCTTGTTTAATTTATCAAGTTGTATGTTTTGTGTTCTGTGGCCTCTCACCTACTCTGTGTGTTGTTTGGTTTTATTGAAATAACCTTCCTAAACCTACCCTGAAGCTTAACTTTATTCAATCAGTGCTACAGAACTCCAGAAGAAAAGGTGCCATCCACCAAGTACAAAGGGAAAAAAAAGGGATTTTTATTTACTGCTTTTACTCTCAAAAGCTCAAAGAGCTGACTCTAGTCAGTACCCCAATAAATGAGTCCAGGAGCAAAAAATTCTTTGTGCAGAATTAAGGACACCTGATACTGATGGCTTTTCAAGATGCTGAATTCAGCAAAACTCCAACTTCCCAACCCAGGGGACACAAAAAGTTAAAGTTTCTAATTCAGGAGATTCCCAGAGTATATTTCCACTGGCAAAGGGGCACACGAGGCTTTTTGCCATGGAGATACATCCAGAAATATCTGGGAAATTCCAGCAGGTGAGTGGGACAGCTGGATGAGATCCCCTGGAGAGGGGCAGAGGAAAACAAAGCGGGTTGGAGAAGGTCAGGGCTGCAGGAGAAGCTCCAGCAAGGCTGTGGCACCCTCAGTGCTCCCAGGACCTTCTGGCATCATCCCTGAAGGGGTTTTTAAATTATTATTTGCTGCTTTCTCTAAACACAAGAGAAGCATTTTGCATGTAGCTTTGGAGTCCATTTCATGGCACCCAGCATGGAAGGCTGAGTGTGGAACCCTCCCAGGACAGCAGCGACGTCGCCCTGTCTGCGGCTCCAGCCCTGCCTCCCACCCTGCCCCAGAGCCAGGGAAAACAGCCAGGGAGCCTGCAGACATTTTATTCGGCTCTGCTTTCCTACCTTTCCTATTTCCTGGGGGCTTTTCTCCTGTTTTTTCCTATTTTCTGTTTTCCTTTTGGCCGACATTGGAGCATTTCTCACCTGCTCACTTCAGTGCTCCTGTGAAGGGACACACAATTCCCTCCCTCTGCTCACATCAGGTGTTAAATCCTCTGGGTTTCTGGTCTCCCTCTCCAAAAAAGCAGGAGCTTGGATCTCCTCCTCTTCCCACAATGTCAGCAGCTCCACAAAGCAAAAGGCCAATCCCAACCCTTCAGGATTTGGCTTTCCTGGCTGGTAAAGGTCAGGGTAAAACCTGCACTGGATGTGGGCAAGGGCAGAAGAGACATTTTGGGAAGCCACATCAATCAGATATCGATCTTTTAATGATTCCCTCTTTACAGCTTCTGGATCCATCCTAATAAAAGGATTAGATAGATCAGTGCCTCAATTCAAACTGAGAATTCTGTGCTCCTCCTGAAAAAGTAAAGTAATTAAAGATAAATTAGGAATGTTGATTGTGGCCCAGCCCTTTTCCATAAAATCCAATATTTCACCACTCCATACCTAAAGGATTTCCTTTGATGAAATCCCTGGATGCAGGATCAGTTTGGGTGGGATGTACCATGGAAATGCCACTCCCCAGGCAGCAAAATCTGAATCTCCTGAAACTGGGTTGAACATTTTAGTTTGTGGTACTTGACCAGAAACAGCAGAAAGGCTGTAAATTATTTTTAAATAATAATAATAATAAAAAAAAACTAGGTAAAAATACCACAACAACAACAAAAAAAAAACAACCAAAAATAAAACCCACAAACAAACAAAAACCAAACAGAAACCACCAAAAACTATCAAACAAAAACCCTAGGTAAAATCCTTTCTATAGGAGGCCATAATCATGAGGCCTCTGGACTAAAAGATTTATTAGATTTTCATTCGTGGAAAGAGGCATCAAACACCATGACAAGCAAGTGAGTTTGTGCTGAAAAAATGGAACAAAAGGGACCTCATAAAACCCTTTCCACATCCCTGTTTACACAGAAGTGGGCAGAAATGCAGCACCACCACTTTCACAAGGCATCATCTCCTCTTTGTGCTGAAGAAATGCTTCCAAAGCAGCATTACCCAATTCCTGCTGCCCAGCAGATGCCAAAATCTGGCAACAAAATCCCACAGAGGCTCCCCACAAACCCACCAGGATTTATATTCCCACATATGCAGGCAGGAGGGAAGGAAAACAGAAAAGAATTTATTTGCTCCATGCAAAGCACATTCATGGTAACAAAAGACCAGAAATTAAAGGGGTTTGTTTGTGGGCTTTTTGTTTGGGTTTTTTGACTGCTTATAAACATCAGCTGAAGAGAAGGGGGTTTTGGGCTGTTTTGTAGAAAACTTCCTACTTTTACTTTCTAAATCTTTCTAAAGCTTTTTGTCCAGGCTATGCTAAAAATCCAGGATACCCTCTTGTTGCCAGCACAGGCACTGATCCTCTTCTCCACAAACACACAAGGACTGAGTTTTCTCATCACTAAATTTGATTTCCCTGTTTCCTACTTCTCAAAACTCAATTATTCTTTTACTGGAATAATAGGAGGCCTGAGGAAAACCTCCAGAATCAAATATTAGGGTTGGAGTCTGTAGGATGAGAACTGAGATTTAAATATGATCAGCATCTTTAGGGCTCCAAGAACTTGGTGTTGGTGCTACCCCAGGATCCCTGAGGTTGGAGAAGAGCTCCAAGGCCATCAGACCCAGGCTGTGACAGATCCCACCTTGTCACCAGCCCAGAGTGCCACATCCAGTGACTCCCTGGACACCTGCAGGGATGGGGACTGTCCCAGGAGCTCAGATCAGTCAGACTCGTCTTTATTCTCTAAAACTCCTTTAACAAACCACAGAATGACAATATAATCTTCTAACAGATATTCTAATAGATTTTCTAATATTATCTTCTAATTATCTGAGCTGTCACTAAAGGCTGGCCCTGCTGAGCTGTCCCTGAGGTGATTTCAGAGGAAGATTTCCCTGGAAGAGCATCCCAAAGCCTCAAATCCAACTTCCAACTTCCAACCGTGCACCCAGCAGGCTCTGAACGCTCAATATCTGGAGAGGATGGCACTGAAACCACTGAGCCTGAACTCTGCTCTATTCCTCAGCCAGCAAAAGCACACCTTGGTGTGTTCCATGACACATGAACTGCTGCACAAACTCCCCAGAGATCTCTGATCTGCAGCAGCCGATGGGCCAGAGTCCAGAGCAGGAGGACAGGAGGTGCTCTCTGCTCTGGGAGGGCTGCAGGTACAGAAACTGCTCCAAACCACCAAACACACCCTGACACGGAACTGCGGCAAACAATTAAAAGCATCATTAACTTAATTGACATGAGCTTGTCTGTGGAGATACCAGAGGGGAAAATGCTCCCACTCAACAGCATGGAGAAGTATTTCAAATATTGAGGGAAAACAGGCAAAAAACCAAATGTTTCTTCTTGAAAATCATCTTATTTTGCTACTTCTAGAAGAGTCAAAAGTAGAAATAGATGGAGCAATTCTCTCTGCAGTTCATTGCATTGAGTTGTCACGTGAAAATGACCTGTTGTTATTATATCAGTGACATCTCAGACCTCTCCAGAAGGATAATTTATAAAGATATTAACATGTTTTCACATCCTGCAGTGGTTATGGATGGAGAAAACACCATGTGTGAAGAGGCCTAATTTGTACAATGAAGTGATCTCAAATACCTTCTGCAAGTAAATAATAATTAAATTGAATGTTAAATACTTAAATATTAAATACTTAATGTTAAATACTTAAATGTTTAGATTGAAAACAAAAAATTAAATTTAAAATTATTGAAGCTCTACAGAAATTTGAGTTGGACTCATTTGGATCCTGCTCAGCCTCAAAACATCATCCACCACCCAATTTTCTGCTGCTATCCCTTAAAACTAAAAGTGGACAACAGCTTTTCCATGGAAAAGGAAAGTGTAGCTGGGAAAAAACTTGTAAGCAAACAGAACAGCTTCACTAGTTAGCAAGAAAATCTTCTGGCTGGCTGCTCCTCAACAGGAAAACCCTGGAAATTAAAGTTTCATGGACATAATGAAACATTTCTGTCAGCAGAGGAGAAGCTCTCAGACCTGGCATTTTCCTGTGTGAAAAAGAAGGGTTCTTCCAATGTACAGAATATTTAAGATCCAAACCAACGCCTCCCTCCACCATGAGTTCAGGTGACAAATCAATGCTGCTTTAATTGAAGAGCAAGGCTATGAAGTGCAATATTCCACAGGAAATAATTACAGAGCTTTTTTGAAAACCAAGGCCACGAGCTGAGTTTTGGCAGCCCAGAGCAGCAATAACAGGCTGGGATTGTATCACTCACCCCAACCAAACCAGGAGTTCTCATGTCCCTGCTATTTCCTCACTGTGGCTGATTTAAGCTGCCAACTAAGTGACCTTCTTATGTTTCTCCAAAACAGACATTTAAAATTTAAAAAAAAAGCCTATATAGCTCAGCTTTTGAACTGAATTCATGCATTTTTGGAGTAATCCTGAATGATCCTGTCAGCACTTCAGCCAACCACAAAAGTCAATCAAGCTAAAGATGGTTTGTGCAACTTCCCTGGATTCAAAAGCTTCCCCAAAACCCCAAAGTGTCTCTGCTGGAGGCTGGAGAAAACTCCCATCTGGACAGGAAAATGTAAAACCCTGAAGAACCACTGAGCTGCTCTGAAAAGAATTGAGACACGGCTTCAGGCACTGTTCTGAAGGGTTTTCTGCCCAAATCCTTGAGGCCAGGAGCACTTTGCATCCCTGCTCCCTCCTGCCATGGCCACCAAGCACACAACTGCCTGATGAGCTCCCTTTTTTTCCCTTTTCTGAGGCCAGAAAAAGCTTTTGCAGAATCAAGTACCCAGCAAGGGCTGCTGGATTGGCCAGATTTGTGAAACAGCTCCTAAATTTGAGCACCAGCAGAAGGCACTGGGCAGGTGCTGGGCCTGGGAACATCCCCCAGGATCTGCTGTGAAATGTGGAATGGTGCTCTGGGTGCAAAAACTGTGTACAGAGCCAGAGGAGGCTGCAGGAGTTTGAGATCAGGGACAACCCAGCAATATATTCCTTAATTCCAACAGCTTTAACCAAGGATAGATGCAGCTCCTTGGGATATCAGGCAGAAGGGAGGGGAAAGGAGTCCTGAAGGGTGGGATTTGATACCACGGCATTTTCAAGCATGATTTTAGGTAAATGACGTGCAACACTGACGGTTTAAAGATATTCTACAACAAATTCAGAGAGTTCAGCCACAGTGGGGTTCAACACGTGCTCAGGTTTTGTGCCTTGTGGGTTGCATTTTCCAAGGGCTCCAGGAATTCCATTTGCACACTGAATTTACTGCCTGATTCCCCCTGGAACTGCAGCTGATCAACTTTTTGCACACAAGTGAGAAGTGTAAGTCTTGGATGTAGTTCTGGACTTCATTTGCTGAGTGACTCATTTTCCTTCTCCCAGTTAGCTCAGAAACATGGAAAAAAGAATTCCTGCAAAAGAGAGAGCAAACCCCAGAGCCTGGTCATGCTGCTGCCTCAGAGCTGTTGAGGTAATGACCAATAATTTTCACCTTCATTAACAACTCCTGTGTCCCCACTGAAGGCACTCCAGGACTCCAAAGACATGGAAATGGGAGAATCCTTCCAGGAATGCACATCCTGTGTGAGGCCTCCTCTCCCTCCCCATCCACCAAAACAGCGTCTGTGCTGCCTCCTCCCTTCCATCCTCTCACAGCAATCCTAAAATTTCCTAAAAAATCGTGATTTTAGATAAATATGTTCAACACTGAAGATTTAAAGATATTCTACAACAAATTCAGAGAGTTCAGCCACAGTGGGGTTCAACACGTGCTCAGGTTTTGTGCCTTGTGGGTTGCATTTTCCAAGGGCTCCAGGAATTCCATTTGCACACTGAATTTACTGCCTGATTCCCCCTGGAACTGCAGCTGATCAACTTTTTGCACACAAGTGAGAAGTGTAAGTCTTGGATGTAGTTCTGGACTTCATTTGCTGAGTGACTCATTTTCCTTCTCCCAGTTAGCTCAGAAACATGGAAAAGAATTCCTGCAAAAGAGAGCAAACCCCAGAGCCTGGTCATGCTGCTGCCTCCAGAGCTGTTGAGGTAATGACCAATAATTTCACCTTCATTAACAACTCCTGTGTCCCCACTGAAGGCACTCCAGGACTCCAAAGACATGGAAATGGGAGAATCCTTCCAGGAATGCACATCCTGTGTGAGGCCTCCTCTCCCTCCCCATCCACCAAAACAGCGTCTGTGCTGCCTCCTCTCCCTTCCATCCTCTCACAGCAATCCTAAAATTTCCTAAAAAATCGTGATTTTAGATAAATATGTTCAACACTGAAGATTTAAAGATATTCTACAACAAATTCAGAGAGTTCAGCCACAGTGGGGTTCAACACATGCTCAGGTTTTGTGCCTTGTGGGCTGCATTTTCCAAGGGCTCCAGGAACTCCATTTGCACACTGAATTTACTGCCTGATTCCACCTGGAACTGCAGCTGATCAACTTTCTGCACACAAGTGAGAAGTGTAAGTCTTGGATGTAGTTCTGGACTTTCATTTGCTCAGTGACTCATTTTCCTTCTCCCAGTTCAGAAACATGGAAAAGAATTCCTGCAAATGAGAGCAAAGCCCCAGAGCCTGGGGTGAAAGGGCAGCTCCAGGAACCATTAACATCAGCCTTGAACAGGCAATTTAAATAAGCAGCCTGCCTGTGTTGAATTTATCTAACAAAAACATCTCTGAAATCAAGAGAAATGTTCAACTTTGGATATAAATAATATTACTTTCTGGGTAAGCAAGCTGCAGTTGTATATTTAGTCTGGTTTTATCTGATGGAGTGCTTATTTTATTTACTATTCTTAGAGCACTTTTAAACAAAATGTTGGCTTTGTTTCTCATTCTTAAGAGGAGCTTTGCTCATCATAGAGAAATCTCCTGCTTTTCCCCAGAAAGGATTTTCTCTGGCACATAAAATTCCCTGAGTCCCCTCAAACCCAAGGTGAGCCTCATGATTAATTCTGATCTGAAAGTTGTATTCACCTACAAAATTACACATGCAAAGTCACTTTTCCATGGAAAAACTGACAGAAAACTTTCATTTTTTTTCCTAAAAGCCCATAAATCCAGACTTCCCTAAATCCCAAATATCCCATCCCAGCTGAGCTGAGGGCTTTGAAGTTTGAGGTCTGCACAGAGCAGCTGCTTACCCTGAGCTCAGACAGAGGATTCCAACCTCAGAAAGGAAACCAGAACAGGCAAAAAGTGACACATCCAGCTGGTCACCACAGCTGGGGACCTGAGCTGGGGCTTGCTTTGAAGTGTGGAGCGATGTCCTAAATACCAATGGACAAATGGAGTCTCACAGCAACACCCAGGGAAACACAAAGCACCTTTGGGTGCAGCTTGACCTAACCACAAACCACCTTGGCTGGAGGTGAGGAAAACAGACTGAGCTAAAGCTGTTATTACCCATTAGATTCCCTCCCTAAAATCACCCAAGATTTTACTCACTTTGTGACTGAATAAAGATTTTAAGACCCCTCAGCTAATCCCATCTTTGTTGCTCTATCAGAACACCCCACATGAACCCAACCCCAAGAGCATCTGATGAGGATTTGTGCGGCAGGATTCCAACTCTGAGTGCCCAAGGCAGGAGCCGAGTGCTCCATATATAAATATACATTTCTCCCAGCACAGGGGGGTTTGTTTTGCAGCCTGAGGGTGCAGTTTGTAACCATATATCGGCATGGCTGGAGCCCAGAGGGAGGGGAGGAGGCTGCAGCTGCTCAGCCAACGTGCCCTGGCTCGAAGGGCATCTGGTGCTAAAGCACCACAGCCCTGGGATCAGATGGCTCCAAGGATTCCTGCCCCTACCCAAAGGAGTTAAGGGATTCCAAGTGCAGAGAAATGCAGCATTTCAGCCTCCAAGGCAGATGAAGGAAGCAGCTTGCCTGCTTTGGAAGGGCTGCTCCGGGCCAGCAGGGTTTAATGCTCCTGTAAATAAGCACGTGCTGTTTGCTGCATTTTTTGAGACCAGGCTCAGCACTGGAAACTCATGACTAAGGCTGCAATAACAGGCAGGAGCAGCAAGGACAAAGTCATTTTATAGCAGCTTCAATTTTTATTTTCTAAGGAATTATAGCCTTGTTAACAACAAAAAAAATTCTCTTAGCACGCTATGTAAAAACACCAGACTGAGGGACTCATGTGGAATAGAAAATCCTTGAGTACAGACAGTCTTGCCAAGAGCCACAAATGCATTCAAGTGCTCAGCTCAGTGAGGAACAAATCTCCCTGCTCAGTCACTTCTGTGAGGTTCCCCTTTTGTGGCAATTTTCATGTCTCTGTTCTCAGGCTTTAATATTCTTGTTCCCTTTTCTACTTTTGTACAATTCATTGTTCTTCTTTCTGGACCCCAGACAAGATTTGACCAGTGATTCAAAGAGGCAGAAGGAAGTTCTAATTTAGCAGTTAAACTGATTTAGAGACACCACACAACTGCTGGCTAACTGTAACACATCTATGAAGCAAACACAGGAGGGAAAAGTCCAGAAGTACATTTTATTGCCAGGGCACTGAGAATGCCCAGGAACTGAGCTAAAAGAATGCAAAAACCACCAGACCCCATCCACTAAAAATCTCCAAGCCCTGAAGCTCTGAATCTCCAGACTCACCAGCAGATCCTTTAGCAGGGCCTACAGAATGAAACAAACCCCACTTCCAGCAAAAATTCCTGTTTAAAGCTCCAGGTCCCCACCTTCTTTTGCAATAGTTGGATATCCAGCAATTCCCTGAACTCCTTAATAACAGGGACAGGCAAGAATACAAACTAGGAGCTCTCCAAGCCACTAAGACCTATTTCATTCCTGCTGGTTTTGCAGACAAATTCCCTTATTACACTTTTCCTCAGGCCTCTTCACAAGAACTGATTGTAAACAACTCTGCTGGAATGATACACCTGGAATAATTCACCCCCAGGAGTGGAAAACACAATAGGGAGAAACTCCAAAGGCCCTGTGGTGTTTTCTGCCATTTCCTTTCAGCTGGGGATATTAATGATGTAATTTTAGCAGGGCTGCCCCTCTGAGTGATGGTTAAAAATAGCACCCACACCCTCCACTGATGAAATGCATCCACTCCAGGCAGGGAAGTGATGCAGCACAGCAAGGCCTCTCCTTTTTTTTCCAGGGAGAAATAAAAGAACAAGCCAGAAAGCAAATGAAACATTAACCTTTTAGCTTAGCATTTCTGTGCACCCAAGAAAGAAAATTTACTTTAATCAAAAGCATTGTCTTGCATAATTACAGCCTGTGACTCCCCAGCTTAAAAGAACAAAAGAAAATTAAATTAGAAATGAAAATTCAAAGCACCTAAACAATGCCAAAGTTGACTGTTTGTCTCCTCTGCTTGTGTGGCACAAAGGACCAGATCAGATCCACAATTCCATGGAAGGCTCCAGGGAGTACAAGGGACCACGTTCATAGGGTTTGGGGCAGTAGCACCCCTCAAACTTCGAGTTCCCACTGTCTGCAACCCACAAATGAGATTTCATTCTCATTTTAGTCTCTAAAATCAATCCAAGAACAGCTCCAGCTGCTTCCCTTCCCCAGCAATCTCTGCATGCAGGTCCCAGGATCAGGCTCTGCTCTGGCATTTTCCAACAGACGCCGTTCATCACAACTCCATTAAGCTGTCATTAAACACGAGAACACAACTTCCTCTAAACAACCCCAAAATAACTGAATTCATGGACAGAATTCCACTGCTTGGACTCTCCTCACATTTGTTCTTTCATATCATGGAATGGTTTGGGTGGGAAAGGACCTCAAAGCTCATCCAGTGCCACCCCTGCCATGGGCAGGGACACCTCCCACTGTCCCAGGTGCTCCCAGCCCCATCCAGCCCGGCCCTGGGCACTGCCAGGGATCCAGGGGCAGCCCCAGCTGCTCTGGGCACCTGTGCCAGGCCCTGCCCACCCTCAGAGCCAAGAATTCCTCCCTAACATCCATCCCAAACCAACTCTCCTTCAGTTTGAAGCCATTCCCCTGTCCTGTCACTCCAGTTCCTGATGAAGAGTCCCTGTCCAGCTTCCTGGCAGGCTGAACAGCCCCAATTTCATTTATTTATTATTTCCAGTTCCCAAGATCACCCATTTCTCCAGTCCTACAAGTATTTGGTATCTTTTCCCTGCTTTCACTGATTCTTTCCAAAATCACAGCCTCCCATGTCTGCAGAGAAAAGCCCCCAGTGAGAATTCTAATGCTGACATCAAAGGCAAGCAAGAAACCTGAGATTTATTTTAAATACCCAGAAATTTGCAGGTCTGGACCCAAAACTATGTGAGAGATGACACCATTTTTAAGCTTGTATATTCAGATATCTCTAAAAACTCCAGCTACCTATTGAGAAAATTATTGTACTTTAAGCCTATTACCCTCAGATATGGAGGCAAGAATTCATCTAAATGGAAAGGTAGATAGAAATGAAAAATGTGCTTTGGAAAATGGGGGGATTTAGGAATAAACTGTTAAGGGAAGGAACATTTACCAGCTAACAACTAACCAGCTGCAAAAGCTTCCTGAGCATGACATGCACCAGAAAATTGCCATTTAGTCATTAGTACAGTGGTGTCAGCATGTAAAATGGGCAGGGATGTGCTGGATTTCTAGGAACACATGTGAATCACTCCTGTTTTCTTCTCTGAAGTGCCAATTTTTATCCAATTTTCTTTAAGGGCTATGTGGGCCTAGATAGGATAAGCAAGCCATTTATTTTAAATTCTTTCCTAGATTCTTGCATGGCCCTGTTTAAGATGGCAGCAAAATGGGCTATTTCAGAAATGCCCAGATGTTCAGGGTGCTGCATTCTGAAGGCACCAGGAACAGCTGAGCATTGCTGAGCATTTCTGAGCATTTCTGAGCATTTCTGAGCATTTCTCACATCCCTCTCTCCATCTGCAGGCAGCAGGCACAGCAATGTCCAGCCCCACTTCCAGCAGGAATTTGCCAGGAGGCAAATATCAGCAGTTAAAATGTACCTTCTTGGGGTTTTTTGGTTTTTTTCTCAGTCTTGAATTACATATTTGTTATCCCTCAGTAATTTCTTAAATTTTAAATTTCATCTCCTGCTTTTAATTAAGGATTTTCAGTAATAATGCAGGTTTAAGCATTAGTTCCACCACAGGAAAAGCTCTCCCAACACCTTTTTTCTGCCTCAGAAGATGAGCTGTATGAAGCCACTACTATTAAGATCTGAGAAAAACTGTTTTTCACCATTTAATGTGATTTTAATTAAAAGCTGAAGTTGCTTTGTTGTTTCCATTATGGGAAGAAGGTCATGCTGCTGCTTCCAGAGCTGTTGAGGTAATGACCAATAATTTCACCTTCATTAACAGCTCCTGTGTCCCCACTGAAGGCACTCCAGGACTCCAAAGACATGGAAATGGGAGAATCCTTCTAGGAATGCACATCCTGTGTGAGGCCTCCTAGAAAGCCATGGGAAAAGGCAAATAATATTAAATATGAGTTTATAATCTCACAGTAGATACTGATGACTACACTGTCCTTACCCAAGATCAGGAATGTGCCTGAGGATTGCATTACAGAGAGGTAAAATCCTTGGCACAGCTGGATTTACCAGCATCCTATTCTTAGAATTTAATTTTTTCCAAGTAGCTTGATTAAATTAATTATAAACAAAAGTATCATCCAGCTCCCACTGAAGCCAAACTGAATGGACTCCTCCAAATTAAGTGTTCTTTGTCAAATCCTATTGTAGCAGAAAACTGCTCATTTCCTACTGTTTAATAAAGAAATTGTATTGCCCAGCACACAAATCCTTATTTTTAACACAAGGAAAAATAAAATCAAGATGAATGATGGGGCTCTGAGTGACCTGGGCTGGTAGAAGGTAGCAGGGGTAGAATGAGATGAGCTTTAAGGTCTCCTGCAACACAAATTCTGGGATTTTATGGATTACCAAGGAGCAAAACAAAGCCTGATTTCCCACAGATCCAGGCTGTACCTCAGCTGTTCTCACTTCTCCTGGAGGAAGCATGAATGAGTCTCTTCTATGCAGACACCACTGTAAATAAAATCTCTAAATAGCTTTGTTAAATTTGAATGAATTTAATCAACAGGCTCAGCAGTTAATTAGGTAGGGACCAAGCAGAGTGATTCCACCTCCTCACTGAGGAAAAACAGGAAATCCAAACAAGACCAGAGTTAGAGAATCACTCAGGAGCTCCAGGATAAGGCCCTCAGGTTCAATGCTTGATATCCAGTATTTTAGGGGAACGTGGGATCAAGGCAGATGGTGTAGACACAACTAAAACTGCTCAGAGGAAATTAAAGAATTCTCTGGGAGATGAACTCCAGAAGAGCCACAGGAAAACCCACAGAGCCCCAAAAGAGCCACAGGAAAACCCACAGAGCCCCAAAAGAGCCACAGGAAAACCCAGAGAGCCCCAAAAGAGCCACAGGAAAACCCAGAGAGCCCCAAAAGAGCCACAGAGCATCCTTCACTGCAGCTCTGAGTGTGCTGGGGTTCCTCCCTGTGGAGGACAAGGGGCAGGAATGGGGGCCAGGGACCCCAAACCCAGCCTGGAGCAGTTCCAGGTGTGCACAGATGGCTGTGACAGAGCCAGGAGTCACCTTCCATTGAGCCAGAGCAGTGTCTGAGCTGCCTCCTCTTCCTCCCCATCCATTCAGAGCAGTGTCTGAGCTGCCTCCTCTTCCTCCCCATGAACCAGAGCAGTGTCTGAGCTGCCTCCTCTTCCTCCCCATCCATTCAGAGCAGTGTCTGAGCTGCCTCCTCATCCTCCCCATGAACCAGAGCAGTGTCTGTGCTGCCTCCTCTTCCTCCCCATCCATTCAGAGCAGTGTCTGAGCTGCCTCCTCATCCCTCCCCATGAACCAGAGCAGTGTCTGAGCTGCCTCCTCTTCCTCCCCATCCATTCAGAACAGTGCCTGTGCTGCCTCCTCTTCCTCCCCATCCACCAGAGCAGTGTCTGTGCTGCCTCCTCTCCCTCCCCATCCTATCACAGCAATCCCAGATCTCTCCTGACAAGGCTCATTACAGGGAAAAGGAGGCAATGAGAGTGACAAAGAAATACTGATTCCAATCTGGAGAGAAGATAAAAGTTCACTTATTAACAGCTGACAACATCAATTTGCCAGAGTCCAAGTGCAGCCCCAGCATGAGGAGCTCCACTCCCAGCTCTACAACAACCACTCACCCTGGCTTTGGGGACATAAAATGGCCTTCTGTAAGCAGAGCACAACTGACCTATGAATCAAAACATGAGCTGAAATACATTTCTGATGGTTTTTAAAACCCTAAACTTGAGTATTGTCTTTATTGCAAAATCAAACCTCCAACCTGAACTGAACTCTCAACTCCACATTGAGCAACGTGATTTATGCATCACCCAAAAATTCCTTACCATACAATAATCCTGTACCACGGGGGAAAATATGCAACAGCCAAACATGTTTTTTTGGAGCATGTTAATCCTTGGGTTTGACTTCTAGAATTCACTCTAAATACTTGATATTCCTCAAACAACTCGTGTGGCAGAGACAGAAGGTCAGGAATGCACTGCCTGGTGTGTGAGCTCAGCCTACATCGCTCAAGTTTAGAAGCAGAGCTCTCCCTTCAGAGGGAAAATGAACAAGGACGTACACAAACAGCTGAAAAATTATATACAGTTGGGAGAGGGAGATTTTTCCTGAAGGATTATCATAGCCTAAATATTTCTTTAAGCCCTACCCTACCAGTAGTTGACCCAATATTGTTGGAGATGATGCAGTTACTTAAAAATAGAATAATCCAGCTCCACAACTGATGCAGAACAAAGCAGTCTGAAGTCTGGACCTGAACAAAATAGATTTCAGAGCTTTTTTTTGCCTCCCTCTGTATTTTCTGCCTGCCTTCAGCAGGCTGGTGTCAAGTATTTCAAGAGGAAAAGGCCGTTGGTCACCATGAAACTGGGAGAGCTCCTGAAGCCTGGATTCTTATGGAAAAAGAATGAGTCAAGGAAGTGGGAGAGAAAAAAAAAGCGCAAGACCGTACAAACACATTTTGCCAAGGAAAACAGAGCAGCAAAAATAGTGGTGAGCAGTTCTGGGAGGCTGACATCACCCATTGCTGCTGCCTATTGTCACGAAAGAATTCAGATGCCAGCCCTGGCTGCACGTGACAGCCACCACAGGCCACCTCCAAGTGATCCCACCTGGGCTCAGCAGCATCCTGCAAGCAGGGACAGATTTACATCCCAATATTGACTGAAAATGAAATCAATATATCCCTGAGATGCATTTAGAGCTTGTTTTCCTTCACGCCCATGGACTTTTATCCAGTCAGCCATGCGCTGTTCCGTGTGTCTGTCCAAGTCTGGGACACATCAGGGCTTTCAGGACCTTGTGTGTGGACTCAGAGCATCCCTTCAATTAAGCAATTGGTTTTCCTGTGCTCAGCAGAGCTAAATGGAGAGGAGATTGTAGAAGAAAGGCTCCTGCCCCCATTTTCCATCTCAAAGCTTTACTCCTCACTCTCCAGAAGCAGTTTGTGCCTATCCTTAGATCCTGTGTTGCAAGAATTATGATTCAGCTTCACTCTAGAAGGATCAGATTTCAACAGTTGCCTCATTTGAAATCAGGCTGGCGTGGAGACAATTTGGAGGGTTTTGTGTGGCAACAGAGAAAAGGCAAGAAAAATATACAGGAAACACAAGAATAGGAGAGTTCCTGTCACTTTGCAGAAAATGAGATTTGTTCACTTGAGGAAATCACGGTCCAGGCTGCCCTGGGGAGGACATGGCAAGGGCCACCTGCAAAATGAGCAGGGATGAGCAACTTCTAAACCTCCAGTGCAGGAAACTTCACCCAGAGGCTGTGACAAATCAGGATTTTCTTGATTTACTGAGATTTTTAGTGATTTTACTAAGAGCAGTGGCAGCATGAAGCCTGCACAGTCTCTTCCTGGGATGTTTGTAACTTATGTTGTCTTTATAATAAAGCTGCTTTTGTTCTGCACTTCAACATCTGGTCTAATGCATTTAATTCCTCTGTGCTTTTGGAAAATATGCTGTGGTCAGTGAGCATGTTTAATACATTGCTAAAATATGTCACATGCAGAGAGCAGGACTTGCCTCCACTGCTCTCCACCTAATGGCCAAATCCTTGGAACCTGACAGCAAAAGAGTAATTAACAACATCTCTGGAGCATGGAAAATTCCTACTGCTTTTTGGAATAAATAAAAATAAGCTGATTTTTTTCAGTCAGCTGTGATAACCAATAACTACTCTCTTTTGGGAATTACCCCAACTCTACATCCACAGGCTTGTTAAAAATTAGCTCTGTGCACAGGGTTTCCCATGGGTCACACAGCTCCTCCTGAACTTTGGAATAAAAATGGAATTTCTTGAATTTCCCTTTGCTACCAGCAGAGGATTGCCAGCAAAACAAAACAGTGAAAAGCAATTTTAACTCGTGACTTTTTCAACCACTTTCTACGGGGAAAGACTTAGGAGATATAAAAAAATGCCCAACCTTTATTTTAATTTATTTTGTTCAAATGGTGTTAAAACCATTATTAAAACCTGACTGCATTCTAGGAACAGTGGGAAGAGGGACAGAAAGCAACACATCTCTCTTGGAATTTTAATTGTATGTAACCCAAGAATCCCTGTGTTTATCTCTGACCAGTGAGATCTGTCAGTGCCTCGATACCTGTGAACAAGCCTGACTGCAGCTCCCAGCACAACAGCAGATCCTGAGACCAGGGAAAGCCCCCACTTCCCAAAGGCACCTCCAGTTAAAACAATTCCCCATCTGTGGAAACAGCTTTGAACAGCCCTAAATCCCTGGTCAAAACAGGAATAAGGAGCACAATTCAGAGCATGTTACAGTTGCTGGATTTCACAAGGGCTCCACATCCTTCTGTCAGAATCCATCCGTATTTTTTTCTCGATTTGCACAAGGCAAATTTTTAAACTTTATTTTATAAAAGAAAAGCCCAGATAGAGCACAGATCCCCAAAATATTGATGTCAGCAGGCACAGAACTTCCCAGTGCCACAACTTTCACTTGGAAGCAATGTCCACCTGCTTTATCCCATTTTACCACAGATATGTACACAGGGACAAAGGGGTTCAGCCTGGAGAAACAGCAAGAAAAAAATTGAGGAATTTTGATAAAAAACCAAGAGTTTGCTGCTCACCACTCTCAGCACCTTGAGTATTACAGCACAGATCCAGCACCTGGGCTAGTGGAAGGTGTCCCTGCCCATGGAATCAGACATTCTTTAAGGTCCTTTTCAATCCAAACCATTCCACAATTTATGATTTAATGCCTGACGGTGCTCCCACAGAGAGCTGGGCCTCTGAGGTAAAAGCAAAGGTTGGTGCACTTCTGAGGCTGACACTCCTGTTATAAATTCATTTCCTGAGGCAGCACAATCCTGGTGAAATTACTCCCAGGTATCTGACAAGTCTCTGCACGAGCTGTACAAACATTCCAGCTCCCACATCCTTGAGCACACACGCTGCCACTGAGAGATCCAGCAGAATGCTCCTCTCTCTCCCTGCCTCCCTCCCATGCAGGAACTCCAACATTTGATGCCAAAAGTGGTGGATTAAGGAAAACAGAGTCACTGAGAGCTTCCAGGTCCAAGCTACTACAACCCCAGTCACTGTTCAGCTGTGGAGAGTAAATTAAATTACTGACATGTCTCCAAATCAGGATTAAAACATTCCCTGGGTTAATACAAACTGTCTCTAATCCAGCTAAGCACAACAAATACTGCACCTTTCTCATTTCTCTTTTCTTTCTCATGTTTCAGATCCAGCCTTTTTAACTGAGACACTTCCAGCTCCAGGGCTTTGCCAGGAGAGGAATGATGACCTTGGGCAGCTCATTACTTCTGGGGAGAAATCCTGTCCTGTCAAGCTGCCTGAAACCAGGCTCACTAAAAAATAGCAACATGAAAACCAAGCATCCCATGCTTTCACAACAATTTTATGTGCTCCAGGTAAAATGTTGGTGGGTCCTGCCAAATTAAGAGTTGTGTTTGCTATGAAAATGAGGAATATAAGTCAGGACCAGTGGATTCAGGTGGCAAATAATCCTAAATTGCACTCCAAGCTGAAGAAGCAGAACCCCAAGACATCAAGGAGAATTCAACACTGCTGGTGAAGCAGAAAGCAGAATATCAGTATTTGTTCCACACCCCCTTTTCCCAGCCCTCACTGAGGCAGTCTGTAAATTAAACTGAACACGAGGCAGGTATTCTATAAGAGAAAAACAGATCAGAGCAAAACCTAATTAATTTTCACAGCGTACCATGACTAATCTTAGCATATATGGTACTGGAATAGCAATCACTGAGTACAAATGAAAACAGTGTTGAACCCTGTCCTATTTTTAATCAGATGAAAGCCACAAACTCAGCCATGCTTCTGCTTAGTGCTGCGTTTTCTTCTACCCTGATGGTTTTTACAGCTGGAGAAATGGCTCCTTCCAGCATTACTGGGCTGTAAAAAATGACTGCTCCTTCCACTTCTGGGATTACAGTGGAGTGTGTCACTGAGAAGGAGGGCTGGTGGAGGCAACTCAACATTTCCTGGGACATTTAACCCTTCCTGAGCTGTATCAGACCCTCTGAGCGAAGATGTGCTTTGAAATTCTTGAATTTCTGTGGTATCAAATACTATTTGCAAAGTTCTGTAGGAAGCCAGTGGAAGAGAAGAGAACAAATTCCAAATTAAAAAATTTAGATGGTGCCTGACAATATTTTTAATGATATTTGAAGGCAACATATGAGGGCAGATATTTCCCCTGATTAATTCTGCCCTACAGGGCTCACAAAAGCTGTTCTGCACAAAGAGCAGCTCCCAGTTCAAAGACTTTCCTCATTACCAGTGATCTTTAAAATGCATTAAATAAAAATACCGTTAGTCACATTTCAGCCTGGACATTTTCATATTTGCAAAGAGAGCCTGGAGAGTGGAAATGGAATAATTAACCCTGATTTGCTAAGGCCAGTTTTTAGCCAGGTCAGCATCCAATATAGCATCAGAAAAACCAGAGTTATTTTGTAACAGTGAAAGGTGCAAGATCTCTCTCCTCTCTTCCACTTCTCTTCACTCAGTTCCCACTTGGGAAAGCAAGAGAAAGGTGGAAGTGGCAGTCAAACTGTTTAAATGCCTTTTCCCTTTGAGGAAATGCTTTATCCAAGAAATAACCTGCTGAGAGGTGCAATGTCCAAGATACCCACTCTTGGAGAATATTTCTTGAGAGCAAAGCTGGCATTTCAAAAGGAGGATCTCAAAAAACCTTCCTATTTATTTCCTAATGGAAAAATCAGGATGCTCCTCTCTCACTGACCATTTCTCCCTGACACTGATACTTCTTACAAACCCTTCTGTGAGGTTTTGCCCAAGTCAGAAGTAAAGCAGCAAAATTCCAGCCTCCAACCCCAATGAAAATGAAGCTGAGCACCACCAAGGATCTGAGACAGCAGCACAAGGAGAAGAACACACCTTTGGAGTGTTTCCCTGAAGGCCTCTTGGGTAGTGACTCCTCCATGGAATGTGTGGATGTGTGGAGCACATTTTCCAAACTGTTACTGACACTGTTGATGGGGGTCTCCGACCTTGGAGTGACCTGGAAAGAAAAGTACAAAAATCCATTAAAATAAACGGAGGGAACACACAAACATCACACCTTCTCTGGAGTGAGGGATCCCCTGGGAAGGCACTCAGGAGAAGTTGGTTTCTCTCAGAACTGAGGGTGTTACTCCTGATATTCCCCAAGTAACAGTTCAGGGAAGTGCTTTCAGTCAGCAGCTATTCACAAACTGAGATTATCTTGGCTAATCTAAAAAGCTACTTACAGCATAATTCTTTTTTAAACAATAGTCACCCAGCAGTCAATTGCAGAGAGATTGCAAGACCTTTAACCTCTGCACACCACAGATTTTAACTTTTCCACAAGAAAACTGGGGAAAAGGGCTCTTGGAAAATGTCACTTTTATGTTATGACACTGTGCTGCTTTTGGGTGGGGTAGAGTTAAATTTCTCCACAGTAGTTGGTGTGAGGCTGGTTTGGATTTGTGCTGGAAGCTGTGGAGAACTCAGGGATGTTTTGGTCACTGCTGAGCAGGGCTGACACAGCTGAGGCCTTTTGGGGTCCTTATCCCACCCCACCAGCACAGAGCCTGGGGAGACACCAGGGTTTGGGACGGGGCACCAGGGTTTGGGACGGGGCACCAGGGCTTGGGACGGGGCACCAGGGCTTGGGACGGGGCACCAGGGCTTGGGACGGGGCATGGGCAGCCAGCTGAGCACAGCTGCTCCAAGGGGTATTCAGACCTGTGGCATCACACTCAGTATGGAAAGCAGGGGGAAGAAGGACGCAGGGGACATTCGGTGACCCCAGTACTGTTCCCCAGTCACCTGACCTGGTTCCCTGGCATGGCCAAACCCTGCCCCATCCATGGGGAATTGATTCCTTTGCTTGGCTTGCATGTGTGGCTTCTGTTTTCCCTATTAAATTATCTTTATCCTAAGCCAGGAGTTCCCTCTGTTTCACTCTGCCCACTCTCTCCCATCCCAATGCCAGGGGAGCAGAAGTGGCTCCATGGGGCTCCATTACCTCTCCAGAGATGAGACTCAAGGCATTCCCAAGCATTTCCACAACAAATTGCAATGAAAAATTCTTAGCAAAACCCTGATTTTCTCATCTTTGCCATTTAATAACCGGTCACGATCATATTTCAATGGAAACTTCTACACTAACAATGCCCAAGCAGAAGGTTGAAGCATCAAAACAAAAAAAGGTTTAAAAACCTTGAAAAGATGCTTTAAAGAGGGAGTTCAGACCAACAAAAACACTCCCAGTATCTGCTCAGAGGAACTGTGTGACTTGAAATTCAATTGTTACATCTGGAATCAACCTGAGCTGTAATTAGAATTCCACATGGATTTTTAGCCTGGCACAAATCACAGGAGAAAATGTGCATCTTGCCATAACAAAATGAGTTCTCCTTCACTCAGGGTAACTCAAAACCAGCAGCTCCAGGTCCCTGGAAGGGAAAAGGCTCCCTCAGACCCTGCTAACTTGACACAGTGCCCTGAGCTGGGACAATTTTGCAGAAAACAATGCTTTGCACACCCTCCTGTTCCATGTTGCCGTCAGTCAGCACACACAATGCAAGTCAGAAATAGCACAGCCCCACTCCATACAATTACCTATTGTGAGCTCCATTTTAAGACTGACATTTATAGATTTATACACACTTTAAGGCAGTGGAACAAGTGAAAGGCTCTGTATACTTGACATCCATAAAAAAGCTTCTATGTGTAAAGAAATCAATCCAGAATGGCAGATGAGTGTCAGGAAAAAAGAGGGTTACAGGGAGCTGCTTTCCTTTTCAGCACTACTTCTTGAACAAAAAATAAAGTTCATTTTTATATATATAAATGCAAAAGTGTTATATTTACCTAATTATACACTGTTTCTTCAGCACAGCTTCCCACCACTAACAAAACTAAACACCAAGCTTTCCCTTAGACCAACCATTAAACTCCCAGCTTGGCAGGAGGCTGGGGAAGAGCTGAAATTTCCTTTGCCAAAGTCAGTCTTTAGCTGAGCTTATCTCACACAGCCTCTCTCCTGGAGCTCATTAAACTCCCCCTCCAGCCCAGGGCTGCTGGGAGGAAGTTCCAGAGGGCTGAGCACCATCCTCCTGGCAAAGGGACAGCCCAGAGGAGCAGGCTGGGAAAGGAGCTCCGGCAGGACAGCCTTATCCTGGACAACCAGGTCCCAAATATTCGGAATAATCAGAAATATAAACACTCAGAATGATTGAAGCTGGGTGAGAGCAGCCACACAGCTCCAGAAAACCTCTGAACAAGCAGTTTGTTACAATTTATTGCCTCTTATCTTGTATTCCCTCCTCTCCACTCTCCTTACAACAAGCATCGCGTGCAGCTTATAATTTGCATTTTGTTTATACATAACCTCCATTTTTTTTCCATAAAGATTTAATTTTCCTAGACTTGCTAAGGATTAATTTAGCCCATATGTCTTGTCTGCCTGAGCTCATACTATCTGATCCCGTCGCACATCAAAGCAGTTCCAAATTGGCCTAGAAAAATCACAAAGCTCTGATTAGTTCCAAATGGAGCACTTTGTCAGGGAGCTGAATGGTGTTAGAACCACTGAATCCCACTGCTTAAAGCTTCCATTCCAAATTCTGAAATCATTTTTTCCACTGACTTAAACATCACGATACTGCAACGGTTTGGATTTGTTTAGGGGAAAGTGAAATAATGAAAAGCGGTTTGCAAATCAAAGTTCCAAAATAGTAACAGCATTTTTTTTTTCTCCTTCTTTCTTTCTTTTTTTTTTTTTTTCCAACTTGAGGCCAAGCCAAACAGAGGAACAATAACCCATCAGCTCAGAGCTGCAGGAGATACTGTCCTGGGAGGGTTAGGAGCAACACTGGGAAAAGCTTTACAGGAAGGACCTGTCCAAATTCAGCTGCAGAAATTCAACATCAAGTAAATTCAGGAAGGAGAGTTCTCCATATCTGAACACTCCTGAAATCCCTGGTTTAGGCTCAGCACACACAGCTACTCAGGACAAACTGGATTTGGAATAAAGAATGAAGAATTCCAGAGAGATAAGGGTTTGGAGAAGCAGGGAGCAAATAGTTGTGGACCTTTTAGGAGCTGTAACATCTCTGAGAAAGCCAAGATGCCATTTAGGAATAAACAGCAGCAGCTCCAGAACTGTTCAAGGCTTGTTTTCTGAGGCACTAACAGGCCACAGAGAAGATGGATAAGTTGGCATCACAGGAACCAGGAATGTTCAGGCCATACATCATAACAAACCACAGGAGTGACATTTTATAAATGCTGGGAAAAAACCCCATGAATCGTTCAAGGTCTAAGGAAAAACAGCATTAGACCTTTGAATAAAGGACTGGATTTTTCTACAGAAATCACTTGAGAACATCAGCAGAAACAGTCCATGAAGAGCAATCAAAACGAGCAGCAAGCCCAGAGTTAAACATTCTGCCTGATTTTACCCCAGCACAGCATTTCCAGGGAGAAGGAAAACCCTCTGATGCACCTCTCCATAGCTTCACTGCACTGTTCAGCAATTCCTTCCACAGCCCAGTGGCCTGAAGGCTCCTTCAACACCTCTAAAAGCTGAAAGTGGGTGCAGAAATGATCCTTAGAACTATTTTTACTCCACTCTAATGTTGCATCTTTGGTTGGAGCACACTGGTCTAGGGGAAGGTGCTCCTGCCCAGGCCTGGGGTTTGGAATGAGATGAGCTTTAAGGTCTCTCCTAACCTTGATCATCCTGGGAGCCTTTGATCTGCTCCCTCCACAGCAAAGCATCTGGCTCACAGATGGATTCTGATTTTCCAGATGCAAACCCTGCTGTCTCCTGCATTTTAAGTTAAAGGCAGAATTGAAAATAACAAAGAAATTTGATCACTGCTTAGTGACTGAGGCTCAGAGTGAATTCTTCCCTGCCTCACTCCCCATTGCAATGATGACAGGATCAAAATTGGTACCAGCTACTGAAAAGTGGATCCTCCCCAACACGGATTATTCAGAAGGATCACTAAATGCTGCCCTGGAGTCCTCCACCCCCAGGAGTTACCAGGAAGAGAAACAATTGCTTTGACCCAGGGGTCGATGACAAACGTGCCAGGGGAACAGAATTCCTTGCTGGAATTTTGCCATTATCACATTTTTCCCATTTTCACCTGCCATCATCCAAACCCAACCCTTTTTTCCCCCCAGAGTGCAGTGATAGGTTGGCCTTGATGATCTCCAAGGTCTTTTTTCCAGCCTGCTTAATTCTGTGATTTCCTTCCCAGCACCAGAGAGGTCCTAACAGGTTCAGATCTTCTTGGGACAGCAAAAGCAGCTCTAGAAGCTCTCCTAAACTCTCAATCCATTAAAAGTACACAGGAAATAAACCCAGGTGCTTCCCACAGGTGGTGCTGCTCTGTCAGACACTGCTGCCTGAAGTGCCTCTGTCCCAGGCAGTGGGAGTCACTGTGGAAAAATGGGAAATCTGGGAAGCTGGGGAACTGTGAGCTTTGCTAACACTGAATACAGCAAAGTCTTTCATAAAAATAACAGGACTGATAGGAGTCAAACTTAATGTGGTCAGAGTTTTACCAAAACAGCAATTATCTGTTCCTTTGAAAAATAAACAGAGCACAGAAAATACATGGTTTAATAGCAAAGTATTTGCTGACTTAGTTTGAAGTGGAGCCAAAAATATGAAAAAAAAAAAAATCAACAGGGCCACTACCCAAAGCACCATGGACACATGGAACAATGATGCAGGATCTGAGGGGACAAAATATGGATTTCTATACCTGGTTAGGTAAGAAATTTAGGTCATGTATTACACAGGAAAAGCAAAGAATATATAGGAGCAATGAGTGAGTTAAGGGAGGTCCTGGGGCTCCAAGCCACACAAACAAATTCTCCCATTGACCACACAGAAAAAGTTTCCCATGTTTTCAACAATGGCCAGTGATAAATTGAGAGTCCCACAAAGAAATGCTTCTGTCCATACTGGCTTTTGAATTCTCCTTTAAAAAAGGGTTTTTAGCAATAAACTGCCCTCCAGGAGGGGGTAACATGTATGAGTGAGTCCAGGAACTGGAACAGTGACTCCAGGAGGTAAAAACCACTCAACTCCTGTCCTGCCAGGTTCATATTACTGAGTATTAACAGCAGCTTATTTGAGGTTAACACCAAGGCCTTTAACACGGTGCAATCCTGTTGGCAGCAGCGCTCCAGGACAAGTTTGATGGCAAGGACAGAGCCCCTGCAAGCTCAGGCTGATTCCACCAAAGGGACAAACTCAGGGTTTGAAGAAATCTGAATAAAAATGCATTGCTGACACTCAGCTGTCAGGCTGACACCACATGACTGCTCATCAGGCTCAATCCAAGTGGGAGATGAGGGCAACTAAAGCAGGGATGTGGAATTCCAAATGCACTGAGACAAGCCCAGGAGGGGCAGGACTGAGCCAACACCTTCCTCTTGGTAGTAACGAGGCAGTCATGTGAAACCACAGCCTCAGGCAGCACTCCTGCATTTACTCATATCCAAACTCCTGAGTGCTCTCCCACCAGAAGAAGGAAATTCCAACCTCCTCCTTTGGAAGATTCAGGCTCTTCCATGAGGATGGTTAAGAAGTGCTCACAAACACCCCCCACTCCCCACATACCCAGTGAAGTGCTCAGCACTTGAATTTACACATATTTAGTTGCTTTGTTGGACTGGCATGTGGATGCAGCTGGATGTGTTTGGTTTGTGTTAAAATTCAAGTGGTTCCAACAGTCCAAATAAGCTGTAAGAGCCAGGTGCCTCCACGTTTCAGCAGCTACAAAATCCACCTTTTCTCCTAGAGGAGGAACACAAAGGGTGAAGAGGCAATTCCCAGGGAAATGGGATAATGGATAATTGATCAGATGGTTTTGTCCTGGGAGACTCTCTGGAATGAAATGAGGCATGTGGTACTTAAACACCACAGGACAATCACACACCTGCTCCAAGGCTGCTCATGAATTCAGGAGAACAGATGGACCAAAATAAGTCTGGGCTGGATTTTATAGACTCATTTCCACTAAAAGCCCTTTGCTTAAAGAATGGTGAACACTGTTAATGATAGGAACATAAATCTACCATAGAGGTACTGGACTCATCAAATCTCAATTTTACAAACCAATCATTCAAACCACCTCAAAATCCAAACAAATCCCTGCTTCTAAGCAGATTCTGGAACAGACACTGCTGCTCTACCTCCCAGCACTGATGCACAAACCTGATCCTGTTTCTCCACCTGATTCCACCAAAAGCCAACCACCCCTGTCTCTCCTGCAACAACTCACAAAGAAATCATCTGACAGGTCACAAATCCACTGAACTCCAGCTCTCCCTCCTTCCCCTCCTCAATATTCACTACAGTAATTCACTACGAAATTCACTACAGTAAATAAAAATATTTATTACAGTAACGTAATAAAACTCCACAGAATCATGGAAGCAAAGAGTCATTCAGGTTGGAAAGGACCTCTGAGACACCAAAGTCCAACCATGATCACCACTAAACCATATCCCCAGTGCCACATTCACACGTTTTTTGAGCACTTCCTCAGCTGGTGATTCCACCACTTCCCTGGGCAGACCATTCCAATGCCTGAACACCCTTTCAATAAAGCAATTTTTCCTAATATCCAGCCTAAACCTCCTCAGGAGCAGCCTGAGGCTGTTCCCTCTGCTCCTGTCCCTGTTCCCTGGGAGCAGAGCCTGTCCCCTCCTGTCAGGAGCTGTGCAGAGCCACAAGGGCCCCCCTGAGCCTCCTTTTCTCCAGGCTGAGCCCTTCCCCAGCTCCCTCAGCCTCTCCTGGGGCTGCAGCCCCTTCCCTTCCCTGCCTCCAGCCTCTCAGTGTCCTTTCTTCCACTTATGGTAATAAAAGAAGGCAGCATTGGAGAAGAATTAATAATACACATGGAAAGTGTTCACTTTCACTGTTTATCATCAGGACTTGGCAGGTCTGTAATTAAAATTAAGACCTTGCTCTTAAGTAACTGATCTGATTATTTCTGGATCACTTCAGCTATTCACAAAAGCCCTGAAACTCTTTATAACCTGAACACCTGTTAAAAGGTTTATCCCTCCCAATGCTGATTATTGGATAATTATCCCAATGGAATCAATGGAAAAATTCTGGTTCAGCATGAAGCAAGAGCAAGGAATTTAGAAGTTTGCTCAGACAAAGCAACACAGACCTGAATCATACCAACATCCTTTTGCTTGAGTTAATACCCATTTCAAACCTCAGGAAGAAACAGCTTCAATTCAACTGCCTCCAACACTGAGCTCAAATTCAAATGGAAGTGTGACAATGGTTCTTGTTTCCACAGACAAATGAGATCCAGCATTTCTATAATAAAATTCTGTGGGCTTTGAGAAATCTTATCTATGTTCTTGGGACTGTCTTTGTTTTTCTTAGGGATAAAAAGCACTCCAGAGCAAGCAAATGGAGAGTGGAGTATTTGAATACTAAAGATGCCAGAAGAAGCCAAGCTCTGCCCTGCCAGGAAGAGGCAGGGCTGTACCCACTGTCACTGAAGGTGACAGGAGCTCAGTTTTAGCAACTCAAACATTTACAAACCCACTGAACCAAATGGTTCAACACTTCCAAACAAGGCTGCCGTTCAGCACCTTTGAAGTCAGCCCCTGGAATGCCTGTGAGGTGTGGTTAACTTCTGCTGGCTCTGCTTCTCCACTCAGGAGCTGCTGCAGGATCTCCTCCAGCTCATGCACTGATTCCATTAAAACAGTTTGGATCTGGTACAGTCCAAAACATCCAACATCTTTATCTTTATCCCACAAGAATGAGCCTCACTTCAGTGTTTCTTCACTGACAACTAATAGTTCTGAGGTAACTGGTAGAAAAAAGAGTAAATTTAAAAAGTGAAGAATGCACTCTTAAAACAAAAACTTCATTCAGCCTGTGCAAAAATAAATGGGAAAACAGTTCATGGAAAAAACATCATCATTATTAGCTCAACACACATTTTTTTGGCTGTTCTGTTCCTGATGTTTGGGTGCACAGTGCATCTCCCAAGCAAACTCCTTTAGGTTCCTAAACTCAAGTTCATCATGTATCATATGATTAGGCAAAGTGAATTTGGTGCTAATTAATATTGTTACTGCCCAAGGATTCCTTTACATGTAAAGCTCATTTCTAAAAATATTGCAGGTTTGAGACTGAACCATTTCATCACATTTCAAATGAAACCATGGGTAAGAAATGAGCCAGAAGGGGAAGCCTCACATTTGTAAAGTGAATATCAAGAGGTTGTGTGCAATCCATGTTGCCTGGAGTACCCAAAAATTCTCAAAGAACATGCAAAAGACATGCAGGGCTTGGCAATGTCATCAGCTGGAAGCTACAAGACCTGTCCCTGCAGCTCCTGAGGTTGGATTGATGTGGTTTGGAACGTGAGATCATTCTGAGATAGCAACCCCTGATACCAGGGAGTAAACGCTCTAATCCCAGCCAGCAACTGCTCTCAACGTGGTCATCTGCTGAAGCCATGAAATACCTTTAAAGAGGCTAAAAATTAAGTTTGTCATTATTTATTCTATCCCTACAAAGCTCAAAAACCAGCCATAAAGGCAGCTGACATAGATCACTTAATAGCTGCACTGCTGTCTCTGTGAGGGCTTGACAACTCAGCTCCAACCCAGCAAGTGATGGTTTTTTATAACTCATCACTCCATTGGTGAAATAAAAATATCAGAATATTTCTCAATGGAGTTATGTCCATTCATGCTCCTGAGGCAAACAGTGCAGACAGGTGAAAGTGTTTGAAATGGATCCCTCAGAGCAACTCCATAGCTCCCAATACACAGCCCTTGAGTTCTTTGGAAGTTTTAGAGGAGCCTATGGAATTAGCCTGAGTGAAAAATAGTCCCTTATGCTATAAACTTGAAATAGCCATTGGTGCAGTATTTGGAAGCTGACTGGGCAAGAACCCTCCTTCCCATTCACAAGATACCAGCCCGAAACAACCACATAACTATGGGGTCACTGCCCCTTATTTCTCTTCAGCTGCAAACAAACTGCACTCAGGGTGACTATTTCTGACCCAGCTCTGCAGCTGAACCCACAACCAGATCAGAATCATCAGCACAAAATCAGGGAATGGTTTGGGTGGGAAGGGACCTCAAAGCTCATCTCACTCCAACCCCTACCATGGTTGCTCCAAGTCCTGTCCAGCCTGGCCTTGGGCACTGCCAGGGATCCAGGGGCAGCCACAGCTGCTCTGGGCACCTGTGCCAGGCCTGCCCACCCTCAGAGCCAAGAATTCCTTCCTAATATCTGATCTAAACCTACAGCTCATCACCCTGGCTGCACTGAAGAGCTCTTGTCCCAGCAGAGCAGGTGCTGAGCACCCAAAGCATTCTCTTATTTCCCTGGTTTTACAGCACGATCTCAATGAGGAGATGAAAGAACTCCAGGAAACAGAGTGACAGATTGATGAATAACCTCCCCAGCTCTGAAGTTCTGTCCTTAGAGTTACTGACAGTGGAGTTTTTAAGAGGGAAAGTCCACACAGAGATTCATATTAGGATGTCCAGCATCCATGTAGATCACAGAATACAAATTCAGATTTGTGCTTCCATCTGCTATCCACTCCAGCACAGAATCACTGAGCTTTGAAAAGACCTTCAAGGTGATCAAGTCCAACCTGTGCCCCATCCCCACCTTGTCCCCAGCCCAGAGCACCGAGTGCCACCTCAGGAATTACTGGGACACCTCCAGGGATGGGCACTGCAACCCTCCCTGGGCCGTTCCCATCCCTGACCCCCCTTTCCATGGGGAAATTCCTGCTGCTGTCCGAGCTGAGCCTGCCCTGGCCCAGCCGGGGGCCGTTCCCTCTGCTCCTGCCCCTGTCCCTGTTCCCTGTCCCCTCCTGGCAGAGCCATGAGGGATTGCTGGGATGTCCTGGGCAGCACCAGGAGCTGGACTCAGGATACTCCATGATTCCATCCTCACAACATCCAAGGCAATGTAGAGAGGGCAGCATTTTCCCTCCTGTTCATAAAATGTTCATTTTATGCTGTCAGGTAGAAACCATCAATCTAATAATTACTGACCTACTTAAAGCCAGCCATAGCCACCTTTTCCTGCAAAGTTAAGGTTCAGATAAGACAATAAGCATCTGAAAAAGCACAAAAAATACATGGGCACCTGTTTTAAGCCTCCTCATAGTCAGCAACTGCAGGCAGTAAAAGGAAACAGCAAAAATTAGTTTGCACCACTGACCACGTTCAGCTGTGTTCACCTACCCTAAAGCAACCTGAGGGATCACAAAATATTTACAGTAAATTTGTATCAACTGTTCAGACTCTTCACTGTTAAACACAATTTGATTTTGAGATATTTCACTGTTAAATGTGAAAGAGGAGATGGAAAAAGGAATGCAAGGTCCAATCCTCTGGAAAAAGTTATAGCTAATATCAGGTTGGGGCATATTTTAACAGGGCTGGCTAGGCAGAAGCAGCACATTCCCATTGGTTTCTGCAAGGAGAACAAAGAGCACTGCTCAGATTCTGTTGCATCTCCCTGACTAAACAAGTTAACCATAAATCAGAAATTGTAGCAGCAGGGCAGGTACAGTTACACAAGAGTTACACCCAATTCCCACTCTCCCAAGGGGGAAGCTGAGGATAACTCAGCCAGTTCACAAACGCTCCCTGTTTGCAACCCACCTCACATCCACACCATCCCAGCTCCCTGAAGTTTTTCAGGACCTCAGATGGTGAGGTGTGGTTCTCCAGCTCCTTAAGGATGAGCTCAGAGAGGAGCAGAATTCCCCCATTTAACACTCCAGCACCAGCTCAGCGAGGCTAACCCTGGAGTAAAGCAACAGGAGCCAGGAGAAAGTGCTGGCACCAGGGAGGGAATTCTCCTCCAATTCCAAGGAGGAAGAGCAGCAGCCCAGGGTGCTCAGTTTCTCTCCACAGCCACATTGTTTTTATCTAGGTGATGTTACAGCACAAGGATTGTCACAACATCACTTGGTAACACCTCAAGGACTCGGTGTTGGAATTTATTTGTGTATAGTTAGTTAAACAGGGCTGAATGGAGAGAGAGATTGTTTTTTCCACTTGCTTCGTCCAACTCCTGGTTTAAGCCAACTGCTCACTCTAAAAGTAACAGAATTACCCAGTTAAGAACAACAACAACAAAAAAAATAAGGAAATCTGCATCACTTCAAACAAAATGCACATTCAGAGACTGTGAAGGCAAAGTCACCTTTGTGTTCCCTCTCACTACTCTGTACTTAGCAACCAAGATTCTTCAACACAGAATCTATAAAAATGTGCTTTTCAAAGAGACAACCCTTCAGCGAGCTCAGAAGAAAAGAAAAATCAAACGATCCTGGCTGCCTCATTCCTGGCAGGAAAAATGGCAGGATGGATTCTCCGTCCATCTTAGATTGACATAAATAGTGCTGGAGTTCCTCAGCTCCATAAATCCTGCAGCTCAGAAATAAGACTCTCAAAAACCTTCCTGCCTGCCTGATTTTATCTTTCTTCTTGCTTGTCTTATTCTGGGGGAACTTGGATATGATTTACAGTGTTTCCTTTCCAACCCAGGGTCGCTGCATCATTAGAATAAGGGAAGCTGCAAGTAGTGAAGTACCTGCAAAGAAGCTTTTTTCTGGTTTGAATTATATCCTTCTACATCCTGTGTGAAATATTCTTTCCAGCTACATTTTATCCACATGGAGGTCTCAGCTGAACGAAGAGGCTCTCCCATGCCTTGTTCCTTCCCCCTTACTACAGGAGATTAGGAACAAGATAGGAAGGGAAGAATAAGAAAAATATGAAGCTGACCACATCTCAAATTTACAAAGCAGAGGTGTTTAAAGAAACATGAAATTGAAAGGGAATTGGTATTCAGGGGAAGACTGTGCACAGGTTTCTGTCTCAGTCTGGAATTCAACACTCAACTTAGTGAAATCTCTACTGAGCCCTGAGAAACAGCTTTATTTAGGGTATTACTCCAACCCAGGGGTTTTCACAGCTTTCAGGTATTCCCACCTTTCCCAAGAGCAGGGTAACACATCATCCACTCACCCTCAAAGGCTGCAGCCTGTTAACTTCTCACAAGCACCCTCTAAGCTGGGGCTTAGGTTGAACTCTCAAGCGGGTTAAAATCAGGCACAAAGACACTTTGACTCCCTAATTTGTAGCGGGCTGAGAGCAATTAAGCAGTCACATATCTAATGACTTACAGCGCATCTTAAAACGTTCCTGTCTGGCCTAACTGCTGGCAACTGAATGAAAGAACAGCAAGTTAATGACGGTGAACCCCGACACCAGGATCAATACCCGAGGGATGCAGAGTGACAGAAAACGACAACATTTCTTTGAGCTTAACACCAGCAACTCCAAACGTTTGCCATCACATCAGTCTAAACAAAACCCAGCCTCACCAAGACGCTTTGGACACTGGACAGCTACTCCTCCTTTCCAACTTTTTCCAGGGGGAACTTTCAAACAGATGCTTTTATCTAGAGATGCTTTATTCCCCTTCCTAAATCACGGTTTTCCACGCAGCTGGCAGGACTGTTCCCCCAGCAGATGCTCTGAGAAGCAATCAGGGACGGCTTATATTGCTGCTGGTGATCTGCTCGTCAACCCCTTCTCATTTAAATGTCACAAGCTCGTAAAAACTCCATCCATCCTCTCCCTGTGCCCTCAGCTGACCATCCCCACCATCAACCAATGCCTCTGTAGCTGCCATTTAGCACTGTGCTAAAGCACAGTTTAAAATGAGAGCCGAAGGCACAGCCCGGTGCCATTCCAGCGCGCAAAAAGCAGGATACCCACCTTATGGCAGCCAGGATAGGTTGCCATGGTGTTGAGGGTAGAGGTGCTGGGATTCTTGCTGGTGCTGGCCATGAGACTCTGGATCTGGGTGAGCTCCTGCCTCAGCACCTGCTTCTGGTGGAAGCTGAACGCCGGGTGGTTGGATGCCATGGTGAAGAGCAACAGGAACTCATCCCCCGTGCGGCCCTCGTTGAGCTGCAGCCCGTAGTTGTTGATGACCGAGTCGATGTGGGTGAGGGTGCGGAACAGGACCCCGGCGGCCTCGCGGTGGGCAGAGCCCAGCAGGGCGAGGGACACCAGGAGTTTGCTGCGCACCACCTCGTCCGTCAGGTTGGTGAGGCTGCCCAGGTCGGCGGGGTTGTTGGCCTTGATCTCGGAGTCGCGCAGGGAGTGATAATCCTTGCGGGCCAGGTCCTCCAGGCAGGCGCCCAGGAAGCGCAGCTCCAGCGGGATGCACAGGTCCAGGAGGCCGCACAGGAACTCCACGCGCTGCGGGGAGGGCAGCTCGGAGAACCAGCGGTACACGCCGTCCCGCTGCAGCCGCGGGCACCGCTTCTCCACCATGGTGCCCCGCGCCGAGCACGCCCCGGCCGGGGCTCGCACACCCGGCCTGGGGCAGCCCCGGGCGGGCAGGGCCGGGCCGGGCCCCGCTGAGGGCGGCGCAGGCCCGAGCGCTGAGGCGCGGCCTGGCCGCGGGGTCCCCGCCCGCCGGCGGCCCCGAGGAGGCCGCTGCGCTCCCGTTCCTCCCTCACGGGGCGGCTCCTCCGTCCCTCCGGCGGGCGCCCGGTGCCTCCATCCCCCGGCCCCGCCGGGGCCGCCCCGCCGCCGCGACCGCGGGAAATAATCCCTCCCGGGCGGAGGGGCACGGAGCGGCGCGCACACCCCGCCGGCCGCTGCGCGCAGGCGGAGGGATCCCGCGGTGAGGAGGCTCGGCCGCGAGCGAAGCGGGAGGAACAGGGAGCGACGGGCGCCTTCGCTCCCGGCCTGACCCCGCGGCGGGACACGCCCCCCGCGCCGCTGATTGGTCGAGCCGCCGGCTCGCCCGTGTCGATTGGCTGCGGCCGCTTCTCCCCGCCCCCTTCCGCGCTCTCCGGAGCGGGGTCTCGGGGGCTTGTCAATCCTCCCTGTTTAGCCCCGCCTCTGACGCTGATTGGTCGAGGAGTCCTTAAATAGGAGAGGGGCGGGAAGAAGCGTCTTTTGTGTGTGGCAGCCCGCGGGTGCGGAGGGGCCGCGACTGCGGCCGGCGCTGCCCGGGGGGCTCTGAGGGGCGCTGACCCCGCTCCGGGCACTGCTGTGCCTCGCCCTGCTCCCGCTGACCCCGCAGAGCTGTCGGCTTTGGGCCTGGCGCTCCTGTCCTCCCCACAGGCTGGAGCGGAGCCTCGGGGTGCAGCCTGACAGCCCAAATCGTGTGTTTGCACCTTCTGTCCTTCATGGCCGGCGCTTTTTGAGTCTGCCCCCCGGCCCCGAGTGCTGCCCGTGCTGTTTGCTGCTCGCAATGTGGGCAGATTTCCCTGCCTTTTCTGTCCAAGCGCCTCATTCCAGCCACGCGGAGCCCGTGGAGCAGGAGCGGGAATGGCCGCGATGCTCTCCCTCCTCAGGGTTGTTTTTAGGCTGACAAAGCCCCGGGGATGCAGCCCGAGCTGCTGCTGCTGCCTGGTGATGCCAAAACCCCCATAAAGCTTTGGCAGCGGCGCTTGCCTGAGCCGCCACCAGCCCAACCCGCAGCCAGTTTGGCACCTGACTCCAGATTGTCTTTAAATACAGTGTGGAAACAAAAGAGACACCAAAGACCTCTCAAAACGATCATTTTTTCACCCCCCACATTCCCATTCTCCATTCTAAACCATGATTCTGGCTGACAGCGATGTAGCAATGCACATTTTCTAGCAGGGTTGTGGCTGCAGGTTTGCATGGATGGCATTGGGCGGACACAATTTCTGTTTTTCGTGGTGTTTTTCCATGGGACTCAGCTGTTTGGCTGTGGTAGCCCAGTAGCCAGACTGTGCATCAGCTGGATAAATGACACGGGTGAAGATCTTTAACTGGGACAAGCCAGGAATAACATTTTTAAATGCAGCCCCAGGCAAGCAACGAATGAATCCAGGCCTGGTTTTTATGTGATGGTAATCTTGGAAGATGGACCGTGGGTTTTGTTTTCACAAGTGGAACGTTGCTGCACCACAGATAAACAAAAGACCCAACATTGATGCTTTTAAAGGCAGAATTGCATTTTGTCTTGAGGTGATCTTTATGGGATGTGCAGATGCCCAAACGTGGGCTCTCACATGAGTTGTGTGACCACTTGTGCTGGTATCACAGACAAGAACAAGTCTGGCTCCTCTGGGTGATGGTTTATTGAAAACCTCATTATGCACCTTGCTGAAGACGAACTGCTGCACCACAAACATTCCAAACGCTGGTAGTTTATCCTTTTTTATTTCCCTGTGGAATATCGCGGGCCATCGAGCGCGTTTATTGGAGCCCCAGTGAAATGCAGGAGTCAGCAGGCAGGGAACACTGGCTGCATAATGCCATATATTGTAAAGAGACACAGCCCTGCTTCTGTGGCAGCCCCTGCTGTGAGAGGGTCCTTGACAGCCCCAGAGCCTCTCTGTGTCCTTTCCTTGCAGACATCCCTCATGGAGTGCAAACCATATGTGCTTCCTTTTCCTGCCATGCCCGGCATTGTCCGTGGGAGGAAGGGATGTGTGGGAAACAGAGGAAGCGCTCTCACTCCCTTAGGAAAGGTCTGCCTTGAGTTCTACCCCTGGGCCAGGCCGTTGGCATGGGCATGATGAGTTCTTTGGTGGCCTTTCTGCTTATGTTGATGTTTTTATCTATCCTTAAAGCACCTCCTCTATCCACTAATCCATCCTGAAAGCACCACGCTGGGCTCAAAGTGAGGTTTCTGTAGCAAGGTGAAGCAGGTTGAAACTTTTTGCTTGGGAGCCAGGTCTAAGACTGAATCTAAATAAATGTTTGAATGAGAATTTTGTTGCAAAAGGGTGATTGTGTTGTTTACAGACAGAAAATTTTTGTCTTTGATGCCAGGCAGCAAAACAAAGCCTAACCTGAAGTGTAATAGATGAACTGGGAGCCTTTTCTCTGATTAGAGTGGCTTTGGGTGAAGCCTGGGGAAACCAAAAGGGGCGTGACATAATCCTGTCACCAAGAATTCCTGGCTGTCCAGGGGCAGAGCCAGGAACTGCTTTCAGGGAGATAAATCAGAGTAAGAGCTCGAGTTACCACTTGTGCAGGCAGTGGGTTGGGACTCAAGGTCGTTCTGGGGTGCCTGTGCTGCCCTGTCCCTCCTGCAAGCACAGGACACCAAACTGGCTCCTCATTTCATCCCCAGATCATCCCATTTCCTGCCTGTTCTCCCTGACAATTCTCTTTGTGCATGCTTGGCACAGCTGGGGAAGATTCCTTGCTGGAGTAATCAGTCAGCAATCACTAATTTTCCTCTTTTTGTGTTTTCAGAGCATGCAGAGGCTGCTGTTGGATGTTGCAGTCAGCTGAGGACTGAGAGAGGGTCCAGCCCTTCAACACCTCCATTTTCCCTGCTGTTTTAAGATCTGAATTCTCCTGTCTGGATTTCCTCAATCCTATTAAACTTAGACTTGGCTTAAATACTTCTTTCCCTCCAAGCAGCACCTCAGAGCCATGTAGCCAAGTCCTTTATCACGGGATTGATTTATTATATCTTAATTATCACAAATAATTCCTTCCTGTGAGTTTGACTCCATGCAACACAGAATGGCCAAAAGCCTATGAAAATTAACTGAAATAATTCTGTGTGAGGCAGGTGACTGAGTCCAGTGTGAAAGGAGATTATTCACTTCTGTGTCCATCCACAGAGACAATAGGAATGAGAATCTCTGCCATGCAAAAGGAGGAGATTTATTTGGGAGGCTGCTGGATAAAAGACCAGTTGAGTTACCCAGATCCATCAAGTGCCCAGTGCTCCCAGCCCACAGAACTCCTCCACAGGGACCTTCTCAGAGCTTCCCCCCATCACATTTAGGAGACTTTTGGAGGCTGTTCAACGTTTGCAAAATCCTCTGCCCATTTAATGACAGGTTTGACATTTTAAACCTCCTAAATGTGGAATAAATCTTAACACTTCTGCCAGAAATCCAGCCTGGAAATCCCAAACCTTCCACCCAGCTGACTCTCAGAGCCAGAGGTGGACCCACTGCTGTGTGGGGTATGAGTCAGCTGGGATGGGCAGCCTTCCCTCCAGTGCCAAAACACTTTCCCTCTTTTTGGGACTGAATTGCCTTCCCAGGAAGATCCAACCTGAAAGCCCACTCTGCACATGGGTGAACACAAACCTGACAGAGCAGCTGGGTGTTCAAAGTGGGATCTCTGTGCCTTTCACCCCGCAGCTTCCACCTCCTTTGGAGACCCTCCTTGCCCTATCACTCCTCCCAGATTTCCCGATGCTGATCATCGGGAAGTGCTGATCCCCTCTGCGCTCATCCCATCCTGCCTCTTTTGTTCCAAACCTGGCTCCTCACGGCCCTTCTGCCCTGGCAGCTCTCCCAACCCGCCCCAAAATCCTGCGGCTCCTCCCTGTCCCTTCCGGGCGGGATGCGGTCAGAGGCAGGAGCGGGAGCCTTGCGTGTCCGCGCTCCGACCCACGGAAGGGGAAGATAAATATTGCCCTTGCATGTTCTCTCAACTACTCCTGAGCCCACGGGTTATTTCCTGTCGGCTTTCACGCAGATGCTGGAATCGGAGCTCTCGGGCTTGAAAAAACAAACAAACCCCGGCTTTGAAGCGCAGAGAAAAATATCACGTGGGCTTTGGGAAGGAGGGGGGGGGAGGAAAAAAAAAAAAACCCAAACCCCAAAGCGGCCAGCTGTCGGGTCTGCAGCATCCCTTGGAGTCTGATTTTCAAGGATTAAGCCGGGTTTGGTTTGGGCGGGGTGGGGAAGGTGTCCTTGCTGCGACAGGGGATGGATGGATGGATGGATGGATGGATGGATGGATGGATGGATGGATGGATGGATGGATGGATGGATGGATGGATGGATGGATGGATTGAAGGCTGCCAGGGCTGAGCTGTGCCTGCGAGTGTCACTGCCCTCTGCCGATGGCTCCGGCACGCTCACAGCTGCCTGGAAATTCGGATTTTCCAGGAGTTTTTCCCAGCTGGAGGCATAAAAGGAAGGCTCACCTCTCCCTCAGAGAAGATCCCCCCTCAATCCTCGCTCTTCTTTATCTGTCAGCTTTCAAAATTCAAAGTGGGGGCATCCCTTGCCCCGTGTGTCCCCTGTGTCCCTTCCAGCAGTGCTGGCACATCCCTCCCTGGCCCCAGGAGCCAGGATGCCCTTCTGGCTTTGTGTGGTTCCCTGGGGGATTTCCTTCAGAGCAAAAATCCCTGTGGGATTTCCTTCAGAGTGAAAATCCACAGAGCCTGGCTGCCAAAACCTCTGCCCAGCTCCCTTCCCTTGCTCCCCTCGTCTGTCTGGGGAGCTGCTGCCAGAGAAGGACTCCTGGGTTTCCCTGTGTTCCTGTCCCTGCCCTCCTCCCTGCCAGGACAGGGGTGCCTCAGCCCTGCCCCATCACAGGCCAGCGATTCCCTTTGCATCCCTGTTTGGAATATTCCCTCACCTAAATCTTACCCCACCAAAGTCACATTTTGGGTGGCTTTGCCAAATTAGGGATGTGCTCAGCCCAGCATGGAGTTGTCCTCTGTGATCCACAGGCTGATTCCAGCCCTCGTCCATTACACAATGTTAATTTAGTCCTTGCTAAGGCCAAAACACTTCAGAGCTGGAAAGGAAAATCTGGAAGTATTTACTTGATTATTCCAGTGGCATTCCTTGGGGTGTTTTCACATCCTATCCCTTCTCTCCCTGCCTTGGGTCCCGTATTCCAATAACCAGCTAGATCCTTTAAAAGTTCTGGAGGAGAAAGGATGAGGAAGAAAAGGAAAGTGCCCAAGTGTGTGCTGAATGTGTGTACTGAAGTTCAGTGCTTCTTTGCAACATTTGAAATTCTTGCTGTGGTTGGTTACAGAAAATCAGCTTGGGTAAAAAATGGAAACAATGGTTTGGGTGGGAAAGGACCTTAAAATCCATTCCAGGGCAGGGACGCCTTCCACTAGGCCAGGGTGCTCCAACCTGGCCTTGGGCACTGCCAGGGATCCAGGGGCAGCCACAGCTGCTCTGGGCACCTGTGCCAGCACCTCCCACCCTCCCAGGGAGGAATTCCTTCCCAAAATCCCATCCATCCCTGCCCCTGGCAGTGGGAATCCATTCCCCATCCCATGTCCCTGTCCAAAGCCCCTCCTGGAGCCCCTTTAGGCCCTGGAAGGGGCTCTGAGCTCTCCCTGGATCCTTCTCCTCTCCAGACTGAGCAGCCCCAGCTGTCCCAGCCCACCTTTGGAGAGCTGATATCCCCTGTGCCACCTGCAGGTCCCACACTTGAACCCTTCTGTGCAAATTCCCAATATTTACATGTTGGGATGCACGCTGGAATCACACACTGGGGATGATTTCCTGAAGAAACCCACAAATAGCTCCTGAATGACAACCAAAATGAGAAAATTTGGGATTGGTTCACAGGCAAGTCATGAATAGAAAAAGACATGAAATTAGCTGAATGAACTGTTCATTATGCCTTATTCAGCCAGCTGTACTAATTAGTGCCTTAAGGACTGTTCCTGTTCCCACTGCAGCCAACTCTGAAACTCCTTTTGATTTCAGTGGGAGCAGGACAGAGCCCTCAGAGGATGGGCCTGGTGCCTGCTCCCTCTGCAATGCCTCATGTTTTCTTTTCCTTTTACTATTTCTTACTGATTCCAATCTTTTGTGTCTTTAATAAAAAAGCTTCTGAGGTGTCCTGCGTGGTGATCAGTTAATCACAGGGACAGAAATGTTCCCTCAGTCCCACGGCGTGTCCTGTGCCTGATGTGTTCTCTGAAGGGAAAGGTTTTTCATGTCTCCTCTTGCTTTGCTTTTATCCAGAGGAGGAGAGAAGCTTGAAAACCTTTTAGAAAACACAATCCATCCAGAAATGTCACCAGGGCAGGAGGTCCTGAATTAAATGTTTGCACTCTGAGCTCAGAAATTGTGGTTGGGCATTTAATTTTATTTTAAATTTTTTTCTGTATATGGATAATATTTGTGCTGGTTCTTTCCCACCAAAAATTCCTACAGTTCTGAGTATGGCAATGTTAGGAAAAAACACCAAGCTGTCTCATTGTGTCTGTGTCACATCAACAGATCTCCACCAGACCACTTGCTGGGGGCCAGAATAACCTGATTTATATCTCACTTTTCTCCCCATGGAAAAACCAGCACCTTCAGGGGAAACAAACCCTGATTTTGGTGTGGCTCAGAACATTGTTCTGTTCCCTGCTGTATCCTGGCTTGCAAAACCAATTCCTTTGGCGAGGCACCACAGCAGATCACCATCCACAGAGATTTCCCAGCTGGTGCTGAGGCCTGAGAGGATCCCAGTGGATGCTCAGATCCCAACTGGACTTGGAGGGATCTCATTTCCATGAGCAATTCTCCTTTTGCTGCAGAGCCCTCTGTCCCCCCAGCCCAGGGCAGAGGCGTTTCCACTCAGGACTGCGTAGGGAATGTCTGGCCAGAGAAGAGTTTCCCTTTTCCATGTTTTGCTGGGTTTTGCCTGTCCATCCTGTACCATGTTTCCCAGTTTTGTGTCCCCTGGGTTTTGTGCCATGTTTTGCTGGGTTTTGCTGGGTTTTGCCTGTCCATCCTGTACCAGGCACCTTTTCCCTCCCAGTTTTTGTGTCCCCTAGCAGGATCAGCAGCAGTGCCATGTTTTGCTGGGTTTTGCTGGGTTTTGCCTGTCCATCCTGTACCAGGCACCTTTTCCCTCCCAGTTTTTGTGTCCCCTGGGAAGGAGCAGCAGCAGTGCCATGTTTTGCTGGGTTTTGCCTGTCCATCCTGTACTGTACCAGGCCCCTTTTGCCATGTTTTGCCCCTCCCCTGTACCAGTTTTCCCTCCCAGTTTTCGTGTCCCCTGGGAAGGAGCAGCAGCAGTGCAGCCCCAAGGTGCTGCTGGTGGGTTCTGCCCCAGCCTGCCCCGAGCTGGAGCTGCTGTGGGATTCCTTCCCAGCACTAAATTCACTAAAATTCCCTCCTGGAGAGAGAGAGCAGAGGATGTACCAGCAGCTCAGCCTGGAGGAATCTCCACAACCCCACTCTTTGGGCTCCTCTCCACAGACTGCCTAAAATGGGTATAAAGGAGCCTCGGCGTGGAATTTATTTTCTTCCTGAGACCATCCTTAAAATAACAAACACCAGCAAACTGGTGACACGCAGTGCATCTGTTTGAATAACATGGCCCTTCTGTTTGTGAGAGAGGAAACTCCAAATAACTCTTTGATTTGTGTTTCCTTTCTTCTCCTTCCTCATCTCCTCCTCCTCACTACTGTATACAAATCTGTTCTGCCAGCTCCAAGCCACCAGTCCCCCCTCCCCTGATGAGCTGGTTCTTATGCCATGTGATGGTTATTTAATTTCCTCTTTTGCTTCCAGCACGGCCAATATTTATCTTCCCTCGTGGGATTGAGCCTTTGTTTACACACTGATGTCAGGGGGGAAGGCCAGCACTTCTCTGGGGCCAGCAGAATGAATTCCTGCCCTCTGACTGCATCCCGAGGAATAGCAGCTTCCCTCCCGGATCAGAGCAGCGATTAGGATGAAAAGATGTGTTTAAAGTTAGCACATGGAGACATCCTTTCCCCAGAGAGGGATGGAGTGGCTGCTGCGGCAGCCAGGGGTCGGGCTGTGCTAAAACCCAGCTCAGCGTTACCTTCTGATTGCCTCCCCACAACGAGCAGGGCTGGGAAAACAACACCTAATTTCCTTTTTTTCCTTCTTTTTTTTTTTAAGACAGCACAGCGTTTCAACACGGGTAAAAAGGAGATTGTAAAGCACCACTCCCAAAAATCCGACTGAAATCAATCTGACTGTCAGAAAAGGCAGGATCTTACCAGGAGCAGCTTTCCTTTGTTCAGAGCTGCTCTCTAAACCGAGTTAGGAACCATCTTTTCCTCATTAAATTTGTTTCCTTTCAGCGCTGAGCCTTTCCCTTCATTACCACATGCAATTTTATTTTTTTTTTAAAGCCCTCATAGCTAATATCACAACTATAGATCTTGGGGTTATTTATAGCCCCAAACTCCGCAGAGAGCTGTGTGTCTTGTTGCTGTGGAAACTGGGATTCTAAAAGTAAAACGGGTTTTGAAGGGATTTGAGAAGGGACCTGCTGAATTTCGGGACTGGCTTTCCCTTCCAGGGGTCTGTGTTCCACCATGCCTTAAACTCTCAGGGCAAATTCACCTGAGGGGCTCAGGTAACCCTCAGGGGACACTGGGGAATTCTGGCCCTGTGTTTTTAATGGTCTGGCACATCCCAGCCTGGTTTTTGCTCTCTGTTGTGAGACAAAGGATGCACAGGTGGCCATGGCAGGGTCCAGATCCTGGTGTCACCAATGGCACACTTGCCAGGCTCTGGGCAGGTTGCTTTCTTCTTTAGCTTTGTTGGGTTTTGGCAGCCTTTTCCCAAGGGAAATGCCACTGGAACCTCCTGCCCACTGCAGCCAACCATTGAATCATGGAATGGTTTGGGTTGGAAAGGACCTTGAAATTCATCCCATTCCCATCCCTGCCATGGCAGGGACACCTTCCACTGTCCCAGGGTGCTCCAACCTGGCCTTGGGCACTGCCCGGGATCCAGGGGCAGCCACAGCTGCTCTGGGCACCTGTGCCAGGTTCTCAGCACCCTCACAGGGAGGAATTCCTTCCCAATATCCCACCCAACCCTGCCTTTCTCCCATTTTGAAGCCATTCCCTGTGTCCTGACGAAGAGCCCCTCTCCGAGGACTCTGAGCTCCTCTCCACAGCTTTGAGACTGGCATGGAGCAGCATTTGCTGGAAATTGGATTTTCCTGTATTAAACAGTTATTTAAATGATGTTATTTGTCTCTGGGTGTAGACTGTAAAGAACAAGGGTGAGATTGTTGGGTGGGTCCTGTTTCCTACCCCTTTTGGCAGCTCAGCAAGGGACAGACTCTCACCTGGCAGAAATTCCATGTTTTACCTGGGCAGGGATCTCACTGAGCCACCTGTGGATAATCCAGTTCTTTCCCCTGATCCACCCAGGGATCCCCAGAGTGGATCCCAGCTCCTGCCGTGTCCTGCCCCCTTTGCCTGGCCATGGGATATTTGAGGCTGACAGGAACCCTGTGCTTGGCACCACCCCGGCCTTTTCTGTGCCTCTAGATGTCAGGGGTCCCCCCCGAGCTGGGACAAATCCTTGGAGAGCTTCCCCAGCTATGGGTGTCACTTTCTAGCTTCAAAAACACCTTATAATTCAACCAGGAATTCTGTTTACAAACAGCTCCAGAGCCGAGTCCGACCTGAGATTTAAACAACTTCCAGGATGCCAAACTTGGAAAAACATCCTAGAAAATTCCACCCTATCAATGCAGCCGGGGGAGAGGAAGGGGAAAGGGAAAGACAGGCAATGAAACACGATTAACCCCCGAGCATGAGCCTCAAATTCACAAACAGAGCCCAAATGTCAGCGCTGGTGAGCTCTTCCCTTGCATTTCCATAAGCAAAGCAGCAATCCCTGGGTGTGCCGGGTTCCCGGGGCCGGGGGCGAGCACCAGGCAGCCTCTCCTTCCCCAGGAGCAGCCCTGACATTTGTTCTGCTCATTCTCCAGGCCTTCCTGGCGCGCCGCGCATCGTGCCTGGCTCGCAGTTATTCCTGTGATGTTGCATTAAAAATAGAAAGGCAGGAGCCCAGAGTCGCAGCCCGAGACGGTGATTCAGTGACGGAGCTTTTCCATTAGAGGGTGCCAGGATCCTACTGTTGCTACAGAGCCCAGGAATCCTGGAAAACACAACTTTGGGCCGTGTATTTCAGGGGCTGGGCAAAGCCAAACTCGTTTTTGGACCCTACTCGTTTTTCTGCCCTTTCTAGAGTAGAAGCGTGGAATGACAGATGCTCCGAGATGGAAGGGACACAGAAGGATGATCAAGTCCAACCCTTGGATTTGCACAGGGTATTTCCAAGAATCCCACCATGTGCCTGAGAGCATTGTCCAGTCTTCACTGGGGGTATTTTGCAGGCAGAGATGTGTTTTCAAGAAGTGGTTGTGGAGATCTCAACATTCCCAGGGAGTTCTGGGCACTGTTTGGATGTGAGTAGGAAATCCTCATTTAAAGAAAAGCAGATTTATCCACAAAAAAGTGGTGGTTCTGGTGGAAAGCAATAGTTTGTATGGCTGTCACTGGTTGTGCTCAAGGTGTAGTGGTGAGGACAGACAGGAAAGGATGGACCTCATTCTTCTGCTCCAAGTCTGCCAAAAATCACCCAACATCAGGAAACAGCCCAGTTATCAAATGGATTTTCTTCTCCATCCCAGAGGAGCCCCTTTGGAGGAGCAGAATATCCTCAGGTCTGGGCTGCTTGCAGCAGGCACAGCAGATTTTGAAGTGTCCTGCTTGGTTTGGAAGCTTTGGAAAAACAAAGTTCTGCAATTTTGTGGCAGGGTTGGTGAAACTATTGGGATCAGCCATAGGATCACTGAAACCACAAATCACAAGTCAGTCTTAGAATCATTGAAATCACAAATCACAGAAATGGTTTGGGTTGGAAGGGACTTCAGAGCTCACCTCATTCACCCCTGCCATGGCAGGGACACCTTCCACCATCCCAGGCTGCTCCCAGCCCTGTCCAGCCTGGCCTTGGGCTGGCACATCCCAGCCTGGTTTTTGCTCTCTGTTGTGAGACAAAGGATGCACAGGTGGCCATGGCAGTGCCAAGCTCCCGGTGTCACCAATGGCACACTTGCCAGGCTCTGGGCAGGTTGCTTTCTTCTTTAGCTTTTGTTGGGTTTTGGCAGCCTTTTCCCAAGGGAAATGCCACTGGAACCTCCTGCCCACTGCAGCCAACCATTGAATCATGGAATGGTTTGGGTTGGAAAGGACCTTGAAATTCATCCCATTCCCATCCCTGCCATGGCAGGGACACCTTCCACTGTCCCAGGGTGCTCCAACCTGGCCTTGGGCACTGCCAGGGATCCAGGGGCAGCCACAGCTGCTCTGGGCACCTGTGCCAGGTTCTCAGCACTCTCACAGTGAAGAATTCCTTCCCAATATCCCACCTATCCCTGCCCTCTGGCAGTGGGAGCCATTCCCCATGTCCTGTCCCTCCCAGCAGTGGGGACAGTGGTTCCCTTGTGCTGCTGCTGGGACAGGGGGAAAATGAGCTGAATCCTTGAATGATGGGATATCTGTGTCCCTGCCCTGCCTCCGGGCACATCCATCCCTGTGCATCCCTTTCCTGCCTGTCCAGCGTGGGATCTTTAGGAAGGAGCATGTGGATTTCTGCTTAGTGAGGGGTCGGGAACCTCCCTGGGATGAGTGTCTGAAAGCTACAGGTGCCAGCAGTGAGGGAGGGGAAGGGAACGTGGCTGGATCCCAAAACCCAGCTCTGCAGCACATCCTGACAGCTTTCCCTGTGGATTTCAGCCAAGGTGGCTCAGCTTTGGGGCCGTCTGCTCCTGTCCCAGCTCCCAGTGGGGGATGCAGAGCAGATGGGACCAAGGGCTGACCCTGAGCCACACCAGCAGGGCTGAGCTCACTCTCCTGACTGGGAGCTCAGGGCAAAGCAGGAGCAGCAGTGTCCTGACCAGGTGGGTGAGGGCTGTGCCCAGCACACAGACACCTTTTTCCCTGCTTTTTTGAGGAATCTGGTGCTTCTGAACCCAAATGCCAGCATCATGCATTGGCAATTATTTCTGGCTGACAGGCAGAAAACCAGGGATGGTAAAGGAGCAAGAGACTTGTGTGGGGCAGCAGTTTTCCAATAAAACCACACTTGGCCGAGTGCTGCTGTTGGCTGTGGCCACCTTTTGGTCCTGGTGTCACAAGGAGGGATTTAGTGCATCACATGTGGAGCTTGGACAGACCACAGGCTGCCCATCCCTGGCTGTTTCCTTGTTGCTGTGGCCAAGGGACAAGAAGAAACCCTGTCTGTCCCCAGGCCTGTGGTCCCTGATCCCTGTGAGCATCCTCATTGCCCAGGATGGGACCAGCAGGATCTGGGGCTGCAGCCACATCCTCATGGGAAGAGCCACCAATGGATGGTCTCATCTTCCACTGCTGGGGAGTCCTTCCCAAAGTGATCCCAAAGCACTCTGGGGAGTAAATATAAATATAGAGGTATCTGGGGTGGGATCAGGGCTCGGAGTGGCACAGCTGAGCAGTTTGGGATGGGAAGGGAAGCCAGGACGTGTGAGGACATGGGAGGGAGCACAGGCCAGCAGAGAGCACAGAGCAGCAACTGGCAAAGCTGGGGCTGGGCCAAGAAAATAAACATAGGAAGTGCTTGAGACTGATGAGAGCCACGGGCAGCCTGCTCTTGTTTAAGGAGGTTTTTTTGGGACACTGGAGCAGGCTCCTGTTGCAGGCAGAGCGAGACCTCAGCCCCGTTCAAACTTTCATTGACTTCAGCTGGGCCAGGGTTTCATTTCAGATGGTTCTGCTTTTCCCCAGGATGTGATTTCCCCATTTTGGGATGTATCCCTCTGCCCCACAGGAATTTTGGAGGCTTGTACAGAGATTTAGGGATGGATGGTGTCAGGGGCTGGGTGCTGCCAGCACGTCAGGAGGAGCAGAGGCTGCTCTGCAGCACTCCAGAGCTGTGTGTGAGCACTCAGGGTCGATAAATCCAGAACTGAAGGCCAAATCTGAGTGCTCAGCAGCTCTGCTAATCAGTTGGATGCCTGCAGGCAGGTTGAAAGCCAGTTCCTTCCAAATTTGCTCTTCCAACAAATAACCTGGAGGTTTTTCACTCCAAAGTTTGACTTGGGCCCCTTACTTTAGAATTTCGGTGTGCTCCTGTCTCCTGATGAAGATGGGGCATTCAAGGTAAGTGACAAATTGGAGGAGGTTTTCATCTGGCACCAGCTTTTACCCCGAGATCTCCAGAATTAACCAGCCAAAATTCACAGGGTCTTGAAACTCCTGTCAAACCACGAAGGAAGTTTGAAGGGAAGCTCAAACAATGCTGGAATTATGAGCAGAGGGTAAAAGAGGAGCTTGGGGTGGTTGTGAGAAGAGGTTCTCTGGGAGGTGGAAGCCCAGGGAGGATTGTATTCCTGGCTGGAAGTGAAGCTGGGTATGAAGTGGGTGAGGACAGGGAATGCAGCCTCCAGCTCTGCTCCTTTTGGGGAGCTCTGTTCATCCCATCATGTCTGGGAGAATTTCAGTCCAAATCCCAAAGTTCCCTCACCTCACAGCAGGGATTGACCAGCACCTGGGCTCCTCTGTTTCAGCAGGACCAAGGTGTGCATCTCATCCCAGGGAAAATCCAAACATCCTCCTCTTCCCACCCCTGCTGCTCCTGCTTTGTGCCCGTGCTGGTGCCTGACAGTGACAGCTGAGTTAATCTGGTTCAGAATTCTCGTGGCTTCATTTCCGCAGGTCTCACCGTTGTAGGGTGACGTTCCTTCATCCCTCACCCTTTCTTTTCCTCCTGGATTATCCCATGTTAACAGTGCCATGTAATACAGTCTGTTATTAACTGCTCCTGAATCCTGCTTGCTGATTCCTTAAGCAGATCTCAAAACCCTGTGAATCTGAATCTGCCTTGGAGTTTTCTGAGGGTTTGTTTTGTGCTTTGCTTTTTTATTAATTTTTTTTTTCTCCTTTAAACCCAATGCATGAAATGTGTAGGGTAACTTTCTGCTCTGGCTTTTGGGAAGCAAAGGAATTTCTCATGTTTGGATACTCCAGATTGAACTGTGCATCTGTTTAAATCCCTACAAAATAGGCTTCAAGAAGGAAACCTGGTTTGAAAACCTACATCAAATATGGAATAAATCCCTCCACAGGTATTTATCTGCCCAGAAAAAAGATCCTTAACCACTCTTGTGTGACAGAATTTTGTAAGAAAAGAATATGAGCAACATCAACTTTTTTACATCACTGTGTCTTCTTGGTTCACTGAGAGACATTTCTTCTTTGTTATGAATTATAAATCCCTATTGCTACAGTCCAAACAATTCTGGGAACTTCTGCCACTGGCTCCCAGAGCCCAGGGAAATCACAGTGTCCTTTGCATTTACAGTGCTCAGAGCATTTCCAAACATTCATTATTCACACAGGAATTCGTCCATCAGCAGCTCCATTAAACTGAGAGAGGGAGCCCTGCTTTCTCATCAGGTTCCAAAATTCTTGGTTGAGGTTTATTTCTTCCTCTGAGAGCAGATTCTAATCCCAAGGGTCAGAGCAGCACCTTTTGCAAAGGGTTAGACCAGAGGAGTGACTGTGTCCTTGGTCCCTGCCTCAGTTTCCCCATCAGTGATGTCACATTTGAGGATTCAGCCCACTGGGAGCTTGAGGAAATAATTTAAAAAATAATTAAGAAAACCCAATAATTAAAAAAAAAACAATCCCAAAATCCATTTGGCCAATACTTGTAAATGCCAGCTCCCAGAGTCCAGGAGTTCTTAGGGATCACACACAGATTCCTGGAATGGTTTGGGTTGGAAGGGACCTTAAAGATCCCATTTGGCCCCTGCCATGGCAGGGACACCTTCCACTATCCCAGGGTGCTCCAAGCCCTGTCCAACCTGGCCTTGGGCACTTCCAGGGATGAGGCAACCACAACCTCAATCTCTCTGGATTATAAAAACTCCCAGAATTTTAAAAAACCCAACTTCTTGTATCTGTTAACTCAAAAAAACCCCCAAGATCTTGGCAGGAAATACCCCAAATACCCTCAAAGCAAAAAAATACCCTCCAAATTGCTTTTTTTTTAACCTCATGCAGCTTGAACCCTGTGTCAAGGCTGAGGAGGGGCAGAGGGAGCAGAAATGGCTTTTTCTCCAGATTTGGCCAAGCTTTGGGACGTGTCCCTTCCTGGGAGGGCGGGATGAGCCCCACAGCAGCCCCTCCAGCCCTTCCCAAGCCCTGGGAGCAGCCTTTGCCCGTGGCAGGCAGGGCTGGAGCTGGAAGCCAGCATGCCAAGCCCTGCTCCAGAGCAGGTTTCTTCTCCTCACATGATGTCAGCATTTCCTGACAATCCCAGCAGGAGCACAGGGTGACAGATGTCCCTTAATTATCGGCAGCGTTCCTGCTCCCCGGGCTCAGACAGAGCATCCTGAGCCCTGAAATGAGGGCCCTCCTCGCTCTGGGCAAGCCTGGCTGCCTCAGGTTTGTTCACAGGCACCTTTGAGCTGTGGGAAATTGGTCACCCTGGGGTTTGTGCCCTGCCAAGGGTGTCCCAGAGCTCCAGGCAGGTGAGGAGGGTGGGGAATCCAGGGCATGGGGGTGGCTGGGAAGCCACAGCCCTGCAGATAAGGGGGTTTTCCAGCTGGGGTGAGGAGGGCAAAGAGGGGCCACTGCCTGTGTCCTCCTTGAGATGGATCTGGGGTTCATTATGGACAGACAGCTCAACACTCATTATTTGCAGGGTGATCCAGTAAAGTAAAAGGGCAAACTGTGTTGGGGGGAAATCCCACTGTTTTCCCTTGGTTTTATTTTTCAACTTCCAAGATCACAAAAAATGTAGCTCTGGCCCTCAGCAAACATGAGAGAGGGATGGAAGGATGGAGGGAAGGAGGATGGGATCCCACCACCTGCAGAGCCATGTCCTGCTCCTCTTCTCCTTGGTTGATACCTCCTTCAGAGCCCCTTACATGGGAGAGCAGCTTGATCTCATTGAACACAGCTGCTGGGTGTGTCCCACAGCACACAGGAACTCAAATCCATCATCCATCCATCCATCCATCCATCCATCCATCCATCCATCCATCCATCCATCCATCCATCCATCCATCCATCCATCCATCCATCCATCCATCCATCCATCCATCCATCCATCCATCCATCATCCATCCATCCATCCATCCATCCATCCATCCATCCATCCATCCATCCATCCATCCATCCATCCATCATCCATCCATCCATCCATCCATCCATCCATCCATCATCCATCCATCCACCCATCCATCCAACCATCATCCATCATCCATCCATCATCCATCATCCATCCATCCATCATCCATCCATCCAACCATCATCCATCATCCATCCATCCATCATCCATCCATCCATCCATCCATCCATCCATCCATCCATCCATCCATCCATCCATCCATCCATCATCCATCCATCCATCCATCCATCCATCCATCCATCCATCCATCCATCCATCCATCCATCCATCCATCATCCATCCATCCATCCATCCATCCATCCATCCATCCATCCATCCATCCATCCATCCATCCATCCATCCATCCATCCATCCATCCATCCATCCATCCATCATCATCCATCCATCATCCATCCATCCATCCATCCATCCATCCATCCATCCATCCATCCATCCATCCATCCATCCATCCATCCATCCATCCATCCATCCATCCATCATCCATCCGTCCATCCATCCATCATCCATCCATCCATCCATCCATCATCCATCCATCCATCCATCCATCCATCATCCATCCATCCATCCATCCATCATCCATCCATCCATCCATCCATCCATCCATCCATCCATCCATCCATCCATCCATCCATCCATCCATCCATCCATCCATCCATCCATCCATCCATCCATCCATCCATCCATCCATCCATCCATCCATCCTTCCATCCATCCATCCATCCATCCATCCATCCATCCATCCATCCATCCATCCATCCATCCATCCATCCCTCCATCCATCCATCCTCATGGAATGGCTTTTAGCTGATGGAGAGCAGGTTTAGATGAGATTTTGGGAAAGGATTCTGTGAGGGTGGTGAGACCAGAGCAGCTGTGGCTGCCCCTGGCTCCCTGCACATGGCCAAGGCCAGGTTGGACACTGGGGCTTGGAGCAATCTGGGACAGTGGAAGGTGTCCCTGCCCATGGCAGGGGTGGCATGGGATGAGTTTTAAGATCCCTTCCAACCCAAACCATTCCAGGATTGTATTCCATTCATCAGCCTCCCTTTGTGTGTCCCTTCCAGCTGATTCCAGCCCTGCTCCTTCTCTCCTGAAAGCACATCCGTGCTCTGAGGAGCTCTCAGCCTGCCTGTGAGTGATTCCCACACTCCCCTTCAGGCTGCCTGCTGGATGCTGGGGAAAACCCAGCCCTGAGGGAAAAGATCCACCTGCCCGCAAGGAAAAACCATCCCAACCCATTTCCTGCTGCAAACCTTTCCCTCCCATGTGCTTGGCTGATCAGGATCAGCTTCTTTGCTGCTGTTTTTGTGCCTCTTGATTTCCACACGGAAACTGGCTCTATTTTTACCCGGCTGAAGCTGATTAGATTGGCAGTAATTGGCAGGATAAACAGCCACGTCCTGTGCAGCAGGTTAATGCTGCACAGGCAGTGACCAGGGAATGCACTCAGCCCATGCCCAGCACGGGGAGCACAATTGAGGTAATTTATTGCCCACATGCCTGGAACATGCCCATTATCCAGCCCCATCCTTCCTCTCCTTGCAAACCCATTTCCCCTCGCAGGGTTGCTGCGCAGAGCCAAACGTTTCATCCTTTTCTCCTCAGCTCTTCTTCTTTTTGCACAGAATATCCCAAGGACACACAGGAGTTTTCCTTTCTGGTTAACCCAGGTCTTGGCTTCTCCTGACCTGTGAGATTATTAGCATTGAAGCAGCCACATGTTAAAAAAGAAAAATGTTCCTTGCAACTCCAAGGCTGACCTCGTCCAAGTAATGTAATTTCCCACCATCTCAATCACTTCCATAAGTTCCAGTCTTCCGGAAGATTAGCAGCAGTTCTGCTTGCTGCAACATCCTTCTGGGTTTTAATTGGTTTGGGGGCTCATTTAGCCAGAGACCAAGCGAAGAAAAGAAAACTTAGGGGCAACATCAGGTGATGCTACACCCCTGGAATTCAATTCACTGGGGGAAGGAGGGAGCGGGAAGGAGAAATGAAAATCATTCTGCTTTCCAAAGCTGCACATTTCAATCTAATGGTGGGAGGCCTTGGGAATATTTTGGCTCTTGTGCTTGGTGGTGGCTGCACCACCTGTGTAATCCCAGGAGTGGAGTGGAAGGCGAGCAATCCCCAGAGGGGTTACAAGCCCTGTTTATTCAACAACATCCACTCCTGTTTCAAGTTTGAGCCCATCTCAGAGGGCTTCTCATCCCTGCAGCTGCTGCAGGATTCCACAGCCACCACTGATTCCTCTGTGCTGCCAGAGCAGTGTTTTTTGGGGAGTCCCACTGTGCAGGGCTCTGAGCTGGAGGTAGGGAGTGAACCCCTTCTTTTCCCTCCTGCCTGCTCTGAGCCCTGTGCCTACATACAGGTGGCACAGGCAGGATATTGGAATAATGGAATTGTTTGGGTTAGAAGGGATAATAAAACAATCCGGTCCCACCCCCTGCCATGGCAGGGACACCTCCCACTGCCCCAGGCTGCTCCAGCCTGGCCCTGGGCACTGCCAGGGATCCAGGGGCAGCCCCAGCTGCTCTGGGCACCCTGTGCCAGGCCCTGCCCACCCTCACAAGGAGAATTTCCTCCTAATATCAGATCTAAACCTCTCCTCTTTGGGTTTAAAACCATTGCCCCTTGTCCTGTCACTCCATCCCAGACCTGTCCTGCTCGGTGCCTCCCTCCCTGTTCACAGCTGAGCCTTGAGCCCTCTCACTTTCGCAGTTTGATTTATTTCACGCAGGCCCTGTTGATTTGGTGTTTTCCCCAGTCCCTCCATGGCAGGGCCTGAGCCCAGGGCTGTGTGGAAGGCTGAGGAATTCCATGGTGTGATTATCTCTGCCTCACACCCCCATCACCCCCCAGGTGAAAGCCGGAGCTCTCCTCTGCCTTTTCCCTCAGATCCTCTTTGCCGCTCACTACACCACCCTCTCTAATTACCAATTACACTGGCCTCTGTTAATTACCCACCTCAGCCTTGGTGGTTCCAGTAACTGTCCAAGAAACCTCCCAGCCCTAAACACTTCAATCCCGTGGTGTCCTGTCCCCTTGGGGTGTGGTGCTGGATTTTTCCCAATCCTCTGAACTTTCCCAATCCTCTGAACTTTCCCAGTCCTGAACTTTCCCAATCTTCTGAACTTTCCCAATCTTCTGGCACTTCACTGGCTCTTCCAAGACCTCCTGGAAACCACCACGAGCTGTCCCCACAGCTCCTTGGCCACCTCCTTCACAGCCACCTCAAGTTATCTGGATGTGCTGGTTTAAAACCACTGAGCTCCATCACCTGGATGCTCCTGGGCTCTCCTGGGCAGTATTTCCTTGGCATGTTGTCTTTTTTCCCCACCAAACACCAGGATAAATCCCTCACTGAGCATTCCTGCCCTGCCTGTGTCATTGATAAACCTCCCATTTCCACGTGGGATCACCCCACTGCTCAGAACTCATGGAAAATATCCTCCTGTCTTTAATTTCCCCAGCTTCTGAGGTTTATTAATTACAACCAGTTTCCTTTTTCTTCCTTTTGTGTGTTTATGTTTTGTGTGTCAGCCTTGGCAGCTCTTTCCCTTCCTTTCCAAGTTTTGTTGGTTATTTTAACAAAGATTCCTGCCTGTATTGCTGCTTTTTTGGATAAAATAGTCTTTAAAGTTTTTCCCTTTTCAACACATTTTTCACTTAAAGTTCTTCTCTGAATTGATCCGACCTGTAATTATTTTCTGATTCACTTTTAAAGTGGCAAATAAATATACAGATTTTTATACATTACTGCTTTAAGCTGCACTTTATTTGCACATAACAGAATCAAGCCACAAAGGTCTGTGCCTGGCACAGTGAGAAATCCACCCTCACCTGCTGGAGTGGGGATAAATGTGGAATTCCCTCATGATGGAGACAATCTTTTTTTCCATTAGGATATTATCTTTCCCCTTCCCCCAAAAGTTCTAAGGATATTTTAATATTGGCAGCTCAGGACCTCCAGCATCCACTGCTCAGCCAGAATTCCCCAGGGATCCCCAGGTTTTTATTAGATATTATGGATGGGGCTGCTTAAAGGAGCAGAATGTGTCGAGTCCCTGCTGCAGACCCTTCTTGCCTCGTGCTTTATTTCCCAGGACACTGATCCAGAAGCTCTGTGGATCATTTATTTCCCTGTTGTTAATGACTCAGAGCTGCTCCCAGCCAATCCCAGTGGGATTCCGGTCAGGACTGGCAGGTCAGGACCTCCAAGCACGAGTGGAAATCAGATGGAGAGGGTGGATATAGCAGCACAGGGCTGCAGCATTCCAGGCAGGAGGATTCCCTGTCACCCTGAGGCACTGGGAGCAGGGTTAAGGTGTGGATTTCATGGCTCAGTGATCCCAGAGGTGATGGAGAGGGAGTTCGTGCAGGAGCATGGAGTGACAGGACAGAGGAGGAACAGCTTCAGACTGAAAGAGGGGAGGCTTGGATGGGATTTTGGGAAGGAATTCCTAATTAGGATGGGACACCGAGAAGGTGAGGCCCCATGTGAGCAGCCCTGGGAACCCTCTCCAGACCAGTTCACATTTCCTCAGCGCTGCTGATGTGCAGGAGGCTGAGGGAAATTCCAGATTAGATTTCACAGCAGCCCCGAATGCCAGCGGGCTTTTCCCTCCTGCCGTGCCAGGTCAGGAAAGCTGGGCTGCAGGATCTCTCCAGGAGATGTGACCGATTGCAGGGATACAGACGGTGTTAGATAGGGCTGGCAGCTTTTCTCTTTAAATACCTGGTGCATGTGTGGATGAGGAGATGAGCGCGATGAAGTTTGGGATAAAAAATAAATAACAATGATGAAAAAATACAATAAAAGGCAAATCAGCTTATAATAAATCACTGAGCGTGGATGGGGGAAGGAAAAGGAGGATTGGGCAGGGGGAGCAGTGGGTGTTTTCTATCCACGGTGGAAATGCAGAGCTCCAAAGGAAGCAGATTGTTGGGAGTTTCTTTTTCACCAGGTGCCATTAAACTTGCTGTCATTTTAAGCACCTGCTTTATGAGGAGCAGCATCCCACCTTGGTCAGAGGGGTGTCACACCTTGGTGCCTGCCTCAGATCCCTACATCCCACCAAATCCCCCCCAAAAGAACAGCTGGCCAATAATTAGTTGGCTAATTAACATGTAAAACAACTATAACTGTCTAAAACTACTGAGAAAGCAACAGAAGGGGACTGGAATTTCTTTTGTTCCCTGCCAAAATTTTTATATGTGCTTAAGCAACTTCAGTTCTGGTGTTTTTCTTGGAAACTTTGGGGGTTCCCACCCAAATTCTCCCTCTGTGGAAAAAAAAAAAAAGGGGGGGGAGTTTGCAGTTGCCAAAAAATGCAGCACCTGGAGTGTGGGATTTTTAGGGAAGGAAACAATAAAGCCCCCCAATGTATAATGAGCACAGTTCTTGCATTCAGGACTCGGTGTAGTTTGAAAAGACATTTTCTACTGGAAAGAAATGCTTCAGTGGGAAAATTTCCACCCACTCCAGTTGCATCTCTTCCCTCCAGCTCCAAGAGAGAGAGAGAGAGAGAGGGGAAGGTTTTCTTCCAGAGGAGGGTGGTGATGTGTTTCCATGGATGGACAAGAAAATGCATCGAGAGAGAAAAAAAGAAAAAAAGAAAAAAAAACAACTGAGTGGGAAGACACAGCCTGAAAGTTGCCGGTGGGTGGGCAGTGAGGCAGGTACCAGGCACAGGCAGCCTTTCCAGAGGGGATGCACAGCCTGAATCCCGCGGGTTTCCATCACCACCAGTTACACTGTTTGTTTTGGTTTTTTATTTTCCTTGAGCCAGGCTGGGTCTGGTTCAAAACCCCCACTCCAGTAACGCTGTTTGCAGGATGCAAATCCGAGATTTTGGGGAAGAGCTGAGTTTTTCCTCCATCTCCCAGGTTTTGCTTCATAAGCGCTTGTGAGCATCTTTGAAATCATCCTCCAGCTGAGCTCCCCCTTTAACACTGGTGCGTGAATCCCCTGGTGTATCAACACAAATGCATCGATATTTGCAGGCACACGGACCCGCACACGCATCCCGGTGCCAAAAAAAGATTGGGCACGTTCCGATCCAAGGGGATGCACCAGCGGAGCCGGACCCCGCCTGCTCCGGGGGCACAACGCGAGCCTGGCGAGGATTCCAGGAGAGAGAAAAAAACCCAGGGAGAAAAAAAAAACCCCAGGGAGAAAAAAACCCAGGGAGAAAAAACCCAGGGAGAAAAAACCCAGGGAGAAAAAACCCCGATATCCGCGGAGCGGAGCGCGGAGGGCCTCCCGATGGGCTGGGAGGACCCCGGTGGGATGCGCGGGGCTGGAGGGAGGGGAGCAGCGCCCGGCGGATCCGGAGCCGGCCCGGAGCGCTGTCCCCAGCCCGGGGCGAAGCACAGCGCGGCCTCTCCGTCAATAAACAACACCCGGCCCGTGCTGCAGCTGCGGCGTGCCCGGGCCGCCGCCGAGCGGGCTCTGCCCAGGCACCGGCGGCGTTCGGCCCATCCCCGGTGTCCTCCCAGGCACCTGCCCACGGGGGCTCCGGCGGGGGATGCCGGCCCCTCTCCGCCCCGCCGGGGAGAGCCGGAGCGATCAATAAAAATGCGGGAGCATCCCGGGAGGCTGCGGGGGGCTGCGGCCCTGCTGGGCTGCGAGGCGAAGGCGACGCAGTTCCTGTCTCTTTAAATCCACCCTGAGCCCGGCGCCGGGAGCCGAGGCAGAGCGGAGAGCCCGGGCTCCCGCTCATTACCGAGCGGGATTTGTCCCCGTGGGGAGCCGCCGAGGCAGGGGCGGGGGAGGCGGCGGGGCGAGCCCAGGCCCCCCGAGCAGCCGCGGGCCGGGATGCGGGCTGGGCCGGGCGCGGCCAGCGCGGCCCCCCGGCTCTGAGGTTTGCGGCGCGGGGGAGGCGGCGGCAGGCAGGGAGGGAGGGAGGGAGGGAGGGCGCGGGGCGTGCGCGGTGCGGGAGCGGCCGGGAGCCGTGCGGGAGGGCGGCGGAGGAGGCTCCGCATTGCTGCTGCTGCTGCCGCCGCCGCCGCTGCTGCCGAGCCCCGCGATGCCGCCGCGCCCGCCGCTGCCCCCGGCCCTGCGCCCCAGCCAGCCCGGCCGGCGGCGGGGGGCTCCGCGGGGGCTCTGAGCATCCTCCCCCCGGGGCTGCCCAGCGCTCGCTTTTTCCTTTTTTTTTTTTTTTTTTTTTTTTCTTTCCCTTCTCTTGGCATTTGGCCTCTTTTTTTTTTTTTTTTTTTTTTTTTTTTTTTTTTTTTTTTTCTCCTTTTCCCCCACCCCCGTTCCCTGCCTTGGATGGTTTTTAGGTGGAGTCGTTTGCACCAAAATCCAATAGCTGCTGCTGTTCTTGCTGCTATTTTTTTTTTTTTTTAATGATCCTGTTTCCACAGCAGGGGAAGAGAGAACTGATCCTCAACATACTCCCCGAGAATGAATAATCACAAGAAACTGGCTTAAGCAGCTCCCTGGATCTGGTGCATGATTACAATTGAGTTCAATTTGATTTAATTTTTTAAATTTTTATTTATTTCTTTTTCCCCAAGTCATCGTTCGCATTTTATTTCCTGCATTTCTTCCTATTCTTTTTTTTTTTTTTTTTTTTTTTTCACCTTTTGGGAGATTTGCAAACCGAATTACATGCATGTCCAGTGGGGGAAGGTTTAATTTTGACGATGGAGGGTCGTACTGTGGAGGCTGGGAGGACGGAAAGGCTCATGGCCATGGAATCTGTACCGGCCCGAAGGGTCAAGGTGAATATTCGGGCTCCTGGAGTCACGGCTTTGAGGTGCTGGGGGTCTACACTTGGCCCAGTGGCAACACTTACCAGGGCACCTGGGCGCAGGGCAAGCGCCATGGCATTGGCATGGAGAGCAAAGGGAAGTGGGTGTACAAAGGAGAGTGGACCCATGGATTTAAGGGACGGTACGGGGTCCGGGAATGCACTGGAAACGGGGCCAAGTACGAAGGCACCTGGAGCAATGGATTACAGGATGGCTACGGGACAGAGACCTACTCGGATGGAGGTAGGTGATGCATCGATCCCTTCCTGGCTGGGGCAGGTGGGGTGGAGGGTGGTGGGGAGATCCTCCCAGTGGGGTTTGGGTTGGACTCTGGGAGTTGGCAACCTGCTGCCTTGGATCAAGGGATGCTCCCACCCTGCGGGAGAGAAGGAGCCAGCCCAGCGTGGCACCAGCCCAGCTCCTTGCCACAGGTAGCCCCAAATGTTCCATGGGGTCTCTGGGCGCTGGGTCCTCCCTCCTCCCTCTCCTCAGGCAGGTGTTTGGGATGTGGAAGGGGCTGTGCTGGTGGGGGGACGCCCAGCTCTGGCCCAGAGGGGTCGGAGCGCAGGGTGGGCCAGGCCTTGGGGACACAACCCAAGTTGCACATGGGATTGGCACTTCTGACTGCACCACTGGAACCTGTAGGATTTGCATGGGAACAACGCGGGGCAGGATGGAGGCGAGTGTGTGTGTGGGGGGAGCCGGGGCGGATGGGGCAGCTCCAGGGCTGCCAGGGCTCCCAGCCAGGGGTGGGGGGCTCTGCTCCTCCTCCAGCCCCTCCAAAGGCAGCCCCACGCTCAGTGATGCCAGGGGAAAGACTTTAATTCAGACAAGAGTCTTACATTCCTAGTTTACGGCTTAATGCTTAGCGTAGGGGCTCAGAGGGATCTTCTCTGCCGTCAACACGGCTTAACGAGATGCTGAGGGGAAACTGGGATTAGAGGAAAAACAAGAAAACCCAATTGGAGCGATCAAACCCAAAAAAATTGCTGGGCTAACAAGCTTTAGGGCTGAACTGGGAGAAACAGCTGGCGCCGTGCTATAAGTGGCTGTATCATCCTCTCTCCTGGGCTGGGGCTCCTTCCACAATGGGAATTGCCACCATAATCCGAGGCAGGCCTACCTGCCAGCAGCTGGGGGGCCCTGGGCTCCGCTGGCCCCTGCTTTTCCCGGGAATGGTGGCCTCCTAAAGCAGGCTCTCGGGTTATTTTTAGGATGTTATGGTTTTCCATACGGCTCCGGTGAGGAAATTGCAGCGTTGGGGAGCTCCATCGCAGCCCTGCCGAAAGGTGCTGCAAGACCTTGCTCTGGAAAGCCCAGTTTGCTGCTTTGTGGTTGCACAGGGAGGGGAGGTTAAACCTCACCTGCAGCTGCTTTTTTTTTTTGTGCTCTGGCAGGGAGAGGCAGAACCACCTCGGGATTTTTAATGATAATTTGGTGCCGGTTGTTTTCTCCCAGAGAAAAAGAGAGCTGCAACCTTTTGTTTCAGCTGCCTGGAAGGATGCTGGGGACTGAGCTGGGATGTGCCGGGTGTGTTTTTGGAAGCCATGGATAAATCCCAGCAGTCCTTCAGTCAAAAATAAAGCTTGGGCAGGGAATCGTCGCCGTCTCCCACATCCGAGGCGCTCAGGAGGGGCTGGGGAGGGGGGGTTCTGCTTGCTCCCAACGTGGGTGCTGTCTCCTCCTGGCACCCAGCCCCTGCCTGGGAGCTTGGAGGGAGGACAGACACAAGTCTGGACTAACTACAGGTCTCTGAGGGCTGGGTGTTGCAGGGCTGGCCCTGTCCCCGGCCACGCACGTGCCCCCGCCCCGGCACACTCCCCATCCTCTGCAGCGCAGCGTTTTTTAGGGAAACCTGGGCAGCATCCCCACCCTGGGGTGGTTTAGCAGCAGTTTCAGTGTTTTCTGAGAAGCTACCAGAAGGAGAGAGGTTTTTCTTCCATCTTGTCAGGCCAGCCAGATTGCCGGCGCTCGGGGACCCAAAAGCGACGTCGTCGTCGCGTGTTTGCGATTTCGGGAGGAGGGAAGAGGAGCGGTGCTGGGAAAGGGCAGGGTCTGTGGCAAAATGCTCCCCCCGGGACTCTGCAAACCTTCCAAGGAGGAAGGAATGCTGAGCTGGGGAAATGCGGAGTGCTGCTAACTGTGGATGCTCCTCCACACCAGCTTCCCCCACCTCAGCTGGGCCACAACCACCTCCAAGGCCACTTTCACCAGCTCAGCTCCCAGCACCCAGAGGCCACGTCCCTTTCCCAGCTGCCTGGCTCCATTCTGGGTGGAAACCCCAAAGCTGGGCATCTCCAGCCTTTTTGGACACCAAGCCTCGCTGAACTTTGTGTGTTTGGGTCCCAGAGGCCGCTGTGTGCGGGAGCGGTGGCACCAGGGAGGCAACGGTAGGGAAGGATGTTTCTCATTAATCTATTCCAGTTATTACCTCCAGCAAACTGAAGTACCCAAGAATCCTCGCCCCAGCATCTGTCACTTGCCACCCACAGATAAATATTCATCCCTTGCACTTCTTTTTTTTTTTAGCTCCCCAGCCCTGGCTTGGGGATGGGGCCCTAAATGCGCAGCGATGCTCGGGGAGCCCCAAAATCCAGGGATTTGCTCCAGTTTTCCCATTGCAGGGGGAAGGGCACCCTGTGCTGGGAGGGCTGTTGGTGTCCCTGCTGGATTCTGGGTGTGTGGGGTGTCGGGGGTGGCACACGGTGGCCCGGGGGCTCCCGCCAGCCCCGCAGGCAGCGCTGCCCCCGCGCGCAGCTTGCCGAGCTCACACCTCCCACGCCGCGCGCCCCACGCCCGTCCCCCCACGCCCAGCAGCCCCCCACGCCCTTCCCACACACTCCCTGACCCCCAGGGACAGCAGATCCTGCTGCCCCAGCCCGGGGCATCGGTGTCCATCCGCGCCGCTCTCCCCGGAGCCCACGCGGCCCTGGCACAGCTGGCACGCGGCCCCTGCGCCGTCCTGCTGTCCCCGTGGCCTCGCGCTCTCAGACATCCCCAGCGCTGCTGGTACAGCCTCATCTTGCTGCCAAAAAGCCTCCTGGCCCCCTCCGGAGCACCTGATGTTACATAAAGCAGGCTCCCAAGGATTGCCTCGCTCGGGTGCTGGAGTTGAAGCACTTGTCTGATTCAGCCCAGCTCCCGAGTGGGAGCGGGAGTTGCTCCCTTGCTCCGGGGAAAGCGGCTGCATCCACCTGGATCTGCAGCTCTGTGGGGCTGGGGATGCTGGCACTGGAGCTGGGGGACCTGGGGCAGGGGGCTGGAGACCCTCTTCTGATCAGGTCAGGAGATCAGGAGGCATCACAGCTGCTTCCAGCCTGGGATGCTTTGGGGATCTCAGTGATTCCACCCCGGGGACAGCTGGAGTTGTGGCTCCAGCCTTCCCATGGGAATCCTCTGCGTTGGGTTTGGGCTGAGCTGCTGAAACCATCATGCCTTTGGTGGGGGTGGATGAGATGGGCTGGCTGAAGGAAGCCTCCAAATCTGTTTTTGCCCTTTCCACCCCTAGCAATGCTGTTTTCCTCCTCCTTCCACCTCTTCCCAGCTGAACAACTGGGATCCTAAACCAGACAGGGGCTCTGGGATGGGACCAGCCCCATCCTGGGCACCCGCTGCCCAGCATCCCTGAGGGAATGGGACAGACTGAAGGTGCCTGCTGTGAACCAGCCTCACCCTGTTGCCATCCTGTCCCCATCCTGAATATCCCACCCTCCCTAAATCCTTGTTTCTCGGGAGGGCTGCCCCGAAAGGGCCGGGCGGTCGCACGGTGGTGTTCATCTTGTGTAATCTCCGTGCCCACTCACCTAAAATGAATCATCCTTTGATAGGTGAGGGAAATATAATTAGTGTTTGCATTGTTAGCACTGGCTGAGTAGGCAAGTGGGTTTTCTTGGCCCAGGCTGGGAAATATTCCTGCCGTGTGGAGAGGGGAGCGGAGCTGCCAGGGTGGGGCCCTGCCAGCCTGTCCTGCTCCGTGTCCCACTTTCCCACCCCTGCAGTGCCACTGGTGACACCTCTCTTAGCAGGTGCACCCGGAGCTACCCGCCAAATGGCTGGGGGAAGGTTGAGGAGGGGAAAAGCACGGAATATTTCCCAAAAGCCAGCATAAAGGGCTGCTCCAGGCGGATGGAGCAGGAATGCTGGGTGGGACCTGCCTGCGTAGGAAGGGGCTGCATCCCCTCACCTGAGCAGAGCCATGCTTTGGGATGAGCCACCACCAGCCAGGAGGGTTGGAATGGGACACATTTAAGGTCCCTTCAACCCCAAACCATTCCCAGATTCCACAGTGCCAGCGGCCTGGTGCCTCTCCCCAGCCCTGCCTTCCCCTGAGCTCCTGCACAGGGAACCCAGGAGAGAGGGCAAATTTCCCTCAGGATCTATTCATAGCACGGATGTCAGAATTACCTTAAAAGTACCAGCTCTCCCTTGTTTTGCTGCCGGGAAGGAATTGTTGATGCACTTCAAACAGTGGGCGGAAACAAGCAAATACAAGAGCGCCCTGATCCTCGATCCTCCCGTTCCTGCAGCACCCAGACACAGCCAGAGCCGCTCCCAACAGCCCCCCCAGAACCCGATAATCAATTTAAAAAGCCAAGATTTTGGTGATGGAGCTCCTCACTGTCTGGGTTGGGTCTCTGGAAGCTGCTTGCAGCGGTTCTAGGAGAGCAAAAGCGGAGACGTCAGGAGCTGCCGAGCACAGAAAAATGAATCAAAATACTAAATGAAGATTCTGACCAGCCTCATTAAAAATAAATGCTATGAACTCATGGTAATTACTTCTCTCACTGGAACATGCTGCTTAGTTTCAGGTACAGCTCAGGACAGAGGAAGAAGGATTTTGACCTCGGAGAAAAGAACATGAGACAGAAATTGCCAGACAGGCCTCAGACCCTCACTCCATCTTCCCAAGTCCTTTATCCAGGCTGAGATTCCCCAGGGAGCTGTGCAGGAGCCCAGCCTTGGGGAGCCCACCGAGCCCCTCTCCCTGACCCACAGCAGGGGCTGCCTCCAGCCCTGAAGCGCAGTGCTCGTGTCATTGCACTGGGGTGGGTTCTCATGGCTTTGAATGCAAATCTCAGGATATTTGCATGTGATTTGATATCCCATGGGGCTCCTCGTGGTTGGGTGACATCTGCTCCTGGAGCTGAACGTTTTTTTTTTTTTCCCTTTAGAAGCTCCAGCTTGTGGAATCATGTGATTTTGCAAGATTTTCAGCTTCGGTTTGGAAGCAAGGTTTCCACCCAGGCTATTGCAGAAAAGTCATTCTTCCAGGCTTGGGAAGGAGCAGACAAGAGCTAAAAATGCCTTCTGTTTAAAAATGCCTCGATTTTAAAATGAACCTGATGAATTTTGAATGCTTTGAGTCAGGTAACGCTGACGTAGATGAATGAGCTGCATTAAAGCAGGCATGACTTGGAGATGGAGGAGCTGGGGAGGGTGAGCTTGGGAATGGTCTCTTAGGGGTGAACTCTGGGCTTTAGCGTCTGCCTTGGGAGATTTTTTGTCTCTTTGGGTCTGGTTTTGGCATTGATTGAACTCCTGAGCAAGAGAGGATTTTTTTTTGCAGGAGTTTGCAGGAGTTACAGGAGAGTCTTGATGATCATTTGCCCCTGGATTCAGCTTGTGAGTTGTGTTTAACTCGCAATTAAAGTATTTCTAACAAAAAAAAAAATCATGAGCTTGCAGAAAGCAAAGCTTGAAAGGCAAATGTTTATATTTTAGGGCTTGATATTGGGTTTTCAAAGACAGATTTTGGCCTTTGTATCAAAAATCCTTAAAAATTGCATTGGGTGCATGAGCATTCCCTGAGAACAGCCACTGCTTCCCCAACATTATTCCCTGAAGAGGTTCCACTCACTCTCAGCACACAGCAGAGCATCATGAATTTTCATGAATGAGTGAACAGCCAGAGCAAGGCCCCTCATTTTGCTGATTTCCACAAGAAGATGATCACTGCAAAGGTATTATTTCCTGCTCAGGGCATCACCTGGGGCCTGCAAGGTGCTTCCCTGGCAGGAATAAGGGTCTGGAAGTGTCCAGGGCCAGGCTGGAGGGGCTTGGAGCAATCTGGGACAGTGGAAGGTGCCCCTGCCCATGGCAGAGGTGGGATGAGATGAGATTTAAGGTCCCTTCCAACCCAAACCTCTCTGTGATTCCATGATTTATTTCACAGGCAGTAAATGAGCCCTGCTCTTGCCTCATCCCTGCTGGAGCAGCCTCCCAGCCCTGATGCAGGGGGAGCTCAGCCTCTCCCACCCCTCTGAGCACCTCCCACCCCTCGGGGGGGGATGCAGCCCCCAAACCCAGCAGTGCCCTCGGGCTGGGAGAGGCTGGGATCAGCCCTTGCTCCTGGATCTCTGCTGGGAGCAGGAGACACAGCCCAGAGTTTGGGGCAGGATTAGAGCAGGGGGATGAAGGAATCAGCATTAGCCTGATTGCCCTCTGCCTTCTGAGAGAGGCACATTGGCCTTAATAAAGGTGCTGAGCAAGATCCCGGAGTGGTTTGCATCCCTGGGGATAAAGCCTCATCCTGCTTTTGACCCCAGCTGAATCTGCAGGGATTCAGCTGCCCTGGGAAAACCCTGGCCCCATTTCACCAGGGGATGATGGGGATGATGCTGCCTTGACTTTCCCTCTCGACAAACCCAGCCCTTCCCACTGCCAGGACAGACAATATGAAACGTCTTTCTTTGCTTGTTTTCCTTTTAAAAGTTTTATTTTCCCTGACCGCAGGACCTGGGGCTTTAAGAGGAATCACAACTGGCCTGAGAGGCACCATGAGCCCCATCAGAATCAGTGAAGCCAAGATTTGATTGTCTTTATTGGGGGTTTTTGAAGCCTCTCCTTGAATTCTGGCTGGGAAAGGCACTTCCCAACAGGTTTGGGGAAGCAGGAGATGCAGCAGCGGTGAGAAGAGGGAGGGGATGCTCAGCACAGGCTTGGTTCTTCCCAAGGAACAGAGGAACAGAGATTTTCCCCTTGAAACCACATGGAAAACATTAATTTCCACACACGATTTTTTAAAATATTGTTTCCAGTGAGGGAGGAGCCTTCACCTGCTGCTTGCAGAGTATCCTTGGGACAGGCAGTGGGACATAAATGTGTCCCCACGTTTGGGATGGGGCTCATTCCCCCCCGAGGAACGTTCTTGCCACCTGTGATTCCCCAGTGATTTTCCCCAAGGAGAAGGGCTCAGCAGTCCCTGTTCCATGGGATTTCAGCCAGAAATCCTTGTGTTGTTATTTGCATCCAGAGGAGGAGGAGGAGGAGGAGGAGGAGCAGGAGGAGGGCAGGAGGAGGAGGAGTGAGGCTGTAGAAATCCATCTCCTCCCTGCAGCCTGAGCAGAGCCATGCTTTGGGATGAGCCACCACCAGCCAGGAGGGTTGGAATGGGACACATTTAAGGTCCCTTCAACCCCAAACCATTCCCAGATTCCACAGTGCCAGCGGCCTGGTGCCTCTCCCCAGCCCTGCCTTCCCCTGAGCTCCTGCACAGGGAACCCAGGAGAGAGGGCAAATTTCCCTCAGGATCTATTCATAGCACGGATGTCAGAATTACCTTAAAAGTACCAGCTCTCCCTTGTTTTGCTGCCGGGAAGGAATTGTTGATGCACTTCAAACAGTGGGCGGAAACAAGCAAATACAAGAGCGCCCTGATCCTCGATCCTCCTGTTCCTGCAGCACCCAGACACAGCCAGAGCCGCCCCAACAGCCCCCAGAACCCGATAATCAATTTAAAAGCCAAGATTTTGGTGATGGAGCTCCTCACTGTCTGGGTTGGGTCTCTGGAAGCTGCTTGCAGCGGTTCTAGGAGAGCAAAAGCGGAGACGTCAGGAGCTGCCGAGCACAGAAAAATGAATCAAAATACTAAATGAAGATTCTGACCAGCCTCATTAAAAATAAATGCTATGAACTCATGGTAATTACTTCTCTCACTGGAACATGCTGCTTAGTTTCAGGTACAGCTCAGGACAGAGGAAGAAGGATTTTGACCTCGGAGAAAAGAACATGAGACAGAAATTGCCAGACAGGCCTCAGACCCTCACTCCATCTTCCCAAGTCCTTTATCCAGGCTGAGATTCCCCAGGAGCTGTGCAGGAGCCCAGCCTTGGGAGCCCACCGAGCCCCTCTCCTGACCCACAGCAGGGGCTGCCTCCAGCCCTGAAGCGCAGTGCTCGTGTCATTGCACTGGGGTGGGTTCTCATGGCTTTGAATGCAAATCTCAGGATATTTGCATGTGATTTGATATCCCATGGGGCTCCTCGTGGTTGGGTGACATCTGCTCCTGGAGCTGAACGTTTTTTTTTCCCTTTAGAAGCTCCAGCTTGTGGAATCATGTGATTTTGCAAGATTTTCAGCTTCGGTTTGGAAGCAAGGTTTCCACCCAGGCTATTGCAGAAAAGTCATTCTTCCAGGCTTGGGAAGCAGCAGACAAGAGCTAAAAATGCCTTCTGTTTAAAAATGCCTCGATTTTAAAATGAACCTGATGAATTTTGAATGCTTTGAGTCAGGTAACGCTGACGTAGATGAATGAGCTGCATTAAAGCAGGCATGACTTGGAGATGGAGGAGCTGGGCAGGGTGAGCTTGGGGATGGTCTCTTAGGGGTGAACTCTGGGCTTTAGCGTCTGCCTTGGGAGATTTTTTGTCTCTTTGGGTCTGGTTTTGGCATTGATTGAACTCCTGAGCAAGAGAGGATTTTTTTTTGCAGGAGTTTGCAGGAGTTACAGGAGAGTCTTGATGATCATTTGCCCCTGGATTCAGCTTGTGAGTTGTGTTTAACTCGCAATTAAAGTATTTCTAACAAAAAAAAAAAATCATGAGCTTGCAGAAAGCAAAGCTTGAAAGGCAAATGTTTATATTTTAGGGCTTGATATTGGGTTTTCAAAGACAGATTTTGGCCTTTGCATCAAAAATCCTTAAAAATTGCATTGGGTGCATGAGCATTCCCTGAGAACAGCCACTGCTTCCCCAACATTATTCCCTGAAGAGGTTCCACTCACTCTCAGCACACAGCAGAGCATCATGAATTTTCATGAATGAGTGAACAGCCAGAGCAAGGCCCCTCATTTTGCTGATTTCCACAAGAAGATGATCACTGCAAAGGTATTATTTCCTGCTCAGGGCATCACCTGGGGCCTGCAAGGTGCTTCCCTGGCAGGAATAAGGGTCTGGCAGTGTCCAGGGCCAGGCTGGAGGGGCTTGGAGCAATCTGGGACAGTGGAAGGTGCCCCTGCCCATGGCAGAGGTGGGATGAGATGAGATTTAAGGTCCCTTCCAACCCAAACCTCTGTGATTCCATGATTTATTTCACAGGCAGTAAATGAGCCCTGCTCTTGCCTCATCCCTGCTGGAGCAGCCTCCCAGCCCTGATGCAGGGGGAGCTCAGCCTCTCCCACCCCTCTGAGCACCTCCCACCCCTCGGGGGGGGATGCAGCCCCCAAACCCAGCAGTGCCCTCGGGCTGGGAGAGGCTGGGATCAGCCCTTGCTCCTGGATCTCTGCTGGGAGCAGGAGACACAGCCCAGAGTTTGGGGCAGGATTAGAGCAGGGGGGATGAAGGGAATCAGCATTAGCCTGATTGCCCTCTGCCTTCTGAGAGAGGCACATTGGCCTTAATAAAGGTGCTGAGCAAGATCCCGGAGTGGTTTGCATCCCTGGGGATAAAGCCTCATCCTGCTTTTGACCCCAGCTGAATCTGCAGGGATTCAGCTGCCCTGGGAAAACCCTGGCCCCATTTCACCAGGGCATGATGGGGATGATGCTGCCTTGACTTTCCCTCTCGACAAACCCAGCCCTTCCCACTGCCAGGACAGACAATATGAAACGTCTTTCTTTGCTTGTTTTCCTTTTAAAAGTTTTATTTTCCCTGACCGCAGTACCTGGGGCTTTAAGAGGAATCACAACTGGCCTGAGAGGCACCATGAGCCCCATCAGAATCAGTGAAGCCAAGACTTGATTGTCTTTATTGTGGGTTTTTGAAGCCTCTCCTTGAATTCTGGCTGGAAAAGGCACTTCCCAACAGGTTTGGGGAAGCAGGAGATGCAGCAGCGGTGAGAAGAGGGAGGGGATGCTCAGCACAGGCTTGGTTCTTCCTGAGGAACAGAGGAACAGAGATTTTCCCCTTGAAACCACATGGAAAACATTAATTTCCACACAAGATTTTTTAAAATATTGTTTCCAGTGAGGGAGGAGCCTTCACCTGCTGCTTGCAGAGTATCCTTGGGACAGGCAGTGGGACATAAATGTGTCCCCGCGTTTGGGATGGGGCTCATTCCCCCCTGAGGAACGTTCTTGCCACCTGTGATTCCCCAGTGATTTTCCCCAAGGAGAAGGGCTCAGCAATCCCTGTTCCATGGGATTTCAGCCAGAAATCCTTGTGTTGTTATTTGCATCCAGAGGAGGAGGAGGAGGAGGAGGAGCAGGAGGAGCAGGAGGAGGAGGAGTGAGGCTGTAGAAATCCATCTCCTCCCTGCAGCCCCCAGCTCCTGCAGAGCTTCTGGCTGTTCCAAACCCATCCCTGCTCCCATCCCTGCCCCTTCCAGACCCATCTCCTGCCAAACCTCACCCAAACCCAGCACCTCCACTGCTTGATTCCCCTAGAAGGAGGCTCCCTGCCCTTGGAAGAGCAAGCTGACCATGCTGACACGGGCTGTAATTCTTTCTTATTTGTTTCTATCAGATTTCATTCTGCAGCCAGGCAGGAGCACAGCAGCCCCTGGCAGCCCTCATCCTCCTCATCCTCTCCTCCCTGGCTGCCCAGGCCTGGCTGTGCCCACCCTGTCTGGATGCACCCAGCATTAGCACCATGACTAACACCCATCACGTGCTCCTGCCTGCAGATTGCATTTGCATACTCAAAAATCCATACTTTATCCCTTCCCCTGTGTAAGCAGTTACCAGAGCATATTTTTGGCAAATTAGCAGCCACAGCAGAAGCATCTGACTGTGTTTTCAGCGTGGCTTGGTGCTGGGAAGCCTTGGCAGGGCTGGAGGGGATCATTTGCTGTGGATTCCCAGTCCCTGTGGTGCTGGGCACAGGCAGGGTCACTGATGCCCACATTCCCAGGTGGGCAGCGCAGGTGGCACCTCCAGCCATCCCTGCCATGCCTGTGGGGCATTTGGGGCAGGGTTTGGGGGCTGAGGGCAGCAGCTGGGCACAGGGCACAGGGCACAGGGCACAGGGCACAGGGCAGGGCAGTCACCCAGCTGGGCACAGGGCACAGGGCACAGGGCAGGGCAGTCACCCAGCTGGGCACAGGGCACGGGGCACATGGCACAGGGCACAGGGCACAGGGCAGGGTCCTGCTGCCAGCAGGGACAGCCCAGGAGGGGGGGCAGGGCAGTCCTGGCAGAGGGCACAGGGCACAGGGCACAGGGCCAGGGCAGGGCAGTCCCTGCAGTGACCAGGGGGCAGTTGAGGGAGGATTCCTGCTGCCAGCAGGGACAGCCCAGGCCCCCCTGGGGTTGAGGGAGGGGATTCTGCCCCTCTGAAGCCCCCCCTGAAGCGCTTTTCCATCTCTGGGGCTCCCCAGTGTGAGAAGGATGTGGAGCTGCTGGAGCAATTCCAGAGGGGAGCACGGAGCTGCTCCGGGGCTGGAGCCAGGCTGGGTGTGCTCAGCACACCTGGGGTGCTCACCTGGAGAGGAGAAGGATCCAAGGAGAGCTCAGAGCCCTAAAGGGGCTCCAGGAGAGCTGGAGAGGGACTGGGGACAAGGCATGGAGGGACAGGACACAGGGAATGGCTCCCACTGCCAGAGGGCAGGAATGGATGGGACATTGGGAATTAGGAACTGTTCCCTGGGAGGGTGCTGAGGCCCTGGCACAGGTGCCCAGAGCAGCTGGGGCTGCCCCTGGATCCCTGGCAGTGCCCAAGGCCAGGCTGGACGGGGTTTGGAACAATCTGGGACAGTGGAAGGTGTCCCTGCCATGGCTGGGAGTGGGAACAACGGGAATTTCAAGTTCCCTTCCTACCCAAACCACTCTGGAATTCTCTGCTCCTGTGCCCAGGAGTCCCCACAGAGTCAGGCAGAACGTTTGGGGGCACATTTTCCCCATCAATTCCCCGGGATGGCCAGCAAGGATGTCCCCATTGTCACCCCATCAGAGCTGAGGCTGGGTGAGTGCCTCCAGCCCTCCCTTTTCTCCCAGACCTCTTCCCTTTGGGATGGGTGTTCCTGGGACGATTTGTGTGTGAATCCTCCTGGGCTCTGTGATATTGAGCAGCTGGAAGGGGATGTCTGTAAAACTCCCTCCTCTGGTTGGAATTCAAGAGCCCAGCCTAATTATTGCCATCGGACATCTTTAATTAATATGCTGCAGAGGCCAGAGATGAGAGGGGGGCTGAGCACGCCGGGAAGGATCCTCTGTGAGATAAATCAGCAATTTGTAAACCTCATTACTTTGGCTTGGAGAAGTGGAGGGGCCCTTTGGACCACGTCCCCCTCCTCGCTGGGATTTTGGGGAGCTGGGGGATGCTGCTGGTCCCCAGCACAGCCACTGCACCGGGAGCTCTGCCTGTGCCTCAGGGATGGGACAGAGCTCCTGCCCTTCGCAGCCTCCTGCTCCCATCTTCCAGGCAAAGCTGGGAAGCTGCACCCCTGTTGTTGATGGTTTTATCTAACCCGAGAATATTGACCCAGCATGCTTGGGTTTTCACTCAGTGTTAGGGATGGAGAAGGAATTTTTTCCAAACTTGTTCAAATTTTTTCCAAATTTGTCCTTTTCTGAGGTCAGGGTGTGGTAATGACACAAGTGCGTCCGCTGCCCTCAAAGTGCTTCCCAACATCCCAAATTCCTGCCTGGGTGTTTCCATGTGAGGAGCTGGGAGAGGGCAGGGCTGTGCAAACCTCCCGTGGGCTTTATCCATGCGTTTGCCAAAGGGTTCGTCCTGCAGGACACGGAACCAGCCCTGTGGGGTTGGGAAAAGCCTGGGAGCAGCTGTGAAGCTTCTCCTTAATGGTGTTCCTGGAGTGGGGCCAGAGGGCTCAGTGACTACAAAATGCCAAATCTTGGGTATGGGCACAGGGGGGAAAGAAAATCCAGTCATTCCAACCAAAAAATCCTTATTTTTATCTCCTTCCAACATCACGGACCAGGTTTATGTCCAAGTGCATGATCTTGCCTTAAGCCAGAGGAAGCCCCACGTGCCTGAGCAGCCCCACACCCTCCCCTTGGGCCCTGGGGGAGCTCCTTGGGATGTTTATTTGTTATAAAGCTGGATTTCACTGGAATAAATGCTGCACATTCCCTTTATCCAGTGGCTGGGCTTCGCTGTGGGGTTTCACCATCTCTCCATAAGCAGGAAAGGGTCCCAGGCCCAGGAAATTCCTCAGTTTGGGACAGCAAGCCATGGCTTGGTTGTTCCTTCCCAGCCATGGAGGAGAAAGGCGTTGGCAGTGAGAGGGAGCAGTGCTGGATCCCCACGGTGCTGGATCCCAGAGGGATGAGCCAGAGCTGGAGATCTCTCCTCCCTCCCCAGCAAATTCCCCAAAATCTCTTGGCAGAGGAAGGGAAAAGCACAGGAGGAGTGGCTGTTCCTGCAATGGCTCCCGCCTTCACAGAGAGCTTTGCAAACAGGAGCTGCACAGAGTTCCCCAGCCCACTGAACTGCTGGGGTGCCGCTGCCCTATCCCCATTCCCAGCAGGGAATTTGGAGGTGCAGGGTCCTGCTCGCCCCCCTCCTGCTTTGCTGCAAGGTGCAAACCCAGCCCAGCCCTGGTCTGGGGGGTTTTGGCATTATGGGGCCACCAGGAGCTGCCCTGCAGACTCTCAGCTCAGTCCCAGGATGGGTTTCAGCCAAATGCTGAGGAAGGACTGCTCCCTGTCACTGCTGGAGAAGCAGGAATGCGCTTCCCAGGCCAGGGACCTGCTGCTCCCTGCTCTCAGCCCCAAGGATGGGGCTCTGCACGCTCCTCAAGGCCATGGCAATTCCTGCAGGGCTTCTGGAAACAAGCCAGCCCTGCTCCAAGGGGAGTGAGCCACAAAAAAACCCAAATTCAGCATTAGGAACACCAGTGAATGTGTCCAACAGCTGAAGTGTTGAACAACTTGCCCCTTGTCTTCTCTCCGTGTTTCCATCGATCCCTGTCTTTCCCAAGAGCCTGTTCCCTTTCTTACACTTCAGCAGTTATTTCTGAAATAGGGTTTTGTTTTTCTCTCCAATCCATCCTTTGGGATGACTCCAGTTGTTTTCTCCTAGCCTCAGGTTGTGCCCTCTCCTTAGCTCTGCTTGGCATAGATGTGGCCACTTCCTCACTTTTATCTTGACTTTCCACGTCCAAGATTTTCTTCTCTCTCTTTGTCCTTTTTTCCCTGTGCAAAAGGACCACCCAGAAGTGGGATGGATATTTGTGGCATCCTGGAGGCATCCACAGGAGTGCCCTGCATGGCTGAGGGAAGAGGTTGGGACCTTTTCCTCCCCAGGATTCTCCTCCATCAGGGTGGCTTTGGCTTTTGTCTGGCTTGGGCAGTACAATGGCACTGTGGCCAGGATTGCCTTGGATTGCTCCCTGCCTCCCATCCCATCCCATCCCATCCCATCCCATCCCATCCCATCCCATCCCATCCCATCCCATCCCATCCCATCCCATCCCATCCCATCCCATCCCATCCCATCCCATCCCATCCCATCCCATCCCATCCCATCCCACCCCATCCCATCCCATCCCATCCCATCCCATCCTATCCTGACCCTGTGAGGTGCTCACAACCAAAATCCTTGGAATTCTCCCTTCAGCACCTCAGCAGATGATTCTGTTCCACCAGGAATGCTCATTCCACCCCTCGCAGCCCCACCATGCCAGATTCCTGCTGCACCTTCCCTTTCCATCTCCCCAGCTTGGAGCAGCTGCATCCCGGCATGTGAAGGGGAATATTGTGAAATCCTGATTCCTCTGCAGGGCCAAGGAGGTTCTGGGCTCCTTGTGAGACCAAGCCTTGTGCAGATACCTGCAGATGTTGGGGCAGAGGTTGAGCTGAGCAGGGCCTGGGGAGGAGGTGGCTCAGCAGTGCAGATCAGGTGGCTCCGGAGCCTCCCGTGATCCATGGCCAAATCCTGGAGATCCAGGGTTTGAAACAGCATGAGCCAGGGAAGGAAGGAGCTCTGCTGGCTGAGGAAGGGCTCAGCTCCCTGAGGAAGCTCTTTGATCTGCTGGTGGCCGTGAAGCTGCCCAGATGGCTTGGTGGCTGTCGGGGACATGAGCGTGGCCTCTGAGGCAATCCCTGGGGATAATCCCTGCTGGGGAAGGAATGACACCCCCAAAAGCAGAGTTGGAGCCTCTGGGGCAATCCCTGGGGATAATCCCTGCTGGGGAAGGAATGACACCCCCAAAAGCAGAGTTGGGACCTCTGGGGCAATCCCTGGGGATAATCCCTGCTGGGGAAGGAATGACACCCCCAAAAGCAGAGCTGGGACCTCTGGGGCAATCCCTGGGGATAATCCCTGCTGCTGCCCCTGCAGGGAGGGAATGACACCCACAAAAACAGAGCTGGGGTTGGGGAGTTGCTCCATGGTGCTGGGACAGGACCATCAGGATGGAGTGGCTGGAAAATCCACCTTGCCAAGGAGATGCCAGGACTGCTCCTGGCAGCTGTGCCATTCCAGGAGCAGTTTGGGAGCCGGGCAGGGATGGGATGGCAGCATCCTGAGCACCTCAGCCGGGCACAGCTGCAGCTGGGACCTGCTGGGACCAATTTTCCACAAGTGCTCCAGCCCCCAGAGCTTTGTTTTGTTCCCTGCCAGTCCCTCAGGTTTCAGCACAGGGCTGTGATCCTTCAGCTGCTGCAGCTGAATCCAGGGAGGGTTTTCAGCTGCACGTTTGCCAGGAGATGAGGAGGCTGAGGGACCTGTGGGGGGTCAGGGCTCGAGTGAAGGGTTCTCCCTGTGCTCCTGCCCACACTGGCATCTTTCCCTGAAACCCTGAAACCCCCTGAATCCATCCCCAGGGAAGCAGGAGCTTTGTGGGGTCAGGGCTCGAGTGAAGGGATTCACCAAGGGAAAGGGAGATCAGGACTTGGGCAGGGTGGGATCTGGTGGATCTCGTGCAGGAATGCAAGGTGTCCCTGCATTCC